>OX387434.1:36869378-38262797 GCA_947563755.1 Lochmaea crataegi
TTTGTATGGGGAGAAAGTGTAAGATACTAATTGGTATCATCCTGTATATATATATTTATATCTACTCATTTTTATTCAATTACATGTTTTTATAGCATACATCTACCTTATCGGTATATTGGCGAGTTTAGTATATGAATAAAGACGTTTCACATTAAACGTTGTTTCATTTGTAGTTGGCGATTATATTCAAATTAATATTTTCATCCAGATATATAACAGATAATATCGACGCTTTTCTATGTGGCTTATTGCTACTTTTTATATTTTTTTTGCTGGAATTTGTTTCTTGTTTGGCTGTTTCCCATTTTAAATGCCGAAACATTTTCATTTTAATGAATATGCTTAAAATAAAATAGTTGTGATAAGCACAAGATGGATTCTCAAGTATTTCACCCCAATCAACCGAGTTTTGCAGATAATGCCTGATATTCTTTGAAACATCGGGGGCAGCTTTGTATTAGTCAAATGCAACATTAAAACTTACCAACAAATTACGTACTATATTGATAAATTTCTCAGAAGGTGTTTTAAGAAAATTTACCGTGTTTCCTGAACAACCGTAATCTTTGAAAAAAAAGCAATAATTCATTACGGCTTATGTTTGCTCCGTCTTCTTTTTGATATTTAGGTGCACAAACGTTACACCCAAATTTCTGATTAACCTTATACAGTAAATAACCGGCTACATAAGCATTAGCACATTCTTCCAATGTAGAATGAGATGTATGTGGTTGTGGAGTGTTCTCTGCATTTGCTTCTATCCGATTTGTGGTTGTTTGGGAGGTAGAACAGTTCTCTTTATCATTAGGAGAATCTTCTTCGCATTCACTATCGGGCTCATGCGGGACGGCTTTGTTATCGTCAATTTCAAGAAAGTCTCCTTCAGGAACCATACAATTTCCTGTTTCGGTCGTCATTTGAAGTCGTATGCTCATATTCTGTTGCATAGCAATTTGAAACTGACGCACCGTTGGCGTAGGGTTGTATCCGCCTCTGTTCCTTACTACCGAAAAGAAATTTTCTAGAGGGTCTTGATTTAAGAAGGATGTCAGCAGGTACTTAATCCCAAGTTCTTGGAGCTCAGTCCATAAGAGAAAAATGGCTTTGATACTCTACTCGAAACCTTCGAGACAGTAAATATTATTGCGTTTTTTGTTGCCCTCATAAATTTCTATATTTTTAAAATAATTCAAACCATGCTCTAATATTTCTACGGGTTTTTTATTAAAGACAGATAAGGGGCGCCTATGAGGATTAGGATCGTGTAGATCCCGACTGTTGAGAGCATCAAATATGTTATTTATATTTTCAACAAATTCGGCTGTGTTGTAAGCTGTCGAACTGTTGATTAACAGACACCGTCTTAATTGCTGCAGCCACAGTGTGAGAAAAAACTTGTGCTGCATATTTTACCCGCATCTTTTGGAAAGTATTAGGTTCAATATGAACATTTGTAATTTTAGGCATCGCCCTCGTGGTCATACTTTTTTATCAATATCATAAGTTTGCTGTAAATCTTGCCAAGAGATGGGTTTCTGATCAACAAAAAATTGTAGCTTCCAATTCATAAAATTATTTCGAAGACTCTTCAACAAGTGGGGAGCATTGTCACCGGCAATGTCTATGCATGGATTCTCTTTTGAAGCACCCAGTAGGCTAACAGCTTTTCTATTATTTAAGCCTTGATCGCTAACTAGGACTCGAGGACAAAAAGTCAATTTCTTCAAAGTCGTGATCACTTCCATAATTATATTTTTTAATGCATCACTTTTCACCGGTCCAGAAGAGATGGAGTAACCGAATGAAATTCGCCAATTGAAAAGTAAACCTCGAATCTGGAAGACCAAAGCGGTATTTGCCAATTTGGATTCTCTACCAACAGTTCCTAAGTCTTTATATCCCTCAATTAAAAAAGAACAACGCATAATTTTTCATCCGGCATCATTGTCTTCGCTTTCAATGCCAGTTTATTTGTTAAGGTTGTTTTTACCCCAGTTTTTAGATTTCACACCTTTGACCAACTTTGTACGGTTCTCAACGAAGGAAGAACAAATCTTAAGTTGTGCAACATAAACTTATAGGAGGCTGGTGATTTGTAATGCAGCGACAGGGCTAAATTATTTTCCGCTAGGCTCCATTTTTGTCTTTTACCATGGAACAGTTGCATGTTCACAAATGTTTTCAATGCTGTACTTTTGAATTTAAGCATATTAAATATCAATGTCTGCGCTGAGAAGCTTGAAATTTTCCTTTTTAATCTGGAACATTTAGATCGGCCGGACTTGATTTTTCGTCTGAGGTGCATGATTTTAGTCCTCATCGAAAAATTCTTCTGCTTCAATAACCCTTTGTTTACAGAGGGCATAAGTAGAATACGATCGCTAATGTTTGATCCATCTGATGAATTCCTTAAACGACGTACTTCCGAGCCTAGAAAAAAAATACCTTGTACTTCGAATACCTTCGCAAGAAAAACGTAGAAACTAAACATTTTTATTGAACGAAGTCAGTAGTCTAAGGCATTTTATGTAATTTATTATTGAAATTTTTAATACTTCAACCTAGCACTTCATAAAAGTTGAGGACATATATTTTTAAAACTGTGTTGTAATATCCTTATTTTAATATTTAAGTACATCCATTGATTACACTAATCAATGGTACAACATACATACTTACACATGATGCGCAGATCGTACATACCTTTTGGGGAATTTTGTTTTGTAGGTCGCAGCTCTTCGGAAAAATTCGATTCCAATTTGCGTTTCGGTATATAATGGGAGAGATAAGTTATTGTCAACCGCAGTAATGGTGAGTTCTGGAATATCAATTATTGCAATATTTTTTAAGTTGTCGTTCGGGATCGTCCCGTTTCTGAATAAACAATTTATAAGCCTCAAGTAATTATTGGAATTGGAGCTGCAGAGCTTATTTCAATATCGTTTTTCAACACGCTAATGGATACGCGATTTCAATCCGTTTGAAACAACAAACTAAAACTTTGATATCTTGATATGCTGAAAATATTGTGATTTTAAACAAACATCTTGCTTTCGCTCTTAAAATTTCCAGTGACACCTTATTGGCGTCGCAAACAATCATTTCTGTCTATAAACTGAATTCAAAAGATTTTTAAAACGAAATAATTCTTGGCACTTCAACTGTTGCGGATTCGTTTGATCTTTGATTCTAGTAACTGGATTTGAAAAAAAATAGGTGCTTACGTTCAGCAACATTATATTGTATAGTCAAATCCAAAGTTTAAAGGATGCTTATGATATACATGACATATAAAAGATAAAATAATTACAATATCGATGGCCTAGGTGCAATACCTCTTATGTATGAATGTCAAAAGTTGTGGAAAAACAGAAAAAACACTCTTGCATCGACAAAAAATTGTTTATTGAATTAAGTTTAACCAAAATTGCAAAGAGAGTTATTACGCGATTATAAATGTATGTAAATATATTTCAGAGATTACATTGTTTTTTTGAACGTACATAAGTGTTATTGCAGTTAAAATATTTTTTATTTTTTAAATTTGCAAGGTATTGCACTCGAATATTATAGGTAAAAATATTTTAATTGCAAAATTATTAAAAAATATATAAACAGAAATTAGGCTTTTTTATTTGGAAAATGAATAAGGCGATTCAACATTTATTTTATAGATAAACTAAAATTAACATTCTGATGACAAAAACATTGTTTCAAACATTGAATGAATGAATGTCTGTCTTTATTTACAAACGTGTACAACACATTTGCCCCAAGAAGGCGAAGATTAGCTAGAAGCTACTCTTTAACTATTAACCTTCAAGGGTTACAATATATGAACAAATAAAAATATATATATATTATTTCATTCATCATTATAAATTAAATGTAGAATACAAATTAAATGTAGAATACAAAAAAAATAGTTCAATGTAAATTAGTTTGTCAAACACAAGAATTATTGTTTTTCATCAGCATATTTTTAACCGTGTGCTTGAAAGTATGAAACGAAGTCGCCGTTATATAGGATCGGTAGGAATTGTATAATTTCACCAAATTGTATGTAAAGGAGCGTTCAAATATGACGAAAGAATGATTTATCATTGTCATAGTGTTATGTCGAATGTTGTGCTCATGAATAGAACTACGGAAAATAATTTTCTCATACAAATAGACTGGAGTTCTAGCGATAGATGAAAACTAGAAAATGAAAACAAAATAAGTTATTGATCTTTAACCAATCAAGCTTTTTAAAATAAGCTGAAATATGATAACCTGATTTTTAGAAACATTATCCAAACATGGGTAATATACAATGAAAAAATAATTTAAAATTGAAAGAACCAACGTTTCACAAAGTTTTTTGCGCATTTTAAAATTTAAAATGTGCTTATTAATGTATAGAACACGCAATCTTGCATAGCATCTTTGCATTAAATATTTTACATGTAATATTTATAAATTTATTGTCTTTTCTTCTTTTTCTCTGAATCGACTTTGTTTGACAATTCGTGAGGTAATTTCTGATAAAAATCATGATAGTCCTTGTCCATCACTTTTGTAATCTCTAAAAGACCTTCGTATTTAGACAGCGTTATTTTAGGTGGTAACGAGTATAAATTCGGGTAAATGATATCAGACAACACGGGCTTGTTTCTACGTATTGGCTGGTATTCGTCATCGAAGTCTATCTTATAGTAAATGACTCCTTCCGGAGTATATTTTAGAGCCTTTAAATCACTTACTAATGCTCCAGGTGGTCTAATAGATTTGTACCATTGAAAATCAGGATGATTATATTTAAAAAAAAATCATAATGGAGATATCTCGTGTCAAAAGGAAATGGCTTGGTCCTAGCTTGTTTGGTTAGTTTGTAACGCGTTGACCCTCGTATACGTGGCTCCTGCCACACGTCACTATGGACACTCTTGACTCAAAATCTTTCGACGGAATGCTCGGGCGCCAGATTTTTAACGTGGTTTGCTCCACGGCCCCTTGACCCTTAGCGTCAAGAGTTCCGGATAGCCTCAGATGGAGGTTACGGAAAATTCCTGGGGTCTTGTTGAATTTACTCTAGCTAACTAATCTCAAATTTATAACCCAAGTGAATCAAATATCGGTTTAGTTTCAACTAATGATTTAATAACGGAATAAATAGAAATATTTCTTTTGTTATAGTAATACTCTGTGGTCTATTGTAGTTATAACTCTATAGGGACTGACAAACTTACGGGGAGAAAAAGGGGCGGACTTAACAGACTGAGCCGATCAGGTTTTCTAATACGGGGCGAATCTGCCGGGTAAACGAACAAGCGTAACTGAGCCACCTCCAAGTTCGAATATCCCTTTGGATTCAACGGAAACACGGGTAGTTACTATGAATCAATACAATTTTCAAGGAGTATTAATGAAGTGAAAACGAAACGGTTACGATCTGCCGGGTAAACGAACAAGCGTAACTGAGCCACCTCCAAGTTCGAATATCCCTTTGGATTCAACGGAAACACGGGTAGTTACTAGAAATCAATGCAATTTTCAAGGAGTATTAATAAAGTGGAAACGAAACGGATACGATCTGCCAGGTAAACGAACAAGCGTAACTGAGCCACCTCCAAGTTCGAATATCCCTTTGGATCCAAATGAATTCCGGAAAACTACCAAAAATATATATATCGGTTAATGAGTGTAAGGAATAAAGTTATAAATCTGCCGGGTAAACGAACAAGCGTAACTGAGCCACCTCCAAGTTCGAATATCCCTTTGGATCCAAATGAATTCCGGAAAACTACCAAAAATATATATATCGGTTAATGAGTATAAGGAATAAAGTTATAAATCTGCCGGGTAAACGAACAAGCGTAACTGAGCCACCTCCAAGTTCGAATATCCCTTTGGATCTAAATGAAATATTGGAAAAAAAAACTAGTTCAATCTACTAACCCGGAAATAAAATTCAAGAGGAAAAAAAATAACTTATCGACGCACAGAGTATAAACAAAACTCGGAAATAAAACTAAAATATCACAATCCTAAACAGTAACAATTAAATATAAAAGTCCTGTAAGTAAAACACAAATTTTAAGTTCACTCGCGAAAAGTTCGTTTTTAAAAAAATTCAAATAATTAAGAACAGCGGAACTTTATTAACGTTACAACAATAGATGTGATATTATCACAATTACAAGTTAAAAAAGCTAAAAATGCCGGCTCGCGCCTGGTTTTGTTCGACGTTATCCTCAAGTGGGGGAACGCTCTTGATTCAGCAACGTCAGCTATTCTGTGGGAACTCCAAGTTCATAACTCCTTCACCCTTAGATGAGAATCCGGGGTTTAACAACTGGATTCGATACTTCTGCATCCCTCGTAGCTGGTTCTATATTTTTCCTATTGTAAACATAGTAATACATAAAATAAAGTACAATAATAGCAATTAAAACATATAAAACTATGGTCCATACACTAATATTATTAAAATGCACAGGTTTTTGAAAAATTTCGTTTAAGTTTCCATTTTGAAAGTCTAAAGAGTCTTTAAGGTTATTCAGTCTATTTAAATCAACGCTTTCTAGTATATGGGTGTTGAATTTTAGGGGTTTTTCGTTCACAAAGTTCTTTATCTTTAGTTTTGGAAGTTCTATTATTTTTAATTCACTTTTGTCCATTCTGTAATTACGGAGAACTATGTTTTCTATTTTAAATATGCAATTTTTTACTAATTCTACTATAAAAGTTCCTTCTAGAAGCACTTTGTCTTTATTATTACCGCACATTTGTTCAGCCACTACCACCTGAGGAGAGACGACAACCCATTTGTTTGATTGAAGTTTTTGAATGCTGGTTTTCCTGATATCAACTGGAATGATATGACAGTTGTTCAGATTTTTGGAAAATTTCAACAATTGGACTTCGCAAGGGACATCTTCTTCTTCAACTGATATTGGTGTCGATTCATGGCAGATAAACTCTTGACTACTAATTTCTTGACAGTCGTTGTCAAAAGGCATGAAATTTTGTTCATTGAGGATAAGAAATTTGGAGTTTGGTATAATTATATGGTACATATTATTTTTAGGAGTGGGTAAAGGAAAAAGTTGATATAAATCATAATTTTTGATTTCTACGACTGGTATTTCTATTATAAATATAATTTTATCCATTTTGCAGTAACTTTTAATTTGCATTACTTTTTCGAAATTAATTATGTTTTTTGAATTCGGTTCGAATGGCAGTTTAGAATATGATAATTCAGTATTAATAAGTTTTAATTGGTGTAAAAGATCTCTTGGATCCATTATAGAATTATGAAAAATATTTAATTTAGAAAATGTGATAGCTGTTTCAATTCTCTCAAATAAATCGTATATATTTTGATAAAGAGTAATTATTTGATACAACACATCTTTCATATAAAAATGCTCAACAGTTTGATAGTTTTGGGTTCGTGCTGTTTTTATTATATTTTCAATATTTTTTATTTTGGATTCTAAGGTTATCTGATTTCTCGCTAGCACTTGAGTGCTGCTATTAAAAATAACAATTGATTCTTGTATGATAGTTACTTGGTTTTTGACTAATGTTTTAATATTATTTTGATTTGTTGAAAGAGTTTCAATAGCTTGATAATATTTTTCGGCATCACTGCTATCTAGATTTCCGGTTATTGATTTTAATATTGAACCTAGACCGTTTATTATTCCTCGTTTTGTTCTGAAATCTTTGTTTATCGTAGGAATCAATTGATTAATTTGAAGATTAATTTTATTTTCGATTGTAGTTACTAATTGAGATGTATTTGATATTTCGTCGAAAGCTGAAATATTGGAGTTATTAGAAATTCCGCTTAAAAATAAGTTTTGTAATTTATTATGATTATATTGTAATGATTTAAATTCGTGTAATATTTTTGACGTTTCAAAAGTTTTTACAAATGACCAAAAGTCAATGATATTTTGACTGGTCCCTAATTTAAGTGGTAATATACCAGGGTTATTGGTTACATTGTGGAAGGTTGGATATATTAGTCCGTAACTTCCGATGTTGAAGGCTGTGAGGAACCTGCAACGAAATTTTTTCTTAATTCTTTTATATGAACTATTTCTTTCTTATTATTTCTAGTATTTATTATCTCTACCCTATTCCTATCTAATAGATCAATTATCTTAAATGGACCTATAAATTTATTGTCCTTCTTACATCTATATTGAGAATTTCTTTTATAGACCAATTGATCTACCTGAAATTCTTCATTTTTGTCACCGTCTACGTTATGCTTCGATATTATTTTGGATTTTTTTTTATTCTAATGATCCTTTAACTTTATTATAAACAGGTTCTAATTTATTTTTATAATTTTCTGCGTAATCTGAATAAAAGGTTGTTGGTAAAAATATTTCATTTGGATTCCTAGAATTTGTGTGACCAAAAGTTAGCTCAAAGGGTGTGTAATTTGTTGCACTGTGAATACTACTGTTGTAACCTAAAATAGCATGATTCATAAGATTTTCATTTTCTTTGGGATACATTTCTCTAAGTATTCGAAGGTGTTCTATTATTGAAGAGTGAAAGCGTTCTACTATGGCATTTCCTTCATGATGTCCTTCAGTGGTGAAATGTATTTTTATTTTATGTAATTTTAAAATTTCCTGAATAACTTCATCATTAAATTCCGTACCATTGTCTAAAATTAATTTTTCGGGTACGCCAAATGAAGATACATAATTAATTAAAGCATTACTAATGTGAATCGCGGTTTTAGCTGTTACTTCGTAGGCTTGCGCAAATTTTGTAAACGAGTCAACAAGTGTTACATATATTTTGTTATCAAAAAAGAAAAGATCAATATGAACAATTTGAAATGGTTTAGAAGCTGTTTCGGTCAGCATCAATGGCGAATATGGGTTTTTTCTAGCATATTTGGTTTTTTGGCAAATATCACAAGAATTTATATATTTAGTGACTGATTCTTTTATTCCTATCCAATAATAATTTCTCTTTAAACGTTCCATAGTTTCTGAGATGCCTCGGTGATTAGTTTTACTTTCATGATGATTTTTTATTAATAAAATTTGCTCTTCTTTATCTTTCACTGTATTAACTAATTGCGTACATCTGATTAATTTAGAACCTTTTTCTGAAAATTTAGTCAAATAAACTTCATTAAAATGTCTATACAAACTTTCAGTATGGAAGTACATACAATAAGTTTTATTATGCATAGTATAATCGCGCAAAAATTCAAAAATTAAATCGTGGTTATTTTCTGTGGCAATTTCTACTGTTATGATTTTATGGTGTTCATAATTTTCTTGTTTAACGTCTAATTTATTATATATCTGTCCAAAAACTAAAATTTGATTAACCCTATTATTGATAATTTCGTCAAGAATTTTTATTCCTTCGTTAGTCGTTTCGTTAGCTGTCGTGTGTTGTGTAGAACCACCAGAGTCTTGGTCAGGGGGTCTAATTTGTACATCGGACACTATATTGATATTTGATTGGGTACTTGTTTGATTCTGCATATTAGCATCATCTAAAGGGTGTTCTGATAACTGTCTAAGATATTGTAAAGTATCACTATCAATATCTCCGGGATTATTAATAACTGATTCATTTTCTAGAGCGTTTATCGTGACTCGAGAAAGGGCGTCTGCATTAGTATTAGTTTTACCCTTTTTATATTCTACATCATAATTAAATTCTTCGAGTTTTAGGCTCCATCGTACTAATTTAGAATTTGGTTCGCGTAATTTAAAAAGCCATTCCAAAGGTCTGTGGTCAGTTACTATTGTGAATTTTCGACCATATAAATAAGGACGGAAGTATTTACAAGCCCAAACTATAGCTAATAGTTCTTTTTCTATCGTGCTATACCGTTGCTCTGAGTCATTCAAAGTACGAGAGGCATAAGCAATGGGTTTGTCTGAACCAATAGGCCCTTGTGACAAAATAGCGCCTAAAGCTACATTTGATGCGTCTGTAGTTAAAATAAATTTTTTATTAAAGTCTGGGTATTGAAGAAGAGGTGCATTAGTCAATAAATCTTTACAAGTTTTAAAAGTATCAATAAATTCTTGATCATGAATGATTTTAGAACCTTTTTTTAAACATTTTGTTAAAGGTTTTGTTATTTTGGCAAAATCTTTAATAAATTTACGGTAATATCCGATTAAACCAAGGAAACTTTTAATGTCCTTCGTGGAACTTGGTATTGGGAAGTTTTTTATGGCTAAAATTTTATCAGGATTTGGTTTAACACCAGAGGGGGTTATTACGTGACCTAAATAGTTTACTTCTTTCCGTAAAAATTCTGATTTGTCCAATTGTATTTTAAAGTTAGCTTCTCTTAGTCTGTCAAATATTTGTCTAAGTCTGGTTATGTGTTCTTGAAGAGACGTACTGTATATAATAACATCGTCAAGATAAACTAAACATGTCTCATTCTGCAAACCTCTGAGTATGTTATCCATTACTCTTTGAAAGGTGCTTGGAGAATTTTTCATTCCCATAGGCATCCTGACGAATTCATAATGCCCATTTTCAGCGGAAAATGCTGTTTTATGAATGTCATTTTCTTCCATTTGTATTTGGTAAAAACCGTTGGCTAAATCAAGCGTAGTAAAATATTGGCTTCTGCCTAATTGGTCAAGAATTGTACTAATTAAAGGTAATGGATATTTGTCATCGACTGTTTTTTCGTTTAATTTCCGAGAATCGATAACCAATCGATATTTCTTTTTATTAGATGCGTCTTTACGTTTTTCTACAATCCAAATTGGACTATTATAAGGAGATGATGAATGTCTAATAATACCTTGTGATAACATATTATCGATTTGAGATTTAACTTCTTTTTCATAAACTTCGGGATATCGGTATGTCTTAGTATAAACAGGAGTATCGTCTGTTAATCTAATTTTGTGTTTTACCGTATTTGTAAATGAGAGGGGAATTTTTTCACAATAAAATATGTCTATATTCATAACATAGGTCTTGTATTTTTTGTCTTTCTTCGGAATTACAATGATCTAATCGAATTTGATCTAAATTGATTTTCAATAAATTATCGTGATTATTAGTTAAAATATCATTTGATTCCAATGTGTCTACAAAATTAATTTCCGTAAGATCCAATTTTTCAATAATAAATGGTCCTGTAACAGTTATTACTTTCGATTCACAGCTGGAATTTGTGATAGATGTGTATGCAAAATAATTTTCAATATTAACAAGAGCTTGAGGACATTCTAATTGTGTATCAAATTTAATATATTTCATGAATCCTAAACCTTTCTCTATATTCACTGGTAATTTAACAATTTTAGTTGTTCTTTCCGGAATAGTAAGTTGATAGTTATCTATTTTTATTAAATTTTTTGAATTGGCCTTTCCTTCACAATCATAATTTATTGGAATTTGAGTTTTAGGTGTAATAATAAATTTATTATGTATATCAATAGATGCGCATAATTGTTTAAGTAAATCAATACCTATAAGTCCATTATATTTTTTACTAAAATTAAAAAGGTGAAATTTGTGCTTTTCTTTAACTTTAAAAATGTCAAAAAGGGGAATTTCCATGACTTCATTATGAAAACTGATACTATGAGCCGTTTGAATACTAAAATCTTCGTGAAAAATGTAATTTCTATAAAATGTATATGCTAATTTGGGATCAATTAAACTTCTACTACTGCCGGTATCTATTAGAAAATTTGCTTTTAATTCGGTAATAAAAATGTAAGGAAGATTGGATTTTAGTAAGTTGATATTTATTACGTTATTTCTTTGTCTTTCGCGCCCACGCGAAAATATATATCTGTGTTATCACAGTTGTACGAAATGTTTTGTGTGGGACCGTGAGAGTGTATAACAGGTGTACTTATGTAACTTTCTTGTTCTAGATAAGGATTGCGAATATCAGTTTCTTGATAATCTTGAGTGTGAGAATCGCAGCAGTTACTATTTTCCAAGAATTTATTATTAGCAGAATTTAAATTTCCACGACATTCAAATTCCTCTGAAAATTCGGATAAATGATTATTTCTGATACGTGTGTTACCAGAAGATGTATCCATTGGTTCGGGAATATATCTATGTCTATTATAATTTGAATTTCTAGATACTTGGGTATTTCTACCAAAATTATTTGGGTGTGAGTTATAATTTCGGAAATTAGTATTCGGGGGTGAATGATTTTGTGAACATAAAAAGATCTTTGATTATGATTATTGGAATTATTTGGATAAGTATTAGTATCATGTTGACGAAAATTATTGTTATTTCTAATTGAACTATAATTGTTAACATTATTTCTGTTAAAATTGGGAGGTTGAGATTGTCTTGAAGTTGAAGACATATTATTTATTCCGGAGGTTGAGGGTGCCATTCTTTGAATTGGTCTAAAATTTTGTGAGTTTAAATAATTAGTTCTACGAGTACTATATAGAAAATTTTCTTCCTCTATTACCAAAGACATTGCCTTTTCTAAACTGTCTGGATTTCTTAAGCGAATATTATTTTGTAATTGGCCACTTAGCCCACTAATAAATGTTTTTAAAGATAATTCATCATAACTCTCTAATCTTGTAACGGTAATAGTTGTACCTCACAAGGCACCAGCTCGAAGGGCTCCGGCTAGAGACTCCTCTCAAGGGTGATTCGACCCCAAGTTTATGTCACACAGGGATAACAGAAGGGTTGTAAAAATTGAGGGCGCCACTACCTTTTTAACGATGAAAACTACAAAAACTAAGGCGGAAAAGGTAGAAACGCCTTGTAGAATTTAAATGAAAGTTAATAATAAAAACTACTAAAAATTACCCCGGGCGATATCTCCCTCAACTTTTATAGTTGAGGATTTTAATAAAAAAAAGAATTAAAAACAAATTTACAGTTTATTCTGCCACAGGAAATGAACAACGGAATTTACTAAAGGAATTTGTACTTTTATAGGTACTTAGCTTAGATGAAGTGATTTCCTGGAGAAGAAGTCAGGTCTTGATCCGAACTGATGAGTTCTGTTCTAGGGCGGTAGTTTGAGGGTTCTATCCTTGGCTATATTCTTGGGGTTATATTCTCCGGTTTATATTCGGCTATATCCTCCTAGGGTTATATTCTTGGCTTATATTCTCGCCTAGGGTTATATTCTCGGCGTTAAATTCTCGCCTAGGGTTATATTCTTGGCTTATATTCTCGCCTAGGGGCTGTGCTTACCTAGAAGTACAAGTGGATCAGGGATATGTAGGAACTTGAATGTAATGGCACATTATGTTGGTCAGCTTTTCAGGTTAAAGAAAAGGAAGGCAGTTATTTGAAAGTCAAAAAAATTGATTTAATTTACTGAAAGCTTTCCAACATTATATGTCTCATGTTAAAACAGTAAAAATAGCAATTATCGACTGAATTAAAAAAATATACTAATGATCCGAAAGAAACTTATGATAGCAAAAAGTTATTTATTTAGTTATATGAAAAAATATCGTGCTTAGGAAATATATGAGACCGGCACTGGCGTTACGAAAGAATATTTTATAGGTTACCGGTAATTTATAAAAAATGTTATTTTATAATTAAAAGAGTTATTTCGCAACTGAAAAAGCTTGAAAATGTTTGTATAAAAGTAAAACTGAATTATAAAAGAATATTTGGCTTAAAACTACCATATTAGTACAAAAGAACAGTTTATGACCACGTGTTGAATTTAATTTCGTCTATCTCTGTAAAAAAATAAAGAATGCATACGAAAATTATATCAGACAGTACTTTAGAAGAAGCTTATTAATTATAGATTATGATTTTGGACTTACCACAGCAAAATTCATAAGATAGGTACTTGGGATATGAAAGATAGCGAAAGACAATGTGCCTCTTTAGGCAGACGATAACGAAAAGGCTGTTTAACGAGGCGTTGTCCGTTGGCAGGCGTCAATTGTCTTACGTTCGGGGTAGAAGAGTTTGGGGTCACAGAACTATAATTGGATGTGGCTAGTGACGACGAGCGCTAATTAAAAGGATTTATTCTGTAAAATCGAAACAGGTCGATAGACATGTTACACCCCCTCTCCTCCGGGAAAAAAAATGATTCGAAGAATTATTTTTTTTTGTGAAAAATGTGCTTAATAAGATAAAAGGAGGGGTGAAGTATCATTGCAAAATCTATGTATCTTAGGTAAGGTAAGGCAATTGTCAAAGGTAAAGGTAAGGCAATTGTCAAAGGTAAGGTAAGGCAGTTGTCAAAGGTAAGGTAAGGCAGTTGTCAAAGGTAACGGTAAGGCAGTTGTCAAAGGTAACGGTAAGGCAGTTTTGTCATCTTGTGATTATCATGTAGTTATGTCATCGTATAAGACAAAGCACACACTGAGAACGAAAGGTAACGATAGGGTGCGATAATTTCTCAGTGCAGGCGAAACGATAAGATAAGGTACGGTAGGGTCTGTTTTGATAAAACGCTGGGATCTCAGATACGCAGAGCGAAAAATTCCAGGAAATACCAAACCAATGTCTCCGGGAGGGACAAAAATAAACACGGTGAGTGATGTCAGCCTAAAATTGATTTAGAATGCAATTCCGTCGGAATTCTAATTAATTCGTAAATCAGCCTAATTTTCACCGAGCAAAGAGTAAAGATTTGTCATAATGACGTCACCAGGGGTGAAATACTACTTGACTTAGCAAAGATTATTGGCAGGGCGACAACACTTATAGTGTTCCACAAGGAACGGTTCTAAAATATACGATAACGGTAGGTAGTTCACAAGTATCACAATACGGCAACGCAAAAGGTATGTTAAGGGAGAGAAAGAAATACGTAGATACTTACTTTGAATGGTTTAGGGTAAAAGAGAATTGAAGATAAATAGGGTGATTCTGAAAGGTAAATCGTGGTCGAAATAATGGTATGTGTGGTTAGGAATAGTTTGTGGCGACATTATAAAAAGAAAGACGATAGATTCTTATCACGTGATCGGACAAAAAGGTATTCTGGTTTATACGCCGAGAGCACAGGAAGAGGGCAGGAACAATAGCGCCCGATCGACATTCGGTGAGGTTGCCAGTTAGCGTCCACAGTAGCCATTGGTCATCGATCCGAAAGTCAATCCAGCTACATGCATTCAGTCCGTTGATATGCTCTCTTTGTTAAATCGAACAAAGGTATTGTTACTAAAATTACACCCATGACTCTGTCAGGGAATACGGTATATCGGTCCAGAACTCTACAAGAGTGTGGCCAATCTGGTAAAATAAGGAAAAAACACTAAAAGCTACGGAAGTACTGCCATTGAAGGCAAAGAAAAGGAAGAGGTTGCTATAGAAGCCAGGGTGAAGAGAAAGAGCGACTAAGCAGTCATTTTTCAAACCTATTATGTTTGTAAACCGAGCGCAATCCGCCACTCTGCAAAGGCCAACCCAGTCCAATTGGGGCCTAACGTCTTACGGTACGTCAATCGAGACTCTTCGTTAGTTATAAAAAGCAAAATTGACCGTTTATTTGTTTGAGAAACGGTAGGAAAACTCGGGGCAACAAAAAGACATATAACAAAAAGGGGGACCAAAAATTTGAATGACGTAAAATCCATTTCCGCAATGGAGAGCTCTCAAGGTGTCTAGCCGGTATTTTTATGTTTTGTAACAGAATGAATGAAATGCGGGATAAGAAAAGGATCCGTTTTGTTCGGAGAACGGTATAAACTCCAATGTAGCTTGGTCTACTTCCTTTTCTACGCGGAGGGTAAAAATGGTTGGGAACCAAGTTGAGTATGGGTTGAGTAATCGGGACGGTAAGTAACACGGTTGCCTAAAAGAAAGAAAACGGAAAGAAAAGAGAAGAAAAAAAAAACTCTAGTGAATCGTTTTTGTAGGAGAACGATAGCGAAACTCCAAGAGAATGGCGCGGTTGCCTAAAGTAAGGAAGAAAACGAAAACGGAAATAATAAAAATAATGGTCAACTAAAACTCGATTGTACCGTTTTTTTAGGAGAACGATAGCGAAACTCCAAGAGAATGGCGCGGTTGCCTAAAGTAAGGAAGAAAACGAAAACGGAAATAATAAAAATAATGGTCAACTAAAACTCGATTGTACCGTTTTTTTAGGAGAACGATAGCGAAACTCCAAGAGAATGGCGCGGTTGCCTAAAGTAAGGAAGAAAACGAAAACGATAATGAACTAAAACACAATTGTACCGTTTTTTAGGAGAACGATAGCGAAACTCCAAGAGAATGGAACGGTTTCTGAAGTAAGTGACTCTACGTTAGTTATAAAAAGCAAAATTACCATTTGTTTGTGAAACGGTAAAAAAACTCAGGTAGCAAAAAGTTAGGTACTTGACAACAGGAGCCAAAAATTTGAATGACGTAAAATCCATTTCGAACAGAATGAATGAAATGCGGGATAGGAAAAGGAATTAGTGGGCAATAGGGTTATACTAGATTGACTGTGTCAATATTATTGTCTTGTTCATTGTCTAAGTCATCTGGAAGGTTTTCGTCAACGTCAATAAATTGGTTTTTTAGATCTGAAACATGCCAATTTCCAAGATCATTACCTGAAAGGTCTCTCAGATTATAAACTAGTCTAGAAATTACTTTATGGACAATACATGGAATAAATTTAGGGGCAAATTTTGCTGCAAAGTTATCATTTTTGGATGAAAGTACATAATTCTTTTTCCATAGGCGGTCACCGACATGATATTCTACATCTCTTTTTCGTAGATTATAATACTTTGTATTTCTGTCATGGGCTTGCTTGAGTTTTTTGCGTACATCAATAAAAAGTTTCGGGAGGGTTTGTAGGTCGTCAATGAGTTGTAATTTGTCTGCATTATTGATTAAATTGTTAGCATTTTCGGAAATTGCACCATAAAAATCTCCACTTAACGGTACGTTTCTGGCAAAATTCAAGAAAGCGGGAGAGTAACCTGTAACGTCATGTTTTGCGGTTCTTATTGCTTGCGCAACTTTATGCAAAGATGCATCCCAATTTTTGTGAGAGGAATTGTCATGAATGTAACAACGTAAGGCAGTGACTATAACTTTATTGGTCCGTTCGGTATGGTTAGCTTGTGGGTGATAGCGTGCGTTGTAGAAAATTTTTTGTACTTTATATTGATCCATCAAATTTTTAAAGAGGGAAGAGGTAAAGACTGTGCCATTGTCGACGGAAAATATTTGTGGGACTCCAAAAATAAGAAAAACTTGATTTTCGATAAATTTAACAATACCAGCAGCTGTGGCATTTTGCATGGGATGGACGAGACAAAATTTAGTAAACCAGTCTGTTATAACGAGAACAAATCTATTGCCATTTTTGGATCTGGGGTATGGACCTATTAAGTCAGCTGAGATCCATTGCCAAGGGAAATTAATGTCTTTATACTGGCCCATTATACCAGCTTTAGGTAAATTTTGGGTTTTGCAGGAAGAGCAAACGGAACATTTATTGATATAACGAGATACAGTGCTTCTAAGTTTTGGCCAATAGTAGATTTCAGAAATTCGAGCGATGGTTTTGGAAATTCCGAGATGTGCGCTAGTTTGATCGTCATGAAAAGTCTTTAGGACATCAATCCTGTTTGGGGTAGGGACTACAATATTCCAATTGGATAAATTACTAGATATAGGGTTTGGGGAGAAGACGTGTTTGTAGAGGACATTATTTTCTACTTTAAAAGTGGGGAATGACTCGGGGTTATTATTGACTTTATCAATCATAGCGGTATACCAAGTATCTGGCTTGAAGGTAGTGACATCAATCACTGAAATATCTGGAAATGAACGGGAAAGTGCATCACTGACAACCATAGTGGTTCCTTTTCTATGTTTGATTTCAAAATCAAACTGCGATAGTCTGAGTGAAAGACGAGCTAAACGTCCAGAGGGGTTAGAAAGTTTTGATAGATACTGTAAGGATGAATGGTCAGTTTCGAGTGTGAAATGAGTTCCTTCCACATAACCTCTAAATTTTTCTACACCAAAAATTACACCTAAAAGTTCTTTTTCAGTGGTACTGTACTTTCTTTCGGTTTTGTTCAATGTACGGCTTGCATATGCGATAGGGTGTTCGATACCATCACATTGTTGATATAAGATTGCACCAAGTCCGGTGTCACTAGCGTCAGTCTGTATAATGAATTCTTTAGAAAAGTCAGGGCTTGCAAGAATGGGGCTAGAAGTAAGTCGTTTTTTGACTTCGATAAAAGCATTTTCAGCCTCAGGGGTCCAAGAAATTGGTTGTCCTTTTTTTCTGCCATGAAGAAGGTCAGTTATTGGGGAGCAAACGGTAGAGAAATCTTTGATGAATCGGCGATACCAGCCAATTAAGCCAATAAGTCTTTTGACTTCGGTAGTGTTTTTGGGAGCAGGGTAGTTAAGGATAGCGGAAACTTTGTCTTCATCTGTTCGAAGACCAGCTTTGTCGACTACAAAACCAAGAAATTTAAGGGAATCTCGACAGAATTCACATTTTTGAAAATTTACGGTAAGGTTTGCCTCTTTAAGACGAAGATATAACTTATTAAGTATTTCTAAATGAAGTTCGAAGGTAGGAGTAGCAATAATGATGTCATCCAAATAACAAAAACAGTAGGGCCTTAAAGAAGGGTCTATAACAATGTCCATTAGACGTGCCATAGTTTTGGGGGCGTTAATTAGACCATAAGGAGTGGTCGTGAATTCAAATAAACCTAAGCCATAGACAGCGAAAGCAGTTTTGGGACGAGAAGATTCAGTAAGGGGTATTTGCAGAAAGGCTTTTTTCAAATCAATGGAGGTAAGAAATTTAGCGTTTCGGAGTTTGCTAAGAATGACGTCTACTTGAGCCATGGGATAGGAATCAGGAGTGGTTACTTTATTTAGCTTTCGGCCATCGAAGCAGACGCGGCATTCTCCGGACTTTTTTGGGACTACCCAAAGGGGTGAACACCAAGGGGAGTTCGAAGGTTGTATGACATTTAATCGTAGCATCTCGTCGACTTCTTTTACTAAAAGTCCTTGCATGACTGGGGATAGAGGATATTGGCGTTGTGCAATCGGTTTTGCATCACCAGTGTCGATATCGTGTTCGACAAAATTCGTTCGACCAATTCGGTCAGGAGGGGCAAGAGAAGAGAATAAGCTTACAGTTTGCTCAAGTTTGTTTTTTTCTTCAATAGAGAGAGTAGAGGCAGATCGTATTGTGTTAATAACACAAGTGGAAGATAATAGGGAGTATGACAAATCATGAAAACTCATGTCTATTTTGAATAAGCTCAAAAAGTCCATTCCTAAGATAAGGTTATGAGTTATTGACGGTATTATCAAGATTTTGATGGTCTTGGTAATGTCATTCACTGTCATTGGTGCGGAAATATAGCCCATATATTGTTGAGGTACACCGTCAGCGGTGGTAATATTTAAACAAGAATCATATTGTATAGGTAAATGTAAGGAATGCAACAAAGAGAAACCCTGATTTCCAAGAACAGTAGAGTTACTGCCTGTGTCGACCATAGCTAAAACGGGTAGGTCTAAAATTTTCACGGTAAGGTAAGGTCTGTTATCATTAGGTTTTTTTGCAAATAAGGGACAAGTATTACTGGAGATTGAAACAGTACTTGGCTGTATTGAAGGTAAGGCAACTGGCATGTCACAGACAGGTACGGGAGTTGTATTGTCAGTAATCGAGAAGTTTTTGTCATTATCTTCAGTTTTCTGGATGTTGCTAGTGTTCGGTACGGTATTTGTAATTCGTTCGATAGGTAAAGGTAATGGTTTGTCTGTATTTTTAGAATGATTGGACGCTAGGAAACCTTTAACAAAGGTAAGATAATTTTGCCATTCAGCAGCAGAAGTTGAAAAAGTTAGTTTTGGTTTGTTGGGGGGTTGTGATTGTTTGAAGATCTGTTTTGAGGTCTGTTCTGTCTTCTGGGGTTTTCTGGCTGGGATGTAGTTGATTGTGCTTGACTGGACACAGTGGCCAGATTCCGTGGACCAGTCTGCCTTGAGTTTTTTTGAATGCATTTACGACATTTTGGTTTTGTAGTGTTTTTTGCACCACATCCGTAGCAAAAGATAGATTTGGGCGAGAAACATTGAGAGTATGAGTGACCAGTTTTGTCACAATTCCAACAAACCAAGGAAGTTAATACTGAAACGTTTGCGGAAGTTCTTTGTCTTTGATTCGACGAGGAGGAAACATAAAGGCACGATAAATCTGGTTCGAGCAGTCTAGGATTATTATAAGATGGTGATCTATATCTGTCTGACCAAACACGGGATTCCTCAATTCTTTTGCACAACTCGGTTAGTTCGTCAACTGTTTGGGGGTCATGAAGTGCTAATGACGATATAAAGGAAGGTAAAAGGTTTCTACGAATCTTTGCAACACGAGTACGTTCGTCAACAACACTAGACAAGCGATTGAATAATCCTATCATTGAAGATATGTATACAGCAACCGGTTCGTTAGCACCCATAGTGCGATTAGAAATCTCTAACTCTAAATCAGTCTCATAACTATATGGCAAAAAATCAGCTTTTAATTTGGCAACAATGTCTTTCCAGGATTGAAATTTACTACGATTATTAAGATACCATGTGAAGGCATTGTCTTTAAAAAGTTCACATGACTGCAAAAAGAGCTCATTTTCTGTAACTCCTCTAGAAAGTCTAAGGACTTCAACTTTTTCCAAAAATAAATGAAGTGATTCATTTTTACCAGTGAATGAAACATTCCATTTGTAAACTGGATCGTGTTTTTGATGGGGGATTTCAGAAAGAGTGGGGGAAGGAAATGTGTTTGAAGGTAAAGTGTCTTCTGTTCTATTGTTGGTGGGAGTTGTTTTTGTCGCAAGGTCAGCTTCTAAAAGTATCAGCGTATTTGTCAAGGCTTGTTGTGTAAGTAATTGTTCATTACTTTCGGCATTTAATCTATCAATTCTACTTGTCAAATGTGTCAGTCTTGAATTGATTCTGGAAAATACTGGTTCATGTTTATTTCCACTAAATTGATTGATAATGTCTGTTAAGTCATTGATTGTTTCTGTAACTTTCACTATATCGTCCTCAAAAGAATATGAATTGACTGGGGACGAAAAACTTCTATTAGCGTTTTCCCTAGCAAGAAGACCTGTTAAAACTTTACGTTTCTGTTCGACAGTATCCGGGACAGGAATATTTCTAATTTGAATTTCATATGAAAGTTCAAAAGACTTCAAATGATTGGCCTGCATCTTGAAAATATTTAAAAGGAGAGAAAAAGAATAAAAGACGGTATCTAAATCAACAGTACTAATCAAATAGCACTAGCGGAAGCAAAGGATCTAAAATCCGAATGAACATAAATGCCTGGCAACGAGATATAGATATGGAAACTGTATGTACGTGAATGACTGTAGATATGAAAAAAACAAATATTTATTGCCGATAGATGTCAATTAAAATAAACAAAACCATACTATATTTTCAACAAGTCATACGTAGTAATGAAAATGTTGCATAATAACTCCATAAAAATTATCAGTATATAAATGTATAGCTAATCAAGATCAAAAATGTATCATAAATTGATATTAAAATTTTTGTAGCACATCACAATCTCTCTGTCGTCAAAAAAACTGAACTGCAAAATATTTATAGTTAACGGTAAATTGTTAATTTGGCAACACTGCACTTTATATTAACAAGATTAGACAAGAAAAAGTAAGAGAGTTTAAAGATAAATTGTTACTTTGGCAACACTGCACTTGATTAACAATAGGTAAGATAAGATATTTCAGTTTGTGTAACTCGACACAATTCAACTGAACAAGATAATTTTACTATGCAGCTACATAAAATATAACAACTTATCAGAAAACAGACACCTTAAGAATTTACTTAAAACGTGGCAACATTGCAAACAAATCAGATGTAATTCACCTTTCCTAAAAAAATCAATAACAAAATTCCGTTTCGGAACAACAAAAGATTGTGCTACACTACGTTATCTCTTAAAAAAATAAACCCAGAGAATATTCGTTATCGTAGACCAAAATATATATTGTAAATAAGGCAGGTAGTTAAGATAAAATTAAAAAAACGTCCAGGGTCGGTACAAGATGGTTACTTGAAAAAGTGAAATTTTTTTTAAAAAAGTTAGTTGGAAGCAAAAAATTCTAAATTGAACGATAAGAAAAAATTTTAAAGAGAATATGCAAAAATAAAAAAACTAAAATCCTTCCAACCCAACTGTTACACTGTGCAACAAAAACAATGGGCGCCAATTTGTAACGGTAATAGTTGTACCTCACAAGGCACCAGCTCGAAGGGCTCCGGCTAGAGACTCCTCTCAAGGGTGATTCGACCCCAAGTTTATGTCACACAGGGATAACAGAAGGGTTGTAAAAATTGAGGGCGCCACTACGTTTTTAACGATGAAAACTACAAAAACTAAGGCGGAAAAGGTAGAAACGCCTTGTAGAATTTAAATGAAAGTTAATAATAAAAACTACTAAAAATTACCCCGGGCGATATCTCCCTCAACTTTTATAGTTGAGGATTTTAATAAAAAAAAGAATTAAAAACAAATTTACAGTTTATTCTGCCACAGGAAATGAACAACGGAATTTACTAAAGGAATTTGTACTTTTATAGGTACTTAGCTTAGATGAAGTGATTTCCTGGAGAAGAAGTCAGGTCTTGATCCGAACTGATGAGTTCTGTTCTAGGGCGGTAGTTTGAGGGTTCTATCCTTGGCTATATTCTTGGGGTTATATTCTCCGGTTTATATTCGGCTATATCCTCCTAGGGTTATATTCTTGGCTTATATTCTCGCCTAGGGTTATATTCTCGGCGTTAAATTCTCGCCTAGGGTTATATTCTTGGCTTATATTCTCGCCTAGGGGCTGTGCTTACCTAGAAGTACAAGTGGATCAGGGATATGTAGGAACTTGAATGTAATGGCACATTATGTTGGTCAGCTTTTCAGGTTAAAGAAAAGGAAGGCAGTTATTTGAAAGTCAAAAAAATTGATTTAATTTACTGAAAGCTTTCCAACATTATATGTCTCATGTTAAAACAGTAAAAATAGCAATTATCGACTGAATTAAAAAAATATACTAATGATCCGAAAGAAACTTATGATAGCAAAAAGTTATTTATTTAGTTATATGAAAAAATATCGTGCTTAGGAAATATATGAGACCGGCACTGGCGTTACGAAAGAATATTTTATAGGTTACCGGTAATTTATAAAAAATGTTATTTTATAATTAAAAGAGTTATTTCGCAACTGAAAAAGCTTGGAAATGTTTGTATAAAAGTAAAACTGAATTATAAAAGAATATTTGGCTTAAAACTACCATATTAGTACAAAAGAACAGTTTATGACCACGTGTTGAATTTAATTTCGTCTATCTCTGTAAAAAAATAAAGAATGCATACGAAAATTATATCAGACAGTACTTTAGAAGAAGCTTATTAATTATAGATTATGATTTTGGACTTACCACAGCAAAATTCATAAGATAGGTACTTGGGATATGAAAGATAGCGAAAGACGATGTGCCTCTTTAGGCAGACGATAACGAAAAGGCTGTTTAACGAGGCGTTGTCCGTTGGCAGGCGTCAATTGTCTTACGTTCGGGGTAGAAGAGTTTGGGGTCACAGAACTATAATTGGATGTGGCTAGTGACGACGAGCGCTAATTAAAAGGATTTATTCTGTAAAATCGAAACAGGTCGATAGACATGTTACAATCTAATACATTTCTCCTGAGCTGGAAGATTCGATGCATTTATTTTTGATGCAATTAAACTCCTACAATCTTGACATCGCATGCCAAAATTATATGGGGTTTCATTTTTAAGTGGATGTAAAGCAATTAAGTCTTGAACGAGACAATCAAGATTTCTTTGATCTCCAAAAGTTAAATTTAATAATGTTTTAATATCGTCCCATCTTAGTTAATTCGGTACGAGAACCTATTAAGCTTAAGGCCCTACCTGTTAATTTACCGATTATTGCCCGTAAAATATAAGAATTAATTTGAGCATTTATATTTGTGGTATCTGCAAATTGAGCTATCAAACTTTCACAAGCATCTAAAAATACTCCTAATGTGTGAGTATTACCGTCAAATTGTGGTATGGTATCCACATATAATTTCAAACGTGAATAATTAACATTTGCTACTGCCATTTCGGTATTTAGATTTTCAAATTCTAAACTGTCTTCTACTGAAGATAAATTTTCAAAATTGATCGGGTTTAAATTAGAATTATTTAAATCTAATGATCGATACAAATCACTTAGGTCTTCAATATCTGACATCAATTAATTATGCATATAGTATTGAAATGTAAAAAATCAAAAATCACTCAAAAATCAACAGAAAAATATGAAAGGAATATAATATGGAAGAACAAAATTTCTTACCAGAGTAAATTGATTAGCTTCATTTATCTACCTAGTGCCAAGGGGGTTGAACGATGCGGTTTCTTCCTCTTTAGTTGGCTTATCTTAAATTTAACCGGATTCTGCGATGTTGGCTTCTTTCGGGGTTTCCAAACTTCGGCGATGTGGATCCTTCGTCTGGGCAAACACTTTCCAATTTCTGAATTTTTCCGATTTTTCGCGATCGATTATTATTGCCAATAAACTATCGATATAGACCGGTTCGACACGATTTTTGTTGTCACTCCGTTTGGCAATCCTACTGACTACGCCAATTTTAAGTTCACTCGCGAAAAGTTCGTTTTTAAAAAAATTCAAATAATTAAGAACAGCGGAACTTTATTAACGTTACAAAAATAGATGTGATATTATTACAATTACAAGTTAAAAAAGCTAAAAATGCCGGCTCGCGCCTGGTTTTGTTCGACATTATCCTTAAGTGTTCCCCCACTCTTGATTCAGCAACGTCAGCTATTCTGTGGGAACTCCAAGTTCATAACTCACATAAAATCTTACCCTCAATAGAGAGCCGGCTAATAATCAATACTAATTACTTATTTAGCAATAAAAAAACAATTTTTCTAGAACAAATTAACTTTTATTCAACGTGGGTGTTATAAAAATTAAAAAAAAAAACTAAAACGAGTTTCAACTCGACAGAGAGTTTAATGAAAATCTAGAATGTATAAGCAAAATTAAACGTCTTTATCATCAATAACTAAATACTATCACAAAAACAATTCTTCCCAAGACAAATCAAACTAATTTTAATAATGCCGGTTATGTAAAAAAAAATGAACAAAGTGAAATAAAATTAAAAAATCAACCGGTCAGGAAATTTAAAAGATATATATCCTAACTATTTCTAGGTTTACGGAGGTACGAAAATTTTGAATATACGGTGATTATTAAAATATTTTACCTTCTTGAATCGGCTTCGGTCTCGGACTACACTCTTTTACCACTTTCAAAAGAATTATTGTCTCTAAATTTTTAAACTCCGGGAAACGGATCGGAAAACACACTCTCGGAAAAGCACGGTAAATGGAACTAATATATTCCGTTAACACAAGCAGAGAACCACTAGCAGAGCACACTAGCAGACAGCCAAGAATCAAATTCTTCTCTCCTTTTATATTCTCATTAGTAAAATTTTATTTAGAAACTACAAAAAAGTGTGTCATATACCAGACGTCTTTCGGAATTAAATAAATTAAATTAAACGGTATATATACCAATCGTCCTTTTTGATTGAAAACTTTTAACTTCGGAAACGACTAAATTTTATGATTGAATACAAATTTGCGTACCTCCGGATTGATACTAAAAATACTAAAACTACAATATAACGGTTATAATATAAAAAAACAATATGAATCGGAAAGTAAGTAACGAGTTATTTAAAACCAAAAGGTAAAATAAAATAGTAAAATGCGTTAAAAGGAAAAAAAACTTTGAATCGGTGCAAAAAAAAATAACTCGTTACAAGTTGGACATATAGGTATAGTAAATTTTATACCCATTTAGAATAAGACCATCCTTATTTATTATTGATAAATCGGTTGAAACAAAAAATTACCAACAAAAATGAACGTCGTAACTAATTTATTAGATGTCACGTTTTTGAAGTTACGTCAAATTCTGATTTCATGTTAATGTCAGATGGTTCAAGAAGCCGCATACGTTAAGTTACTAAAACGGCTGGTACCTCTAAATAGGTATTAATTTTACTATAAGTATATTTCTCGTCTATCCCCAATACGTCGTTCAATTAAACTGTGCACGCTGTCACACTCCATTTGAGTGTGCCCCTTGGTCAACCATTTTTGTTTTATAATCTTTTTTTACGGCATAAGCTAATAAGCCGTTTGCTAAAATACTATTTTTGTTTTGGTACCCACACCCATCACTGAATAATACAATTGGGATATCAGACGTGCCAAATTGGGTATCTATATAATCCATGACGCAGCTGACAAAACAAGGGGCATCAATCGATCCTTCGCATTCGTGCCACCAGAAGTTTGTTGCTTGATGACTTGTTAGGTTGTACATTGTGAAATTATGAACCTTTAGTTTTTGTTTATAATATAGAATCGATGCAAACATTCTAGGACATAGCTGTACATCCTGAAGGTCCATGGTGACTACATGACATTTCCCTTTAAGCCCTGCTGTATTGTCTTAATCCTTTTCTAGTCGAGCTCGGTCTTTGTTTGCTGTATGAATTTCATACTCCCGTATATCTAAATTTCCCGCGTGAAAACTGCAACACACTGAGCTTTTCGTGGTTGGAATATTCCAATATTATTTTTTGCAAATATCTCATCAAATATACACGAACTTAGAGGCTTTCCTTCGCAGCATTCTGTGTATCTTTTGTATAATTGGGATTTTGATTTTAGGAACGAATCTTCTAAGTATTATTTAGTTGTATCGGCTCTTGAGTAATGTGACGGCAGTTTCGGTAGTGTGGTAAGCTAATTTTCAAGAAATTGTTTTCTTACACTAATGTTGGGTGTCCTCAACATTCTTTTTTCATTATTTTATCAACTGTTGACATTATCATCCGACTCTTCCCTTCCTTACAGCAGCTCCTTACACACCACTCACCAAGACCAAGTTTGTGTAAAAACATTGTTTTGCATACTCTATGTGATCTTAACTCTATTTTTAAAAAGTAAATAGACGTTCTTGACTTTTTCGTCTCATCGTTATCAGTCTTTCTTCTCTGTGGTTCTTGTATTTTTACGTTATTTATAACAAATATTTTTTTCTGATCCCAATTTAAATTCTGCCAAAATTCATTAAAAATTTGTTGTCGTTCATTTTCTGTTATCTTATTGCATTCATATACTTTTGTTCTCTCACAATGTTTTTCATCACATTTCCTCCCCATTAATCTCTCTTCTCTAATGGTTGGTTGGTTATTTTCCCACTGCTTATTACGTCTTGTCTTGTCTTATTTTATTCATATTTCGTTTCCAGGTACAATTATTTACTTCCAGTTGTTTTGCCCTTTTACGTTTCTTGCTGGTATGTAAGGTACTGCCAGACTCATCGTCTAAGCTCACGTGATCAACTCCAACCATTCTTCTGTCATTTATTTGGCTAGTATTTTCGGGGAGTTCGTTATCAATGTCCGAATAATCATATGAATCCGTATGGGTCTCCTCATTCGAACTAATGTGATAATCAGGATCCACTTATGTTTCGTCTCCTTCCGACTGAATTGTGGGCTCTGCGTTACAAACTGGGGGACCATCATCTGATTGGACTGTTGTTTTAAAATACTCTTGATCGTCTTCTTTATGATGAGTTTGAATATCATTGAGTTCCACATTTTCAGAAATCCCCGCATTTCTTGTACACATGAATTGTCCTCGAAGATAATAATATTATTGTTTGCCAAATTCAACGTCGGTTCGTCATAGATAAACCCGTCATCAAAAACTAATGGTATATTTTTTAACGGGTTGTCGATTCTACATATTTCACTTCCATTTATAACATTGTTTCCATTTGTGTTTGAATTTTCTTGCAAAGCCAGTTCAAGTATTTTTTTACTCCGATTCATTATATAACAATAAAATACTAAATATGCAATAGCTCGTATGGAGCGTACATATCAAAATTACCGCCAAAATTTTAATCTTGCAATGGCACTAAAGTACGTTGTAAATTAAATCTCGGTGTATTTCTTATCCAGAATGATATATTTTAATTAATATCAAATTACTGTATGGAAGCGTGCTTCTAATCTCTAATACTAATCATTATGTTATAATATACCGGGTGATCAGTTAAGGGTAGCGAGCGGCCATATCTCATAAGATATTGGTCGTATAAATTTAGAAAAAAAATTCATAATAAAAGTCGCCAAGAGAAATTGCTGGAAATTATTTTCGAGTTTGTCAAACGTCCGCTAGAGGGCGTAACAACCAACACTAAGTAGAAAAATGGGATTTTTATAGAATTTTGCCTAATGAAAGTATATCGATTTTCATATTTACTGACTATTCAACTACACTTTTTGACTGAAATGTTTTGTTCTATCTATCAAAATAAAGCGGTGGGGGAAGTTCGATTGTTTTTTTTAAACAAACCAAGATTTCTCCCGTTTCGCTTGACCGATTTTAACAAATTTGGGCTCATATGAAAGAGCATAATTTACACTACAAAACGCTTACTTGGTTTGGACTTTTTGACTTTCGTCTTCGCCGCTAGATGGCGTTAACTGAAATGGTAACAAATTTTTGAGTTTTTTTCAAAAAAAAAACAAATGTAATGGTATATTCATTTTTACATATTTTAAAAGAGGATACATTTTTCTAAAATTTAATCAAAAAAATTAATCATCTACCTTTTTTTGAACTGTTGATATTGAACAAAATATAATTTTATTACATTAAAAAATGGCACGCCACTGCTTTTTATCAAAATAAAAATCATTTTCGTAATCACTTATTAGTTGCTAACAAAAAAAAACCCTGACTTTTTCGTTAGACAAACGGTTTTGGATTAAAAAAATCAAATAAATTTACATGGGGCGCCCATATCTCGAAACATACTAATTTACATATTTGGAAAAAAAAATCTTAATAAAACTGTCCAACAACAGCAGGAGCAATAACACTAAAAACAAGAACACAGAACTTTAAAAATAAACGTTAAAAATAAATTAATAGTTTTGTCGTAAATGTTCAAAATGTTGTCCATTATTTTGAATGCACTGGTCCAATCTTTTCTGGGTGGAGTTGACAGCTGCCTCAATTTCCGCTTTTGGTATTTTATTTATGGCGTTTTGAATTCGGACTATCATGTCTTCTCGAGTAGTTGGTCGAGTTTTATACACCAAATCCTTTATTCGGCCCCACAGATGAAAATCAAGGCAGGTTAAATCGGGGGACCGTGGTGGCCAGAAAAATAGACTGCCTTTACCAATGCAACGGTTAGGAAAATGCATGTTCAAAAAATCTTGCACATTTCGAGAATAATGTGCCGGGCATCCGTCTTGTTGAAACCACATGTTTCTTCTTACTTCTAAAGGCACATTTTCTAAGAGTCCTGGTAAATCGTTCAATAAAAAGTTCAAATACATGTCACCGGTTAGATTGCCATTGAAGATGTGCGGACCGATAATAGCACCATTAATAACACCGCACCAGACCTTGACGCTCCATCGACCCTGCTGATAATCTTCACGTAACCAGTGTGGATTAGTGTCCGACCAGTAATGCATGTTATGAAGATTTACCCTGCCATCACTGCAAAAAGATGCTTCATCTGTCCACAATATTTGTGACAAAATATGACGGTTTTCCCTAATGAAATCTCTAAGCCAGTAGCAGTAATCGAGCATACGTTCAAAGTCAGTCTCATTTAAGGATTGATGAATCACGACGTGATACGGATGCATTTTAAAATCCATTAATATTTTTTGCACTGAGCCATAGGATATTATTCCTAAATATCTGGAGATCTCTCTTATGCTTAAATGGGGGTCTGCATGAATATAAGCCAACACATTTATAATGTTATCTTCTCTTCTTACTGTACGATTTCTTCTCAAAGTTGGAGTTGGTTGCACTTGGCCATGTTGCCTTAAACGTAAGGCTAAACGACGAAAAACCGTTCTCGAATGCCGTCTTCGGAGGGGATATCGCAGTGCATACTGCCTAGAAGCAATCGCCGCATTTTCAAAATATTGAAAATAAATTCTCAACATATCAAAGGTTTCTTCATTCGTAAAAGGCATGATTTGTTGTAAAAATACTTTTTACATAACATTTAATTAGATGTTAATAGCAGGAACTGTCAAAATGTATATCAGCGTGATTGACAATTTGGTGTTTTCTTTCTTAATATAAAATAAAAGAAGCATGTAGAGCTGTTACTCCAGAAATGATAAGAGCGGCATGTACGCGTGAACTATTGAGAAGGTTTGAGGCTTGTGTTGAAGCGGAAGGGGGGCATTTTGAGCACATTATTGAAAATTAATTGTAGAATAATGGTATTATTGCCTTGATTTTCATGTGATTAAATTTGTTTGTTAAACTTTTTTATTTATTTTGTTAAACTCCTTTTGATCGAAAATACACAACTAATAAATTTTAACATACTAAGTGTATTACATGGTTGAATTCAGAATAAAAAGACCTTTAATATGAGCAGTCACACGACCACCTTTGCATTTGATATTTTATAATGACATGACGTCATAGCTACGCTGATGATTTCGCTGACGTCATGAGGGATTCGCAATATTGTAAAATCCGTCCAATTGCTGCATACCAAATTTTATGAAGTTATCTTCAGCCGTTTTAGAGTTATAGCCTGTCTAAAAAATTCTGGGACACCCTGTATAGATCATGGCCTGCTTCGCTTAAATGAGATGTTAGTTTAACCAGCATGTAAACCTATCTTATTTTTTCGATCCAAAACCGTTCGTCTAACGAAAAAAAGTCAGGGGTTTTTTTTTGTTAGCAACTAATAAGTGATTACGAAAATGATTTTTATTTTGATAAAAAGCAGTGGCGTGCCATTTTTTAATGTAATAAAATTATATTTTGTTCAATATCAACGGTTCAAAAAAGGTAGATGATTAATTTTTTCCATTAAATTTTAGAAAAATGTATCCTCTTTTAAAATATGTAAAAATGAATATACCATTACATTTGTTTTTTTTTTTTGAAAAAAACTCAAAAATTTGCTACCATTTCAGTTAACGCCATCTAGCGGCGAAGACGAAAGTTAAAAAGTCAAAACCAAGTAAGCGTTTTGTAGTGTAAATTATGCTCTTTCATATGAGCCCAAATTTGTTATAATCGGTCAAGCGAAACGGGAGAAATATTGGTTTGTTTAAAAAAACAATTGAACTTCCCCCCCTTTTTTTTTATAGATAGAACAAAACATTTTAGTCAAAAAGTGTAGGTGAATAATCGGTAAATATGAAAATCGATATACTTTCATTAGGCAAAATTCTATAAAAATCCCATTTTTCTACTTAGTGTTGGTTGTTACGCCCTCTAGCGGACGTTTGACAAACTCGAAAATAATTTCCACCAATTTCTCTTAGCGACTTTTATCATGAATTTTTTTTTTCTAAATCTATACGACCAATATCTTATGAGATATGGACGCTCGCTACCCTTAACTGATCACCCCTTACTTGATACAAACAAAGTATTATGGGAGCTACAAAACGTGCTTGTACTGTCATTTAACAATAAACATATAAGAGTGTAACGGTAATTGGCTGTAACCTCAAAGGGCTCCGGCTAGAGACTCCTCTCAAGGGTGATTCGTCCCCAAGTTTATGCTGCACAAGTGTTACAGGAAGGTTGTAAAAGTTGAGGGCGTCACTACCTTTTTGACGATAAAAAGTACTAAAAAACTAAGGCGGAAAAGGTAGAAACGCCTTGTAAAATTTAAATAAAAGTTAATAATTAAAAAAAATTACTAAAAATTACCCCGGGCGATATCTCCCTCAACTTTTATAGTTGAGGATTTAGAAAAAAAAATAAAAATAGAATTAACACAAATTTATTTTGCCACAGGAAATGAATAGAGGAATTTGTACTTTTATAGGTACTTAGCTTAGATAAAGTGGTTTCCTGAAGAAGATAGTCAGGTCTTGATCGGAAGTGTCCTGGTCTAGGGCGGTATTTTGATCTAGGGCTGTATCCTGGGGTTCTATCCTTGGCTTATATTATAGCCTAGGTCTTGGGGTTATATCCTCGGGTTATATTCTTGGGTTATATCCTTGGGGCTGTGCTTACCTAGAAGTACAGGTGGATCAGGGATATATAGGAACTTGAATGTAATGGCACATTATGTTGGTCAGCTTTTCAGGTTGAAAAAAGGAAGGCAGTTGTTTGAAAGTAAAAAAATTGATTTAATTTACTGAAAGCTTTTCAACATTATATGTCCCATGTTAAAACAGTAAAAATAGCAATTATCGGCTAGATTAAAAAAGTATACTAATGATCCGAAAGAAACTAATCATAGCAAAAAGTTATTTATTTAGTTATATGAAAAAATATCGTGCTTAGGAAATATATGAAACCGGCACTGGTGTTACGAAAGAATATTTTATAGGTTAACAGATTATAAAAATGCTATTTTATAATTAAAAGAGTTATTTCGCAACTGGAAAAGCTAGAAAATGTTTGTATAAAAGTTAGACAGTGAATTATAAAAGAATAATTGGTTTAAAACTACCGTATTAGTATAAAAGAACAGATTATGACCACGTGTTGAATTTAATTTCGTCTATGATTTTGAACTTACCACAGCAAAATTCATAAGATAGGTACTTAAGAGATGAAAGATAGCAAAAGATGATCTTTCCCCGTAGGCGGTCGATAACGGAAAGGGGTGTTTCACGTGGCGTTGGAAAAAATGGAAGCGTCCGTTGGCAGACGTCAATTGTCTTATGGTGGTCAGGGTTGATGAGTTTGGGATCACAGAACTATAATTAGATGTGGCTAGTGACGACGAGCGATAATTAAAAGGATTTATTCTGTAAAATCGAAACAGGTCGATAGACATGTTACACCTCCTCTCCTCCGGGAAAAAAATGATTCGAAGAATTATTTTTTGTGTGAAAAATGGGCTTAATAAGATAAAAGGAGGGGTGAAGTATCATTGCAAAATCTATGTATCTTAGGTAAGGTAAGGCAATTGTCAAAGGTAAAGGTAAGGCAGTTGTCAAAGGTAACGGTAAGGCAGTTTTGTCATCTTGTGATTATCGTGTAGTATTGTCATCGTATAAGACAAAGCATACACTGAGAACGATAGGGTGCGATAATTTCTCAGTGCAGGCGAAACGATAAGATAAGGTACGGTAGGGTGTGTTTTGATAAAACGCTGGGATCTCAGATACGCAGAGCGAAAAATTCCAGGAAATACCAAACCAATGTCTCCGGGGGAGACACAAAAATAAACACGGTGATTGATGTCAGCCTAAATTGATTTAGAATGCAATTCCGTCGGAATTCTAATTAATTCATAAATCAGCCCAATTTTCACCGAGCAAAGAGTAAAGATTTGTCATAATGACGTCACCAGGGGTGAAATACTACTTGACTTAGCAAAATATTATTTGGCAGGGCGACAACACTTATAGTAGATAGATAGATAGATCTTTATTAATTAGGAACCCTAATACATATACATACATAATAATAATAAAAACAAAATTACACACAAAATTACCAAGTACAAAGATAAAAAATTAATATAGTATTAAAATAAGACAGTATAATATAAAACATATAGTCAAAAATAACGCATTTATGGATCGAATTTTTTTTTTTTTAAACAGTATACCTAATAGAAATAGTAAAATTAAACAAAAACATTATAAAATTTATACAAGAACATAAACTAGTTTCTGATATGATCTTTAAGTAATATTTTAAAATTAGAAAGAGTGGTACATTTTTTTATCAAAGCTGGCAATTGATTGAACTTGTGGAAGCCTTTAAAAAATAGTGAGTTCATTGTGCTACTGTAAACAGTTCTAGACATGTATATGTCATTTAAACCTCTAGTATTATACGAATGAATATTTTTATTAAAAGTAATATATTCCTGGAAATATTCTGGAGATAAATCATTTACTATTTTGAAAACCAAGATCATGGTGAAATAGTACAGTCTATTTTCAACAGATAACCAATTTAGGGAATTTAACATACTATTTATTGGAGTACGACGATTTGTTTTTAGAATTATTCTCATGCCACGATTTTGCAACTTTTGCAACATGTTGAGTTTGTTAAGATTGAATAAGAATATAATTGATGAGCAGTAGTCGAAATGAGGTTGAATAATAGTGTTATACACTGTGATTTTTGTCTCCATTGACAAGTTTTGAGATATTCTGCTAAAAAAATACAGCTTTTTCGAAATTTTTTTGTGGATATATTCAAAATGGCTATCAAAACTTAAAATGTTGTCAAGCTGAGAGCCCAAATATTTAAGTGATGTAACAATTTAAATTTTTTCATTGTTAATATTTAAGTCTATGCTGTTAGTATCAAGTACGCTATATTTATACTTCGTGGTGAAGATCATTGCATTTGTTTTCTTAACATTTAATTTCAATTTGTTTATTTTCAAATATTTATTAACTTTGACCAGAATACTATTCATCTTATGAATAGCTACATCCAAATTTTCATCACTACAACAAATTAATGTATCATCTGCAAAAAGATTAATGAATTCACAAATTATGAAAAGGTCAATATCATTAATATACAGAATAAACAAAAGTGGGCCTAAGACACAACCTTGGGGAATTCCTGCATCGTTATCCATTTCAGTTGATATCTGCTCTTTAAAACGCACACTTTGCTTGCGGTATTCTAAATAATTTACAAGCCACTCAATCACTGTACGCCCCATACCGTACTGCTTAAGTTTAGAAATCAATATTTCTCTGTCAATCGTCTCAAAAGCTCTTTTTAAGTCAAGAAATACAGCAATAACGTACTTATTTTTATCAAGATTGTGTTTTATGTGGCAAAGTGTAACTTGTAATGCTGATTCACAAGAGAAATTCTTTCGAAAACCTGATTGATTGTTAATTAAAATATTATTTTTTGTAATATGGTCCAATAATTGTTCATAGACAGCAATTTCTACTATTATTTTTTGACGTCTATAGATCACGCTTTACTTATATGACAATTATTTACAGGTAACTGTAATTAAGTAAATACCTACAAAACCGAGATGGTTTTTTGTCGATATAGAATTTTGGTTTGTAATTAGATGTAGAGATGTCGCCGATATCGCACTCTTAACATTTCCTTTACTAAGGCTAATGTATTGGTGTGGTATCAAAGTAGTCTCTAGTCCAGGATTATGCTCTCAGAGCTTCTGGACGAATAGCATCTACCTTGTACTGATGAGGCGCAAAAACGCCGAAACCGGTCCACAAGTGATGTTATTCCTTCTAATCGCAAACCAGAATGGTTGGTTATATCTTAACAGATATACCAACCCCGTTTACTTTAGAAGTGTAATTCAATGTCTGTCGGGGCATATAACCGAGAAGTAGTTGTTGCTTCTTAGTGGACGGTCTGCTCTTTGGAAATTAATTTTTCTAATTTTGTAAAGCGTTTAATAGTATTGAACTATTATTTTTTGACGTCTATAGATCACGCTTTACTTATATGACAATTATTTACAGGTAACTGTAATTAAGTAAATATTTTAAAATCTTTATATGCCCTATCGTGTTGTTTCATTTTATCATATACCTCATTATCAAACCAAGGCAATTTTGATTTAAAACGGCATGTTTCTATCGGTGATATATTATTGATTATATTTTCGCAGTTGTCCAAAATTTCCTGATAAATAGTATCAACGTCAACAGAATCTAAATTAAAATGACACATAATAAGGCTAGTTTTTATTTTATCCAGGTTTTCACTACTTAAATTTCTAAACTTGACTATATTATCACTAGAATGACTATTATTGGACATAGTTACAGAAATAACAGAATGATCAGTTATTTTAGGACAATCGTGCACATTAGCCATAATATTATTTTGATTATAAAGCACATAATCTACCAAAGTTTTGCTAATGTTAGTTATCCCAGTAGGACTTGTTATGTGTTGCTTTACCCCATATGTAGAAAACACATTTTTAATTTTTTCACCATAGAAATTATTAGCTAATAGTCAATATTAAAATCGCCAACTAACACACAACGATAGTTTGCAGAAAATAAGACATCACAGATTTCTTCCAAATCTTCAATGAACTGAGCATCAGAACTAGATGGTGAGTGGTATAGGCACCCTACTAAACAAACTGTAGATTTTAAATCAACTTTCACCACTTTACACCAATAATTGTCACGTAGTTGAAATGTTTTATAATTCGTGAAATTATAACTATTGTTTATGTATAGTATAACACCTCCCGTATGTCTACTCGATGAATTACAGCGAACATGGCAATAATTATCAAGTTTTACTTCAATATCGTCAACATCTGCGGTTGTTCTAGTTTCACTCAGTAAAATCAGCTTGGGATTGTAGCAAGTTATAGTTTCTTGAATTTGATCTCTATTTTTTACGATGCTTTGGGCGTTAAGATAAATTATATCGGAGTTTAAAAGTATATTAGGGTTTACATAGTGTTTTTTTGGTTCTGTTTTAAAACGATAGTTGGTTTATTATTTATATATTTAATTGTTTTAGAATTATCTCCGTTATCAATTAGAATCTGTAATTTAGCTTTAATCGACTTAAAATAATCCTGTTGAGCTTTAGTTTGATCCCCAAATATTCTGATGCTTGGAATGGAATTCATACGTTTATTTTTAAGCACAAATCTAGCATCATCTTGCGAATGAAGAATAACTTTGATTGGCCTGATCTTGTTCGTCACATATTTTCCCAGGCGAAACATTTTTAAATTAGTTTTATTTATATTAAAATTATTCAATATTTTCCCAATAGCTGCTGCGTCTTCGCAGTCACGTTCTGATTGCGTTTTCATTTTTGATTCATTCACGTTACAAACAATTATATTAGAAGCGCGACTCTGCCTCTCAATCATCTCACATATTATTTCTTCTTTATCGCCTCCAGATTTAGAATCATCACTCCTAGAAGTATCTGTTACATTTTTTAAACGGTTGATTTCCATCTCTAAATTATCGAGTTTCACCAGAAGTTTAGGAAGAAGCTTTACTCCATTGTGGCAATCCTCACAATAAAATTTAAGCAATCTCTTACCTTTGAGGTCCATAACCTTTAATTCGCTGGCATTCAGTCCTGAACACTCCCTATGAGTCGATCTTTGGCAGCTATCACAATTGATGGTAGTATCACCAGTTACATTTTTACAAGTAACACATTCCATTATGGAAAATTTACACTAAACACCCGTACTATATAGAAATATTTGTTGTCCAGTTTTTATAATCACCTTTTTTTTAAAACAAGGTATTTGCTTTTATTTGCAGACAATTGGCACTTTGAACTTAAATTATGCAAAAACTAATAATTATTCTTTGAAAATGACTATAATGTACATTTATTTCACTTGTGCAGATTGCACATTCCAAAAATCATAATTTTTAATGCACTTTTTCCCACTAAAATCTACTTCAAACTATAGACACAAATAGGTATACGGGTGTACTTGTTGCTTTCACTATCATATTATCAAGTGTTCCACAAGGAACGGTTCTAAAATGTACGATAACGGTAAGTAGTTCACAAGTATCACAATACGGCAACGCAAAAGGTATGTTAAGGGAGAGAAAGAAATACATAGATACTTTGAATGGTTCACGGTAAAAGAGAATTGAAGATATATGGGGTGATTCTGAAAAGTAAATCAAAGTCGAAATAATGGTATGTGTGGGTAGGAATAGTTTTTGGCGACATTATAAAAAGAAAGACGATAGATTCTTATCACGTGATCAGACAAAAAGGTATTCTGGTTTATACGCCGAGAGCACAGGAAGAGGGCAGAAACAGCAGCTCCCGATCGACATTCGGTGAGGTTGCCAGTTAGCGTCCACAGTAGCCATTGGTCCTCGATCCGAAAGTCAATCCAGCTACATGCATTCAGTCCGTTGATATGCTCTCTTTGTTGAATCGAACAAAGGTATTATGACTAAAATTACACCCATCACTCTGTCAGGGAATACGGTATATCGGTCCAGAACTCTACAAGAGTGTGGCCAACCTGGTTAAACAAGATAAAAAAACGACTAAAAACTAAGGAAATGTAGCCATTGAAGGCAAGAGATAGAGAAGAGATTGCTATAGGAGCCAAGGTAAAGAGAAAGAGCGACTAAGCAGTCATAAAGAAAACGGAAAGTAAAAGAAAAAAACTCCAGTGTATCGTTTTTGTAGGAGAACGATAGCGAAACTTCAAGAGAATGGCGCGGTTGTCTAAAGTAAGGAAGAAAACGAAAACGGAAATAATAAAAATAATGGTCAACTAAAACTCAATTGTACCGTTTTTTTAGGAGAACGATAGCGAAACTCCAAGAGAATGGCGCGGTTGCCTAAAGTAAGGAAGAAAACGAAAACGGAAATAATAATGATAAACTAAAAACTTTATTGTACCGTTTTTTAGGAGAACGATAGCGAAACTCCAGTAGATTAAACGGTTTCTGAAGTAAGTGACTCTACGTTAGCTATAAAAAGCAAAATTTTCATATACTAGTTCAAGTGACTTTAAATGATTGGCATGCATCTTGAAAATGTTTAAAATGAGAAAAAGAATAAAAGAAGGTATCTAAATCAACAGTACTAATCAAATAGCACTAGCGATAGCAAAGGATCTAAAATCCGAGTGAACATAAATGTCTGGCAACGAGATATAGATATGGGAACTCTATGTACGTGAACGACTGTAGGTATAAAAACAACAAATACTTATTGCCGATAGATGTCAATTAAAATAAACAAATCCGTACTATATTTTCAACAAGTCATACGTAGTGATAAAAATGTTGCCTAATAACTCCATAAAAAGTATAAGTATCAAAATATATAACTGATCAAGATCAAAAATGTATCATATATTGTCATAAAAATTATTGTAACACATCACAATCCCTTTGTTGTCAAAAAAGCTGAACTGCAAAATATTTATATTTAACGATAAATTGTTAATTTGGCAACACTGCACTTTATATTAACAAGATAGACAAGAAAAAGTAAGAGAGTTTAAAGATAAATTGTTACTTTGGCAACACTGCACTTGATTAACAATATTAAAAATAGGTAAGATAAGATGAGATATTTCAGTTTGTGTAACTCGACACAATTCAACTGAACAAGATACAAACGGTAAGATGTTTCAGTTTGTGTAACCAGACACAATTCAACTGAAAAAGATAATTTTACTATGCAGACACATAAAATATAACAACTTATCAGAAAACAAACACCTTAAGAATTTACTTAATACGTGGCAATACTGCAAACAGATCAGATGTAATTCACCTCTCCTAAAAAAAATTAATAACAAAATTCCGTTCTCGGGACAACAAAGATTGTGCTATATTACGTTATCTCTTAAAAAAAACTAAACCCAGAGAATATTCGTTATCGTTGAGACCAAAATATATATTTTAAATAAGGCAGGTAGTTAAGATAAAATTAAAAACGTCCAGGGTCGGTTCAAGATAGTTACTTGAAAAAGTGAAATTTTAAAAAAGTTAGTTGTTGAAAGCAACAACTCTGAATTGAACGATAAAAAATTTTTTAAAAAAGAATATGCAAAAATACAAAAAACTAAAATCCTTTCAACCCAACTGTTACACTGTGCAACAAAAACAATGGGCGCCAATTTGTAACGGTAAGTGGCTGTAACCTTACAGGGCGCCAATTTGTAACGGTAAGAGACGCCAGCTTGAAGGGCTTCAGCTAGAGACTGCTCTCAAGGGTGATTCGACCCCAAGTTTATGCTGCACAAGTGTTACAGGAAGGTTGTAAACGTTGAGGGCGCCACTACCTTTTTGACGATAAAAAGTACTAAAAAACTAAGGCGGAAAAGGTAGAAACGCCTTGTAAAATTTAAATAAAAGTTAATAATTAAAAAAATTACTAAAAATTACCCCGGGCGATATCTCCCCCAACTTTTATAGTTGAGGATTTAGAAAAAAAAAATAAAAATAGAATTAACACAAATTTATTCTGCCACAGGAAATGAATAGAGGAATTTGTACTTTTATAGGTACTTAGCTTAGATAAAGTGGTTTCCTGAAGAAGATAGTCAGGTCTTGATCGGAAGTGTCCTGGTCTAGGGCGGTATTTTGATCTAGGGCTGATCCTGGGGTTCTATCCTTGGCTTATATTATAGCCTAGGTCTTGGGGTTATATCCTCGGGTTATATTCTTGGGTTATATCCTTGGGTTATATCCTTGGGGCTGTGCTTACCTAGAAGTATAGGTGGATCAGGGATATATAGGAATTTGAATGTAACGGCACATTATGTTGGTCAGCTTTTCAGGTTAAAAAAAGGAAGGCAGTTGTTTGAAAGTAAAAAAATTGATTTAATTTACTGAAAGCTTTCCAACATTATATGTCCCATGTTAAAACAGTAAAAATAGCAATTATCGGCTAAATTAAAAAAGTATACTAATGATCCGAAAGAAACTAATCATAGCAAAAAGTTATTTATTTAGTTATATGAAAAAATATCGTGCTTAGGAAATATATGAAACCGGCACTGGTGTTACGAAAGAATATTTTATAGGTTAACAGATTATAAAAATGTTATTTTATAATTAAAAGAGTTATTTCGCAACTGAAAAAGCTTGAAAATGTTTGTATAAAAGTTAGACAGTGAATTATAAAAGAATATTTGGTTTAAAACTACCATATTAGTATAAAAGAACAGTTTATGACCACGTGTTGAATTTAATTTCGTCTATCTCTGTAAAAAAATAAAGAATGCATACGAAAATTATGTCAGACAGTTCTTTAGAAGAAGCTTATTAATTATAAATTATGATTTTGAACTTACCACAGCAAAATTCATAAGATAGGTACTTAAGAGATGAAAGATAGCGAAAGATGATCTTTCCCCGTAGGCGGTCGATAACGGAAAGGGGTGTTTCACGTGGCGTTGGAAAAAATGGAAGCGTCCGTTGGCAGACGTCAATTGTCTTATGGTGGTCAGGGTTGAAGAGTTTGGGATCACAGAACTATAACTGGATGTGGCTAGTGACGACGAGCGATAATTAAAAGGATTTATTCTGTAAAATCGAAACAGGTCGATAGACATTTTACAAGAGGTATTGCAGAAGATTTTTCGTCCGCGTGCTATTGCCACTTCTCAAATATGGGTAACTACTTGGATTCACGCCGTAAAACCGCTCTTGAATGATAGATGTCACTGTAAGGAAACTTTTTTTACGGATAACGGGTTTTCAATAAAAACTGTACTTGCGAGGTATTGCACCTAGGCCATCGACATACAGGGTGAATACATTACACCTCCCCCCTTGGAAAAATTAAAAGAAATGGAAAGTTCTTTTAATAACTCTTGTAACAGGTGGACAATTAGTATCGTCCGGGTGTTGGGTTTTAGGAAATTATTCCATAAATATCAACGATTTATTCACTAACAAAAACTTAGAAATACAAAATGGTTATAAAAATGTAAAATAACAGCGATTGACAATAAAAAGCGGAAATGAGAAAAGCCGGTCAATGAAAAAAGAGTTTCAACGTATTCACTCCTTAGAACTAATTAGCACACTACTGCAACGGACAGTTCAAAGGGTAGGTAACCCAAAAGGCGCAGTTGTCACGTTGGTTTAATAAGAAGGGGATCTTGTTTCACTCTTATGATATAAGGAGTCTTACAACTAAAAGTATAATAATATAAAAATAGTCGACATACAATTGATAAAATATAAAATATTGTTCAACTTTTTACCTGAGCAATTCTATGACTACGTCGTAAGGGAATCTGTTCTACAGTAACATTTTCATTAGAACAAGTTTTATCTTCTAGGCTTAATTCAATATCTACCTTTGATTTTGGTGTTTTTGTTTGACAAATGTTCAAAGTTAAACAGAGTTTTTGACATGAATTATTATCGTTACGTCTCTTATTTTTATTACAACAATAATTTTTTAATCGTTTTATAGGTCTATATGCTACATATATTAGTATTACTTTTACAATACTACAAAGAACATAAGTAAAATAGGAATTAGAGGTTATGTTGGAAAAAATTTTGGAATTAGATGATTCTTCGGTTACGTCTCCAAGGTGTTCTAACTTACTACTAGTTAACCTTAGAGAATCTGAATCTAAATTTGCAACTATAGGTATTAAGTGAATATTGTATTTTGAATAGTTTTTCTGAACTTTATAGCATTCTTCATTGAAATCAAAATTTGGTATAATGGACTGAAAATTACTTTCATTAACATTTGCTTCAAATATGAGAATTGTTGAACTTGTATAAATTTTACAATTTTGATTTATAGTTAATATTCCGGTATTATTTAAAATAAAATGGGCAGGTTTTTGAGATAATTCGCAGTTCAAAGTAACGTCTTTGCTTTTGATAATATGTAAATCCAAGAATTTGTTTTTGAGAGTTTATGGCAAATTTCAGTTTATGCATGAATTTGTCTTACATCACAATCGTTTAGAATATCTGTGTTAGTTCCTAATAGTTTCGTCTCGGAAATTGGTTTAGTACTGGTGAAATATAAAGCTTCATTATTCTCACATATGAGAAATTCAGTACTTAAATCTATTCAATTATTCAGGGAATCAGAAGTATTTCTTGTATCCGATAAAATCAAGTATTTTACATTAGGTAGTATAAACACACATTTATTAATTTTATTATGGAATACTGGTAATGATATTAGATTGTATAAAATGACATTAATTTGACGAAGTTGATGATGATGGTAGGCTTGAAAGAGTTCTAGTGAGTTCTTGGAGAAGTTACTCAGGCGAAATTATTATCGGGTGTATGAGGTTTGATTTAGCAAATAATACTGCATTGATTAGATTAGAAATTTCACTCTTTAGTTCAGTAATAATGAGACAAAGAAAGGAAAAATGTTCCCCAATTTTTTTTTTGATTTCGAGAGTAAAGATTTTGTTATTTATTTTTGTTGAGAATTTATTGAGTTTTTCGAAATTTTCATTAAATATCTTGCTATTTTTGTCTAAATATGTGATGGTGTTATTAAAATTTGTAATCGTATTTCTAACTACTTGTTTGATCCTTAAGAAGTTCGGTAACGTGTTTTTCATTACTTTCTACATTATTCAGAACTTGATTGTTGTAATCTCTATCCGTTTGATCCAATGTTCCGAAAACAGTTTTAAAAATACTACCTATACTATTGATCCAACCACGTTTGGTACGTTATCGACCCATCAAGTTTTTAAGAGTTTGCTCGGTATTAAGAAGCTCCAGTATACTTTCTTCAAGAATTGTCAAATAGTATAGTGCACTTTGGCATCTATCGTTCAACCTGTGTGCAGTTTTGTTTTAAAATGATTTGACATATTTATGTGATAGTGTATCCCTTTCTTAGTCGAATGTACCCGGCAGTATAAAAATCATGGCGGGGGGAAGGGTGGGGGAGCAGTTTTGTTGAAAAAATTTAAAAAAAAACAATTCATTCCCCAAGACGAGTTCTATCAACTGGTTAGAAGCGGATCCTCTAGTATCAAAGGAAACTAACAAAAAAAAGTTTCTTTTTAAAAATCACATTTGTTTAAACGGACAATGAATTTTATTTCTGTGATTTCTGGCTAAACGGTAACAGTAGCGTTTGACAGACACTTTTCAATTTTCATTCAGCGCCATTACGGCGAAACAAAACTCCAATAAAAAATACCCCGAAACAAAGAAAATAGTCCTTTCTTTTCTGCTTCTAATGGTTATTTGTTTGATAAAATTGGCTGGATAATAAGCGAGAAAATTAATTTTGATTAGGGGGATGTCACTAAACATGCGGTGCACTCAATGCAATCGGTACCCTCAAACGCACCCCGCACTGCCTGCTACTTCCCAAATATATGCAACTAATACTCTTTAGATATTGGGTCTAAATCATAAGGTGGTGTTTCCTTCATATAATTCTTTTTCATGTAGCAACTTAGAAGTGACGTAAACATACCAGAAATGTCTTTGTATAACCTATGAGTCACAGAAAAATGCTATTAAATTTATCTACTATAGGTAGTATGAAGTCTAAAAAATAGAATAAAGTTTTATCAAATTGTCGTTAAAACTATTATAAAGAAATTAGCAAGACGGATTTTGTTTTTTATCTTCTAAGTATTGAGCCTGAAAAAATAACATAAGTACTGACCATTGCTCTAGAATTCTGTTCACGCACGCATTCAAAGATAACCATGTCATAAAGTTTTAAAATCCTTTTATGCTCTGTCTCTGTAAAATCTTGAAATTGAGAAAATTCCTGCAGCCGTTTGCTACTTTGGTAAAAATAATTATGGATCTCTCTCACTAATTGCTCAAGAGACCTGGGCAAAATATTAATAGGCGTAGCTAACAGCTAGTGCCACAGAATGGCATACACATTTTACAGAGATACAATGGGGATTTACTTTTTTGATTTTACTCACTATACCCCCTTGTTTACCAAACGTAAGTTTGGTCGGATCTGCTGCAAAACCAATAACAAATCCGAAACCTTTTAAATAATCTGAAGAAGATTAAGAAGTTATTTTGAGTTGAACTTTGACCTTGAATAACTTTCAAGCAAGTGAAGTTATCGAAAAAATTACTAAGAAGTTTTTGTGGAGCGTTTAATTTACTTTCTAAAATAATTGATTGCCACAGCTTTGGATGGAATGGTTGAGGAAAAAAAAATTAATGGCAAAAAGTACAAAAATCCCATGTTATTTAAATGGGAAATGAATCGTCGTTGTGGCACGGTTTAATACTAATATTGAGGGCTTATATGGTTCTGATATTTTTTTTTAGGTCAGAAACTAAAAATTTTAGGGGCGCTGCAAAGTCTAAAACCAAATTGGTAAACAACGGACACCCTAATGTAGAGCAATACGTTTAGTTATTTTTTGTGATGTTTCACCTAGAGCAAGTCAATCTATACCTATAATACATTAGAAAGATCAGTAAGAAGATCAATTTCTTTCAACTTACTATAAACACAATTAAGTGAGATAACATTTTTTATTTGCAAGTTTTATATTAGTTACTTCTTTTAATATTTTGGAAATTTTAGGTATAAGCTCTCTAAAGTAAGGTAGAGATGCAAAAAAGATGTTAGTTGTAGTTGTGTTCGTTACATTTTCTGAGTTAGCAATAACTAAATTTGGTTCACTTGCAGTCTGTATGGGATGAGAATCTTTCTTACTAATGTTTTAGGATAACCAGTATTAATAAATAGGTTAGATAGTATATGTAAGTTTTTATCATGTATCGTACAATCTGAGATAATAAGTACTCTATTTTTCATTTGTTTTATCAAATTTATTTTTGTTGAAAATTTATGCTATGAAAAATAGTTGATATATCTACTAGAACTACAGGGTTTTCGATACCAGTCAACTGTAATAGTATCATTTTTTCTTATAGGTCTGGTACGGATTGTTCTATATCTTCTGTTCCAATGGTAAACTGAATGTGTGGGTCATAACTATTGAATGTTTCTAATATCTCATTGATGCCTATGATCCGTAGATGATATCGTCTACATATTTTTTTATAAAGTGAAGATTGAAAAAAAGTACAGGAACAACAATGTCTAACAAGTCATCCATAACGTATGTAGCTAAAATGGGAGATATATGTGCTCCCATGGGGGTACCAAAAGTTTGTTTCTAAGTATACATTACTAAATAAAGATACTACATCTAGACTTGCCAAAACATAATTTGGTGGGAGTTTCATTTCATTGAATGTAAGTGAAAGTTGGAAAGAATATTTTACAAAATATTCATTATTGCAATCATATGCATTAGTAAGTATATTAGTTATATATGCAGATAAATGTTCTGTAGGAATTCCCATAGAAGGTACAATCGGTCTTACTGATAAATTTGGTTTGTATATTTTAGGTAAACTGTAATATTTAGCTATAGTACCATTATAGGTGGTTAATTGTTTTTTTGTATTTTTATCGATCTAATGTGAATCAAATAACTTTTTAATAAGTTTATTACAAGATGTTTGTAATGATAAAGTAGGATTAGAATTTATTCTTTTATATGAGTTTTTATTTTCAATCAGATCCAATGATAATCTTGTATATGCTTCTTTATACATTACTACGGTAGTAATACCTTTATCAGACCTTGTTATTACTATTTCGGGATGTTCTTTCAATTTTTGTTTTGTTTTGAATAATAAGTAACGAAAGAAAGATGGTTGTGTCAGGGTTTCTCATTATATTTTGACCCCCACTTATTTTCATTAATTTTGGGAATACAAAAAAAAGTTTCAAATAAAAGTTGTATTATTTTATCTGTATAGACCAAAAATGTAGCAACAGACTGAATTTTGTATATAGGGGGTGCCCAATAAAATGCATCTTCAATATTTTAAATGGGGTACCCTGTATTTTTTTATAGTGTTGAGTAGCCCTGCATTTCCTGATTACAAATATATAACATTGTGTAGCATTAGTTTTGTTCTATAATGGCGTAATGCAACTGACATTTAAATATGAAACAATTACAAATTCATTATAAGCTGTCCTTCCTTATACAAAATGGGTTATACTGCAGATGAAAAACTATGATATGGCAGAACACCGCCACATAATGTCGTAGCCGTTCAAGAACATTTAAGTAATCAATTTCATGTGTGGATCGGCAATAAAGGTACCATTGAGTAGCCGCCAAATAGTCCCGACTTAACACCATGTGATAGCTTTTTATGGGGGTTTTTAAAAGAAAAAGTGTATTTTGATTCAAATACAAATATTAACACTATCACGGCAAAAGTTCGCGCGGAACTTGAAAATTTATAACAATGGAGGGCACATTGAGCATCTATTGTAGTCTTAAATGTAGTATTGTATCTTAAGTAACTAATTTTGTTGACTTTCTAAATATATAAGTTGTTTTTGAACTATATGTGGAATTTATTTCTTATCTTATAGTAGTACCATACGCCATTATAGAACAAAACTAATGCTACACAATGTTATATATTTGTAATCAGGAAATGCAGGGCTACTCAAAACTATAAAAAATACAGGGTGTCCCATTTAAAATATTGAAGATGCATTTTTTTGGGCACTCCCTTTATACACAATTCAGTATGTTGCTACATTTTTGGTCAACTTTTATTTGAAACTTTTTTTTGTATTCCCGAAATTAATGAAAATAAGTGAGGGTCAAAATATAATGAGAAACCCTGTACATCATCAGTTATTACATTAGCTATTCTTGCTGTAGTGACAGAGCGAGTATTAGTATCTTCAATAGTATTTGTTGTATTTTCAACATATGCTAAAAATGATTTTACTGGAACCTAACCTGTTATTATATTTTTCATTCTTATTAACATTGATGTCTTGTCTCATAAGTAATTCATCTATCGGTTTAATGGCGTTTTAATGTGGTTAGGAATAATGCCTAATTTTCTACATTTTAGGCTTAGGTTAGACGGGCCCACATACGCTCAGCGTATTTGCGTCGCGTATTGTTTACACTGGTTGTTTGCGAAATTATACGAGCGTAAACATCACGTTGGGTACAGCCAGAGTAGATAGAACTGGCTAGCTAGAATAGTCTTAAAATGAATCCCGTGACAATCAGTTGTGTCTCCGCTCTCTGTATTAGTTTATTACTTAAAAATAAAAATAGGAGAGCTAAACGTCGATGGTGGGTTCATCCCTCATTGAGTGACAGGTTATCGACGGGTTACTTTCAAACAAAATTTAGTCAACACAGATTACATCCTCAAAAGTTCTTTTCATTTTACCGAATGTCTGTAGAGAGTTTTGATGAACTACTCAACTTGTTATGCAACGCTTTGCAAAAGGAAAAAACAAACATGAGGATTCCAATTTCCCCAACAGAACGTCTGGTAATCACTCTAAGGTATGTGTAAACTTTATTAGCAAATTTACAAATATAAAAAACAACTAAATATTAAAAAAACTAAATAAATACTACAGTCTCTCGTAATATTGACCACCGCCGTATTGGATGTCCTGGGAGTCAGCAGAAGCACTGGAAGCTGGTGTATCCCATGGTGGAGACTGATATCTCTCATAATTATCGTTGGAACTTGTAGAAGCCGAAGCATATCGGTTTCGATTAGCCGGTGGATAGGCAGCGTTGCCTTGAGATCTCGGTTGAGAAGGGAAACGACACTCTTGTACCACTTGCATTAAACGGAATCTGCAAGACAAGATATCTGGGATCGACATTTGCTCCATTAATGGTAAGAGCGACATCAAAAATGCCCTGTTCCCAGAATCATCTCTGGGCTGGCTGTTCACCTCTTTTTGGAGAGCAACGCTTTCATTTAAAACTTTTGTTATCGCTCGAATTTCTGTAACTTCTTCCGTTTGTTTTTTCTTCCCCTTCGATTTTACGCGAGCTGAGGTAGTAGGAAGGGTCTGAGAGCGTTGAGACGCTGCAGATGTAGAGGGCAACTGAGTGTCTTCAGATTCAGGCAAGGTAGATGCAAGGGGTGACTGGGAATCTTCTATCTCCTGTGTGGTCTCCCCCTCATTTTCATCGTGATTTTCCTCACCGCTATCCTCTGGGCTTCTGATATTCGAACTTGTAGTTCTCATTTCAATAAAAGGCTTCAGAAAAAGAAGCTGATAAAAAAAAAGGTATTTTTTCTTTTTTTTGGCAGCTTGCCCACTTTTGCTACGATTCATCATAGTAACCTCTCTTTTAAATTGGTCCCTGACCGACTTCCATTTTGTCTGAACCAATTTACCTGAAAGACAACATTTACATTAAAAAGCAATTAGGTAACTAAATTTAAATTTATTGCAGATACCTGGCAACTGGCTCAGATTTCGGGTGCTTAGAATATGTCTACCAAGTTTCAAGATGTACGATTAGAGGTATCGTAAGGGAAACATGCGAGGAGGGGGGACTATGCATCAGCTGCTCGCATGAACTTGTAAGAAAGACACGTAAAATATAGTTATAGTACGCCGGATGAAATTGAACTACGTGATTGTTTAAATATTGCAAAGTACGAAAACAACAATTAGCTGCGTGTATAGTGGTGGAAAGACCGTCAGCTGACGCAGTAAAGGGACTGATTATTCGAGCAATACACAGAATCTTTCACAGTATATTTTTGTCTTGTTTTATTTATAATAAAATGCACAATATGGAATGAAATCTATTTCAAAATGGAATAAACATAAAATAAAATGAAGGCTAATATAACATAAAAAAAATCGAAATATAGAAAATGAGAAGTTTGCATAGAAGCTATTCGTTGTCGATGGTGTCGCTATCGTAATCGCTCTCTGACGAATCACTATCCGAACTATCCTGCACGAAATCGTTCTGTTCGTCTTCATCGAGTTCTTCAGCTCGATTCTCTTCTTCATCATCTGTAAATGAGGATGTTAATCTTTTCAATTCGCTCGCAAAATTAGCTGGGCGTACTTGATCGAGCCCATTTATACGGTACTGTTGACCTCTCACCCTGCCTCTTAACAAATGCTCAATGTCTTTAATCGATGGCGAAAAATAACGATCGAATGCGATTATAATAATGCGCGCATTATTTTTCGTGAACATTTGAATCAGTTTTTTTGAAATATTCCCAAATGTAGACGGAACGTCTTTTAATGCATGGAGCATAAAAAAACCATCATAAATTAGTACGTCGCATCTTTTTGGTGTGTTACTGTCAGTTTCTTTTTCGAGTATTTTTAGTAAAACTGATTTATCAGTTTTACAAATTATTCCATCTGCATGGCACATCGCTAAGGGAACTGGTGTTAGTGGATACGACAAAACTTTATCAATATTTAACGTTTGCTCCAGAGAAATTGAAAGCAACTGTGCAAATAAGTCGCGTTGCATGCGAACTTCTACCAGTTTTCCAGAAATAGCGACTTTTTTTTGTACTGCATCCACAAAGGTCAAAATTTTATTCCTTTTTATCGCCTTTTCAAATCTTTCTGCATCTTCAGAACATTCTTTAATAAATTGTTCTCGGAGCTCATTTCCAAGGTTCTCTACATTGAGCAAAAATTGTTCAATGTTGTCTTGTATTGCTTGACCTGTTGAAATATTATACAAAAAACTTTTTTCTAAATCATTTGAAAAGGGATTGATGTTCTGTTTGATATTAGCAACAAAATTCTCGAGCTGTAACGAATTTCTTTTTATTCTACTCTTCTCAAGGTCTGCAGTAATGTCTTGAGACTTTTTTAATCCGGTTTGCTCCATTACATGGCTGGTAATTGTTGAGCGAATGCTGTGGCTTTTGCACCAACGTTGACGAGCCGAAATTGAATTTGTGGTATGCATTATACCGGTCAATTTATTTGCAGCATCTGCATTTATGGTTTGCTCTAGCGTGAGATCAATTGGCTGTCTCGAAAATGGTTTGTCCGTTCTTTTAACTCCAAACGATCCCCTTCCGAGTTGCAACTGCAACCCTGGGTGAGATTCGTGTACTTTCATCAATTTCTCGTGATATATCACGGTATAACGTGAATAATTTTGTTGATTGAAAGTGAAAAAGAGATTTGCAATTTTAGGTAAAACAAATCGAAAAAGATCGAGGTTGGCTGTTCGGATACTTCTGCATAGCATGAAATAATGCTCAATCAAATTGACATAAATCATATAAAATTGCGGAGTTTTGCCATACTCTCCATTAAGTGTTTGTTCTTTATACTCTTCATATTTTTCAAAACAATCAATCAATTCTTTTCGCGTAACCATTGGATTGTCTGATTTTTCTTTCATGAAATCTGATAAGTATTTCTTTATTTCATCAGTCATTTCCATATTTCGATCATCTACGAATTTTTCAAAATGAAGGGTTTGAAGAGCCAAAGATAAAAGAGTGTGTAACCGTTTGCACCTGTTAAAGTGTTTACCAGTTATAAAACTGTTTATGGAGCCGCTCGCAAGAATCTCACTATTTAACATCACATTCGTAATTCCGCAACCGTCGATGAACTTTCCGACTGCTTTAAAATATGCCATCATAATGTGGAAGGATCCAAAATGAATAAATAAGTTATCGAATTGTGGTTTTTCCATACTTTGAATCTGTAATGCGATTTTGGCGATAGCTAAATCGTATGTAACTTCCATATATTTTTCATTGCATTCTGAAGCTACTTGTTGGCTCTGTTTCATTGTTTCGATAACAACTGCTGTATTCGTCGGAGAAGAATTTATTGTCGTTAAATAGGAGATTTTTTGCTTGCAACTGGTGTCAAGATAAATCATGCTATTGTATCCTACCCATGATGGAGTATTTGGCAATTTTAAGAAATGAGATTTTAAGATTTTCAGGAATATATGATCGTAAATGACTTTCAGCGGGCTCTAAAGTTTCATGCAATTTTGGTTTTTTGTTGTATGGTTCCAACTCAAACATGATAGCATCAAAAGTGCGCCGTCTCTTCTTCAAACTATCAGAACTCCCAGCATTTAGTGCAACAGTTTCTGAATCCGCGGTATTCTCAGAGATATTTCCAAAATCTTGTGGGGGATCGTTTGTAGAATCATCTTGAGCGGAATCAACCATGTCCTGAAATATAATGCCAACAGTATCATGCAATGTATCTTTGCCTGTTGGAGTATCTGCAACCCGATCGAAATTGTTGTAAGCTAATCCTGTGCCTAAACTTCTTGAGCGAATTATATCATCAGGACAAATTTCTGATCGAAGAGTAGAAGAAAATGTCGCTTCAGTTTCTAATTCTTCTAAAACAGTGTAGCCACAGCAATGCCCGTACTTATTTATAATGTTAATAATTTTTTTACTGTTCGTTAAGCTTTTTAATGCCAGACCAAGATTAATATGTTTCGAATGTTTAATTTGCCCGTTCGACACAGCATAAATCAAATCTTCGGAGAATGATTCTGCCAATCTCGTCACGTTCGAATTACCCTTCCGCCGAAAACTGGAACATATCAGCTTTGAATAAAAATCAAGTAACAATTTTGGACTGTCACATTCTCCTGTTAGCAAATCCTTCGTCGTTAATTTGTCTGGCAGCGGATTGCGTTCCATGTCGCGGATTTCCGATCGCAAAATTGAAACCGCTCTATCCAAAATATCTTGTTTTTCGATGGATTCCAAATCGTTTTTTACTAAAACTCCGGCGTACGGTTTAACAACTTTTTTTGTGTTCATCGACACCACGGCAATTTTTTTTTGGGAACGCTTCTAATAACCTATTTTCTAAATTGTACGGTTCGATGTCCGCAGATACACCAGTACTTTCACCTTTCGCACAATCGATAAAAACTGATTTTAAAAAAGATAAGAAGAAGCATTGTTGTTTTGATACTACGTTTTCCGAAACAAAACGACAAACTTGTTCGAACGATTTCCCGTGAATGTCTCGGGATTTGTGCCATTCTGTTTTTTCGTTCTGGGCAGCGATCTGCAACTTGAGTGCATTTCGACAATTCGATCGACAAAATTTATGGTAAAAAACGACTCGAGCTTTTGAATATTCTGCCGTAATTTTATTCAATAAATCTACGTCGCCTATTTCGCTCACGTTACGTTTTAAGCTAACGATGCTCTCATCGGTTCCACAAGTTTGTAGCTGTTGCTCGCGACCTTGATATTTTTTGCGGTTTTTGTTACAAAAAACGCACACGTGTTCCGTGGATTTTTGAGCGTCCTCAGCTTCAGGTATATCTGGCGTCGTTGTTCCTTCGCTTCCATGGGCTTCCTCAGTGGAAAGATTCGATGACACGTCTATGTTTACATTTCCATGATCCGCGGAGTCATCGACAGGTCGAGCGTCTCTTTCCGAGCTAACAGAAAATTTGTTATTGTTTCATATGAAATTATCATTATGAAGTTTGTACCGTTGAAATGTAACGGATTTTTTTTCCATACACGAAACGAAAAATCCCACGCGGAGTTTGTCTACGGTAATTAAATAATCTTTTTTCAAGACTGAGGGCAAAATCTGCTAGAAAAATCGAGACGATAAAAAAAATAGAAAAAAAATAAATTGAAATTTTGTTTTCGTTGCGAATCAACGGTGCGAACTTGTATTTTATTCGAATAATAGATAAACGATTAAACTAGCCTTTTTACAAGAATTGAGGGCAAAATCTGATAGAAAAATTGAGATGATAAAAAATATGAAAAAATAATGGAGTGAAAAGTTTTTCGTTGTGAATTAACGATGCAAATTTCAATATTATAAGAATAAAAATTAAAATGCATTTCAATGAAAATAACAGTCACATAATAATAAAGTATGACTATTACCTTGACGCTGCAGATGTTGAAGGATTTTCAACAGCTGTTCTGTGTTTTGGCGGTAAAGCGGTGAATTGTCGATAACACTTCGCATGATATTTTTGAAAATCGTTCAATTCCAACGGCACTTTAACACTTTTAAAAGTCAAATTATTTTTCTGACGAATCTCCAATAGGGGAGCACATTTTTGTAACGCCTTTTCAGAAAAAAGTATTAATTTCTCTTTTTTTTTGCCACAGAAAACACAAAACGGTTGAATCGTCGACATATTTGGTCTTGCGTCCGTTCTTTCGACGAGGAGAACCGAAACTGATTGTGTACGATAAAGATCCACACGGACAGGCAGATGCTGCTTTGAAATTTAGGGGGGAGAGGCTTAGGTAGCCCGAAGGTCGTGTTATGGGTTCAAGCAAGGCCAGAATCTATCTCGAAATATGTGTTTAAAAGGAAACGGCCTAATAGCAATGCTCCAAAATTTTAAATCTCGACTGAGTCAGCTGACGGTTTTTCCACCACTACACAAGCAGCTGATTTTTGTTTTCATACGCTAAATTATTTGAAGAATCATGTAGTTAAATTTCATCCGGCGTAATATAACTTTATTTTAAGTTTTTCTTTTACAAGTTCATGCGAGCAGCTGACGCATAATCTCCTCTCCACGATGCAGCTGACGATTTTTTTTCAGCTCAGTATAATGTCAACTATTTATGAAAAAAGTTTGTAACATGTCTATCGACCTGTTTCGATTTTACAGAATAAATCCTTTTAATTAGCGCTCGTCGTCACTAGCCACATCCAATTATAGTTCTGTGACCCCAAACTCTTCTACCCCGAACGTAAGACAATTGACGCCTGCCAACGGACGCTTCCATATTTTTTTGCACACCGCCACGTTAAACACCCCTTTTGTTAACAACCACCGAAGGCGACACATCTTCCGCTATCTTTCATATCTCAAGTACCTATCTTATGAATTTTGCTGTGGTAAGTTCAAAATCATAATTCATAATTAATAAGCTTCTTCTAAAGTACTGTCTGATATAATTTTCGTATGCATTCTTTATTTTTTTACAGAGATAGACGAAATTAAATTCAACACGTGGTCATAAACTGTTCTTTTATACTAATATGGTAGTTTTAAGCCAAATATTCTTTTATAATTCACTTTTTACTTTCATACAAACATTTTCAATCTTTTTCAGTTGCGAAATAACTCTTTTAATTATAAAATAACATTTTTTATAAATTACCGTTAACCTATAAAATATTCTTTCGTAACGCCAGTGCCGGTCTCATATATTTCCTAAGCACGATATTTTTTCATATAACATATAATTTTTGCTATCATAAGTTTCTTCCGGATCATTAGTATATTTTTTTATTTAGCCGATAATTGCTATTTTTACTGTTTTAACATGGGACATAGAATGTTGGAAAGCTTTCAGTAAATTAAATCAATTTTTTTGACTTTCAAATAACTGCCTTCCTTTTCTTTAACCTGAAAAGCTGACCAACATAATGTGCCATAACATTCAAGTTCCTACATATCCCTGATCCACTTGTACTTCTAGGTAAGCACAGCCCCTAGGCGAGAATATAAGCCAAGAATATAACCCTAGGCGAGAATATAAGCCAAGAATACAACCCTAGGCGAGAATATAAGCCAAGAATATAACCCTAGGAGGATATAGCCGAATATAAACCGGAGAATATAACCCCAAGAATATAGCCAAGGATACCGCCCTAGCTCAAACTACCGCCCTAGAACAGAACTCATCAGTTCGGATCAAGACCTGACTTCTTCTCCAGGAAACCACTTCATCTAAGCTAAGTACCTATAAAAGTACAAATTCCTTTAGTAAATTCCGTTGTTCATTTCCTGTGGCAGAATAAACTGTAAATTTGTTTTTAATTCTTTTTTTTATTAAAATCCTCAACTATAAAAGTTGAGGGAGATATCGCCCGGGGTAATTTTTAGTGACTTTTTTTTAATTATTAACTTTTATCTAAATTCTACAAGGCGTTTCTACCTTTTCCGCCTTAGTTTTCTTCGTATTTTTATCGCTAAAAAGGTAGTGGCGCCCTCAATTTTTACAACCCTTCTGTTATCCCTGTGTGACATAAACTTGGGGTCGAATCACCCTTGAGAGGAGTCTCTAGCCGGAGCCCTGTGAGGTACGACTTCTACCGTTACAAATTGGCGCCCATTGTTTTTGTTGCACAGTGTAACAGTTGGGTTGGAAGGATTTTAGTTTTTTTATTTTTGCATATTCTCTTTAAAATTTTTTCTTATCGTTCAATTCAGAATTTTTGCTTCCAACTAACTTTTTTAAAAAAAAATTTCACTTTTTCAAGTAACCATCTTGTACCGACCCTGGACGTTTTATTAATTTTATCTTAACTACCTGCCTTATTTATATATTTTGGTCTACGATAACGAATATTCTCTGGGTTTATTTTTTTAAGAGATAACGAAGTATAGCACAATCTTTTGTTGTCCCGAAACGGAATTTTGTTATTGATTTTTTCAGGAAAGGAGAATTACATCTGATTTGTTTGCAATGTTGCCACGTTTTAAGTAAATTCTTAAGGTGTCTGTTTTCTGATAAGTTGTTATATTTTATGTAGCTGCATAGTAAAATTATCTTTTTCAGTTGAATTGTGTCTGGTTACACAAACTGAAATATCTTACCGTTTGTACCTTGTTCAGTTGAATTGTGTCGAGTTACACAAACTGAAATATCTTATCTTACCTATTGTTAATCTAGTGCAGTGTTGCCAAAGTAACAATTTATCTTTAAACTCTCTTACTTGTTCTTGTCTAATCTTGTTAATATAAAGTGCAGTGTTGCCAAATTAACAATTTACCGTTAACTATAAATATTTTGCAGTTCAGTTTTTTTGACGACAGAGAGATTGTGATGTGCTACAAAAATTTTAATATCAATTTATGATACATTTTTGATCTTGATTAGCTATACATTTATATACTGATAATTTTTATGGAGTTATTATGCAACATTTTCATTACTACGTATGACTTGTTGAAAATATAGTACGGTTTTGTTTATTTTAATTGACATCTATCGGCAATAAATATTTGTTGTTTTTATATCTACAGTCATTCACGTACATACAGTTTCCATATCTATACCTCGTTGCCAGGCATTTATGTTCATTCGGATTTTAGATCCTTTGCTTCCGCTAGTGCTATTTGATTAGTACTGTTGATTTAGATACCGGCTCTTATTCTTTTTCTCTCACTTTAAATATTTTCAAGATGCAGGCCAATCATTTAAAGTCACTTGAAATAGCATATGAAAGTTTTGCTTTTTACAACTAACGTAGAGCCACTTACTTCAGAAACCGTTTCATTCTCTTGGAGTTTCGCTATCGTTCTCCTAAAAAACGGTACAATTGTGTTTTTAGTTCATTATCGTTTTCGTTTTCTTCCTTACTTTAGGCAAAAGCGCCATTCTTTTGGAGTTTCGCTATCGTTCTCCTAAAAAAACGGTACAATTGAGTTTTAGTTGACCATTATTTTTATTATTTCCGTTTTCGTTTTCTTCCTTACTTTAGGCAACCGCGCCATTCTCTTGGAGTTTCGCTATCGTTCTCCTACAAAAACGATTCACTAGAGTTGTTTTTTTTCTTCTCTTTCCGTTTTCTTTCTTTTAGGCAACCGTGTTACTTACCGTCCCGATTACTCAACCCATACTCAACTTGGTTCCCAACCATTTTTACCCTCCGCGTAGAAAAGGAAGTAGACCAAGCTACATTGGAGTTTATACCGTTCTCCGGACAAAACGGCTCCTTTTCTTATCCCGCATACCATTCATTCTGTTACAAAACATAAAAATACCGGCTAGACACCGTGAGAGCTCTCCATTGCGGAAATGGATTTTACGTCATTCAAATTTTTGGTCCCCCTTTTTGTTATATGTCTTTTTGTTGCCTCGAGCTTTCCTACCGTTTCTCAAACAAATAAACGGTCAATTTTGCTTTTTATAACTAACGTAGAGTCTCGATTGACGTTCTCGATTGACGTTCAATTCCAACGGCACTTTAACACTTTTAAAAGTCAAATTATTTTTCTGACGAATCTCCAATAGGGGAGCACATTTTTGTAACGCCTTTTCAGAAAAAAGTATTAATTTCTCTTTTTTTTTGCCACAGAAAACACAAAACGGTTGAATCGTCGACATATTTGGTCTTGCGTCCGTTCTTTCGACGAGGAGAACCGAAACTGATTGTGTACGATAAAGATCCACACGGACAGGCAGATGCTGCTTTGAAATTTAGGGGGGAGAGGCTTAGGTAGCCCGAAGGTCGTGTTATGGGTTCAAGCAAGGCCAGAATCTATCTCGAAATATGTGTTTAAAAGGAAACGGCCTAATAGCAATGCTCCAAAATTTTAAATCTCGACTGAGTCAGCTGACGGTTTTTCCACCACTACACAAGCAGCTGATTTTTGTTTTCATACGCTAAATTATTTGAAGAATCATGTAGTTAAATTTCATCCGGCGTAATATAACTTTATTTTAAGTTTTTCTTTTACAAGTTCATGCGAGCAGCTGACGCATAATCTCCTCTCCACGATGCAGCTGACGATTTTTTTTCAGCTCAGTATAATGTCAACTATTTATGAAAAAAGTTTGTAACATGTCTATCGACCTGTTTCGATTTTACAGAATAAATCCTTTTAATTAGCGCTCGTCGTCACTAGCCACATCCAATTATAGTTCTGTGACCCCAAACTCTTCTACCCCGAACGTAAGACAATTGACGCCTGCCAACGGACGCTTCCATATTTTTTTGCACACCGCCACGTTAAACACCCCTTTTGTTAACAACCACCGAAGGCGACACATCTTCCGCTATCTTTCATATCTCAAGTACCTATCTTATGAATTTTGCTGTGGTAAGTTCAAAATCATAATTCATAATTAATAAGCTTCTTCTAAAGTACTGTCTGATATAATTTTCGTATGCATTCTTTATTTTTTTACAGAGATAGACGAAATTAAATTCAACACGTGGTCATAAACTGTTCTTTTATACTAATATGGTAGTTTTAAGCCAAATATTCTTTTATAATTCACTTTTTACTTTCATACAAACATTTTCAATCTTTTTCAGTTGCGAAATAACTCTTTTAATTATAAAATAACATTTTTTATAAATTACCGTTAACCTATAAAATATTCTTTCGTAACGCCAGTGCCGGTCTCATATATTTCCTAAGCACGATATTTTTTCATATAACTAAATAAATAACTTTTTGCTATCATAAGTTTCTTCCGGATCATTAGTATATTTTTTTATTTAGCCGATAATTGCTATTTTTACTGTTTTAACATGGGACATAGAATGTTGGAAAGCTTTCAGTAAATTAAATCAATTTTTTTGACTTTCAAATAACTGCCTTCCTTTTCTTTAACCTGAAAAGCTGACCAACATAATGTGCCATAACATTCAAGTTCCTACATATCCCTGATCCACTTGTACTTCTAGGTAAGCACAGCCCCTAGGCGAGAATATAAGCCAAGAATATAACCCTAGGCGAGAATATAAGCCAAGAATACAACCCTAGGCGAGAATATAAGCCAAGAATATAACCCTAGGAGGATATAGCCGAATATAAACCGGAGAATATAACCCCAAGAATATAGCCAAGGATACCGCCCTAGCTCAAACTACCGCCCTAGAACAGAACTCATCAGTTCGGATCAAGACCTGACTTCTTCTCCAGGAAACCACTTCATCTAAGCTAAGTACCTATAAAAGTACAAATTCCTTTAGTAAATTCCGTTGTTCATTTCCTGTGGCAGAATAAACTGTAAATTTGTTTTTAATTCTTTTTTTTATTAAAATCCTCAACTATAAAAGTTGAGGGAGATATCGCCCGGGGTAATTTTTAGTGACTTTTTTTTAATTATTAACTTTTATCTAAATTCTACAAGGCGTTTCTACCTTTTCCGCCTTAGTTTTCTTAGTATTTTTATCGCTAAAAAGGTAGTGGCGCCCTCAATTTTTACAACCCTTCAGTTATCCCTGTGTGACATAAACTTGGGGTCGAATCACCCTTGAGAGGAGTCTCTAGCCGGAGCCCTGTGAGGTACGACTTCTACCGTTACAAGTTTCAGCCAGCGTACTATTACTTAATTTTTTTTTTACCTCTTTCGCAGCCTCCCACCGCTACTTGAGCAGCTGACGGTCGATTCAGTTATTAGTCATATAAGATCGACTATCTATGTTAATAGCAGCCGGCTTACTATGACTTTTGCATTTGCAACGCTACCTCCCGGACTATAATCTGTACTTGGTGATTACATTTGTTTATATTTAGATTATTTTTTGAAATTCGTGTCATCGAATAATGAGATAATTTATAATTTCGAAGGAAAATATAACAGATTTAGCTAAACATTGTTTTATTTGTGAAACCATCTAAATAAGTAATATTACATATCCATTAATTTTGTGATTAATTTCATTTTTTTGGACTTAACTTGTAATTTGTTACATATGCTAATGAAATATATATACCTGTTTATTTTCGTAATTGGTTCTTTTGTAATGTGAAACTTAACTATTTTGTAGATTAAATATTAGTTTCTAATATCTAACTGTGTAATGGTGTTTGAATAAAGCAAATGAATTAAAGTTGAAGTAGAACAGCATTTAAAATATATATTTCACAAATCACACAAAATTATTGCCATACATTCTTGTTTATAACAACAACCAAATATATAAGACTTAGCTAAAGGGTAGTGGTGAAGTGTATATTCCAATATTATCACTATTATGCACTTTAACTTTCGGCTGTTGTTAAGAGAAATGAACACTGGAAAAAATGACACATCTTAAAATACGAAATTGGTCAAACTATTAATTTGAATTAAACTCAAAGTTGACAAATGGCTGGATTCGACGGTTCTACTCCAAAAGATCCTGATGTGTAAGCAGATAGATGTAGGAATAGGCTACATAACCAGTTCATATTTTGTTGCTTCCAATACAAACTTGACCCCTTTTTTACGACATTACTATAGTTATGAAATTTGAAAATATAGACATTTAGAAAAGATGGTAGTTTTATTTTTGGTCCAATACATATTTTTTTATTAATATTCAGGGTTAAATTTTTAGCATAGATTAACAACACTAAAAAATATTTTTAGCAAGATTGACTTTATTTACATATCTTTTGACAGTTGACACTTATAGTATCGATATTTGGTAATCGATTCAAAATATCGATTGTTATTACAAGAATACAACTACAGCGACATGGACACGCCCACCCAGGGCTCTTGTTTGGTTCTGTTAACTGTATATAATTATTATAGAGATAAATAAGCTGTTTCGCACTTTAATGCCTTTCAAACAAAAAATTATAATTACACGAATAAACTCCCTCCAGGATATTTAAAAACCACTTACCCACAATTATTGATACGAGTTATTGGTAGAAAGCCGGCATAACCACGTTGTTCGTTCCACACACCGCCATTAGCACATGCACACGGTTATATTGGTTCTATTGTACTGCTTATTGCTCAGCGTATGCTTACACTACTGCTCTGGAACGACTGCGTAGCGACAATGGCGGACTAGCGTATCCGCTAAGTGGCACATAATCAAGGGGGGAGTGTTTGACGAGCGAGATTTAAAATATTAAATTAAATAAAATTAGCACGAAACATAAGCTAAAAGTGTGCTGTTTTTTAATATCATCAATTATTCGCTTTTTGTTTACTTTATTGTCAAATTACATTGAAAATGTGTCAATAACTAAAAAATAAAATAAATGCACTGATTGTATTCAATATATTAAGTACCTACTGATTAAATCATTCGAAATTATAAGCAACATTTTATTTCCTTGAAAATTCCACACCTGTAATTTTTAACCAATCAAAAAGTGTTATTTTGACAGATCACCATGGCAACGGATGAATTTTATCGAAAAATTTTTCATGGTGAGAATTATACTGGAAATTTTGTTTGACGTTTATAATGTCAGAATATTTTTTTGACACTCTGGTTTATATTTGCAAAAAAGCAATTTTATACCAGTGTAGTTACTCGAAACTTATGTAAAATTAAAGAATATACTGTGTTGTGTCTTGAGATGGTATTTTCGTGCAACCACAACGAGTATAAATCAACAATTTCAAGGTCTTTTTTACGTCGAGCCGCTTGACAGCTTCAAAACTGAAATAATTCTTGGGTTATGGTTTCACTTAGTTGCCATGGTAACTAAATAATCAAGTCGACCAAACCTCAAACGTCAAAAATTGACGTTGTTAGAAATCGACAAATAAATTTTAATTATTTGATTTTCAAACACAATTTGGTGTGGAATTTTCTTACCGAATACCACACGAGGTCAAATTAAATCCGGAAATTTCTTGCTCATGAATATTTTTAGAAAATTATCCCTCGTCCTCTACTCGGGATAATTTTCAAAATATTCATGAGCTCGAAAAAATTTCCGGAAATACTTTGACCTTTGATTACACCTAGATACATTGGAAGTGCTTCAAAAAATTTAAAATAAAACAAAATTAATGTTTCAAATTTTATTATTAATACAAGAAAACTTTACAAAAGATATACCGTTACGATAAAAGTAAAATTAAAGAACACAACACTTTAACATTTTTATTAAAAATTCTGACGTCCACAAGAAAATTCCCGATCATCACATCTTATAACATTTCCCGCAGAATCTGTTGAAGAAAGAAAAATGTCACACCCTTCAGGAATGTTAATTTCACTATAATTCACCCGTCGTCGACGCCTGAAAGAGCGTCGGTAACATAAACAAATTTGTTTATACTCTACCATGTATCCACCAGGTAATACTTCCTCATCTCCTATGTTGGCGTTTTGAGGTTTGTACATATTCATATCATGTTTACCCCGTCTGATATCTTCGCAACGGCGAAAGTTGTCTGATCCGTATTCTAAAATATAACGGTGTTTCTGATACAACATGAAATCCTGGTGGAGCATTTTGGTCAAATTGTTGTAAACGTGCTGGATCGGCTTGATTCATATAGGCGTAAACATCACTACAAACTACCCGAAACCCTCTTCCAGGTGGAGGTGGTGGAGGAGGATTTGCAGCTCCTCCAGCTATTTGGGGTTGACATCCAATTCGACACATCAAAATAAATAGAACCCTTTGGGAAAAACTGAAAAAAAATATTTTTTTTATAACTTAGCAAATAACTAGATTTTTATTGTTGATTACAAAGTATTGAGGTAACTTTAGAACAGCGGTCGGGGAACTTTTTTAATCATTACCCCAAAATATTTTGGTGTAAGTTGATATTACCCCATGGCGAAGAGCAAAAAAAACGAAATGGCCTCTTTTTAGCATCTTTCATATTATAGCCCCCCATGATAATTTTGAAAAGAAAACAATAACTAAAAATTTAATTTAAACATCATTTATTCAATTTATCAATGTAATACTAGTAATACATAACGGTAATAATAGTAATATATATATAACAAATTGAAACCCATTGGAGTACAATTGAGGGTTAACAATTTGGGGCTCTGTAACAAATTATAATAATAATAATGGTGGTACAAACAAAAATTAGAATTGAAAAAATTAGAGAAAAAGAATAATTGAAAACATTCTTCCTTCACGTTTTGGAGAAATGATGTTGTTTCATGTTCGATACAATTGCTTCAAAATTGGGACTTTTTGATGTAAGAGCGATTTGAATGCAGTCTTCGGCGTTTAATCGATTTCTGTTCTTCGTTTTTATGTTCATTAGAGTGGAATAGCCTTGTTCGCACAAATATGTTGTTCCAAATGGCAGCAATTTTTTAACCGCCTCTTCATGTGCAATTTTGAAAGCCTTGCAGCTTTTGACATCCAAAAAGACGACAGATTTGGTTTACTCTCAAATTGAATACGTGCTTCAGTATTAGATCGAAGTTCAAGAATTGCTTCTGCCAAACCTGAAGGTTCTTCTGGTATCATAGCCATTTCACATTTAAAAGGATCTACAATCCAACTGACAGTACGTGTATCAAGATCTGGAAAGTAATCTGAAAACCGCTTTCTGAGTTTGATAAGATGTCTTACAATTGCATCCTTGATGTCAGCAAAAGTAATATTTTCGCAATCTTCCAAAAACAAAGCTAACCTTGAAAAAGAAGATATCTTGTTCTGTTCTACTTTCTGTCTCCAATATTGCAGCTTTAATCAAAACGCTGACACTATTTCTCTCGCTGAAATGATATTAATATTCTTTCCTTGCAATTCTTTGTTTAATATATTTATACTCTCAAAAATGTCCGCTAAATATGCGAGATATGCAACCCAGGAAGAGTTTTTAAACTTATCTGCGAGAATATTTTTTTGATCAACCATAAAAATTTCGACTTCAGTTTTGAGAGTCCATACTCGATTTAGTACATTTCCGCGAGAGAGCCACCTTACTTCTGTATAATAAAGTAGGTCCGTATATTCAGCTTCACCGTCCTGACATAATTCACGAAATAGCCGCGTGTTTAGTGCATGTCCCTTGATAACATTTACTATCTTGATGACATCATGCATGACTGCTTCCAGTGTAGGTTCTAAATATTTGACCATAAGGGCTTGGCGATGGATCATACAGTGAGTAACTTCAATATTTGGGTTATTTTTTTCACGAAAGCTGAAAAACCATTAATATGACCCAGCATAGCTGGAGCTCCATCCAAAGATACAGAAATACAATCTTCCCATTTTAAACTTTGCGCATTGAAGTATTCATTTACTCTATTACAGACATCAATTCCACGAGATCTCAACTCGAGAGGAGAACAAAACAGCAATTCCTCTCCAAAATTATCTGCACCTTTGTAGCGAACATATACCATTAGCTGTGAATTGCTACCAAAATCAGTTGTCTCGTCAAGCTGAATAGCAAAATATTTAGCCTGTTTTAATGCGAAAATAACCTGTTCCTTCACATTTTCTGCTAATATAGAAATTCGTTTTTTCACAATTCTCGCAGACAAGGGCACTGAATTCAGTTCGCTTCTTTTTGACCACACATAATCTCTGCCATTCCACAGCAGCTGGTTTAACCAAATGTTCACCAATAGTGTATGTTTCTTATTTCGAGCAATCAACCAGGCTACTTCAAAGCTAGCCCTTGATGCTGAACGCTGATCAAATGTACCAAACAAGTTGCTATTCAATCTTTGTCTTTTAACAGATATTTCTAAATTTGCAAAGTATTCTCGCGGTTTGGAAGACAGGTGTGAATGCAAATTATCTAAATGTTTCTTCAATTGACTTTTTTTGAAAGATTCTGAAGTCAGTACCTTCATACATACAACACACTGTGGTTTCATTGTACCATTGTATTCTATTTGTGTAAAACCGTAATTAAGGAATTCGTATTGGTATGTTCTTTTTCCATTTGCTGCCATCTGAAGGGAGACAGAAAATAATAGTTAAAATACTTGAATTAAATTTTCAAATTGCGGCTTACCTTGATCGATATATTGATGAATAATGATCATACAGTGAGTAACTTCAATATTTGGGTTATTTTTTTTACGAAAGCTGAAAAACCATTAATATGACCCAGCATAGCTGGAGCTCCATCCAAAGATACAGAAATACAGTCTTCCCATTTTAAACTTTGCGCATTGAAGTATTCATTTACTCTATTACAGACATCAATTCCACGAGATCTCAACTCGAGAGGAGAACAAAACAGCAATTCCTCTCCAAAATTATCTGCACCTTTGTAGCGAACATATACCATTAGCTGTGAATTGCTACCAAAATTAGTTGTCTCGTCAAGCTGAATAGCAAAATATTTAGCCTGTTTGAATGCGAAAATAACCTGTTCCTTCACATTTTCTGCTAATATAGAAATTCGTTTTTTCACAATTCTCGCAGACAAGGGCACTGAATTCGGTTCGCTTCTTTTTGACCACACATAATCTCTGCAATTCCACAGCAGCTGGTTCTTGTCAGCAACTAACTAGTAAAAACTGGCTCTCTGACTCATCAATGTATTTGTATCTTGACGGCATGGCACGGACTGAGCAGGTAGCCGGGGCTGTGCTTTACCGCGTAAAAATATAACTCGAGAACACTCTAGTGGTAGAGAGTGAGATGGCGTGGCCTGCATATGTCGATAAATTATTTAAGTTGAAAAAAATACTAACAAGTTTATAAAATAGCAAATTAAAAATATATACTTTTTACTCACAAAAGTTTCATTTTTACCTCCAAAAATTTCATTCTTACCCCATTTGGGGTAATTTACCCCGTTTCCCCGACCGCTGCTTTAGAATAATATCCACATTTCAAATTTCACAATCATTTGCCTGTATATAGGGTGATTCATGACCGACGCCACGGAATTTCTATCAGCTATTATAAAAATGAATAAAATATAATAAACTTAATTCAATTAACGTTTCAGATGACATTTGAGAATAAATTGAATTCAGTTTATAGTTTCATAATTCAAGTTTATTGGATATGTTCAATTTTATAGTACCTACCATCCTATAAAAAGTGTGAATCGTTCTAAATAAAAAAATATTTTACTTACCATCTGATCCTTGAACTCAAAAAATTTCTTTCAAGAACTCTCCATCTATTCTTGCACTGAGATGGAGTGCAATTAATATTATACTCTTCCTTCAATTTAATTGATACTGCCTCCCACATTTTTTTGAAGCTTTTAAATTTCAGGGTCAAAAAATTTTTTCTAATGAAATTTAAAAAATTTCTGTCCTCTGGTTATAATTTTTTTTCTATTACTAAAACTAGTTTTTGTTGTTTTCTTGAGTTCTATTTGCTGTGGCAATGTATTTTCTACATCTAAAACAGGTGCTTCAAATGTTTCGCTTGATTCTAGAAGACACTCTGGGATTACATATTTCTTGTGGCCAATAATGTCCTCCATTTCGTTAGCATACTCAAAATCTTTCCTACCCCTGCCAGTTTTGTTGGTATTATCCTTATATTTTTTAAAATTTCTTTCAAGAACTCTCCATCCATTCTCGCACTGAGATGGAGTGCAATTAATATTATACTCTTCCTTCAATTTAATTGATACTGCCTCCCACATTTTTTTGAAGCTTTTAAATTTCAATGTGCCTACATCTTTTTTTAAGGTTTTATACAATTCCAATAAAATAAGCGTACTATTCCTTGTCCAAGTGAAGTTGCTATCTTCGTTTTCCCCTGAAGAGGTACTTGGACCTTGGAATACAAAAAATTCTTGGAGGGACTCTGAAACTAAAGGACATTTATTTTTCTAAGTGTAATTAACATAGGTATAGAATTTAATAAATGAATCAATAATATAAACCTACCATTATCCATCTCAAATATTGTAACCAGTCAATCTATGAATAGACAAAGAAGTATAAATCTCCTTATAAATATAACCAAACTTCAAAAAAATACGTATTAAATTCTTATTTTTTTGTCCCTTTATCTAAATTTTCATAACAGAAAGAGAAGAATCAGCAGCAATACGAAATGCGTTCGTAGAACATGAAAATGGATAGCAAATCCCAAACCGTTGGAGTCGGCGCATGCGCAGTATGAAATAATCACCAACCGTTTGAAACTCTCTCTACGAACAAAGCGAATATTGGAACAAAAAATTTTACTAAAGAATTAATGTATTGTTATAAATGATTTAATAAAGAAAATATAAAATGAAACAATTTGTACATGTAGGTAGACAAATTAATTTAAGTCATTTGTACAGGTAGATAAGTTAGTTAAATCGGTAAACGTCAGTGATTAAAAGATGTGATTGGTAATAAGTACGCGACATTTGAAACGTAATCAAAAACGTCCAATGACAATCAAGACATCAAGAGTTGCTGGAAATCACATGTACAGGTGAATGACCTGTAAAGAAAAATAGGATGTCAAATAAATATAGGAAAACATCTAGTAGGAACTTGGATAAATGAAAGAAAAAGGTTGTTGATTTTAAAAGAAAAAAGAGAATGAGGGAACGCTAACAAGAAAGTATGAACGGGGAGGACACGTCCAAAAAGTTGTGAAAATTTAAATTCCAAAAATTTTAAGTTTTCGTTAAAAATATGTTTGATTGCTGACTAACCTTACGTTACATGTTCGTAACATCTTCGGAGCCCTAATTCGGTAAGAAACATCCAATACTTAAATAGATTTTACAAAAGAAGTCCTGGAGGCAGCCCATTATAGATAATCCCAGATATGATTCCGATTATTATCATATAAAACTACTTTATATTTTCACTGGAACATAATATCTTCAATATTAAGTAATCTCATTGAGAAGAGGATTGGAATCCAGATTTTCACAGTTGATATCTGAAATATAGACACAAACTATATTTAAAGCCGCCATTTTATGAGTAATGACAATTGTTGGTAAATTATTTCTCTTAGATGTAGGTTGTAAATAATTTAGTTAATAGAAATGAAATATTACAAAAAGGAAGCTTACCTTTATGAACAAATAACAATACAATAATATAATATTTGGTTTCCAATAATAAGATAATGTAATCATCATTGTAATACGGCACCCTTTCCAATATATTAATAAATCGTTAAAGATCGGATACGAGGAATGTCGAACGTAGTAGAGTTTGCGTGTGCGTGGTAGTACGAAAAATATTTAAAAATCTTTCAAGAGTAATTTGTTATTTGTTATTTGTTATCTATAATTATGAAAGGAAAATACAATTCCAATATTAAGAACTTTAATTTCATATTATTATAATTAAAGGTAGAAAATTTATTGAGTGCATTTTATTTGACTATCCATCGTTAAAGGTAGGTAAGTAAGTTTATTTCGAAAGAACCCAACCCAAATGAGATAAATTTATTTATAACTGTACGGGGTGTTTAATAAATTGTTGTAATAAATTGTAACTTCGAATAAAATGCTTAGTGGACTGTAATTTTACTTTTATTGAATAGACACAATAGTTGCATGTGTTAACTTGGCTTGAGAGTAACAGAGTCGCGCCTTCCAATAACTGACGCTCTGTTCTGAAACATTTACATTGTTGCCAAAGGTTATAAAATTTCTTGGGGTTACATAAAACAGATAAATTCATACATAAAATTAAACATAGCCCCCACCTTGAAGGGCACCTTCAAAATTAACATCATTAATGCATAAACAAAAGTTCAAAAAATAGTCAAAACACTATCAAAATTGCGGTAACGGTAATGGACATAAATGTCTTATTGAACGCCGCACTATACCGTCTGCAGTCTTAACGTCTGCCACTCTTGAGATATTGTCTTTTCCTGGGAACAGTTTTGAAATTCTGCCTAGGTGCCAAAGGAAGGATGGTAATCGTAAATCCTTGATAAGCACTAGGGTATCCACAGTTATAGGAGTAGGGTTTTCTTTCCATTTGTATTGCTGATGTAACTGGGTGACATAATCCTTCGAGAATCTGTTCCAGAATTGTTGCTGCAATTTTTGGATATATTGGATTCTGGATAGACGATTAGAAGGAGTCTCACTAAATTCTTCATCAGGGGGTGAATGTATGGTTCGTCCAAGCAGAAAATGGGATGGGGATAATGGAGTAAGGTCATTAGGGTCTTCAGACAGTGCAAACAAAGGTCTCGAATTGAGTATTCCTTCAACCTGAATGATTAAGGTATTGAGTTCCTCGTATGTAACAATAGCATCCTTTAATATACGTTTTAAATGAAATTTCAAGCTCTCTCAGAGGCTTCCCATAGGTCTCCAAAGTTTGGGCAGTATGGGGGAATAAAATGCCAAAGAAAACTCTTTGTTGAGGCAAAATTGGTAATAATTTCTTGAGATCGATATAAAAATTGACCTAACTCTTTTAATTCATTATAGGCTCCTATGAAAGTAGACCCGTTATCGGAGTAAATATTTGAAGGTAAGCCTCGTCTGGATGTTAACCGACGAAGACAGGCTATAAAAGTTTCGCTGGTTAAATTACCAACAAGCTCTAGATGGATCGTTTTTGTTGAAAAACAAACAAATACGCAAACGTAACACTTGGTTATTTTACGACCTTTACCTTTCCTGACGGCAATATAATAAGGATCAACATAGTCGATTCCTGTGTGTTGAAATGGAAAAGAGTGCGTTATGCGTGAATCTGGAAGATTTGACATGAGTACATTGAAAAAATCGGGTTTAACCTTAAAACACACTATACATTCTTTAATAACTTGCTTAGCCAAAACCTTTGCTCCAATTACCCAGTATTTTTGCCTCACGTCTGATAGCAATGACTGGGTACTGGCATGTAAGAATGAATGATGTTTTTGTATGAAGATAAGTTTTGTAAATATATGTTTAGAATCTAACAAGATAGGGTGCTTGATATTATAGTTAAGGGAAGTGAATCTAAGTCTACCTCCTACTCTAATGATGTTATCATTATCAAGGAATGGTTTTAATGATGAAAGTTTCTGATTTTTATCCAAAGATCTATTGGATTTCAAGAGGACTATCTCCTTTTGGTATGAATCATTTCGAGCTAATAGAATTAGTTTTAATAAAGCATTATTGGTCTCATATGCATTAAGGGGAATAGTCTCAATTGGCTTTTCTTGAATTTTCAGTCTGATATTCTCTATAAATCTAAATAAATAAGCTGTGACTCTCAGTAGTTTATCAAAAGAAGAATACCTTGCAAAAATGGGAGATGGTTCAGATATTGAATTATCTGTGGTATTGATCAAAATTAATTGGGATTTAGACTTAAGCTCAGGAACTTCATCTTTTAGAGAAGTTGAAGGTGAATTCCCGTTTGAGGGCCAATACTCAGGGTCTTGGAGAAGAAAATTAGGTCCTTGCCACCATAGGGACAGATCTAATAATTTTGCAGGTTGCACTAGATGCAAGGTCTGCAGGGTTATCTTGGCTAGGTACATAATTCCAATTGTGAATAGTTGTGATTTGCTGTATCTTAAAGACTTTGTTCCCTACAAACTGCTGCAGCTGAGACGGTTCCATGTTAAGCTATGCTAAAACTACTTGAGAATCACTCCAAAACGTAGTGGAAACTGAATTAGAAAGGGCAGTATTGACTTGCTCAGAAAGTTGAGCTCCAAGAAGAGCTGCACAAAGCTCTAGCCTTGGTATGGTAATAGGTTTAATTGGTGATACTTTGGACTTAGAACACAACAGATGGGATTCGAGTATATTGTTACTGAAGTTAAAACTTCTAACGTATATGCAAAAAGCATATGCTTTCTGAGAGGCATCTGAAAAACATTGTAAATCAACTATTTTAAACTCCAAAGGAATACAATTTCTAGGAATTTTCAAGTTATTGAGATGATTTAATTGTGTATGGAAGTCATTCCAAATTGTCCAAAGATCATCGGGAATTTTGTCATCCCAGTCTAATTTTCTAGCCCAAAGTTCTTGAATTAATAATTTCGAAATAATTATACTTGGACTGAGAAGGCCTAATGGGTCATAGATTTTAGAAATGTAGGAGAGTATTGTTCTCTTTGTATTATTGTTCGGAACTGTGCTGGGTGAGATAATAAAAGTTAACAAGTCTGGCTGATTGATCCATTGAATGCCTAATGTTTTTGAGGAATTGTTTTCTCCTAACGTCAACACAGAATTAGAAATATTTTCATCAGAAAAATCGTCAAGCAGCTCTGGTGAATTAGAAATCCATTTTCTAAGATGAAAATGACCTGAACTTAAAATGGACGAGATTTGTTTGCATATAATTGTAAGTTCATGTAAATTATCGGACCCAGTTAGTAAATCGTCAACATAGAAATCATTTAAGATTGTGTTGCATGCTATTGGAAACTGTTCAGAATGGTCTAAAGCTAAGTGGTTGAGACATTTTATGGCTAGATACGGTGCAGCTGCAGTACCATAGGTAACTGTGGTTAGCTGTAAAATAGATAATTCCTTTTCTGGATCATCTCTCCATATGATTCTCTGAAATGGTTGATGTTCAGGGTGCATTTGAATTTGCCGATACATTTTACTGACATCAGCAGACACAACATACTGATATTGCCTAAATCTGATTAGAATATTAAAAATGTTGTTTTGAATTTTAGGCCCGGTATATTGCAAATTGTTAATGGACCAGCCACTAGTAGTTTTGCAACTTCCATCAAAAACTACTCCAAGCTTTGTTGTCAGGCTTGACTCTTTATAAACACTATGATGCGGAAGGTAATAACATGGAGATACTGAATTATGACTAGTTGTGATATCTTTTAAATGACCCAAATCTTGATATTCTTTAATAAAATTTGAATATAATAATTTTGAATTAGGTTTTGAGAGTAATTTCTTTTCAAGGGTATAAAATCTTTTCACTGCATTGTCATAGGAATTTCCTAATAGTTCTGGAGAATACTTAAATGGGAGTTTTACGATAAACTTTCTGTTTTCAGCTCTGGTAGTATTCGCATAAAATGAATTTTCTCCACATGAATTTTCCTCCACAAAATCGATACCATCAATCACCTGCTTTGCATAACCTCCCAAAGACGTTCTCAAAAAATTATATTTATTTGATTGGTTTATAGCTTGATTCGTATGAACGATAGACAAAAAATTTTTTTTAAAATTGAGCCAACTCTCATAGTCGCCTTTAAAAATTGGGAGCTTAATTTTTGGCAAAAAACTATTCTGTAGATTTTCATATTGCCTATTGACATTGTTTGAATTACTGGATGTATTGACTGACAAACTGGAATTTACCACAATATAGTTGTTTAACATATCTAGAGTTTCAAAAGAACTATTTTCAAAAGTCTGTCTTACCCTGAAATGTTCTTCTAAATCAGACTCTGCGCATTTTTCTTCTATAGCTTTCTGAACATTGTCAAATTCATTAATCAAGTCCTTAAAGTTATCAATCCTGTTCTCGACACTGGCAACAGCAGGTTTGTCAACAGGTAAACTCAAAGCATATTCTGTTAAAATTTGTAATCTTACTCTTAAAGATTCACGGTTTCTTAATGATTGTTTTAAGGACATTGTTAATAATATACAGGGTTGGGATAAAGTATGGAACCAAGTAAATATCTTTTAAACGAAAAGAACTATTTATGAAAATTTGCAGGTAAGTGCAATGGAACAAAATGCATCTGATAATATACAGGGTTGGGATAAAGTATGGAACCAAGTAAATATCTTTTAAACGAAAAGAAGATATTTATGAAAATTTGCAGGTAAGTGCAATGGAACAAAATGCATCTGATGTACATTTTTCTGGTAATAATATACTTCCGGTTTAACCGGAAATGCCATCAACTTCTTTAATTTAAATGGGATACCCTATATATTTTCACAGATTTTGAAAGAGCTTGTTATTTTGAATACATACATACTGAGTTTAGTGTGAAAAAATTTGTAAAAACGAGGAATATAGCACTTTAATCAACCTCCTTTGAGTTTTTTGCATTAGAGCAAAAAACTATTTAGATAAACTAATTGATGTTGTTTGTATGCATAGTAATAAATAAACGAGTACTGTTCAGTACGTCTTTTGTTCTCCATGTGTCAAATTCTAATTGACGGAAATAAATTTTACAATTTAGAATGGTTCAATTAAGTGAAAAAGAGCGTATTGAAATTTTAATGATGATCGGTTATGGTGTTCGTGTTAGACACGTGTACACACAATAATTTGCATCCGGAGAGAAATCCTATATCACGCTCAACGGTAACTAAAATATTACAACGTTTTAATACAACTAGGATGGTAAAAAATTTGCTAAAACCTGGAAGACCGCGGACTGCAACGAACGAAACTGTTAAACAAAATATTGCAATCGATTTAGAAGAATCACCTCAAACTTCCACCACAAATTTGGCACTAAACCATGGTATCAGTCGACGTTCTGTAGGAAAGATATTAAAAAGCGAAAAGTATCATCCGTATAAGGTACGGCTAGAATTTTGCGAACGGCTAATGGACATCTGTAATGTCGACGATAATCTTGCTTCTAACATAGTTTTTTCCAATGAGGCAACTTTTTGTTTAAATGGAACAGTTAATCGCCATAACTCAAGGTATTGGTCAAATGAGAATCCTCATTGGATTCATGAAGCACATACCCAGCATCCACAGAAGTTAAATGTTTGGATGGGAATTGTCGAAAATAGGCTTATAGGCCCATTTTTTATCGACGGAAACTTGAATGGTGACAAGTATTTGGATCTACTAAATAACGAAATTATTCCTGCACTTCAACAGAATGGACAATTACCACAAAATGTTTGGTTTCAACAAGATGGAGCACCTCCCCACTATGATAGACGGGTTAGGGATTTTCTGGATGCGAATTTTCCAAATCGATGGATTGGACGTAGAGGATTCATAGAGTGGCCTGCTCGTTCTCCGGATCTTAGCCCGTTAGATTTTTTTCTTTGGGGTTATCTAAAATCACGTGTTTACGTTAGACGACCAACAAACTTACAGGAATTGAGACAAAGAATTATTGATGAATGTGAACTAATACGTGGAGAAGTCTTGGAAAGAGTGACTCAAGAATTTGTTAATAGGCATATTGTCAGCAAGTAAACGGCGAGCATTTTGAACATTTGAAGTAATTTTGTTTCTCATTATTCTAAAATATATGTACACCTATTGTACAACTAACAGTGATTTATTCCTCGTTTTTACAAATTTTTTTACACTAAACTCAGTATGTATGAATTCAAAATAACAAGCTCTTTCAAAATCTGTAAAAATATATAGGGTGTCCCATTTAAATTAAAGAAGTTAAACCGGAAGCATATTATTAACAAAAAAATGTACATCAGATGCATTTTGTTCCATTGCACTTACCTGCAAATTTTCATAAATATCGTTGTTTTCGTTTAAAAGATATTTACTTGGTTCCATACTTTATCCCAACCCTGTATATCTAATTTAAATCGAAATATGAGAAATGAAAATAAAAGTACCTTTACCGTCAGAAGCCAAGTTTCTTTTTTTTTATATGAATTGCATAGATTTATTTATTATAGTAATTCAAAAGTGATAAAGTTGTCTAATATAATTAATTACTTAATGTCACTGACTACTGAATAGTATTACAGGCTTAGAATTATAGAATAGTTAGTTGCAAGAATTAAGTATTATAAAATAATGCACATCTAGTATAAAATAGAAACTAGAGCGATTTTAAATTGAAATCAATGAAATTGAGATAAAACCAGGTAGTAGTATATCAGATAATCAAATAGAAATGATCAAAATTGTTAATAAGCGCAAGAGATTGTAATTGCATTGAAATTAAGACTTAAAAAATAACAAAATAGTAAAAATCGTTATGATTAAACCACAAAATGGGCCATATCGCCTCTTATCATAGAGTTCAAAATCGAATGATCTAACCTAAGCCGCTAAAATTGGGCGAAACTTTAGGTTATCTCGATTAGAAGTGGCAAGTGATATCGAAAGTTACTCAAAATTGTTAAAATAGACAATTCAAGACCTTTATTGCACTCACTATAGTTGAATAAAATGAAAAAAAAAAGGAAAAGACACCTGATTCTAAGATTATAAATTCCAAATCCAACTGTCCAACTCCAATCGTCTCCTGCTAACACTGACTCTCCTTTTCGTAGCTCACAAAATGTTCTTACTATTCATCTGGACAACTGCTTTGTTTCAGCGTTCGCCATGTGGTCGTTGAATAAACCGGTAGTTTAATAAATAAATGAATATGAAAATCTGCATAATAAATCTGCCGTTCATTTCATTCACATCAAAACATCAAAACAAGGTCATATGAACGAATCTTCAAGAACGGGTCATTTTAATGATTGATCTGGAAGACCCGGGTCACCAAAATGAGCTGGGTCTTACCATCACTAGTTATCAGTGGTAACAAATGGTAACATATGTGGAAGTATCTGGAATTACTACGTGATTACTACAACGGCGTTACAGTTCTCATTAAATCCGCAATTTCAGAAGTGCTCTGGCCTTATCTCTTGCTCTGGCTCTCCAGGTGGCAGTACCATCGCGCGTTCAGAGTGCCCATGGTGTGGTTGAGGTTTCCTAAAATGCTCCTCCTAGTAAGTCTACAAATATAACGGAGATTTTAGGTGTAGTTATGGTTAACTTTATCAACAATAACGATTACATTGAACAAGAAAAGAACAGATTTTAAGCCATCTAAAAATAACGTACCTACTCAGTTTCAGATCAAATATAACAGTTTACGTTTACGAGTTGGAAATATAACCCCATATTATTTAAATAGTGAATATACCTACATAAATATTTCATAAATTTAACAATGGAAGAAGCTTTAGAAAATGTTATTGTTAGAAGGAATTAAGGTTAGGTTTTATGTTTGGCGCAATAAATTCTTGACGACAGATTTTCTCAGAGAACATCTGTAACAGCTTTGTTGACCAAAAAAAAGTTATACTTCTAATGCGACTTCCAACAAGGTTACCATGGAGGCTATAAGGTTACGTTAAACGTTAAAGAGAGAAAGATACACAAAGGTAGCAAGTAGGAGAGAGAAAGAGAGTGAATCGGTAGATCCAAGCACATGCGCGTGGTATTCTTGCTACCTTTGTGTATCTTTCTCTCTTTAACGTTTAACGTAACCTTATAGCCTCCATGGTAACAGTGTGAGCGTCTTGAAATTAGCTGAAATACGTACTTGTTGTTCTATTTTAATTTATAATATTCATTATTTCATTTACTTGTTTTTTTAGTTTGATTTGATACACATATAATTTACGTTAGTTATCATAATCCCATTGGAAATGTTATAGATTTGGATATTTCTCCACTCGAAAATGATAATTAAAAGATGCGATTAAAAGATGCGAACAATATGATTTCACTAAAAATCAATTTCTACCCTTTCCTATTTTCATTTCCACATTACGAAGTATAACTTCTTCCGCGCGGAGGGACTGCACGCACTAATTTTTTTATAAAGTATTGTCTTCTAAAACATAAAAAATAATGGAGTTTCCTATATATTGAATTTCGTAGGTTTCAACGGTATTTCTCCGTAACGAAGTTAAGTTCTCCATGTTTTCATACTGCGCATGCTCAGAATAACGGTAACCATACCTACGTGACAAAATCATAGATAATACACACTTAGACAAAAAGGGCGTTTCTTGTTACTGATTGACCTTATTTGTGTCTAGTTAAGTGAACCTTATTTTTAAATTGACATAATTTAGGTATTTACTTTTAACATTTGATACAACTAGATATAAAATAGACACAAATGAGGGTAAATGAATTGAAGAAGAAAGATCTAGAGTTGGAAGAGAAAAAATTAGTTACAAAAGGAGCGAAAATTAGATTTAGCAGAAAGGAAATTTTTATTGGAGAAAGAAAAAATGGTAAAAGAATGTTAAGGAAAATTGAATTTGAAAAAGAAAGGGAACAAAATAAGTGCCCAGTTGTTACAGTTACAACAAAAACCAAATGACTTATTAAAAAAAATAAACATGTAAAAGTTTTGTCTACCTTTTATGACAAAAAAAATATGGAATTTAATATAGGTATAAGTAACAACCATAATGAAAGAGAAGAGGAAATTACACAAAGAATTCAAACAGGCTACCAAGCATATATCATTAATTCTGCCCTCTTATATGCAAAAAAGTATTAAAATGAAAATCTACAGAACAGCAATAAGGCCAACAGTAACTTATGAAGAAGAAGCAATGATTCTAAGGAAAACTGATGAAGAAAAACTAAAAATCTTCAAAAGAAAAATGATAAGAATATATGAGCTGAAAAGGTTGATTGGCAGGGAATATAAAATCCTTATATGAACTCTGAAATTAGTAAAATTTTAAACGAAGAAACTATTTCGAGATTTATAAAAGCTCAGCGAATACGATGGCTAGGACATATAAGTCAAATGAAAAATAATAGTGAAGTTGAAAAATAACAGAATGGAAGCAGTTAGGTAACCAACCCAAAGGAATATACCATACAAAAATAATGTAGGTACCTACTTCATTTGATGAGAAAGTTCCTATGATTATATATAGTTTTTATTTATAACTCAAGATTGGTAGTTGTTATAATAAAAGACTGATTTTAACATTGAACTGTTTTTATTTACATAGGTAACCATTATGCTGAGAAGATTACCAAGTACCTACTTAAGTATATTATAAAGAAACCAAAATCATTAATATTTAGACCTATTTAAAAAATATATACAGTAAATACATTATAACATATTAACCCCCAAAATACCAGCTATCAAGACTTCTTCCATGTTTCCAATTTGAATAAATATTATCCGGGGCCAAACAAAATTGATTTTCCATATCTCGATGACTAGTTATATCCGCAGCATCCTTGAAATTAGATTCTATTAGGTTAGAGTTTATGTTAATAAATAATGTCAAAGTCAGTCCAAGAACTCTTCTTTTGTGAAGATGTTTAAGGTTGAGCACTATTTATATAAAGGCTGGCACTAATAGTGCTTGTCAGTAACAATGAATTTCCAATAACTATAAACAGTATTCGTTATTATCACTATATGTTATTTACCCTTCTAGTTTGTTCTAACTTTTGTCCGATCTTACTAGCGTTCACAACACAGTCAAGCACTAAAATAGTATTTAGTTCAAAGCCATATCCATTCATTTCATGTGTTCCATCAACATACAATCAGATCCATATTTAGACAATATTTCTGCCTGTGCATCAGTCATGATGATTAAAACAAAGTTCTTTGATTTTAGAAAACAGTACATGTCATTAATTGTTTCTTGAGGCTTATACAACAATCCACTTCCAGCATCATCCATTTCCTTCAACACTTATAGCATCATTTTTGTGTCCGACTGATGTTGAATTTAAATTATAGGCATTTTCAATGTTAAAGAGATCCTTTTTAGTAAGGAGGTGCACTCTTTCTAACTTTTCATTCAGTATTGAATCGCGTACTTCATCTAATATTACAGAAAATGGAATCTTAGAAGCAATTTTTTCTGCAACAGTTTGACAATCAGTTGGAATTAGATATAAATGGCCAATGTCACACTGATGCCCAATATGAGTTTTTAAAAACTTTACTGAGATGTAACCATTTAAATAAAATTTGACAAAAAGACTTGCTGGACAATAGCCATCAATATTATTGCTGCCTAAAAATGGAAAGGTTCTACTGAATTAGGCCTCTAATTATTTTTATAATTTTACAAGTTACGTATGTATAAAACTAATAAGATACGAAAATCAATAGTTACCTTGGATTTTTAGGTATCTTACTCCTTTGCTTAGTGAAATATAATACCCTGATCTATGACAAAAATATTTGGTTACACTATAGGATTTGGAAGTAAAATGTTCTCGCTTAACATATCTGGTATTTGAGTATTTTTCTAAGATGTTCTTCCATTTTTCAAAGGACTCTTTATTAACAAATTCAAGGGTCTCGTATTTAAGCTGAATACTATATTATGTTTTTGTTCAAAATGTATTTTACAATCTGCAGCAAGCCTGGTCTGAAAACTGCATAGAGGACAAGTTTTTTGCTTAATACTGGGCCCTGAATTTTTTGCTTGATTAATTTTATTTTTCACATTATTAGCACCATAATGTTGTTTTTTATGAAATTGTAAATCAAAATTTCCCCCATACTTCACACAAACTGTTTATTTACATATTTTATTGGCCGTGGATAGAGTTACGACAGTCGTAATTCTAGCGGTTTTAGATAAAGCTACGACAGTCACATTATTATTATGTTACGCCGAATTTGTGTAATTGCCTAAAGTACCTGAGAATAGCAAAAATTTTTACATATCAATAATATTTGGAGATATTTGAAAAAGTATAAAGTGATTGAATCAGTGAATCGAGGTTATCTAGAACATTTTTAACCCTGTAATTTAAAAAAGCGGGAAATTCAAAAATAAAATTACGCGGGATATTCAAAAATTAATTTAGGTGGGAAATTTAAATAGTTGTATTCGCAATAATTCTATAGTTGAGAGCATGGTGTAAATATAGTATACTATATTTACACCAGGGTTGAGAGGTAATCAGTTCCCAGACGGCACCCAATATTCCTGGAATATGCCTGCTACATCCCATTTTCCAATAGATATTGCAATATCCCTGGAATATTTCATGAATATGGGTTCTATCTTATATCCATGAAAAATATTCCTGGAATATATTTTCACAAATATTCATCAGATATTCTCCTTGAATATTACTGGTATATTGAAACGGCATATCAAGCTGAAATGTAATTTTTTGAATATTCCGGGAATATTCAAAAGGCATTTTGATATCATATTTTTCTGAAAATTTCTCTCATCACATTTTGTTAAAAAACAACTTGGAAAGTTCCTCGTATATATTTTATCAAAAATGAAAAACCACACGTATTTATTCTATTTCAAAATTAACGTGTTTCAAGCTTCTCAGCCAAAATTGAGCATTCAATTGGTTAGAGCTAGAGTTATGACAGTTGATGTGAAATTTCGACCAATCAAATTTTTTAATCATGTACGCCGTACGCCGGTGATTGACAAAGTCAATGCTGATTGGCCATTGTTAAAGCATTGTGATCATAGGTATATGGATCATCGATTCATCGACATTATTGACAGATGATCTTGTCAACGGTCATTGCAAATTGTCCTCTGTCAAGAAGAAAAAATTCGTCTGTTGAATGTTGATAATTGAAATACTTTTGAAATCTGTTTTGATATTGAGTGAAGTGGAAGTGAAAAGCCTCGAGTGTTGTTATCGTAAGCATAGTGCTGTTAGAGGAGTATTACCATATACCACAATTTCTGATGAATAAAATACGTCTGATATAAATATCAACCTCTGGAAGACATCAAGGGAGGGGCTTTACAGAGTACCTATTCACCTGCAGTCCGTGGTTTGCTTTGCAACAATGAAAAAATGTTTTTTGAGAAAAGTGAAAATGTTGACCAACCAAACATTGTTGATTTCTCGAAACAATGAAGAGCACAATATTACTGATTCGTCAGAGTATGATCAGAGCGCTGAAGAAACAGTAGATAGTTGTTCTACTGAAATGATTCAAGCCTTGACTCCACCAGAAAACCGAAGGATTGCTACTGAATTGATTCATGATCTTCAGCTACCAAGTACTTTAGTTGAAAATACTTGTCTCTCAGGACCAAGCCAAAGTAACCACCTAAGTTTTCAGGAAGAGATTAAGCTGTGGGCTGTGCACAATCAAATAACACATAAAGCTATTAATGAGTTACTGACTATTCTACGAAAACAACCAGGTTTGGATGGTATTCCAAAAAGTGCCCGATCCTTTTTATCAACTGCTCGTAAAGTAAATACTAGAGTTGTGAGCCCTGGTACATACTGCCATCTGGGACCAACTCAGATTCGTTGACCCCAAGAACTGCCTCTGCAGTAAAACAGACATGTTTGTCATGTAAAGGTCAGTAAATCGCTTATATATTTATGCATTTTTGACTTCAACCATTTCTTTGTTTTTTATAGATTCTACTGATATTATAAGACTTCTGCACATAATTAATGGAAGGGTTGCACAAAATGCTGAATTAATAACAGCCATATTAAATTCTAAAAATGAAAATATTATCCAAGATAATAATCCAGCAAAAGCAATAGATATCGATATCCCAGCCAAGACATACATTGAGTTAATGGAACTAGACAAAAAACTAAGTGATCAAAACATAAGAGAATTTATGGTAATTTTTATTCTATTTTAAGATCAATCCCTATAGAGCAGTGACCAAAAGACGAAACGAATATTTTATTTATAGGTTACTAAGCTCCTTCATGTTGGAGGCACTGATATAAAAGATGTCATCAGAAGATGTATGCCTCAGTTAGTGGATGATGCTATTTTGAGGCAGTTTAGCTGGGTTGGAGGAAAAGAAAAGAAGAAATTTTCCATTCTAGACATGGCTACTTTCATGGACGTATATGGCTACTTTAATCAAAGGTAAAAATAGGCTCCATTAGTCAATGTTAATTCCGTTTTCCCTTTACTTATTTTATACTGGGTGGCTTATGACATTTAATACACTTATTCCCAGTGTTGTCCAACTGTTCTTGATTATTTTATTGTTTTTCTGTATTTCCTTAATCTGTTTTCATATTTAGCATACATTGTATATAAAGAAAGCGGTGGGTCATTACTTTATTCAGAGGTTATTTTAGACCAACCCCACCATAGGGTTTTTTTACAATTGAATGTCAATCCCATCTTCACTTTATGAAACATTATTTATATTCACCATATGTTGCAACTATCAATCAATATGCTTAATTAGCAGAGGAAATAGAATTCTCATTGATAATATATTAATACCTACTATTTTTAGAGGCATGTAAGAAAAACCCCCTCACCAAACATTTCACAGAGAAACAAGTGGAAGAAAGACTTGCCGTTTTCTTGGCAAAAGCAACTGCGAGGTGCAATCGAAGACTGTGAGTAAATTATTTTAATGACGAGGTAATTTTTCTCAAATTGGTTGTTTTTAGGAATAAGGAAAACAAACAAAATGACCCCGAAGAAGAATTGGTACAATAAGTAAAAAAAAGTAAATTTTTGTTAGTTTTTAATTTCAAAGTTTTTTATGTATCACAGAATGCCGATATATTTGTTTTTTTTTTGTTTGCATTTTTTGTTAGGAATATTTTTCTACGTTTTTGTAATAAATATTTTTCTGATATAGTTTTTTATTTCTCAAAGTAACTGACATACATTTAACCATATGTATATAGGGTGGAGTTTATTGCATATCAACTGGGAAACTGTATATTTTCTGCCATTCATATTCCAAAAGCATATTCTGTGCAGTACGAAAATATATTCCTGGCATATATTTTTATGGTAAGAAAATATATGTGTAGCATATGCCATGAATGTTTTCCGAAATTAAAACATATTCCTGGGATATGTTTTATGGTGACTTTGGATATCCATAGAATATGCATATCACATATTTTGGAAGATATGGAATATCCCTGACATATGCCAATATTCCTTTGGGATATGCATGAGATATTCATGCAATATGTTTGTGCCCTCTGGGTTGTAACTCATAGTTATATTAGTAGAGTTATTGTCTTCACATTACACTGGTTTCATTTTGCTATTATAGTAAATTTAAATAGTTGTATTCGTAATAATTCTGTAGTAGAGAGGTAATCAGTTGTAACTCATATAGCCATATTAGTAGAGTTATTGTCTTTACATTACACTGGTTTCATTTTGCTATTATAGTGTAACCTTAAAAATTGAGCTCAAGCCCGAATAAGAATAAAGTCATAAAATTTAATTAATTAAAAAAAAGTGCAAGATTGTGAATAAATTTGTCTACTTGGTTACATAAGTTTCGGTTGCTCCGGTGACAACCTTAGGCCTTCGACGTCGCTCAGAACGGAGGTAGGGGTGGATCCCTCTTATTGATCTTCCGGACAAAATAGTAGACAACTTGTGTGGGCGCCAACTGAGTTTTCCACTTTGGCCTAGCACGACGAATTTCCCCCGATAACCCAGTAAAACAAGGGATGAAAATAAAAGGCAAACCTCAGCTTATGTTCCTTATAATAACTAAAATAGAATACCTAATATCCTTAAGGGATATTTTACAATTATTAGCTAATGTGAACCCTAGTAAATGCCCACCCCCCCACTTAAAGAAAATAGTGAGAAAAAAACCCAAATGATTAACAATTAAATTCCCAACATATCCCAGTTAATTGACCTTACGTAGTGGGAAATTGATATGGCTGTTCGAGTGTACCAATACAGATTAAATACAAACTTTCAATTATATGTTACCTGAAAAGTAGTGTAAAGTTTATAAAAAAACAATTCCATATAAGGCGACACCGTAGTCAAGGCGTTGGTACCAAGGCAGAGACGCATGCGCAAGTGGATAAAATTATGAAAATTAAATTGTGAAAATTTACCGCAAAATATTAATTTCCACCATTACAATTGCATAATAAAATAAATCAGTAGAAACTACCTAGCTAATGTATATACATATTGGCGTAAAGCCTAAAGTAAAAATAAGTAAATAAACCAGAAAAACCCCCGATACCAGGTTACCCTCAATGTGGTCTTCTTCAAGAAGTTGTTGAAGAGTAGCAGCAAACTGCAGAAGACATCACCATCGATCTACTAGGTAAACTCCAAACATCCCGAAGTGTGTATCTGGCCCCACAGGTGAAGTGTGTATAATCTGGCCCCACAGGTGAAGTGTGTATCTTGAGGGTGGTAAGTATACATTGGCCCCACCGGTGAACCCTTAAAAATTAAAACAGGTATCAGCTAAAAACTGAGCCTATACAGGAACCAATCAAGCACCTCGACAAGTTAAGCTTGTCTCGGCCTATGCCAGAAGTAACGTACAAATTAACTTAATCAAACCCACAAAGTAGTCATAAGGTCTACTTACAATCAACAGTGTCAGTAACAGTATACTACACTGAATTTAAATCAAATAATAAGAATGCGATAAGCATCTAAAATAAACTGTTTTTGGTCGTAGCCAGGGAAGGTTTGAAGAACCACCCACGAATTATAGTATTCGTTAGACTAAAACGGGCAAAGAAAACAAAATATACACAGGGTAACAGAATAGACTGTCTTAATCAAAAATTTACAATCAACAGGTAGTATTTTACCACCAACTGTTTTATCTACAAAAACTACAAATCTATGAGACATACCTTTTCCAAAAAGGGTCCAATACTCAAAATTTTCCTCTTACGGGGCGGCTACCAACAAATAACGAACCAACAACAGCAGGTGGCACACCTTCAATTTCAAAACTTCAACGTTGGCGATTTCCTTTAAATAGTGATAATACATAGTGATGCGAAATCAGTAAGTAGAGAAAATACTTTGTGAAAACGGCTTCCAGAACAGGACGGAATTCTTCAACAATACGAACTCCCGTAGAACTAAAATACTAGCCGTATATTCCACAACTCATTCAGAACGAGAACCTATAAATCCCAGCAGGAGATGACTACCCAGTCAATAATAAAATTCAGATTCAAGTTCCATGCAATTTTGGAAACCAACTATCAAGTAGGAGCACACACCGGAAAGAAGAAGTGAGTGACACATCTTCAACTTCAATACAGAGTACTACCACAGAGAAACCTAGCCGAAACATACATCCGAACTACACTGCTCACTACACCGAGCGTGTTCCGCACAGATCAAGTCATAAAGTGCTACACTTCTATGTAAGACATGACGAACGAACGCTTTTATCCAAAAACACAGCTGTCACGGTCCAAATGTCAATGTCATCCTACAAATAAACACTTGTAAACATTGGAGATAAATGATAAAGTCAATGTATTAAAACTTATTCAAATAAATTTGAGTAAACATAGTACCACAATACCAAACCAACGTAAACAAAGCAAGATCAAACACTCGGATTTAACATACAAAACACATGGCGATAACAGCTAATATATTATAAGTAGATGTTCCGAAAATATTCGAATGCCATCTTACATAGAAGATTTCTAACTAGTATGTATTTGCTTAAGCCAAAATATGGTAGATAAATGAAGAAAATATACCTTTAACTCAAAAGTAAAGTATGTCTATATAGATCAGTAAGTTGTAACAAACCTAATTACTACTTTAAATGTTTTAGACTTCAAGTCAAGGAGTCAGTAATAATTTATAACTGAACCCTAATAAACTTTAGCGTTTATCAAGCTGAAGCGGACAAAGTATTTGGACTACTGTGGCTACACCCCAAAGGTGATATAATCAAAGCCGGAAACAAAATCAGTAGCCCCACGGTAACTAAAAACTAAAGTAAAGTCCACAAGAGAGAAAACCCCTTGCTACCCTTAATTATGAATTATAATTTAACAAACAAAAAGAAACAACTAACATGAATATATCTATACGGACATTTACCAAGTAGGCGCTAGTTTTATTCTTTACCTCACTTAGCGACAAAATATAAAATTGTTGTCAAGATGTGAAGACAGGTATGGTTACAGCCTGCACCACTTCACCGGAAGGATGATGGCAGAGTAGTCCCTAAAACTCTGGGCTGACAGAAGCTATTTAACTACTGAAGTTCTTTCGTAGTGATCAAATGATATTAGTTGATATTAGAAACATAGAGACAATATCGGTCAGGTAATTACTATATACTTAATATATACAATAGACGTAGTGACAAATTCAACCGTTACAATAGTAAAATAAAACCAGTGTAATGTAAAGACAATAACTCTACTAATATAACTATGAGTTACAACTGATTACCTCTCTACTACAGAATTATTACTAATACAACTTTTTAAATTTCCCTCCTATAGTTTGGCAAACATAACTGAAGCTGTGAAAGGAATGCGGTCGAAAATATTCGATATTGCCACGTTCAACTATGAAAAAGCTAAAGTGCTAAGTATGTAGTGATAATAATTAGAAAATGGACTTTTTATTATTAACAATATGTCAATAATGATTAGACGTTAGTTCTTTAATGTGCTTGTTTCATTGGATTTTGACTATTAACATTATTTTTTCAATTTCTGAATATTAAAAGATGAACACTTTTCCAAATAGGTTATGGGTTTCCTTCAAGCCGGCAACGTCGTGCGAAAATCATAATTACCACGTCCTCCTACTACTCAATTGGAGAATATTTATCGAACCCCCGTTGCTAGGTAACCACCTGACATCCTATTGACAAGCGCGTGCGTGTGTTCTTCCCTCTCACTTCGACAATTGATTATCCAGTGGCGTTTATAATGTCAGTATTTACCTTCGTATTTTCAGTTTTACTTGGTATCTTATTATTTCGTATCCATATTGAATTCAAGTACGATTTTTAACATTATTTGTTTTTAACAAATAGGTACCGTGTTTTGAAAAATACCTTACCTTTAAAGCAAAGCATAAATCAGTTTCTATATAGATATAATTATTATATCGTAATAATTATTATTTTTAATACTTTCATAAAATACGTACCGTACGCCATTGGTACGTTTATGACAGATATCGGCCATGTTTCCTCGCCCCTTACCGATGCCCCGTAGCTTCAGATAGACTTACCAAACTATAAATGTATTCAGTTGAAGGTAGGTAAAGAAATTAAAAGGCGAAATGAGCATTAATCTAGTTTTTATATTTCCACTTAGGTATAGGACATTCAATGTTTACATAAATACAATTACGAACTTTTTAAAAATCTTAAAAAAAAAACAATTTAAAAAGCAGGTAGTTTCACTTGATATAATAAATGAAAAATGGAAAACAATTACATAACAAACTTTATTTTTTAATAAACTTGGATAAATATCCGCTTTGGACGCGATTTCTGGGCTTTCTTGGCAGCTGCCTTCCATTGGCTAACTTTTCTTTGTAAAATTCTTACATCTGGGGTATCGAAATGTTTTCTATTGCCCCTATGTCGATGAGCTGAAAAAAATTTAATTATTGTTATCATCCTCATTCAAGTTGTAGACAGTAAACTTATAAGTCATATACACAAAAGCAAGGTATTGCTGTGAACAATTTTTTCTGTAATTTGTGGTTGATATACTTTTTGACATCACTTGAACTTACAATTATTAAAATTCAAGGTGTGACTAGCATATACAATAATGAGTAATTTAACTTAAACAATCTTACCAGTTGCAGTTAAAACTCCTTTATATCTGCCCAGATGCCAAGAAATGGATGGTACTTGTATGAAACTTGATGTGGACGGTAATTGTGAAAAACTCGATGTGGATTACTTGAACTTCAAGCTGAAAATTACATAAAAAAATTTTACAATTGAGTTTTCAACATAACCACAAGTAACCATAAGCTATACTGCCTGCAGGTGTTTTAAAAATACTTACCAGATTCTTCATCAAACTCATGTAGTAAACGCTTCCTTGTATATGTCTTGACTGGTCGTTGTACTTTTCCTACTGGACTGTTACTACTTTTTGTGGTGGAAGCACTTAGAATAGAAATAGATTCTAAAAAAGGTTTTTTTAAATTACTATCAATAAAACATAAGTTGTTGCTCTCGAAAGACTAGGCATTATACAGTTACAAATGATTTAATACTGGATATAAAAAAATATTGCAAAATTTTTATAGATACCTTTTAGCTTCTCGGGAGTTGAAAATGATTGTTGTTGCTCTGGTACCCAAAAATGATCACCTTCACACTTCTCTGGTATCCTAAAAAACATTAATCCTAATTCAACATATATTTATACACTATAATTTTTATATAGTTACAATCAACTGTCTATTGTAGTACTAATAACTACTATTTCAATCAGTGCAGTACACATATAGATGAGATAAGTTCTTACCATGCAAATGTAGTGAGGGATTTCTTCAATCTTCAAAATGAATGTTACAACTTTTATAAGATTGGTAAGACTCAAAAGCCAACTTAGAATTATTAATTCTCTCATTCCAAACGGCGTTAACCTCTTGGTTAGCAGGTAGGTATTCTATGCCTATAAAAAAAATACTTAGGTTAATACTTAGTTATGATAATTCTCATTTTCATTTCAAGGAAATCGTTGACTTTGTATAAACAACAATTAATACATCTACCAATTCCAAATATTAAGTCTAACTATCTCAACTAGTATTTGAATTAATTTTATAAAAAAAATTTCTTCAGCTGATAATATTGGTAGAAATTAACATGTATTGTTAATAATTAGTACTAACCTTCTCAATGCATCCAGGAACACAGCAAATTCTCATCATAGGAACTCATCTTTAAATACTTTTTTCTACACCCACATGTATATTATCCATTTTCTGCACAATTTACAGAATGTAAATGTAGGCCATTCCGGTTAACTGAACGGATATGATTTCAGAAATCCACCAATCAGCATTTGCGTTTAGTACCCGCCAACGAATCTTTTTTTAATTTCATAGAAACGTCAAAATACCTTGTCAAAATATTTCTATAGTTTTTAAGAAAAATATTAGTAAAAATGAGTGATTTCAGTGATGAATCAATAAATAATACTCCACCAGATATTCGCTTAGCCGCAAAGGAGACGTAAAACGTATAAAAACAGAATAAAATGAATATTTAAGGGGACTCCTGACAAACGTCAATTTGTATAAAATTATGTAATACATTTGACGTTATAGATACGTGATTACTATCTTCCTCGGTAGTCCAGTGGTAAGTATCCCAGCCTCTCACGCGGTAGACCAGGACGCTGATTCTCATCCAGTGAAAGTGATCGTTCCTAGGAGAATATCCGCCATCTTTCTACTGATATTTTAGATTCCGCATTCTCAACCGATGGAGTCTCATTCCCTTCCTACAAGATAATAGTAGTATTCGGCCATTTTTATTCTACTGCTTTGAAGCGAGAGAATTAAACATTTTAAGAGAATCACATGCGCAGTTAATTTTTTGCTGAATCACTTTTCACTTTATTTTGTGGTTAAGTTTTAAGTTTTTTTATTTATTACCTTGCTTTCATACTTTCATAGACATTTTAGTAGTTGTAGTTTTTTTATTCCTTTTAATCTAAAAAATGGACGAACAGGAAGCATTGCTAATCAATCAGATTTTTGGCGACCTAATTCAATTCAATTCAATTCAATTTATTTTCTGTAATAAAGTACATAATGATAATAATAAAATAATATTAGTAGTTATAAACATACATAAAGACACCTAATTGAGCATTTTACCTAGGCATTTCTACCTGTTTTGTTACTACTCAATTAGGTATTATTTACTCTGCACGTTTTATCTTTAAATAGCTAATATTGAATACATAAAAAAAATAAGAAAAAAAAACAAAACTAAATTACAGTGCAAATAAGGTTATAAGACGAATAAATGTTGACAATTAATAAAATTAAATAATAGATAATAAAAAGAAGACAATACTTACGCAAGGAAGTAGTAGACAAGAAAAAAAAAATAAAACGACAATGAACCAGTAGTTTGTATGTTATTAAGCCATTATATCAAATATTTTATTTTGGTTAGTTATTAAATGATTTCTTAATTCAATTTGGAACTTCTTTAATTTTTTTATTTGTCTGAGGTGAATCGGGATTGTATTAAAAAATTTTGGACCGAAGAATGATGATGATCTTTGACTGGCTGATTTTTTAAAGAATTGTAGAGGTATCTCCATATTAGTAACTGATCGAGTTAAATGGGTGTTTTTGTGGTTAAATTTTTCGCCGCTTTTATATATTCTTATTATACATTGATAAGCAAAGAGTAGTTTAATGTTGAGTATTCTCGATTCATCATACAATTTTTTCGTTGAAAATAGCTTTTCTTTTTTTAGGATGATTTTTAAAATAGTGTTTTGTGTTGTCTCTAAAATTTTAATAGTGGTGTGGAATGCTCCACCCCAAGCTACTATACAGTATCTTAATAAAGATTCCACTAGGGAATTATAAAGTATTAGTAAATTTTTCTTTGAAAGAATTTCTCTAAGAACATAAAATTTATGCATTAAGGCTCTCAATCTATTGCTAACATGGACAATATGTTGTGACCAACGTAGGTGTTGGTCAAGTATAACACCTAAATATTTAATTTGGGATACTTTATGTATTAGGGGGCAGTTACAATCGATTTTGTGACAGTCATTAGTGTGCAGTTTAATTTCAAAGTTTTCAGGTTGTTTAACGATGGTTGAGCTGAAAGTAATACATTTTGTTTTCAACACATTTAAGGTTAGTAGATTATTATTTAACCATAAACTTATCTTTCCCAATGCTGTTTCTGCGGTGAGTTTGACCTCTTGCCATTCTTTACCAGTGAAAATAATTACAGTATCATCCGCGTAGCATATGACCTTACCAGAGAAGTTATCAATTTGTGTAATGTTATTCATATACACGAGAAAGAGAATTGGTCCTAATACGGTCCCTTGTGGAACACCCACCTTTACTAGGGAATTAGAGCTTCTGTCTTTTCAGATTTTTACGCGCTGGGTTCTGTTTGATGAATAATTCGTAAGGAGTTCTAGTGCTACACCTCTAATGCCATAGTTATTGAGTTTGCCAAGTAGAATGTTATGAGAGACGGTGTCAAATGCTTTGGCTAAATCGAGAAATACTGCAACACATTTTAATGAATCATCTACTGCGCCAACCGTCTTTTCTAGAAAATCAACTACTGCATCTTCAGTGCTTGAATTTTGTATAAACCCGTACTGACATTCTGTTATAACATTGTGAACATGAAAAAAATGTATTAATCTGCTTTTTACCGCATTTTCAAAAATTTTTGCTAAGTTATTGATTACTGAAATTGGCCTATAGTTGGTTAGTTCTCCAGGATCACCGGATTTGTATACAGGAGTGACAACAGATTCTTTCCATTGACTTGGAATTCTTCCTGATTGAAAGCAAAGATTAATGATATGCGTTAATGGAAGAGTAATATATGTATGTATGTTTTTTATCGTGGTTGCTGTTAGATTATCTGGGCCAGGTGCAGAGTTATTCTTTAATTTACTTATTAAAATAATTACTTCATTTTCTGTTATAGGCTTTAGGAATATATTTGATTCAACCGTATCCTTTTTAAGAAACTTATTTGGAATTGTTACTTTATTTATTTTATTTGCCATATTTTCACCCAAGTTAGTAAAAAAATTATTAAATGCAACCGCTTTTGATTTATTATTGTTGATGTACTCATTATTTTCTGACTTTATAGATATATTTTCAATTTGTTTAGACTTCTTTGTACTACCTGTAATGTCATTTATAACCCTCCATATTTTTTTGTAATTGTTTCCGGCTTGTGAGATTTTATTTTGATAATGTTCGTTTTTTGTTTTTCTTATTAGGAAATGAAGTTTATTTCTATAGCTTTTATAGTGGTTTTCGAGCTCTAGAGTATAATTTTTTGATAATTTCTTTTTCAGATAGTCTCGTTGCTTTATGGAATTTATTAAACCAGTTGTTATCCATGGTTTTAGTTTAATTATATTATTGTTAGTATTTTTATTTTTTATAGCAGTGTTGTTCTGGATGAGTTTATCAATCTTATTAAAAAATATGTCGTAAGCTTGTTGCGGATCAGTACAACTAATTACATCATCCCAATTCACTGTTTTTAAAGATTGCTTTAAATTTTTATAATCTATCACAGACAATTTGTTTTCTAATTCCGTTAAGCCTGGTTTTTGTGTGGAAAAGGATATTAATACAAAAGGGGAATAATGATCTGTCATATCTGTGTGGAATATAATTGGTTCAATTTCAATGCTTTCTTTTAAGGTTTTCTGAGCTCTAATAAAAATATGATCAATGGCAGCTTTTACTCTCGTCGGTTTATTTATATATGAAACAAAACCTTTAGAATACATTATATTTAAGTAGTTATTTGTAATGTTAGTTTCTCTTTTTAATAGATCGATGTTTATGTCACCTACATATATTTCTAAATTTTGAAGTTCTATAGAGCTTAGGTATATTTCTAAATTATCTAAATACGTGTTTAAATCGGTAGCTGGTAGTCTGTAGAAACCTGTAAGCCCTATTTTGCAATTTTTAGGAAGATTACTAGTAGTTAATACAGCTCTAAGGAATTTAGTTTCTTTTACAGGCTCAATATTAATAATAGCTGATATAGTATTTCTTACATATATTATAGTACCATCGCATTTGTTAAATACTGCCTCGTTATAGTGGATTGAAAACTTAGGAATGGAAAAATCTTGGGTATTTTTTATGTTACCTGTTTCTGATAATATAATAACGTCAAGCATATCTTTAGCCATTTTCACGTACACCAGCAAGTCATTAAAATGTTTTTGTAAGCTTCTTATATTTAAGTGAACAACTCCTAGCCCATATCTGTTCTTGTCTACTCTTCCCTGTATATATTCCTCGAAATTATCAATAAGTTTTGTCTCTATTTCTTCGTCGTCTAAGACATTCAAAAATTCTATCATAACTTATAAGAAAGTTGTCTCAAACACCCTAAAAATTTATGAAGAAAATACATCTCTGGTTATGTTCTATGTTATAATAAATGACTATTAAATGGAGAAAGTAAAAGAAAAAAAAGAAAGAAAGGAAAAAAAAAAGAATTCTTACTAAGATAAGGGAAAAGGTTTGAATAAGTTTTTCTCCTTTTTTTTTCCCTTCTACCTTTAGGTTGCATTACATTTATATTGGGTTACAATTTTTTTTTTATTATATTTATGCACATAGGAGAAATCAATTAGCTGAAAATAATTTATCAAATTCATTTCTATTTCTAATAATAGATACTCTATTGTCCTTGTTTACATAAATTTTGCCATACTCTGTCCAAACGTTTTTCAAACCTTGAATACCAATAGCTTCGTTTAACAAATTCACTCTTAATCTGGTTAGGTCTTCTCTTATGACAATCCCTGTGCCCTTAAGCAGTTTTTTTTACCATATACCATTTGTTTGGTTCCGAGATCTTTTAATTTTAGAAAAATACCTCTACTTTTATTTCCTTCTCTCTTCCCAATCCTGTAGCTTAATAGGATATCATTTTCGTTGAGATTAAGCGACATATTTTTATTTAAATTATTTATTATGACTTGCCTTGTATCTTCTTTTGGAGTCTCTTTTAAATTAAAAACTCTGAGGTTGGAAGATCTAGTCGATTGATCCATTTGATCCATTTTCAACTCAATCTCTACATTTTCCATACTGAGAGTAGTTATTTTATTTTGCAAATTATTCATTTTGTCTTCAAATTTATCATTAAGTTTGTCAAAATCCTCCTTTAATTCCGCCACTGTAGTTTCAATGTATTTCAGCTTGTTTTCAAACGTGTTTATTATCGCCTCTGTTACTTTTTTGGCAATTTGACTGATAAGCAATTCATTTTTAATAGCCCTGCTTACCGCTGATTCAATTTCTTCGCGGATTTCTCTGGTTATTACCATTATTTTGTTATTATTTAACACTCTCGCGTATTGCAGACACTACCACGATCACTGTATCACTTTTTTTTTTTAATTTGATGTAATACCTTGTATTTTAACTTTATTGCGGGAGCCCAATTTTCGAACAACTATTCAATATCGGCCATAGGCGTAGAAGCTGAAGAAGAGGTGCTAGCGCCAGCAAGACAATTGTACCAAGCCGTCGATCCTTTTGTTACGATGACTGATCAACAATTTATCGGTTTATTCCGAGCAAACAAAGTTGTGAGACGGGAAATTATTAATATGCTCACCCCTTATCTAGAGCAGGGACAAACATATTCTAGTTTGGAAATTCAAACAAAGGTACTTATATACAATTTTTACTCACAGGTGTATAATTTTACTAATGCAGAACATTTATACATAGGTTCTTGTGGCTCTAATCTTTTATGCTCATGGCAGTTACCAAAAAATAACAGGAAAAAACATTTTTTCTGCCATTAGTCAGTCCAGTGTGAGCCGTTGTATAAATGAAGTTACAATGGCATTAAATGATGATAATATTTCAAACCAATGGATTCGTTTTCCACAAAATATAGAAGAACTACAAGATCTGAGAACTAGGTGGGTACAAAATTAATTATAATGAAGTTTTTTTGTGTTGTGGTAGGAATTTTAAAAACTTGATGTTGATTTTAGGTTTTACAGAAAGCATCAATTACCTGGTGTGATTGGCTGCATAGATTGTACCCATGTAGCGATTGTTGCTCCAAACGAAAATGAGCACATTTACATTAATAGAAAAAGCTACCATTCCTTAAGTGTTCAGTTGGTATGAAATTAAAGATATGTTAAATGATATTGGATTTTGAGTATTGAAATTTTTAGATTTGTGATGAAAACTTGAAAATAATGAATGTGGTTGAACGTTTTCCTGGAAGCACTCACGATGCATACATTTGGAGGCAGAGCAATATGTCCCAACTAATGGAAATAATTTATAGAGAGAATCACGAAAATTTATTTTTTTTATTGGGAGGCTCAGGTACTATTTTATCATTATAAATCTAATTCACTGTTGACTAAGTATGAATTTTATTTTTCAAGGATATCCACTAAGACCTTGGTTACTAACTCCACTAAGACATACTGAACCAGGTACTCCACAAGATAGATTCAATAATCACTTAAAAAGTATTAGGAGTATTATTGAAAGATGTAATGGGGTACTTAAAAGTAGGTGGAGGTGTTTACTAAAACATAGAGTGCTCCATTACAGCCCAGAAAAAGCTGCAAGAATTATTAAAGCTTGTTGCGTGTTACACAATATTTGTATTACAAGAAATATTCTAGAACCTCAAATTGATTATGATGAGGAAGATTATGGAATGTACATAATTCAAGAAAATGAAGCAGTACATGAAGTTGCAAATAATCCAGACTTACAAGCAGCTCGTGAAATTCAGCAGCAATTGGCTGTTAACTATTTTAATCAGTAAATAGTATGTAATTTTTTTTAATAATAATAAACTATTTTATTTTTTTAATGAATTGTAATGTTTTTTTTATATCAAAATTCTGGACGTGAACCTTTATTACACTCAAATCACTAGTTTTCACCTAGACTGACTGCTATTTTTTTTATACAGTATGGTAACTACATTCTTGCCCAGTTTCGAGAGATAGATCAGCACTTGTTACTGTAATATGCTCTATTCAACCAAATTGGCATCTTCAGGGGAAAATTGAAAGGTTTAGAATAAAATGGGGTGTATATTAAGTTAACGGCAGATTTAAGTACTGAACTTCTCAATTTATTTAGTATAAAAGGAAATCTCGTGATATCTAGTGTTTCCCCTTTGAAAAAAAAGTCACCCATCCCTGATAATATTTTTTATTAAATATCTCTTAGAACAATAAACAAAATAACATTTTATAAAAACAAATATTTCTTAGCAAAAGTAAAACCTCATAAATGTATTCATAGAGAAAAACAGTAATTATGCTATTAGTGATTGACAAAAACACATGAAAATATGTTGAACAGAGCTACAGTACTGAGAACCAGAAGTACTTCAACTATTTACTTTAATGTAAGTACCCAAGGAAAGTTGAACTTGAACTTTCAAGTATCGGATGTAATACTTGTACTTAAATAGAGTTCAAGTGCCGTTTTACTTACAACTGAAAATTAAAAAAAAATGTGAAGAATTCTAAAAATACAAGCATGTACCTACTTAATAACCTTTACAAAACAGGGATTAAAAACTATTTGTTTGTGGTGACTCAATAGGGGTAGTTCATTTGAAATGATTATTTAAAATATTTTTAATTTCTGAAAGTGATTCTAACATTTTCATATTTAAAATTGTTGTTGATTTCATGTATTCCGTTTTTTCTCTATAATAATTCTCTAATATTGCATTTCTGTGTTCTATAGAAGTTAGCAGGCAATTGGATAGTTCCAACGAATTTTGTAATCTTGTTGTTTTTGTATTTTTTTTTCTTTTTGGGGTTTTATTACTTTTTTCTACATTTGGTCAACATTTTTTTTACTTGACCCTGAAATTTGTGGATTTTCCTGAAAAACATAAAATAAAAACTAATAAATACAGTTTGTTACAATATTTATACTATGTCTAATATCACTCGAGCTCTACACTGATATGAAAACTGCCAAACTACACTATCATGTTCAATTATTGTACATGGCCTTAATTATGAATTTCACAATCTATTTTCCAAATGTCTTAATTCAAAAACAAACTAAAATACAGGTGTCGGAAATGCCATGTTACCTACCCCACCACATATTTTTTAACTCTGTCAAAATAAATGCACATTTTCCCTGTATATGCATACCATGAGGTGTCAACACTTTGTGCTTTATACTTTGTAATATTCAAATGAAACATATTCATAAAATGCTTTAAGGCATTTGAGGTTACTAAAATTAAATAAATTTACCTCTGATACTACTTCCACAGTAGCATAACAGTGTACATTTTAAAGCAGAGTGGTTGATTTACATGACTGGATAAAGTGGACCAAACTTTTGTAAACTTTAATAATTAAATCCTCATTTATCTTTAATTTTTCATGGGTGGTGTGTTGATTGCAGATCATAATTGGATGGCTTTTAGCAGAAAGGAAGCAAACCCAAAATCAAAAATTTAAGTAATTAATTGTTAAAGATCATCTAGAAAATCCATCCAAAAATTGCAGATATATGGTCTTCGATTACTTATTTTATTTTAAGCGACAAAGGATGTGAATGAAAAAACAACTCGATTTTTACAAAAAATATCAGTTATGATCTGAATATTGCAATTTGTCAGGCAGATAAGTACATTTGTAAAAAATTGTACACAACCATTTGTAATTTTCATTTCCTAAATTTTGTAGATATAAGTACATACATTGAAATGGAATATAAGAGGTGCCTCTTCTATGTTCAATCCTTCCACTTGTATGGGATTCATTAACTCCAATATCTCTTTATCTATTTTGGAAAGGACAGATGCAGGTGCTCCCCCCCTGTACCTAGAGCATGTTTTTTTTCTTCGGCTGCCTTTGTTTTTTCATATCTTGCCAAGTCTACAACAATTTATAAGATAACTTAAGTATTCAACATTTGCCGGGTCTACTGACTCTATAGGGTTTTCACAAGTCCCATGTTACAATAATATTTGAATCAAATGTGGGCCAAACTACATGAAATTAACGTATTAGGCATTAGCTCATTGGTATGAACTACATATATGGGTCACAGGGCAGTATATGTGTTAAAGCTATGCTTAGTTATGTCTGTGGTAGGTAGGAGCAAAAGCACTTATGCACACACCTCCTCAAGTATGAGAGTGTAGTTTAAAAAACTTTGCAAATAACTTAATACAATAGATATCTTTGACAAAATATCAAATACTTACTTTTCTCCATTGTCGCCACTCTTTTTTGGCTCCATTTGGTACACTATCTAAAGTTTCTGATACTTCTTGCCAGATTGCTTGTGCCTTTTTAAATGTAAAATCGGTAGTGAAACGACCAGTTTGCAATTGCTCATTTTCTTTTAGAAAATTCACTAAAATTTCTTTTTGAGTCACATTAATAGACATTTTTCTCTCCATTTTTACTAACAAAATAATACTTTTTTTTATAATCTGTGAATAATACCAAACAATCCTTAAACAAACATTGACATTGTTGCTATAATACCAACTACAAGAAACGTTATTGAATAAAAAAACCCTTTAAAAATCGTACTTTGGAACTAATAATTTTAATATTACAACTACTAGTAGGTGTAAACAGACGTGTAGACATGACAACAATGTTGGATTTATTCTCTCGGTCGAGAATAAGTTTCTGAAGTGCCGAGAGAATAAGGAACACTCCCTACTCCCCGATAGAACGATCACTTCTATCAACTTCATTCATTGGATGAGAATCAGCGTCCTGAGTTCGATTCCTCGTGGGAATTTTTTTTTAATTTCAATTTTATTTATGAATAATAATAATAATAATAAAATTGTTTAAAATTTTTAATTTGAAGTTATATTATAGTTTAATAAAATGTTTATTTTCTAGATTTTTTCTTAGGTGGGTCGTAGAAAAAATATACTGTTCGACTCGTGTGGATTGTCCATATCCACACTAGTTGCACAAACTACTATAGGAATATAAATGAGAAAATAAAAGCACAAACAACGACGAAAGAACGAACTGACACTCCCTTTATTTACGAAGAATAATAATAAACAATATGGCTGCTAGCTCCATGCATGATTGCTGAACCTAATTTAATTTTAGACTCCGAAACTTAATTTCACCTTAGGCTCCATCTATCAGCTCTATTTGAAATCTTTAACGTTTAGTTCCGCCTCCAAATAAAGATGTCAGTAAAAATCGTACCAATTTTGAATTAATTTCGCCCACCCGAGTGCCCAGGGACTGGCTGAACCTTATTTAATTTTAGTCTCCAGAAACTTAATTTCATCTTAGGCTTCATCTACCAGCTCTATTTGAAATCTTTAACGTTTAGTTCCGCCTCCAAATATATATGTCAGTGAAAATCGTAGCAATTTTGAATTAATTTCGCCCACCCGAGTGCCCAGGGCCGATAAACATGTAAAACTAAAAATCAAAGACTATATACAGGGATAGATCTGCCACTCTGTACAAACATTTTACGACACATTTGAATCCATGCGCCATCTAGATTCATGTTTGTGTACTAATCTTTTAATTGTACAAAGGTTCAGATCCAAGCCAATGCAGTGTATGCGCGGGATATTTAAAAATTGACATATGGTTGCGAGGGAAATTTTAAAATAAAGTTATCCGCGAAATTTAAGTGATTGAAGCTAGTCGTCACCTCAAATTGTAAATAAAACAAAAGTATTTTCTGAAATACTTCTTTTTTTGCTAGCATTCCAAATTCAAAAGTTGTTAACAAAATGTTATAAGTTGAAATGCTATCAAATAAGAAGTATTTCACAAAAAGCTTTGGTTTCATTTGAGATGACAAGTACCTTTGTAATGTAAAATTTTATATGAAGTATAGGTAAATGGAATATTAAAACACAGAATCAGCATTAATATAATTTTTATTTTGCATTTGACATTCTATACATTACAGACATCATATATACATTTATCAATGAAGTATGAGAAAAAAAATAGGTTATATAAGAATAAATAATCAATGTTTAACATTGCCTCTTTTGCATTTTTTTTTAAATTTAACAAACACCAGTCATAGTTGTGACTCCTTTATATCTGCCCAGAAGTGGATGGTGTTTTCTTAATTAAATCCCTATTGACAAATGTGGATGGTTGAACCAAAAGCTTACTCGAGGAAATACATTTATTGCTTTATTGTTTCCAATTCCCACTATTAAGTTCAACAAAATGATTCCCTCAATAGGTACATATTATTCAAGTTTGAAAGAAATACTTCATCCTCATTTAACAACTTGGTTTTAACTTGTGTATTTTAATGAATAACTAGGAATGTATACATTCTAATCCCTGAGCTGCTATTATATAGTTTAGTTAATGGCAGTTTACATTTAGATATATATTGTAATAATGAATATTATACACTCACCTTGTCGCCTGTTTATCAGTACACCCTAGCAAACAGCAATTCTTTCCATTCATATCAAGTTCTGAGCACGACAGTACAATCTAAATATACAATCTTTGAATTAGGTTTAGATGAACAAACAATATCAAACACCATTGCAAGAAGGACGTTGTTTATATTATATTTGCTTGTTTCCCTATTGGTCCATTGCAACCTGCTTTGCTCCATATTGGACAACAATAAGAAATAAAAATACCAAATTGAAGTAAGCTTTTAGTTTCCGGCCGTGAATCTTGATGACGTTAGAAATAGTTATTTATTATACAAGGGAAAAAAGTATTAGATTTTAGCTCGAGCTTCCCACAAAAAACTGAGAGCGAAAATCTAATATTTTTCCCGTGTATATAATACACTATTTTTTTCTGTGACGGGAAAAACGACGATATAATGATAAAAAAATATTACTTTTTATGAAATTACTTTTTTCCCGTATACATATATATTCACTTTTTTCCCGGGGAAAAAAGTAATTTCTTAAAAAGTGATATTTTGTTACCTGACAACAGTGATAAAATGTCAAACTTTTTTCCCGTCACAGAAAAAACGTATTCTATTTCGCCAATAAGTGCCTGCTGAAAATCCAGCTTGGCAAATGTCAATACAGATTTCCCCTTGTACCATGAATGTAAACTAATATTCTCCTACCAAATACTCTTCTCCCCCACCACAAGCAGCAAAATTCCCCTACATCTCCCACCACATTGGCTTTGAGGACCGATTTTGCTGACTTATAAGCATCAAATCGGTACTCAAAACCTGCGATGGTCCTTAAACCTCCTAAACCCTGCGCTAGGACTATATATATATATTTGTATGTAGTACCACTCCGCGTCTGAACTACGAACAGTCCTACCTGGCGTCTGGCGTATATCAGGTGGTTAGTTTGACGGTATCACGCAGCGCTTTTGACAACATAAAGGTTTACTCAGCGTCATCTATTTTTAGCACATCTATACATTCAAGTACATTTTATCCGTTATCCGGCGTCATCTATTTTTAGAACTTCTATACATTCAAGAACATTTTATCGGTTATTCAGCGTCCTACTAAAAATTAATATTGTGTGTTTAGTTTTCGTCAACGACTCAAGGGCGTATTAAAGGTGGTTAGTTTGACGGTATCACGCAGCGCTTTTGACAGCGTCATCTATTTTTAGCACTTCTATACATTCAAGTACATTTTATCGGTTATTCAGCGTCCTACTAAATATTATTATTGTGTGCTTAGTTTTCGTCAACGACTCAAGGGGATTTAATAAAGTACATGACCAGATCCATAATTTGATATATGTATGTGATATATCTGAGAAATCTCACTAAAGGAAATTAAATTATTTTAAATTCAAATTACAGGTAGTTCATTCACTAAAATTTAATAAAAGCTTTTTGTTTAAAGCATATTAAGTTGTGGTTTTCACGAAGTGCAATGGAGTAAAAAGACACATGTTGAATATTTCTACTTTATTTAAAATACAAATCAGCCTTTTAGGAAATTGAAAAAATATCTCTTTGGACATAACAAAAAAACAGTAAATATAAGGTTATAGTGAAATTTAAAAAAAAAGAAATTGAAATATTCCATGAGACAATAATACACTAAGTGGAGGATTTACCGATAGTTTCTCGCGTCATTTCTTGCGTTCTCAACATTCGTACTGTATGTTTAATACTAAATATTTTTAGAAATGAAAAAAATTAGTAGGAGATACTTATGTTTTTTAAAAAAATTCAATATTAAACATACAGGACGAATGTTGAGATCGCAGAAATCACGCAAAAAATTGTCGGTAAATCCTCCTCTTAAGAGAGTTTTGTGACCGCCTCGTTTAAACCATATCCAAAAATTGTATTACATGAGGTTACTGGAAAACAACTAAATATTTTTATTTGAAAACTGGAAAATGTCAATTCGGTTTTTGAGTGTTATCGTTTGAGAAATAATTGAGATCAGTGAATATCATCATTAATGTGGATAATTCTTTTGCTACATTTTTAATTCAATATTTATTTTCAATAATAACCAATGTTACTTAAGTAAATTCTGAACATCTTTAAAGATGTATTCAAAATGAGACCCTTCTATGCTGAGACATGTGTTGAAGAAAGAGGTCATTATCAACACCTCTTACAAAATTTTCACAATTTCAATGTTATTGTGGAAAATAAATAATAAATTGAAAATGTAACATAATTATCCACATCAATACCATCATTGTGCTACTCCGTTGAATTTGGAATAAAAAACCATTTCGTTTGGACTAACTTTCATCCCCTATTAATTTAGCTTTTTAGTTCGATGACGTCACAGCTCAATAATCACGTCGCTGATTTCAAGTATATCTTAAATGATAGTATTCAAGGCCCAAGTTGACATTTTCCAATTTTCAAATAAAAATAAATAGGTATTGAGGTTTTCAAATTACACCACCTAAAATCTTTGAACACCCTGTATACCAATTCTGTAAATAAAAACTGTTCAACTTAAAGTACCTATTTTTGTTTGTTGTATTGATTACAAATATAAACTTTGATCGAATCCCATTTTCTTTCGCCAAAGAGAGTGGGATATAGCTTCATTAAATCTAATACTTGATTTTTCTTTGGAGGGATGCGTTTCTTGATGTGTGACTTGAAAAAGGATTCTGCAGCTTCCTTTTCTTCTGAGGTCCACTTTTTTACCGTTTTCTTTATCTTCTTTTCGCTATTTTCGGTTTCAATTTCACTTGTTTGAGAAGTTGTTGCTTCTATCATCTCATGATCTTCGGTATCGGATTCACTATTTTCCTCTTCCTTTGTTTCAAAAGTATCTATATCGACGTTTAGCTCATCAAGTCCTTTACCTTTATAAGCTTCAATTGAGGTTTTTTGTGACATCAAAAGAACTTTGGCGACTTTTGCAGTTTGGTAAAAGTCTTGAGGTAATCTGTACCATTCTTGGTGGGTTTTAGTTGTGTGTCCCATAAAAGACGCCAACTGTTCTAAGTCTTCATTATTCATTTTGAGAATTTGGGAAATTGTTGCTAAATGTTTCCGTAATCGGGTTGAAGTTAATGAACATGTTTTTTTGGGATCGTCTAAGGCTTTTATTACATGTTTCCGAAATACGTGATATCCGCTTATGGGACTTTCTGTATTTGGTGTTGGAAATAAGTAGTTATTACCAGTCGTACCAAAATTGTCACGAAACTTTATGGTTAAGTCTATGGCTTTTTTGTATTTTCGTCAAACAGGACAGGTACTCCAGTCCCCTTTTCCCTCGGATTACAATTCGTTCTAATTTTTTTATTAAGATTTGCTCACATGGTGATAATAATTTATCAAAATCACCACATTGGGCCTCCTCATTAACATGTGTTTCATAGGTATGTAGTAGTATTCGTTGTAACTCTCCCACTCTTCTTTTATTAAAAAGTAAAAGATTGCAGTATGCTCCTTCAACTATTGTTTTGTAAGCCTTCATTATCATTTTTTGCATTTAAAGCTTTCTGTGCTTCAGATACCATGTTATCAGTGGCAGTACGGTGGGCTTATTAAACCTTTTTTCATTCAAATTCTGACAGGCTTCAGTAGAGACTTCCGTTGACCATTCATCTTTTATTAATTTTTTCATGACATTTAGTACGTTCAAGTTTGGAGAATTTATATTTTTTTGCAATTTCAGAGAATAGGCTGCTTTAATTGCTGCTTTAAGTAAAGTACCCATTTGCAAGGCAAGGGATGGTGAATTAAACATCTTCGTTGTCGAATCGTATACTGTTATAGATCTTAATGCGTTCATAACAGTTTTGAATTTTGATGGATGTAAAAGAGAAAACAATGAAAAAGAACAAAACAAGTTCTATTTTTCTCACTTCAATTAAATAATCTTCGAGCAACTTCGCATATAATTCTGTCCTTCTTTGCAACCAAAGAAATTTCATCGGCCTTGAGAGAACGTGAAACTCCTGAGGTGCGTAACGGATCATGAGGTCCAAAATAACCAGATAATAAAGTGTGACTCTCTGATTGATGGCGCTGACGAGTTCCAGCTTTCTTATTTTTATTATAAAAACAACGATTAACATGTCTTCGAAGAGTACTTCTGCCATAATATCCTACAAATATGTTATTAGTTATGGTTTTAGTCAAATTAAAGACAAAGTATAAAATAGCTTTGCGGTGGATGCATGGAAGAAGATTTGAAGATGATGATTCATCAAATTTGTTTTTCATTTTCTCCTGAACTGCAACGAATTTTCCTGAGGTAAAGTCACCTTCCTTCCTAATTTTATCCAAATTTTTTTTTCGAGTTGGATCCTTTTTAGGTAAACTCATGAATCGCTGCACTTCTACTTCATCACTGTGCGATCTTTCAACATGGCGTGCAAAATTGTGAACGGATACGTCACAATATAAACAGTGATGTTTTCGTCTTTTTGAGGTTGTTTTTCTAATAATATTAGTTACAGAAATAGGCGGCAACCATGACAACTTCAATAGAAAGATTAAGATATACTGGTTGTCCCACTATATACGAGACGGTACATAACTCCATAACGGTCCATTTTGTGAACATTTCATAAGAGTACTTTTTTGTGCATATTAAAAAAAGCCATTATAATACAGTTACAGGTTGTCCCAAAAAAAAGTTACACATCAAAGTTATATTTTTTTAAATGGGACATCCTGTATATTTTTACATTTTTTTAATCCTCTTGACGAGCTGATTTCAGCGATGTATCATTTACTTGATGTTTTTTATGTATAGTAAACGATGACAGCCAACTGAAAATAAAGTTTTTAGAGTTTATGTTGCTGGGGTAGCCAAACGGTTGAAAATACAGAAAAACGGCTTTCATGTCCCTATCCTAACTTTTTAAGTTTTATTCTGAGACATAATTATTATTGCCATCTTATGTGTACACTTGCTCAGCTCTTGCTGGTAATGTTCACCTATCCCGAGCGTGTGTAAACGCAAATGGGATTAGGCTCAGCAGTTATTATTATTATTATTATTATTATTATTATTTCCAATCCAAGTGTACTCTTGCTCAGCTCTTGCTGGTAATGTTCACCTATCCCGAGCGTGTGTAAACGCAAATGGGATTAGGCACAGCAGTTACATATTTAGAAATTTACGGACAGTGTGACAAGTATTCAAAATTGCAGCCTTCTGCAGATCGATGTATGTGTTTTTGTGAAGACCTAGTTTGGTGAGGCTGTCTTGTAGAGTTTTGGGGATTAGTCCCGTAGATGAAACGATGACCGGCACCACCTCTACTTTCTCTGCATGCCACATTTGTCCTACCTCAATTGCAAGATCGGTGTATTTTGCAATTTTCTCGTTGTATTTGTCTAACATATTGTTGTTATTGGGTACAGCAACATCCACCAGGAGAACCGAGGTAGCTTTTTTATCCACAACCACAATATCAGGCCGGTTATTCGTCACCCGTCTATTGGTGATAATTGACCTATCGTAGTATAGTCTAAAATCGGCATTCTCTAGAACTGCATGCGGCTGGTACTTGTAATAAGGCGTGTAGGTGTTAACTAATCCAAATTTGTTGGCCAACTTCTGATAGATGATGTTGCAAAGTTGATTGTGCCTGCGTAGGTAATCAATGTTAGCTATGGCTGAACATCCCGACGTAATGTGTTGTATCGTCTCTGTTGTTTGTTGACACCTTCTGCACTTGTCCGACACGATGTTTGGATCTCTTATAACAAATTTCTTGTAATTATTGGTATTAATTACTTGGTCTAGAATCGCCATCATAAATCCTTCTATTTCTGGAAACAATGATCCAACAGAGAGCCACTTATTTGATGCTTCCTTGTCGATATATGGTTGATTGAGGTCGTGATGATGTCGACCATGGAGCGCTTTCTGCGCCCACTCTGCCTGTTTGTCAGAGTCTGTAACGATTTCAAGTTTATTATCAGGGTTTACAAGATCTAAGGGGGAATAGTTTTTATCTGCTTTCGCTACCAGCTCATGCAATTTAGATGTTTGAGCCTTGCCAATGAAGAATTTTTGAAGTTGGGATGTTTGTTTGTAATGTAAATTAACTATGTCCGTTAGAGCTCTCCCTCCCTCTTTTCTTGGTAGTGTGGTCCTAATAACTGATGATGTCGGGTGGTGACATTTGTGTTTGGTCATCATGGTTCGCGTTGTTCTTTGAATATCTTCCAGTTCTGTTTTTGTCCACTTCAGAATTCCAAATGAGTATGTCAGGACCGGTATGGCGTAGGTGTTAATTGCTTTGGCAAGATTTCCTGCGTTCAACTGGGATTTCAATAAAGCAGTTATCCTTTGAGTGAACTGTCCTCGAATTTTGGTTTTTGCTTGCTTCTGGTCTAGTAGCTTAGCTTGCTGAAATCCTAGATATTTGTAGGTTTCACCATTTTGCATGGCATTTATAATGTTCCCATTAGGTAGTAACACATCTCCGTTAACGATTTTACCCTTCTGGATATTCAAGGTTTTGCACTTGTCTAATCCAAATCCCATTTGTATATCACTGGAAAATTTTTCAGTGATATTAAGTAAATGTTGAATTTGACGCTGGTTTGATGCGTATATTTTGATGTTATCCATGTATAAAAGGTGGGAAACAGTGCAGCTAGTGTTCCTGTTGGCTTTGATTTTAAAGCCGTAATCCGTATCGTTAAGTAGATTGGAGAGTGGATTCATTGCCAAGCAAAACCAAAGTGGACTCAGGGAGTCACCCTGGAAGATCCCCCTACGGATAGAAATTTCATCAGTTTCGAGGTATTTGTAAATGAAGGTTCGTTCGCCAGTGCCAGTGAAAAGTAACAAGAATGGGGTGTACTTTGTAAATTTGCAAAACTTTAACAAGACAGGAATGTGGAACGCTATCAAATGCTTTCCTATAATCTACGAAAGCCGTGTAGATGTTGCGCTGTTCCTTCTGCGCCTGTTTTAGTATTACCGAATCGATGATGAGTTGTTCTTTGCAGCCTTGGTGATCTCGTCTGCACCCTTTCTGTTCTTCCGACAAGATGTTGTTATGATCCGCATGTCTGTAAATACGGTTAGTAATGCAAGACGTTAATATTTTATATATAGTTGGAAGGCATGTTATAGGTCTATACTGCGTAGGATCGTGAGTTTGATGCGTTTTGGGAAGCAAGTGGGTCGAACCCAGTGTCAAAAATGGTGGAGTATCTTCTGGATGTTGCAGAATATGTGAAAATGATGTTGCCATTGCTTCATGCAGACTGTCAAACTTCTTATACCAGAAGTTTTGGACATTATCAACTCCTGGTGTCTTCCAACTACTGGTGCTCTTTATAGCTTCGGTTACCTCGCTTGTTGTCAAGTTAACGAAAGGCATTGGTTCAATGTTTATTTTTTCTTCCTCAGTTCTTATCCAGTGAGCGTTGGATTTATGTTCGATAGGGTTCGACCATAAAGAAGACCAGTACTCCGTGAGCTCATCTTTATTTGGAAGACTTTGGTTGTGATTGTTTACTGTACCGCTTAGTTGCCTGTAAAATAACTTCTGATTGTTATTGAATAAGTAGTTTTGTTGTTTCCTTTTCGTGCACTTGACATATCGTGACAAACGTTTGGATTTTGCCTTCAACTTTTGCCTGAGTAAATCCATATATTCACATACATGTTGTTTATGTTGTGGGTGGCCTGTAAAAGTTTTGATTTTTCGATAGATCCTTCTCACTCTGTTTGTTAAGCGCCTAGACGGTTTCAAGTTGTTTTTAAACTCTGTTAGCTGCCCCAATTCCCTTCTGATGTCATCAATCAATGGACTTTTCCAGCCGGCGTTGCCACCAAGACTTGAGCTGTTTGTAGTCTTTACCCCGATTGTTCTTTGGGGATTGGATTTGTTGATTGTGACTTCGAAGCACTGCTACCGCTCCACAATAGATGAGAGTGTGAAGTTGTTCCAGCGCTTCGCAGTCTTTGGCAAGGTTCTGCAGTTGTAAGTTCACAGCTGCTAGTATGCTGTTAGTGCTCTTATTGGTTCGAAGCTTGGGTAGTTTTGGCCGGTGTATTGGGTTGGTGCCATTAAATTCCGCTAGTGCTTTACAAAGTTCGGTATTATAGTCATTATCGGTGGTTTTGTCGCAATCATTGTTTATTTCCTCAACGCCATTGTGGTCTCCTTGTGCATTCTCCGATTTATGTGTATCCTGATCGGTAATTATGCCATTCTCTCCATCTTGAAGGTCAAGAAGGACTTCACCTCGAATTTGTTGCAACGTCGGACCGAGTAGTAGATTGTTTCTCACAATACTTCGACGTTGGTCAGCAATACGCTGTTCCGTGAGATGGTGAAATTCTGGAAAATGTTCAATGAATGCACGGTGGAGGGCGTATCTGTGTCGTCATATCAGTTTCCATCTTGGTGATTTTAAAGTAGGAGCGCATAATGAATGAGTTTAGCTCGATAGTCCACTTCATGCGCTTCCTGGGCTTTCCGGCTTTTGTGGTCGTAGATGTGCCGACTTGCGTCACTCCAGAAACATCAGAAGCCGGTGGCGGAGGATCGATGTTGTTTTCCCCCCGAGTGTGGTTCGCAGTAGCCCTACTCGGTGTCACGCTGCGCCTACCGCTAACCGAGGAAGAAGGTAAATCATTTTTCGAACAAGCCCTTCTAGCACCAACTTGAACGCGACAAGAGTTTAAGGTGTTGCAATGTCGATTCACCTGACGATTCCTGAGATTTAAGGTCCCGGAATTTACAATCGAATTATTGCTCCCCCCAGAATCCATGGAGCAGACAGCCGATGTACTAGGTACACTAGCAGTGTGGGATTCTGAGCATTTAGCTCTACCCACCTGGGGAAATCTAGTTTTACAATTCGACATCGTGATTGTCGCATTTTAGACCTTCTGCCAGGTGCTGATGCAGCCGCTCCTTACATGGAGAACAGACGCTGTCGGAGTACCGCTCCTTACATGGAGACCGTCGTGTCCTGAAACTAACTGGTTTTGGTTCGCTCCGAGGTATTTAATTTCCTCGATACCTTCTATATCTAAAAGGCATTCCCCGATCCACCACCTGGGGAAGCGCCCGATAGGGGACCATTACCCCCACGGGTTATTATTATTATTATTATTATTTCCAACTCAAGTGTACTCTTGCTCAGCTCTTGCTGGTAATGTTCACCTATCCCGAGCGTTTGTAAATGCAAATGGGATTAGGCAGAGCAGTTACATATTTAGAAATTTACGGACAGTGTGACAAGTATTCAAAATTGCAGCCTTCTGCAGATCGATATATGTGTTTTTGTGAAGACCTAGTTTGGTGAGGCTGTCTTGTAGAGTTTTGGGGATTAGTCCCGTAGATGAAACGATGACCGGCACCACCTCTACTTTCTCTGCATGCCACATCTGTCCTACCTCAATTGCAAGATCGGTGTATTTTGCAATTTTCTCGTTGTATTTGTCTAAAATATTGTTGTTATTGGGTACAGCAACATCCACTAGAAGAACCGAGTTAGCTTTTTTATCCACAACTACAATATCAGGCCGGTTATTCGTCACCCGTCTATCGGTGATAATTGACATATCGTAGTATAGTCTAAAATCAGCATTCTCTAGAACTGCATGAGGATGGTACTTGTAATAAGGCGTGTAAGTGTTAACTAATCCAAATTTGTTGGCCAACTTCTGATGAATGATGTTGCACAGTTGGTTGTGCCTACGTAGGTAATCAATGTTAGCTATGGCTGAACATCCCGACGTAATGTGTTGTACCGTCTCTGTTGTTTGTTGACACCTTCTGCACTTGTCCGACACGATGTTTGGATCTCTTATAACAAATTTCTTGTAATTGTTGGTATTAATAACTTGGTCTTGGATCGCCATCATAAATCCTTCTGTTTCTGGAAACAATGTTCCATCAGAGAGCCACTTATTTGATGCTTCCTTGTCGATATATGGTTGATTGAGGTCGTGATGATGTCGACCATGGAGCACTTTCTGGGCCCACTCTGCCTGTTTGTCAGAGTCTGTAACGATTTCAAGTTTTTTATCAGGGTTTACAAGATCTAAGGGGGAATAGTTTTTATCTGCTTTCGCGACCAGCTCATGCAATTTAGATGTTTGAGCCTTGCCAATGAAGAACTTTTGGAGTTTAGATATTTATTATTATCATTATTATTATTAGTATTAATTTTTTTGTAATTGTATTTTAAAGTAGTGATTTTTAGTTAATGTTTAAACGACCTATAGATACATGTTTGTATACTGTTTTTTCATATATTTAGGACCTAGACGTACTTTCGTATGTAAATATATTACATTTGGTCAATAAATGGTATGGTATGGTATTATTATTATGGAAAAAATATAAAAATGTACATTTAAGATAACATAACTTTGATACCTATGTAACTTTTTTTAGAACAACCTGTATAATTGAAAATAATTTTTAATCGTGGCTTTTTTAAATAAATACAAAAAGTACTCGTATGAAATGTTCATAAAATGAACCGTTATGGAGTTATCCGTCTCGTATATGGTGGGACCCCTTGTATTATAATAAGTATTTAATGGTTTAGTATAACTTTTTTACCTACAAGTGATAATTACCTTGCAAATTTGCAATGTTTGTACTTGTCATTGGCGAATCAAATGAAGTTTTGATTTGTTTGGGGGAGGTTACAGTTTGACGCCATTAGATCCTTTATAAATGTTGTTATTTAATTTAACGATCAAAAGAACTTACCTGAAGTTCGATCGTGATTATATGAGGGTCCAGTCCGAAAATATTACATAATTGTGTAGTAGTGGCTTTCCACGCTTATTACCACGAGGTTCAAAGTAAAAGCAAAAAATGGCCCGTCCGGCCCTGTCCACCAGTTGTACCGTCCACGCTGGCATCGGCTCGCTCCCACTTTCTTCATTCTTTAAAGTATTGGGTTGTTTTACCTGCAATCTCAGGGCTGGGAAGGGTTAGGGTGTGTAATATTTTCGGACTGGACCCTCATATAATCACGATCGAACTTCAGGTAAGTTCTTTTAATCGTTAAATTATATTTCTGGTCCAGTCCTCAATATTACATAATTGTGTAGCTGTTTAAAGAAAAATTGCAGTAAAACAGATGAGAGAAATGAACATATATTTTCATAAAGATGATAAGTCACAGGAAAAATAAATATTATTTATGTTTCTAACGATGATACAGTCAAGACCGACTTTAAATAGTCATTGTTTTGAAGTAAAGGTCTGTTGTAAAACCTTGCAAAGGTTTGGGAATCCTGACTCCAACCAGCTGACCTTCTTATGATATCCATGTGTACACCTTTCCTTAGCGCACAAGATGTAGAGGCGTGCCTCGAAGAATGGGGTTTGAAAACACTTATATCAATCCCTGCTTCTGCCATCGTGTTTTTTAGCCAGCGGCTCAGAGTTTGCTTAGTTGCTGGGCCATGCGGTTTATTGTGCGTGAGGAACAGTTTATCACAGTCGACAGGAAGGAGTGATTTGGTTACTTTCAGGTAATGTTGTAAGCAAGAGGCAACACACAGATTGGGACATTGGCTGAAAAAAGGTAGAGACACGTTTGGTTGATGGGCCTTAGGCCCTGAAGTTTTGACTAAATCGGGGATGTAGATGTTTACTCCCGAATTAGAGAACTTTATGTTTGAGCATTTGATGAGAAAAACAGTCTGGATTCTCTGTCCAGGAGCTAAGATTAAAAGTGTCACTAATTTACAGGATACAGATTTTAAGTCAGTATTGGATGAGTTGTCTAAGAGTTTTAGCACATCTTGAGGGTTCCTCGTGAAATTATATCGGGGTCTAGGGGGCCTTGTACGAAAAACTCCTTTCATGAAGCGTTTCACCTCTGCGTTTGTACCTAGATCGCTAGACGTGATCAGGGAAATAGCGGCCCTATGAGAATTTAAAGAACTAAAACTATTGCTTGACGTGTTCATGACTTGTTGCAAAAATAAGAGGATATCGGGGACGTTGTATTTGAAAGGGGACAAGCCCCTAGGCTGACAGAATTCCCACCAGAGTTTTAGGCTAGAATTATATTGGCCAATCGTGTTGTCACTCAAATATTTCATCATGGTGTCCACGGCTTCGGGTGGGATTCCCTTCCTTTGAAATGCTTCCCTGACAACCTGGCTACCACCAGGAAAAGGTCCTTGGATAACGGATGTGATTTTTGGCTGAAAGGACAAAACAGGAGATCACTTTGTGGTCCTAAGTATATTGTTTTTTCTATAATTAGCTTTGCAAATAACGGGTACCATGGTTGGCACTGCCAATAAGGGGCTACTAGAAGACCTGTTGCTTCGTCGCAAATGCTCTTCTGTAGTACTCTTAAAACCATTGAAAAGGGTGGGAACGCGTAGAAGTTTAAATGTCTCCAAGAGACAGTAAAAGCATCAATATTTTCCGACCTGGGGTCTCTTAACCAAGACATGTATCTGTCACATTTGTGGTTAGCTAGGGATGCGAATAAATCGATATCCGGGCTCCCGAGAGTTTGAATTATTTAATCAAAAAAATGTTGGTTAAGAGACCATTCTGTTTCGGTATGCAGAATGCGTGATGCTCGGTCTGCTTGCCAGTTCTCCGATGAAGGAATGTAGGAAGCAAATATCCATATGTTTCTTGATTCACACCATTCCCAGATGTTCCTGAATAGGTCATTTAATTGTTGGTGCTGGACGCTGCCCATTTTATTAATGTAGGCTAGTGCGGTAGAATTGTCGGTCCGAATAAGAACGTTGCAATTGGACAAATGTTTGGCAAAACATAAAAGCCCAAAATATATTGCCCTCAATTCTAAGATGTTTATATGGATATTTGATTCCTGCATTGTCCATCGTCCGTGGGTACTTTCGCCTTGGCAAAAGGCGCCCCAACCTGATAAGCTAGCATCTGTAAAAATCTCTAGGTGAAACTGATCCCGCCTAAGGTCGTTTTTGGAAATGTTGATATGCGTTTCCCACCAATAGAGCTCTTTTATTATAGCGTCATTAGTGCGCATAACTGAGTTATGGTTTTGTGAATTTCTTACCAAAGCCAAAAATGTCTCCCTCTCTAACCTTCTGGTATACAACCAGCCGTATTTTATTGCTGGGCAAGCGGATGTGAGCAACCCAAGAAACTGAGCGAACTACAATTTTAAAAGTTAAATGGGTTTTGAAAAAATTTATCCAGTTCAAAATTTTTTGGCGTTTAGTTGGTGGTAACTCTAACGTCATATCAATCGAATTAAAAATGAATCCCAGAAATTTAAACTCCGTGGAAGGTGAGAGTACGCCCTTTTTCCAAATAATAATGAATCCCAGAGAAATTAGTAGAGACGTAGTAAAATGGATGCTCTTAGAACACTCATCGAGAGCTGGTCCCAAAATAAAAAAATCGTCCAAATAAATTATACAGGATATGCCTCTTGTCCTAATATGATTTATAATCGGTTTCATTAGTTTTGTGAAAACAAACGGTGTCGAAGACAGTCCGAACGGTAAGCTTGTGAATTGGTATAATTTGCCCTTGACAATAAACCTTAAAAACTTCCTGTGACTGCTGTGAATCGGTAGTAAATAGTAGGCATCTTTTAGATCCAGCGTGGCTGCATAGTTGCCACGATGTACTAACTTGCTTGCTGTTCGGGCATCTTCCAGTTGAAAATGTGGGGCGTGAATAAGTTCGTTTAAACGCTTTAAATTTAAAATAAAACGTTTTCCGCCGTCAGATTTGTCGGCTAAAAATATGGGGGAAATAAATTGCCCAGGGATGGACTTACATTTTTCTATGGCACCGGAACTTAATAAGTTGCTGATTTCACAGCTGATTAGCTGATCGTCAGCATATGAACGATTGATAGAATTTGGTACCTTTAACTGTGTGGGAGTTTTTATGAATGGTAATTTGTACCCTGAAATCCAACCCTTGATAATAGGGTTGTCAGTAAGGGTTAACCATTTGTGATAAAATAATTTTAAGCGACCCGCATGGCTGCTTACCTCATTTAGTGCCGTTTCCTTTTGTCCTGTGACTTGTTCCAGTAGCGGTTAGGGTGAAATCTGGACGAGGGTCCCCTCTCGTGACTCATTTCCCTCAATCGACGAGCCGGGGGATGGGAGTTTAAAGGTTTTGACGGTCTTGATGGTTCGCTTGTATAGAAAGGCAGTGCTTTCCCCCCTCCTCTTTTTTGTGTCCCGCTTGTACCAGCTGTAGGCCTGAAAGAGTTCGGTTTGTTCTGGGTGATCGGTAGCTTAAGGTCCTTGCTGACACTTAGCAGAGATTTTGCTGTGTCCAGTTTTTGTGTCAAGTCCGGGCCAAAGAGCAATTCTCCTGGTAGGCAGTCGTCTGCCAATTCTTTGGAAATTTTGAGGCCCGGTACGAGCAGGTTCTTACGCATGGTCGATATACGGTGGAAAAGGTTCGCCAGAATCCGTCCACTATCACATAGGTTAGTAAAAAAATCGCCCTTAAATTGGTCTGGCGTATTATCCAGATCAAGGAGAATTGTGGAAACTGATTTGCCTAGTGCAGCCAGGCCTTTTCCCAGTTGGTTTTGCATAAGATGCATCCACGGAAATACTTTGTTTTGACGAAGCAGCCTTGACTTCCGGGTTTAAGTCGGGTGGTTTTCCAAATTGTACCTAGTTGATCATGTAGGGAAAAAATAATATTTTCATCTGGAGTTGAATCTTTTCCCATTATCTTCAAGATATCCTCAGGTAATACTACATCATTGTCCAAAATTAGTGCTTCGTCTCCGCCATTCGTATTATGGGTAATTGCGTCTGTACGTGGCAACGTTGCATTTACCATGCGGGGAGATGAAGCTCGCGACTGGTCCGGCAAGGTACCAGTCGGCAATTGTAAATATTCAACTCGATTCCGTGGGGAAGGCGACGCACGAGGGGTAGAACGACTACGGCGGCGGCTTCGAGACCTAGAGAATTCTCGTGTTGTGCGACCCCAGACTTCGTTCGAGGCCGGAGATCGAGATTTCGAATAACCCCGACGTCGTGGCAAACGACTACGGGGAGAATGCACTGGCACTGAATAAGAAGATGGAGATCTTGATTTATGTCGATTCATGATCAAAGTCTCCAGTTTTTCGATCCTGTCAAACAAATTGTTGCAATTGCCACAATCTTTATTATTATTAGTGCTGGAGTTGCTCGATGAGCGCTTCCTCTTCTTTTTGTGGATTTTGCCCATAATTATTCGTAAGTAAGTAGTCTGAAATAAATCCTATAGGTAAAGATAGCTACATAGGGTCCTGTTGATTAGACCCTATTTTGTTATAATACTAGTATAGAAAGAAATTGTAAAAATGATTAAATGATTTACCTTAAATATTTTTTAAATCTTTCCACGTGTGAGTAGCGAACACGAATAATGACCTCGTCGCACAAGCACGAAAACCACAATAAAGAAAGTGGGAGCGAGCCGATGCCAGCGTGGACGGTACAACCAATTTTAGCATTTAATATATATTTACCATTTTATGTCAATCCTCAATTTACTGTAACTTGATAATGGAAATAAAAGTTTCCGAAAGCTTGTTAAATTAGTAAGAAGAGTTCACTTTTATAAACTTGCCGTTTCCCCAATATTTCTGTTTTTATACAGGGTGTTTCATAGTTAAACCACCATAGGTTAACTGCAAGTAGAGGACACTATGTTTTATGTGTTTTATTCATTTAGTCCAATGCTTTTGAAGGCCATAACTTTAGAACCACCCTACATATTTCTTTCATTTTTGGTAAGGATATATTGCATTGATAACACAATAAGATAGTGTAATAAAAATAATTATAATCCAGGTCTAGTTTGAGAAAAATTTGCAAAATTCGATAATCTCCAAAACAACACCCTGTATATCAGAATTTTTAAAATCCAATAGATTATTCGAAAAGAACAGAAAAAATAGAGGGACACCAAAATATTTTTCGAAGTGCACATCCCGTTTTACTGCTTAACTTTTAATGCCAAAGTTATTTAAATGTATTATTGACATTTTCGTACGTAATAACTTTAGAACAACCCGATAGATTTCTTTCATTTTTGGTAGGTGTAAGTTACATAAGCATCAAAATCTTATCATGTAACAAAAACAGTTATAATCCAGGTTCGGGTTAAGAAAAAAAAAATTTATCAAGATTTTTATAAATCAATAGTTTATTCCAAAAGAACAGAAAAAATTGAGTTACACGGAAATGTTGAAGTGCACACTTACTAAAATATTCAAGTCAAAATCATTAACAATTATCAAGTAGGTCTAATATTCTAAAGGAACCGAAAAATTATCAAATAGGCGTAGACTGTTGAAGTACGGAAAACTTTGACAGTTCGTTTTTGTTATTGGTAGTTAATCGTTTGTTATTAGTAAATTTCGCACGAAATAATTTAGATCATTTTGAATAATAATTAATTATGCCTCATAAATTTACAAATGTAGAATATGCAGACATACTATTTGTGTATGGCTTTTGTAACGGAAATGGTAGAGAAGCAGTAAGGGAATATGAAAGACGCTTTCCTAATCGTCGCACTCATTACCAGACATTTGCGAGAGTATTTGATTACAGTCGGCAACATGGTAGATTTCCTACAGCGACAACCAATGATTATGGTAAAAGATAACACTTGAATGTTGAAGATGATATACTAGGTAAAGTAAAGATATTAAATTTTATTTAATAGATATTAAGACTAAGAGTCGATTAGAAATTTCCCTTTTGTTCATTACATTAATACATTAATATGTGATACTAAATTAGTCTCCTCCAGTGCCATAATTCATTTTGTTCCAGATATGGTTAACAACAACCCAACAGTCAGTACAAGAAGGATTGGCCACTCATTAAATGTACCCCAGAATACCGCTTGGAGGAGATTAAAAAAATTTAGCTTCTAGCCTCATCATGTTCAACAGGTTCAAAGACTAGAACCACGTGATTTGGAACCGCGATTAGACTTTAGTCGGTGGATACTTAGAAGGAGAAGAATAGTTAGCAGGTGCCTATTCACTGATGAGGCCACATTTACAAAGGATGGGGTTTATAATCCACGAAATTCCCATGTTTCGGATTATGAAAATCCTTTTGCTACAAGATAAACACATTCGCAGTATAGGTTTTCGGTTAACGTTTGGTGTGGAGTTTTAGATAATCACCTTATTGGACCATATGTCCTATCCCGTACATTAACAGGGGACGACTATTTTGCTTTTTTGCAAAATATGTTACCAGTGCTATTAGAAAATGAGGAAATTGGAGGAATGTATTTCCAGCACGATGGTGCATCGCCTCACTTTAGGGTAATTGTGCGAAATTTTCTAGAAACATGTGGATAGGGAGGGGCGGGCCCAATAATTGGCCTTGACGGTCGCCGGATTTTAACCCAGTGGACTATCATATTTGGGGATATCTGAAAGCCAAAGTATACTCTACTGAGATAAACAGCTTAGAAGATCTTATTCAAAGAATTGATGATGCTTGCCAGGAAATCAGGGCAAATCCATTAATGATAAGACGAGCAACACAAAACATCTTAAAAAGAGCTCATAAATGCATAGAACAAAATGGTGGACATTTCGAACAATTATTAAAATAATTTGACATTCCGTGTAACTCAATTGTTTCTGTTCTTTTGGAATAAACTATTGATTTATAAAAATCTTTGATAAAATATTTTTTTTTAACCCGAACCTGGATTATAACTGTTTTTGTTACATGATAAGATTTTGATGCTTATGTAACTTACACCTACCAAAAATGAAAGAAATCTATAAGGTGGTTCTAAAGTTATTACGTACGAAAATGTCAATGATACATTTAAATAACTTTGACATTAAAAGTTAAGCAGTAAAACGGGATGTGCACTTCGAAAAATATGTTGGTGCCGCTCTATTTTTTCTGTTCTCTTCGAATAATCTATTGGATTTTAAAAATTCTGATATACAGGGTGTTGTTTTGGAGATTATCGAATTTTGCAAATTTTTCTCAAACCAGACCTGGATTATAATTATTTTTATTACACTATCTTATTGTGTTATCAATGCAATATATCCTTACCAAATATGAAAGAAATATATAGGGTGGTTCTAAAGTTATGGCCTTCTAAAGCATTGGACTAAATGAATAAAACACCCTGTATCTCTGTTAATAATTATGTTAGACCAATTAACCAAGGCTATTTGGAACCACCAAAGTGTCCTCTACTTGCAGTTAACCTATGGTGGTTTAACTATGAAACACCCTGTACATATATATATATATATATATATATATATATATATATATATATATATATATATATATATATATATATATATATATGTTCGTTGCCGATACTAGTTATATATATATATATACATATATATATATAGGTAGGGATAACGGGGATTTTCAGTCAAAAATTCAATAAAATCTTTTATTTACTAAAAGCCGAGCTTTCGTGTCGTTTTGACACTTCTTCAGGGCACTAAAAAATATACAATATTGAAAATAACAGGATTTAAAATAAATAGAACTACTTACATGTAAAAATTAATTTAAAGTGATACATAAAATGTTTAAAATCTTGTGTATGTTGAAAAAAATTTATATAAAATATGGAATTATAATTTTAACATAATAGGTATATGGTGACATACTTCACATAGACAAATCAATAAACAATTTTGTTTAATTTTGCAATTATTCATATCTCTTAGGTTTTGTTTTTTGATTGAAGTTTTAAGAAAATTTTAGGTTAGATTATAACCTAAGAAAATGATTTTGACATATAATTTGTTAGAAACTTTGACATTTAAAAATAAATCTATTTTCTATGAAAAAATTTTTATTGATGATTGATTGTATCGAATATTATATTTTAGTCCAAAGTCAGGAGGTAGCTATAAATATTGCTAAGATTTTCAATGTCACTTTTCTTGTTCATACTATTCTTAGCCTTGTTAATTTCTATCATTTCAAGAAAATATCTCTTAGAAATATTTTTTTCAGTGTGTAATACTTTAGGTTAACTACGACCTGCCTTATACCGTCTTAATTCCAAATAGAGACGAACGGGTCCTCCGCAAGGATAATTTATTAAGAACAGACAGCTGTTGGTACACAGATGGATCAAAAATACCCTTAGGCTCTGGTGCGGGTGTATACGGGCGATGACCTAGGACAGAAATGTCAACCTATCTAGGATCCTATGCAACCGTATTTGAGGCGGAAATTTACGGCATTGCTTCATGTGTGGAGAGATTGGAGCAAACCAATCTGGAGCGAACCAGAACCTTCAATTGGCATCGCGAGGAGCTTTGCCAAACAAACACTAAATACCTGGACTGAAAGAAGAGCTTTAGACTTCTGGCATAATATACCAGGATTGGTTCATTCAAAGGCTTTTATACATCCTTCGAAGAATGTCTCCAACCAAAGTTAGAATAGCAGGCATGACCTACGATGTCTAACAGGCCGTTTAACAGGCCACTGTCATCTGAATCATCGTATGCTAAGACTTGGACTGTCGGAAGATTCGACTTGTCGTCCTTGTCTGGAAAAGTTCATTAGAGAATTTTGTAAAATACAATCGCGTCCTTATAATATTTTTAATTCGAAAACTTCTGCTACTGAAAAATATGAGTTTGGGGGTGAGTTGTAAACAACTTTACAAAAACTCATTGTTGAAGTATAATTATTTTGTGTAGACTATATGCCTTAAGGCCAAATGCTTTTGGCCAACTTAATTTGTTATGAAAATCATGTGTCAAGATATACTTTGAATGAATGAATTCTCTTCTATTTGGTTTGGTCTGAACTATTGAATTCAAGAATTGGTCAGTTATAAGCATTTATAGTCTGTCGGTATTGCTTATACTACGAAAGGTATGTTATATATTTTATTAAGTATTTTAGGTGCCCGGAGATTTATTCTCTATACTTTGTTTTAGGCGCCTTTCTTTAATAATTCAAGAATACAAGTTTGTATATATATTTAATGTTGCAATATATTACATTAGATTGAATCCGGTTCTGTTTACTTACTTGCATCCACCCTTCAAGGTATCAAAAATAACAACAGGTTAAGGGCCCAGTAAGAGTTTAGTAATCAGGACTGCAAGAAGAGCCAAAGTTTCGAGGTCTAGAATAATTATTTTTTTGTAATTGTCAGTTGGAGACAATTTGGACTGTCGTCAGGTATACTTTGAAAGTCAAATTTCAAGACGGTATTTTATTGAAAAGTTTTCTGTTTTAAAGTACGTACGCTATTTTAGTTTAGTTTGTATTTTCTGGATTGAAGTAAATATTTATGTAAAGTATAGGCAATCCTGATGGATTCCATAAAATCGCATTTAGAAACATTATGTGAGGATTCAAAAGGTCATGTGAATTATGTGTCTTGGAAATTTAAGCTAAATTTAACCCTAAAAACAAAGGGTTTATTTTTGGTAGCAACGGGTGTTGAACTACGTCCTCATGGATCGGAAAAGGATCCAGAAGTTTCAGCATGGTTAAAACAGGATTTGGAGGCACAAGCATTAATAGGCCTAAACGTAAGTAGCAACATTGCACTTAAAATTTCAAATTGTCATTCAGCTTATCAAATGTTAGAGAAGTTAGATATATTATATGGAAAGAAGTCTGAATTAACTATTGAAGGTTTGCAAAGACAGTTTTTTAATTTCAAGTATGATCTAGGTAAATCGGTGATTGAAAACTGTATGACAATACAGCAATATGCTGATGATCTAAAAGCTGAAGGTGAAGACATTAAAGAGAGTTGGGTAATGACTAGAATTTTGGGAATGCTACCAACGAAACTACATCATTTTCGTACTGCTTGGGACAATGTAAGTGGGGCAGATAAAAATATTAACACAATGTTTGAAAAACTTAGGTTAGAGGACGACAGGTTGAAAGAAAGTGAACAGGCAAATCAAGGTCAGGCGACTTCATCAAATGCGCTTATTTCCCATCAAAATCGAGTCTCTGGAAAACCTCAGAATTCCAGAACAAATCTTTCTAATGGAAGCTCAAATGTTGAATGCTTTAAATGTGGAAAAAAAGGACATATGAAGAAGTATTGTAGGAATGCATCATCTGCAAAGTATTTAGCTTATTGTAGGAATAATTATGCCTGTAATAATTGTAAGCAAAAGGGTCATTTTGCTAAAGATTGTCGGAAAGCCAATTCTGGAAGAGATGAGAGTAATCAGAATAACTATTCGAATCGCCGTGCATTTATTACTGTTGGTTTGTCAACTGCAAGTGTAGAGGACATTGAGGCTGAACCTGATTCCAACGTTTCATGGTATCAGGATTGTGCTGCTACACAACATATGACTGGTAAACAGGACTGGCTAATCAATTTTGTAGAATTTGAAGAGCCAACCATGGTCGTAATAGGTGATTCTACTAAACTCAAAGGAATCGGAATGGGTGATATTGAGCTAGAAGCTTTTAACGGAACAATTTGGAGCCAAGTACTATTAAAAAATGTTTTGTATGTACCAAAGATGGCATTTAATCTTTTTTCTGTAACTCAAATTCTGGATAAAGGTTATGTACAATGTGCAGATGCAGAACAATCTATATTCGAAAGGGTAGATGAATCCGAGGCTGTTGCAATGGCAAACAGGGATGGAAACCTGTATAAAATGATGTTTCGTCAAGAAAAATCTGAAAAATGCCTAATGAATGTCTTTATCACAACCTGGCATGAACGATTTGCTCATCAAAATGTCAAGTATGTTAGGGACACCTTAAGAAGAAGTGGAAAAAATTATATTGATTACTGGGATGATTATGTATGTTCAGGTTGTGTTTATGGAAAACAACATAGAATTACTCACCCTAGAAATCTAAAAATAGCCGAAAAACCATTGGACTTAGTACATGTTGATTTATGTGAAATGAATATTAGATCTCTAGGAGGAGCTAAATATTTTTTCTTATTTAAAGATGATTACTCACACTTTAGAACGGTTTATTTCATCCAATCCAAAGATGAGGCTTTATCAAAATTAAAAGCATTCATGAAACTGACTGAAAACCAATTTGACAGAAAAATTAAAAGCCTAAGGTCAGATAATGGCACTGAAATTAAAAATCTTGCCACAAAAAATCTTTTCGAAGAACTTGGTATTTTTCATACAAAAAGTAATGCATACACCCCTGAACAAAACGGACGAGTTGAGAGAGAAATGCGAACTGTTGTTGAGTCAGCTAGGTCTGCTATACATGCGAAAAATTTAGACGAAAATCTATGGGCTGAAGCTGTAAACTATGCAGTTTTTACCTTAAACCAAACGGGAACTAGTACATTGAAGGACAAAAGTCCAGCAGAAATGTGGTTTGGAAGAAAACTGAATGTTAAGAAATTAAAAAGTTTTGGTTGTGATTGTTACGTTTTAATTGAAGCACACAAAAGAGCAAAAACTGAAAAGAAGTCTAAAAAAGGGATATTCGTAGGGTATGAATTGGACTCTCCATGTTACAGGATTTACATTCCAAAAGAAAATAATGTCATTAGTTCTGACAATGTTATATTTGATGAACAAATTGGAATTGACAAATTCACTGAAATTGAAATGCCTATTGTAGAAAATAAACAAGAAATGTTGGAAGAACCGCCGTCCGAAGTTTCAAAAGATGAATTTATTGAAGAAGAAAGACTGACTAGATTGCGTGATAGAAGAACAATAAGACCACCAGAGAGATTTAATGACTATGTATTAAATCATTTCGATGAAGAAAACTATCAAAACACAGCCATGATTGGAGAAATTGAAAATATAAGCGTAATGGATGCATTGAAAGAAGAAAACTGGAATAGAGCTATGACAGAGGAATTTGAATCATTAAATAAATTGAAGACTTGGGACTTGGTTAAGTAACCAGAAGCTGTAAAACCATTGACATGTCGTTGGATTTTACGAAAGAAGCATGATGGAAAGTTTAAGGCAAGACTTGTTGTCAGAGGTTTTGAACAAAGAGAAGGAATCGACTACTCTGAAACATTTAGCCCTGTTGCACGTCATGTTTCAGTCAGATTAATACTTAGCCTTGCAGCTTCAAACAAAATGAAATTAATTACTTTCGATGTGAAAACAGCTTTCTTGCATGGTGACTTGAAAGAAATTATTTACATGTATCAGCCTGAAGGGTTTGACGATAAATCCGGTCGCGTATGTAAGTTAAATAAAAGTTTATATGGACTTAAACAAGCACCGAAAAATTGGAATGATAAATTTCCCTCGTTCTTGAAGTCTCTTGAATTTACAAATACAGATGATGATCCATGTGTATATTACAATATAGACAGGAGTGTGATACTTACTTTATTTGTTGATGACGGATTAATTGCTGGAACAAATCACACTGAAATGATGACAATTCTCAATAAATTGGAGAAAAGATTTGAAATTACATATGACAAATCACCTGAAGGAAAATTGTCATACCTTGGGATGGAAATAACTAATAATCCAGATAATGGAATTTTTGTAAGTCAATCGAAGTATACTGAAAGTATGCTAGAACGATTTAAATTCAACATAGTGAACACAGCCAGCACACCAATGGAAAAAGGAATGTTGACAGAAAATGAAAACTATGTGAATGACAAGCTACTGGGCAAGTCAGAACCCTACCGTGAAGCTATAGGGAGTTTATTGTACTTATCTACTATAACTCGACCTGATATTAGTTTTGCAGTTAATTACCTAAGTAGATTCACTAACCAGCCAAAAGTAAGTCATTGGAAAATGATAAAACGTATTTTTCAGTATTTGAGAGGGACTGCTCGATATGGAATATCTTTCAATGGAGATACACAACTAATAGCATATACTGATTCAGATTATGGAGGAGACAAATTAACCAGACACTCAACCAGTGGAGTTCTGATATTACGTGGAGGACCTATTGTATGGTATGCACAAAAGCAAAGATTAGTGGCAACATCTACTGCTGAAGCAGAGTGCAGAGCCGTCGTATCTTCCATTGATGACATTTGCTGGATAAGACGAATAGGTGATGAACTTGGTTTTATCGATAAAGATGAGCCAACACCTGTGTATGTTGATAATCAATCCGCCATACAAATGTTACAAAATACACATGAAGGAAAAATAATGAAGGGCCAAAAACATATTGAGATCCCTAGCAAATTTATACAACAACACATTGGTAAGACAATAGATTTGAAACATGTTAACAGTGCAAGTCAACTAGCCGACATATTTACTAAACCATTGAATAAAAAAATATTTGATAATCTGAAGGGCAAAATAATTAAGGAGGAGTGTTGAAGTATAATTATTTTGTGTAGACTATATGCCTTAAGGCCAAATGCTTTTGGCCAACTTAATTTGTTATGAAAATCATGTGTCAAGATATACTTTGAATGAATGTCAGAGAAGATAATCATTGCACAAGATTCTCTTCTATTTGGTTTGGTCTGAACTATTGAATTCAAGAATTGGTCAGTTATAAGCATTTATAGTCTGTCGGTATTGCTTATACTACGAAAGGTATGTTATATATTTTATTAAGTATTTTAGGTGCCCGGAGATTTATTCTCTATACTTTGTTTTAGGCGCCTTTCTTTAATAATTCAAGAATACAAGTTTGTATATATATTTAATGTTGCAATATATTACATTACATTGAATCCAGTTCTGTTTACTTACTTGCATCCACTCTTCAAGGTATCAAAAATAACAACACTCATTTCAATGTGGAAGTTAATTAAGGGAGTGTCCTTTGACGATAAGCAGTATTGCTTCTTTACAGTAAAAACAAATTATTGAATTAGTGAGATATTCACGAGAGAAAAAAAAGTTTATTTCCAAAGTTATTCTGAAGTTTCACTGAAATTAAAAGGGTGTAGACAGAAAAGTTTCAATTGACATTTTGTGACATTTTTGAAATAAACAAAAAAATGGTGGGTGGTAAATTTATTCTCAACTTATTCAAAAATAATTTTAGTCTCTAAGTATGTTGTAGGTGGAGAAAAAACTAATAACTTCACTGAATAGAAATTAATTAATTCCAAAACGTTACCAATATTCACTTGGAAATTTTCAATTTGAATCTCATTAAAAGTCTTATCAAAAATTTCCGTATTATCCAATCCAAATAAAAAGATTTTCCATTCTGTTTGTTCAGGTCGTTTATATTAATTTTCTAGGGTCGTATGAGAGCCACAACATCTGTATAAGTGATAAATTCTCTTCCATATACTTTTTTAACAAGAAAATAATTTAGCATTAGGTATAAAATTTGAAAAGGATGTTTTAAAATCAATTCAGCTGGTCAATTTTAAAATTTACTATATTTCGTGAACGAAAAGAGATGTCAAAAAATTGCAAAACTGTTTTTAAGGTACAAAAGTGAAACTAAAATAATATGATGCACTCCCATCAACCCCCTATGCCACACCTACCCCACATGGAAAACTTTAAATGACAACTCTAGAGTTATAAGGAAGTAGCACTTGCAGCATTTCTAGTCATCGAAGGTGCTTTTGACAACACATTGATATCATCAATTATCCGATCCCTTAGAAAAGAGGGATTAACAGCACCTCATGCAAATGGATAGGATCCATGCTCGAGCATAGGAGAATAACAGCACATATGCATGATAAAACATACACCGTTAGGACAACTAAAGGATGCCCTCAAGGTGGAGTACTTTCACCACTTTTGTGGAACCCAGTTGTGGATGACTTGATCTGTAGTTTGATTGATCAAGGCATATGGACGCAGGGCTTTGCGGACGACATAGTGATTGTCTTCAATGGGAAATTCACAGAGGTGGTTATGAATGTCTTACAGGAAGCACTGCGAATTGTGGAGGAATGGTGCCCTTCAGAGGACCTTTCAGTTAATCCAAAAAAACCAAACTAGTTGCTTCCACGAATAGAAGAGTTCTCCCGCAGGGTAGAGTACTGTTGTTCAGAGAAGAACCAGAAATATCCAAATAAGTTAAATATCTGGGAGTGACCCTTGATTCCAAACTGAATTGGAAGGCACACCTGGAAAAAATTACTACCAGGGCGACTAGGCTTTTCTGGCAATGCAGAAGACTTATGGGCAAAACCTGGGGAATACGACCTGAGCTGGTTCACTGGCTCTACATAACTGTGATAAGGCCAACGATCACCTATGGAACAATAGACTGGTGGAGGAGGGAAGAAGTGTCCTATGCAGTTAATATATTAACTGCAATCCAAAGACAAGCCCTTCTTGGTATTACCGGGGCAATGGACAGCACGGGGACGGCATCAATGGAAGCCTTTATTGGACTTCCTCCTCTAGAACTTTGTATAAGGGCGGAGGCAATGATGGTAATTCTTAGGCTGAAATCGGGAGACTTATGGTCCCCGAACAATGTTCGAAAAGGACACACTCATACAACTGGGACATTACTAGACGAACCCATATTTCACATGAGTTTTATAGCATGACACCAGAGAATATATTCACTCAGCGAGTGAATATCATCATCCCATCTAGGGAATAGGTGATGCACCCAGGTAATTCTGGAGAAATCATCTGGTTCACCGATGTCTCCAAAACAAACCATGACACTGGGGCTGGTATAAAAGGACCTAGAAACAAAATGTTCTCTATCCTTGGTCGACATACGACTGTGTTTCAAGCAGAGACGATTGCCTCTATAGCCTGTATTGATGAAAACATTAGAAGAGGATATACCGGACAAAAAATTGAAATATTCACTGACAGCCAGGCTCTACTTAAGGTTATCAGTAATCCAACAACTAGATCTAGACTGGTGAAAAACTGCAAAGAATCCCTCACCAGGCTGGCAAGAGGCAACAAGGTGTCTCTAATATGGGTGCCGGCATATGAGGGAATTGCAGTTAATGAAATGGTGGACCAGTTAGCTAAAGAAGGCTCTAAAGGAGACTTCATAGGTCCGGAACCGTTTTGTGGAATCACAAAAATTGCATAAGAGGAGAAATCGGGAACTGGCTAGACAAGGAACACCAATTCAAATGGAGGGTGACACAAGGGCACCTTCATACATGGAGTTTACTGAACAAGGTAGACAAGGAACTCTCAACCAGGCTACTAAAACTGGGTAAGAAACATTTGAAGAAAGTTACCGACCTGGTGACTGGACACTGCACCTTGAGGAAATATCTTTACAAAATGGGCAAAGTTAGTGAACCTATCTCCAGAAAATGTGAACTTGATGATGAAATACCTACTCACATACTCTGCTTCTGCGAGAACTTACAAGAACTTAGAGGGAAGCACTTTGGAGAGGAATTAATTGAAACCATCACAACTACTGAAAATCCCTCCAGTCAAACTAGTGGTCTTTATAGAAGACTCGAAGCTTCTGGAATGGAAGTAGATAACATGGGAAATGGTACAAAGATTCAGTTCAAGTGCCTGGGTTGATGAGCACAACCCAAATATATGAATGAATGACAACTCCTTAGATTTTCAAAAAGTACTATACTTACCTCCCTTTCCCTTCATTGTATGTATTGTATAGATATGAAATAATAGAAAAAACATTTTTTTATATATAAATATGTCACTACTATAAAATGAATATTTGTATGTAATTGATCTATTAGATAAGACAAATATTGAAGTTTTATGTCAATTATTTAAAAAAGAAGATAGAGTCAGGTCTAAATGTTACCGGATGTCAAATTTTGAATAAACCAATAAAAAAATTTGAAATTTGAAAAAGGGGTGCTCAAAAAGAATAATGGAGGGCATTGCGATATAAATAAAAGGGAATTAGTTTATAAAAATTATTAGAAAAGTTTAAAATAGAAGTAAAAATCAAATGAAAGGAACTGAAATTAAAAATATTGAGATGGGATTAATGCAGAGCAGAAAATGTTAGAATCACAGTTGGATTTATGAATCCTCAACAGAATAAAAGGAAAATTTAAAATAATTGATGAAGAGCTACTTCTTTATTAAACAAATTAAATAAAGTGACATCACCCTTCTTCTTACTTCTTACTTCTTATGTAACTGAATCTGATAATGTAAGATTAGAAATAAAACAGCCTGGGCAACAGGCGGAGGTAAAAGCAATATATTTGTGTGCTCAATAGTACCTCAAAGAACGCTCCAACTCGGCCAGAATATTCATTGAGCCAGGCTGCCTCTAAGTCTACAACTTATGAGTCTAAGACAGTCTGGAACTGCAAACAATCTCTCAAGCAACTGGCTGTACACAACAAATTATCTTTATTGTGGGTACCGGGGCATGGAGGAATTGTCGGAAGAGGTTGCTGATGGTCTTGCAGAAGAAGGACCCTTTAGTCCTTCCATCGGTATCCCAAAAAGCCGCCCGTTGGAAAAATACTACAGGTCAAAGAGAGGCAAAAAGGTAATTACCACCCTTTGCTTGAGAAACTAATTTGTTCCTTGAGAAATCTGATCTCAGAGTAATCACAGAAATTCCCTCTGGAAAAGCAGATATCATCTCTGTGAGATGGGTAAATTGGACAGTGGAACATGCAGATTCTACGATGCTGATGATGAGCCAGGGGAACACATCATCTGCAATTGCAAGGTAATTGTTCGCCAACACACTAAATCCATGGAAGAGGTCTACTTAGGGTTTGATCAGACTGCAGACCTAGCTCCAAAAGCCTGGATCGTTTGGACAAAAACATAAATATAGGGTATACTTTTGAAACAGTTAAACGATTTTTTGACACTTCTGTTGACAAGATATAGTCCATTGTAAGTTTCAAACTTAACACATATCAAGTATAACTTTTACTCAAAATGTAAAAATGAAACTGAAAGATCTCGTTTTCAAAATTAATTCAATTAATGTTAATAGAAATGAAATTTCGCCCAAGATAATTATTCCCTTTGGAAATAACGTACTGTCTTAACTCAATAAACCTTATAGTTTGTCAATTATTCGGAAGGTCCGTTCCAGGCTAATTTTCGGGATTTAATTCCATTAGCTGATCATGCCACCGTACCAACTATTAAATTATTAACTATCATAAACTGCTGATGAAATTTGAAATTGTAATGTCGAAACAATAATTTACTTAATAAATACTTAAATAATAGAAATGTTTGATAATTTTATTCATTTAATTTGCTTATTATATTAACCGAAATTTGACTAGAATATATTTACTTATATATCTGCGTTCCTATAAGTTAAATTAGTCTTATAATTTTGTCATTTGAATTCAGGTTGCTGCTAGGTAAAATCTAACGTTTCTGAGATTTATAACGTGAAATTTTCATGTTCATGTTCACTTTCTTGCAACTTTCACCTTTTGACGTTTGCCTATGATAATTCCTTTCATGTCCTGGAGCAGCTCCGAGCGACTCCAGTGCAAGTTGCACGTGTTAAATTCAACGGAGGCTTGATGCCCCTGAGCTGCACCGGTCTGCCTTCCCCTTTCCCCTTATGCACTACCTAGCGAGGTGGGGTTTCGAGCTTTTTTTTCCTTTTAGGTTATGTCAAAAACAACAACATGTCTGAGAATGTTAGTTGCAGAAGCAATAGTAGTAATAATAATAATATTTGCGAATTATTACTACAGGATCCAGAAACACAACAAACTTATAAGTTATTACTTAATAGTGATTATTACAAGAAAGCAACTTCAGGTAAAGTATTTTTTCTTTACAATAAATTAGGCTCATACTTGTTACCTTTTGTTTAGATGCAACTTTGCAGCATCATTATTATTGCACGCTCAACGTGAAGTAATGGCAATCAACTCCGAGCACGAGGAAGGCGATGAAATTTTAGAGCAGGGTGAAGTTGACCTTGAGGATGGTAATTCATTCTTGACAGCTTGAAAGCAGTCAAAACAGTCAAACAAGTGAAGCTTAAACAGGAGCTATAATAAGGCCAAGCACAACAAATTTAGAACAGGACAAGGACCAAACCGTTTCCAATTTTACGAAAATATGGATGAAATTGTAGGTGATAAGCCTACAAATAGTTGTCATCACTCATTAAATTCAAGTGAGAATATTCCAGAGGTCGAAGAGGCCCAACAAGCTGATGTCGAAGAGCGAAAATCGGAAGAAATTAGTGAGACAAACGAAAAAAATGTGAAGAGTGGAAATCAAAGAATTGATAAAAATAAGCTAAAAAATATATTACCATTAAAGAAAGGCAATTGAAGGCAAAGGAGAAACGCCACCAAGACAAAATGCAAGTTGAAAAAGAGCGAATTGAAATAGAAAGAAAAAAAATAAAGTTATTTGAAGAATATCTAAATAAAAAATAATATCCTTGGATTTTTGCTTTTTCAAGTTGTTAATTTTTGTTCACTTCTTCTGTTTTTATATTTGAGTTAATAGTCACAAGGGTTTACTCTCATAAACTATATTGTTATTTTGAGTATTTAATTTGTTTTAAATATTAAGTCAATATCTAGTCGACTGTCTTGTAAAATATATTTTCTGTTGATTTTAAACATATGTTTGTGGTATATACATGGGGCTGAATATGATTGGAGAATTAATATTAATTTTAGAATAGTAGTAATGGTTTATTCTCATAACTATATTTTTATCTCTAAAATATCGTTATTTCGAGTATTTTTCATATTTATTTGTTTCAAATATTTAAGTCAATATCTATTCGACTGTCTCAAAAACTATATATTCTGTTGAATTTACTATTTGGACCCTTACTTTGTGGAATCTTCTCGTATTTCTTTTTTAAATGAAACTAAGTGTTTCTAAAAAATTAATAATGATGATCATATGTCAATATCGAGAGAATTATCAGTATCTTAGAGTTTTCATAATTTTTTCATTAAATAGTGGAATCAATTAGAAACACTTAGTTTCATTTAAAAAAGTATATTTTCTGTTATCATTCTAAAAATATGTTTTGTTGAGTATAATTTAGGAATTAATCTTAATTTAATAATAGTAGTGAAGCATAAGAAATAATAAAAGTTTGAAATACTCTATTTTTTATTAACCAACAAATGATTTACAAATTTAATTATTTATTCAGAAGGTCTCCTTGTCGACGGCTATTCTCAGTAATATACAAATATTTTGAGTAAATGGTATATGTTGTGGTTGATTAAAAACCGTGAGCTCTGCTTCAATAAAATTATTCTTGCCGAGACAAATGTGTATTATACATGCAACCATGATTACTTCAGATCACAGGTTGACATTTATATTGTCCAGTTTTCTAAGACTTCTGAATCTGCCTTTCAGTAAGCCAAATGCATTCTCAACAACTACACGTGAAGAACATAACCTATAATTAAACCTTCTTTCTTCTCTTGTAAGGTGCCCATTTCCTCTAAAAGGTGTAACTAACCAATCCAAATTCGGATAAGCTGTATCACCTATTAGAAAACAACAACAACATTCAGATGGTTTGGGTTATTTTGTAGCTTATCATATATAGCAGATTTTCTAAGCAGCATCATGCATTGATCCGGGCTCACCGCAAAAAACATCAATAATTTTTTTTATGATCCACAATACCTTGCAGCAATAAACTGTGGTATCCTTTCCTATTTATATATGCATCTTGATTTTTTTAGGTTTATTTATTTCTATATGGGTTCCATCTATAGCACCTAGGATATCTTCCATACCTTGTTTACTTCTGAAACCATTTTTTACTATTTCTACTTGTTCCCCTGTAGGCCATTTTATAATCTGGGATTTCATTGACAAAAAGAACCTCAAACACCTCCGTAAGGTGCGATATGCACTGCTATATGTAACACCAAATCTATCGGACACTTCTCGAAAAGTTTCTTGATTACTTAAATTCCATATACGTAGCAGTAGAGCTTTTTCAGCAGTTATCTTTTCCCTCCCATCTTTATGAGTGGATAAAAATTTGCTATTTGCCAGCATATCCAAAAAAACATTAGAAGTACCTACTTTCAATTACTTAAATAATATTATAATTATGTGTTTTCCAAACCATTTCTTTGCCTAATGATGTTTTGATAATTTGCATCTCACCTATATATGTTGTGCTATTATTCAAGCGGAAGTTTTTCTTAAATTCTTCCAAGTTGTAGCCTCTGACTGTTATTTCCAAATAATTTTTTTTTCTTGACAGAGACTGTCGCGGTTCTTCATCACTGTCGGTCTCAGAAAACCAAGAAAAAGTGGAAGAAGAATCCGAAGAGTCACTAACGTTCTCTGGACTTTCAATAAAAAACTGAAAATAATAATAATAATAAAATATTGTGAAATCTGCCTACAGACATATACGTATTTTGTACAGTAACTCTTCGTCCATCATAATATACTCTATCAAACTGAAAAGTTTCTACACAAAGACTAGTATTTACAGTAAATCTTTTACAACTATTTAGGCTTTCACTTATAACACCTGTTATAAAGGATGTTACACAGTGAAAGGGTATAAATAAAGATATTAAATACCCTTTGAATATCTCAGAGTTAAGGAAGGGGTTCTTAAGGGGACAAATGAAACTATCGGGTTATGTAGATATATGATCAATAAATATAATGGTTTTGCCTAACAGGTGGTAGGCCATACAGATTACAAGTATGTATATGAACGTACTCACAAAAAGGGGCTCTTACGAAAGGAAGCTAGGGAACACGTGGTTTATCTATGGTGAGAACCACCGATATAATTAAACTTCAAATATCAAATTTGGCGTTGACTTATGTCTAGAATTATAACCACGTGCAAATTTGAGAAAAGTTTAGATGAATATAATTATAATAGATATGAATTTATTGAAAATCACCCAAAGTATGCATACCTAGGACAGTATTTATGATTTGCTTAAAATTAATATATCGTATATACAAAGATTACTGAAGGTAAATATTTAAAAAGGTATGAATGTACAATTAAAATCCTGTTAAATTTATTCTTGGTAGAATACGAAGTTGTCGGAGAGAAGTCCTAGGGATTCACTTGAACCTATGTTACCTAGGATAACCACTTGCGAAAGGTTAGGACGTGTAGGGGTGAATACCAAAAGTCCTCGCACGTGTAGATCGGGGTAACAATTGTCCTATGATGTTCCAGAGGTCCACGCAGATTCTTAGAAGGTTCCGATCACCCTTAAGCAGATATTGGGTGGCCTTTAAGTGAAACATGGATATGAAGGAAACGTTCAAATTGAAATGGAAGTTGAAAGATTGAAATGGAAGGTGCAAGATGAAGTGGAAGGTGAAAGATGAAGGCCTGAAATAGAAATAAACGTAAGTGAAGCCAGTATTCAGAATATAATCACATAAAAGTGAGTGGTCGACAAACTTACCGTTGATGGTGGGTGGCCTTTAAGTGAAACAAGACAAGTTGGGGTAATTACAATTTGTTTGTGAAGGAATAAATCCAACCCACTGGTTGAGTTTCCAATTCTAAGGAACCTTGGAAACTTTTCCTTTTTAAACTTTTTGTAAATTACAAAAAATCCTTTAAATTAACGTTAGGTGCTCCAAAAACAAAATGGATCAATATCTCTCTTCCCTTGATCCCAACCTGCCGTGAATGGTTGGTTCTTTTCCTTCACCAGTAGCTTCTAAGAGTTCCAAAGATATGCTATATGTGAATTTACAAAGGTGGAAAAGGATAAAGAATGTACTGAATTTGTAAAACTACCACTTTGTTAATGAATGATTGATTATTAATCATATCTGATTATCAATCAATTAATTTTATTTTATTTTCTTGGTCTGACAGATGTCAATTTAACCTAGATGATCTAAATGTAAACATTTGAACCTTTGAGATATATACTTTATTATTAAAACTAAATACATTATATTCTGAAACTGATCTTGCTCGCAATCACTACTTAAGAATCATTTTCTATTTGTACATATTGAAGATGTAGTCTATGTAAGATTTAAAAGAGGAAATGTAGGTCAATTACGTATGCTAAGTAAAAGTAGTATTATTAAAATACAAAATAAACACAAATATGAAGAGTAAGTCCTAATATTTATTTATTTTCACTATAATTTGTTGGTAAAAATTGGCATATTGAGTGAGTGTTTGCATGTAGCTTTTGACCTGTAACACACTTTACCTAATGAAAATAAAAGTTGGGTTATGTTATGAGCAATGAAATGTCAAAATTAATGACATGATGCATTCCCTACTCTTATTTCATGTTCCATTCAAGTGGTGCACCGAGCTACACAGGTTTTGAGGCCCAAAGGTCTCACGCACCTGAAAGGAAAGCAGTAAATATATACAGAATTAAACCTAATAAATCGATGATGTGCTTCAACTGGTAGTATTTTGGAAAACATTAGAGTACGATTTGTACTACTAACATTAGTTTTTGCTCTCTACTTTCGAAATATTAATAGTAACCTTGGCTTTTATTACAAAAAATGACGAAACATGCAGCATGTATCTTTGCCTTATACAGATAAAATTTCCCTTATGATCTCTCATAAGCAAAAATCATGTGAATCGCTTAAGAAATACTTGAGAGATGACAAATTACACAATATCTACAATATTGTGTTTACATGCTTATGAGTTGGCAGAGTAGATTAGACTTGATATTTCAAATCTTACATCTGTAAGAATTTTTTCATCGTCGATTTTCGATGTATCGGGCAAAATTATCAATTACATCATCCTGTATAACTTCATTTGCTGCAATCACTGTAGAGGGTGCGTTCAGTTGCCTTTTTTCGGTCCTGCAGTACTTGTGGATGGTTTGGCATTTAAATGATCCACATTTATTTCGCTGTCAGTGTCTCTTACTTCATTTTGACTGATTGACATGATTTCTTTTAAGGATTCGCAAATTTTACATTCCGCGTCTTGCCGGGCATATTTGTTGTTATAAAATGGATGTTTTGTGTCAAAAAGGCACAGGTTCACGGCACGGGTCCATTCAATCTATTTACAAGAAAAAATTCTTTACTCGACTTCTACGTATTATAGTAATTATTATTTTACCTTTTTATTCTCCGTAATTCCAAAATTTTCCATTTTCAACCTCTTTTGCTGTAACTATTACTAAATACGACGCTACAAGCTAATTTCGAACAACTGACAGATCACAAACAGACAATGGATATAGCGTTTCCAAGTAACGGCATCCCGCGCCATGTTGTCAGCTGATCACGAACAACCTTCAGAAAGATGCATTGTTTGCTGATTTGAATATAAATCAAGAACAAAAGTTAAATGGTCTTGGTAAATTTGTGTACTAGTGTGTATTACTTGGATACTATAATAATTTAAAAGTGTAAAAAAGCAATTGTTACGAGTTATATCGTGTTGTATTATTTGGATTGAGGTTATATTAGAATTTAGTGTGTAAGTTGTCCGGTAACAGAAATTCGTCACGATGATATACTTGGAAAAGGACAATTACGAAAAATACTTTCAACTTATAAAGACATAATGCCCGTTTGCACCGTTTGGATTTCAAGTACGCCTTTCGTAAGCTGTTCTCAACTTTAAGAAGCACTAGAGTTTTTCGCTTGTTGCACCGCTGCAGCTTAAGCATTACATGGCAACACTAAGAAAACCTAGTGACTTTTCAGATTTGACTTTGTATCGAGTGACAGTTAGCTTTCGCCCGCGTTAAATGTAAATAAATACAAAGAAAACAACAAACTTCAGAAATCAGCAATGGTTATCAAATGACCAGCGCAAGCATAAAACCTAAGTGCTGCTAGCAACTGATTCATGAGGGACATGCTGTTGATTCTGTAATAATAGTTCATTTGGTCTAATAAAAATATTTTATTATATAAATAAACATCGCGAATTGATATCTCTTACGCCAATGTTCTGGCTCCATTGATTGTATTGATATCTTTACCAATTAACTCTATGGCGGCTCCTTGCTAAACAGCATTATCAGCATGTTGTCGCAGAATTATGATCTATAATCGATCAGTACGCATCTAACAATAAACGTTTCCAGGTGTTGTATTTGCCCTAAAAAGTCAGCAAAAAAACATTGCTCATTTGGTCTTGTAGGTTTCCTTATTAGGTAATATTTTACTTAAAAATAATTTCGAAATTTCAGTTTCCTCTATCAATCCTGAAACCAGTAAACAGCAAGCAAGCAAGAAAAGTTTTTCAGGTAAAATCAGCTGTCAACCGCGACTTCAAACTAAGTGGAACTTAAGTCGATCCAATCGGGATCTTAATATTAAGTTTGAGGAATACTTAGAGAGCGGTGCAACGCAAACTAGTCTTTTTAAGATTACTTTATTTTATGACTGTCTTAAAGTGAACGGTGCAATCGGGCATAAAAAAATAGGTACTTTCCTATTCCTTATGATCCGCTATGTTCACTCAGGAATTATGCTGATTCTTGCTGACAGCCTCTCTCAAGAAATATCATATGCGAATAAACACATATAACGTTAAGATTTTTCATAAGGCCACTCTTAAGGAAAATCTTATAATGTAAACCCACTTTAATAAGAACAAGAAGGTAGTTACGTTATTTTGCTTTGGGGCTGATAGACAACCTTATTCCCCACTTTGAACTCCCGGTATGGCACCCCTAAAGTGTAGCTTTTAGGGGGGGATGAATTTTCAAACGTGTAATTAATATCCATGCCCCTGGATCATGGGCCCCATTTGGGTTCTTGTTTTATGTCGTCAAGGAGGTCGCCAAAGTTCGCGAACTCAATATGCTAATCCAATATGAGCTAAACGTGTAATTTTTCCTCTGTGGACATGGATCATGGGCCCTGCGCTGTTGTTTTGTGATCTTTGTTAACAATAAATTGTAGAACAAAGATTTCCAAACGCCTTACCTCTGGTGCGTCACTAAGTGGCCGCTATAATGGAGCAAACATGTCTCCTTTGTCATTCATTTTGATGTCCTGAACAAAGTTCCAAAAGCGCCATACCGATGCGATGTTGCCAACGTCAGATATTGGCTTCCCAAGTTGTCACATTTTTATAGGTTGAGTGTATTGGAGGCTCCACGACCATACTAGCATTTTTATGTGTATTTTGAAGTATAAAGCGCAAATATATTACTGCTTTACCCATTGCATGTCGCTAACGTGCACAATTAATCAGATATATATATATATATATATTCTAAATCGACAAATGTACTACCTTATAGTCGCTGGAATGTTACTAAGTACGACATTCTGAAGAAATGTACGACGGTTTTTGGAGAAAAGTACGACGCTCTCAAAATCGAAGGGGAAATGTACGACGATCGAGTTCCTCGCGGTCTATATATCTATCTAGGGCGCATACTTAACGACTTGTAAGCCGAACTCTACTGCCATTCGCACATAGATGGCTATAGTGTGCATAATTTGGAAATAATTGTAAGTTATTTTTGTTGGACTTACTTGGGTAAAGTGAGTTGCCTATGTATTGAAGACATTAATAAAGAATAATTAGAATATGGTATGAATGTTGCATACGTAATAAAGTAAATAGTAGACCTACGTGTGTTTTATAAATTGTATATGTAGTAATGTAAAATAATGTATGATCAAGGGATCATGTGAAATAAAACTTTTTTAAATGTTTGATTATAGCGAAAGTGAGAAAATTAATAAATTTCTATCACATAAATAAGAAGCAGGAGAATTAAGTAAATAATTCGAAGTTAACGATACATTGAAATACATTGTTATAATTTGACATCTTACCTAGTAAAATTGAATAAGTACATGGAATAGGATGGTATATGAATATTGAGATAATTTTGTATATAGATGTAGATTAAAAATTTTCTCTTTAGGACTGTTGAAGTAAAAAATTAATATGGATTGGTGTAAGTAGGTACCTACGTATGTTACACATACAGACAGGTAGATAGGTAACAATTAATTCTTTTGAAATTGACGTAAGAAGGCAAACTTAATAATGTTGAACTATATATAATAAAAGTAATCCGACTTATTCTGATATCAGAAAACAAAATGTAAATATTTCATGAAGTTTAATTTGAAAAAATAAAACTAGCTGGTGAGGAAGTGGGGGTTGGCGCGAAGACCATTCTATCGAACTTGTAAATTTTAAGAGAGTATTTGTTCGGGGGAAAGAAAAGTAATAATGAGAAGGAGTGAGATAAGATATGTTTTGACTATTTGGTCCGCGAAGAAGTTTTTTTTTGTCTTTGAGGTATGCGGCAGGGGCGTGCGTTATTATTTGGAGGTTGGAAATGAGGATTTATTTAGAAGACGAGGCAGTGTAACTGAAAGAAGGGCAGCAAAAAGGATAGGTAATGAGTGGCTAGAAATAGAAATGGGTATTATGTTTTTGTTCATTTATTATTGACATTTCTATAGATAGGTACATAATACCTACCCAGTTTTTTCTGAATTTGGGACGAACTTTGATATCAAAAGTAAATAGGTATATACCTGCCGTAGGTACCTACTATTTTTTTTGTATTGGTACCAACAATGATACAGGGTTATTCTACAAATTAGGTACCCACCTATCGTTGTTATTACTGCCTATAGTTAAAAAAGTTACATGTAAAACTTGTGTGGTTATTGGGGCTTCACACGAGACGAGAGTGGGCGAGAGTATCAAAAATCTCGTCTCGATCTCGTCAATTCCGAAGAAATTGAGTCTCGTTCAAGTCTCGGTCTCGTCTCGTTACCGGTTGTCTCGTCTCGGTCTCGTCTTGTTACCGGTTATCTCGTCTCGTATCGCTTAATTCTAAATATTGATAATAAAATCCATAAATAATTTTTGGCCATCTTGGAAAGTGTAGGAATAGTATATTCTTGAACGAGTGTTATTATTCACGCGGATGAAGTTTCCAAAACAAGCGAGCGCACGAGTGAGTTTTGGAATCATCAATTGAATAATAGTCATTCTACACAAGTAAAAGACTATACATTCTCCACGACATTGCATTAAAAAAAAAATTCCATTGTGAATCGAACCCTGATCGCTCGCGTAAGAGTCAAGTATCATTACCACTAAGCTATCGACCACATTTACTATTTAAAATGTAAAGGACATAAATATGAGTAACCCATATTTTTAATATAATATATAATATGTATTTACGTTTTTAAATGAAATTATAACATTATTAGGAATAATTATAATAATAGAGATAACATAAATATAGGTACTTAATTTAGATTCATTCTCTTGCAAAATTTATAGTAAAGGTATTACAATTGCTTATTTTGCGTAGTTGGGTATTTGACGCTTTGAAAGAGACGATGTGATTTGTTAATTTTATCGTGATTTCTGATAATCGGAGAATGTGATTGGCTAACGAGAGTGGATTCTTTTTCATTCTTCACTAGTGTGACGAATTTATATCATTATTCAGCTAAATATGTAAAAATCATTTGTGCATTATTATATAGGTAGTCGCGGAGAAAAACCTTTTCATGCACTTTCCAGCACTCTAGAATATTTCATTTTCATGTGCTCTTTCTAATATTAAATATTCTTTAAATTCAGCTTTCCAATGTTTCGAAGATTTTGTCGATGTTTTATAAAGACTATTAATGTCGATACACTTTTTAATAGAATTGTAATCACTTTGAAAGACTAAATACGGAATTCAAGGAATATTAACAAAATTATTGAACAAGTGTACCTGGAAACTATCTTCTAGGAAATAAGTTTAATAAGGGAGAATGGTTGATATATATTTGGTCGTTAAGAAGATTACCTACCAGATTTTTTTTTATTTATCTCAAGAGCTTAACCATTCTGCTGAATTTTACTACCCTATTGTATTTGAGGCGATACAGGATGTGTCGATTTAATTTTGGTAAATCCGACCTGTTTTATCATTTTATTCCACAGAAAAAATTAAGACTCACCCTACTTTTACAGTACTTTTGAATAAATAACGAGGCACTTTTGCTCCTTCGGAAAATAAATAGTATAATTTTTATATTTGTAAATTCTATTTTTTCTTAAATGATTATGTCAATTATCGCAAGTTTATAACAAAAATGGTTTGTTGAAAATTCTTCATTTTATTTCCTGTTTATCTAATAATGTTTAAATTTTACAGTTAACTCTCCGTTTTCAGTAGTCATTTTTAAATCTGACAACAGTGCCCTGAGGCTAGATTCTACAAACAACAGGTGCTCAACACAGTTGCCGTTTTTTCGACCAGTCCAATTGCTTAATATCGTAAAAAATAGATAAAATGGCAACTCTCCCAGGAGTGCGGTCGTGTTGATACATGAACTACGGAATAGGACTAATATGCTGCTGTTGGTTTGAAATTTTATTTAGAAAATTAAGAATTTTTGTTTTTTCTTGATACTTTTAAATCAATATTTGAACAAACTCATCTTATTTTCAGATTTTACAACATAAATTCACTGATATAATTTATTCAAGAGAGCGTTTGAAACATCTCATTGATAAAATTTCAAGTTTCCGTAGGTAGGTATCTAATACAGAATTTCGTTCTAAAATTTATTTGAAAAACTTTCAACTGATGGGGCTCTTCCCGCGAAAAGGAGGAAATCATATAATTTGGTGGACAAGAAACTAGGTACCTACATTATACACAACTTCTTTATGAAATTATAGATACTATTAAAAGTCAAATTGAGATTGGATTTTCCGATTTACATGTGTAAGAGATAATTAAAAAATATATATATATATATAATAAATAAAATAAATAAATGTAAACAAATAAATGTTGTAACCATGGGCGATGCTATTATTATTATTATTAAGTTTAATTAATGTCAGAAAGTATTTAAAAGTTGTTGCAATAAAACATTTACTAATTTTAATTTACTCGGTATAATTAAGACCAAAAAAAAATGGACAATATAAATGTAAATTAAATAGCAATAAAATGAAATTAAATACTTAAATGATAGGCCAAAGGCAGATATGAGATGTCGTACCTGAAATTAAAAAGAGATACGGATGAGCAATCAAGTTTACCAAAAGTATTTCTATATTAAAGAAAGTAATCAAAATTCGACATTGGTAACTAAATGAAATTATTATCTTTCCTAGTCATCTTTAACTAGCAAACAACATTAATAAAGTTGATTCATGTCAAGAACTTAGTGGTTTCATTCCCATAGTAAAGAACTGACCAAATATTAATTCTCCATTCCGTCGACACTGACCGCAGTATCCACTATCGATCGATAAAAAAACAGGGCAATCACACTGACTATAGCAACCGGAATAATGAACAATCATTCTTGTGCTATAGCAGTGACAAAACTAGCACACTGACCGCAATGTCACTAGCCCGTACAAACCACCGTACGACCCCTGGAAAACTGACCACAGTAATCCAAACACAAACGCATACACTGACCGCAATGTACTACGCCGGAACAAACAATATAATATTACTAATCACTTTATTTTTCGTTACACCTCGTAACGTAGGTAAAACAAAATATACAATAAGTACATACTCAAATACATGTTAATCAAACAATACTACCCTGTAAATTTTAGAAATAAGATTGTCTAAATAAGAGTTAATCGAATTGACTATAAAATATTGATTGATAATAATATTTAATTTATTTAAATAAATAACTTGATTGTGAAATAAAACAAATGCTAATGGATAAAACTTAATTACTCAGTGAGAAAAACTCACCCTAATCAGCAAACAGCCAGACACACAGAACTTGCACTTAGTCACTAAGTTTAAATTAATAATGAGAACTAACTTCAACTTCACACAGCAAAGATTTTTAGTAAAATGCTCCCTGTTACATATAGACTGATTTCCAATCATCCCATTTTCAAACCGGCCACTTCACTTTTCAGAACCCCTAATCTGTCCCCTCTGCCCTTCTAATCCTGAACGCCTGCACGTGTTATGAGATATCTGATAACTATAACCACTACTTGGTTCAAAGAAAGTGATTTCTTTTAATGGGCCTTGTCTAATAAAATGGGGTGACATATTAGTTAATGGGTCTTGTCTCATAAAATAAGGTGACATGTTTGTCAATGGGTCTTGTCTCATAAATATAATTGGCTAGAGTATGAAATATAACATGTAATTCAATATCTTCGAATCTTTATTGTTATCAACATCAACATAGACTGCAACTATTTAGGAATATGCACATGTCAAGTGTCTGAGTGTGTGTTTCGAATTTTAAAATTTTATAGATTTTATATATATAGGGAGAAAAAAAAAAGTATTCTTACAGTCGGCCATCCTGCAAATATCTCGCCTCGAGATACTTGTCCTACTCCCGTGCTGCTTCCTCTTCTCCAGAAGAAGAAAGAACAACTCCATCTCCCTCGCTTTCCCTTCCAGTGTCATCAGAAATTCCTCCAGGTGGACACCAAGCTCTTATGCGATCTACTGCAATCGTCTTCTCATATTTGGATGATCTTAATGTGCGATGTGACCCTGTCATATCTTTAACCATATATCGGTCATTTGGTAAGACTTTTTTAATGACCATTGGACCCGAATAATTAGGTGCTAGCTTACGACTTGTTCCAGTTGCTGGCGTTTGTTTCATGATAACTACTAAATCACCTTCTTTATATATCTTAGCTTTTTTGCGTTTTTTATCAAAATTGGTTTTTTGTTTTATTTGTGCTAAAATCATCTTATCGGAAGCTTCTTGTCGGATGTTGATCAAATCCTCAATTAATTGTGGAATTTGTTGTATTTCATCTTTTAGTAGCGAATCATTTCCACCACGAGGTATATAACCAAATAGTAGTTGGCTAGGTGTTTTACCCGTAGACTTATTGGGTACATTGTTTATTGCAAATTGTACCGATCGAACATGTTGATCCCATAACTCTTCTTCTGGAACCGTTGGTAAAAGTGCTGCTAGTATTGTACGATTTAATCGTTCTACCTGTCCATTAGCTCTGGGTGTTGCTACTGCATTGATAATATGTCGTATGTTGTTTTGTTTGCAGAATGATTTAAAATGTTTTGAAGTGAAGCAACTTCCTTGGTCGGATATTAAGGTTTTTGGCGTGCCATAAGTTGCAAATATATCTTTAAAATATTCTACCACGTATTTTGTCTTGGTGGACTTAACGGCACGTAGAAAAATGAATTTTGTGAATGCATCAATTCCGACTATTAGATAGGTGTTAGATTTCTTCGATTTTGGAAATGGTCCTAGATGGTCAACATGGAAGGTAGAGAGTGGTTGAACTCCTTTAGGGATTGGGTGTAAAAAATCCTTCCTTTTTACCAGAATTACGCTTACTGTAAAGACAGGGAATGCAACAAGAAATATATTTCTCAACATATTTACGCATTCTCGGGAACCAATAGCTCTCACACAAACGATGTAGTGTTCTCTCCACACCAAAATGTCCGAAATCATCGTGAGCTGTTCTTACTACACTTTGTCTCATTCCTTGCGGTACTACCCATAATATACCTCTAGCAGTTATTCGATAGATTCGTCCATCTCGTAAGCAATAATTTTTGTAAATGTACTTTTCATATTCTAGTACTGGCGGTTTGGTCAATATTTGGTGAATTTCTTTGATTTTGTCGTCTGTCAACTGTCCAGACAAAATCCAATCTGCTTCTTCTATTCGGAAAATAACTTCACACTCCGTCGGTGTAGTTACATTCGGATTTCGACTTAGTGCGTCCACATGGCTCATTCTATTTCCGGGTCTATATTGAACGTCGAAATTATATTCTTGTAATTCTAACCACCATCTTGCAATTCTAGGGACTAATTGTTTCTTATTACTCGTTGCTTTTAATGAGTTACAGTCGGTTATAACAGTAAATGAAATACCTAAAATGTAACTTCTAAATTTTCTTAAGCTTTCCACAACTGCCAATGTCTCAAGCTCATAAGAGTGATACCTCTGCTCCGCTTCAGAAGTTTGTCTGCTGTAGTAAGCGACAGGGTGTAGTTTGTCGTCTTGACTACTCCGTTGTAGTAAAATACCACCTAAACCCAACTGACTCGCATCTTTATGGACTTCGGTTTTTGCATCCGGATCAAATAAATTCAAAACCGGTTGACTAACTAAAATTTCTTTAAGTTTTGTAAATGCTTGTTCTTCTTTATCGCCCCATTTCCATTTTACCGATTTTTTTATTAAATTTGTTAATGGTTTAGTTATTATTGCGTATCCTTTAACAAAGTGACGAAAATAACCTGTTAGGCCCATAAATTGACGAATATTATGAACAGATTTTGGAATCGGAAAATTTTCAACAGCTTTAATTTTCTCACTACCAGGTTTAACCGTTCCTTTTTCTATTTCGAATCCAAGATAAGTTACCGATGTTTTGAGAAATGTGCATTTCTTTAAATTTAGTGTTAGTCCTTCATTTCTAAAAATCTCTAATGTCTTTCTAAAAACGTTCAAGGTTTCTTCTATTGTTCTCCCAAATAAAAGAACATCATCCAAGTATAATGCAGACTTTTCTCTGATGGGTTTTATGACTTTAGTCATTAACCTTTGGAATACTCTTGGAGCATTAGACAATCCAAAAGGAACTTTATTATATTCATATTGACCTTCGGCGGTTACGAAGGCGGTATATTTTTTCGAAGACTCCTCAATAGGTACCTGGTGATAACCTTGTAACGTGCCTCCCTTCTTACACGTGGCTCCTGCCACAAGAACACGTCACTATGGACACCCTTGATGCAAAATTCGGGTTTTTAAATCTCGGGCGCCAGATTATTAACGTGGTTTGCTCCACGGCCCCTTGACCCTTAGCGTCAAGAGTTCCAGATAGCCTCAGATGGAGGTTACGGAAAATTCCAGGGGTCTGGTTGAATTAAATTTAACTAACTAGTGAAAATCCGGAAAAGCCAAATCTTGGTTCTCCAATCAATAAATTGCGGTTAAAAATGAAAATAATAGAAATTCAAAACTTTAATCTATTAATACTCTGTGGTCTATTTTACGAATAATTCTTTAGTGACAAACAAATTAACAGGGAAAATAAAATGAGGTATGTATTACCTATATCTGGGATTTTAACGGACTTAACGGTCAGGTTATCAAATACGGTTCAAACCTACCGGGTTTTACGGGGTCCCTAATGTACGATTTAGATCTGCCGGGTAATCAGACAAATTGTGGCTAAGCCTCTTCCAAGTCTGATTAATCCTTGAATCCAAATGAAACCGGCAACTATTATTCCGACGGGAAAAAAAATATAAATAATGATCCTACGAAACGGGAAAAGAACGATTTAGATCTGCCGGGGAATCAAACAAATTGTGGCTAAGCCTCTTCCAAGTCTGATTAACCCTTGAATCCAAATGAAACCGGCAACTATTATTCCGACGGGGAGGAAAAAAAAATATAAATAATGATTCTACGAAACGGGAAAAGAACGATTTAGATCTGCCGGGAAATCAAACAAATTGTGGCTAAGCCTCTTCCAAGTCTGATTAACCCTTGAATCTACTAAAGCCGGTAACTATTATTCCAAAAAATAAAAATAAAATTTAAGAACGAGTTAGATCTGCCGGGAAATCAAACAAATTGTGGCTAAGCCTCTTCCAAGTCTGATTAACCCTTGAATCTAACTAAAGCCGGTAACAATTAAAAAAAATATTTTCCCACGAGTTAAACGGTACCCAACTATCGACACACAGAGTAAAAATATTCGTACTAGCATAAACTTTAAACTATTATACCCAATCCACTTGGATATCAATTTAATTTAAAACTACTGACAACCAAAAGCATAAAATAATTCGAGAATCCACTAATAATTCATATCAGTTAATTAATATATAATAAACGCAGTAAATAAAAATTCGAAATCAAATTACGGTTGACAAATCTTTATTTTCAGATAAGAGAAACAAAATAAAAAACGAATTTCAGTTCAACAACAAAAGAAAAAATAGCCGGTCGGAAAATTTTCAAAAAAATACATTCAACAATTTAATAATAAGCGGCGATACGGAAAGTTTCGAATACACAGTTTATTTGTTAAAATTTATTTACCTTAATAAATACAGCCCACACACAATCGGAAGACGGAATACACAAAATTTTCGCACTACGGTTTTTCGGAAGAACGTTTAACGGAGAATGCTTAGAGCCGAAAAAGGAACTGATTCTTCAGAGAGCAAATAAGAAGCCAGACGGAATGAAGTTCGGAGCGCGAATAAGAAGCAGCCAAAAATGAATTGTTTCCGAATTTATATCCAAAATTTTAGTTACATTCTTCGGTGTGGGAATTAAAACGTGAAATCTATCTAGTTTCGACAAAAACTTGTAAGTATACTAGACGGCTCTCGATTAAATTAAAATGTTGTATATACCGGGCGTCCTTTCAGTTGAAAAATTTAAATATCGGAAATGAATAAATTGTGTATGGTAGAAGTTGGATTTGCGTAACTTGGACTTATACTAAAATATACACCGGTAATAGCAAAAAAAATAAATCACTGCGGTAGTCGAAAGGGTTGTAAAGTAACGAGTTATATACACCCTAGTGGTAAAATAAAATATATTACGGAATAATAAAAAAATAAAAAAAATTAAACTTGCAAAAAGCAGAGAGAAAAAATAACTCGTTACACACCCCCTTTACTTCGGTAAAAAAAAATGAATGAGCGAAAGTGCAACTTTCGGACATTACATTTTTTTTTAAACAACAACTTACACCTAATAATAAAAAAGGTGAGAAAACAAAACGGTGATCCAGGGTGTAGCGTCTCACAGCCTGGAACGTCGGCGTAGGGTCGCTTGGTGTGGATGGGGCGGTCCTCTTCCACGGGACGCCTGTCTTCGGTATGACCTGGAACAGCGTCCGGCTGTTTCCAGAGCGGGGTGGGGTTGTTCGGTGCCGATGCTACACTGGCTGGAAGCATCCTGCATTCGTCGGGGTTCGTCGCTACGGGAGACCAGGTGCGCTTGTACTGCCACCGATCGGGTACGGGGGCCGCGTCGATCACACGGGCATTCTCGGGACATCCGTCCCACTTGTCCACATCGGGAACAAAACAGAATAGACGGCCTGCTGCAGCTCTCTCGGCGATGTCCGGAGATTCCACACCTCCAACAGAGATCATCCGTCAGGGTGATGAACTTCCCGGATATCGTTCGTTCTTGCGGCAGGTGGGTCTCTGGCGGTTTTTGCTGTGACGGTTTGTACTGTTGACATCGCAGACACCTCTTTACGTACTTGGTGATGTCCCTGAACATTCCTGGCCAATAGTACAATTTTGCAATCCGGGTGATGGTTTTAGCAATTCCTAGGTGTCCTGCGTTTGGAGCATCATGGTTTTCTTGCAACACCCGGATTTGGTCGGGCTTTGCTATACACAGTTTCCATGGATCGGACATTTCTGGCTCTCGGAAATCATTGATATCCCAGAAATGACGGTATAGACGGTCTTCTTTTATGCAGTAGTCCGGAAACTTCTCTGGATCCTTCAGGACCTCTTCCTTCCTGTTCCGGTACCACGAACATTCGGCGGTTACATCGGTCAAACAGATTGCGGACGGTGAGTCGCTCTCGGCGGTCATTGGTAGCGGGTTTCTTGACAAAGCGTCGACCACACGATTTAGAGCACCTTTACGGTACTGTATCTCGAAATCATACTGTTGTAGAAAAATACTCCACCTAGCTAAACGTCCGGTCGGACTTGATATGGAATGCAGCCATCTAAGAGATTGATGATCGGTAACAACCGTGAAATGGTAGCCCTCCAAATAAGGACGCATCTTTTCAATCCCCCAAACAATGGCAAGACATTCTTTTTCGGTTACGGAGTAATTTTTCTCGGTAGCACTCAGGGTGCGACTTGCATACGCTACCACGTGTTCGAGGCCATCCTTCTGCTGGGTAAGGGCTATTCCCAAACCATATTCGGAGGCATCGGTCTGCAGAGTGGACGGTACGGTAAAATCAGGACAGCTCAAAACGGGTGCTTCCGACAGACAGGTTTTAATCTTAGTGAAAGCAGCTTCCTGTTCTTCAGCCCACTTCCATCGCTGAGACTTACGGAGTAACTTCGTTAACGGAGCCACCTTTTGTGAAAATGATGGCACAAATCTCCTATACCAGGATGCAACTCCCAAAAACCTTCTCAACTCTCGGAGATTTCTCGTGGCTGCATTACTATCTCCCAACTCTACGAGAGACGATGAACAGACTTCGGTAACAGATTGCTCCTTGTCAACCCCTAACACCAGGGAAGACTCAGAGACTTCGGAAATAGATTGCTCCTTGTCAACCCCTAACACCAGGGAAGACGCAGAGACTTCGGAAACAGATTGCTTCTTGTCAACCCCTAACTCCAGGGAAGACGCAGAGACTTCGGAACAAATTCGCTCCTTGTCAACCCCTAACACCAGGAAAGACGCAGAGACTTCGGAAACGGTTTGCTCCTTGTCAACCCCTAACACCAGGGAAGATTCAGAGACTTCAGAAACGGTTTGCTCCTTGTCAACCCCTGACTCCAGGGAAGACGCAGAGACTTCGGAACAAATTCGCTCCTTGTCGACCCCTAACTCCAGGGAGGACGCAGAGACTTCGGAAACAATTTGCTCCTCGCCAACCCCTAACACCAGGGAAGACGCAGAGACTTCGGAAACAGCTTGCTCCTTGTCAACCCCTAAACCCAGGGAAGACGCAGAGACTTCGGAAACAGATTGCTCTTTGTCAACCCCTAACACCAGGGAGGACGCAGAGACTTCAGAAACAGATTGCTCTTTGTCAAACCCTAACACCAGGGAAGACGCAGAGACTTCGGAAACAGATTGCTCCTCGCCAACCCCTAACACCAGGGAAGACGCAGAGACTTCGGAACAAGACAGATTTACAGAACGGCGGTCTTTCCTAAGACGGTGGGTGGTTTCTTCTCTACATATTGTCGGTACAGCAGAATTGACTTCTTTCATAGGCGGGTTCACGGCCTCCAATATTCCAACAGGACTGGCCAATTGTGAACGCCTCACTAACTCATCATTCACGTATATTTCTCCGGTTCCTAACTCCAGCCGGAAATTATACTTGCGGAGGACATCATGTCCTAATACAATGTCGGTTATTAGACCAGGGAAATGCTCCAACGAACCCTCCATTGTGACGTCATCGATTTTCCATTTCAGCTCATATATGTCGGTGATGGAGACTAGATTTCCATTAGCTAAACGGGCCTTCGTAGCTTGACGAGAGGTAGTTTGCTTTCTTTGGGAAAAAGTCTTAGCTACTTGATCACCAATATACGACTTTGCTGCTCCGGTATCCAATAATGCTTTAAACATATGATTTCCTATTTCAACGTCTATGTGCGGTCGGGGGTCGTTCATTTCTGCTGGCGGTTCGGTGTGAGAGGCAAAGATTTGCGGAAGCTGTGTCGGCCTCTCTTCGGTACAACTTCGGTTTAGTTTTCCTGCCTCCTGCAGGAACAGTCTCGGGAAAATACTCCTTCTTTCTGGCAACGAGAACAGAATATTTTTGGCGGGTTTTGACAGTTATTCCTATAATGTCCAGACTCACCACAACGGAAACAGATGAGTTGACGGGAATATTGTCCTGAAGGTTGACGAGTAGTATCAGGCGGCGGCGGAGTATTGGTCGGTGACGGTTGGCTGGGACCGGCGATGGGCTCTCTGGATGGCCCAGGCATCGTGTTGTGAGAAGGTCCATATCTCGGCGAACTCATTGACTGCGGACGGGGATTTGGTCCCCGGTTCGGTCCAGTGTGGTTGGGTATAGACTGGAGTTCCTTCCTGAGGAGCTCATATTCCCTGACCACCTGACAAAAGGAGGAAAAATCGTCAAAGTCCCCTTTTCGGACTTGCAGACGGTATTCCGGCAACAGGTTACGGTACAGCCATGCTAACTGCTGTTCGGGAGTTAGCTTTCCATGTCTTCGCATCAAAGTCTGGAGTTCGGTGATGTATGTGGCGGCGGATTCATTCCTTCGTTGTAGACGACGGCCTATCTCAGCTTCTAAGTCAACTTCGTAGTTAATGGGATAGAAGAAAATTCGGAAGTCTGCCTCAAATTCGTCCCAGGTCGTGTACCTACTCCGGTTGTTGCGGTACCAAAATGCCGGTTCACCTGACAGTAATTCAGGTAGCAAAGGAAGCAAATTATCTTTTCGAATATTCTTTGCGGTGCAGATTTCTTCAATTCTTTCAATGAAGGCGGCCAAGTCTCCTCGGTTTCCGAAGCACACTTTCCAGTCGTGTACATTTAGCGGAGGGTTGGCCATAACGGTCGAAATGGTTACGGTATCGGATCGGTCAGAAACGAGTCGTGGAGAAATATTTCTTCGTCTTACAATTCGACAAGTCTCCCCTGACCCTTATCAACAAAACGGATGAGTCAATCTCTTCGGAGTTTCTTCTGGACATTCGCCTTTTAACTCCAGCTCAGACGTCTTCTTCTTCTTCCAAAATGAAAAAAAAACAACAAAGGCGGAAAGAAGGAAAAACTAGCACCGGCAAAACGGTCACTATTGAAATTTGCAATACAAAAAAAAAATAGTATATTATACTGAAATAACGGTCCCTGTTCAAATCAACAATGGGCAAAAAACCCGTAAAACAGTATAAACGGTCCAGCAACAATACGCTAAAAAAAATATCCACAGCTGTATTTCAGTTCCTGCTATAATCAGGTCTCTTTAACAATACGGTAAAATAACGGAAACGGAATAACGGTTCCAGCTCTAACAAATAATCAACTCTCTGCAATAATACGGTAAACAAAAAAACAGTCAACACAGACTTAACCGGTCCAAGCGAAAAAACGCTTCAAAAAAAATAAAAATTTAAAACGGTATTAAACTGATCCTATTGTAATCAACAATCGGGTCTCTGCTCTAACAAAAAAAAAAATACGGCAGAAAATAGTAAAAACAGACTTAAACGGTCCAAGCACAAATAAACGCTAAAAAAAATGGAAAACGGTATTAAACTGATCTTACAGTAATCAACAATTGGGTCCCTGCTCTAACAAAAAAAATACGGCAGAAAATAGTCAAAACAGACTTAAACGGTCTAAGCACAAATAAACGCTAAAAAAAATGGAAAACGGTATTAAACTGATTCTACTGTTATCAACAATTAGGTCCCTGCTCTAACAAAAAAATACGGCAGAAAATAGTCAAAACAGACTTAAACGGTCTAAGCACAAATAAACGCTAAAAAAAAATGGAAAACGGTATTAAACTGATTCTACTGTTATCAACAATTAGGTCCCTGCTCGGGCGCCATTTTGTAACGTGCCTCCCTTCTTTCACGTGGCTCCTGCCACAAGAACACGTCACTATGGACACCCTTGATGCAAAATTCGGGTTTTTAAATCTCGGGCGCCAGATTATTAACGTGGTTTGCTCCACGGCCCCTTGACCCTTAGCGTCAAGAGTTCCAGATAGCCTCAGATGGAGGTTACGGAAAATTCCAGGGGTCTGGTTGAATTAAATTTAACTAACTAGTGAAAATCCGGAAAAGCCAAATCTTGGTTCTCCAATCAATAAATTGCGGTTAAAAATGAAAATAATAGAAATTCAAAACTTTAATCTATTAATACTCTGTGGTCTATTTTACGAATAATTCTTTAGTGACAAACAAATTAACAGGGAAAATAAAATGAGGTATGTATTACCTATATCTGGGATTTTAACGGACTTAACGGTCAGGTTATCAAATACGGTTCAAACCTACCGGGTTTTACGGGGTCCCTAATGCACGATTTAGATCTGCCGGGTAATCAGACAAATTGTGGCTAAGCCTCTTCCAAGTCTGATTAATCCTTGAATCCAAATGAAACCGGCAACTATTATTCCGACGGGAAAAAAAATATAAATAATGATCCTACGAAACGGGAAAAGAACGATTTAGATCTGCCGGGGAATCAAACAAATTGTGGCTAAGCCTCTTCCAAGTCTGATTAACCCTTGAATCCAAATGAAACCGGCAACTATTATTCCGACGGGGAGGAAAAAAAAAATATAAATAATGATTCTACGAAACGGGAAAAGAACGATTTAGATCTGCCGGGAAATCAAACAAATTGTGGCTAAACCTCTTCCAAGTCTGATTAACCCTTGAATCTACTAAAGCCGGTAACTATTATTCCAAAAAATAAAAATAAAATTTAAGAACGAGTTAGATCTGCCGGGAAATCAAACAAATTGTGGCTAAGCCTCTTCCAAGTCTGATTAACCCTTGAATCTAACTAAAGCCGGTAACAATTAAAAAAAATATTTTCCCACGAGTTAAACGGTACCCAACTATCGACACACAGAGTAAAAATATTCGTACTAGCATAAACTTTAAACTATTATACCCAATCCACTTGGATATCAATTTAATTTAAAACTACTGACAACCAAAAGCATAAAATAATTCGAGAATCCACTAATAATTCATATCAGTTAATTAATATATAATAAACGCAGTAAATAAAAATTCGAAATCAAATTACGGTTGACAAATCTTTATTTTCAGATAAGAGAAACAAAATAAAAAACGAATTTCAGTTCAACAACAAAAGAAAAAATAGCCGGTCGGAAAATTTTCAAAAAAATACATTCAACAATTTAATAATAAGCGGCGATACGGAAAGTTTCGAATACACAGTTTATTTGTTAAAATTTATTTACCTTAATAAATACAGCCCACACACAATCGGAAGACGGAATACACAAAATTTTCGCACTACGGTTTTTCGGTTTTTCGGAAGAACGTTTAACGGAGAATGCTTAGAGCCGAAAAAGGAACTGATTCTTCAGAGAGCAAATAAGAAGCCAGACGGAATGAAGTTCGGAGCGCGAATAAGAAGCAGCCAAAAATGAATTGTTTCCGAATTTATATCCAAAATTTTAGTTACATTCTTCGGTGTGGGAATTAAAACGTGAAATCTATCTAGTTTCGACAAAAACTTGTAAGAATACTAGACGGCTCTCGATTAAATTAAAATGTTGTATATACCGGGCGTCCTTTCAGTTGAAAAATTTAAATATCGGAAATGAATAAATTGTGTATGGTAGAAGTTGGATTTGCGTAACTCGGACTTATACACCGGTAATAGCAAAAAAAATAAATCACTGCGGTAGTCGAAAGGGTTGTGAAGTAACGAGTTATATACACCCTAGTGGGAAAATAAAATATATTACGGAATAATAAAAAAATAAAAAAAATTAAACTTGCAAAAAGCAGAGAAAAAAAATAACTCGTTACAACCTGATCTTAAATCTAGGCTTATAAAATAATTTCCATTCTGTAGTTTATCTATTTGATCATCTATCCGCGGTAAGGGATGATTATCTTTCACAGTTAATGAGTTCAGTTTGCGGTAATCAACACAAAGTCTTTGTTCACCATTTTTCTTTTTAACCAGTAACACCGGAGAAGCATATTGTGAGTCGGACTCTCGTATAATTTCATCCAGTAGTAAGTCGTCTACAATCTCTTTGACTACGTTTTGCTCCGATTTTGACATTCTGTATGGTCTGTATGTGAATGGTTTGTCGTTGTTTAACGTGATTGTCATGGTGGCTGATCTTGCACAACCAAGTTCACTTGTATCCAGAGCAAAACAATCTCGAAACTCATTCAAAATATTGAATAGTTGAAGTTTTTGTTCCTCGTCGATTGGGCCGACCTGGACATCTTCTAATGGCAATGGCGCTACTTCCTTTCCTTCAATTGACATTATTTTTTCACTAGGCTCTTCTAATTCTTCGATACAAGGCATTGCTCTTGCAAAAATTGTACCTTTCTTCAGAGTAATACTTCTGTCGGATAAGTTAATACATGGTATTACTGAACATACATTTCTCTTAAGTGATAATACAGTATGCGGAATGCAATAATCGTTATTTTCTGGAGACCTGATGCTGGCTTCGACAAATGCATCTCCCTCGAATCCATCACCGTATACGGGTATATTTCCACAGTGGTTTGGCAGCACTGTGAAATTTTCAGTAATGCGTAGGATTATTTTGGACTTCCTTTGGCTGGTTTCTATTGCGGACAATTGCGGTTCTTGTGAATGTTTGAAAAATTGTAGTGACACGTCATCTTTAATTACCAATATACTAGGTTTCTCAGTGAAGTTCCTTCCTAATAAAATTGGGACATCTTGAGCTGAATTGGGTACCACATGGGCGGTAATTACTTCTTTAACTTCGTCTATGGTGATGGTAAAATCAACAACTCCTAGTGTAGACATCCTTCCATTACCATAACCATGAAGTATCGTAGTGCAAGTTATGTCAATAGGTAAACTAATTCGTTCAGCCTCGGCTACACGAATAGTACTACATGAACTACCCAAATCAACGTACGCTAAAGATGAGATGTCGTTAATCAGAATATTTTTATAAAATTTTTTGTTTGTTGCCTCAGTTACTAGTCAGATGGTAGGTTTTGTTTTCTGTGTTTTTTTCTTTGAAAAGCAATCTTCCTCAGAGTGTCCATTTCGTTGACAGAAATTACATTTCCTCTTATCGGACTGCGGACAAACGTTTGCGGTGTGCCCAGGTTTATTGCACCTGTAGCAAGTTATATTATTTGATCGTTGGTAAGGAAATATCTTGTTCGAAGGTCTTGTGAATTGTCGGTGTTTTGGTTTTGGATTCTGTTTTAAAAATGGTTTATTGTGTGTAGACACGGTTGGCAGAAAATTTAAGGTACTTAAGTAGCCATATAACGATTCCGGAGTTTGATGATTCCCTGCGGTAGCACCTGTCTTAACAATAATATCGGATATCCCTCCAATTATGCAGGATACGGCATCAGTTCCAAATATCTTGCAATTATTTAGCAACGCAGTTTTCTCATAATAAAACTTTATGTAGCTCTCGTCGGGTCGTTTTCTACGATTTAACATTTCCTGCAACTCGTTACAGTAATCTCGTTTTGATGGAAATCCAATTTCCAGTTTTTGCTTCCATTCTTCCCAGGAGAGCTTTATCGTAGGTTGACTTTTGTACCAAACTTCAGCCAAGCCTTTTAATTTAGGCATGGCGTAATAAATGGTGGCCTCTTCCGACCAGTTATAAATTTCGCGTAGTTCATCTACTTTCTTACACCAATTAGCAACTGTCAGTCGTTGATTATTTTCTGGGTCGTAAATAGGGACAACATCACCTCTAACAACAGTAGCAGTAGCTGTCATTTGTTGTTGCGAACGTTCAAAGAAATTTGTCATCGCAGCAGTGAAACGATCCATTGAATCGTCGCTTGATCGCGAAGAACCACGGGATCCTTGAAGTGAGGTGGAACGTTCTACTTCTTGCGATGTTGATGGTAGAGCTCTTTTACGACGTTGAGAACTCATGATTTTGCGTTTCTTTTTACTGTGTAACCTTTTTTTACGAATAAAAGAAAAAAGAAAATACCTCAAACTCAGAACTTTGTAAGTACGCCATCTCATAAAATTGCCTATGTCTATCCCACTTCTGATAAATATTGTAAGAGATAAAAAAAAAATATATATATATATATATATAATAAATAAAATAAATAAATGTAAACAAATAAATGTTGTAACCATGGGCGATGCTATTATTATTATTATTAAGTTTAATTAATGTCAGAAAGTATTTAAAAGTTGTTGCAATAAAACATTTACTAATTTTAATTTACTCGGTATAATTAAGACCAAAAAAAAAATGGACAATATAAATGTAAATTAAATAGCAATAAAATAAAATTAAATTAAATACTTAAATGATAGGCCAAAGGCAGATATGAGATGTCGTACCTGAAATTAAAAAGAGATACGGATGAGCAATCAAGTTTACCAAAAGTATTTCTATATTAAAGAAAGTAATCAAAATTCGACATTGGTAACTAAATGAAATTATTATCTTTCCTAGTCATCTTTAACTAGCAAACAACATTAATAAAGTTGATTCATGTCAAGAACTTAGTGGTTTCATTCCCATAGTAAAGAACTGACCAAATATTAATTCTCCATTCCGTCGACACTGACCGCAGTATCCACTATCGATCGATAAAAAAACAGGGCAATCACACTGACTATAGCAACCGGAATAATAAACAATCATTCTTGTGCTATAGCAGTGACAAAACTAGCACACTGACCGCAATGTCACTAGCCCGTACAAACCACCGTACGACCCCTGGAAAACTGACCACAGTAATCCAAACAAAAACGCATACACTGACCGCAATGTACTACGCCGGAACAAACAATATAATATTACTAATCACTTTATTTTTCGTTACACCTCGTAACGTAGGTAAAACAAAATATACAATAAGTACATACTCAAATACATGTTAATCAAACAATACTACCCTGTAAATTTTAGAAATAAGATTGTCTAAATAAGAGTTAATCGAATTGACTATAAAATATTGATTGATAATAATATTTAATTTATTTAAATAAATAACTTGATTGTGAAATAAAACAAATGCTAATGGATAAAACTTAATTACTCAGTGAGAAAAACTCACCCTAATCAGCAAACAGCCAGACACACAGAACTTGCACTTAGTCACTAAGTTTAAATTAATAATGAGAACTAACTTCAACTTCACACAGCAAAGATTTTTAGTAAAATGCTCCCTGTTACATATAGACTGATTTCCAATCATCCCATTTTCAAACCGGCCACTTCACTTTTCAGAACCCCTAATCTGTCCCCTCTGCCCTTCTAATCCTGAACGCCTGCACGTGTTATGAGATATCTGATAACTATAACCACTACTTGGTTCAAAGAAAGTGATTTCTTTTAATGGGCCTTGTCTAATAAAATGGGGTGACATATTAGTTAATGGGTCTTGTCTCATAAAATAAGGTGACATGTTTGTCAATGGGTCTTGTCTCATAAATATAATTGGCTAGAGTATGAAATATAACATGTAATTCAATATCTTCGAATCTTTATTGTTATCAACATCAACATAGACTGCAACTATTTAGGAATATGCACATGTCAAGTGTCTGAGTGTGTGTTTCGAATTTTAAAATTTTATAGATTTTATATATATAGGGAGAAAAAAAAAGTATTCTTACACATGAATTGAAGTTTTTCGACTTGACGAATAAAAGCTTATTCGAATCTTTTTCAAAAGAGTTTCCCAATACACTTTTAGATAACTTAGGTAGTTCTAAAATATAAATTTTTTGATAAAATAGCACTGCACAAGGAATTAGGTGTTGTATACTCGGATAGAGATATTTTAGGTTAGTACGACATTCACGCCGATATGATAAAATATAATGATAGACAATGATTTGCAAAAAGTTTTACCTCAGTTTTATAAACTACTTTGTTTGACAATCACCATTCCTGTCACGTCGGCATCGGTGGAGAGATCATATTTTCTACTCTCAAACGAATTAAAACTTACCTGCGAAATACAATATACAATAATATTGAAAAAGATTTACCTACTAAAACACTTGGGGACTACCGAGTTGTACCACGACTACCTGAGTTAATCCATTTCCGCCTTTATTGGCGGACCATCGAGGTGGATCATTGATTAATTTATCGAGAAGGGCAAGGAAAATCATTGATGAAGCCATTTTTTTAACACTGTATAGCTTCTTCAATGATTTTCCTTGCCCTTCTCGATAAAAACTACAACTATAAAATTGTTAAGGTCATTAGTCATTAGACTTTGTTTTCAAATCGCTAACCCCCCCAAGAATTTCGGTGGTACAACTCGAAGGTAGGATTATACCTACCTGATATCTTGTGGTACAACTCGGCGATCCCGAAACACTTGAAACTAAATGATACATTTTATGATAATATTATTGATCATTTTTCGCAAACCAAAGATCGTAGAATTCCGTTAATATATAAAAAAAAGTTCATGAAATTCATAAAAAAAAATTTGGAAATCGGTTGACCCTAAAGGCCATCCCTGCAACTTCCCGCTAAATTCAATTTTCAAACGCATGCGATTTTGTCGCTAGTTGCGATGTTTTTGAGCTCTTCGAGCTCAAAAATTTATTTTTTGTGTTATTTTGAGCTCTCCGAGCTCAAAGATAAAGCTATTCCATGCTTTTGAGTTCTTCGAGCTCAAAAGTCTTATAAGAGTTCGATGAAACACGATTTTTTAAATTTTCAAACTGCTATAACTTTTGAATTAATCAACCGATTTTCACGCGGTTGGCGGCGATCGATGCAGTTTTTTGAGCTCTATAAAAAATTTGCAACAAAAAAATTGATCTGATGAAACATTTCGGAGTTATTACAAAAAAAAACACTTTTTTTCGATTTTTTTCGACAACGATATCTCACTAACGCATCAACCGATTCCGACGCACTTGGTGGCCATCGATGCGAGTTTTCAAGGTTAAGAGCTGATTAGTTTTTGAGGTCGATCGGTTCAGCCAATTCGGAGATATTTTAAAAAAATGAAAAAAATACCAACTTTTTTTGCAATTTCTCGAAATCTACTTGTCCACATTGTTTCCAACTTACAGGAAATCTAAGTTTGGTGAAGCCCTTTCGAATGACACCAACTGCGATCAAATCGGTCAAGCCAGTCAGAAGTTATAAGAGGTTTACATACACAAACACACATACATACATACATACAGACGTACGGACATAATCGTAAAAATAGTCAGGAAAGCTTCTTAGGGCTTGAAAACGTCGAGATTTTTTGAAACCTCGATTTTTGCAAAACGGGGTAAAAACAATAACTTCCCGATTTTTCGAAAATCATTGGGAAGAATCATTGATTTTCTTAGCGGGAAGTTAAAAAACGAACAAAAAAAATGTGTTGTCAAGAGAAACTCTATTACTCCACTTTGGGCAACAATTAATTTCGTCACTGAAGTAGCTGGTACGGTCGCTGCGCAAAGGTTAAATTAATTGGCTGAATAGAGTATATTTTTACAAAAACGTTTTATGTCAAACCTCCTCTCTTAAAAAGTTCACGAGCCGCCACTGTTATATAGATATTGAATTCAGCTTAGTATTATTGTTATCAAATTGAAAAGGATGTCGGTCAATAATGGGTTTAATGGGTTTTACCTGAAGCACCAAGAGCTCTACAAAATGTTTGTATACAGTTCTAAAATTAAACATTTGAATTACGAATTGAGTTAAATTCAAATAATAAATATTTTTCGATGAAGTATGCTATAAGTAAAATATTAAGTTGAATCTTTGGCAAATCTATTATAAATTGCACCTTCAATATACCTGCATATATAAATGCATTTAAAATGTTTTATAGGTAAAGTTTTTCCAACTCGTAGGGTTAGAGTGCATCCGTAATTACCCGATTTTGTAGTGTCGTACATTACATTGACAACGTGACAATCCAATTGGCTCTAGCGTACTTTTTTTGGTCATATTGGCAGCGTTAAGACCGATATTTTTATCTGTTTCAAATCGAAAAATTTACTCCTTTATTTGACAGAATGAAATTATCATTTGCTACAAGAATTTGATAGCTTACAAGGTGGGTCAAATAATTCTCATGTGCGGGGTGGAAAACAGTCTATTCCAATAGAGCCTTGCTGGAGGTGTGGCGAATTTCACTACGAAAAATACTATCAATTCAAAAAACAAAAATGCCAACAGTGCAATAAACTTGGACATAAAAAGGTTATTGTTACATCAGAGGAAAATCAAATTACCTACCTATAAAAATAAAAAGTCGAGATCTGGCACTAATGTTATACAGGAGAATAGCATCAACCAAATTGGAAATAATCAAAATCGAAAGTATTTAGAAGTAATTGTTAACCAAATTCTAATAAATTTACAGGTTGATACAGCATCAGATATAACAATCATTTCAACGGAAACATGGAATAAGTTGGGAAAACTTGAATGCTCTATAACAAACCATGTTTCCAAAAACGCTTCGGGAGACACACTTATCTTATATTTGGTGATGCAATGCAGTGTAACTTTTACCAATATAACATATTTCAGTAAATGTTATGTCTCTGTTAGGTATTACAGAGATTACAACGTTTCAACATAATCTCACAAGTTACCTATGCAGAATGGGCAGCACCGCAACACCCATCGTAGTTATTAGGAAATCTAATGGAGAAGTCAGAAAATGGGGAGATTATTCAACAGGACTAAATAATAGTGATCTAAAATCTCACCATTATCCATTACCAACTCCAGACGAAATTTTTCCAAAACTAGCCAGTATATAGTAATATTTTTAGTATTATTCATCTTTCTGATGCAAAATTTGATCAAAGTTCTTAAACGTATCAAAGAGTTTGGATTTCACTTGAAACTTGACAAATGTAAGTTTAGTGTCAAAGAAATCAAGTATTTGGGCTACGTAGTCAACGGCAGAGGAATTCGTCCAGATTCTTCAAAAACAGAGGCAATAAGAAATATCCTTGTCGAAGGATGTTTAATGTTCGGTGAAAGAATAGTCATTCCAATGAAATTTCGACAATAAATTCTGAAGCAGTTACATAAAGGACATCAAGGTCAATAACGAATGAAAGCCGTAGCAAGAAGCTACGTGTAATTGCCAAATATAGATTCAGAAATAATTAATTATGTTAGACAGTGTGTAAATTGTGCATAAAATTCTAGATCTACAGGAAAAGTCAATGTTTTGATGCTTGAAGGAAGATACAGATTAGATATAGTTCACGTTAATCAAATGAAACTCAGGTACACTTCAACAAAAAAAAATCATTGTATATATTTTATAAACAAATGAAGGCAAATAAATATACGCACGCCAATGGTCGGCGTTTACCATCAATGGGATTAAAGATCCTACTTTTTTCACGACAGTAAAATATACACTAGGTATTACAAAAAAAAATAACATCTTTCATTGGAAATTTCAGATAATTTATTTTAAACCGTTTCTCTACGAATTTGTGGACCAAAATAATATCTCTAATACCCCTTTTCTACGTTCTCCTGTCCTAAGAAACTTGAGAAAAAAAAATTCCCAACAATTAATATCTCTCTCACATTTTGCACACATCCCGTCGCTCTTAATTTTTGGTTGTAAAATGATAAACAATATTTCCCTTTGTCAGCATAATAACAAAGATTTAAAAAAATATATAAGATAGGTTGTTTATGTTTCAAGCTGTCGCCGCACTCATAAATCATATTTGCGGCACGCTTTTGTTGTCAATAACCAGACCAGTATTTTTTGTAATCTTTGCCGATAGCATTTTAGAAAGGGTGAGCTGGACTAATATTATTTAGGTATTAATGCAGGTATAGTTGCTTTACGTGATAAATTCGTACAAGGCAGAGAGAGACAACAAATAGACGACGTGTTTCATGTCTTTAAACCATCTTTTGTATCACATACCTACCTAAACAAAAATGTTCATATTATGGGAATAATTCTATTTGGAATTTTCTTTCGGAGCGACCTTGAGAAAATAAACATACCGACTGAACAAGTTTCCAGAGTCGCATTTGCCACTATGACAAAATTCAGATGTTATAATATAGTTAGGTATTGTGACGATCAAATTTTTATTATATTTTTTTATAAACCATTATTTGAGTACGATAAATTCTTAATGATTTTTTTGTAAATAAATTACCAGTTCTTTTATACAGTGTCATCTCCAAAGTATGCACCATATGGGAAACCTATTCATTAGGGGTTTTCCGAGAAAAAAATATTCTCGGTAAAAGTTTGTGCATCTCCTAAAACTAAACATGCATCAACAAAATATAGTAAAACACACGTAATATATACGAGGAGCCTTCAAAAAAGTAAAGTACCCTTATTTTCAAAAATTTCGGGAAATGTTATATAGAAAAGCTGTTCAGTCAGCATTAAAAAATACATCTAGATTTCATGGCCATTTAAGTGAAATTTAAATTTTTTTACCCATTTGAAAAAATGGGGTATGTATACGGAAAAAAACTTCGCTAGAACGGTAAATAGACAACATCCTGTATTAGACGGTTTATTTAGGAATCCTGTACCTATAATATTGCAAATTACACAATTATTGTGTAATTTGTGAATTTTTTTGAAGATTAAAATAATTTTCAAAGTATTTGTCGCAGAGCTATTTTTATTTTTTGTTAATACCGAAAATTGCTGAAGATTATACAATATTGTAACAAGAACTTGAAATTCAATAATATGAAAGTAGATATTAAATGGGGTTGTAACGAAGTCAAGTACTGACCTACTTCCGCCATCTATAATGGGGATTCACGGAAGTCAAGTAACTGACCTACTTTCACAATCTATGTTAATGGGGGACCAAAGAAGTAAGGTACGAATGACCGCAACTGACCTCTCTAATATGCAGTGACGGAAAATAAAAATTATACAGGGTGCACCGAAAGTAACTACATTTAATAGGAGGGGGTATACAGAGCAGTAGTCAATTACACTATATGTAGTGAAGAGTAGTGAGTGAATTATTATTAATTTGAGTAGAAATGGAAGCTAGTAGGTGTGTTACACCAGAGCTTATTTTTAATTGTGAATCATTTTTAGGCCTTGTCTGGATGCGAAATAATAATAGGAATGTAACTGTGTAGATAAAATCATATAAAAGATTAAACAAGTTATTAATTTAACCAATTTAAAAAGTTTTCCATTTAATAATAATTCGTTTTCATTGATCAGTATGCTGGAGCAATTGAAATGTTTTAATTCGCGGTGAATATAAAATTCTGATGCGAGACTAGTCTGCAAAGAAAGCAAGTTACCATGTTTGGAATAACACGGAAGATTCGATGAGATTTAAATTTATGTATGTCATTTCAGAAGAAATGGATTGTTTGCGGACGAATAAGTAGTACCCGCATGTATTTGGAAGAACACACTGGGAAAATGTAATCATTGAAATTGATGTGAGACTAGTCTGCAAAGAAAGCAAGTTACCATGTTTGGAATAACACGGAAGATTCGATGAGATTTAAATTTATGTATGTCATTTCAGAAGAAATGGATTGTTTGCGGACAAATAAGTAGTACCCGCATGTATTTGGAAGAACACACTGGGAAAATGTAATCATTGAAATTCATGTGAGACTAGTCTGCAAAGAAAGCAGGATATCGTTTTTGGAATAACACAGAAGATGTCGATGAGATTTAAATTTATGTATGTCATTTCAGAAGAAATGGATTGTTTCAAGGATGAATAAGTACCTAGTACCAGCATGTATTTGGAATAACACACTGGGAACATGTTCTCATTAAAATAAATTGAAATGGTAATGCGGGGGTGACAGAACCCATCTTGAAAATAACTTGTTTACATTGCAGTATTGTAGATATATAAGAGCTAAAATTCAACTTGAAAGTATAGTTTATTTTATCTCGTGAAATGAGAAGTCGTATTAAAGTAAATATATTGAGTGATTATAGAAAAACAAGTGAACAAACAGAATTTGAAAAGATGAATACAATTAAAAAAAGTATACCTATGATTATTAGAAGAGGACCTTCTGAGACAAAGTATCATATTAAAACAATAGATGATGACTGTTCATCACCAAATTCGATGATAATAATATCAGGAGAGAGTGAGGAATCTGAAGAAATCCAAAATCGGCCAGTGGAGGATATAAAAAACCAGCCATTGAAAAATTCTGAATATGAAAATATTTCTATGGACGGAATTTTTGAAAATGAAATAGATCAACTCTTCCAACGAGAAGACTGGAATAGTGATTTAACAACTGCAGAAGAAGCGTTGGATGAAACTCAATCGAATGTGAAAACAATGATAACGAACCATAGTGATAACGTGACCAAGTTCTTCGAATCTAATAAAATATTTTTTAGTGAAAGTCAAGAACAGAAAATAAGTTTGAAATTGAAGATTGAAAAATATAAAAGAAAATATATGACAACAAAGCACCTCTTGGAAAAGTTAAATCATAATATAAAATTAGCGGAATCAATCAATCGTTTAAACCTATAAATTAAATACAAAATATATTTTATCGTTTGGAATTTTTGAAAATGAAATAGATCAACTCCTCGAACCAGAAGACTGGACAACTACTGAAAATGCGTTGGATGAAACTCAATTGAATGTGAAAACAATGATAAAAATGATAAATAAATTTGAAATTGTTTAAACCTATAAAGTATGTACCTATTTTCATTTCACGAGATAAAATAAACTATCATATTATAACTAATTGTGGTTGATTTACCCTGTACATCCATTTAAAGTATATTTTTACGATATCGATATTTATAATTCGCTCTTTTTAAACAGTAACAAATCCATAAAATTAAGATATTGTATATATGTGAAAGAATCTTCAAGCGTTTCTTTTTATCAGCCTACAACTCTCGAATCCAATTCAATCGATATAACTTGTTTGTAACTGTATAATTAGTAGACACATTGCAATAACAGGGTCGGACTGACTTTTATGTAATATTGGAGAGGAAATTAAAGGCGATTCGAATGAAAATATTTTATTCGATGATGAAACCCAAAAGTGTAGTGAAATAAAATCCACAGTACTGGATATGGGACTAATGTCATACATTTTTATATTGAAAAATATAAAAATGCACAATTGAATATATATTAAAATAAATTAAATATAAAGTTGCATTAATATTAAAATTGTAGTGAAATAAAATCCACAGTACAGGATGTGTTACCAAATTTCAAATTTTTGAACAATACAAAAAGATACAATTGATTTAAAACAAAGTTATGGCGCAATAATGTTAAAATGTTTGTTATTGCACAAAAAACAATAATCAACTATACAATATAAAAATAGTTCTTTTTCACAAATAGAACATCTAAAACATGATTCCGGTAGAGTTCCTGCGCTACCGGTGAAATGCTCGCTGACATGTTGGGATTCTATGCTTTCACCCCCACCATTATTCAAATCGAAAAAACAACAGGTACATAATCGATATTCACTTGTCGAATAATAGTATTGTAGGATACATATTGGTTTACCAAAACTGGCATTCATCCATTTCTGACTATCCACTGTTTCAATATGAAACGATTTGAAATCAATAGTGGAACCTGTATCATGTTCCTGTTCCGAAGTACAGGAACTGATAACAGAATCCACTTCACTTCCACTATCCTCATCGATTCTATTAACCTCTTGGTTTTCTAACAAAACCGCAAAATCGAAAGACTCGTTATCACTATCCATACTTTCTTCTTTTATTGCACTACAGTTTTGGGTTTGATACGTTTTGCAGCGTTTAAACGTATTATATATAAAATTTCAGACATGCGCAAACTAGAGTAGCTAGGGCATGCGCAAACTAAAGCACTATTCAGTGTCTCACCACAAAATCATTTATTATAATATAAGCTAGTAAAAACAAATTCAGACATGCGCAAACTAGAGTAGCTAGGGCATGCGCAAACTCAAGCACTATTCAGTGTCTCACCACAAAATCATTTATTATAATATAAGCTAGTAAAAACAAATTTATTGGTAGAGTTGTATTAAATATTTGTAGAGTATTCCAACGTCTTGTGTTATCCATCTTGTCGTCTTCTTTTTTGATTGATGTTTTCATCATCTTGGCAAACTTACAGTCTGGGCTAAATTTTAAATGTTCTTCATGAACGCAATCTTCGGATAACCACTCATGAATTTCCACATGACAATTAAAACAACGAGTTATGTCACTATAACCAACATAAAAAAAACCCAATAACGCCAAATCTATAGGAGAAACTTTACCAGCCCAATTTTTGAATGATTGCAAGCGGTAGTCATACAATGATAATAAATCGGAGAAATCTTCTAAACACATATTGGTGTGAGTCAAATTCGTTTTGCTATAACTATTTATAGATTTCCCCATCCATTCCAATACTAGCATAATTTCTCCCACCACTTTCACATATCTATAAAAAGTCATGAAGAAACCATTCCGAGCATAGTTTTGTCATGTTAGTTGTGGGGGAAATGTCTTCAAATATGGTTCAAAAGGAAGTGTTTTTGGGGGAGCGTCGATTTGACTTGAATCAGTCAAAGTCAAAGTTTGTTACAGTGTGTTTATCAGCAGAGTGCACTCCTTGTGTAATAATTTCAGGGAACAGGAATAATTATATAGTTTTTTACGAAAAGGAATGGGAGGAATTAATATGTTTCAAGGATTTGATTGACAATTTTTTCACTGCAGCGGAAACCCTAGACCCTATAGATGCGGGCTATTTTTGGCTTCAATTTCAAAAGTTTGAGCAGAATAAAGTGCTAAAAATTTTAACTGGACACGCTAGTATTTGTTTGGGGTATGCAAGTATATCCGAGCTGTGGAAGATATTACCACTAATAAAGAACACCTTTGAAACATTAAAAAACCAGCAGTTTTTAGGAACTATGAAAATTTTACAACTGGCTGTTACTAAATCACAAGATGCTCCGAAAACAGCACTAGAAGTTCTACAACCAATCAAAAAAATCAATCCAATTACATACAACCTAGGTCTTGAAGTAATTTACAGATTTCCTGAATTACTACAAGATGAAAAAAGTCAGCTTTAACGAAAACTTTAACAAAATACATGTTCTATATGTCTGGCAATATGCATATCATGCGGCAAGAAAAAACGATTGGCAAGCTAGATATCTCGATCAGTTACGCTTCAAGCAACGAATTCAACAAGCCGCCAAATTTATCAATCCTATTTTACATGTAATACATAGATGTAAAGTTTATAATAAAAGATATGCAGTAATTATTATGTTTTATTTAAAAAGTTAGTTTACAATACATTATTTTTATTAATCCAAGAGTTGTGCGAGTTATCTAATCCCAGCCATTTCACCAAAACCTTATTTCCTTTTTTTCTCAATACTTTTTCAACGAGATAAACGTCGGGGTGTTTCACTTTTAAAAGTTCCTCAGTGTAAAAAGCTCCTTGAATCGGTTGATTACTCTCGTCTTGTAAAAGATATGTGGCTGGATTGGTCAGCTTGACTTTATAGATTGTGAAAATTTCGGTTGACCAGTTGGGTGTATAACCTTTGGAAAATGATTCACGATATTTACTTATGCGTACAAAATCACCTTTTTTAAATCTAGGTTTGCGGGGGTCGACTGTTTTCATGTGGTTGAAAGCAATAATATATTTGGCGTTTGTCTCATTAACCTTACTGGGAATAGCACCCGTTGTTGAATGCCTGATATTATTGTATTTCTTAACAATTTTTGGTAGCAATTCCAACCATTTATATGACCCTTGCACACTAAATTCTTTCCACAATAAAGTTTTGAGTGTTCGAATAACTCTTTCTACAATGCTAGCTTTAAGGTTTGAAAATGTGCTGTAATGATTTATTCCATACTGTTGCATCAGCTGTTGGAACTCTTTGTTATAAAATTCTTTACCCATATCGGTCTGTAAGTTTTTAGGCGGGCTCATTTGGGAGAGTACTTTTTGCATAGCCTCTGTAATGTCCTTGGCATTTTTTCGCTTTACAGGTTCGGCCCAAACGAATTTACTAAAAGTATTGATTATTACAAGTATATATCCAAAACCTTTGTTAACGCTTTTATAATTATTCAGAATCGCCAAATCAGCCTGAAGAAGATCATGCAAACCTTTGACAATCACATGTCGTCTCTTGTAATTTTTACGAGCCGGACTATGCAATTCATTAACTACATCTCGCTTCACATTACTCATATTTTTGTAGAGCACACTGAATTACAAATTCAACGTAAAATTGTTTATAACTAGGGTTTAACGCAAACTGTAAAGTATCGCCTTTTTTAACAGATTTATCAACTATACCGGATTGGTCAGATATTTTTTTGTTATAGCGAATATATAGTCCATCAAAAGTGCATTTAAAATGTTCAACTTTTCCTGATACTGGTATCGTAAAAGTGCTTGTATTACAGTCTAAGACGTAAAAAAACTTGTCTGTTCCTTGACTACCATTGATTTTGAAAAAAATTTTGGTATGGAATTTATAGGGATCCTCAATATAAAAATTATCACTGAGCAGTGGTGCTGCTACAATTTCGTCAGAGGGTTTTAACGCTTGACTGCGAAGGAAGTGTTGATTGAACCTGTTAATCGGCATATTAAGATTGAATGGGCCATTTTTAAAAGGGGGTGCTATTTATTCAACTGTTGCAACGGGCAAAGTAGGGTAAAATCAGCACACATATTATTTACAGAACCTACTTTAAATTCAATTTTATCGCCCTTTTTTATTTTCATGGTGGATAACTCATGATATTTATAAACCTTGTCATTTATCAAAACATCACCGTCACTCGAGTAGTGCTTACAGCTTTCGATAGAACCTTCAACAGGAAAAACGAAAGCAGTCCCTCCATTCTCTAAAACATACAAGGGATTTTTTGTCTTTTTTACCCCTATTAATCGAATGATGCATGTACTAAAATATTCTTTTGGTGTGCAAATGTAAAAGGGTGTTTTAAGTATCGGTTCAGCGGTAGAAGGAACGTCTACACATTCTGAGGTGGAGAGGTAATGTTGGTTGAAATGATTTAACGGCATGTTCACGACTAAACAATTTATAAAGTAATCAAAGTATTTATTCGATTATACCACCCTCTCGTAATTCTTCAATAATGGATATAATTTCATTGCGATGACCTGTATTCCCTGCTGCTTGAGAAGCTACAAGTAATCGTAACCTATCAACTATTTCATTAAAATCATCAAAATATTTATAATCAATGGGTTTGTTATTGTAATCCATCATAATCAACTTCCCCCCAAGTTTTGACATTTTACGTGTCAGTACACCAGTTAATAGAGACCGAGGGGCCGTACCAGCCCTCGGTCTAATCGGATTTGGTTTTAGTTGAGGCTTAATGATGAATGTATATTTATCTTTAATATCATTGGGGAATGTTCTGATGGGTAAATCGGGGTTATGTTCTCGACGAATAGCATTTGTTCGTTTAATAATATCTACATAATTATCCACATCTCGTTTAGTATATACAATAGGGTTTTTTTTAAAAAGCAACTCGTACAACCCAGGTGTACCCAAATATGTTATATGCTTTACGATAATATTTTTACCCTTAAAGTCAAGTTCAGAATCACCAATGTAAAACTTTTCTTCGTTGGGATTATGAAAAACGCCCAAAATATGATCATATACCCCTTCCGTATCTCGTATCATCCCCTCGATAAATTCTCTAGGAAGAGGTGTGTCAAACTGTTCAAAATACTCTCTCAAAACGTTTGGGTCGGTGATTGTACGATAAAAATCACTTATGCTGTCATCGATAAATTGGTCTTGTCTGGTTCTATCTGGAATATCTCCCGAATCATTTCGAGATTCATAAGTTGTTTCATCTGTTAAAAATCTCGTGTTGTCCTGGAAAGTACTGTGAAAATCTGGATCGTTATCGGACTCAAAAAATGCTAGTTGATCGTAACGAGTTGTGGGTGACTTTTTAATGGTAATGTCCCCTTTTGTCGGTGATATTTCTTGTTTAATAGGTTTCCCCAAAGTTGAAACAAATTCTTTAAGAGGCTGGTATGATTTTTCCAATTTACTTTGAGACTCATGCCTCTGCTGTTTGAGAAGTTTATATTTCTTTTTAATATCTTGACGTGATTTTATGAGCTGTTTCCCTAATCGTTCATTCATTGTGACTAATAGATTTCACATTTTTTAAGGTCTTATATATACATCAAACCCTTTTCGATATTTTCCAGAGGATAATGCACAGTCCTTATCAATAACTAAAAATCCAAACTTATCTTTCCAACAAAACGATCCCATGTCTTTAAATTGTTGAAAACTCATGTCGATATTTGCATGGTCATCAAAAATATGTTTCAGATTAGTAACATCGTGGGGGAATACAATTAACAGATTAGCATTATCCCGAATTAGTTGTTTTGGAATCGCTGAATATGTTTGACATAAATAAAAACAATCGGTCTCTTTATGTCGACCAAAACAAAAATAATTTTTGATGATATTTTGGTCACAAGACGCCACATCGTCAAATATAACTATGGAATTATGTTTAATATTTTCGGGGAGCGGAAAATCTTCACTTTTACTAAATTCTTGGTAACCGATCTCTCGTATGGGTTGTAGTAATAATCGCAGATATTGATATTTTGGTTGCTGCAGTGATTTCGAATATAAATAAACATTTTCATATTTCATACCATTAGGATGTTCCAACAAAGATAACATTACGTTGGTTTTACCACTTCCACTAGGCCCTACTATAAGTGTTCGTTTAGAATTACCTCCAAATAATACACCGTGATTATTTTCATTATTTGTAATGTCATAGTTTTTAACTGGTAAGGAAACTTGTTGTTTTACAAGCTTCATGTTGAAGACTGTTAGTATATAAAGAGAATCACACATATATAGGTGTTAGTATGAAAAATAAAGCGGTGCCACTTGAACGTCGTAGGACTAGAGGTAGAGGACTTGTTAATACATTAATAAATAAGCTCCCCTTTGAACTACACGCCCCTGGGGGGTATCGGTATTTAGGTCCTGGAACGAAGCTAGCAAAGAGATTAGCTCGAGGGGATAAACCAATAAATCCTTTGGACGAAGCAGCGCTACAACACGATATAGCATATTCTCAGAGCAACGATCTAAGTGAACGCCACGTGGCTGATAAAATTTTAGAGAACAGAGCTTGGGATCGTGTCAAATCCAAGGAGGCCAAATTAGGTGAAAAAGTAGCTGCCTGGTTGACAACAACAGTTATGAAAGGAAAACGCAAACTTGGAATGGGTCTCCGACGAAAACGTAAAACTAAGAAGCGTGTTATTAAACCACCAAAAATTGGAGGATTTTTACCATTTTTAATCCCATTGATTGGGGCTTTAGCTGCTGCCGGTGGCGGTGCTGCTGGTATCGCAAAAGCCGTGAACGATGCTAAAGCTAATAGAGATCAATTAGCCGAGCAGCAACGACATAATCTTGAAATGGAGCAAGCTGCTAAAGGTGGTAAAGGGTTATATTTAAGACCATATAAAGGATATGGAATGAGGCAAAAAAAACAAAAAATATGTAAACAGGGGCGGGGTTTTTATTTAAAACCATATTCAAGAAACTCCCGATAAAATTACCTCAGCACATAATGACAGACTTTGAACTTGAAAAATATATAACGTTATTGCAAATTCCTTATTTTCGTGGCATTTACATGCGTAACTCCTTACCTACAAAAATTAACAAATACGAGTCTGGTATTATCAACTTGGATACACTGCAAGGTGTTGGAACGCACTGGACAGCTTATACAAAGAAGAGTAAAAATGTTACATATTTTGATAGTTATGGTAATTTACCACCACCAATAGAAGTCGTAAAGTATTTTACAAGTAATGGAAAAGTAGACATCCACTTCAATTACGAAACAGTACAAAGATTAGGTTACCAATGTGGACAGTATTGTCTTAGATTTTTATATAGTCAGTATAACTGAGTAGGCAACTCATTTCATAACCAACTGTCCAAGATGTCGTATACTTTTACGTTAAGTGGGGAGTCATCAATTCTAAGTGGTGACTTTAACCCACCCATTTACTAAGATGAAAATTCCGAGTATGAGATAGGATTAGCTAATTTTGATACATTCAATAGTATTCCAAACGTAACTCAAACCAATAACGTATTAGTGTGGGGTCAGAAAAGTCAATACAACTATATCATCCCTATAGGCTCCTATGAACTGGATGATATTATAAAATTAATTGAAAAAGAAATGTTTAATATAGCGGGTACTACAACCCGCATTGTGCCAGATAGTCGAACAGGGTCTGTATCAATGAAAAGCACTGAAACTATAAATTTTACAGTTGATAATTCAATAGGGGATCTGTTGGGTTTCTCAAAAGTCTTTCTTGAACCGAATAAGGTAAATACCTCAACAAAAATGATAAATATTTTAAAAGTTAATACTATATGTATTGACTGCAACATTGCAGTCGGATCATTTTTGAATGGAGAACCAGTACACATTATACATCAGTTTTTTCCCCAAGTTCCCAGTGGGTATAAAATAGTGGAGCAACCTTTAACCATACTCTATTACCCTGTAAGCATTAAAACCATAAACAACATTACCGTTAGGGCTCTCGATCAAAGCGGTGATTTAATTGATTTTCAAAAAGAAACTATTACTGTTCGCTTACATCTTCGAAAAACTAATTGAAATGGTTTGGCAGTTTAATCGTATACACCCATATAAAAGCACATTTATTCACAAAACTATCAGTAGAGGGAAAACCACAGCATTGTTAACGTCTACAAATCGGAAATTTTTGCAGTCTTTGGGTTTCAAAGTGTTGGTATAATGGAAGTTTTACATGTTACGGGCGAACCTTTTAGCGACACTACCATTGAAGACTATCAATTCCATACATACCAACCGTATTCTTCTGCTAACCTCAACTATAATGATGAAATAAGAATTCCAATTCAAGATCTAGAAGCTCATACTCTCCCCAGTAATTCAGTTCTGTACATAGAAGGGAAATTGCTGACTGATAAAAATACTGTTCCAACAAAATTTAACTTTATTAATAACGCTATTGCGTTTTTATTTAGAGAAATCAGGTATGAGTTAAATGGTGTAATTATTGACGCTGTCCGACAAGTTGGTATAGCTACGACAATAAAAAATTATCTATCTTTAAACGAAAATGAGAGTAAGCTGATGAATAATGGGGGGTGGTATCCAAACAATGGAAAAATTCTAACAGATTCCAAGGGTAATTTTAATATATGTATTCCTTTAAAACTACTCATGGGTTTTTTTGAGGATTTCAAGAAAATTATAATTAATATGAGACAAGAGTTGATTATAATTCGAGACAAAGACGACATCGATGTTGTAGTTGCTTCTGATGAGTCTGAGAAACCAAAAATTGAGCTATTGAAAGTTTATTGGAATGTACCTCACATAACTCCAAGCATTAAAGAACAGCTGAGACTAAATAAAATTATTCATAGCAATATTGATCTACCAATTAAATTTAGGAGCTGGGAACTGATTGAATATCCTGCTCTTACAGATACTACTCTTCACACCTGGCCCGTCAAAACGACGACCAAAATTGAAACACCCCGACATATTGTGGTAGCATTCCAAAAGGGTAGAAAGGGCAAACTTTTGAAAGATATGAGTAAATTTGATCACTGTAACTTGACTAATTTACGTGTGTTTTTGAATTCTGAGCGTTATCCTTATCATGATTTACATCTAGATTTTGATAGTAATCGTTTTGCCACTTTGTATGAGATGTTTGCCAATTTTCAAGAAAGTTATTACCACATCCAAACTAATCAACCTATATTTAATCCAGAAGAATTTAAGACCAAAGCCCCCATCGCCCACATCGACTGTTCTCGTCAAAAAGAGGTTTTACAGAGTGGTTCTATTGTTCTTCGAATAGAATTTGAAACCAGTAAAAATGTGGGTAATGATGTATCAGCATATTGTTTGATTATACATGAAAAAGAATTTTATTACAATCCCATGACAAAAATTGTTAGACAAGTGTAATGCGCATGCGTTTATGTGTTAAGAGTCTGCAACAGCATGAAGTTTCTTTCAGTACACTATGGGATTTCGTCAACGACTCGAGCAGTATATTACTAACTTGGCTAAACTCAAAGCTGATATTCAGTGGTATAAAAAGAAAAAGCAACTAGTTGAACACTTTAAAAATTTACAAATATGAGATTAGTGATGGATGTTCAGGGTTTTAGGATTGAAAACAATAAATTTATAGTGAAGGAATTTGCGGCATACAACGGAAATCAGGTTTGTCATTATGTGTTTAAACCACCATTTCCTTTACGAATGCTGTCCCCCGATTTGCATAGACAGGCTGTTTGGCTCATGAAAAAGCATCACTCTATTGACTGGAATGTTGGTTTCACACCAATACATTTGTTTGGTAATATAGTTGCTAATTTAACAAATGATGCTGACGTGGTTTACGTTAAAGGAAAGGAGAAGGCTGACTATATCAAAAAATATTCAATGGCTCCAGTTTACGAATTTGAAGAACACCCTCCAGTTATTTCATCTGAACCGAAATGTTTTTACCATAGTAATATTAATTGTATTTGTGCGCTATCGAATGTATTTTTTTTATATGAAAACTTTATAATGAAAGAATAAAATAATATAATGACTTTCAATTCACCTTCAGACCTATTGCGCATGCGTTTTCTTGTATATAAATGTAATTACAGAATTGATTCTGTTTAGTTTCATCATGCATTGTATCAAGTGCGGTAAGCAATTTTCTAGAGCTTACCATCTTCGTCGACATCAGTTATGTTGCGGTCAACGTTCAACTACTTGTGACAGTTGTGGAAAACAGTTTTCGAGGTTTAATAATCTTAAAAATCATCAACGTAAGAGTTGCGATGGTCCATCTTTTATTCCCAAGAAAAGACTTAGACCTATGGGTATGGAAGTGTTGGAACCCGGTGTTACCAAGTTACATCACGCATTCAAAACCAGAATAGCTTCCTATCGGTTCTCCATTCCAGATAAAAAGACAAATTATATGGATTTTCTCAATGAGGTTCAACCAAAAGTATTAAATAAAATTCAAGAATACCTTCAGCAACATTATTCATTAAAAATAAATTTTGAAATATTCAGTATATACATAATACCAGAGAAGGAGATTTCAGATATAAAGTCTATGAATACAGCCAACAAAGTTGTGACTACATCAACCGATTTGAAACATGTATATGAAGAATTTAAAGATGAAATTATGAACCAGGCTTCAGAGTTTCAAGAAAAAGATAGTGGGTGGGCACTTCAAGAAATAATGTTTTTAGATGTGAACATAAACCGTTTTAATGCAATTTCCGCTTCTTCTTATGTCAAGTTGCCAAGGGCGATAATTAGAAAACAGACTGTTTTAAATATCCGGAATAATGATAATGCATGTTTCGCTTGGTGTGTGAATGCAGCAATATTTCAACACGAAGGAGATCCCACGAAGCCAGAATCTTACCCCCATTTTGATACCTTGCTAGATTTCACAGGAGTAGAGTTTCCGGTAACCCTGAAAGACATTATAAAATTCGAGAAATTGAATAATATATCTGTAAATGTTTATGGGTTGGAATCAGAATTTAAAGATGGAAAAAAAATATATGAAGTTGTTGGCCCCCTTCATTTTACGTCAGAGCGGAAACCGACCCATATTAATCTCTTATTGATAACTGATAGAGATGGAAACACTCATTATACTCTCATCGAGGATTTATCTAAATTATTGAGAAGTCAAAAGACAACGCACAAAGAGAGAACTTTCTTTTGTGATGGATGTCTACAAAGTTTTTCAACAGAATCCAAATTACAACACCACCAAGAAAATGATTGTACTCACATATACACTAAGCTACCAACTTCTGAAATTAAAATAAACAAGTGTGGGGAGTGGTTACCAGAAAATACATTAAAATTCATCAACTTTGAAAAACAGCTGCAAGTTCCATTCGTTATATACGCGGACTTTGAAAGTTTATTAAAACCGATAGATCATACTGAACCCCATGCTGGTAAATCCTTCACAGTTAAAGTGTGTGAGCATGAGCCTTACTCATTTGCTTTTTATGTAAAGTGTACATATGACGATAGTTTATCCAAATTTGAAATTTATGAAGGTGCCGATGCAGCCCAAGTCTTCATACAAAAATTGGATTCAATAGTTCAAGATTTGTACAATAACGATCTTAAACATGTTATACCGATGCGATCATTAACACCTGAGGAACAAGATAGATATGACACTGCTACCGTTTGTCATATTTGTGAAAGACCATTTGATGTTTTTGATAAAAAGGTTATGGATCATTGCCATGTTACCGGAAAATTTAATAATGCAGCCCATAACTCTTGCAATTTAAATTATAAACTTCCGAAATATATTCCAGTCTTTCTACATAATTTAAAAAATTATGATTGTCATTTATTTATCAAAGAACTGACCACCAAAGGTGAAAAAATCAGTGCCTTACCCCAAACAAAGGAGAAGTATATATGCTTCTCAAAATCTATTTTGGTGGAAAAGTTTAGTGATCCCAAGATACGAGATGTGTATATGACATTAAAATTTGTTGATTCCTTTAGTTTTATAGCTAGTTCATTAGAAAAACTGGCTTCTACGTTGAATCCTGAACAGTGTAATGAGGTACGAAAGTTTTTCCCAAAACATTTTAATTTAATGAGACAAAAAGGCGTGTTTCCGTATTCATATGTGACATCTTTTGATAAACTACGCGAGCGACAATTACCATCTAAGGAACATTTTTTTGATACCTTAAAAGGTGTTGATATCTCTGATGAGGAATATGCACGAGCTCAACTAGTATGGAATACTTTCAACTGCACAACTATTAGTGATTATGCAAAGTTATATTTAAAAACTGATGTGTTGCTTCTTGCCGACGTCTTTGAGAATTTTCGCAAAGTTTGTCTTAAGGAATATAAGTTGGATCCAGCTCACTACCTTACCGCTCCTTCCCTGAGTTGGGATGCCATGTTGAGATGTACTCAGATTGAACTACAACTTTTAACCGATGTGGATATGCTTCACTTCTTCAAAAAAGGAATTCGAGGCGGAGTAGCTCAATGCAGCAAGAGGAAAGCTGTAGCAAACAATAGATACTTGGAAACCTTTGATGTGAACAAACCAGAGAGCTACATAATGTTTTTAGATGCTACAAACCTTTACGGTGCTACAATGAAGGAATATCTACCATTTGGTGACTTTAGGTGGTTAACTGAATCTGAAATTGAATTATTCGATGTCGATACTATTGAAGATGATTCGCCTAAAGGATATGTTTTGGAAGTGGACTTGGAGTATCCTACCAACCTGCATGATGCACATAACGATCTTCCTTTCTGCCCGGAAAGTATCATCCCTCCAAAATCCAAATATTCAAAGCTGATACCGAACTTGAACGATAAAACCAAATACATAATACACTAAAAAATTGAAAAAGATTCACAGAGTTATCGAGTTTTCACAGTCTGCGTGGCTAAAGACATACATTGAACTTAACACCAGTCTACGCAACAAAGCTACAAATGCCTTTGAAAAAGATTTGTTTAAACTTTTAATCAATGCAATCTTTGGAAAAACGATGGAAAATGTTGAAAAAAGAAAACGTATAATTATATCAAGTCATTGGGAAAACACCAGAGGATCCCTGGGAGCGAAAACTTTAATTGCGAAACCAGAATTCAAATCTTGTTCTGTGTTTAACGATAATTTGGTGGCGGTTCAACTGAATAAAATTAAAGTAGTGTATGATAAACCGTTATATGTAGGATTTTCAGTTTTGGATATTTCAAAGACTATAATATATGAGTTTTATTATGATTATGTTAAACAACAGTATGGTGATTCTGTTAAGTTGTGTTATACGGATACTGATTCATTAGTGTTGGAAGTATTTACTGAAGATTTCTACAAAGACATGAAGGAAAATATTGAATATTTCGATACATCCAATTATCAGACAAATAATATCCATGACATTCCTAAAACAATATCTATTGTCGGTAAAATGAAAGATGAGTTTGCTGGTGTAGTTGTTGAGTCTTTCTATGGAACTGGTGCTAAAGCATATTGTGTTAAATTATCGGAACGATTCAACAAGTCTGATATTTTAAAGAAGGCTAAAGGTATTTCTAAACATATAATGGAAACTCAACTCCATCTTAATGACTATAAACAAATCGTTGAAACTGGCGGTATTGTATATAGAAAAATGTACGTTTTTCTTTCCAATATGCATATTATCCACACAGAATTAAAAAACAAGGTGGCTCTTTCTTCAAAGGATGATAAGAGGTATGTAATACCACATGACACAAATACTCTAGCATGGGGGCATTTTCTCCTAAATCCATCCTCCAATTCAGGCACATTAGATGATCTTCTCCAAGCATTAGAAGAAGAAGAAGCAGTGGAGAATTTTTTCAGTGATGTGAATATAGAAGAATACTTAGATTCTACAGATTTTGATTTTTTAGATGTTTAACAAAAAATAAATGTTATTTATATACTTATTTCTTTTATTTCAACAAACGAAGGACAATTTTATAAAATATTGTACCAGTCACAATAGTAGAACATGTAGCTATATAATATAATATATAAGTATGCGTATTTATGTGTGTGCTTGCGACCTGGTGAACTGCATACAATTGCAACCATTCGGATTCTTGGTAGTTTCCATTACCTTTGAAAAGACGCACTTTATATGTTGTACTATTGGTAGGTATTTCAGCTTTTAGGGTTACTGCATTATTTGGTGTATACGATTCCATTCGTGTCCATTTTTCAGGCCAACTATCATTTTTTGTACCATTACTATCAAAACATACAAACACTTCTCTAATATTATATGGATGCTGTATTAAAAGGTAGTTACCGATAATAGCTTGCAATATTAAAAACGTTGGGGCCTGCATATCGACTAATACTAAATAAATGTTATTATATCCAATCTTTTATATATGATTTTTGGACGTTTCACATTTTTGTGTATTTCATTTCTATTATTATTGGTGGAACCCTTTTTTAGTCGGGCAGTGATGGATAATAGCATGGATTAAATATTGTTGTATCAATCAACCCCTCTCCTACCAATTCACCAGAGTCATCCTCTTGTACATCACTATTTTTTACGATTTGCACTTTTAATTCGTGGATACAGTTCACATTTAACAGGCTATACAAATCACATGGAATTACAAATTCGTAGATAGTATCATGTTTGAAATATCTATAGCCGATTCCAATGTTCTTATTATTTACATCTTTAATAAACCAATATACCGCATTTGCAGCGATACTTGCTAATCTTGGAGCACTATAGTATACACGTTCTGAATTAAAAATAAGCTCTGGTGTAACACACCTACTAGCTTCCATTTCTACTCAAATTAATAATAATTCACTCACTACTCTTCACTACATATAGTGTAATTGACTACTGCTCTGTATACCCCCTCCTATTAAATGTAGTTACTTTCGGTGCACCCTGTATAATTTTTATTTTCCGTCACTGCATATTAGAGAGGTCAGTTGCGGTCATTCGTACCTTACTTCTTTGGTCCCCCATTAACATAGATTGTGAAAGTAGGTCAGTTACTTGACTTCCGTGAATCCCCATTATAGATGGCGGAAGTAGGTCAGTACTTGACTTCGTTACAACCCCATTTAATATCTACTTATGAAATCACAAAACATCAAAATTAAATAAGTATTTCGTCACAAGCTCATTGATTTTCTGTAGATTTTCTTGTCCAATCTATTTTTAATTGATTAATTTATATTTAAAATAATGCAAACCTTAACAAGACAAATTCGTTCTGAAATTTTCCTTCATATGTGATAGATAATTCACAAAAGATGAAATATGCAAATATCAAAATAATTTTTTAGAATCTTCATCAATTTTTTAACTTCCCGCTAAGAAAATCAATGATTCTTCCCAATGATTTTCGAAAAAACGGGAAGATATTGTTTTTACCCCGTTTTACAAAAATCGAGGTTTCAACAAATCTCGACGTTTTGAAGCCCTAAGAAGCTTTCCTGACTATTTTTACGATGATATCCGTACGTCTGTATGTATGTGTGTGTGTGTATGTAAACCTCTTATAACTTCTGAATGGCTTGACCGATTTGATCGCAGTTCATGTCATTCGAAAGGGCTTCACCAAACTTAGATTTCCTGTAAGCTGGAACCAATTCGGACGTGTAGATTTTGAGAAATTACAAAAAAAGTGAAAAAAAAATGTTTTTTTTTTCAAAATATCTCCGTATTGGCTGAACCGATCGACCTCAAAAACTAAGCAGCTCTTAACCTTGAAAACCCGCATTGATCGCCACTAAGTTCGTCAGAATCGGTTGATGCATTCGTGAGATATCGTTGTCGAAAAAAATCGAAAAAAAGTGTTTTTTTGTAATAACTCCGAAATGTTTCATCAGATCAATTTTTTTGTTCTAAATTTCTTATAGAGCTCAAAAAACTACATCGATCGCCGCCAACCGCGTGAAAATCGGTAGATTCATTCAAAAGTTATAGCAGTTTGAAAATTTAAAAAATCGTGTTTCATCGAAGTTTGATAAGATAAAACAGCTACTTTTTTTTGTTGATACAATGACAACTTAATGAATATTATTTGATTGTAATTAATTTAACAAAAATTATATCAACTACTTGTATTCATTATATTTACCGGCCGGTGTAGCCGAGCAGTCTAAGTGATTTAGCAATTACTGTTTCATGATACTGTCATCAGACTTTTGAGCTCGAAGAGCTCAAAAGCTTCGAATAGCTCAAAAGCTTCGAATAGCTCAAAAGCTTCGAATAGCTTTATCTTTGAGCTCGGAGAGCTCAAAATAACCCAAAAATTAAATAACTCGAAGAGCTCAAAAACATCGCAACTAGCGACAAAATCGCATGCGTTTGAAAATTGAATTTAGCGGGAAGTTACCGGGATGGCCTTTAGGGTCAACCATTTTCTTTAAATGCAATCAATTAGAAAAAGTTAGTTTCGTATAAAATAGCAAATTTTCTTTGTTATTTTTTGGAAATGAAACCGTATAATTTAATAATTCACCAGAAACATAATATTTATTATATACAATTATTTGCAATAATTAATTTTTTCATTTCTGTTGTTGTTTGAATTAGTCTATTGATACTTCTATACAAACCTTGTGTATCTTTATTATACCTACCTATCTTCTGTATGATCCTTTGTGGTATATTCAATATTTTTTTTGTTACTTTTGGGAAATTGAACTAATTTTCCATAAATAACAGAAATAATAACTTCATTATACCTATTTAAACAGTATATTTATAAACAATAAAAATTTTAGAAAATTGATTGTCCTTATAATGTTAAGTACCTAAGTCCTACCCTGAACAATTGCCAAACAACCCATTTCTCCAAACAGACTTGTCTTTGCTTGTTGGAACCAAATGTGTAGATTAGAAACAGTGATGCCTACTCGAGAGGTATATCCCCATTCGAGAGATTTTTGTGGTTTCCAGGGACAAATGAATATTTAAGTATTTTCGAGGGATTTTGTTATCTGCATTATAAAATTATTATGGGAATTTTTATATAATCACCATCGATTCATTGTGTCTATTCGGGATAATTTACATCAAAATTACAAAACCTGTCTTAATTATCCTGTGCCACAAAAGCTATTGAAACTACACACATATACCTACTTGAAGAGATTTATTCTTTTAAGAATTAAAAACATTTGTTTTTATTTCTTAATCATATTTTAACTTATGTATATTTATGAAAAGTTTCCTTAAATATTCAAGTATTTTTTTTACTACAGGCGTAAAATATACTTTTTTATGCAGCTGTATCATTATTCAAAATTGGAGGGATTTTTTGAACAAATGTGGGATTTTTCTAGACCTGCGTCAGGGATATTTTGGCAACACTGGTTAGAAAAATGCCTACCGGCTAGCGGGTAGAGTACGGTATACCTACCGGTGCTCTAAGCGTTTAGTCCATTCTGTGTTGTGTTCACATTTAGCAGTTTTCATTTTAGTAATTCATGAATGATACCATGTTGATAAATGCTGTTTTTAGGATTTTTCAATATTATCGATATTTGTTTGCTATCGATTTATTTATACAAACCTGCAGTATGTTTTTGGTACAAATTATTTCCCATTGTATGTGTATATCTACAGTTTTCGTGATGGTTTAATTAATTAGTGAATTTTATTTTTCATTTTTTTCATGCTGTTTACACATACAGAGTAAATAACAAATTTGCACCAAATACCCAATTTGATGGTTACATCATCAACTCCAAATTATTATATTCCTGCTTCATACTTGAAATTACATTACCAATAAACTAATTATTGTCAATTATTAGCATAATGCATGTAATTAATAACTAACTAGTCAAAAATTGTAGTCTTTCAATTCAAAACGTTTTAGGTGTACAAAATTCAATAAGGGGCTGGAATGCACCCCCTTGTGTGAAAAATATCATAGATATTACTTCTGTAAAGATTACCAAAACTACAAGATTTGCAGTAGGGGCAAAGAATGCATTTACATGCATGTCAATCATACAGAAGTAATGTCTTATGAAACTTCAAGAACCAGGAGAATTCTCAAAATTATTGCAGCAGAAGCTGCAAGAACTTTTCAGCTAGGGGGTGTCTGTGGAATATACAGAGCCACAGGCAAGTGTGACACAGCAAATTGCACCTACAAGCATTTCACTCCCAAGGGAAGCAAAAAATACTTGGCGAAGTGCACTGTCTGCAAGGAAGGGGTAAATCCATTCAATGGTGGTTTTTTAACATGTGGCCATTTGCTGTGTAACACATGCCATTTAAATATCGTGGACAATATTCCAGATAATGAACATTTGGAAAATGTTTCATTATCATGTCCAGTCTGCAGGAAAATGGTTTCCATGACATATGTAAAAAGACGTAAGTAAAAAGGTGTTTTTGGTTATACATAAAATAATTTATTTTGCACTCAAACTATACTTTTAATATGTTTAATTGGTAACTGAAGATCCTTCAATTATTAATTTAGTTATAAAAATAGTTGATATGTTACTTTAAATTTGTTCTCAACCTACTAATGTTATCCGTACAGTATTAACATGGTATAGTTTATATTTGATATTTTTTTAAAGCACTTGTGCATACACAAAAAAGTCAATACTCCAAGCTGTGTTGTTTTCATATAATAGAGTGGAATTAAACAATTCAGGATGTGATTTTTATTTATTTTTTAGTTCTTGGTTGAAGCAGTAAATATGGCTTGCAGACAGTTTGTATTGGAAGGTTCTTGCAAAAGGACAAACTGTAAGTTCATACATGATTATCTGTACTGCAAAAAGACCAGTCCTAACTGTCGTGGAAACAGCTGCACCCAATTTCATTTGAAAGAAATCGAAATGCAAGAGCTGAAAAATTTTTTCAGGCCATTTACGGAAAATGTTACGTTGGAAACAGATAGGATTGCCTATGCTATCAAGTCACATGTGCCCAGAAACTGCATATCCATGGTTTGTGTCCGTCACTTGATAGGCCACTGGAAAAATTTTCCTTGCAAGTTTTGTTTTAGGGCCATGTCGAATACAGCCTTCGAAACTATGACATGTAAGTTTACCTTTCTTGATGATTCAGCAATGTTTGAATTTGAATATGAAATACATTTGTTTTTACTCAATAAAAGTGCTTGTAACATGTAAATTACAATTTTCTCAACATTTAATATTTTAGGGATGAGATGCCAATATTGTTTTTTCCCAGCTCCAGAACAAACATTGTCCGGATGTGGACACTTATACCACACTGCTTGCCTGGATAAAATTCCATTAGATGTGTCTGGAGCCTTGCCCCTATATAAGTGCATTGTTTGCGATGATGAATCACATATCCATTGCTATTTCCGAGTTTTTTGTGATATTTCCGAATTGGGTAAGTCCTATTAATTTACTATTTAATTATGTTTCAAAATTTATTGTTGGAATAGTCCTTAATATATTTTACCATACTAACGAATAACCTACTCACATAGAAGAGATACCTTTTTACATTTCCAAAAGAAATGCATTGTTGCTAGGGTAAGCGATTTTGATTTGACAATGATTACAGTATCAGTACCTATCAAGCACCGAAAAAACTAATTATGCTCCATATTAAAGTTTGTATGACATTATTTGTCATACATTAGTTAGAATTTATTTTGTATCAAAAAAAATGTCATTCATGAAGTTATAGCTGTAGTTTGAACTTGATTCACCTTATGATCAGGTTTCAGATATAGGGTGCTATAAGTTGAAAAATGTTACTATTTTAAAATTACATTTTCATCTCCACCAATTAGATATTTGAAAAATATCACTGTTAACCAAATACTTGTTCAAAATTGTCATTGCTGTTTGGCACTATATTTAGGTATACATAGTAAATAAAAAATATAGTAGATATGAATTTTTAGCCTCATCATTAAAACTTGTACTTAATACCACTAATGTTAAAATAAAATAAAAATACTGAAAAATACTTACATTCTTAGAATTAATACAGAGGTACATACAAATGTAGTATCCATAGTAAGTCAAAATAAATGCTAAATATTTGTTTTGAGTAGTGGGTGAATAATATGTATATAATGTTGGCAACAAAAGAATGTTTTTACCTTGAAATTTAAAACACCAATCATTTTTGGAAATATGAGGAGTTTTAAAATTAAACCACTTTTAATTACTATATTTTTTATTCACCCTCTACAAAATATAAACCAAACTACTGTAGCAATAAGAAATTTGAGATTAAATGTTTTTTTGTTTTGTTAATAGTGAACAATTGTTCAATTATTGATGAAGATGAAATTTTCCAATTTCAACACCCTGTACCCCAAAGACTAGCAATAGGATAATTTTGTGCATATGATCTTGATGTCGAAAACTAGAGCATTGGATAAAAAAATTGACCGGAAGCTATTTTCAATAAGAAAACTGCCTACTGGGTCCTTTCAAACAATATTTTTCTTTTGTGTATTCCATAAAATCTGCAAGCTACCGAGCTTCTAATGTAATTTAAAAACAAAATCAGCACCTGTCTTTTTTTACCATAACCACTTTATTTCCATTGATTCTCTTGGATTAATATTGGATCTATTTAGAATATTCCTACAATATCAAATTATTCGAATAAAACAAGAAATGTAAAACCAAAGTTCGAAAATTTTATGATATTTGTAATCGAAAAGACAACGTAAGTATCCGAACCTTTAAGACCCCATTTTTGACACTCCTTTGACCTTCCCACAGTTTCTCCTATTTTGGTTTGTGACCAAGGTATTTTGAAAAGCGCGCCTTTATTTCTTCATAGCCGATTTCCTGTCACCGTTAGTTTCCACTCTTTTCTAGCACTATTCATTTTATTGCTGTCGATTGTCGGGGTTGGGCGTAAGTGTGTAATGTATGGTAGATTATGTGAAAATTGTGGTTGAGGTTAAGTTTGCTACCCTAAATTATTATCGGTAAATATCCACTGCCTATAGTAATAATATTTAAATATAAAGAAAATACATTGAATGATATTTTATATCAACATTTTAGAATTTTCCAATTACATTATGGCGGGATGCCAGCCGGCCATATCATCAAGCGACATAGGCACATGCACATAGGCACATGCCGGTTGCAGGATACAAGTTTTGAATTTTTTTAAATTGTTTTTCGTCGCAACTACTAAACCACAAATTTACAGACTTGGTTTGATTAGTAATGAATATTGATTGCAATTGATTACATTTTAAATAGGTGGAAGTTTAGAACCTGTAACATTTTCAAATTCTAAAAATGTATTTGACATAAGTTAAATAATTTTTATTTTTAAAACAATGCCCTTGAACATTAACTTTAATGAGTAAAGTGGTAAACTCAAAGAATATTTGCATACTGTTGTATTTTCATACTAATAGAATTTATTTTTAATTTTTTTTAGTAATAAATATATTATTTACTTTTAGATTATTACAATTATACATGGATATTTTAATTTGTGAGTTATACTGCTGACTTGCAAAAAAAGAAGTTGCACTGACTACTCAAAAATATAAAGACAATTGCATTTAAAAACGATCATTTCAACATTTTTGCTACTTTTTTTGTTTAATATTTACTAGCTCTTTCAATACCCTGCTACATATGTGTTGAGAAATCTCTGTAATTTAAAAACAAAATCAGCACATCGGTTTCCTTTTACCATAACCACTTTATTTCCATTAATTCTATTGATTAATATTGTATCTATTTAGAATATTCCTACAATATCAAATTCGAATAAAACATAAATGTAAAACCAAAGTTCGAAAATTTTATGATATTTGTAATCGAAAAGGTAACGGAAGTATCCGAACTTTCCTTCTTTAAAACCCCATTTTTGACACTCCTTTGACCTTCCCACAGTTTCTCCTATTTTGGTTTGTGACCAAGGTATTTTGAAAAGCGCGCCTTTATTTTTTCATAGCGGATTTCCTGCCACTCTTCTAGAACTTTTCATTTTATTGTTGTTCATTGTCGGGGTTGGGCGTAAGCGTGTCATGTGTGGTGGATTCTGTGAAAATTGTGGTTTAGGTTAAGTTTGCTACCCTAAATTATTATCGGTAAATATCCACTGCCTATAGTAATAATATTTAAATATAAAGAAAATACATTGAAGGGTATTTTATATCAACATTTTAGAATTTTCCACATACATTATGGCGGGATGCCAGCCGGCCATATCAAGCGACAGACTTTGTTTGATTAGTAATGAATATTGATTGCAATTGATTACATTTTAAATAGGTGGAAGTTTAGAGCCTGTAACATTATCAAATTCTAAAAATGTATTTGACATAAGTTGAATAATTTTTAATTTTAAAACAATGCCCTTAAACATTAACTAAAGAGGTAAACTCAACGAATATTTGCATACTTTTGTATTTTGATTCTAATAAAAATTTTTTTAAATTTTTTTTAGTAATAAGTATATTATTTACTTTTAGATGGTGATTTGGATTGAGGGGTTATTGAAGACATCTACGGCATTATTTTCGGCTAAGCAGGGTATTACTTTGAATGTGGGTGCTTGTGGCGGCGACAAACGGACAACACCTATAAACTATTAGCGTTGGTTTTTTGTTTTTTTATAAGCGGTGTTTTTTAACAATCGTTTTTTTTTTCTATGAGCGGTGTTTTTTGTAACAAGCGTTGTTTTTTTCTACGAGCGGTGTTTTTTTAACAAGCGTTGTTTTTTTGCACAAGCGTTGTTTTTCTTTATAAACGATGTTATTTTCTTTTATTATCGTGCGTTTCGCGAATTGGAATTTCTATTGACACAATGGCAGATTTTACCATAATACGACTGGAAAGTGGATTCTACACAGTTGTATCCAGAGAAAAATCTTTTCTAAACAAAGGCGATTCGATTGTATGTGTCATCCCGAATGCTGGTATTGGCTGTTTAATAGATTTGGTTGATAAATTGAATGAAAATCTACCCGTGGTCTTGATAACAAATGATTCAAATTCTGACAATTGAAAAACCCCAGATAACCAATGTGTAGTTGAGTCTGTTATTCCTCCATTACTTTTGAAGAAAAATATTGTACCACGAGACCGTCCTCATAAACAAAAACTTAATTTCGATTGATAAAATGTTTGCTCTTGTTGATATTGATTGTGACGAATCTAATTCTTCCTTGATCGTTATTCCTTCCTCTATGTTACACTGCACCAATGGCAAGTATTATCTTCGAGTAGATGCATCTGAACATTTGGTGACTGTAAAATGTTTTCACGACGAAGAAGTACTGTTGCAAAATTTATTATACAATATCAACAACAACCTGCCATATACATTGCTAGAAAAAATTGAAGCGACATCTTGTAAGAAACTGGACAGTGTACAAGCTCCTGTTGAAGAAATTGGAGATATTTTCAATGATACTTTATCTTTCGAAGACAACTGTCAACTCTATCTAGATGAAGAAATCAATACAGGTAAGAATATCTCAATTTCATATGCATTTAATTTTGATAATATCTAAAATAGGACCACTGTTTATATTTAGCGGATATTTTAATGTAGCTTTTGCAACAAACTTTCAAATAACTCTATACAAGTATTTTAAAATCTACAGCAGTAAAGTTCTGTTTCAAATAGAATACTTTTGCATGACAGATATGCAATTGGACTGCCAGAGGTATCTATTATTGCAGACCGCTAAGTTATACTGCTAACTGAAAGTACATGAAACACTACAGAGCAAAGAGTAAATTTTCATTAACAAATTAATTGATTCAACTCTTACTACGTGGAATATGTCCATAATTATTGGATAAAAACAATAAATATCAAATTCCACAACAGAATAAAACATATTTATCAACCAATTTCACAAATAACATTTGCATCGCAGGATTTTTAGCTTGAACTGACTACTTTGTTACACTCTTATTGTTACATTTAGAAATTTTGTATCTTGTAATTTCACATTTAACTCAATCAATTGGTGTTATACAGCTAACTCTAGTTGCATGAGTATTCGCTGTATTTAATATGAGTATTCGATGCATTTATTAGCTTTCTAGCAAGTAATATTATTTTGGCTTATCAATATTATAAAGTTTCAGTAGTTCAGGTACTTGCAAGAAACCACAATTATACATGGATAATATATTTTAATTTTAAAGTTATGCTGCTGACTTGCAAAAGAAGAAGTTGTACTGACAACTCAAAAATATTAGGACAATTGCATTTAAAACGATCATTTCGACATTTCTGCTACATTTTTTTATTCAATAACGTACTTGCTCTTTAAATACCCTGCTACATATTTGGGAAAAAATTCTTGTGAAGCTGCCCGAAAGATATAACCAAAAAATCATCTACCCGAAACCACAATTATAAATGGATATCTTGATTTGTAAGTTATACTGCTCATTTGCAAAAGAAATAACCAAAAGATCTTCTGCCAGAGACCAAAATTATACATGGATATTTTAATTTGTAAGTTATACTGCTGACTTGCAAAAGAAGAAGTTGTACTGTCAACTCGAAAATATTAAGACAATTGCATTTAAAACGATCATTTTGACATTTTTGCTACATTCTTTTGTTCAATAACTTACTTGCTCTTTAAATACCCTGCTACATATTTGTGAAAAAATTCTTGTGAAGCTGCCCGAAAGATATAACCAAAAAATCATCTACCCGAAACCACAATTATAAATGGATATTTTGATTTGTAAGTTATACTGCTCATTTGCAAAAGAAATAACCAAAAGATCTTCTGCCAGAGACCAAAATTATACATGGATATTTTAATTTGTAAGTTATACTGCTGACTTGCAAAAGAAGAAGTTGTACTGTCAACTCGAAAATATTAAGACAATTGCATTTAAAACGATCATTTTGACATTTTTGCTACATTCTTTTGTTCAATAACTTACTTGCTCTTTAAATACCCTGCTACATATTTGTGAAAAAATTCTTGTGAAGCTGCCCGAAAGATATAACCAAAAAATCATCTACCCAAAACCACAATTATAAATGGATATTTTGATTTGTAAGTTATACTGCTCATTTGCAAAAGAAATAACCAAAAGATCTTCTGCCAGAGACCAAAATTATACATGGATATTTTAATTTGTAAGTTATACTGCTGACTTGCAAAAGAAGAAGTTGTACTGTCAACTCGAAAATATTAAGACAATTGCATTTAAAACGATCATTTTGACATTTTTGCTACATTCTTTTGTTCAATAACTTACTTGCTCTTTAAATACCCTGCTACATATTTGTGAAAAAATTCTTGTGAAGCTGCCCGAAAGATATAACCAAAAAAACATCTACCCGAAACCACAATTATAAATGGATATTTTGATTTGTAAGTTATACTGCGCATTTGCAAAAGAAATAACCAAAAGATCTTCTGCCATAGTCCACAATTATACATGGATATTTTAATTTGTAAGTTAAACTGCTCACTTGCAAAAGAAGAAATTGTACTGGCAACTCAAAGACAATTGCATTTGAAATTTCAACATTTTTGCAACTTTTTTTTATTCAATGTCTACTTACTTTTTAAATACCCTGCTTAATATTCCAAGTTTTGATACACATATTTAATGTATTTTTCGTTTTATAGGATCGTTACATGCGGATCAACTGCTCAAGTCGAATAGGAACAAAAAGCATTATTGCTTGTACTGAGGCCAATTAAAATCACAAATCGCCAGGCACTTGGTGTGTAAACATAAAAATGAACAGGATGTCCAAAACGCAATAGCCTTTCCTATGAAATCGAAGGAGAGAAGTCTTCTTTTGGAAAAAATCAGAAAATTGGGAGATAAAGACCACAATCAAAAAGGCGACGACATAATCGCGGTTGGAGCAACCGAAGGAGTTGATGCCGTTGTTTGTCCAAAATGTAATGGATATTATAACAAAAAATATTTAAGAAAACACATTAAACTGTGCAAGTTTTCCTATTTAAAAGGTGTTGATTTAAATGGAATATGTAGAGTGCTAATGGCAGATACCCATCCAAGAGCCAATAGATTAATGAGAGATTATATTTTTCCACGAATTAGAAGAGATGATTACTTCAAGCTCATCACTCAAGATGAGTCGTTGGTATTATTTGGAAATATAAATGCACTGACCTATCTTCAAACGAATCAGCACCATGATAAAATGGTTGCTCAACACCTACGTCTTTTATGCCGAATATTTATCACTATGTCCACTGATGTGCCCACTTTAACATGTTTAAAAGAGATGATAAATGCTGTGCATTACGACGCCTTTGTAATAGCAGTCAAGAAAATTGCTGGTTATGCTAAGGATAGCATAGAGCACCCAACAGTGATGAATGCTGCATGTAATGCAATCCGGCGATTTGCTATATTTTTAAGATGTTTAGCAATAAAGCAAAACAATACTCTGGAAATTGAGATTTTTGATAGATTCATTTACTTGCTTACACACAGCCAAAATCTGGATTTACAAAGATTGCTTTAGAAAAGAGAACGGCGATTCAACGAAAGAGAAAAGTTGTGATTCCCACACGAGATGAAATCAATGCATTGTTAACAAAAATTGATGAAGAAATTATGAAATCTTATTACCTTTTGTCCGAAACCTTGATTTAGAAAATTGGAAACATTTAACCAAAATGCTGTTGATATATATCATGATATTTTGTAGAAAGAGACCTGGTGATATTGAGAGATTGGAAATGCAGGAGTATAATCGGATTAATGTCATGGAGGGTGACTTCATAACTAGTATGGATGAAAACAAACAAAATTTGGCACATCAGTTGGCACGATGTGTGACTAGAGGAAAACTTAATCAAAATGCATCTATACTTATTTTAAGGAAACATATAAGAGCCATAGAACTACTAAAAACATATCGAGACCAAGCTGGAGTAGCTACAAATAAATTTTTATGGGCTGATCCAGACAAAAAACGTTATGATTATTTCACAGCTCATCATATTCTGGTCAACTTTTGTAAAAGTCATAATTTGAACACTCAGAAATTTTCTGCAACTAGGTTCAGGTATCATCTTGCGAGCAGCACAAGTCGTTTGGACACAGTAAAGCAGCGAGTGATCAGTAAATTTATGGGCCATGACGAAGGTGTCCACCAAAAGATATATCAGAAACAATCAATACAAAGTGATGTATTTACTATGGGTGACATTTTATTTACATGTAACGGTTTTACCAGAAAAGTTTCTGAAGAAAACAATATTCAACCCATAACGGAAGTTATTAATAGTTTGTCTGCCTCATGGCTACAAAGGGACGAAATTGAAGATACAACTCTCTCACATCATTTACCAGAATATATCGAGACAGAAAATAGCTCTCATAGTAACTTGCCTACCACTTCTTCAATTTCCGATGAACCAACACGACTTTCGGCCGATTGCACAACACCTACAAAGAGGTCTTCTACCCCTATGTCGGATTCTTGTATCGATTTCGACGTAAATGTAACTCCCATTAAAAAACGGCTTCCCTTAACAAATTGCCAAAGGAAATCATGGATGACACCTGAAAGAAAATTGACCAGAGAACTATTCAAATCATATTATGCCGAAAAAACAGTCCCATCATTAGAAGAATGTCTGCACACTGCTGACGGTAAATTATCCAGAGGGCCAGCTCAAATAAGAAACTGGATCAAATTGGATTTGGAACGAAATTCTGGTAAAACTTATATTTTTTTAACTAATAGATCTTAAAAAAGTGGATTCATGTTTTCTCATTTATTTCTAAAAAAACTAGTGAACAGTTCTTCACATTATTAGTATATAGAAAAATATTGTATGTAGTATTATTTTATGTGTTCTGTTTTTTTTAGATAATGCAAGAAACTGTCGACGTTGGCGAACGCCACAAAAACAAGCCCTAAGACAAATTTTTCGACCGTACTACGAAGGCAAACGTCCTTTGATATATCCATCTATTGCAGAAATGAATGAAGCTATTGAGACAGTTCCAGAATTACGAGGAAAAACAACATCGGCGATCCGCAGTCAATTACAACATGATTACAAATATGTCCAGGCCAAGCAGAATATTTGAAACTGACAACCTTTGATCATTAAACAGGCTATACTAAATTCAAACACAAGCTGCCGACGATGTAAATAAACACCAGCTTACGACATACGTCTCTCCACGCTGGTGTTTGTTCACATCGTCAGCAGCTTGTGTTTGAATTTAGTATACATAACGCTCGATACCGACAACACACTTTGTTTGCAGCCCACATCTCAGGGGCTCAGAATTTGTTTGTCCCTGGAAAGATATATAGTAAACACTACTTTGACATTTTCTCTTGCACATTTTACAGTGTTCATCATTTTCTAAATACCTACAATTTAAACGAATAATCAAAATTTTCTTGGTTGAATTGTTTCAAGTTGCTTCACAATATTAAGGATATCTTGAAACTCAACGATTTAACTATGGTAAAACAACAAAGGGTGTTGTTACATTCATCTAGTCTGTTCAATGGTTGCAGCAGCGATAACAGCGAATGTTTTTATCCAACTAGCAGCGTTTTTTTATAAAACCGACAGCGAATGTTTTTATTCAACTAGCGGCGATTTTTTATAAAACCGAAATTTTTATTAGGTGCATAGTTTATAAAAAAACGTTTTAAAAAGTTACTTCAAAATCAGTATCAACATTTTCTCAATGTCATTTGTACAGGAATTATTGATTTATGAATATAAAAATGTTTATACCTGTTTTGATAGTTACTCTTGAAAACCTCTTAAGAGTGTATACAGGGTGATTGATTAGTGTGATAAAGCTCAGAAGGACTGTTTTCATGAAAGATACCAAAAAAAGTTTATATTACGAAAATTGTAGGCAGCTTTAAGCTGAGCTTTATCACACTAATCAATCACCCTGTATATATTATCCAAATCAATAGTTTATTGGTAAAAACATAGATTTTACATTTTTCGTTTTTTCTTAGAATCTAATATTCCAAAGTGAGTGTTTGTTTTAATGATTGCAGCAGCGATAACGGCGAATGTTTTTATTCAACTAGCGGCGTTTTTTTTATAAAACCAAAATTTTTATTAGGTACATAGTTTATAAAAAAACGTTTCAAAAAGTTAGTATCAACATTTTCTCAATGTCATTTGTACAGGAATTATTGATTTCTGAATTTAAAAATGTTGATACCTGTTTTGTTAGTTACTATTGAAAACCTCGTCAAGTGTGTACATATGTTATATATGAGAAAATATCGATTTTACATTTTTAGTTTTTTTTTTATTAGGCCAAGCAATAGAGCAAGAAGTATAGTTTTTTTGACAAAAATTCTAGTAGAAAACGGATGATACCATAATATAGAAGACATTACATAGTATAATTTTGATATGTTTTGGACACGCAAATGTTTTTCAGTAATTTGTTATAAATATCTAACAAAAAAAACTCCCTTTTTTAGTTTTTTTTTCATATAACGTAAAAAGTACTTTTCACGTTAGATGAAAAGAAGTACAACAAGGAGGCTTTTTTCGTTTTGAATGTTTATAACATAACCAATTACTGAAAAACATTCGCGTGTCCAAAACATATCAAAATTATACTACGTAATGTCTTTTATATGATAGCACCATCCGTTTTCTACAAGGATTTCTGTCAAAAATATTTACCTATATCTTGGCCTATATTCCAAAGCGATTTTATGGTTAAGCACAAATAATTATTTTTATATTTTGTTTCTTTTTTTAAGTGTTCTAGTCAAAGAGCATATCTTGTTGAAAGTGTCTACATGTTACCGAAACAATGTGATAAAATTTATGTTTGGTAGATTTGTACATGAAATATAATATTACTGTCACAATTTTGTTTTAATTTACCTACAAACCTATTAACAGTGAAACTACTTAACAATTAATTTTTATCTAAGACTTTAAAAATTAATAAAATGCACATAAAGTAAGAAGTGCAACCTATATTCTGTGGATCAGCGACGGAGATGAGAATAGGTCTAATTAAAAAATCGAATAGATGAGGCTTTTACTTGATGAAGATCCATATTGAACGAACGTCAGTTCGAATATAATGAAGTTTTAAACAAATTATATTGTTTTATTTCATCGTTCAGGTGTAATTCACTCTATCTAGACAAAGATGAAAATATCGATTTGCCAGATTTTATTGTTATAGTAATGCCGTCGTGAAAAATATAATATATTCGAAAATAAAGATACTTTTGAGAAATCTTTTCAATAACTTTGAAAAGTATCGTAAGATAGTCAAGTACTGAGTTTAGATTCAACAGATTTTTCTGTGCTTGCATACATATATTTGTCTCCAATGTATGTATGTATACCTACTTATTTGAAATAAGTGTATCAATATAATTAGCAGTACATCTAAAATGCTTAGTGCTGAACTTTTGCAGGTGTGGTCGTTTGATTTCTATGTAGCTGTGAAATATAAGTTCCACATATGGATTAAGATTAGTAATCAGCAAATTGCAATAATAAACGTTGACTGATTGAACTCTTGTCATGAATTTGTTTATGTCACATATTCAGCAGTTTTTAATATCCCAGTTAGTACAATGAAGTGACATTAGCTAAAATAAATAATATGTTGATATGGTATGTTGTGTTACAAAGGCAGAAAATAAGCTTTGGCTGCATGCTAAGCGAAAATCTGCTAGTGTTTTCTCTATCTGTTACACAGTAAATAGGAACATGTAACAAAAATCTTCAATGTACATAATTTACTTTGAAACTTCAGTAGTAAGAGTGTACGAATTTATTTATTATAATAATTATTGTTAATTACTGCTTGACTTACGGATTATAGAGTTGTAAGTATTTATAAAAAAAAATTATTGTAGATTCCCCATAAGTGTTTTTGATATTTAAAAATTTTTTAGATACTACAAATGTATTTTCGCTATTTTTAAGTATCTAGGATAACTCATACTTTTTCCAGTATCTTGTATCTTTGAATGTATTGCAAAACAAGTATCCTTATGTGGTCTAAATATTTTACAAATAATATCATTTGGTAACTTCGTCTGCCATCTGTGGTGGAGTAGGTGAACTATATGCGCCAATAAAATATTTTTTGGCCGGTATGTCGTACATTTCCATACCTATTTCTCATATATATTTTTGTCGTACATTTAGCCATTTAGAATATATATATATATATGTTTGTCCTCCGTCAAGTTCGGCGTCCCAGTATATCGTATACTAGTATATACTTATACCGGTATATACCGGTATATGTTTTGTGTAAAGTGGTGAGTTTGACTTCACGTTTTTTCATCATATACTGTCAAGTTTGGCTACATAGGACGTACGTACATTTAATTTCCTAAAGGGATAATATAATCGAAATTTGAATGATAAAACTATGGTAACAGAAGTTTCTTCATCGAGAGTAGTTGACATTCCGATTGGTAGTTTGTAATATACCTTCGTAAAAAGGCAGGTTTATGTATATTATTAAAAACCTTATATATTTGAAGTAGTTAATTATTAACAATAAACGCGGTAACTGATAATTACATTTTTTAGTGTTGCCTGATAGGTAAAGACAATCGTGAATTCGTGAAGACAACTTTAAAAGAGAAGAAGAAGTATACCTATGGTATAAAAAGTAATATTGGAAAACTAAAATTAAATTGCATAGTTTTTCGTAGGGATGGCTGATCCAAACATTTTTATGGATCAGTTCCAACCTGATCCAGTCCAGAGTGATAACTAGTCCAAAGATCAGTTCCAGTTACTAGTCCGTCCGGAAGTTTTGGGAGGGGTAGGTATGCTTTTACAGCGGTAGGTAAACAACCGTAAACGTGTACATACTAGACTTGAACTGATCTTGAACCGCTCGCGTTCAATTCAACGTATCGTTAATGTTGTATTGTACGAGTGCGGGGTACGAATTACGAATTTGAGTATTTACATTTGTATGTTATATCAGTTCAGTTGATTTGAGAAATTGAACCGCGACTGATTTATAGGGGCGAGTGAGTGACTGTCTGTCTGTCTGTAGTGCATGTATATTTTTTGTTAGGAGGATGTCAAATAAAAGAAGCCCGATATGGCTTTATTTTACTATTATAGACAACGATACAAAAATTTGTCAGTGCGATATTTGTAAACAGCAGCTGAGTTTCAAACATTCAGCCTCGAATTTAAAAAAACATTTCAAGCGAAAACACCCTTCTGTGGAACTTGTTCCTGAAAAATCGCAAACAGAAAATATTCCTTCCACCAGTGGTTTGAAACGTTCATTACCTTATGATGCTGAGATTTGCGAGAATGATGCCCAAGCATCTACTTCGAAAAAAAGTAAACTGGACACCGTTTTGCTTGTGCATAGTGACAATAAAAATATAGTTAAAAAAAAATCTCTTCTTTTATACCAAAAAAAATCACAGGAAGTATCAAAGCAAAAATTGATGCAGATTTATTGGGATTATTCATTTTCGACTATCAACCTTTCAGTGTAGTGCAGGACAGAGGATTCAAAAAATTTGTATATTCATTGAATCCTTCTTACGAATTGCCGAATAGGCATACTATATCGAACACTCTCATTCCATTAGTGTATGAAAAACGTTTTGAAGAAGCCAAAATTGAAATGAAGAAAGTGTTAAACGTGTGTTTGACTACAGATTGTTGGACTTCAGCAAAAGTTGAAAGTTTTATGGCTGTGACTTGTCATTTCATCGATGATTTTAAAATGAAATCCGTTCTTTTGAGCTGGGATATTTTGGAAGAAAATCATACTGCTGTTAATTTAGCGGCAAAGCTGAAAGAAGTTGTGCAACAATGGGACTTGGAAAAAAAAGTTATATTAACTGTTTCTGATAATGCCATCAACATAAAAAAGGCTATCACTGATGAGTTAGGTTGGAAATTCTTTGGTTGCTTTGCGCATACATTAAATCTTATTGTTCATGATGCTTTGAAACTGGTTCAACCCATCATTGAAAAAGTAAAAAAAATTGTTTCCCATTTTAGACGAAGTAGTCGGTCGAATTCGAAATTATTGAACTTTCAAAAACAAGCAGGCATTGAAGTTCCCAAGAAGTTAATCCAAGATGTCTCAACACGGTGGAATTCCACATTTTATATGATGGAGCGATTCATAGAATTAGAAAATTGTATTCGATCAACAGTGGGTCTTTTGGACGAAAGCTTGCCACAACTATCGTCGGAAGAGTGGACCATTATGAAAGAATTATGCGAAATATTGAAATATTTCGAGGAGGCAACGAAATCAGTGAGTGGAGAAAGTTACATTTCAGCATCACTCGTCATTGTTTTAAACCGTGGCTTATTAAATGTGTGTGATAAACTGAAAAAAAACCAATTTAACCAAATGTCAAAATCAGTACTGAATTGTCTCGAAAATGGTTTACGTCACAGACTGGGAAATGTTGAATTTAGTAATACACTTGCGATATGTACATTTCTGGATCCGCGATTCAAAACTTTTGCTTTCAAGCATGTGGGTGCCGTAGACAGTATCAAGAAAATTGTGATCAATCTCGTTACCGAGATGGTAACAAAAAAAAATGAACAAAAAATTACTCAGAATGACCCCGCTTCCTCGGAAAATGAGCAGCCCAAAGAAAACGTAAAATTATCATTATGGGATTGCTTGGACGAAGTAGTAACAGAAAGCAAACCAAAAACTTCTAGTAGTTCCAGCAGAGCGATAATGGAGGTTCAGAGGTACTTAGAAGACGATGTACTGGATCGACACGGAAATCCTCTAGAGTGGTGGTAACAAAACCAGTACAACTATCCCTATCTCATCCAACTCGTGCAACAAAAATGCTGTGCACTAGCAACTTCGGTACCGTGCGAGAGACTTTTCTCAAAGGCTGGAAATATTTTAAATGAACGTCGTACGCGACTAAGTGCGGACAAATTAAAAAAACTTTTGTTTTTGAATACAAATGCTCAACAGACATAGTATTAACAAATAGTGACACTTCATTTCCAATGACTTTTCCATTCATTTGTTATTGTTTTTTAGATTTTAATTTATTCTAGGTTTTTGATAGGAATATTTATTTTTTTTTACCAAAGAATTATTTTTATTTGAAATTAGTCGTTTTTTATTTTTTATTACTGAAAAGGGATTATATTTTTTATCACTGAAGAGATTACCTACATGTTTTTGTTAGTTTGTTAAGAAAATATAATTATTATGTTTCTCTATATTTGGTCTTTGGTTTAATTCACCTATCACTAATTTTCACGAATGTAGTTTGCGTTTAGCTTACGAAACCAAAATGTGTACACATAAAATTGCTGACGATTTCTCCAGTTTTATTCACTTCTCCCTATTCGAATAACAAATCAAAATACCAACTAGTCCAAACCTCTCATTATGGTCCGTGTACAAAGCACTATTTGTACCTAATTCTACCAGCCCCATTCCGTCCAATCCATCCTACGCTATAGAAAAGAAAAGACTGCATGCAGTACACAGATAATATACTCACTTAGATAGCCGACTCTTCCCTTACAGCAAAACACGTTTCACTAGTGACACTCGCGACATGAGGATGTACTATGTCCAAAGGCGCCAATTTCAAATTAGTTCAAGTTCAATGGTAAATGATGCAATTACTGTAAAATAGTGTAACCCATATTTTTTGCATGAGTTTTAATCCTCCAAAGCGTCAACATATAATGTTTATCTCTTTAAATGACCATTAAGCTGACGCTTTGGTAAATTAAAACGCATGTATACAAAAAAAGGGTTACACTATTTTTACACAATTGTTTTAAATTTTTGCAAGCAGTTGAAGGTAGAAGTTGATTATATTAAATGCTTGAAAAAATTACTTAGATAAATAAAATGCCAATAATAATATTTGAAATTTCAAATCTTAGCACAATACATTAATATTTGATACTGAAACAAACATTCTGCATGTTTCACTGTTGCTTTGGTCAACGTTAATTGGACTTGGGAAAAAATTTAAACAAATAGTGAACAAAATTTATTATGCATGATAATATTTGATATCAAAAAGACAAAAACATTTTTTTTAATAATATAGTAGCAATTACATCTGTGAATAAACAAACTTTAAGTGAACATAGCAAAAAACAAGATTATTTTTAAGATTCGGTGAAATACTGTACACAATAATTAGAAAACATAATATATAAATATATGATCATATACCCTTTTACCAATTAGGAGTCAGATAAATAATTCGAATATTTTAGTTAGTGAGTACATCGAGAGTTTTAAATGCGTTGTTTAATAGTATTAATTTTTTTATTTCTGCCTTTTAGTACTAAATGTCTCTGCCATGCAGCTTTTTTTAAAATATCATTATCTGATAGGTTATACTGTATCTGCCCTTTTAAAATAGAATTTATATTTTTAAAATAAGTGAATATAAAAAATATTAAAAAAAAATCAATGTAGATTGAAAACATATCATGGTCCTCACACAGAAATGGATTGTAAATACTACGTTTCAATGCTAATGCTATATTTTTTTTAAATTTTGTGTCTAGAATGTATTTATGTGCTTCGGCCATAAAAACTGTCACCATGTTTGAAAACATTCGCCGGAATTGGGTTTTTGTCTTAACCAAATTGCCAGGCTTATATTCCCTCTCTACTATAAGTGAGTGTTCGTTTGATGCTGGTGCCTGTAATTGATTAAGGCACCTCTGACAATTGCCAATTTTTTTTTTAATTTTTTTGGCTATATAACCTGCTATATAGGCATGCGTTGCAACTACTCTCTCATTTTCATTATTCTGGAATCCTGTATTATTTATAATATTGACATCTAACAGAGCATCTTCACTTACAACATTACAGTCTTCAATTGTTAATAATGATTTTAATGAATCCAATAATTCATTATCATCATTTTCACAATTGGCATTGATTGAAAGTGGAGATGTAAAATTATTGATGATTAAACTTTTGAACGAACATATAAATGAAAAGCATGTTGGATTTATATTCCTTGCACCATGGCTTCTAATACGCCCAAAAAAGTTTTCCAATGGATCTTGATTGATTCTTCTTGGTATGAAATATTTAAAACCAGATGAATGTAATTTCTCCCAAATATGCATAAAGCCTCTCAATGTTTTCACCCAGTTTGTTATGGTAGGAGGAACTTTTTCTCCTTTAGGAGTGATGAACTTCATAGTTTTAAGAATTTTTATTGCATTTTCCCAAAATTGGTGATGGAGTGAGTCTGGTTTGATGGCACATCGTAAATCTTTTCCATGATCAGCTTCATAAGTCGAACCATTTATGCTGTCAAAGAGTTGGTCCATAAAAGTTATAAAAATGGATGTATTCTCAGCTGTCTTTGACATTAGCCCTTGCTGACCTGCAAAAAATGTTAGTTATTAGACATAACAAAAAAAATCTAGTAAAATAACTATATAAGATTATTATAGTAGAAAAAGAATTACCATATTTCATTGTCCATCTCATAGTAGATGACACCCTATGAGAAAATACTTGAGCAGCATTCTTGACCTTCATTTTTTTAAGTTTCATTTTGTAGATATGGGCATCAGTCAATTTGTAACACATTCTTGTGTTAAAGTCACCCACATCAAGCTCATATAATTTAATTATATCATTCCAAGATGCTTCTTTTTGGACATTATCAATTTTATATTTCAAATTATATGAGATGAAATTGTTTCTCATGCCCTTTAGTAGATGCGGGGGATCATAAATTGCCACTATTTCGTGCGTTCCAATTCTGAAAGTGTCAATATTATTGCTATTGCTTAGAGTTGATTCTTTTTTTAATTTTCCAATAGCATTAATGTTCGCTGAATACTGGTCACAAACTGTGCAAACAACTACAAAACCTATCTCTTGCAACGCCAAAATTGTATTCTTCAGAATAACTTTCAAATCATCAGAACACATTCCTCCCTGACTAAAGTGAAATGAAATAGGCTGCTTCCACTTTTTCCTTAACCCTTGCAGCATGAACACCATAGCATGATCTGCAAATTTTAGACGTCTCTCACCTCCTATGTCTTCAAAGCCTACAGCAGTATCCCATTTTTTATCAAAAGTGATACCTGCTTCCAATGATATTTCATCAAATATTAATGTGCAGTATCTATCTAAAACGTCTAACTTTTCCACAGATTGTTTCAAAACAGTCATTATTTTAGGGTTAATTCCCACTACAAAATTTATTTTGTTCAGGATATTCATAAGTGTTTTCCTGGAAGGCAATGCAAAAGTAGATTTCAATAATTTGTATGTTTTTGGGCCATGTTTCAAAAGTGAAAGGGCAAACACTTTATCATCCAAACTAAATCGTCTTCCTCTTGCCTGCTTTTTCTGCATTTTCAGTTGACTCTGAATGAAATTTAAAGTTCTTTCATTCACTTTATTTTTAAAGATGGCTAATGACTCTGCATATTTGAAAGCTTCTTCAAGACGTTCTTTATTTGATGCATTCTGAAACTTGAGACGACGAGAAACTTTTTCAAGATCTACTGCTATTTTGTACAATTTTCGTTTCCTAGGTGTTAATTTTGAAACTCTAGTAACACCGACAGATCTTAGAAGGCTAATTTTCTGAGTAGTACCTAAAAAAATAAATAATGATAAGCTGATAATAAACTAGACAATGGGATATTTATTTAACTTTGAAAAGAACATAAAAGTACCTTTGTAAGTTGGAGTCTTAGGTGTATGTTCTCCCAGGTCTGAACTAGTGGAAGGCACCAATGTGACCTCCTCACAAGCTGAACTTGTTGACGGAATAGGTGTTACCTCCTCACAAGTTAAACTTGTAGATGTAACGGGATTTATGATCTCCATATTTGCTGAAAATTATGAATATTTTAAGTATCAAAACTTATATTTATGTTTTAAACATAAGGTTGAAAGATATGCAATTATCTTGATTTTCTGCTGAAATTGTAATGTATATACTTCAATCTGTAGAAGTGTATTTTATATATTTTAGTTTTTAGTATAGACATATATTTACATATACTTACTTGGCATATATAAGGATGGTACAGCATGACATTTTAAATTGGTTCTATTCTTATGGCTAATAAATTTCATATCTTCAGAGAAATGTAGATCACAAACCCTATATGCATGCCTTTGTTTGGTGCTTATATCAAGAAGATCTTGTCTTCCTACAGCAAGGCACCATTGTCGTCTATTCTATAAATCATAATATGTATAAAATGGTAATTAGTTAATTATGGACTGCTTACCTCTGGATCTTTTGGTAAACAATGTAACAATTTTGTATTATTGCAACCAGGAATAGAACACATAAAAACCATTTTGATAAAAAATATAAGAAACTGTAAAATTAAAAACCACAACCGTAACCGTAAATTCACGAATGTAAAATGGTGGTAATGGTAATATGCACAGTTTACTGCTCAAATCTTCTTTTCCGTGGTCTCGTCCGAGCTATTCTTTGGCTAGTAACGACGCTCACGACAATTGCGACGTGAGGAGTAACTACAAATAAAGAACTGTCAAACATCGAGAGTGAGCACCCCATGATGCAGTACATGCCGTTGAACGGCAGCGTCGGCAGCCGTCCGTTCACCTAGTCTGTCCCCGATCTGTGGCCCGAAATCCCGAATCATCGAATCACAGTAGTCGGCGCAGAACAGTCGCGCGCGGGCCGTGCCACGCTACAATGACTGGACTAATACTCGTACCTGAATAAATTGTCGGTTCGGATCAGTTCCATCAGTCCAACCCGCCGGATCAGGTCCAAGGGATCAGTTCCAGTACAGGTTAGCCACCCCTAGTTTTTCGAGAATATATAAACAAAAGAATTGAAAAATAATATCGTTAATAATTAAACGATATATGAAAGACAAGCAAAGGAAATCTGTAATCTGAAAAGTTCCAAGAAATGTACCTACAAGGTAACTGAAAAATAGTTTTTATGGATAAACCAAATAATATAAATTACTATATACCTATATGGAGAAAAATGAATAGGGAATTAATGTTAAATTACACTATACAACACCTTTCATCGGGGAACAGAGTGAAAAATTGATGAAGCATGTATAAACTTACAAAAGGAGTAGATGCAGTTGCCATAGGAAATATTGGGCTAGTATTAAAAACATTAAATAACTAGTGGTAGAAAAGGAGTTAATGAAAGTGATGGGATCTAGGACAAACAACCTCTATTGAAATTTTCTCTACAATATACAAATAATAATAATGTAATTAGTTAAGACATATTAATTAATATTTTAACTGACATACCTCTCACGGATGGACAATAAAAAAGTACTAATAAATATAAATAAAGTTTAACTAGTGAAATTTCATAAAAGTGTTCTTAATTAGACCATTGCAACTCATTCCACATATTTACCAAAAGTTCAAGAGTTTCATATTATTTACAATCTGTTAGCCATAAGGTCAGTAATGGGTTAATTGCTAGTAAACTATCTGGATGTTTTTCAATACCTATGGAATGTAACTATGTATAATAAACCATTTTAATTATCACAAAAATTCTTTTGAAAGGTGAATGCGATTATGAAAAAATAAATTTGAAAGAGTAGTAAATAGGTAAGTATATACTAAAGGTATAAACAGATATAGGTTGCTAATAAATTACTACTAATTATAATTTATAATAATAACTAATAGTTAAAAAACTGATTATTATTTAGCTTTTTTATTAAAACCTGCAATGTGGAAATAAGTGTCCAATTTCAGACTTGGTATTTGCTACTTATCTATAGTAGAAGTTAGAAATATTCCTTTCAGTTTAGAAATAATACAACGAGTAATATGCTTTACTAGTATATATTTAATTGTGTGAAATTATGTTATGTGCAACCAATTCATCCTTCCTGGTACATAACTGAAATATAATTTTTGTTTTATTTATTATATGGTAACAGTTAATATAGTGTAGTCATTAAAATAAGTAAATTACAATAAAACACAAAATATATAATGTCAACAACACCTAAAATAGAGGTAAATTGGGTAACTGTCAAAATAAAACTACACAACCAGTTTAAAGTTATTCTGGATCAGATAATTTTTATTTTGTTTAAACCAAAGTATTGCCATTGTATAAATTACCTACTTGCTTTCATATAAGTGGGTACATGTAATAACATTTCATTGAGGTCCAAATATGGATATGTCTAATAATATAAATATTTACAGTTCTTTATTCATTGAAATATATATTTCATTATGCAACAGCAATGTAATCGCATTAAATACCTTTTCATTGATTCTGGTCAAAATGTAATAAAAAATCTTTACAATACAAAAGTTACATCAAACAAGAATTGAAACCAATTCTTCTAGCCTATTACAGAGTGACTGTTGAAAGTATCCGATAGAGGAAAAATTCATATCTAGTTTTTAAATAGAAATAGGAACATCATATGAAAGTATTCATTTAATCCTGTTAGATTTACACTCAACCTATGGTTTTTTAGATTTAGGACACTCAACCTATGGCTTTTTAACTATACAAATTGTAACTTTTGGGATACATTTTTAAAACGAAAGTAAAGACATGCATCTCTTGGGACGAGATCTGATTTTTGGGAATAAATGAATTTATCATCAGCTAAAATACTGCCAGTGTCCCACTGTTGATTAGTTTTCATTTGCAATCAGCTAACTTTCATTTTGGTATCTACTGATGCTAATTGGTTTTTGTTGTAATTACGATACTTTTTTAATCGATCCTATCCTACATTTGCAATTATATTTAAATAAATTAAAATCTATTCTCAAGCATTATTTTCTTCGTTATTATTGACTTTCCATGAACAAAACATATCATCTCATATATGGAGATATTGTTGAAGCAGAATGAAGAATACATCTAAGTAATTTACCATCCTGTATTTGAAATAAGTTAATGAGTGAGTTACGTAGTTAATATAATAGAATATGTCAATTTGATTGAAATAAAATTATAATTAGACAAAGTCATTATTTTATTACGAAGGGAAGTTTTTTCTAGTTAGACGATCTGATAATATTAACATGGTAGCAGAGCGTACAGTGCCTAAATGGTAATGCTAGAAGAAACAAGAAATTAAGTAAGAATAAAAATTAAAAAAGATTTTGTAACTGTCTCTGAAAGCTGTCATCTTCATAAAGTAATAAAACGCATTTTCAATTAAATCCAGAGTAAAATGGATCCCAGTAAGGTGCAAATTGGATTACTTGAAGGTAAAGATAGCTGGACTACATGGAAATACAAGCTTTCTATTCTTCTGAGAAGTGTGAAAGGCGCGATGGACGTCCTTGAAGGTAGATTAACTTCACCGAAGTCGTTACCCCAAGAAGCAACACAAGAAGAAAAATGCAAGTATGAAAAAGATGTTACATTTTTCAATCAAACGGATAGTACTGTTTTATTAGTTCTCACAATAAATATGACTCAAAGCACATTAGAAAAAGTCATGAGATTTTCGACCGCCAGGGAAGTCTGGTTGGAGCTTCATCGTTTGTATGATGGTAGTGCAACAGATAAAACCTATGATATCTGAATGCAATTTTTTAGTTATATTAGACAATCAGATGACGATATTGCTACTCATACATCAAAACTTAAGAACCTTTGGAATAATTTGCAAAACGAAATTTTAAAAGATAAAGCAGTTGCTGAAAATTACTGTAAGTGCGACTTGCCAGATATTTTGCTTATTTGTAAAATATTAGAAACTTTACCACCTGAATATTTCTCATTCAAGTCTAGTTGGATTCTGGTATCAAATAAGGACAGAACAATAGATAACTTGACAAATCAGCTATGCTCTTATGAAAAAGCATTAACAAACAAAAATGAGAGCAAGCAAGAAGTTTTATATACAGTGAATAAGAGCAAAGCACATAAATATGGTTATTATTGCAATTACTGTAAGCAAAAAGGTCATAAAGTGAAGCAATGCGATAAATGGAAAACCGATGGAAGACCTCCTAAGCCAGAGAATTCGAAAAAACATACAAATTCTAAAGCGAAAGAAATTCAGATGTCATTAGTTGCTGTATCATCGAATGTTTTGAATTGCGAAGCAGATTTTAAAAATTGGTATGTTGATAACGGAGCGACTAATCACATAACAAATCAACAAGATGTATTTCAATCGTATACACCATTTAACGAAGAGCAAACAATAACAACTGCTAATGGATATGCAGTTCCTGCATTAGGACAAGGTACCATCAAAATACAATCTTTTGTAAACGGAAAAAAGAAAGAGTTTTCATTGACCAACGTATGGTATGTACCCAACATCAAGAAAAATATTTTCTCAACTTTGTCTGCTCAGGACAAACATCCAGAAAGTGAATTTATTTCCACCACTAAGTGCTGCTATTTTAAAATTTTTAACGAAACAATAATTGTTGGATCAAGATGTCAGTCTGGTGGACTATATAAATTGAAGATGCGGGCAACCAAACCTGAACATCTGAGTGTCAATATGGTTACTTCTAAAGAAAATATATTGCAACTCTACCACGAAAGGCTGGGTCATCATGGTAAGAGACATGTTAAAAATGTAATTAAGCAAGAATTTAACATTGACGTGAAGCTGGATAGTGAATTATGTGAGGGCTGCGTCTATGGAAAGGCTTCTGTGAAAAAGTTTGGCATAAGAAAAAGAACAGAAACACCAGGAGAACTGATCCATTCAGATGTTTGTGGACCTTTTCAGATCTCAAAATCAGGTTTTAAATATTTTGTTTTATTTAAAGATGATTTTAGCAGATATCGATTTGTATATTTTTTAAAGCGAAAGTCAGAAGTAGCTGATAAATTAGATATAGTTTTAAAAGAAATGAAAGCTGCAGGATATGGTGTTAAAGAATTTTTGTCAGATCATGGTGGAGAATTTGATAATCATAAAGTAGCAAATATTTTAAACAAATATGGAATAAAACAAAGATTGGTGATGCCGTATACACCACAACAAAATGGCTGTTCAGAGCGTGATAACAGAACGATTGTCGAATGTGCAAGATCTTTAATGCATGCAAGAGAAAGTATCTTTGATCAAACATTTTGGGCTGAATTAATAAACACAGCTACATATATCTTAAATAGATCTGGTATATCCAGTATTCCTGGTAAATCACCACATGAAATATGGTTTAACAAGAAGCCTGAACTTAAACATTTAAGAGTAATCGGTAGTACTTGTTATGCTCATGTTCCTAAAGTTTGCAGAAGAAAATTGGATAAGAAATCTATTAAAGGTATACTCGTTGGTTATGAAAATGATGATGGATACAGGATATGGTCAGAAGATCAGCATCGACTTATACTTTCACGAGATGTTATTTTCAATGAATTTGAAACTCTAGGTGTGGTACAAGAATCCAAACAATTTCCATGTTTGCAACCTACAATAGATGTCTTGGATCTTGTTCAAAATAATTGTGATACAGAAGAAATAGACATTGTTGATGTAAGTAGTGATGTTATGGAAGAAATGGATCTAGATTACCAAGCAGATGACCAATGTTATGAACCAGAAGAGAGTTTAGACGAAGATATAGAATTTAGAAGACAATTGAGAGAAAGATCAAACATTAAGAAACCGACACGCTTTGACGAGTTCGTTATGATGGTTGCTGCTGAAATAAACCACCCCAAAGAACCACTTAGTTACAAAGAAGCAATTGTTTGTTGTGAACAAAATAACTGGAGGCTGGCAATGGAGCATGAAATGCAGTCATTAAAAGAGAATTGTACATGGGTTTTGAAAAATTTACCTGAAAACAAAAAAGCAATTCCTTGTAAGTGGGTGTATAAACTCAAAACCAATCCAGATGGTTCAATTGATAAATACAAAGCTCGTCTGGTAGTGAAGGGTTATTCACAAAGAAAAGGAGAAGATTATGAACAAACGTTTAGTCCAGTAGCTAAAGGTGGTACGATAAGAGCCGTTATAAGTATAGCTGCTAGTAAAAACATGTCACTCACACAATTCGATGTCTGTACTGCATTTCTTTACGGTACTCTAGACGAAGAAGTGTTCATGAAACAACCAGAAGGCTACGATGATGGTACTGGTATGGTTTGTCATCTTCAGAGAAGTTTATATGGGTTAAAGCAAGCACCAAGGTGCTGGAATAAGCGTTTTGGAAACTTTATAGATTCGCTTGGCTTTAAACGAAGTACTGCAGACCCATGTTTATTTATTAAGAATGAAGGAAAAGACATGTTGATATTAGTGCTGTATGTTGACGACGGTCTAATAGCATGTACGAATGAGACAATGAAGATGGATTTTTTGAAGAAACTTCAGGGGAAGTTTAAAATAACAGTTAAACCAGCTACATATTTCTTAGGTTTGGAAATAGAGAAAAATCAAGACGACTCAATAAGTGTTACCCAGTCAGCTTATACAAAAAAGGTGCTAGAACGTTTTGGCATGGAAAATAGCAAACCGGTCTCGACCCCGATTGTAAAAGAAGCCATCCAATTAGGGAAGGAAACTAGTGAAACGGAATCGAATACTTCTTTTCCATATCGCGAAGCAGTGGGTGCTCTTATGTACCTAATGACGGGTACACGTCCAGATATAGCTTATGCTGTTAGTGTTGTATCCAGAAAATTAGAAAATCCAAGTCAAAACGACTGTGTGAAAGTTAAGAGAATATTCCGCTATTTGAATGGTACAATAAATTATCGCTTAACTTATATGCAAAAGCCAGAAATACAACCTCAGTTAACAAGCTATAGTGATGCTGATCATGGAGGTGATATTACTACCGGAAGATCGACATCTGGGGTATTGTGTCTTTATGCTGGAGCAGCTGTATCTTGGTTCAGTCAGCGACAAACATCAGTAGCCATATCGACAACAGAGGCAGAAATAGTAGCTGCAAGTGACGCTGCACGAAAAATAGTCTGGTTAAAAAGAATATTTATGGAATTAACAGGCGTTAACTTGGTTCCGACACTACATGTGGACAATGAATCTGCCATAAGATTAACGCAGAATCCCGAGTTTCATCGTCGGACTAAACATATACATATTAGACATTTTTTTGTTAGAGAAATGGTGTTGGATGGATCACTTGAAGTAGTAAAGGTATCATCTGAAAATCAATTAGCCGATATTATGACGAAGCCACTGTTTTCTAACAGATTGAAAAAATTACTTTTTGGAATGGGGTTGGCAAATTACTCAATGAGGGAAGGTGTTGAAGCAGAATGAAGAATACATCTAAGTAATTTACCATCCTGTATTTGAAATAAGTTAATGAGTGAGTTACGTAGTTAATATAATAGAATATGTCAATTTGATTGAAATAAAATTATAATTAGACAAAGTCATTATTTTATTACGAAGGGAAGTTTTTTCTAGTTAGACGATCTGATAATATTAACAGATATTTGTTGTGTAAGTAAATAATACTTGATATAAAGAACATTGTAACCTGAATTGATGATGTTTCATATGTAGCTTAAATTAGTGCTAAAAGTTTAAACAAACTGGAAGGCACTTTTCCACATACAATTTTAATATGTAAATTGATAATAAAAGTAAGTAGGTACTTATTATAAACTTTAAAATTATATAATAGGCCCTTTTTAATTGGAATACTTGAGGTATATTAATGATTTAAAAATACGTATTCCCAAAAAATTGTATTATCATATATAAAGCTATATATCTTTTTACCACAAAAATAAAACATTTAATGAAAAACTAAAACATGCTTCAGTTTAGAAAGATATGTTACCAAAGAATATACTGTACGCTCTTAAATAAATAGTCGTTTGAGTATTTTGTGAGTTTTATTGGGGATGAAAAACCCCGTATTAGTTAACATGTATGTGATTTGATTAGATTGACTATTTTGCAATAGAGTAAATGTTCTGAATAGGTGAATAAAATAAAAAGTTCACTGGACATACAATTTTATTTGTTGCTTACAAAGATAGGAATATAAATATTAAGTACCTATAATAATTTTGATTACAAAGTACAATTAAAACTTTTTCTATGTTATCTGTTGAAAAACTTTATTAATTATCATCTAACAATAATTAAAATTCTGCTGTTTATTAGGTACTTACATTAATAGAACGTTTGTGATTACTGAAAACAAAGTTTAAATTATATGAATCAAACACAAAAAATAACTCCACTATACCTGTTCTGTCATGTCTATCCTGATGATGGAGACTTGCTCTATAAAACAATTATTGATTGAAGTTTAAATGTAGTGGAATTTACATTTTATTTGAATTATCATGGACATAGGTACATACTTCACTTGCAAGGTTTGGAACAATCACCATTAATTTACCCAGATTTAAAAATCGAGAAAAAATGTTTAATGTTTGTGTAAGTTATTATAAATTTTCAAACCTGTTAGTATTATAAAATAATCAAGATTTCAATTATAATCTAAATATTGCAATTTCCATTTTATTAGGCTTTTCACCTATGAACAAAATGTTACATAGATAAAGAGATAAAAAACTTTCAGAATTCTTTTTATGACAATATCTACCTTTCATAGTTTTTGTTTAAGAATATAAATAAGCAGCTTTTGGTTTTTTTATTGTTTTTATTTTTTATAGAAATAAAAATAAAAGCAAGACAATTGACAATTTAACCAGTTTCTTCTTGTCTTGATTGCGATTATGACATCTTGCTAGCATTTAGCCAGTTTGAAAACTAATTTTTATTTTGGTCCTTGATTAAATTTTATCTTTTTAAAAAAGTGATTATTTATTGTTTAAGGGTCGGCATTATAAACATAGGTAACACGATTATAAACATCGATGTTAATTTAAACAGTCAAGTTAACTTTAGCATTAAAATAACAGTTTTATCAATTGTCTTATGGTTTTATAAAAGTACCATTTCTAAAATAAAAAGAAGAAGGCAAAAAGCAATAAAAGCATAGATTTCTCTATGCCATAGAGTCTATGGCAATGAAACACTCACCCGCATCTTTTGGAAATTATATATTTAATGTACTTAATGACAATGTAGGGTTTCTAAATATTTGCAATATCAAAAGTTTTGTGCTACGTGCTTTTAGAACTGAGCCAGAGTGATGTATTAATGAACAGCTCTAGTTTCTCCATTGTCATACTGGACCAAGCTCAACTAGAGAATTTAATTATCCCTTAATATCAGCCTCTATAAAGTCAATTTAATAAGAAAAGAAAATCTGTAGACCAAGAACCTACAGAATTCATAAATATATTTGCTTCCAGATTGGTTTTAAAAACAGACTCTACAATATTTACCTATAGTTAATTTTTCCATTAAATGTTTTTTATATAATATGCACAAACTTGGCTGCCGAAAAGTGGAGAATAAAGGATACAAGAAAAGTAAATAAGCTCAACTGATAATTTATTAATGTGGTCTACAACATATTTGATGAAGAGGAGGAAAATTAATATTACACCAGTTGTTTATGTAATGCTTATCTACATTTGTGGATGTACCTTAAAACATTTTTAATTTTGTACAGAAGAATGAAAACCAATTATTTCATGTACTTACAATACAGATAATTAAATGATACATTTAATACAAGAGTAAAAGTGGAATTACATAAATGTAGCAGAAGATTCTTAAAGTTCTTTATAACGAAATAGAAAATAATTGTTTCCTCCCCCACATCAGGTAGGAAATAGTAATTAGAGGTTAGTAGTGAAAAAAGTACTTTTCCTCCTTAACGTTAGATTTTTAAATGAAAATGTCAACTTCAGGATTCTTAGATACCTTTTTTGAGTTAAAAGTCAGAAAATTATAGTAGTGCAAACGTTATGTTTATTAAACTTGATTAAATATTTGAATAATGGAAAGTGACCTAATATTAAAGAACAAGAGCCAACATTACTACCACAAAAATCTGAAATCCGTAGGTATGAAAAACATTATACATTTATAAGCAATGTGCTAAAGACAAGATTAATAAGTGGCAGGAGGAAAAATCAATGAATTACACGAGAGTAAAGTGCCTTTGTGTCCTTGGATGTTTACTGCCCTCCGCTCAGTATACATCTGAGGGAAGAAAAGTGGCACTATATTTTAACTATTAAAAATCTCCTCCAAATATGAAATTTAAACGATTGAAATTATAGTGTTGGATAAGTTGAGATCATTTTAAAACTGCTAATAAAAATTTTCAACCAATAGAAACCACCCCTAATCACTAAAATTATCCTGCACTTTAAATTTATAATATATTTTGAAAAGTTAATAGGAAAAATACAAAAATATGTGGAAACTCTGCTTAAAATACATCCCTCTTATCGATTGTCATAGTTATTTTAAACATAGGTAATTTTTTCACAGCACATATTTATTGGCGCAATATCACTTTTGCTCTTTACTGTATTTTCAAAGTCTTGACCAAGGTTCTACAATGAGAGAACAATTTATAGACTAAATCATTAGTCAAAGTCGAATAGTGATGAAAGACTCCATCTCGATTTATGCTGGTATTGAAAAACCGGTGTTGACTATTAAAATATCGAGGACATGAATATTTAAAACACATTTGTAATTGAAAGCATTTATTCAAAATAAATAAATGAGTTACATGCTTCCTAAAATACAATTTTTTGATCAAAATTGAATGTGGAAAAGTGCCTTCCAGTTTTTTTAAACTTTTTTATTTATTTAAGTACCTACATATGGTGTTATCCAATTTAGCACTAATCTACCAAGAACATGCATGTGAACTAAGCTACATATGAAACATCATCAATTCAAGTTACAATGTCCTTTATAACAATTAAGTAGGTATTCATTATTCATCAAGTCTCATTTCTGCAGCCAAGTTTGTGTATATATAAAAAATGATATAATGGAAAAATTAACTATAAATATTTGAAGTTTGTTTTAAAAACCAATCTAAAAACAAATAATATTTATGAATTCTGTGCTTGTTCCTATTTGACAAATTTTACTTACAAAATATACACTTATCAGTGTATGAGGTCCTTAAAGAATCTGTAGCATCTCCCAGTAAATTTTTGGTAGATAAATACATCTTGTTCTACAGATTTCAATTTTCTTTTCTTACTATCAACTGACTCTATAGAGGCTAACGGTAAGGGGGAATTATATTATCTAGATGAGCTTGGTCCAGGGTTTGTTGGGTACGACAGGGGAAAAACTAGAGCTCATTTCATTATAAAATCATTTTGGCTCAATTCGTCTAAGAGGCCATCAAAAATCAGTTCAGATTCTGACTCAGCCTATAAGCAGGTTTAAAACTTTTGATATTGCAAATATTTAGAAAACTTCCAAATTGCATGAGAGTATTTTATTTTCGTTTCAACTAACCTGAAAAGTACCCTCGCTAGGTAAGTAAATATTCCGTGGTAGGGTTGTTTTTTTGTTTTATTTGTTAATAGAGAGTTTAAGTGATGTCACGAACGTTAACGTAAACGTGTAAATTGACAGCTGCTCATGCGCAGTAAATAAATATTCACGTTAAGGTTTACGGGCCTCCGTTAACTTACGTGCTCCCACGTAAACGTCTAACGTTAATCGATGCTGTCCGAAGCCCTACCGGAGATTACCGATTCCCATATTTTGTTATTAAGTGAGTTTATCTATGATTTGGATCTTGTTCTGTGATTGAGGATGAAATAGATAATAACAAGAATTATTAAAATGCAAATTTTCGTAGAACATTAAAAAACAAAAGGTTAGGTTTGTTAATGTGTGTAAACAAAACTTTACGTTAACGTTCGTGACATCACTTAAACTCTCTTTTATACAATTGAACGTAAACGTAATATTCTTGCGTTAACGTTAACGCAAAAACATAAGGTATATAGTCTTCTTCTCTTTGTTAGACTGTTAGTGGACTCGCGTCGATTAGGGAAATAGGGAGTCCAAACACCACCAACTTGGTTTAATGGTTTGTAAAAAATAAAAATTCTAGGGTTGTCTCTGTTCTAGGTTACCTTTTTGCCTTAATTCTTTTTATTTAAGAAATGGAACTTTTATAAAACTGATGGATATTTTAATGCTAAAGTTGACTTGACTGTTAAAATTGACTTCTAAAGATGTTTATAATGCCAACCCTTAAACAATAAACAAACATTTTAATAAAAATATAAAATTCAATCAAGGAGCAAATCCTCTCATTTCATAGAGTTGACGCGGATTTCAGTAAGTTATTTGGTTATGAAGGATTTACATATAATAAGCCCAATAAAGGAAAAAAGAAGAAGAACATATTAAGAAAGAAGAATAACTTTTTTGTCAAGTTTTAATCAAGGTTATGTTTTTCAGCCCGCATATACACTTTAATAATTTGAGAATCAAAAGTAAATAGTGAATAATAAATGAATTATAACCTTCGTAAAAACTGAAAAATTTGAAAGGACTGTAGGTACCTAAAAAAATTTGAGAAATGAACCAAATACAAATAATATTTAGGGATATGGAGAAGAATTGATAAGGAATTAGAATATGTTAAATTACCCTAGAGACCACGTTTATCAAGAAACAAATGGTGCATATTATTAGGTACAATCAGAGACAACCCTGAGACGCCCAAGTGCATGCAAAATTTTAGTTCGCAATACTCCACTAGTCCATTTTCTGTAAGGTGTGGGGTAGGTGGCGCGCATGTTGTGACAGAGGCAAGAATGGTACGAGAGCCTATTTTCCCGACTCGGCACCCCCTTCCTAGACCATGGAACTGTTTAAAAAAGAGCGCGAACTACGAAGAGATTTAAAAATTCGTTCGTACTACAGAGTTGTTTGAAAAATAATAAGACAAATCAACACAAAGAATTGTTTATTGATAAATATTGCGAAAAATATTAAAGTGCGTTAACATAATACAGTTATATTATTATAATTAAATTACAGTCTTTGAAAAGAAATTACAATCCATATGTTGTGCTATTGAGTTTTGCTAATTAAAGGTATATGTTCATGTTCATTTTGCAAGTGGAAAAAAGAGAATTAATGTTCTTTAATTGTAATACAAGAGAGTGTGTGAATTATTTTGAATTATTCATAGTAATTGATATATTTTTATGTGGGAAGGAATAGTGTAGATTGATATCTAGTCTAGTACACATAATTTTCTTTAATAAACCTTTATATGGAATACAATATATTGAATAATTTTCTTAAATCACTGTCCTCTCAAAACATCATATCAGTAAAATACATTGGATAAAATTTATTTAAGTAAGTAGTTTCTACAAACTACTTATTATATATATATTAAGAAACGTAGTTTATTTACAATATATTAAACATAAAATTAAATGATTTGCAACTTGTTCAGCAGTGGCTAAGCGTCTTTATCTTTTTCTTGGATGCACGTGCTTCTTTGCGAGCCTGTACGACTTCTCGGTTTTTTCTCTTACACCACCAAGGAATTCCTATTCGACACACAGCCAAAATTATTTCCCTGATGACAGCATCTTCATGGCTGGAGCATGTCAGCCAAGAAAAAGATACATTCTCACGGATATATTGCGAGACTACATTTGTTAGATGGTTTTCGTTACAATGCTGGTCTAGTATTCTTTCCAACATTGTAATAGAATAGCCAACTGCTACAACAAGTGGTTCAGACGGGTAGTTCAGATGTTCTGAACTTTGTGACCATTCCTTATAGCCAATAAAAAGGTTGTGGGGAGCATCTGGAGTGGACAGTAGCAGGTTTCGGCAAGCATCACACTGCAAGTGCTCCAAAATTCTTTTCACTATAAAGCGACATAAGCGACCGATAGGGTTGCAGTTGTACCCTGTTCTACGGCATCTGCAATATCATCAGCCATTCTTGCAGGAAACATAGGCTGCAACAGTGGCTGCTGCAATGTTGGAATTGTAGTAGATAAAGAAGCCTCTTGTTCATCCTCCACAACTAGAAAACGGTTCAGGTTGGTCAAGAGGTCATTCTCATCCTCTTCACAATTTGAACCAACAGTTTGACGAGTCAAACCATTTAATATTTGTGTTTTTAAGCTGGCTATAAATTGTATTGGTGTTGGATTGTCTCCACTCCCGCAGCCACCACGAACAGCGCCAAATAAATTTTCCAATGCATCCTGATTAAATGCCCTAGGTCTCATAGAAGACACTCCTTTTGACTGATGAAGATAAGACCAAATTTCACCAATTGCATTCAGTGTAGTAAGCCAACCAACCTGCGAAGGAGGTTTGCTCTTTTTTAGAGTGCCGGCTTTTGTCCAGCGTTGAAACTGCCAATCTTTAATCATCTGGAACGCAGTTTTCCAGTATGAAAAGTGTTTGGATTGTTCGGACACACAACACTTCAACTCCTTTCCTTCTGGTGGTACAGCCCTGCTTCCATTAAAACTGTCAAACAGTTCATCAACCTGCTGCACAAAAGTAGCGGTTGCCATTGCTCTCTGCTCTAGTTCTCCTGCAAAATTTGAAAATTACATAAATATGGATGCTCTTTATATTGTTTGCTACTGTTAACATACCTCGAGATAAAAGTGCATACACAAAAGCTGCTACTGTATGGCTCATGACTTGGGCTGCAATGTTTACCTTCATGGCAAACTGCATAACTGGAGCTAAGTGGGCAGATTTTATTTTATGCAGTGCCCGAAAAACCAAAGGTGTTGCTTGGTCAATTCTGTGAGCCTTCACTACATCTGCAAAACGGGCCTCCATTATATTTTTACTTCCAGCAAATTCCACAGGTAACATCACATTGTGTTTTCGAAATAGTGATACTGTGCACTTGAGGAGATGTGGAGGATCATACATAGTGAACACTCTCTTGTTGTTGATGACAATATATGGATGATGAACACTTGAGCCCATCTCCTTCAAGGCTTTTACATTGGTGGACCCCATATCACAGATAGTCGTTACGACATGGACCTTGGCAAGTTCCTCACATGCACGATATACATCCACAATGCATGTTTGCAAATAAGTAGATGGACATGCACCACTACAGAAAAAAAATGCTACAGGTTGCTTCCAGTTACGCACCACACCTTGAAGCATAAATGTCAGTGCTTTAGTTGCCGTTTTTTTGTTCTGTTGCCACCCAGCTCCTCAAAACCAACAATACGATCAGAACTCTTATCATATTGCACATGCTCTTTTATGTCCATTTCATCAAAGAGTAATGCACAATATTTATCTTCTTCTTTGCAGATGGAGTTTGCAATGTGTCTAAATAGATGTTCATTAATACCGGAATTGAAGGGTATTTTTTGCAACATTGCCAATAATGTATTTCGGGACGGCAGGGCAACAATTTTTCGGAGGAATCTATAACATCGTGGACTTTTTTTCAGCAGTGCCAATGCAAGCACTTTTTCCTGGGTGGTCCAACGCCTGCCATGAGGACTTCGTCTTGCACATCGTAACTGAGATATCAGAAAATCTGCAGTGCTACTCGACATCCCAGCAAACAAATTCCGCGTAACAGGCATATCTGCGATATCTGTTAGTGCCTTGATATCACCAGCCCTTTTTTTGCATAGTGTTTTCAGTTTACGAATATGTGCCTCCTTACTTTCCACAATCCTTATTAAGTGCTTCTTTCTGGGTGATGCCCCCACTTTAGAAAGGCCTTTGATGTTGCGAAAAACAGAACGCTCAATTGGATCGGGAGTACATTGGCTCCTTTGCAACCCTGAACAACTTGCAACTGCCTCTGTGACAGGCATTACTGCTTCCCCTGCAATGAAAAGCACAAAAAATTATTACACTGCAAAAATAAGTACAAATTATGGTTTCAAAGAAGAAAACTGCAAGTCAATACTACATGAATGTATTGTTAAATTATTAGGGCAACTAATTTCGGTCAACTTAACTATCATCAGACCTGTAAGGGTGTTATAATAGCATTTACAAAACATACTTACAAATTATGGTGCCAATTAATGATATTTGGAACCCGAAGGTTTATTGGTGATAAAACCAGATACAGAAAACTTGAATAAGTTATGTTGAAATTGGAATAAAAGCAGAAAGAATAAAGATTAGGAGAGGAATAAGTTTCATTATTGACTTAGTTTTTCTTTTTTGAAATAATTTCTACCACATTTGAGAAATTGTCAACCTTCTACTTACAAATTATGGTGTTAATATTAGTTTGAATGCAAGTAATGGTTTTTACTTAATTACAGTTACCTGTAAATAATTGTCATATAAGTAAAGCGTGATCTAAAGACGTCAAAAAATAATAGTTCAATACTATTAAACGCTTTACAAAATTAGAAAAATTAATTTCCAAAGAGCAGACCGTCCACTAAGAAGCAACAACTACTTCTCGGGCTATATGCCCCGACAGACATTGAATTACACTTCTAAAGTAAACGGGGTTGGTATATCTGTTAAGATAGAACCAACCATTCTGGTTTGCTTTACTTATATGACAATTATTTACAGGTAACTGTAATTAAGTAAATACCTACAAAACCGAGATGGTTTTTTGTCGATATAGAATTTTGGTTTGTGATTAGATGTAGAGATGTCGCCGATGTCGCACTCTTAACATTTCCTTTACTAAGGCTAATGTATTAGTGTGGTATCGACGTAGTCTTTAGTCCAGGATTATGCTCTCAGAGCTCTTGGACGAGTGGCATCTACCTTGTGCTGATGAGGCGCAAAAACGCCGAAACCGGTCCACAAGTGATGTTATTCCTTCTGATCGCAAACCAGAATGGTTGGTTCTATCTTAACAGATATACCAACCCCGTTTACTTTAGAAGTGTAATTCAATGTCTGTCGGGGCATATAGCCCGAGAAGTAGTTGTTGCTTCTTAGTGGACGGTCTGCTCTTTGGAAATTAATTTTTCTAATTTTGTAAAGCGTTTAATAGTATTGAACTATTATTTTTTGACGTCAAGTAATGGTTATTAACAATACAAATACACAAGTTTCCTTTCATACTTTTTTATAGGTAGGTTATCAGAAATAAAATTAGTCTGTTAACATACCTTCAATGCAAGATGCTAAGAGATGCTCTTCATTTTTACTGTTCTCCAAAGTTTCATTTACCAGCACTTGATGGTTTTTTCCTAGTGTATTGCTAGGGAATAAACTCGGAACAGCATCGACTCGCAGTTTACCTCTCATCAAATGAAGGTAACTATCTTGGGTAAAATGACGGCTACAAATATAATAGTTACGAAAAGAAATGCCAGGCATGTACTTCATTCCCATCGCTTCTTGCCACAATTTTGACCTACAAACGCATTAAATTTATTATTTTTTACTTTAAAAAGACCAAAAATATTCTTACTTTTTATCATTGGAAGGAAAAGAATGCATTTTCTCAACCTCTTCTTCACTATTTCCACAAAGCAAACAAAGTTTTCGTGACATCTTAACTTCTAAGCACTTCGAACTGGTCGGAATTTTAATACAATCAAATAACTAGCAAAACAAAGAGTAACAAATAACGAGAAAAATAAAAATCCAAATACGCAGAGCAACACAAATATAAACCAAATATGGCGACAGGCGACACAGCAAATGTCAGATGTCAGCGAATATCCGATCACGATACAAGAAATGCACGGAATGAGAATAGCAGCGCTACTACCGCCACCTGCCTACATCTTGTGAGCTTTTGAACAAAGACATATTTATGCAGTTCCAATGTATCAGACAAAGAAGTCTTCTCATGTTCTCACCGAACTAATTTTCCTATGCACTTGGGCGTCTCAGGGTTGTCTCTGGTACAATGTGCATTTTAAATTTACAAAAGGAGCTATGATGGATGGAATGAGTAAAAATAGAACAAGCAAAGGATAAATAAATGGATTTAGTTATAAAAAATATTGGGCTGGTGGAAAAAAAGCAGTAGAAGAGAAAATGGTTGGAAAATGAGTTTTTTGTGTTGTGAACTAGAACATTTTTATATACTTAACTAAATATTAAATATTGATATGAGTAACACATTAATTGAGATTGTTGGACATTTGTATTAAACAAAAAAAGTACAAATTTTGAAAGTTTATTTTAAAAATCATTCTTAATTAAACTAATATAGTGTTTTATTCTTAATTATATTTACCAAAAGTAACCATTTTGTAAAAATATGCCAGAGTCAGCAATGAGTTAGCGGTTAGTAAAGTTTATGGATATTTTTCAATAGGTAGGTAGGTACGTATTGTAGTTATATATGTAATAAACAATTCTAATTATTACAAGATATCTCTGGAAAGGAGTATATGAGTATGAAACAAATAAATTTTAAAGAAGGTAGGGTAGGTAGATTCTAAAGGTATAAACATATAAAGCATGATAATAATGTACTAATTTATCCGTTTTAGTATAACTGTAATGTATAAATAAAACATTACAATCAAAACTAACAGCTAAAAAAAAACATTCTCAAGACAATTAGTATCATCTCAAATATAACTGGCAACCAAGGATCTGATTATTTTACATGTACCTATGATAATTTGTGTTCATTTCGTAAGCTTTATTAAGGTTCTTTCTGCGTGAAAATATTGGTCCAATTTTAGATTATATTTGCTACTTTTTGTATTATCAATCATGATGCACTTTTTTTACCACAAAAAGAAACTGATACATTTAATAAAAACAAACCCTAACATTTGGTAAATTACAAATGTAATCATTTCTAAAATCAGTCTACCTTCAAGGTCTAAGCTAGGTACATACAAACATGATCAATTCAAGTTACAATGAACTTTATGCAAGTATGATTTACTTAGAGAAAATATCTACAGCTTATTTAGGTACCTATTAAACACAAACTAGTATTGTTTAAAACCGTTTTATAATAACTAACATTTGACACTTCTCATTTGTAGCTTACAAATATTATAGGAATGCAAATATTAAGTAGAACAATACTTATCTACATTCATGGATGTATGTTAATTATCTAAATTAACAATTAACAAAGTGAGAATAAAAAATTATATCCCCAGTAATAGTTTGCAAGACAAAATTTATTTAATAAATTAGGTTATACAAGAGCAATATCGTCAAAAATTATAAAATTTTCATAATACTTCACAAAAGTTGAAAACAGAAACGAAAGAAACAAAACTATTTCAATTATATATAGTTAAACAATAACATTTAATGCAAGAGTAAAAGTGACATTACGTAAGTGTAGCAGAAGATTCTTAGTTTATTGAGCATTTGAGTTCATAATGCAAATTATTAAAGTTAACAAAACATTAAAAAAAATTCAAATCATTTGTGGTAGATATTTGTTCCAAAACTAGGTCTAAGAACACAATGCAATGTGTATTTTTATAATTGTGAAATTCTGGACCATATTTTCTGAAGGCAATATGCTTTCCATCAATTGCTCCCAATGCATAGGGAAAATTCTTTTCTTTTTTTAATCTTTTGAAATATTTAACCAATCTGCAGCAGTATGTGGAACCTAAAATTTATATAATTAATATACTCAAAGGAGTCCTTCACTCTACAATTTACAAAAATTTTATAATCATATGGTTTTTGTTTATAAAAATATGTCAGTATCTATATAGCATCACATTAAACTGAGTATAAAAATCTTTAATAATAGTACCTAAATAATAAAGAAATTATGGTGAAATAAATTTGACAAACGTACCTCTACTTTTTAAATGTATTTCTCAAAAAACCCTTTTTCGTGGCCTGTTAAAACTATCTGCCTTTATTACGATCAGCTATATTGTAAACTTAATGAAAATATAACCTGAAATGGACTGTAAAATTATTTTATTCTTATATTTAAGTAGGTACTATTCTTGAAGTACATTGTATAGGTATCACGTGGCAGATTCTAGGCACAAAAAGCAAAATTGTTGATTCATGCACATGAAATGTAAACATAAGGCTTCTAATATCATTTCCTTCTATTCCAGCGTCTCCTGGAATCCACAAAGTCGTTTGTAGCAAAAAATCTTTGGACAATTGTAAGCTTTACCACGGGGAGATAACATATCCTCCAATTCATTCATATTTCTGAACAAATTGTATAATAAATTCACGATACATTTGGCACTTTACACGTTAAAAATGTAGGTAGGTAGATGAAATACACCGAAAAAATCTACTGTTTATTACCTATTATCCCGCAACCCTGAACCCCCATTGTTGTTGAATATGAAATGAAAATGTTTTTGTTTATGGAGTCAATAAAAATCGACGAAAACAAATTTTATTTTTTAAAAAATATATACCTATACTCAGGTATAAATATTTTATTTTTTGAAGAATATATTCAAAAATGTAGGATTTACTTGGAATATATTGTTTTACAATAAAAAACAATCGGCCCCATTACCAAAATGAAAGTTGGATAATTGCAAACAAACACCAACCAACTCTATAGCAGTATTGTAGGTTCTACTGAATTAGGTAGTCATATTTATGTACAGGATAATCTTTAATTCTTGAGGCAGCAGCAAGTGGTGTAGGGTAACACTTTTCAGAATGAAATCTCGTCTTGAATACCCCCAACATTTCAAAACAATTATTCATCATTTAACCAAATTTTACACTAGTACTGTTGGAGATATCTATATTTGAACACTCCACGACATTTTATTCTGATCTGAAACTAATATAAACTGCTTGTGTAGTTCCACTTTAACAATAGATTTACTTATTGTAATAACTAGGTACATTTAACTGTTACTGTAGTAAATGGAACAAATATTTAATTTAATTTTTATGTACTAGCAAAAATTGGTTATACATTACACAAAACATATTTTCACACAATTACCTAGATTTTACTAAAGTGTGTTGTTCAAAATGTATATTGTGAAACTGAAAGGAATATTTTTAATTTGTAATAAAAAGTAGTAAGTAAGTACAATCTGAAATTGGACCAATATTTTCACGCAGCAGAAAGAACCTTAATAAAGCTTAAGAAATAAACACAAATTATCATAGGTACATATAAAATAATCAGATCTTTGGTTGTCAGTTATTTTTGAGATGATAATTGTCCTGAGAATGTTTTTAGCTGTTAGTTTTGATTGTAATGTTTTATTTATACATTACAGTACTAAAACCGATAAATTAGTACATTATTATCATGCTTTATATGTTTATACCTTTAGGATATACCTATCCTACCTTCTTTCAAATTTATTTGTTTCATACACATATACTCCTTTCCAGACATATCTTGTAATAATTAGAATTGTTTATTAAATATAGCACTACGAACCTACCTACATATACTTTACTAACCGCTAACTCATTGCTGACCCCATGGCATATTTTTACAAAATGGTTACACTTTTGGTAAATATATAATTAAGAATAAAACACTATACTAGTTTAATTAGGAATGATTTTTAAAATAAAATTTCATAATTTGTACTTTTTTTGTTTAATACAAATGTCCAACAATCTCTGTTAATATATTACTTATATCAATATTTAATATTTAGTTAAGTATATAAAAATGTTCTAGTTCACAACACAAAAAACTCATTTTCCAACCATTTTCTCTTCTACTGCTTTTTTTCCACCAGCCCAATATTTTTTATAACTAAATCCATTTATTTATCCTTTGCTTGTTCTATTTTCACTCATTCCATCCCTCATAGCTCCTTTTGTAAATTTAAAATGCACATTGTACCTAATAATATGCACCATTTGTTTCTTGATAAACGTGGTCTCTAGGGTAATTTAACATATTCTAATTCCTTCTTATGAATTCTTCTCCATATCCCTATATATTATTTGGTTCATTTCTCAAAATTTTTTGGGTACCTATAGTTTTTACGAAGGTTATAGGTTTTTCATTTATTAACGTTAGGAATATTTTTCAATCATATCGTTTGTTATATTATATTTTCAAAAAACTAATCAATTTACTTTTGATTCTCAAATTATAAAAGTTTATATGCGGGCAGAAAAACCCGACTGGTCTTCTCGTAAAACAAAAATTATAAATAAAATCACAGATAACCTTGATTAAAACTTGACAAAAACGTCATTCTTCTTTCTTAGTAAATCCTTCATAACCAAATAACTTACTGAAATCCGCATCATCACTATGAAATGTTGGTCCTTGATTGAATTTTATATTTTTATAAGAACGATTGTTTATTGTTTAAGGGTCGGCATTATAAACATCTTTAGAAGTTAATTTTAACAGTCAAGTCAACTTTAGCATTAACATATCTATCAGTTTTATAAAAGTTACATTTCTAAAATAAAAAAAGGTAACCTAAAATTTTTATTTTTTTCAACCAATTAAACCAAGTTGGTGGTGTTTTGACTCCCTATTTCCCTAATCGACGTGAGTCCACTAAAAATCTAAAAAAGAGAAGAAGAAGACTACCTTATGTTTATGTTTTTGATAACTGAAACTGATAACAAACAAAAGAGAGTTAGTTGAAACGAAAATGAAATACTCTCATGCAATTTGGAAGTTATATATTTAATGTATGGTTTCTAAATATTTGCAATATCAAAAGTTTTTAAACCTGCTTAAAGGCTGAGTCAGAATCTGAACTGAAATTTGGTAGCCTTTTAGACAAACTGAGCCAAAGTAATTTTTTAATGAACAGCTTTAGTTTTCCTCTATCGTACCCCAACAAACCCTGGACCAAGATCATCCAGATAATATAATTCCCCTTTACCGTTAGCCTCTATAGAGTCAGTTGATAGTAAGAAAAGAAAATGGAAATCTGGAGAACAAGATGTATTTATCTACCAAAAATTTACTGGGAGAAGCTACAGATGCTTTAAGGACCTCATACACTGATGAAGTGTATATTTTGTAAGTAACATTTGTCAAATAGGAACAAGTATAGAATTCATAAATATTATTTCTTTTTAGATTGGTTTTTAAAACAAACTTTAAATATTTATAGTTAATTTTTCCATAATTTCATTTTTTATATATACACAAAAGTGGCTGCGGAAATGAGAAGAATAAAGAATACAAGAAAAGTAAATAAGCTCAAGAGATAATTTATTAATGTGGTCTCCAAAATAATTGAAGAAGAGGAGGTAAATGAATATTACCCGAGATGTTTATATGTAATGCCTATCTACATTCATGTATGTTAATTATATAAATATATAGAATAATTAATTTTTTTTAATCTTGTACAAACTGAGAATAAAAAGTTATATCCCTAGTAATAGTTTGTAAGACAAAATTTATTTAATAAATTGGGTAATACATGAACAATATGGTCAAAAATGATAAAATTTTCATAATACTTCATAAAAATTTAAAACACAAACGAAAGAAACAAACTATTTCAATTACATAGTTCAACAATACATTTAATACAAGAGTAAAAGTGACATTACGTAAGTGTAGCAGAAGATTCTTAGTTTATTGAACATTTGAGTTCATAATGCAAATTATTAAAGTTAACAAAACATTAAAAAAGAAATGAATTCAAAACATTTGTGGTAGATATTTTTCCCAACTAGGTCTAAGAACACAATGCAATGTTTATTTTTATAATTGTGGAATGCTGGCCCATGTTTTCTGAGGGCAATATGCTTTCCATCAATTTTTTTTAAATATTTTGAAATATTTAACCAATCTGCAGCAGTATGTGGAACCTAAAATTTATATAATTTAAATATTCTCAAAGGAGTCCTTCACTCTACAATTTACAAAAATTTTATAATCTTATGGTTTTTTGTTTATAAGAATATGTCAGTATCTATATAGCATCACATTAAACTGAGTATAAAAATCTTTAATAATAGTACCTAAATAATAAAGAAATTATGGTGAAATAAATTTGACAAACGTACCTACTTTTTAAATTTATTTCTCAAAAAACCCTTTTTCGAGGCCTGTTAAAACTATCTGCCTTTATTACGATCAACTATATTGTAAACTTAATAATCATATAACCTGAAATGGACTGTAAAATTATTTTATTTTTATATTTAAGTAGGTACTCTTCTTGAAGTACATTGAATAGGTATCACGTGGCAGATTCTAGGCACAAAAAGCAAAATTGTTGATTCATGCACATGAAATGTAAACATAAGGCTTCTAATATCATTTCCTTCTATTCCAGTGTCTCCTGGAATCCACAAAGTCGTTTGTAGCAAAAAAATTTTGGGCAATTGTAAGCTTTACCACGGGAAGATATTGACAATAGCGTATTATAGTGATCTGTGTTTTTTATGTGATGAGTTATTGGTTTAAGAGCTTATCAAATACCAGATGTCGAAGAATAAAAATATATTATTCTACGCTTCACAACTAGTTTTGAAAAATATTTTTCAAAAACAGTGACCGTTCAACGAAGAAGAAACAACTACTTCCCAGGCTACATGCCCCGACAGATATTGAATTACACTTCTAAGTCAAACGGGGTTGGTAAATCTACAAGATTTAAACCAACCATTCTGGTTTGTAACTAGAAGGGATAACACAACTTGTAGACCGGTTTCGGCGTATTGCGCCTCATCAGTACAAGGTATATGTTATCGTCCGAGAGTTAATCTCGGACTGAAATGTGACTATAATCAACAACGGTACATATTGTCCAGTTACGGAAATATTTTTGTTGCGAAAATAGCGACATCTCACCTCTAAGTCACAAACCAAAATTCGAACGAGACAACAAATCACGTGGATTTGAAACAAAAATGAATTAATACAGTTTCCTGTAAAATTGTCGTATTTAGTAAAGCGTTTTAACAACAGATGTCGAAGAATGAAAATATATTATTCTACGCTTCACAACTAGTTTTGAAAAATATTTTTCAAAAACAGTGACCGTTCAACGAAGAAGAAACAACTACTTCCCGGGCTACATGCCCCGACAGATATTGAATTACACTTCTAAGTCAAACGGGGTTGGTAAATCTACAAGATTTAAACCAACCATTCTGGTTTGCAACTAGAAGGGATAACACAACTTGTAGACCGGTTTCGGCGTATTGCGCCTCATCAGTACAAGGTATATGTTATCGTCCGAGAGTTAATCTCGGACTGAAATGTGACTATAATCAACAACGGTACATATTGTCCAGTTACGGAAATATTTTTGTTGCGAAAATAGCGACATCTCACCTCTAAGTCACAAACCAAAATTCGAACGAGACAACAAATCACGTGGATTTGAAACAAAAATGAATTAATACAGTTTCCTGTAAAATTGTCGTATTTAGTAAAGCGTTTTAACAACAGATGTCGAAGAATAAAAATATATTATTCTACGCTTCACAACTAGTTTTGAAAAATATTTTTCAAAAACAGTGACCGTTCAACGAAGACATCTTTACTAAATACGACAATTTTACAGGAAACTGTATTAATTCACTTATCAAATACCTTTTTACTTATTCTCAGAAACGTTTTAAATTGTTCAGGATCCTGTACATTTGGCAATTTACACGTTAAAAATGTAGGTAGGCAAATGGGCTGATGTAGATGAAATACACCGAAAAAATCTACTGTTCATTATTATCCCGCAACCCTGAACCCCCATTGTTGTTGAATATTGAATATGAAATGAAAATGTTTTTGTTTATTGAGTCAATAAAAATCGACGGAAACAAATTTTATTTTTTAAAGAATATATTCAAAAATGTAGGATTTATTTGGAATATATTGTTTTACAATAAAAAACAATCAGCCCCATTAACAGAATGAAAGTTGGATAATTGCAAACAAACACCAACCAACAGTGGGACACTCTAGCAGTATTGTACGTTCTACTGAATTAGGTAGTCATATTTATGTACAGGATAATCTTTAATTCTTAAGACAGCATCAGGTGGTGTAGGGTAACACTTTCCACAATGAAATCTCGTCTTGAATACCCCCAACATTTCAAAATAATTATTCATCATTTAAACAAATTTTCCATTAGTACTATTGAAGATATCTATATTTGAACACTCCATGACATTTTTTCTGATCTAAAATTAATATAAACTGCTTGTATAGTTCCACCTTAACAATAGATTTTTGTAATAACTAGGTACATAACTACATTTAACTGTTACTGTAGTAAATATGAAACAAAAATATTGAATTTAATTTATGTACTACCTACTTAACTAGCAAAAATTGGTTATACATTACACAAAACATAATTTCACACAATTACTTAGATTTTACTAAAGTGTGTTGTTCAAATGTATATTGTGAAACTGAAAGGAATATTTTTAATTTGTAATAAAAAGTAGTAAATACAATCTGAAATTGGACCAATATTTTCACACAGCAGAAAGAACCTTAATAAAGCTTAAGAAATAAACACAAATTATCATAGGTACATATAAAATAATCAGATCTTTGGTTGTCAGTTATTTTTGAGATGATAATTGTCTTGAGAATGTTTTTAGCTGTTAGTTTTGATTGTAATGTTTTATTTATACATTACAGTTATACTAAAACCGATAAATTAGTACATTATTATCATGCTTTATATGTTCATACCTTTAGAATATACCTATCCTACCTTCTTTCAAATTTATTTGTTTCATACACATATACTCCTTTCCAGAGATATCTTGTAATAATTAGAATTGTTTATTAAATATAGCACTACGAACCTACCTATACCTACCTACATATACTTTACTAACCGCTAACTCATTGCTATCCCCATGGCATATTTTTACAAAATGGTTACACTTTTGGTAAATATAATTAAGAATAAGCACTATATTAGTTTAATTAAGAATGATTATTAATAAACTTTCAAAATTTGTAGGTACTTTTTTTGTTTAATACAAATGTCCAACAATCTCAGTTAATATATTACTTATATCAATATTTAATATTTAGTTAAGTATAGAAAAATGTTCTAGTTCACAACACAAAAAACTCATTTTCCAACCATTCTATCTTCTACTGCTTTTTTTCCACCTGCCCAATATTTTTTATAACTTAATCCATCTATGTATCCTTTGCCTGTTCTATTTTTTCTCATTCCAATCTATCATAGCTCCTTTTGTAAATTTAAAATGCACAATACCTATAATAATATGCACCATTTGTTTCTTGATAAACGTGGTCCCTAGGGTAATTTAACATATTCTAATTCCTTATCAATTCTTATCTCCATATCCCTATTATATTATTTGGTTCATTTCTCAAAATTTTTTTAGATACCTATAGGTAGGTCCCTACATTCCTTTCAATTTTTCAGTTTTTACGAAGGTTATAGGTCATTCATTTATTAACGTTAAATATATTTTTCAATCATATTGCTTAAGTTATATTATATTTTCAAAAAACTAATCAATTTACTTTTGATTCTCAAATTATAAATGTGTATATGCAGGCAGAAATCCCGACTGGTCATCTGGTAAAACTTATTGATTAAAACTTGACAGAAACGTCATTCTTCTTTCTTAATTTGTAAATCCTTCATAATCAAATAACTTACTGAAATCCGCGTCATCGCTATGAAATGAGAGGATTTCAAAAATGTTGACTTCTATTTTCTTCTTAATTACTCCCTCTGATATATTTTCTATAAATCTTTCACCCCACAACCTATATTTTGACTGTCAAAAATATTGGGGTAGTTTTACAATCTTACTAATTTAAAATCAGTTTAAAAAATACGCTCTACAGTCTGAACTCTATTTATCTTAATTCAATACCTCACAGCTATTTTTAGAAACCTTCCCCAAGGTGTCAGCAACAACTTACCAAAGTCTCCTAGCAATCGTATCAACGGGATACATACAAACAAATTTTATATGCCCGTGTAGTCAAACTTGCGTAGCCGAACTTCACACTTTATTGAGTAAATATATGTGTAACTTCGGCTACGTAGCCAAACTTGACGTTCGGATCCCGAACTTTACGTCTTATACGATGAAACGAGGCCGAACTTGACGGCTGACAAATATATATATATATATATATATATATATATATATATATATGTATGAAATGAAATGAAATATTCAATATATTTAAAAACATTTCAAAACAAAGACAAAATATGAAATAAAATAATAATTCCAAAAGAGTAAAAAAGTTCAAACTATAATAATATTAAAGATTAAAATATCTTAAATTGTAAACAATAAAAAATATATGTAAGAAATAAATATCAATAAAATATACTAATGGGAAATCAATTAGCCATTTATGATGAAAATAATACAAATGTATGAATTTTAAAATAAACCAATATATTAAAACAATCCAAAAACATAATATTTAGAGCATTAATAAGTAAACGATTATAATATTAGATAATTTAATAGAATCACAAAAATTTATTAGATTGAAAATTAATGGAAATCCCAGAAAGTATATTTTTGTAAAGTAAAACTTGATTGAATATAAATATGTTTAAAGTATCACAAATATGAGGAATAGAAAATAAAATGTAGTTTTAAAAGTAAAAATTTTTTTTATGTGTATAAAATATATGTAAAGGCCATCAGATAAATTGTAAGAGGTGGGATGAAAGGTAATATAGATTTTAAAAGTAGAAAGAAAGTATTAAAACTTTATGATAACATAATTATAGGACTTTGAAATTTCAAAAATTAGTAAAATAGGTGACAGTAAGAAATTATTTGACAAGTCAAAAAAATTATTGATAAAAATGTTGGAAGCATATGAAAAGAAACTTCAATTTTGAGAGGTAGAAAAAAATTGACTGGAGAGAGAACCAACAATTTAAAAAAATTTTTGGAGCGGAGAAATCGAATTGAATTTAAAAACTAAAAATAATATAAATTGTAAAGAAAGAAGTAACATTTGATGGTGGAGGAGAGTATTTGAGAAGATAAATCGAATTGAAGTTAAAAACTGAAAATAATATAAATTATAAAGAAAGAAGTAACATTTGATGGTGGAGGAGAGTATTTGAGAATTTTAGTTCAAGAAAGGAACAGAAAGACCAGATTTTTATGAACCGAAGAGAACGTCTAGTGGAACTTGTCCATTATAAACATTCCATGTAAATAACTGACAAAAAAAATATATAAGCGGCTCAGCAGACATTGACGAATTGGTGAGAAATTTATTTATTATATTGCATTTCCTGAAACCCAGAAGGATAAAGAGATTAAACATGGTAAATTTCAATTAAATAAGAAGAGTTAGAAGATATAGTTAGTTTGTTTAGTAAAATATAATATAAAGAATAATAATTTTTGAGGTTAGTTACACTTAGTAATAGATTATTTAAACAACTACGAAATTTATTACATATAAAATATTACAGATTGAACTTTAAAATTAAAATAAATAAAACAGTACAATACTTACATAATATTCATAATTAGATAATTAGAGTCCATAAAACAAATTAGTCTTGACAATAGCTTTACATCCATTTTATTCAGAATTTTTTTTAAACCGCCCTCTAACAGAGGATTTGCAAATTATCTGAAGGCAATATTTAACGAGAGATTGCGAGGGGTGTAAAAAATTTATTATTGAAGGAAGGTTTAATATTTTTGAAATAAAATTAAATTATTGTTTCATATCATAGATATTTAATTTCCTACTAAAATTTTGAATTTTTTTTTCTCAGATTGGAACTATTCGACCCTGAGGTTAAAAGAATCTCATAGGTATAATATAATTGATTATTAATTTTTTTTTGGAACAATTTGGCGCCCAACAAATATTTAAAACTAAATAAATTGAATAAAAATAAAACAAAATATAAATTTAATAAAATTTGCCATAATAAAAAAAAAGGCACAAAATAAAATCATAACAATATATATATATATATATATATATATATATATATATATATATATATATATCCAACTATTATTGTGGGGGATGCGGCAATGTGAATAAGTGAACTCTTTTTAGTTTGTTCTGAGCTTTCGGTAATTTATTATCACCATTATCAAAGAACTACAAAAGATACATTTATAGATATTTCAAACAGGTATAAATAAATTCAGTTTAAAAGTAAAACATCAATTACTTACAACTAAGCGAGGTTAATCACAATATCTATATATAATATGTATAATATGGAGAAAAAAAACATGGTATAAGATATAATTTTCTTTTTCAAGAAATTAAATTAAAAATAAAACTATCAAAATTGACATTACGACATCGATGTTAATTTTTAGTAGTCATAGAAATGTCTTTAAATATGTTCAGTATATTAGCAAGTGAAATAATAGATGGTAAGTTAATATAAAGGAACAGAATTCTCATCTTCAATATTTGAATTTTTTGTTTTTTTGTCAAAAGATAATAAATAGCTATAAATTGTACTAAGTTTTTGAATATCAGTTCTTTTATTTAAGCAATTATCTTCTTGAGATATGAATGCCATTTCCAGGAAAATCCTTTTAGAGTAGTTGTTTTCTTTATGTAAAATTTCAAAGTTTTTATAATCTATTATATGATTTGTAGAAAAAACATGTTCAGCTAATGCTGATCTTTCTGGATACAATCTTGCATCGCTCTTATGTAGAGCTATACGTTTAGTTATTTTTTGTGATGTTTCACCTACATATGCAGATTTACATGTAGAGCAAGTCAATCTATATATTACATTAGAAAGATCAGTAAGAGGATCAATTTCTTTCAACTTACTATAAACACAATTAAGTGAGAGAACAAACTAAGAAGAGTTCACTTATTCACATTGCCGCATCCCCCACAATAATAGTTAGACCTAACTAGTATCGGCAACGAACTATTTCCTATATATATATATATATATATATATATATATATATATATATATATATAAAAAGTAGTTTAAATTGACAAATAATTGTGCGTCCGTATATCGGATATATATATTTATCTTTACGCCTTTGTGCGTCCGATATACGATATACGATATACGATATATGATATATATATATATATATATATATATATATATATATATATACTTCTATCATTGTTACGTCCGTCAACTCCCCCAACACATACACTATTGCTTCCTTCGAATTATTGCGTCCGAATATCGGACGCAATAATGTAATTTCACGTATTTGTGAATTCCCGCCAATTTTTTATCAAAATTTTATCACGAGCAGCTGACCAAACTTTCTAGACATCCATTACTTCAGTAAACTTGGCACCATCTGGTGAGATGTCTAGGATTTTACTGAATTATTATATGTTGGTAGACGCAATAATGTTAGTGTTATAGATAGAATTGTATACTATTAGTTCATCGATTCTCCTGTAGAAGCGCCAAAATAATATACAGGCACATGTATACATTTCACAAACGTAGAATGTTATTGCGTCCAAAACATGGCAACATTGTAATCTTGGTATATGGGGTTGTTAAAATTTGATTTGTTTGCCTCTTGTTAGTTATCTAAAGCCATTGTTGCGTCCAGTGCGAATATGTCGAGGCGCATTGATAAAATGTTGAGGTTATGCCGGTGGGAAACCAACGAAGAAGGTAAGTCAATAAAATAATATAAATAACAAATAGTGTTCGGCGGTTTATAAAGTTTAATTATCGTCAAAAGAATATTGTTGACTGATAATTTATATTTATCATAGGTGAAACGCCTCCTATTTCACCCAACGGCCACACAGAAACAGATTTTTCGGAATTTCCAACAAATGGATATTTAGAAGTAGATGTGGACACTTTCACTAATCGGGATAATGTTTCAAGAATCCAAGAATCATGTAGGTATTTTAAAATAATTATTTTATGCATCTTTATTCAGGTACTTAGTTATTATTTCATCATTTCTACTTTTTACAGGTAATAAAAGTGATCCTTGTTTGAGCAACAAAAATTCAAATTGGTTTTGCAATCGAGGATTCGCCAGTCCGGTAAATACTAAAAAATATTTAAAATAAATTAAATTATTATCGATTTGCATAACTTCCAAAAGTTCAAAATATTATTTAGTATAAACAAAATATTGAAATTAATTAAAAATTGTTTTAGGACGCTGCTGTCTCTAAAAATAATAATATAATTGTGCACAATGTTACAATAATAAAACCAGCTGACTTGGAGTTTAATAACTTGAAAAATGAGGTAATTTGCATTCTTAGTAAACCGAACTCATCCTTAAATAATCCAATTGTTGTTTCTTATAGTAATTCATGTTTCAGTCACAAATTAATATATCCCCGAAAACAAAAAATAAAAATCTTGAAAACCAGGGCGATGCGGAATTATCCCCAGAAGATCCTTTTCATGCTTCATCAAGTGACGATTCGCTATATTATCCTGACAGTGAGGAGGTAAGTTTTGTATCTACCAAAATTGAGAAAATCACGGAACAACAATTAAATAAAGTATTGGGCATCGTTCTTTATCGCTATATTTTCATTATTAAAAGATTTTTCCAGTTTCTCATTTTTAAAATTTTATTTAATTTTGTTGTCCTTTCAAGCTGGCTTTTGCTTGATTATAATTAGTCTAGTTCACATGTACGATTTTCCTCAAAATTTTTGTATATTCACCGAAAATTACAATCCATGTGTCATTCGATTCGGATTGTTATGTAGATAGTTTAAGGAAAGGTTCCGAAAGGAGCCGAAAAAAAGTGCAAAAGTTATAAACAATATAGTAAAAAAAGGTGGGGGTTCAATTTTTTTTGAATATCTCGAAAACTATTAGAGATTTTCGAAATTAAAAAAAAAAGATCTAAAAAGATCATAGAATTTACTAAAAAAAAGTTCCGACTCCCGGAACTGCATCTCCAATATTTATAATTTTTACAGAGCCCTGAAGATAGAGCCAAAACCGGGTAGTCTGACTTTCACGCGCGGTCCGTCACTCGGACACAGTAACTTAAAAAATTATTTAAACATATTAAATATGAATATTAAGGAATAATAAAATCCAAGTACTATTGGGATACATAAATAAACAATAATTCGCGGTTAAAAAATTTTTATCCCAATTTTTCCACTATTTATCCATTTGTTAATTAACAATTTTTTCTACATTAAATGTTAACAGAAAAACCGCGATAATTATTAAACTAAAACCTTAAGATTTTTTTTACTTTGTGGAGTTATTCTTAATAGGTTAGTAAATAGATCACCGTTGGAAAAATTCAAAAATTTTGATTTTCCACTTTTTTATTAACTATTGAAAATACGTAAAAATTAAAAATTACAAAAATTAATTAATAAATTTATTTTTTTTATATTCTGAATGTTTCGATTTTTAAATGTTAGAAGATACATAAAAATATTTTTTTTTATCACCATTGTTTAAAAAATTGTTATAAATAAATGCATTGTTTATGAGCTAATCAAATTTTTTTTTGCGTAATCTATTGGTTGATACAATTCATGATTTTTAGAGAAAAAATGGTTTCTTGATTTTAATTTTTAGTCGCAAAAATAGATTGTTAATTAACAAAAGCATTTTTTAGCAACAAATGAATTTTTTTTAGAAACCGTTTTTTCTCTTAAAATCATAAATTGTATCAACCAATAGATATTTATTAATATTTGATTTTTGATTAGCTCATAAACAATGCATTTGTTTATAACAATTTTTCAAACAATGGTGATAAAAAATAAAAATAAATATTTTCATGTATCTTTCAACATATAAAAATCGAAACATTCAAGATATAAAAAAAATTATTAATTACTTTTTTGTAATTTTTAATTTTTACGTATTTTCAATAGTTAATAAGAAAGTGGAAAATCAAAATTTTTGAATTTTTCCAATGGTGATCTATTTATTAGCCTATTAATAATAAATCCGTAAACTAAAAAAATCTTAAGGTTTTAGTTTTATAATTATCGCGGTTTTTTTGTTAACATTTAATGTAGGAAAAATTGTTAATTAACAAATGGATAAATAGTGGAAAAATTGGGATAAAAACTTTTTAACCGCGGATTATTGTTTATTTATGTATCCCAATAGTACTTGGATTTTATTATTCCTTAATATTCATATTTAATATGTTTAAATAATTTTTTAAGTTACTGTGTCCGAGTGAAAGTCAGACTACCCGGTTTTGGCTCTATTTTCAGGGCTCTGTAAAAACTATAAATATTGGAGATACAGTTCCGGGAGTCGGAAATTTTTTTTAGTAAATTCAATGATCTTTTTAGATCTTTTTTTTAATTTCGAAAATCTTTAATAGTTTTCGAGATATCCAAAAAAAACTAAACCCCCACTTTTTTTTACTATATTATTTATAACTTTTGCAATTTTTTTCGGCCCCTTTCGGAACCTTTCCTCTAACTATCTACATAACAATCAGAATCGAATAACACCTTGATCGTAATTTTCGGTGAATATACAAAAATTTTGAGGAAAATCGTACATGTGAACCAGACTAAATCCAGGTTTTCGAAATCATCGTAAAGTTATTACATAATTGTCCCTCATATTTCATATAATATTTCTTTATCAGGATAGCTGTTCTGATGATTGTGAAAATTCAGAAGAAGAATCTCAGAAGAAGATAAAGAAACGTCAGATCAATAAAAACTATCAGAATAAGATACCTATTGAAAATATGAATAAAGCCGCTTTTATGGAGTCTAATAGAGTTGAAGAAAACGATGACAATTCAAATTTGCCGAGTATTTCAAGTTGTACTAATTTCGTTGCTGGTAAAAAGCCGTATAAGAGAAAACCAGATCATTGTTATTATTGCGAAAATAAGGTTCTAAACTTTAGTCGCCATGTGATAAGAAACCATTCAAACGAAATGGAAGTAGCAAAAATCTTAGCAATACCAGTCAAAAGTAAAAAAAGAAAAGACCTATTCAATATTCTTAGGAGAAAGGGAAATTTTTTGGCCGAGGGTGGAGTCTGTTTTAAGCCAGTTAGAGAGGGTTATGTACCAGAAAGAGATAAACTTCCTTGTAATAATTGTTTAGGCTATTTTTCATCGAAACTTTTATATAGACATAAAAAAAAATGTGTACAAAAAGTTGGATCTCAAAACACAAAACAGTTCAACATATTTTATAATTCTAAGGTAGATCGTCGACTACGGGAAGAAGTATTTCCTCATATGAGAGCAGACAAGTTATCTCTCGAAGCTCAAAAAGATCCACTTATTTGTGAATATGGATCTAGATACCTAAAAACGCACCGCGAAAAACATTTTATTCACGTAACATCTCGCAAAATGAGGGAACTAACCAAAATCCTTTTGGAAATGAGAAAATTGGAACCATCCATAACTACATTCATTTCAGCTTTAAAGCCAAAGTATTTTGACATCTTCGTGGAAGCTACGAAACGTATTGCCAAATATGATTCTGAACGAGATATTTATTTGTCACCTACATTTGCCATGAATATTGTAACATCTCTAAAACAGTGTTGCGATATTGCAATTACTTTTATTTACACTAAAAATATTGCCTACACCTTGTCGGCTGCAGCAATAGAGGCCGATTTAAAAACATTGATTCGTCTGTTTGAAACTAATTGGAGTTCTGAGGTATCTTCACAGGCTGCGAACAACCTTAATCTTAATAAATGGAATAAAATAACCATTGTACCCCTTGCGAGTGATTTGCGTTTATTAAGGCAGCATCTTATTAATTTAGCTGAAGAATCGTTAGGAGTCATCATCAACGAAATTGATGAGGCAAAAAATGCCATACCAGCAGATGATAATATCTACCGTCAACTTAATATAAAGAATCCTAAAACTATTCAAGCATTCAATAATCTAATGGAGACTATCTACTGTAGAGTAATTTTATTGAATAGAAAACGTTCAGGAGAACTCCAACGAATGTATCTACATACTTACCTAAACGCTTCAACCGATGCTCAAAAATATGAGGAATTTGACAATGTTGTCTCTTTACCAGAAAAAGTGCTTTTGAAATCCTTAAAGAGGGTAGTTATCCGAGGAAAACGAGGCAAAGGTGTTCCCGTTTTATTTCACTCTGATATACAAGACAATATTAAAACAATATTAAAAGTGAGGGACTATTTCGTTCCCAAAAACAATCCATATCTTTTTGCTATGGTGAATTCTGACTCACATTTAATAGGTTATAAAACTTTAACCAAACACGCTAAATTATGCGGGGCACAAAACCCATCGTCGATCACCTCAACCCGATTGCGAAAACATCTTGCAACATTATCACAATTATTTAACTTATCAGATGGAGAAATAGAACAGTTGGCTACATTTATGGGACATACAAGCGGTGTTCACAGAAATTCCTATCGACTTCCGGACGATGTGTATCAAACGGCGAAGATATCCAAACTATTAATGGTAATGGAGAAAGGCGGAGCTGATCATTATAAAGGAAAATCTATAGATGAAATCGATATCGACATGGAAGAAAATCTTTTAGGTGACAAAGATTGCGATGATGATAGTGATGAGGATGAAAACACAATTATAGATGAACTGATAGACACCTCTAAGCCCTCAAACAGCAGCAACCAAGATTTTGGTAAAAACGAGGATAATGAGTCTGCTGTAACGGCTAAAAAAAATACTCGTAAGCTGGTACCTTGGACAGATGAACAGAAACCACCTTAAACTATTTTGAAGATCACATTAAGTTAAAAAAGCCGCCCAAAAGACATGAATGTGAAGACCTAAAAACAAAATATAAACAATTATTAAGTAATAAAGATTGGTTAAAAATCAAGGTATTTGTCCAAAATGCATATACTAAATGTAGAAATTAGAATTTATAGTGTGGAGAATTCAATTTTACATTTTAATTTTCATTAAACTCCATTTATATACATAGTCAGGATTTTTAAAACGGTAGGCTCTTGATTTTGTAATGGTTTTTTTTTTCGCAAGCCGACTTTTATAGTCAAAACGACAATGTTTTTTTTGTGAATAACTATTTAAAATTAGTTGTTAAAGATAAGAAAAGAACATTCTGAATAAAATATGTTGAGAATTATTCGTAAAATCCAAACAGCACGCCACATGTGATTGAGCGACTTCCCTGTTTATTACGTTCACTTCTCGAAAGATATAAACTCATAATATTAGCATATATTTTTAAGTCGCGATAATTTTCGGGAATGTTATGCCTGACGTTGATTTTATGTAGACTTTTAATGATTGTAATTTCTTAATCAGTACCCGCCATAATGAAACATATGGAAAACCTTTTATTCTTATATTTAATACAAAATTTAATGTTATAGCGATGAGAAAATTTAAAATTCACGTTGGCAAATACAATTTTTTTATTTTGGTTTGATAAAAATAATTATACTATCAAATCGAATTTTGAAAATTATAGCACAAAATTTCGTATTTTATAATGTTTGTTGTACGTTTCAAATAATTGATTCCTTCCCTGGAAGGAAAATTTGATATGACAATAATTAATAAAACTGTTTACTAATTTTCAAAATTTTTAATTTCTGATGCATAGTTGGTTGGAGCATTTAATTTTTTTAAGAAAAATTTTTGGTATAATGTTCTACAGCTTTTGGCATTCACATTATAATATAGATTTCATTTAATAACAAACTGTAAACGTTTTTGTGGTTAATTTTCTGTTACTTTATAAACCGAATGAAAATATATTTTTAACACACTGTTGTTTTCTTATTGCCTACAGACTACTGTCGCGTACGGTATAATACCACTTTCCGCACTTCACTCTATTTATCTTTAATACAATTATTGAGATAAACAAAAATTGAGACCTATTAAAAAACCTTCACGATCATAATGGTAGAACATCAAGCAATGTCTGTACAAGTCAGTTTCGTTTAACGAGATTTCAAAAGAACCTATTCAACTATAATCTTTATAATATATTACGAGTTCAACTAAAAACTTTGGGTTATGTATAACATTTTAATTGTACCTTACATAATACATAATATTGTAAATGTTATGTACAAAATCAACTAATAATTTCTTTTAAATGTTTTTGCTGATTTTGACAAATGTAATAATAAGAATAATCCAGTAAGTTTTCGTTAGAAATGTCTAGTAAGAAGTTATATAGGTATGTATCCATATGACTCACGGTAAACCGATATTCAATTTATGTTACAGTAGTGTTATATTATTGCGTCCTATTAATTTGGCAACATCGCATGGAAGCAACAGTGTATGTTGATTTCGAAATATGGAGTTGATAAGGTTGCTTTTTATAAGGAGGTAACATTATTCTAAATATATATGAAAAATTGTATATTTGAAATTTCAAAATATTACAAAACAGAATATCGTTATACCTATAAAATTTATTACTAAACAAGTATACGCATCAACATCATGAATATCTCTTAGTTTTCTTGGAGACGCAACAATGTATGACATTTATACTGACGCAATAATGTCTTGGTATGTATATATATATATATATATATATATATATATAGGATAGTCTTTGCCGACTAATTAGGTATAAAACCAGAAATATTGGGGAAACGGCAAGTTTATAAAAGTGAACTCTTCTTACTAATTTAACAAGCTTTCGGAAACTTTTATTTCCATTATCAAGTTACAGTAAATTGAGGATTGATATAAAATGGTAAATATATATTAAATGCTAAAATTGGTATTTGAATTTTTTAAAAAATATTGAAATATTGTCATTATGACAGATAAACAATTTCATTTTTTTCCTTCTAATAAGTTATAAAAATTATGTCAAAAAATGGAGAGTGTGGGTTATGATAATGTCAAATTATTATAAAAGTTTTTTTAAAAAAATTAATTTTTGATTAAGAATTGAAATTTGAAATCTTATTATTGTGATCCATTGATAGTAAGTAGTGATAAATATCACTGAGATTCTTATGGTCACTCTTCTTGTTAATAGTACAAGGTTCTTGTGATATGTGAGCCATTTCTAAGAAAAGTCTTTTTTTAGTATTTGTTTGTATGTCTAAAATATTAACAGATTTAAAATCCATAACGTGGTCTTTATCAATTACATGTTCTGCTAATGCACATCTGTCAGGATGTAATCTACAATCACTTTTATGTAAACTTAAACGACTTTTTAATTTTTGACTAGTGTGGCCAATGTATTTATTATTACAGTTTTTACATGGTATACAATATATTACATTTGATAGATTGAGAATCGGAGTTTTGTCTTTCAATTTTGTAAAAATAGATTTTATCGTAAAACATGTTTTATTGGCAATTTTAATGTTATTTATTGGTTTGAAAATCCTACTCAACTTTGGTGTTATTTCTTTAATATATGGAAAAGATATATATTTATTTATATGTACTGTATTATGGGATGTATTATTATTGTCTGCAATGTCTACAGTTGGAAAATAATTATACAATATGTTTTTGATTAAATTATTAGGGTATCCATTTTCTAAAAATAATTTATGTCTAAAATTTGTGTCTAAAAATGGTACAGTTTAGATGTTATATCTTTATTTAGTAATGTCTATTTAGGAATTGCTCTAATAGCAATTGATAAAAAATGGAATGAAATCAGTCAACATTGTAAAATATCAAAAAAATATTTTCTAGAAATTGTTACATTACTCTTTGAAAATACTTATTTTACTTTTAATTCCCAAATATACAAACAAACTTTTGGTACTCCAATGGGAGCCGCAATTTCTCCAATTATAGCTTGTTATGTAATGGATAATATGTTGGATTCTATTATACCATTATTACCATTTGAAATAATTTTTATAAAAAAATATGTTGATGACATTATTATGTCAATACCAAAAACTAACTTAGATGAGGTTCTTTTCATTTTCAATAGCTATAATCCATATATTCAATACACTATGGAAAAAGAAGACAGTGAACAAAGTGTACCATTTTTAGACACAAAATTTATAAGAAATAGTGATAATACATTATCTATTGATTGGTACATTAAACCAATAAGCTCTGGAAGATTAATGAACTATTGGTCTTATCATAAATATTCAATAAAAATTAACTTGATTAGACAAATGAAGAACAGAATAACCAAAATTTCAGATCCCAATTTTCATGAAAAGAACCTAAAAATTCTTCATAAATTATTTTTAGAAAATGGATACCCTAATAATTTAATCAAAAACATATTGTATAATTATTTTCCAACTGTAGACATTGCAGACAATAATAATACATCCCATAATACAGTACATATAAATAAATATATATCTTTTCCATATATTAAAGAAATAACACCAAAGTTGAGTAGGATTTTCAAACCAATAAATAACATTAAAATTGCCAATAAAACATGTTTTACGATAAAATCTATTTTTACAAAATTGAAAGACAAAACTCCGATTCTCAATCTATCAAATGTAATATATTGTATACCATGTAAAAACTGTAATAATAAATACATTGGCCACACTAGTCAAAAATTAAAAAGTCGTTTAAGTTTACATAAAAGTGATTGTAGATTACATCCTGACAGATGTGCATTAGCAGAACATGTAATTGATAAAGACCACGTTATGGATTTTAAATCTGTTAATATTTTAGACATACAAACAAATACTAAAAAAAGACTTTTCTTAGAAATGGCTCACATATTACAAGAACCTTGTACTATTAACAAGAAGAGTGACCATAAGAATCTCAGTGATATTTATCACTACTTACTATCAATGGATCACAATAATAAGATTTCAAATTTCAATTCTTAATCAAAAATTAATTTTTTTTAAAAAACTTTTATAATAATTTGACATTATCATAACCTACACTCTCCATTTTTTGACATAATTTTTATAACTTATTAGAAGGAAAAAAATGAAATTGTTTATCTGTCATAATGACAATATTTCAATATTTTTAAAAAAATTCAAATACCAATTTTAGCATTTAATATATATTTACCATTTTATATCAATCCTCAATTTACTGTAACTTGATAATGGAAATAAAAGTTTCCGAAAGCTTGTTAAATTAGTAAGAAGAGTTCACTTTTATAAACTTGCCGTTTCCCCAATATTTCTGGTTTTATATATATATATATATATATATATATATATAGGAAATAGTTCGTTAATATATATATATATATATATATATATATAGGAGACGATTTATTTGGGGATGTGGCAATAAAATACCAGAGAGTACTTTTTTTAAAATATATTCCAAGCTTTCGAATATAACATATTCATTCTCAAGGACTGAAAATTATTAGGATGGTCAAATTATAAAATAAAGTTAATTTTGATTGGAATTTGAATTTTGTAAAGATTGTTTTTCAAAATCTAAGAGATAGGCATACATCACACTAAGGTTATTCAGGTCTGTTTTTTTATTAATGCAATTATTTTCTTGTGAAATAAATGCGGTTTCTAAAAATAGACGTTTTTTATAATTTTTTTCTGTGATTAATACTTTGGCTGATTGATAATCAATTGAATGGTCTTCATAAAATGCGTGTTCAGCGAGGGCACATCTATCAGGATACAATTTACTATCGCTTTTGTGAGAGGAAATTCGATTGGTTAATGTCCTTTTAGTATGACCAATGTATTTTTTATCACAGTTCAAGCAAGGAATTTCATAAACTATGTTAGTTAATTTAATTAATTAATTAATTTAATTAACCAATCGAATTTCCTCTCACAAAAGCGATAGTAAATTGTATCCTGATAGATGTGCCCTCGCTGAACACGCATTTTATGAAGACCATTCAATTGATTATCAATCAGCCAAAGTATTAATCACAGAAAAAAATTATAAAAAACGTCTATTTTTAGAAACCGCATTTATTTCACAAGAAAATAATTGCATTAATAAAAAAACAGACCTGAATAACCTTAGTGTGATGTATGCCTATCTCTTAGATTTTGAAAAACAATCTTTACAAAATTCAAATTCCAATAAAAATTAACTTTATTCGAACAGACCTTTATAGATTAAAATTTTTGTTTAATGTCATATTGAATGTCATATTGTTTTTTGAGTTTAATATGTAATGAACGTTTATGTCAATTATAAAATTTAATTTTTATCTATTTTTACAATTATACCGACATCCTCGTTTAAATAATGTAAGTAAATTTTAACATTAATTTATTTTATAATTTGACCATCCTAATAATTTTCAGTCCTTGAGAATGAATATGTTATATTCGAAAGCTTGGAATATATTTTAAAAAGAGTACTCTCTGGTATTTTATTGCCACATCCCCAAATAAATCGTCTCCGTTACTGAGTTGGCAAATATTTCTAGTAATTTATATATATATATATATATATATATATATATATTTATCTTTACGCCTTTGTGCGTCCGATATACGGACGCACAATTATTTGTCAATTTAAACTACTTTTTCGATAGTTTTACATCATAACAACCATTCTCGCAAATTTTATGGTGGACGTCAAAATACGACAAAATGAGTGAAGTATATAATATGTGAGTTCCATAAATTTCCGCACTGGCGCACTTGTATATACACGATGTGCATATACTAAAATATTTTTTATCCAAACCAAGCGAATTGTGCGTCCGTTGTTGGCAACATTGCATGTTAAGAATTAAGTGACTATTTCTGAATATTTCTTCGCTGGTCGTTTCATAGGAATCTTTTATGAACTCACATATTTATTAGGACTCTGGGCCCATAGCAGCTACTGACATAATTCTGTTTTCTTGTTGATTGACGCAGTTTCCTTCAGCTTATGTCGCTGGGAAGACAATGCACTGCAACTTTTACAATCCATAAAAGTCGAAACGTGATTGTGAAACAACTAATAAATAAATACAATTAATTAGTAACTAATGTCAAATATATAAAAATTTTACAGGTAACTATAGAGAAGAATTGTTAAAAAGTTTCTTCCTGATCTTTGATTTGATCACTTATCGCTTACCCAATAATTCTCAAAATATACAGGTGTAATTTAAAATTTGAAAGTTGATACACGTGATCTAAAATGACGACATTAAGTTAAATATATTTATCGTGGTTGTATGGCTCGTCCCATTTTTCATCGACCCGCAAAGTCTCAACTGGTGACACTTTATTATTTCGGAGATACAGGATGCATGATTTTAAGGCAGCAATCGTTCAAATTATACACCAAGCATTATAACATTGTTAAATTGGTTCTTTTTGTATAATTTAAAATTTTTAAATTGTACTGGTTGTATCTTTAAACATTTGACAGTAACTGAAAACGACTTAAACGCTATGGTCGATATTTTATAGCATGTCTCACCTCTTATGGCACCTTAGAGTTCCAAAAAAGTATCTTTAACTGGAGATATAAATTGATTATCTTTCTCGAATCACCCTGTATTAGACATGTTTTGTTGACGCCGCAACTTATTATAATAACATATGCTAGAAACAACATTTTTTCTACGAGCGGACGGATACAAACTAACAAGTTTATTAGTTACCTTCTGGTAATTGATATATCAATAATAGTTATTAACGCAATATAAAACAAAATTTCAATAAAACGAAAACAATAATTATTTATTATTTAGCGCGCGGTGAAGTAGAATCGTGGAAAAAAATCTGTATATTAAACTATATCCACTACAATATTCGTAACACGTAACCAAACACAAACTACCAAATAGATAAAATAATCATAATATCATATTTAAGAGAGAAATTAATTATCTATTAGAATTTCCATTTTCACCCAGTAGGGGTCTTAATATTACCGTGTTACCGAGATGTTACCGATAACGAGCATTGGGTTTTGTAGTGGATATATCTTTGTGTGAAATTGGAGAGTGTACTTAAATAAATTAGAGTTTATTAAGAGAAAAATAAAGAATTCCGTACATAATGTTAAAAGATTGGTCCTCAGTGGAAGCAGATGTAAATATAAATAGAGGAAATAAGTGTAACTATTGAAAAACGTTTAGTACCATCATACAGGATGTCTCATTTTTAAGCTACAAATATCGATATAAATACACATACATTTCAAATTTTGTTCAAAAAATCTTTATATTTTGTTGATATTTATTTGAAAGCCTATTATAAAATATATATTATCATTTGAACCAATCAAACTTGAAAAGATAATATGCTTATTTCGAAAAAAAATACACTGAAGTGATTGCCTCTCAATGAGGAGAAAAAAACGCTTGGACAAGTCGATTTTCATCAGGAGATAGCTATTTCTTCAATTTTTTTGAATAACTTAAATGGTCACCTAATTTTAAAGGTGATTTTTGAAATGTATTACAAATGGTTTGTGGTGAGTAGGTCAATTAGGCACTCCACTGCAATTCGCTAGTGGCTCACACCTACTCATATTTTACCAAACAAATTCATTTTCTTAACAAAGCCGATTAGCATGGTCTAAAATCAATAATTAAATGATTGTAATTTGTGACAGTTGAAGCTGAAAGGTTCTATCAAAAAGTTTAGAGTTTTTGTCCACTTTGTATTATTGTTCTAATTATAGCATTAGATAGTGCTTAAAAAATTAATAAGCCATTTTGATAAACTTCAAACCATTTTCAGATATTTTGCTGGTTACCATAGCAACGATGTCGAAATAAAGCATCTGATTTGTATAATGATGACTTATAAAATTTTCGAAGAAATTCGAAATTCGACGTGTCCAATCGTTTTTTTTAATTCTCTTTTTACAGGGATGGCAATAAGACTTATATCTCATTACTGTTCTCCTATATTTTTTTCCTAAATCAATTTTTCAACGAACCAAAGTGTTAATATTAAAATGTTGCATAGTTTAACTTTTAACTTACAGTATCCTATTATTTCTACTGGATTCCCCGAATTTTTTTTTTGCCATGTCACAATAATAATATGGTGTTTTTCCCTATGAGAATGCTTAAACAAAATTTTTAGCCAGATTATAGGGGGAGTCCCCACTCAATACTTAGTGTGACAACTGAAATATTCAATTTATGTGATCACTGCGCATTCAAATATCGCGTAAAACACTTTTTGTTACTTGTACTAACTTTTTAAATTTACCCTATAACTTAAGCGGTGGTGAAAAATTGAGAATTTCTGAACATATTATCATTAGACATTTGATACGAAAGCAATCTCCTACCATTTAAAATCAATAACCACTTAAAGTTGACAAAATGCGACCCCTAAGACCCCAATTGTAATAGTTTGTTCAAGGTGATTCAAATGTGTATCGTAATGTAACCAACCAACTACAATTTTTACGTTTTTACGAATATCTATAAATTTATTTTATTGTGTAGTATCAAAAATATTACCACATCTTGTATGTTTGTAAAAACAATATTCAACCAAATAACGCGAGTTGTGCGTCCTCTGACTTGAATCTTTTCGGCGAATCCTTTGATTTCTGATATAGTTTGCCTTATCTGTTTTTCCGTCACCGCCATGTAAGGGTTGAGGGTTTACATTTTGAGAATATGCAGTCTTGATAACAATATCTGTTTGTTACCATTTCGAGTAGTTTTTGAGTTTTTAAAATAGTGACAATGATTAATGTGAGTACACGGACGAAAAAGATGATGGTTCTAGCCGCTGCGAATAAAGGTAAATTCTGTTGTTTTGTTTTTATTCAGTTCGTGAGTAATTGATCACAAATTTTCCATTTGTTTATTTAGGCCAAGCAATAGGTGAATATTTTTGACAAAAATCCTAGTAGAAAACGAATGGTGTCATCATACAAAAGACATTACGTAGTATAATTTTGATAAACCTTCCTTTTTTAATTTCTTTCATATAACGTAAAAAATACTGAGGAAATCTCAATGTGATATAAATCGTAGGTAATTGAAATACGAACAAAATGAAGGGTCGAGCGAGTTAATCGAATAATTAGGAACCGAGTAAATTAGGAAAAACCGGAAAATTAGTCATTTTTTTGAAAATACATATTTTCATCATTTTTCAATTGTGAGAGCTGAAACTTGGTACAAAGGAAGTTCTTCATGTGCACTTTACAAGTGCGATGAGCAGGCGCCAGGCGACGGTTACTTTTATCGCAATTGCAATTGTAATTTTTGATGCGATAATATGCAAAGTGTCTGGATGCGTTATCGATTGTCCAATTTTGAATTTTAAAGCGGTTTTGAAAAATACAGATATGGAACCATAAAACTTATATTTTCAATTTGTGATCATATGCTGCGAATTAGGTCAAAAACGCTCGGAAATACGGCCGAAAATGATCCTCTACCAGAAAGTAACGGAGTAGAAGGATAGCGGGGGTCGAGGCATACTATATAGAATTATTGTTGAATTATTATTATTATTAGGTTAGGTTAGGTTAGGTTAGGTTAGGTTTAGGTTTAGGTTAGGTTAGGTTAGGTTAGGTTAGGTTAGGTTAGGTTAGGTTAGGTTAGGTTAGGTTAGGTTTGGTTAGGTTAGGTTAGGTTAGGTTAGGTTAGGTTAGGTTAGGTTAGGTTAGGTTAGGTTAGGTTAGGTTAGGTTAGGTTAGGTTAGGTTAGGTTAGGTTAGGTTAGGTTAGGTTAGGTTAGGTTAGGTTAGGTTCCACTCCTAGGAGCTGTAAGACCTTGTCGTAGGTGGAGTGGCTCAGTAACTTCCTCCCCTCTCGCGCCGTAAGGACGGGAAGGGAGGAGTGAAGCCAAAAAACAGCTCAAGAACGTGCTCCGGGGGGTTGGATGAGAGAGGCTGGAAGTGATTCACCCCTAATCTCCCATACAAGTTTTCGGAGGAGGGGGTTTCCCACCCGACACGGCGTGTCCCGATGGCTCATAGGGTGTCTCCAGGGGGCGTGGTCAGTCATGGGACTCGTGCTTTTCAGCGCTAGGGTCCCGTGCGTTTCTAAACGTTGTAAGGGCCTGGCGCTTTTGAGCGCTGTAAGGGACTCATGACCGACCAACCCTCGGGATAGGTGATGGATAAGGATCCAGTATAGGAACCTGAAGAATTGCCCGCGGATCAAAGGAATAGAGGAGTAAACCTCGATAAAAAACCAACAACATAGGGGTAAGCAGCTATGTTCGTGGTGTAGTGTAGGCTGTGGAAGCTACTGCGTCCGGAGGCAACCGTGAGAAAAAGCCTAGAGGAGTAAACTTCGATAAACAATCCCCACTACTAAGGTGTAAGGCATCGTGCTGAGGGTATGAAAGATGCGAGGGTTAGAGCATCGTGGACGATCCCCTTGGAGTACCTGGCGAAACTTAGCCTTAGCGGGGTAAGGGCGCACTGCCTCGCTGGACATACTTTCGGCCCTACTCGTGGGAATTTCATGGACAATCTACAAAAAAAGGAACAGGAGGAGGAAGAGAGAAGGATAGAGGACGAAGAGAGGAGAAGGTTCGAAGAGGAGCTGCTGGCTGGGCACAAGCGTGCCAACAGGTCTGAAGACGAGATGAGGAAGCAGTCGACCCTCATTGGAGAGTCGGATGAGGAAGACATACCGGCAGTAGAGAAGAACTTCGAAGAAGTATGCGTTGAGGAAGAAGTTTTTAACAGCGCACTGAGATCGATTTTGTTTAAAGATGAGGAGGAAAAGGTAGGAATGAAAAGAAAAAGGACGAGCCCGCATGAAAAGAAGAAGATGAAAAAAGAAAGGCAAAACGAGAGTAAGGAATATAAGGGAGAGAGTGTACTGGAAACAGTAAAGAGGAAAATGGAGGAACTAAGGGAGAAGGTTAGTGAACTTGGCATCGAGGATATAGAATTTAAGAGGGTTATCGGGGAAATAACATCGGTCGTAAAAAAAGGGTTGGGAAGGGAGAGCGTAAATAATAGCAAGATAGAGAAGCCTAAATGCGCAGAATGTAAAGCGATGAGGGAAAGAGAATTAAAGTTGGCAAACAGGGAAAGAATAAAAAAGCAAATAAAAGAAGGGGGAAACTACCAGAATTTCAAACTAATTTCTGGGGAGGACTGGGAAGAGGAGATATTCAAGTGTACAAAGTACAAGCGAATGGAGTACTGGGAGGCCCTAGATAGGGAAAATTGCGCGGTAATCATGGACCCAGAGAGAGTTCCGTCGGAAATGGTGCAAAACCTCAAGCAGAGAAGGGGGGAGTTGGTGGAGATGGCAGAGGGATGTAGAGGGGGGGAAATCGACTTTGTAATGAACGTAATTGAAACGTCCAAATTTAGAAAGGAGTGGCGTCACTTTGTGGCTAGGCTGATTGAGGACATGGATAATGAAGACGTGTTCAACATGATCCAAAACTTGCATAAAATGATCGAGGAAGTTGAGGAGTCTCCAAAGGAGGTCAATGTCCTCTTAACGGAGAGAGTGGATCCCACTTATATACGAATGGTCTTAGAATTTGTAGGTAGGGAGGGGAAGGTAAAGTATACAATCGTATCTGGAAATGAGCAAGGGGCGGTCAAGGAGAGGATAGAAAGGGAATCCGTGCTGGTGAGGACGGGAGGTAGGCCATATGCCGACGTCCTCAGGGACATAAGGACCCAGGTGGATGTGAGGGCCTTGGGGATCAAGGTCGACAAGGTATCCAAAACCAATAGCGGGGATATAATGGTCAGACTAAAAGGGAAGGGAACAGCAGAAAAGCTGAGGGAGGAAATGAAGGGGCGCATAAGAGAGGTTTCGATAACGGTTAGGAAGAGGGAGGCGAACTTCAATCTCCTGGACCTAGACCCAGCGATCTCTCCGGGAGAAGTTAAAACGGCCATAGAAAACTGCACAGGGTTGAAAGGGAACATAGAAATTAAAGGGATGAGGGAGACAAGGTACGGAGGGCAGATATGCACTTTTGCGGTGCCAATAGAGGTAGCGGAAGTAGTGAGGAGGGTAAGATCCGTCTTCACGGGATTATCCTCATGCAGGGTTAGGGAGAGGGTAACACCGTTTAGATGCTTCAAATGTTTGGATTATGGGCACAACAAGGAACAGTGTCAAGGGACAGACAGATCTAAGCAATGTTTGAACTGTGGCAGGGAGGGGCATAGAGCCCAGGAGTGTGAGGAGGAGCCGGAATGCCGATCGTGCGGGATTTTGGGTAACCGCATGGACTCCATGAGGTGCCCGAAATTCAGGGACATGGTGTATGGGAAACAAAGCTAATACGTTCAAACCTAATCATATAAATATATACGGGGGGATATTTATTAATATTAAGGTTTTATATATACAAGGTGAATGTCACTCTTTTAAAGTTTTAGTAATATATACACAGTCGTTTTTATTTATACATAGGTTTTTACATTTTTTATATAACGTTTTATTTATACTAGGTAAGTCCCATTATTCAACTTCGCATTATTTAATTACAAATCGAAAATATACATTTTGTTGCTCTACATCTACTCTTTTCAAAACCGGTTTAAAATTTAAAATCGGACAATCGACAACGCATCCAGACACGTTGCAAATTATCAAAAAATTACAATTGCAATTGCGATAAAAGTAACCGTCGCCTGGCGTCTGATATTCGCACATATAAAGTGCATATGGAGAACTTCCTTTGTACCAAGTTTCAGCTCTCACAATTGAAATTGGCAAAAATATGAATTTTCAAAAAAATGACTAATTTTTCGGTTTTTCCAAATTTTCTCGGTTCCCAAATATCCGATTAATTCGCTCGAGCCCTCCTTTTGTTCCTTTTGTTCGTATTTTAATTACCTACGATTTATCCATACATACTATTGGGATTGCTTTAGTACTTTTTACGTTATATGAAAAAACCAAAAAAGGGTGGTTTTTTTCGTTTTAAATGTTTATAACAAATTACTGGAAAACATTTGCGTGTCCAAAACATATCATAATTATACTACGTAATGTCCTTTATATGATGGCATCATACGTTTTCTACTAGGGTTTTTGTCAAAAATTACTATACTTGCATGCTCTATTGCTTGGCCTATATTGAAGAAGATATTTATTAAAAATAGTTACGTGCTTTTGCTGGCGTGGTCCTATACCACACAAGAAATATTTTTTAACAGGGTAAACTGTTCATGTAAATTATTTGCCACATATCATTTTAGGGATGCAAAAAAATGTATCAAATAAAAACAACGAAGAAAGAAAAAATACCAGTATCTCAGCAGATGAAGGCTAGGTAATATTTTATTTATTATACAGGGTGACAGATATTTGAATGCAGTAACCTGCAATTTCTAAAACAATTCCGGAACATTAATATAGAGTAATCAAAATTTTTGTAAAAGCCTTGTTAGGTTAATATCATGAAATTTTTTTTATTGTATATACAGGGTGTCCCACGTTCTTTTGGCAGTCCAATATCTCGAAAACTCTTCCCCTTAGAAATATGAAATTTGACAGCTAAAAAGAGTTAAAACTGATATATCTCATGTCTATCATAAAATGACTTCCGTTTCTCCTCTCATTTCCGGTCACGTGATTCCGTCAATTTTTTTAATGGGACAACCTGTATATTATTACGTTTTCGGATCTTTCAAAAACAAACTCAACGATATATTTTGTCATGATTGGGGTCTAGTTTATGTTACACACCTAACTGATTTTGATGAATTGAAGGATAAAATAAAACAAGCTTGTCGTACCGCAAACGTAGTACGTTGTTTTAAACTATTCAATCGTCCATTTAATACACCTTAACATCGATTGAATCATGACGTTTGGTATAGTTAAATTTGGTTTTGGAAAATGTACCCAAAAATTTAATATACCGGATGTCACATTGAAAAAATTCAAAGAGTCACGTGGACGGAAATGAGAGGAGAAACAGAAGTCATTTCATCAGCTTCGACTGTTTATAGATGCCAAATTTCATACTTGTCATGTGAACAGTTTTCGAGATATCGGGCTGTTAAAACTTTCATACAAAATACAATATGAAAAATTCCAAATTTTCTTACAGAACATATTAAGACGTAACAAATTAAAAAATATATATTTTAAATAAAAGAAATATATAATATATTATTTAAGAAACTGATGAGTAGATGTATTTCGGCAACAGGAGTATGATTAAATCTGATAAACTGCCAAAGAACCGATATATAACTTCTGATAATTTTTCTTACTCTCAAACATTATAAAAATGTAAAAAAAATTTTTCTCCAAAAACGTATATCGGATCTAAAAGTGGCAATTTTCCTGCATTTGTTTATCGAATGGAATATGAAATCGCAATAAACTGCAATTGAATATTTACCTATCTATATATATATATAAATATTCGATTAAGGTTAATGCTTATACTATTTCTTTTAGGTATCAGTGTCATCCTCCAATTCTGTTAGAGACGGCTATTTAGATTTGGGATTTTCATTAGAAGTAATTATATTTCTCACATTAGATCTATATAATATAGTTTGGAAATTTTTCAAGAATATCTCTTCTCTTGTTATTAATTAAGGATATTCTTAATTTACACAGTAGGTACCTAATATTTCTCATCTTCTTTTTTTCAGGATATTGAAAAATTACAATCTCCAATTAAAATACCACAGGACACATTGGATACAACACAGGTTTGTTTATTTTGATATGATATTTTATACTACAGTATGTGTTTCACAATACGTTTTACCGAACTAAGCTGAACTTATATCAGCCCAGAAATTCCTATGTATATTAAATAATGCATTTTCTAAATTGAAAATTCAAAGAACTTGTATATTATTCAAAAAATTAGCAGACTCACCAAAAAATGATAGATAAAATGATTTTGATGAAACAAAAATATTGGCCTCAGATTGACAACAAATTATTTAGTAAAAAGTTAACATTCAAAAATACGGAGCACTAATTTTGAAATTTCGCGCTAATCGTTTGGAGAAAAACATTTAATGTCAGTATATGAATAAAAAAAGGTTATTTTAGACTTTTGACCAGTAATCTTTTTTTTTTAGCCAATTATGTCACCAAAAGAATTCAATGCTTTGGATAACTTATTATCTTCTACTTTAAAAGATATAAGAGAGGTAAGCTAATTATAATTTTCGTTAGGAAAAATTAAATTTTCTATTATGGATGAGGATATTATTTTCAATAATTGCGAGTGAAACATACCATGCCGGGGGGAGCGTACCTAGTTTACTATCTACCTTAGATTAATTTCTGTCCATGGATAACTGAAAAGACAACAACAAGTTGTATGTATCATTCAACTATAACAGGTTTTTATACAGGCTGCATAAAAATGGACCACGAGTTTATTCTACATTTCACAGGAAAATGTACTGTGACACGTAGAAATTCATAGTCAAGTATCAGATTCAATAATTTGAATATCTCCAGAAAAAAAATTAAAACCAAGGGTTGGATAGTGATGTTCTGAGAAGTTGAAAATTACATCGATGGTCTTCTATTTACAAAAATATTACTTAATACAATAGAATTATATAATATTATATAAATAAGTCGTATTTCAGGTTATACAAAATGGAAGTATGATGAGTGGATTGGAAAATTCTCCCATAAACGAGGTTAAATATTTTAGTACACGCAATCAAACAAATTATAAAATCTTCATTGTTACAGGTATCAAAGACATTTAATTCCGGGCATGATTTGGACTTCGTTCCTACAGATAGTTCCAGTTACGTAAGTGATTTAACATAAATATACATTTATATTTATCTTTGACTTTTTCATATTCGTGTATTGTCTTTTCAATGCAGACGGCCCATATTATTAATGACTTAATACTTAGGTATACCATTGTTTTTTAGTTTAATATCTTTGTATACAGACAAAATCTTGAAATCCTTATTTGGAGTCTGAACATTTCCTCAATTAGCATTTTAACATTAATGAATAAAATATCACCTACCACCATGTTTCTGCTCTCATTACAATAAAAGGTTTTTTTAATATTCTCTTGATTACGGCAATCCTTCAAAAAAACAACATCATTAATTCCATTGAACAACTATCCAACGTGTGTTACAAAACTTCTTTCCTTTCACATTAATTCTGATTTTGTAATTTTACAATATCTTTTTTCAAAAACATTTACCTAATGTGACTTCAATTATTTATTTTTCTTTTCAAATTCCTGTATCTTGTAAACAAATGTGCAACTTTCTTAATTACAATGTTTTTCTTATTTTTTCTTTCTTGGGAAAATTTTCTTCTTATTTTATGTATCATATTTGAATTGTTTTTTTTTAATAAAAATTGGCCGACGACTCACTTAAATTCGTTATTCCTCTTTATTTTTCAAATTGTTGGTTTATTCTCCTATTTTGCTGTTTTCCATAGCATCCTTATTACATGAAAACCCCTATCTATTTCTAGACCAGTTAATTTTTCTTTAGTGTATGGATGGTATAGGCAAGGCTGTGTACGAAAAAGTGTGCATCAAAAGGCATTAAATTAAGGTGGCCAGTGGGTGAATTTTAAGAGTAGTGATGAGCAAAATATTTCTTGGTCTTGCATACATACACTAGTCAGATCAAGAACGAATGAACTAGAACAAGACCAAAACCAAGACCGAGAATGCAAGACTAAACTAAAAATTACAACTTTAGTTTCAAATACAATATTTGAGAATATTTGTCTTAACTTCAATATATGTTTTTGTTGGAACAAAAAATTTTGTGTGCTTAAGATTTCCAATGTACACCACATAATTTAAACACCAAAATATATAAAAAAGGTCAACTTTACCATTGTCCGAAAAAAAAAAATGATCTGTAAGAGTATTCTCGAAGTAACTTTTCTTTTCCGTTGTCTGGTTAATGCATGGTTGATGTAGAGCTAAGCTAATCTTTTAAAATATTTCCACGTAATGTAATTACTGGTTCCAGTTCACTTGTCAACTTGTTGTTGATAGTTAACTACTTCAATATTATTTGTTATATATTTATTTTTCAGAATACTACTACTTCAATCATTGCTAGTGAAGACATTTCAACCGAGTTACTGGATACCCCTAAAAAGGCAGTTCAAATAGTTAAAATCAAATCTTCTGTTACCCTTGAACAGAATGAAAGAATAGCAATAAAAAAAGAGAAAAAGATTACTGCTACTTTTGCGAAACTCTAGTATTAAATTTTGGTAGACATATTAGGAGAAGCCATTTTGCAGAAATAGAAGTTCAGCAAGCACTTTCCTTGCCTTTAAAAAGCAACAAAAGGAAATCTTTAATTAGTGATCTTAGAAAAAAAGGAAATTATTTATTAAGTAGTAGTGAGTGCTTTAAACCAATGAGAAAGTGTAAAATAGATCAAGGGAGAGTACCAATATTGCTTAGGATTCTATGCTCCTAAGCAACTATGGAAACATAAAAAGAGTTGTTCACAAAACCAGTCTCTTGGAGGAAGAGCTGTTAACAGACTTTTGGACCATTGCAAAATAAACCAAAATCTGAAAGAAAATGTATTTCCAAGGATGATATTTGATAAAATATCTTTAACTGCACAAAAAGACGTTTTGATTTGTGCATATGGAGCACGTTACATGAATACCCATAGAGAGAAACATTTTGTAAATGTAATCTCTAGAAAAATGCGGGAGCTTTCAAGACTACTACTAGAGGTACAGAAAACGAATCCCACCATGAAAAATTTGTTTGAAGCATTACAACCTCAGCACTACGATATGCTTGTGCAAAGTGCAAAAAATGTATCAAACTATAGTACTGAGACAAATACTTTTGATGCGCCCACATACGCTATGAATATTGCAACAGCTTTGAAGCAGTGTTGTGATATTGCTTTAACATTTGCTTTAAAGTGGAAGGAAATTTACTCCACAGTTAATGCGGGAGAATCTGAAGCAAACTTAAAAACCTTGATTCAACTATTAAATTCTAACTGGCGTTTCGATATTAGTACTCAAGCGGCACAAGACCTAAACGTTAAAAAATGGAACAAGATCACTATAGTCCCACTGGCCAGTGACTTGAAGATATTCAAAGAATATGTGTTGCGAATATCAGCAGATTCAAAAAGAAGACTACAAAATGATACATCAGCATACATAAATTTGATAGAAGCCATTTACTGTAAAGTAATACTGTTGAACAGAAGACGTCCTGGTGAATTGCAGAGGTTGTTATTATGTGACTACAAGCTCTCTGCAAATTCCTCTAGTTATGAAGAGTTTTCTGACGCAATATCACCATCTGAGAAAATTCTAATGCAATCTCTGAAGAGACTTGTAATAAGAGGTAAGAGGGGTCGTGGAGTTCCAGTTCTATTTAATAAAGATGTCCAAGAAGATATTGAAGTAATTACTAAAGCTAGACCATACCGGTTTGAAAAAACTAACGTCTACTTCTTTGGGCATCCATGAACTGAAAGTCATTTGTGTGGTTATAAGGTTCTATCAAAACACGCCCAAGCTTCGGGCGCAAAAAAAATCCAAGTGCATTAACTTCAGCTCGATTAAGAAAACATTTAGCTACTCTCAGTCAAATTTTTAACTTGAAGGAGTCGGAATTGGAGCAATTGTCAACTTTTATGGGTCACACCTCAGACGTCCATAAAAATTCATACAGATTACCGGATGAAGTGTATCAAACAGCAAAAATTGCGAAAATATTATTGCTCATGGAAAGTGGCACATGTGCTAATTTTGAAGGTAAATCTCTAGAAGAGATCGAAGTTAATACGGAAGATGATCTCATGGAAGGACACTTGTTGAATGATGTAGATGAAGAGGACGAACTTAACGATTTTAACCCACAAGAAAATATACAGATCAATGAAACTTCTATATCTACATTAGATTCGTCTACTACCAGCGGACACCCGAAAAAAAAGTGTATTCGTATCCCTTGGACTACTGAGCAAAAAGATATATGCAGGCAATTCTTCGAACAGCACATAAAGACAAAGCGTCCTCCGAAGAGGCATGAATGTGAACAACTGATTGCCAATCATTCTCAACTTTTCCATAATAAAAACTGGCTCAAAATAAAAGTATTGATTCAAAATATTTATAATAAAAAATGCAAATGAGAAATTGATTTACTGTGAAAATGGTGCTTTAAGCTGATAGAATAAATTTTTATATTTATATTTTGATTTTACGTTGCTGGACTTGTATTATTTATTTTTAAAATTTCTAGTTTTGAACTGACAGCATGGCTGTAACTATGTTGAATAATCTTTTGAGTTTATTATGAATCTGTCTTTATTTTTTTGTAAAAAAATTCAACAATATTTTTACAATGGTTTATAGATTATTTTTCAATAAATCACTCTTTTAATTAAATTTTCCGTTTTATTTTTATTACCTTTTTAATGTAAGTATCCAGTAGTTTTTTTCACTTGAACGTAGTTTATTCAATTGATTATGTAGTATTTATTACTAAACAATCATTTGAATTTACAATTTCTCACTGGTTTTTGTTCGGCTACTATAAGCATAACTTGAACCATGCAACCTTTGGATTACAATGTAACCCTATGATCCTGGGTTGTCTAGGCGATTGCATTAATGAGCGAATTGGACCCATATATGTCGATATAAATCATTAGATTGTTCGCCTTTCAGCGTTTCGGCACAAAGGAATTACATATTGCTCACCAATTGTTCATCGAACTGTTTTTCGCTGATGCTGAAATCCTCTTGTATAACATCCACTACCATTTTCAAATAGATGTATCTTTCTATCTATAGAAGGTAAAACTACTATTGAATTTCTTCAATAGCAGTTTATTTAAACTTTTAATTTGAAATGACAAGCTATTTTCATTATTACCATTAAATAGCTTTATACTGGATGCCATTATTTTTATGTGGTTCATGATGAGCCTGCTGTAAAATTCTTCAAAAGTAGACTTAATGTCGTAGGAAAAATCATTATTTTTTGTAGCTAGGAAACCTAAAATCTCTGTTTCACCCTATAAATGGTGTGGCGAGAAAAATTTTGATTGAAAGTAATGGCGAATACAAAAATGAAGTATTTTCGAGACATTTCGATTTTTTTCAAAATCTTGAAAAAATCCTAGTTCACACTGAATAACGATATCTCCATCAATAATGAATTAAGTGATGTGAAATTGTAACCAATAAAAAACAAGCGCATGCCCATATGTCAATTAATAATCCTTTCATGCTATTGGTTACTTTTCAGAATTAATAACCTATAAAAAAAATAATAAAATATCACCTTAAATAGTGGAAATCGTGGCCTACCCTCTATTAATGTTGAAATAATTAAGTGTTATGTTTTAACTAAGATAAATTTTTCATTTTTGGTATAGGACATTGTGCACAAATTTTATCTAAAATATAAAAAATATTAGGTTTTATTTAAAATAACAAAGTTGACGTCTAGATCTGGTATAACCGGAAGTGCCACATTTGGGACAACATTATGATTGAACTCTGCGTCATCCAAAACCTATAGCTTCGTAATTTCAGATTTTTAACATAACTGTATCCGCCATTACTTTTAATCAAAACTTCTCGCGCCACATCCTGTATACTCGGGAAAACGGTCCAGTTTTCACAAAATAGGCTAATATTGTTCACCTTAGCGTCTCGTGGTTTCGTAGCAATAATGAGTTCTATCACTTAATTAAGAGATATTATTTCCCTAATTTTTAAATAACCTCTACTGATCACCAATCCCAATATCAACACCCTATATACTTGAAAAGTTCACCCAGGAAACATTCGGTAATTGATAATTTAATGTTTTTATTTTACTAAAAGCAATTCTAAAAGTAGCATCAGCTGGATTATAATAGGTACTTGTTGAAATCTACAATTAAAAAAAAATTGTTTGAGGGCTGTATGTGAAAAGAGGCCAAAATGTTTGCTGGGTTATGATAATGACCAAGATTCAGATTTATAAATTTATAGTATTATATATTATTATTTTTATAAAGTTTTTATTATCAATGAATAGTCTGTTATTGAGTTAATTAACCAATAATTGATTAATTCATACTCATTAATCAACTACATTAAATTTTAAAACATTTTTAGTTGGACCACTACACACTTTCATACTCGATGTATATGGACATAATCTACATAATATTTTTAAAATTATATAATGCTTGGAACGGACGCAGAATAGTGTCTCAGTGAAATTATTCGTGTATAGGTATGTGAAAAACTTGGCAACCTTTCATGGATGTACGATTAAATGCAAATCAGACAAAAACGTATATGTTGGAAGTTCAAATACTTTGGAATGTCAAAAATGCAAATTTTTTTTTGTATATATAAACAAATTCAAACCGACATTGCTGTTCTAGATGCACAAAAGAGAAAATATAGGTACACAACCAAAATATTCGAAAATGTAGTCCTTCGAGTGGACGCACAAATACATTTCCTTGTACGAACGCACAATAGATAGCGGGATGTATATATATTTATCTGTACGCCTTTGTGCGTCCGTACATTGTCCTTTTACATTTAATCGTGCGTCCGATGGTAGCTGTGCGTCCGATATACGGACGCACAATTATTTTTCAATTTAAACCAAGCAACTTGTGCGGCCGTTGGTGGCAACACCGCAATTTTAAGAATTAAGTGACTATATTTCTGAATAATTCTTCGGAGGTCTTTTTGTAGGAAACTTTTATAAACTTACATAATTTACTAGGACTCTGGGCCCATAGCAGCATAATGACATAATTTTGTTTTCTTGTTGATTGACGCAGTTTAATTCATATGTCGCTAGGAAGACAAAACACTGCAAATTTTACGATCCATAAAAGATAAAAACGTGAACGTAAGTCAACTAATAACAGTACAATGAAATAGTAAGTAATGTCAAATATACAGTTGTATGGCTCGTCTCATTTTTCATCGACGCAAAGTCTCATTTCATTATTTCGGAGATACAGGATGCATGAACTTCGTGACCAGTGATTTTAAGGCAGCAATCGTTCAAATTAGACACCAAGTATTATAGCATTTTTTAATTGGTTATATTTGTATAATTTAAAATTTTTAAATTGTACAGGTTGTATCTTTAAACGTTTGACAGTAACTGAAAACGATGTAAACGCTATGGTCGGTACTTGATAACCCCTCTCACCTCTTATGACTCCTCAAAGTTTCAAAAAAGTATCTTTTACCGAAGATATAAACGGACTATCTTTCTTGGACCACCCTGTAATAGACATGTTTTGTTGAAGCCGCAGCTTATAATATCAACAAACATTAATTTTCCCTTCAAATAGTTATTTTCTTAACGCTTCACGCATATGTTAGAAACAACATTTTTTCTACGAGCGGACGGATACAAATTAACAAGTTTATAAGTTACCTTCTGGTTATCAATGTAATCAATAATAGTTACTAACGTCATATTAAACAAAATTTCAATGAAACCAAAAAAAGAATTGTAAAAAGCAATAAATGATACCTTGCGTGCGGTAAAGTAGAATCGTGCGCCATAGTATACTTTTCCGCGCGCTCGTAGAAAAAAATATTGGATAGTTTTTTTTTAAGTTGAGAAAACTGAAAATTGAACTATTGAAATTTAAAAAGATTATGTAAATTGAAGTATATCCAGTACAATATCCGTTATACGTAACCAAACACAAACTTCTCTTCGTCATATTTGCACCACGTTACCAAATAGATAAATAGTATATTACATACCTAGGCCAGTAAAGTATGAAATGTCTCAGATCTCATGTAATTGTCGGCCGAAGCGAAGTGAGGTCGACAAACATGTGATCTGAGACTGAGACGGAGCCGGAAAGCGGCAACTTCCTTTAGCGCGACGGCCAGAAAGTTGATGCTTTCCGGCCGGGGGACAGAAAATAATCATAATGTAATATTCAAGTGAGAAACTAATTATCTATTAGAATTTCCATTTTTCACCTAGTAGGGGTCTTAATATTACCGTGTTACCGTGAGATTACTAATAACGTACATTGGGTTTTGTAGTGAATATATTTTTGTGTGAAATTGGAGATTGTACTTAAATTAATTAGTTTATTGACAGAAAAATAAAGAACCCCGTAAATAATGTTAAAAGATTGGTCCTCGGTGAAAGCAGATGCAAATTGTATACAGGGTAATTCATTAATGTCATAGAGTCCAATATATTGTAAATCCCCGAATATATACGAATAAAAGTTTGACCGGTGCTAGTCACCCTGAAGGTTCATATTTTAAAATTGGTTGCAATTATACAGTGTGTTCCAGAACGCCGTGCCAGATGAAAGCTACAGTTTTTTAAATGGGACACCCTGTATTCCACTTCTAATTTGAATTCTGCATGATTTCTCTATTGCAATGATATAAGGTTGTACTAGGTTATACAGTGTATTTAAGAAGTTCTGACCACTTGTTCCTGAAAATCGTAATGAGTTCAATGCCCATGTATACTTTAAACTGCACAATTTGAAATTAGTCTGTTACAGCCATACGTCTGTAATAGTCTTCTATAGTTTATCCCAACAAGTACATAAAGTATAGGAATGCAATAATCCCCTGACTAACAGGCGTTAATCGGATTTTTACTCGAAATTTACGAAATGTTACAAAAATGTAATAGTAACTGAAAATATATTATTTTGCTAAAATGATTGAGTCATAAATATAATCGCATAAAAATGTGAAAAACAACATAGGTACTATAAGAATAATTCCTTCAATGGAAAACGAAAAGCAGAAAGTTACTGGTCGTCATCTTTATCAGTGTCACTTGTACTTGATTCACTATCACTTGTGTTAAAACTATCTACATTAATAATTAAAGGATTTACTTTCACACTTTTAATAACATTATGATCCATATTCCACATATCATTTTCAATTTTTTAACATGACTAATGCTTTGCCACGTTTCTTCGGTAATATTTCCAACTGCACTTAATAGTAATTTCTTCACATCTCCTAATTTGTATGTAAACTTAAACAATGGTGATATTGTTTCTCGCAACGAACTGTTTAATTTCTGCCCAAACCAACTTTATTGGGTTCAACTCGCAGTGGTGAGGGGAGAGCCGTAAAATACTGACAAGTCCATCTATCACATATTTTTTATATTTTTACTTATGTTGGTTAGCAATGTTATAGAGATAGGCTTTGGTAAATCTGTGATTAAATGATATACCTTTATCTTATAATAATAATAATTCTTTATTTTCTTTTTGACAAACAACAAAGTTTGTATAGAATTAGTCACAATGAAAACTTAATCCTAATCTAAAATTGACATGCAAATTATAACTAAACAATATCTGATAAAATTTCAAATCATAATACGAACAAACAAATAAATAATTATTCATACAACATTCACGAGTTTAAAAATTCTTCTGTGGAGTAAAAACAACGTTCAATTAAAAATGATTTTAAAACTGTTTTGAATTCTATTAGTGTAGTACAGTTTCTGATGGTTAAAGGTAATGTATTATAAAACCGTTGTCATTGTATAGCCGGAGATTTAAAATGAATATTTCCCTTAGATAAAGGTACATGTAGATCATTACAATGTCTTGTATTAAATCTATGGACTTGTAGACTTGTAGCCATTTCATTAATTCTGCGTTTATCCATGAGCAGGTTGGTCATTTTTCTTGCAGAGCACTATTATTAAGAGCCATGAGAGATGGTGGTATATTTTCCAAAAACGACTTAAACCAATTTTAACATTTGTGCGTTCATATATTTATGATAGTCGCCGTCAGTTTTTGAAGTAAATAGTAACAAATCATTCTCAGTAAAACCAGATGCGGAACCAATATGTCCAATAATCAAACAGCGACCTTTCCCACAAGGACCTTCAATGCCGGTTGATTAGAATCCTGCCAAATCTAAGAAGAGGTATGTCCTTCGTTAACCCAAGTATCGTCAAGATAAAAAATTTGTTTTCCCCATCATCTTGCTGCCATTAACTCGCGAAGATAATCTGATTACTCGTTTTCGAGTAAGACAACTATTCCTACTCCGTTGCTTACACTTAAAACCTATTTTATGCAAATGCAACACAACGTTGTTTTACTTATAAGCGACAAATTCGCATCAGTTTTTAATAATTGAAATATTTTATTTAATGTTTGACCTTCATTTTTCATATAAAATGAATGGATGTATCTTCTGATTACGTTGTTTATAAATTCATTGTTTTTCTCCACTTTTCGTCCTGGTTTCTCCTTAGGTTCGCTTAAAACCTGATTTGTTTTTTGTTCACGTATTACTTTGTCACAGTCGATATCCCCACTCCGGTAATTTGTGCACATTTTTCTATAGTGCTGTCAACACTGTTTTGCAAACAGTAAGCACTAGTAGAAGGTGTGTTTAAGGATCTGCGATTTTCTTCCTGTATATACCGAAATACGTTTAAAATTATCGTTTGGTCGTTTAGACCTAATGGTCCAAACTTTTACAAATAGGTACAACCCTTCTCAAAGACGGTTATTACGAAACTAAAACCATAATTAGAACTAATATGAGTACCTATAGGTCATAATGACGAAATTGTACATTAATATTTCTCAAAATACGTAACCAGTTTTTTGTTTTTCTACCTGCGAATTGGAGAACAATAGATAATATTTTTGTGTTTATTTATAACATGTCAAATCGATAGTGAAAGTTTATTTACAATGGGTACGGGGGCTATAATATTAGTACATAATTTTTTATTCGAAGTGATCCACCACAAGTTTCCTTTTATAAACTTAAAAATTGTGTCGCCTAAAAGTATTTATTTTTCAATAGTGGGTACCTACCTAAGGTACAATTGATTATTGTAAAATATTTCGTCAATTTTCAGTACAGCTTTGTGATATCCGATAAACATCTGTTAGTAACTAACTGTTAGGGGAGTGGGAGTATTGCATTCAAATACTCTATGTACCTACTTGTTGGAATACACTCTAATATCACAATTCACTAGACCTGCTTCCATATCTAGAAATCCGTATACAGGGCGAGTTCAAACTCTAATACATCGGCTTCACAATTTTTTAAACGGATCACCTTGTAATTCATATCCGTAAATGAAAGTTTCTTCACTATACTTCAAATTTGATAAGTATTCCTTATACCAAAACTGAATGGTTTCTGTGATATTTCAATTTTATGATCAAAAATTTTATTTCCAACGAAAAATCAATGAAAAACAGCTATATAAAATTCATTCACAACAATTAACGAGTTAGAATTTTAGAAAAATCTTTTAAAACATTGACAACAGTGCCACATTTTCCAAATAGTAAAATTATATACACACTATTATTGTCGCACTTAGTAATTAGGTAGGTTCCGAAATATCAACAAACATTTACATTTACCTAATTCGTTTGTCAACAAATAGGGTATCTACATGACGGAGCTCCTACTCATCATAATGCACTTATTCAGTCAATTGATTGATGTTTCCTGAAAATTGGATTGCACGATAAGCACCAGTTTTCTGGGCACCAGGATCACCAGAATTGAATGAAGTGATTTGTTCTTTAGAGGCTATGCTGAAGATCAGGGGTACAAAGTACACCAGACGATAGGAAATATAGAATAAGGCAGGCTTTCCGAAATGTTAATGCGCAAATGCTTATTGGTTATCAACCTTGTCACTGTAGCACTACTCATAGGAGGGCATTCAGGATTTAAATCGTTAAAAATATGAGCTGCTTCGTCATGGGAACGTTTGCAATCACCATATTCAACTAACATTAAGATTTCGATTCGTTGTTTTTCCGATAAATGTGCCGTTATTCTTAATTTACTTTTAAACTTTATGCTAATTTGAAATTGGTATCAGTTTTCACAATTTGTACATAAATGTGTTTCACGTTTTTAATGACTACTATTGTTTTTTGTTTAATTTTTAAAACCTACAAAGTCATATCATTAGTACAGTACAATTCAATTTAGAAAAATAAAACTGATATTTTATAAGATATTTTGTATCAAGGTGATACATTGCTATTATTTCTCGAAAGAAAAAAATAAACTTCTTTGTGATACGTCACTCGACCTAGGTTGCCATTTCAAAAAATTCAAGATGGCAGCCGTACGCAAAACGCTGACGTCAAAAACATTTGACATTTGCTGTAAAATATGCAGAATAACGTCTCATTCAAATTTTGCCAAACAAATTAAACTTCGTAACAAAGCCAAAGTCTTAAATCAATAATTAAATGATTGAAATTCGTGACAGTTGAAGCTGAACGGTTTTATCAAAAATGCATACATGGTCCTGTCCTAATTTTTTAAGCACTATATAATGATATAATATAAAACATAATACAAGGTAATCAAAAGTTTAGAGTTTTTGACCACTTTGTATTATGGTTTTTCTTATAGCATTAGATAGTGCTTGAAAAATTAATATATGTCAATATAAGCCATTTTAATAAACTTTGAACAGTTTAGCTTCAGCTGTTACTTGAAGTTCAAAACATAGGAATATAAACTATAAACTGTAAATTATTGACTATAAATATACCATATGTGTTAATTTTTAAATCTTCTATTTATACTCTTCCAAATGAAGTGTTACTTACTTAACCCCTTTTGCTATTTAAAAACATTGAAGGGATGAATAATATCACCTGAAAGGGGTTCAACAACGTATCGAAACTTATAGTGACGGATATTTAAAGAAATTCGATAGTCGACGTATCCTAACGATTTTTTACTCTTTATTTACAGGGATAAGATTTAATCTTATCACTGTATATCTACATTTTTTTCGAAATGAATATTTCAGCAAAAATCAGTGCTTATATTACATAGTTCAACATTTAACTTAAAGAATCATTTTATTTATACTGGCTAGTCGGTGTAGTGCAGTAAGAGTAAATATGAACAACAAAAAAATTGTAAAAAGATTCTCTATAAATTTTTTTTTACATGCGTCACAATAATAATATCGTGTTTTTATTTATGAGAATGATTGAAAAAAATTCAACTAATAATTTCTTAATTTATCCTCATTAATTAACTACATTAAATTTTAAAACATTTTCAGTTGGACCACTACACACTTTTATACGTGATTTATCCTGTATGGACATAATCTACAATTTCTCAAATTATGTTATGCTTTGAACGGACGCAGGATAGTGTATCACTGAAATAATTGGTGAATAGGTATGTGAAAAACTTGGCAACCTTGCATGGACGTATGATTGAATGCAAATCAGACAAAAACGTTTATGTTGGAAGTTCAAATACTTACGGCTGGGAGGAGCTGGAAATACTTTGGAATGCCAAAAATGCAAATTTTTTTTTGTATATATAAAGTAATTTAAATCGACAGTGGTATTCTAGATGCACAAAAGATTAAATATACGCAACCAAAATATTGAAAAATTTAGTCTTTCTAGTGGACGCACAAATGCATTTCCTTATACGGACGCACGATAGATAGCGGGATGTATATATATATAGTGAAGGGTAGTCTTTGCTGACTAGTTCGAAAGTAACTTCTGTGGAGATATTTTTTTAGGGAGTGCAGCAATAAAACGTAAACGTGTACTCTTTTAAGTATTCAATCCAAGCTTTCGAGTGAATTTTCACCCATCATCAGGGAAGAAACTTGTTGAGATTGTAACGTGAAGATAACAAAGGTAAAAACATGGATGGCCATCAACAACACTAAAGACTATGTCTATTTATAACTAATATATATATATATAAATTGACAAGAGATTGCGAGAATTCGGACAATTTAATTCAAAATTACAAGGTAGCGGTAGAAAAGGAAAAGCACAAAAGGAAAAAGTGTACTCTTTTTAAATTTCCAAGCTTTCGTAAATCTTTATTTACATCATCAGGGAACTACAAAAGTGAGAAAAAACATAAAATATAAAGCAGTCCGCTACAACAGTTTCATAACTTACGTTAATCGAGAATGATTCCTTGATCTTAACATTGGGAAAAGTGTTAAACAATTAGCACTGAAGAATGAGACAAGTCCAGCCTGCATTATAAGCAATAGCTAACAGTCACATAATAAAATATATTAAAAAATCATTAAGAAGTTGAAATATTAAAAATGAAAGAATCCACACAAACACGTGGATTTATACATGTTTTTAATTAAACAATGATTGAAAATAGGTTAAGGACAAATTCTTCTTTTCTTTGAAGTAGAAAAGAAGAGATACTAAGACTATAATGACATCAACCAAAAACAATGGAAATATAAATTATTAGGAATACGAGGGAGGTACAAAAATTAGGTAGAGGTTATGCTGAAATATTATTTGAATTGATATCAATTTGTTTATGAAAATTATGTTTATCCAAAGTTAATAACAGTGAGTAAAGATTACTTAAATTTTGAATGTCTGTTTTCTTACTAATATGATCATCCTCCTGAAAAATGAAAGCCATTTCTAGAAATAATCTCTTACTGCAGTTATTTTCACGGGATAAGATCTTAATCCCTTCAAAATCTATTCTATGATCTAAAGAGGAAACATGATTTGCAAGAGAACATCTTTCAGGATGTAATCTTATATCACTCTTGTGGAGAGATATACGACTAGCAAGTTTTTGAGAAGTTTGACCAATATAAGAAAGATCACAGCTATTGCAACCAATTTTATAAATCACATTACTATTATCTAATGTTGGAATTTTATCTTTTAACGGATTGTAAATAGATCTTACTACTAAAGCACTCTTACATGCAAACTTAACATTTTGTAAATATTGAGAAAAAATCTTAGTAAGTCTGGGAGTAACTTCTCTTATATATGGTAAAGAAACAATTGAAGTGGTAGGAACCCTTTCTGAAATCGAAAGAGCATCCTGATCAGTTACACCTGCTTCAACTACTGAAAGTGTAGGAATTTGTGTCATGACAGATGATGTATTGAAAATAATCTTTCTTAGTTACGATTTGGGATAGGAATTATCAAGGAACAAATTGAAAAGTATATCCCGGTTCTTATTCTTAAAAATGGGGTCGGAAAGACTCATAACCCTAGCTGTCATTTGTTTAACCAAGTTAACCTTTATGCTAAATTTATGGTAAGAATTGTAGTTGAGATATCTCCCAGAGCTACATGGTTTTCTATACCAATCAATTATCATCACATTATCAGGTGTCCTGGTAAAAAGTGTATCAAGAAAAGGCACTACCATATTTGGGTTTTCCACTTCAAGGGTGAACTGGATATAGGGATCATAACTATTAAAAGTGAACAGGAGATCATCTGTAGAGTCCTTAGGACAAGCCAAGATAATATCATCGACATATTTCTTGATGAAAGGGATATTGAAAGGTAGTACCGGAATGACTACATCCAACAGATCATCCATTACGTAACAAGCCAATATGGGGGAAATGCTAGCTCCCATAGGAGTACCAAAAGTTTGTTTATAAAATTTATTATTGAACGAAAAACACGTAGAACTGAAAAGGAAGTCAATCAACTCGATGAAAGTATCTTTGTCAATATTGCACTGAACACTGATTGAGGACCAATGTTTGTGTATTGACCGTATGACAGCTTGCAAATAAACATTACTAAAAAGTGAAACCACATCCAGACTGACCAAAACATAATCACGAGGAAGAACCTTCCTGTTAAATAGTTCAAAAACTTGAAAAGAGTCCTTAATGAAATAATCATTATCAGCATTGTATGCCTTTGTCAAAATATCAGTTAGAAAAGAAGCAATAAGTTAAGTTGGAGAGTTTATTGATGCAACTATGGGTCTCATCGTTAGGGTACGTTTATGAATTTATGGGAGAGTGTAAAATTTTGCTATAACAGAATTATAGGATGTCAATTTTTTCCTGGTGATTTCATCAATTTGTCTTTTATTATATAATCTCTTAACTAGAGCATTTGATTTAGTTTGAATCCCCCTACTTGGATCTTTTGGGAGAGAAACATAGGGAGAGTCGTTATCAATTATATCTTGGGATAACCTTAAATAATCATCCTTTAACATAACAACAGTTACATTCCCCTTATCTGATTTTGTAACAATTAACTCAGGATGTAATTTAAGAAATGTTTTTGTTTCTGACAACAATTTTTGAAAAATAGATGGATCACTATCTTTTTTATAAGCATGATTTGTGATAACATTGATGGATTTAGCAACTGCTAAATTTCTATTGTCAACATTAGGTATCAATGAGGAAATATAATCTATGTCGGAAAGGATGGATTTGATTGGGATATCAAAACCTAATTGAGGTTCCACACTGAATTTGGGACCAAAAGAAAGAAACTTTTCAACATTAGGAGGGATGTTAACATTAGAAAGATTTTTTATCCAAGAAGATTTAGTCTTAAGAACTGTACCATACCATCTAGTTTTTAAATTATTAAACTTATTTATGTTGTTAGTTTTAATACTATGGAAAGATCTATTGTAATGTCTTAACTGTTTATGAATGAAATTATTGCAGATGAATTCATTAGTACTAATGATTATCCTTTCACTAGTCGCGCGGCGCCATACGGTGCCAACACAAATTTAATACCCAGTATTTATTTTGAAAAATTTTTTTGAAAATTATCTCACCCAATTATTCCTCAAATGGGGTATAAAGAATAAGATACTAAAATATGAAATTATATTTTCAAGTGTTTTCAATTATAGAAGCAATAAACTAATGCGGTGCATTGAAAAGCTCCGTTTGGCGCCATGCGACTAGTTACGTAGGTATAAATTTGTCGGCGGATAATGAGTGTTTTATTGTCTAGGTAATCAGTTTTTGTCACGTTCGCCTCATAATATTATTTTAAAATTATTTGTAAATAAGGGCAATAAAAGAAGCCATTGTTGAAGATCGAATTATTTAGGCTGTGCGACCGAATGTTGAAAATTTAGTTATACCTACAATTGGTAGTGGTTCAATATTTCTATCTGTGTTTTATTTTATTGAAAATGGCCAGTTCAAGTAAAGATACCAGTAAAAGTTTCAGTGCAGAAGCAGGTCCCAGTTGGCGAAATAAAGTCCCGCTAACTCAAACTGAACTAGAACGTTTGATAAATGATTCTGAAAGTGAATTGGAAGTAGATTCAGAAAGTGATGACAGTGTTGCAGAAGATTTTATGGAATATAGTGAACATGATACAGACTCTTGCCAAGAGGATGAATACGAGGATGATGCTTCTCCAACACCTCTACCGACAGATGCTGATTATTATATAGGTAAAGACAAAAATACAAAGTGGAGAAAAGTGTCACCGCCTATAACCAAAACTCGAATATATAATATAATAACACATTTGCCCGGCTGTAAAGGACCTGCAAGAACAATTTCCACGCCTTCAGAGGCTTTTTATCTATTTTTTGATGACTACGTGAGGCAACTTCTTGTGACAAACACTAATAATTTTATCACTGCTGAAGTAAAAGATAAGTTTACACTTGAAAGAGATGCTCGTTTAGTAACTGAAGGTGAAATAAAAGCGTTTTTAGCGATTTTTGGTAGTCAGTGGAGTCATGAGATCATCTCATTTGAATTTTGAAGATTTATTTGATGTTGATGATATGAGCATGATTTTTTTTATACCACTATGAGTAAGCAGAGATTCCTTTTCATAATGCGATGTATTAGGTTTGATGACAAAGCAACAAGAGCAGTGAGACTACAAACTGATAAGTTAGCACCCATTCATGATATGTTCGATTATTTAGTGAATAAGTGTGCCGAGCTTTATACACCAAGTGAATATCTTACAGTTGATGAACAATTGGTAGCGTTTCGTGGACATTGCAATTTTCGTCAGTATATTCCTTCCAAACCTAATAAATATGGAATAAAGATATTTGCATTGGTGGATGCCAGAACTTTTTATAACCAGAAGATGGAAGTTTACTTAGAAAACCAACTAGATGGACCTTTAAAAGTAAGCAATTCTGCCTCAGATGTGGTAATCCGGTTAATTACTCCTGTAAGTAAAACTGGGAGAAACATAACCATGGATAATTGGTTTACCAGTATTCCACTTGCTAATGACTTACTGGAGAATCATAAATTAACATTAGTTGGAACACTAAGAAAGAATAAAATAGAAATTCCTTTTGAATTCCAGCCTAATAAAACACGCATTGAAAAAAGCACTCTATTTGGATTTACGAAAACCATTACAATGATGTCGTATGTCCCCAAAAAAAGAAAATTGGTCATACTAATTTCAACTCTACATAGAGATACTGCTATTGATAAAGATTCGGGAGATGCTCAGGAAGCAGAACAATTGACATTTTATAATAGCACGAAAGGTGGAGTGGATACCAACGACAAGCTATGTGCCACATACAATGTTGGAAGAAGAACAAGAAGATGACCCATGACTATTTTTTTCCATCTTATCAATGTGTGTGCCATAAATGCTCTTGTGATCTATAACTCCGCACGCAACGTCGAGCTAATGAAAAGAAGAAATTTTTTGAAAAAATTAGGTCGCGAATCAGCGCAACCCTATCAGATGCAACTAAAGGATGATTCACACATTCCATGAAAAATTAGAAAACGGCTGCATAGTTACTTTCAAGAAGAAGCAGAAGAAGAAGTCCAAATCCCTCTTGTTGTTGGTCCAAACCCCAGAAAAAGATGCCCTATTTGCCCACGATCAAAAAATAAGTCGAGTAGGATTACTTGTATAGTTTGCCATAAACATGTATGTCAAGATCACCAAAGAAATGTTTGTTCCGATTGTTATAATGATCAATAAAATATTTTCAGTTTTTGTATTATATATTTTGAAGCATATTATTATTTGTAATGCTTTTTTATTTTTTTTTTCATATTAAAAGATTTGTACCATTATAAGGATATATAAATTTAATTTTTCTCCTAAAAAAAGGCGACTCTCAAAAAAATGCCTCTATTGCACATTGGCGCCATATGGCGCCACGCGACTACTTATGTCAGTCCAATCACGCGTTTACATAAAGGTTAAATCTGTTTTCAATTTTGAAAGATTGTTTTCCAGAGTGACAATTAAATTATGATTAATACCAATTTCAATATTTAGCAGTTTGAATGCTAACCTGTTAATAAACCTTCTTGTAACATGTGTGTGTGAATCCTGCCTATAATGCATTATAATGAATTCCACAATTCCTGTAGAAAATTTGATTTATAGGCAGGATTCACACACACATGTTACAAGAAGGTTTATCAACAGGTTAGGATACAAACTGCTAAATATTGAAATTGGTATTAATCATAATTTAATTGTTACTCTGGAAAACAATCTATCAAAATTGAAAACAGATATAATCATTAGTACTGCAATAATTTCATTCATAAACAGTTAAGACATTACAATAGATCTTTCCATAGTATTGAAACTAACAACATAAATAAGTTTAATAATTTAAAAACTGAATGGTATGGTACAGTTCTTAAGACTAAATCTTCTTGGATAAAAAATCTTTCTAATGTTAACATCCCTCCTAATGTTGAAAAGTTTCTTTCTTTTGGTCCCAAATTCAGTGTGGAACCTCAATTAGGTTTTGATATCCCAATCAAATCCATCCTTTCCGACATAGATTATATTTCCTCATTGATACCTAATGTTGACAATAGAAATTTAGCAGTTGCTAAATCATTATTTCGCCTTCAAATAGAGTCATGAAATTTTCGAAAATCCACTTTTCAAAACAAAAAATACTCATAACTCAACAAATAGGAAAGATAGAACGTTCTAGTCTTCACCAATCGATAGAGGGGACAATTTTACATATTTTAGTGAATTTTGAGTCCATATTACCAAGGATTATGGGAGTTAGAAAAAATCAATTTGTATCGCAAAATATTTCCATAGCTACCCCCTTTGTTCTAAATTTTCGACAAAAAAATTATAAAAAATGCTAAAAATTCGTAAAGAGGGGTTTCTTTGGCCTAAAAATCGACTGGCACAATCAGTTTTCTGATAAAATCATTATTTCGCCTTCAAATGGAGTCATGAAAATTTCGAAAATCCACTTTTCAAAACAAAAAATACTTATAACTCGACTAATAGGAAAGATAGAACGTTCTAGTCTTCACCAATCGATAGAGGGGACAATTTTACATATTTTAGTGAATTTTGTGTCCTTATTTCCAAGGATTATGGGAGTTAGAAAAAATCAATTTGTATCGCAAAATATTTCCATAGCTACCCCCTTTGTTCTAAATTTTCGACAAAAAAATTATAAAAAATGCTAAAAATTCGTAAAGAGGGTTTTTTTTGGCCAAAAAATCGACTGGCACAATCAGTTTTGTGATAAAATCATTATTTCGCCTTCAAATGGAGTCATGAAATTTTCGAAAATCCACTTTTCAAAACAAAAAATACTCATAACTCGACTAATAGGAAAGATAGAACGTTCTAGTCTTTACCAATCGATAGAGGGGACAATTTTACATATTTTAGTGAATTTTGAGTCCATATTTCCAAGGATTATGGGAGTTAGAAAAAATCAATTTGTATCGCAAAATATTTCCATAGCTACCCCCTTTGTTCTAAATTTTCGACAAAAAAATTATAAAAAATGCTAAAAATTCGTAAAGAGGGGTTTCTTTGGCCTAAAAATCGACTGGCACAATCAGTTTTCTGATAAAATCATTATTTCGCCTTCAAATGGAGTCATGAAAATTTCGAAAATCCACTTTTCAAAACAAAAAATACTTATAACTCGACTAATAGGAAAGATAGAACGTTCTAGTCTTCACCAATCGATAGAGGGGACAATTTTACATATTTTAGTGAATTTTGTGTCCTTATTTCCAAGGATTATGGGAGTTAGAAAAAATCAATTTGTATCGCAAAATATTTCCATAGCTACCCCCTTTGTTCTAAATTTTCGACAAAAAATTTTAAAAAATGCTAAAAATTCGTAAAGAGGGGTTTCTTTGGCCTAAAAATCGACTGGCACAATCAGTTTTCTGATAAAATCATTATTTCGCCTTCAAATGGAGTCATGAAAATTTCGAAAATCCACTTTTCAAAACAAAAAATACTCATAACTCGACTAATAGGAAAGATAGAACGTTCTAGTCTTCACCAATCGATAGAGGGGACAATTTTACATATTTTAGTGAATTTTGAGTCTATACTTCCAAGGATTATGGGAGTTAGAAAAAATCAATTTTTATAGCAAAATATTTCCATAGCTACCCCCTTTGTTCTAAATTTTCGACAAAAAAATTATAAAAAATGCTAACAATTCGTAAAGAGGGGTTTCTTTGGCCTAAAAATCGACTGGCATAATCAGTTTTGTGATAAAATCATTATTTCGCCTTCAAATGGAGTCATGAAAATTTCGAAAATCCACTTTTCAAAACAAAAAATACTCATAACTCGACTAATAGGAAAGATAGAACGTTCTAGTCTTTACCAATCGATAGAGGGGACAATTTTACATATTTTAGTGAATTTTGAGTCCATATTTCCAAGGATTATGGGAGTTAGAAAAAATCAATTTGTATCGCAAAATATTTCCATAGCTACCCCCTTTGTTCTAAATTTTCGACAAAAAAATTATAAAAAATGCTAAAAATTCGTAAAGAGGGGTTTCTTTGGCCTAAAAATCGACTGGCACAATCAGTTTTCTGATAAAATCATTATTTCGCCTTCAAATGGAGTCATGAAAATTTCGAAAATCCACTTTTCAAAACAAAAAATACTCATAACTCGACTAATAGGAAAGATAGAACGATCTAGTCTTCACCAATCGATAGAGGGGACAATTTTACATATTTAAGTGAATTTTGAGTCTATACTTCCAAGGATTATGGGAGTTAGAAAAAATCAATTTTTATCGCAAAATATTTCCATAGCTACCCCCTTTGTTCTAAATTTTCGACAAAAAAATTATAAAAAATGCTAAAAATTCGTAAAGAGGGGTTTCTTTGGCCTAAAAATCGACTGGCATAATCAGTTTTGTGATAAAATCATTATTTCGCCTTCAAATGGAGTCATGAAAATTTCGAAAATCCACTTTTCAAAACAAAAAATACTCATAACTCGACTAATAGGAAAGATAGAACGTTCTAGTCTTCACCAATCGATAGAGGGGACAATTTTACATATTTTAGTGAATTTTGAGTCCATATTTCCAAGGATTATGGGAGTTAGAAAAAATTAATTTGTATCGCAAAATATTTCCATTCCCCTTTGTTCTAAATTTTCCCCAAAAAAATTATAAAAAATGCTAAAAATTCGTAAAGAGGGGTTTCTTTGGCCTAAAAATCGACTGGCACAATCAGTTTTCTGATAAAATCATTATTTCGCCTTCAAATGGAGTCATGAAAATTTCGAAAATCCAGTTTTCAAAACAAAAAATACTCATAACTCGACTAATAGGAAAGATAGAACGTTCTAGTCTTCACCAATCGATAGAGGGGACAATTTTACATATTTTAGTGAATTTTGAGTCTATACTTCCAAGGATTATGGGAGTTAGAAAAAATCAATTTTTATCGCAAAATATTTCCATAACTACCCCCTTTGTTCTAAATTTTCGACAAAAAAATTATAAAAAATGCTAAAAATTCGTAAAGAGGGGTTTCTTTGGCCTAAAAATCGACTGGCACAATCAGTTTTCTGATAAAATCATTATTTCGCCTTCAAATGGAGTCATGAAAATTTCGAAAATCCAGTTTTCAAAACAAAAAATACTCATAACTCGACGAATAGGAAAGATAGAACGTTCTAGTCTTCACCAATCGATAGAGGGGACAATTTTACATATTTTAGTGAATTTTGAGTCTATACTTCCAAGGATTATGGGAGTTAGAAAAAATCAATTTTTATCGCAAAATATTTCCATAGCTACCCCCTTTGTTCTAAATTTTCGACAAAAAAATTATAAAAAATGCTAAAAATTCGTAAAGAGGGGTTTCTTTGGCCAAAAAATTGACTGGCACAATCAGTTTTGTGATAAAATCATTATTTCGCCTTCAAATGGAGTCATGAAATTTTCGAAAATCCACTTTTCAAAACAAAAAATACTCATAACTCGACTAATAGGAAAGATAGAACGTTCGAGTCTTCACCAATCGATAGAGGGGACAATTTTACTTATTTTAGTGAATTTTGAGTCCATATTTCCGAGGATTATGGGAGTTATAAAAAATCAATTTGTATCGCAAAATATTTCCATAGCTACCCCCTTTGTTCTAAATTTTCGACAAAAAAATTATAAAAAATGCTAAAAATTCGTAAAGAGGGTTTTTTTGGCCAAAAAATCGACTGGCACAATCAGTTTTGTGATAAAATCATTATTTCGCCTTCAAATGGAGTCATGAAATTTTCGAAAATCCACTTTTCAAAACAAAAAATACTCATAACTCGACTAATAGGAAAGATAGAACGTTCTAGTCTTTACCAATCGATAGAGGGGACAATTTTACATATTTTAGTGAATTTTGAGTCCATATTTCCAAGGATTATGGGAGTTAGAAAAAATCAATTTGTATCGCAAAATATTTCCATAGCTACCCCCTTTGTTCTAAATTTTCGACAAAAAAATTATAAAAAATGCTAAAAATTCGTAAAGAGGGGTTTCTTTGGCCTAAAAATCGACTGGCACAATCAGTTTTCTGATAAAATCATTATTTCGCCTTCAAATGGAGTCATGAAAATTTCGAAAATCCACTTTTCAAAACAAAAAATACTCATAACTCGACTAATAGGAAAGTTAGAACGATCTAGTCTTCACCAATCGATAGAGGGGACAATTTTACATATTTTAGTGAATTTTGAGTCTATAATTCCAAGGATTATGGGAGTTAGAAAAAATCAATTTTTATCGCAAAATATTTCCATAGCTACCCCCTTTGTTCTAAATTTTCGACAAAAAAATTATAAAAAATGCTAAAAATTCGTAAAGAGGGGTTTCTTTGGCCTAAAAATCGACTGGCATAATCAGTTTTGTGATAAAATCATTATTTCGCCTTCAAATGGAGTCATGAAAATTTCGAAAATCCACTTTTCAAAACAAAAAATACTCATAACTCGACTAATAGGAAAGATAGAACGTTCTAGTCTTCACCAATCGATAGAGGGGACAATTTTACATATTCTAGTGAATTTTGAGTCCATATTTCCAAGGATTATGGGAGTTAGAAAAAATTAATTTGTATCGCAAAATATTTCCAAAATATTTCCTTTGTTCTAAATTTTCGACAAAAAAGTTTAAAAAATGCTAAAAATTCGTAAAGAGGGGTTTCTTTGGCCAAAAAATCGACTGGCACAATCAGTTTTGTGATAAAATCATTATTTCGCCTTCAAATGGAGTCATGAAATTTTCGAAAATCCACTTTTCAAAACAAAAAATACTCATAACTCGACTAATAGGAAAGATAGAACGTTCTAGTCTTCACCAATCGATAGAGGGGACAATTTTACATCTTTTGGTGAATTTTGAGTCCATATTTCCAAGGATTATGGGAGTTAGAAAAAATCAATTTGTATCGCAAAATATTTCCATAGCTACCCCCTTTGTTCTAAATTTTCGACAAAAAAATTATAAAAAATGCTAAAAATTCGTAAAGAGGGGTTTCTTTGGCCTAAAAATCGACTGGCACAATCAGTTTTCTGATAAAATCATTATTTCGCCTTCAAATGGAGTCATGAGAATTTCGAAAATCCAGTTTTCAAAACAAAAAATACTCATAACTCGACTAATAGGAAAGATAGAACGTTCTAGTCTTCACCAATCGATAGAGGGGACAATTTTACATATTTTATTGAATTTTGAGTCTATACTTCCAAGGATTATGGGAGTTAGAAAAAATCAATTTTTATCGCAAAATATTTCCATAGCTACCCCCTTTGTTCTAAATTTTCGACAAAAAAATTATAAAAAATGCTAAAAATTCGTAAAGAGGGGTTTCTTTGGCCAAAAAATCGACTGGCACAATCAGTTTTGTGATAAAATCATTATTTCGCCTTCAAATGGAGTCATGAAATTTTCGAAAATCCACTTTTCAAAACAAAAAATACTCATAACTCGACTAATAGGAAAGATAGAACGTTCTAGTCTTTACCAATCGATAGAGGGGACAATTTTACATATTTTAGTGAATTTTGAGTCCATATTTCCAAGGATTATGGGAGTTAGAAAAAATCAATTTGTATCGCAAAATATTTCCATAGCTACCCCCTTTGTTCTAAATTTTCGACAAAAAAATTATAAAAAATGCTAAAAATTCGTAAAGAGGGGTTTCTTTGGCCTAAAAATCGACTGGCACAATCAGTTTTCTGATAAAATCATTATTTCGCCTTCAAATGGAGTCATGAAAATTTCGAAAATCCACTTTTCAAAACAAAAAATACTCATAACTCGACTAATAGGAAAGATAGAACGTTCTAGTCTTCACCAATCGATAGAGGGGACAATTTTACATATTTTAGTGAATTTTGAGTCCATATTTCCAAGGATTATGCGAGTTAGAAAAAATTAATTTGTATCGCAAAATATTTCCATAGCTACCCCATTTGTTCTAAATTTTCGACAAAAAATTTTAAAAAATGCTAAAAATTCGTAAAGAGGGGTTTTTTTGGCCAAAAAATCGACTGGCACAATCAGTTTTGTGATAAAATAATTATTTCGCCTTCAAATGGAGTCATGAAATTTTCGAAAATCCACTTTTCAAAACAAAAAATACTCATAACTCGACTAATAGGAAAGATAGAATGTTCTAGTCTTCACCAATCGATAGAGGGGACAATTTTACATCTTTTGGTGAATTTTGAGTCCATATTTCCAAGGATTATGGGAGTTAGAAAAAATCAATTTGTATCGCAAAATATTTCCATAGCTACCCCCTTTGTTCTAAATTTTCGACAAAAAAATTATAAAAAATGCTAAAAATTCGTAAAGAGGGGTTTCTTTGGCCTAAAAATCGACTGGCACAATCAGTTTTCTGATAAAATCATTATTTCGCCTTCAAATGGAGTCATGAGAATTTCGAAAATCCAGTTTTCAAAACAAAAAATACTCATAACTCGACTAATAGGAAAGATAGAACGTTCTAGTCTTCACCAATCGATAGAGGGGACAATTTTACATATTTTATTGAATTTTGAGTCTATACTTCCAAGGATTATGGGAGTTAGAAAAAATCAATTTTTATCGCAAAATATTTCCATAGCTACCCCCTTTGTTCTAAATTTTCGACAAAAAAATTATAAAAAATGCTAAAAATTCGTAAAGAGGGGTTTCTTTGGCCAAAAAATCGACTGGCACAATCAGTTTTGTGATAAAATCATTATTTCGCCTTCAAATGGAGTCATGAAATTTTCGAAAATCCACTTTTCAAAACAAAAAATACTCATAACTCGACTAATAGGAAAGATAGAACGTTCTAGTCTTTACCAATCGATAGAGGGGACAATTTTACATATTTTAGTGAATTTTGAGTCCATATTTCCAAGGATTATGGGAGTTAGAAAAAATCAATTTGTATCGCAAAATATTTCCATAGCTACCCCCTTTGTTCTAAATTTTCGACAAAAAAATTATAAAAAATGCTAAAAATTCGTAAAGAGGGGTTTCTTTGGCCTAAAAATCGACTGGCACAATCAGTTTTCTGATAAAATCATTATTTCGCCTTCAAATGGAGTCATGAAAATTTCGAAAATCCACTTTTCAAAACAAAAAATACTCATAACTCGACTAATAGGAAAGATAGAACGTTCTAGTCTTCACCAATCGATAGAGGGGACAATTTTACATATTTTAGTGAATTTTGAGTCCATATTTCCAAGGATTATGCGAGTTAGAAAAAATTAATTTGTATCGCAAAATATTTCCATAGCTACCCCATTTGTTCTAAATTTTCGACAAAAAATTTTAAAAAATGCTAAAAATTCGTAAAGAGGGGTTTTTTTGGCCAAAAAATCGACTGGCACAATCAGTTTTGTGATAAAATAATTATTTCGCCTTCAAATGGAGTCATGAAATTTTCGAAAATCCACTTTTCAAAACAAAAAATACTCATAACTCGACTAATAGGAAAGATAGAATGTTCTAGTCTTCACCAATCGATAGAGGGGACAATTTTACATCTTTTGGTGAATTTTGAGTCCATATTTCCAAGGATTATGGGAGTTAGAAAAAATCAATTTGTATCGCAAAATATTTCCATAGCTACCCCCTTTGTTCTAAATTTTCGACAAAAAAATTATAAAAAATGCTAAAAATTCGTAAAGAGGGGTTTCTTTGGCCTAAAAATCGACTGGCACAATCAGTTTTCTGATAAAATCATTATTTCGCCTTCAAATGGAGTCATGGAAATATCGAAAATCCAGTTTTCAAAACAAAAAATACTCATAACTCGACTAATAGGAAAGATAGAACGTTCTAGTCTTCACCAATCGATAGAGGGGACAATTTTACATATTTTAGTGAATTTTGAGTCTATATTTCCGAGGATTATGGGAGTTAGAAAAAATCAATTTGTATCGCAAAATATTTCCATAGCTACCCCCTTTGTTCTAAATTTTCGACAAAAAAATTATAAAAAATGCTAAAAATTCGTAAAGAGGGTTTTTTTTGGCCAAAAAATCGACTGGCACAATCAGTTTTGTGATAGAATCATTATTTCGCCTTCAAATGGAGTCATGAAATTTTCGAAAATCCACTTTTCAAAACAAAAAATACTCATAACTCGACTAATAGGAAAGATAGAACGATCTAGTCTTCACCAATCGATAGAGGGGACAATTTTACATATTTTAGTGAATTTTGAGTCTATACTTCCAAGGATTATGGGAGTTAGAAAAAATCAATTTTTATCGCAAAATATTTCCATAGCTACCCCCTTTGTTCTAAATTTTCGACAAAAAAATTATAAAAAATGCTAAAAATTCGTAAAGAGGGGTTTCTTTGGCCTAAAAATCGACTGGCACAATCAGTTTTCTGATAAAATCATTATTTCGCCTTCAAATGGAGTCATGAAAATTTCGAAAATCCACTTTTCAAAACAAAAAATACTCATAACTCGACTAATAGGAAAAATAGAACGATCTAGTCTTCACCAATCGATAGAGGGGACAATTTTACATATTTTAGTGAATTTTGAGTCTATACTTCCAAGGATTATGGGAGTTAGAAAAAATCAATTTTTATCGCAAAATATTTCCATAGCTACCCCCTTTGTTCTAAATTTTCGACAAAAAAATTATAAAAAATGCTAAAAATTCGTAAAGAGGGGTTTCTTTGGCCTAAAAATCGACTGGCACAATCAGTTTTCTGATAAAATCATTATTTCGCCTTCAAATGGAGTCATCGAAATATCGAAAATCCAGTTTTCAAAACAAAAAATACTCATAACTCGACTAATAGGAAAGATAGAACGTTCTAGTCTTCACCAATCGATAGAGGGGACAATTTTACATATTTTAGTGAATTTTGAGTCTATATTTCCGAGGATTATGGGAGTTAGAAAAAATCAATTTGTATCGCAAAATATTTCCATAGCTACCCCCTTTGTTCTAAATTTTCGACAAAAAAATTATAAAAAATGCTAAAAATTCGTAAAGAGGGTTTTTTTTTGGCCAAAAAATCGACTGGCACAATCAGTTTTGTGATAGAATCATTATTTCGCCTTCAAATGGAGTCATGAAATTTTCGAAAATCCACTTTTCAAAACAAAAAATACTCATAACTCGACTAATAGGAAAGATAGAACGATCTAGTCTTCACCAATCGATAGAGGGGACAATTTTACATATTTTAGTGAATTTTGAGTCTATACTTCCAAGGATTATGGGAGTTAGAAAAAATCAATTTTTATCGCAAAATATTTCCATAGCTACCCCCTTTGTTCTAAATTTTCGACAAAAAAATTATAAAAAATGCTAAAAATTCGTAAAGAGGGGTTTCTTTGGCCTAAAAATCGACTGGCACAATCAGTTTTCTGATAAAATCATTATTTCGCCTTCAAATGGAGTCATGAAAATTTCGAAAATCCACTTTTCAAAACAAAAAATACTCATAACTCGACTAATAGGAAAAATAGAACGATCTAGTCTTCACCAATCGATAGAGGGGACAATTTTACATATTTTAGTGAATTTTGAGTCTATACTTCCAAGGATTATGGGAGTTAGAAAAAATCAATTTTTATCGCAAAATATTTCCATAGCTACCCCCTTTGTTCTAAATTTTCGACAAAAAAATTATAAAAAATGCTAAAAATTCGTAAAGAGGGGTTTCTTTGGCCTAAAAATCGACTGGCACAATCAGTTTTCTGATAAAATCAATATTTCGCCTTCAAATGGAGTCATGAAAATTTCGAAAATCCAGTTTTCAAAACAAAAAATACTCATAACTCGACTAATAGGAAAGATAGAACGTTCTAGTCTTCACCAATCGATAGAGGGGACAATTTTACATATTTTAGTGAATTTTGAGTCCATATTTCCGAGGATTATGGGAGTTAGAAAAAATCAATTTGTATCGCAAAATATTTCCATAGCTACCCCCTTTGTTCTAAATTTTCGACAAAAAATTTTAAAAAATGCTAAAAATTCGTAAAGAGGGGTTTCTTTGGCCTAAAAATCGACTGGCACAATCAGTTTTCTGATAAAATCATTATTTCGCCTTCAAATGGAGTCATGAAAATTTCGAAAATCCACTTTTCAAAACAAAAAATACTCATAACTCGACTAATAGGAAAGATAGAACGTTCTAGTCTTCACCAATCGATAGAGGGGACAATTTTACATATTTTAGTGAATTTTGAGTCTATACTTCCAAGGATTATGGGAGTTAGAAAAAATCAATTTTTATAGCAAAATATTTCCATAGCTACCCCCTTTGTTCTAAATTTTCGACAAAAAAATTATAAAAAATGCTAAAAATTCGTAAAGAGGGGTTTCTTTGGCCTAAAAATCGACTGGCATAATCAGTTTTGTGATAAAATCATTATTTCGCCTTCAAATGGAGTCATGAAAATTTCGAAAATCCACTTTTCAAAACAAAAAATACTCATAACTCGACTAATAGGAAAGATAGAACGTTCTAGTCTTTACCAATCGATAGAGGGGACAATTTTACATATTTTAGTGAATTTTGAGTCCATATTTCCAAGGATTATGGGAGTTAGAAAAAATCAATTTGTATCGCAAAATATTTCCATAGCTACCCCCTTTGTTCTAAATTTTCGACAAAAAAATTATAAAAAATGCTAAAAATTCGTAAAGAGGGGTTTCTTTGGCCTAAAAATCGACTGGCACAATCAGTTTTCTGATAAAATCATTATTTCGCCTTCAAATGGAGTCATGAAAATTTCGAAAATCCACTTTTCAAAACAAAAAATACTCATAACTCGACTAATAGGAAAGATAGAACGATCTAGTCTTCACCAATCGATAGAGGGGACAATTTTACATATTTAAGTGAATTTTGAGTCTATACTTCCAAGGATTATGGGAGCTAGAAAAAATCAATTTTTATCGCAAAATATTTCCATAGCTACCCCCTTTGTTCTAAATTTTCGACAAAAAAATTATAAAAAATGCTAAAAATTCGTAAAGAGGGGTTTCTTTGGCCTAAAAATCGACTGGCATAATCAGTTTTGTGATAAAATCATTATTTCGCCTTCAAATGGAGTCATGAAAATTTCGAAAATCCACTTTTCAAAACAAAAAATACTCATAACTCGACTAATAGGAAAGATAGAACGTTCTAGTCTTCACCAATCGATAGAGGGGACAATTTTACATATTTTAGTGAATTTTGAGTCCATATTTCCGAGGATTATGGGAGTTAGAAAAAATCAATTTGTATCGCAAAATATTTCCAAAGCTACCCCCTTTGTTCTAAATTTTCGACAAAAAAAATTATAAAAAATGCTAAAAATTCGTAAAGAGGGTTTTTTTTTGGCCTAAAAATCGACTGGCACAATCAGTTTTCTGATGAAATCATTATTTCGCCTTCAAATGGAGTCATGAAAATTTCGAAAATCCACTTTTCAAAGCAAAAAATACTCATAACTCGACTAATAGGAAAAATAGAACGATCTAGTCTTCACCAATCGATAGAGGGGACAATTTTACATATTTTAGTGAATTTTGAGTCTATACTTCCAAGGATTATGGGAGTTAGAAAAAATCAATTTTTATCGCAAAATATTTCCATAGCTACCCCCTTTGTTCTAAATTTTCGACAAAAAAATTATAAAAAATGCTAAAAATTCGTAAAGAGGGGTTTCTTTGGCCTAAAAATCGACTGGCACAATCAGTTTTCTGATAAAATCATTATTTCGCCTTCAAATGGAGTCATGAGAATTTCGAAAATCCAGTTTTCAAAACAAAAAATACTCATAACTCGACTAATAGGAAAGATAGAACGTTCTAGTCTTCACCAATCGATAGAGGGGACAATTTTACATATTTTAGTGAATTTTGAGTCTATACTTCCAAGGATTATGGGAGTTAGAAAAAATCAATTTTTATCGCAAAATATTTCCATAGCTACCCCCTTTGTTCTAAATTTTCGACAAAAAAATTATAAAAAATGCTAAAAATTCGTAAAGAGGGGTTTCTTTGGCCAAAAAATCGACTGGCACAATCAGTTTTGTGATAAAATCATTATTTCGCCTTCAAATGGAGTCATGAAATTTTCGAAAATCCACTTTTCAAAACAAAAAATACTCATAACTCGACTAATAGGAAAGATAGAACGTTCTAGTCTTTACCAATCGATAGAGGGGACAATTTTACATATTTTAGTGAATTTTGGGTCCATATTTCCAAGGATTATGGGAGTTAGAAAAAATCAATTTGTATCGCAAAATATTTCCATAGCTACCCCCTTTGTTCTAAATTTTCGACAAAAAATTATAAAAAATGCTAAAAATTCGTAAAGAGGGGTTTCTTTGGCCAAAAAATCGACTGGCACAATCAGTTTTGTGATAAAATCATTATTTCGCCTTCAAATGGAGTCATGAAATTTTCGAAAATCCACTTTTCAAAACAAAAAATACTCATAACTCGACTAATAGGAAAGATAGAACGTTCTAGTCTTTACCAATCGATAGAGGGGACAATTTTACATATTTTAGTGAATTTTGGGTCCATATTTCCAAGGATTATGGGAGTTAGAAAAAATCAATTTGTATCGCAAAATATTTCCATAGCTACCCCCTTTGTTCTAAATTTTCGACAAAAAATTATAAAAAATGCTAAAAATTCGTAAAGAGGGGTTTCTTTGGCCAAAAAATCGACTGGCACAATCAGTTTTGTGATAAAATCATTATTTCGCCTTCAATGGAGTCATGAAATTTTCGAAAATCCACTTTTCAAAACAAAAAATACTCATAACTCGACTAATAGGAAAGATAGAACGTTCTAGTCTTCACCAATCGATAGAGGGGATAATTTTACATCTTTTGGTGAATTTTGAGTCCATATTTCCAAGGATTATGGGAGTTAGAAAAAATCAATTTGTATCGCAAAATATTTCCATAGCTACCCCCTTTGTTCTAAATTTTCGACAAAAAATTTATAAAAAATGCTAAAAATTCGTAAAGAGGGGTTTCTTTGGCCTAAAAATCGACTGGCACAATCAGTTTTCTGATAATATCATTATTTCGCCTTCAAATGGAGTCATGGAAATTTCGAAAATCCAGTTTTCAAAACAAAAAATACTCATAACTCGACTAATAGGAAAGATAGAACGTTCTAGTCTTCAACAATCGATAGAGGGGACAATTTTACATATTTTAGTGAATTTTGAGTCTATACTTCCAAGGATTATGGGAGTTAGAAAAAATCAATTTTTATCGCAAAATATTTCCATAGCTGTGTTCTAAATTTTCGACAAAAAAATTATAAAAAATGCTAAAAATTCGTAAAGAGGGGTTTCTTTGGCCAAAAAATCGACTGGCACAATCAGTTTTGTGATAAAATCATTATTTCGCCTTCAAATGGAGTCATGAAATTTTCGAAAATCCACTTTTCAAAACAAAAAATACTCATAACTCGACTAATAGGAAAGATAGAACGTTCTAGTCTTCACCAATCGATAGAGGGGACAATTTTACATATTTTAGTGAATTTTGAGTCCTTATTTCCAAGGATTATGGGAGTTAGAAAAAATTAATTTGTATCGCAAAATATTTCCATAGCTACCCCCTTTGTTCTAAATTTTCGATAAAAAATTTTAAAAAATGCTAAAAATTCGTAAAGAGGGGTTTCTTTGGCCTAAAAATCGACTGGCACAATCAGTTTTCTGATAAAATCATTATTTCGCCTTCAAATGGAGTCATGAAAATTTCGAAAATCCACTTTTCAAAACAAAAAATACTCATAACTCGACTAATAGGAAAGATAGAACGTTCTAGTCTTCACCAATCGATAGAGGGGACAATTTTACATATTTTAGTGAATTTTGAGTCTATACTTCCAAGGATTATGGGAGTTAGAAAAAATCAATTTTTATCGCAAAATATTTCCATAGCTACCCCCTTTGTTCTAAATTTTCGACAAAAAAATTATAAAAATTGCTAAAAATTCGTAAAGAGGGGTTTATTTGGCCTAAAAATCGACTGGCATAATCAGTTTTGTGATAAAATCATTATTTCGCCTTCAAATGGAGTCATGAAAATTTCGAAAATCCACTTTTCAAAACAAAAAATACTCATAACTCGACTAATAGGAAAGATAGAACGTTCTAGTCTTCACCAATCGATAGAGGGGACAATTTTACATATTTTAGTGAATTTTGAGTCCATATTTCCAAGGATTATGGGAGTTAGAAAAAATTAATTTGTATCGCAAAATATTTCCATAGCTACCCCCTTTGTTCTAAATTTTCGACAAAAAATTTTAAAAAATGCTAAAAATTCGTAAAGAGGGGTTTCTTTGGCCAAAAAATCGACTGGCACAATCAGTTTTGTGATAAAATCATTATTTCGCCTTCAAATGGAGTCATGAAATTTTCGAAAATCCACTTTTCAAAACAAAAAATACTCATAACTCGACTAATAGGAAAGATAGAACGTTCTAGTCTTCACCAATCGATAGAGGGGACAATTTTACATCTTTTGGTGAATTTTGAGTCCATATTTCCAGGGATTATGGGAGTTAGAAAAAATCAATTTGTATCGCAAAATATTTCCATAGCTACCCCCTTTGTTCTAAATTTTCGACAAAAAATTTTAAAAAATGCTAAAAATTCGTAAAGAGGGGTTTCTTTGGCCAAAAAATCGACTGGCACAATCAGTTTTGTGATAAAATCATTATTTCGCCTTCAAATGGAGTCATGAAATTTTCGAAAATCCACTTTTCAAAACAAAAAATACTCATAACTCGACTAATAGGAAAGATAGAACGTTCTAGTCTTCACCAATCGATAGAGGGGACAATTTTACATCTTTTGGTGAATTTTGAGTCCATATTTCCAGGGATTATGGGAGTTAGAAAAAATCAATTTGTATCGCAAAATATTTCCATAGCTACCCCCTTTGTTCTAAATTTTCGACAAAAAAATTATAAAAAATGCTAAAAATTCGTAAAGAGGGGTTTCTTTGGCCTAAAAATCGACTGGCACAATCAGTTTTCTGATAAAATCATTATTTCGCCTTCAAATGGAGTCATGAGAATTTCGAAAATCCAGTTTTCAAAACAAAAAATACTCATAACTCGACTAATAGGAAAGATAGAACGTTCTAGTCTTCACCAATCGATAGAGGGGACAATTTTACATATTTTAGTGAATTTTGAGTCTATACTTCCAAGGATTATGGGAGTTAGAAAAAATCAATTTTTATCGCAAAATATTTCCATAGCTACCCCCTTTGTTCTAAATTTTCGACAAAAAAATTATAAAAAATGCTAAAAATTCGTAAAGAGGGGTTTCTTTGGCCAAAAAATCGACTGGCACAATCAGTTTTGTGATAAAATCATTATTTCGCCTTCAAATGGAGTCATGAAATTTTCGAAAATCCACTTTTCAAAACAAAAAATACTCATAACTCGACTAATAGGAAAGATAGAACGTTCTAGTCTTCACCAATCGATAGAGGGGACAATTTTACATCTTTTGGTGAATTTTGAGTCCACATTTCCAAGGATTATGGGAGTTAGAAAAAATCAATTTGTATCGCAAAATATTTCCATAGCTACCCCCTTTGTTCTAAATTTTCGACAAAAAAATTATAAAAAATGCTAAAAATTCGTAAAGAGGGGTTTCTTTGGCCTAAAAATCGACTGGCACAATCAGTTTTCTGATAATATCATTATTTCGCCTTCAAATGGAGTCATGGAAATTTCGAAAATCCAGTTTTCAAAACAAAAAATACTCATAACTCGACTAATAGGAAAGATAGAACGTTCTAGTCTTCAGCAATCGATAGAGGGGACAATTTTACATTTTTAGTGAATTTTGAGTCTATACTTCCAAGGATTATGGGAGTTAGAAAAAATCAATTTTTATCGCAAAATATTTCCATAGCTACCCCCTGTGTTCTAAATTTTCGACAAAAAAATTATAAAAAATGCTAAAAATTCGTAAAGAGGGGTTTCTTTGGCCAAAAAATCGACTGGCACAATCAGTTTTGTGATAAAATCATTATTTCGCCTTCAAATGGAGTCATGAAATTTTCGAAAATCCACTTTTCAAAACAAAAAATACTCATAACTCGACTAATAGGAAAGATAGAACGTTCTAGTCTTCACCAATCGATAGAGGGGACAATTTTACATATTTTAGTGAATTTTGAGTCCTTATTTCCAAGGATTATGGGAGTTAGAAAAAATCAATTTGTATCGCAAAATATTTCCATAGCTACCCCCTTTGTTCTAAATTTTCGACAAAAAAATTATAAAAAATGCTAAAAATTCGTAAAGAGGGGTTTCTTTGGCCTAAAAATCGACTGGCACAATCAGTTTTCTGATAATATCATTATTTCGCCTTCAAATGGAGTCATGGAAATTTCGAAAATCCAGTTTTCAAAACAAAAAATACTCATAACTCGACTAATAGGAAAGATAGAACGTTCTAGTCTTCAGCAATCGATAGAGGGGACAATTTTACATTTTTAGTGAATTTTGAGTCTATACTTCCAAGGATTATGGGAGTTAGAAAAAATCAATTTTTATCGCAAAATATTTCCATAGCTACCCCCTGTGTTCTAAATTTTCGACAAAAAAATTATAAAAAATGCTAAAAATTCGTAAAGAGGGGTTTCTTTGGCCAAAAAATCGACTGGCACAATCAGTTTTGTGATAAAATCATTATTTCGCCTTCAAATGGAGTCATGAAATTTTCGAAAATCCACTTTTCAAAACAAAAAATACTCATAACTCGACTAATAGGAAAGATAGAACGTTCTAGTCTTCACCAATCGATAGAGGGGACAATTTTACATATTTTAGTGAATTTTGAGTCCTTATTTCCAAGGATTATGGGAGTTAGAAAAAATTAATTTATATCGCAAAATATTTCCATAGCTACCCCCTTTGTTCTAAATTTTCTATAAAAAATTTTAAAAAATGCTAAAAATTCGTAAAGAGGGGTTTCTTTGGCCTAAAAATCGACTGGCACAATCAGTTTTCTGATAAAATCATTATTTCGCCTTCAAATGGAGTCATGAGAATTTCGAAAATCCACTTTTCAAAACAAAAAATACTCATAACTCGACTAATAGGAAAGATAGAACGTTCTAGTCTTCACCAATCGATAGAGGGGACAATTTTACATATTTTAGTGAATTTTGAGTCTATATTTCCAAGGATTATGGGAGTTAGAAAAAATCAATTTTTATCGCAAAATATTTCCATAGCTACCCCCTTTGTTCTAAATTTTCGACAAAAAAATTATAAAAAATGCTAAAAATTCGTAAAGAGGGGTTTCTTTGGCCAAAAAATCGACTGGCACAATCAGTTTTGTGATAAAATCATTATTTCGCCTTCAAATGGAGTCATGAAATTTTCGAAAATCCACTTTTCAAAACAAAAAATACTCATAACTCGACTAATAGGAAAGATAGAACGTTCTAGTCTTTACCAATCGATAGAGGGGACAATTTTACATATTTTAGTGAATTTTGGGTCCATATTTCCAAGGATTATGGGAGTTAGAAAAAATCAATTTGTATCGCAAAATATTTCCATAGCTACCCCCTTTGTTCTAAATTTTCGACAAAAAAATTATAAAAAATGCTAAAAATTCGTAAAGAGGGGTTTCTTTGGCCTAGAAATCGACTGGCACAATCAGTTTTCTGATAAAATCATTATTTCGCCTTCAAATAGAGTCATGAAAATTTCGAAAATCCACTTTTCAAAACAAAAAATACTCATAACTCGACTAATAGGAAAGATAGAACGATCTAGTCTTCACCAATCGATAGAGGGGACAATTTTACATATTTTAGTGAATTTTGAGTCTATACTTCCAAGGATTATGGGAGTTAGAAAAAAATCAATTTTCATCGCAAAATATTTCCATAGCTACCCCCTTTGTTCTAAATTTTCGACAAAAAAATTATAAAAAATGCTAAAAATTCGTAAAGAGGGGTTTCTTTGGCCTAAAAATCGACTGGCATAATCAGTTTTGTGATAAAATCATTATTTCGCCTTCAAATGGAGTCATGAAATTTTCGAAAATCCACTTTTCAAAACAAAAAATACTCATAACTCGACTAATAGGAAAGATAGAACGTTCTAGTCTTCACCAATCGATAGAGGGGACAATTTTACATCTTTTGGTGAATTTTGAGTCCACATTTCCAAGGATTATGGGAGTTAGAAAAAATCAATTTGTATCGCAAAATATTTCCATAGCTACCCCCTTTGTTCTAAATTTTCGACAAAAAAATTATAAAAAATGCTAAAAATTCGTAAAGAGGGGTTTCTTTGGCCTAAAAATCGACTGGCACAATCAGTTTTCTGATAATATCATTATTTCGCCTTCAAATGGAGTCATGGAAATTTCGAAAATCCAGTTTTCAAAACAAAAAATACTCATAACTCGACTAATAGGAAAGATAGAACGTTCTAGTCTTCAGCAATCGATAGAGGGGACAATTTTACATTTTTAGTGAATTTTGAGTCTATACTTCCAAGGATTATGGGAGTTAGAAAAAATCAATTTTTATCGCAAAATATTTCCATAGCTACCCCCTGTGTTCTAAATTTTCGACAAAAAAATTATAAAAAATGCTAAAAATTCGTAAAGAGGGGTTTCTTTGGCCAAAAAATCGACTGGCACAATCAGTTTTGTGATAAAATCATTATTTCGCCTTCAAATGGAGTCATGAAATTTTCGAAAATCCACTTTTCAAAACAAAAAATACTCATAACTCGACTAATAGGAAAGATAGAACGTTCTAGTCTTCACCAATCGATAGAGGGGACAATTTTACATATTTTAGTGAATTTTGAGTCCTTATTTCCAAGGATTATGGGAGTTAGAAAAAATTAATTTATATCGCAAAATATTTCCATAGCTACCCCCTTTGTTCTAAATTTTCTATAAAAAATTTTAAAAAATGCTAAAAATTCGTAAAGAGGGGTTTCTTTGGCCTAAAAATCGACTGGCACAATCAGTTTTCTGATAAAATCATTATTTCGCCTTCAAATGGAGTCATGAGAATTTCGAAAATCCACTTTTCAAAACAAAAAATACTCATAACTCGACTAATAGGAAAGATAGAACGTTTTAGTCTTCACCAATCGATAGAGGGGACAATTTTACATATTTTAGTGAATTTTGAGTCTATACTTCCAAGGATTATGGGAGTTAGAAAAAATCAATTTTTATCGCAAAATATTTCCATAGCTACCCCCTTTGTTCTAAATTTTAGACAAAAAAATTATAAAAAATGCTAAAAATTCGTAAAGAGGGGTTTCTTTGGCCAAAAAATCGACTGGCACAATCAGTTTTGTGATAAAATCATTATTTCGCCTTCAAATGGAGTCATGAAATTTTCGAAAATCCACTTTTCAAAACAAAAAATACTCATAACTCGACTAATAGGAAAGAGAGAACGTTCTAGTCTTTACCAATCGATAGAGGGGACAATTTTACATATTTTAGTGAATTTTGGGTCCATATTTCCAAGGATTATGGGAGTTAGAAAAAATCAATTTGTATCGCAAAATATTTCCATAGCTACCCCCTTTGTTCTAAATTTTCGACAAAAAAATTATAAAAAATGCTAAAAATTCGTAAAGAGGGGTTTCTTTGGCCTAAAAATCGACTGGCACAATCAGTTTTCTGATAAAATCATTATTTCGCCTTCAAATAGAGTCATGAAAATTTCGAAAATCCACTTTTCAAAACAAAAAATACTCATAACTCGACTAATAGGAAAGATAGAACGATCTAGTCTTCACCAATCGATAGAGGGGACAATTTTACATATTTTAGTGAATTTTGAGTCTATACTTCCAAGGATTATGGGAGTTAGAAAAAATCAATTTTCATCGCAAAATATTTCCATAGCTACCCCCTTTGTTCTAAATTTTCGACAAAAAAATTATAAAAAATGCTAAAAATTCGTAAAGAGGGGTTTCCTTGGCCTAAAAATCGACTGGCATAATCAGTTTTGTGATAAAATCATTATTTCGCCTTCAAATGGAGTCATGAAAATTTCGAAAATCCACTTTTCAAAACAAAAAATACTCATAACTCGACTAATAGGAAAGATAGAACGTTCTAGTCTTCACCAATCGATAGAGGGGACAATTTTACATATTTTAGTGAATTTTGAGTCTATACTTCCAAGGATTATGGGAGTTAGAAAAAATCAATTTTTATAGCAAAATATTTCCATAGCTACCCCCTTTGTTCTAAATTTTCGACAAAAAAATTATAAAAAATGCTAAAAATTCGTAAAGAGGGGTTTCTTTGGCCTAAAAATCGACTGGCATAATCAGTTTTGTGATAAAATCATTATTTCGCCTTCAAATGGAGTCATGAAAATTTCGAAAATCCACTTTTCAAAACAAAAAATACTCATAACTCGACTAATAGGAAAGATAGAACGTTCTAGTCTTTACCAATCGATAGAGGGGACAATTTTACATATTTTAGTGAATTTTGAGTCCATATTTCCAAGGATTATGGGAGTTAGAAAAAATCAATTTGTATCGCAAAATATTTCCATAGCTACCCCCTTTGTTCTAAATTTTCGACAAAAAAATTATAAAAAATGCTAAAAATTCGTAAAGAGGGGTTTCTTTGGCCTAAAAATCGACTGGCACAATCAGTTTTCTGATAAAATCATTATTTCGCCTTCAAATGGAGTCATGAAAATTTCGAAAATCCACTTTTCAAAACAAAAAATACTCATAACTCGACTAATAGGAAAGATAGAACGATCTAGTCTTCACCAATCGATAGAGGGGACAATTTTACATATTTAAGTGAATTTTGAGTCTATACTTCCAAGGATTATGGGAGTTAGAAAAAATCAATTTTTATCGCAAAATATTTCCATAGCTACCCCCTTTGTTCTAAATTTTCGACAAAAAAATTATAAAAAATGCTAAAAATTCGTAAAGAGGGGTTTCTTTGGCCTAAAAATCGACTGGCATAATCAGTTTTGTGATAAAATCATTATTTCGCCTTCAAATGGAGTCATGAAAATTTCGAAAATCCACTTTTCAAAACAAAAAATACTCATAACTCGACTAATAGGAAAGATAGAACGTTCTAGTCTTCACCAATCGATAGAGGGGACAATTTTACATATTTTAGTGAATTTTGAGTCCATATTTCCAAGGATTATGGGAGTTAGAAAAAATTAATTTGTATCGCAAAATATTTCCATTCCCCTTTGTTCTAAATTTTCCCCAAAAAAATTATAAAAAATGCTAAAAATTCGTAAAGAGGGGTTTCTTTGGCCTAAAAATCGACTGGCACAATCAGTTTTCTGATAAAATCATTATTTCGCCTTCAAATGGAGTCATGAAAATTTCGAAAATCCAGTTTTCAAAACAAAAAATACTCATAACTCGACTAATAGGAAAGATAGAACGTTCTAGTCTTCACCAATCGATAGAGGGGACAATTTTACATATTTTAGTGAATTTTGAGTCTATACTTCCAAGGATTATGGGAGTTAGAAAAAATCAATTTTTATCGCAAAATATTTCCATAGCTACCCCCTTTGTTCTAAATTTTCGACAAAAAAATTATAAAAAATGCTAAAAATTCGTAAAGAGGGGTTTCTTTGGCCTAAAAATCGACTGGCACAATCAGTTTTCTGATAAAATCATTATTTCGCCTTCAAATGGAGTCATGAAAATTTCGAAAATCCAGTTTTCAAAACAAAAAATACTCATAACTCGACTAATAGGAAAGATAGAACGTTCTAGTCTTCACCAATCGATAGAGGGGACAATTTTACATATTTTAGTGAATTTTGAGTCTATACTTCCAAGGATTATGGGAGTTAGAAAAAATCAATTTTTATCGCAAAATATTTCCATAGCTACCCCCTTTGTTCTAAATTTTCGACAAAAAAATTATAAAAAATGCTAAAAATTCGTAAAGAGGGGTTTCTTTGGCCAAAAAATTGACTGGCACAATCAGTTTTGTGATAAAATCATTATTTCGCCTTCAAATGGAGTCATGAAATTTTCGAAAATCCACTTTTCAAAACAAAAAATACTCATAACTCGACTAATAGGAAAGATAGAACGTTCGAGTCTTCACCAATCGATAGAGGGGACAATTTTACTTATTTTAGTGAATTTTGAGTCCATATTTCCGAGGATTATGGGAGTTAGAAAAAATCAATTTGTATCGCAAAATATTTCCATAGCTACCCCCTTTGTTCTAAATTTTCGACAAAAAAATTATAAAAAATGCTAAAAATTCGTAAAGAGGGTTTTTTTGGCCAAAAAATCGACTGGCACAATCAGTTTTGTGATAAAATCATTATTTCGCCTTCAAATGGAGTCATGAAATTTTCGAAAATCCACTTTTCAAAACAAAAAATACTCATAACTCGACTAATAGGAAAGATAGAACGTTCTAGTCTTTACCAATCGATAGAGGGGACAATTTTACATATTTTAGTGAATTTTGAGTCCATATTTCCAAGGATTATGGGAGTTAGAAAAAATCAATTTGTATCGCAAAATATTTCCATAGCTACCCCCTTTGTTCTAAATTTTCGACAAAAAAATTATAAAAAATGCTAAAAATTCGTAAAGAGGGGTTTCTTTGGCCTAAAAATCGACTGGCACAATCAGTTTTCTGATAAAATCATTATTTCGCCTTCAAATGGAGTCATGAAAATTTCGAAAATCCACTTTTCAAAACAAAAAATACTCATAACTCGACTAATAGGAAAGTTAGAACGATCTAGTCTTCACCAATCGATAGAGGGGACAATTTTACATATTTTAGTGAATTTTGAGTCTATAATTCCAAGGATTATGGGAGTTAGAAAAAATCAATTTTTATCGCAAAATATTTCCATAGCTACCCCCTTTGTTCTAAATTTTCGACAAAAAAATTATAAAAAATGCTAAAAATTCGTAAAGAGGGGTTTCTTTGGCCTAAAAATCGACTGGCATAATCAGTTTTGTGATAAAATCATTATTTCGCCTTCAAATGGAGTCATGAAAATTTCGAAAATCCACTTTTCAAAACAAAAAATACTCATAACTCGACTAATAGGAAAGATAGAACGTTCTAGTCTTCACCAATCGATAGAGGGGACAATTTTACATATTCTAGTGAATTTTGAGTCCATATTTCCAAGGATTATGGGAGTTAGAAAAAATTAATTTGTATCGCAAAATATTTCCAAAATATTTCCTTTGTTCTAAATTTTCGACAAAAAATTTTAAAAAATGCTAAAAATTCGTAAAGAGGGGTTTCTTTGGCCAAAAAATCGACTGGCACAATCAGTTTTGTGATAAAATCATTATTTCGCCTTCAAATGGAGTCATGAAATTTTCGAAAATCCACTTTTCAAAACAAAAAATACTCATAACTCGACTAATAGGAAAGATAGAACGTTCTAGTCTTCACCAATCGATAGAGGGGACAATTTTACATCTTTTGGTGAATTTTGAGTCCATATTTCCAAGGATTATGGGAGTTAGAAAAAATCAATTTGTATCGCAAAATATTTCCATAGCTACCCCCTTTGTTCTAAATTTTCGACAAAAAAATTATAAAAAATGCTAAAAATTCGTAAAGAGGGGTTTCTTTGGCCTAAAAATCGACTGGCACAATCAGTTTTCTGATAAAATCATTATTTCGCCTTCAAATGGAGTCATGAGAATTTCGAAAATCCAGATTTCAAAACAAAAAATACTCATAACTCGACTAATAGGAAAGATAGAACGTTCTAGTCTTCACCAATCGATAGAGGGGACAATTTTACATATTTTAGTGAATTTTGAGTCTATACTTCCAAGGATTATGGGAGTTAGAAAAAATCAATTTTTATCGCAAAATATTTCCATAGCTACCCCCTTTGTTCTAAATTTTCGACAAAAAAATTATAAAAAATGCTAAAAATTCGTAAAGAGGGGTTTCTTTGGCCAAAAAATCGACTGGCACAATCAGTTTTGTGATAAAATCATTATTTCGCCTTCAAATGGAGTCATGAAATTTTCGAAAATCCACTTTTCAAAACAAAAAATACTCATAACTCGACTAATAGGAAAGATAGAACGTTCTAGTCTTTACCAATCGATAGAGGGGACAATTTTACATATTTTAGTGAATTTTGAGTCCATATTTCCAAGGATTATGGGAGTTAGAAAAAATCAATTTGTATCGCAAAATATTTCCATAGCTACCCCCTTTGTTCTAAATTTTCGACAAAAAAATTATAAAAAATGCTAAAAATTCGTAAAGAGGGGTTTCTTTGGCCTAAAAATCGACTGGCACAATCAGTTTTCTGATAAAATCATTATTTCGCCTTCAAATGGAGTCATGAAAATTTCGAAAATCCACTTTTCAAAACAAAAAATACTCATAACTCGACTAATAGGAAAGATAGAACGTTCTAGTCTTCACCAATCGATAGAGGGGACAATTTTACATATTTTAGTGAATTTTGAGTCTATATTTCCGAGGATTACCCCCTGTGTTCTAAATTTTCGACAAAAAAATTATAAAAAATGCTAAAAATTCGTAAAGAGGGGTTTCTTTGGCCAAAAAATCGACTGGCACAATCAGTTTTGTGATAAAATCATTATTTCGCCTTCAAATGGAGTCATGAAATTTTCGAAAATCCACTTTTCAAAACAAAAAATACTCATAACTCGACTAATAGGAAAGATAGAACGTTCTAGTCTTCACCAATCGATAGAGGGGACAATTTTACATATTTTAGTGAATTTTGAGTCCTTATTTCCAAGGATTATGGGAGTTAGAAAAAATTAATTTATATCGCAAAATATTTCCATAGCTACCCCCTTTGTTCTAAATTTTCTATAAAAAATTTTAAAAAATGCTAAAAATTCGTAAAGAGGGGTTTCTTTGGCCTAAAAATCGACTGGCACAATCAGTTTTCTGATAAAATCATTATTTCGCCTTCAAATGGAGTCATGAGAATTTCGAAAATCCACTTTTCAAAACAAAAAATACTCATAACTCGACTAATAGGAAAGATAGAACGTTCTAGTCTTCACCAATCGATAGAGGGGACAATTTTACATATTTTAGTGAATTTTGAGTCTATATTTCCAAGGATTATGGGAGTTAGAAAAAATCAATTTTTATCGCAAAATATTTCCATAGCTACCCCCTTTGTTCTAAATTTTCGACAAAAAAATTATAAAAAATGCTAAAAATTCGTAAAGAGGGGTTTCTTTGGCCAAAAAATCGACTGGCACAATCAGTTTTGTGATAAAATCATTATTTCGCCTTCAAATGGAGTCATGAAATTTTCGAAAATCCACTTTTCAAAACAAAAAATACTCATAACTCGACTAATAGGAAAGATAGAACGTTCTAGTCTTTACCAATCGATAGAGGGGACAATTTTACATATTTTAGTGAATTTTGGGTCCATATTTCCAAGGATTATGGGAGTTAGAAAAAATCAATTTGTATCGCAAAATATTTCCATAGCTACCCCCTTTGTTCTAAATTTTCGACAAAAAAATTATAAAAAATGCTAAAAATTCGTAAAGAGGGGTTTCTTTGGCCTAGAAATCGACTGGCACAATCAGTTTTCTGATAATATCATTATTTCGCCTTCAAATGGAGTCATGGAAATTTCGAAAATCCAGTTTTCAAAACAAAAAATACTCATAACTCGACTAATAGGAAAGATAGAACGTTCTAGTCTTCAGCAATCGATAGAGGGGACAATTTTACATTTTTAGTGAATTTTGAGTCTATACTTCCAAGGATTATGGGAGTTAGAAAAAATCAATTTTTATCGCAAAATATTTCCATAGCTACCCCCTGTGTTCTAAATTTTCGACAAAAAAATTATAAAAAATGCTAAAAATTCGTAAAGAGGGGTTTCTTTGGCCAAAAAATCGACTGGCACAATCAGTTTTGTGATAAAATCATTATTTCGCCTTCAAATGGAGTCATGAAATTTTCGAAAATCCACTTTTCAAAACAAAAAATACTCATAACTCGACTAATAGGAAAGATAGAACGTTCTAGTCTTCACCAATCGATAGAGGGGACAATTTTACATATTTTAGTGAATTTTGAGTCCTTATTTCCAAGGATTATGGGAGTTAGAAAAAATTAATTTATATCGCAAAATATTTCCATAGCTACCCCCTTTGTTCTAAATTTTCTATAAAAAATTTTAAAAAATGCTAAAAATTCGTAAAGAGGGGTTTCTTTGGCCTAAAAATCGACTGGCACAATCAGTTTTCTGATAAAATCATTATTTCGCCTTCAAATGGAGTCATGAGAATTTCGAAAATCCACTTTTCAAAACAAAAAATACTCATAACTCGACTAATAGGAAAGATAGAACGTTTTAGTCTTCACCAATCGATAGAGGGGACAATTTTACATATTTTAGTGAATTTTGAGTCTATACTTCCAAGGATTATGGGAGTTAGAAAAAATCAATTTTTATCGCAAAATATTTCCATAGCTACCCCCTTTGTTCTAAATTTTAGACAAAAAAATTATAAAAAATGCTAAAAATTCGTAAAGAGGGGTTTCTTTGGCCAAAAAATCGACTGGCACAATCAGTTTTGTGATAAAATCATTATTTCGCCTTCAAATGGAGTCATGAAATTTTCGAAAATCCACTTTTCAAAACAAAAAATACTCATAACTCGACTAATAGGAAAGAGAGAACGTTCTAGTCTTTACCAATCGATAGAGGGGACAATTTTACATATTTTAGTGAATTTTGGGTCCATATTTCCAAGGATTATGGGAGTTAGAAAAAATCAATTTGTATCGCAAAATATTTCCATAGCTACCCCCTTTGTTCTAAATTTTCGACAAAAAAATTATAAAAAATGCTAAAAATTCGTAAAGAGGGGTTTCTTTGGCCTAAAAATCGACTGGCACAATCAGTTTTCTGATAAAATCATTATTTCGCCTTCAAATAGAGTCATGAAAATTTCGAAAATCCACTTTTCAAAACAAAAAATACTCATAACTCGACTAATAGGAAAGATAGAACGATCTAGTCTTCACCAATCGATAGAGGGGACAATTTTACATATTTTAGTGAATTTTGAGTCTATACTTCCAAGGATTATGGGAGTTAGAAAAAATCAATTTTCATCGCAAAATATTTCCATAGCTACCCCCTTTGTTCTAAATTTTCGACAAAAAAATTATAAAAAATGCTAAAAATTCGTAAAGAGGGGTTTCTTTGGCCTAAAAATCGACTGGCATAATCAGTTTTGTGATAAAATCATTATTTCGCCTTCAAATGGAGTCATGAAAATTTCGAAAATCCACTTTTCAAAACAAAAAATACTCATAACTCGACTAATAGGAAAGATAGAACGTTCTAGTCTCCACCAATCGATAGAGGGGACAATTTTACATCTTTTGGTGAATTTTGAGTCCACATTTCCAAGGATTATGGGAGTTAGAAAAAATCAATTTGTATCGCAAAATATTTCCATAGCTACCCCCTTTGTTCTAAATTTTCGACAAAAAAATTATAAAAAATGCTAAAAATTCGTAAAGAGGGGTTTCTTTGGCCTAAAAATCGACTGGCACAATCAGTTTTCTGATAATATCATTATTTCGCCTTCAAATGGAGTCATGGAAATTTCGAAAATCCAGTTTTCAAAACAAAAAATACTCATAACTCGACTAATAGGAAAGATAGAACGTTCTAGTCTTCAGCAATCGATAGAGGGGACAATTTTACATATTTTAGTGAATTTTGAGTCTATACTTCCAAGGATTATGGGAGTTAAAAAAAATCAATTTTTATCGCAAAATATTTCCATAGCTACCCCCTGTGTTCTAAATTTTCGACAAAAAAATTATAAAAAATGCTAAAAATTCGTAAAGAGGGGTTTCTTTGGCCAAAAAATCGACTGGCACAATCAGTTTTGTGATAAAATCATTATTTCGCCTTCAAATGGAGTCATGAAATTTTCGAAAATCCACTTTTCAAAACAAAAAATACTCATAACTCGACTAATAGGAAAGATAGAACGTTCTAGTCTTCACCAATCGATAGAGGGGACAATTTTACATATTTTAGTGAATTTTGAGTCCTTATTTCCAAGGATTATGGGAGTTAGAAAAAATTAATTTTTATCGCAAAATATTTCCATAGCTACCCCCTTTGTTCTAAATTTTCGACAAAAAAATTATAAAAAATGCTAAAAATTCGTAAAGAGGGGTTTCTTTGGCCAAAAAATCGACTGGCACAATCAGTTTTGTGATAAAATCATTATTTCGCCTTCAAATGGAGTCATGAAATTTTCGAAAATCCACTTTTCAAAACAAAAAATACTCATAACTCGACTAATAGGAAAGATAGAACGTTCTAGTCTTCACCAATCGATAGAGGGGACAATTTTACATATTTTAGTGAATTTTGAGTCCTTATTTCCAAGGATTATGGGAGTTAGAAAAAATTAATTTGTATCGCAAAATATTTCCATAGCTACCCCCTTTGTTCTAAATTTTCGATAAAAATTTTTAAAAAATGCTAAAAATTCGTAAAGAGGGGTTTCTTTGGCCTAAAAATCGACTGGCACAATCAGTTTTCTGATAAAATCATTATTTCGCCTTCAAATGGAGTCATGAAAATTTCGAAAATCCACTTTTCAAAACAAAAAATACTCATAACTCGACTAATAGGAAAGATAGAACGTTCTAGTCTTCACCAATCGATAGGGGGGACAATTTTACATATTTTAGTGAATTTTGAGTCTATACTTCCAAGGATTATGGGAGTTAGAAAAAATCAATTTTTATAGCAAAATATTTCCATAGCTACCCCCTTTGTTCTAAATTTTCGACAAAAAAATTATAAAAACTGCTAAAAATTCGTAAAGAGGGGTTTCTTTGGCCTAAAAATCGACTGGCATAATCAGTTTTGTGATAAAATCATTATTTCGCCTTCAAATGGAGTCATGAAAATTTCGAAAATCCACTTTTCAAAACAAAAAATACTCATAACTCGACTAATAGGAAAGATAGAACGTTCTAGTCTTCACCAATCGATAGAGGGGACAATTTTACATCTTTTGGTGAATTTTGAGTCCATATTTCCAAGGATTATGGGAGTTAGAAAAAATCAATTTGTATCGCAAAATATTTCCATAGCTACCCCCTTTGTTCTAAATTTTCGACAAAAAAATTATAAAAAATGCTAAAAATTCGTAAAGAGGGGTTTCTTTGGCCTAAAAATCGACTGGCACAATCAGTTTTCTGATAAAATCATTATTTCGCCTTCAAATAGAGTCATGAAAATTTCGAAAATCCACTTTTCAAAACAAAAAATACTCATAACTCGACTAATAGGAAAGATAGAACGATCTAGTCTTCACCAATCGATAGAGGGGACAATTTTACATATTTTAGTGAATTTTGAGTCTATACTTCCAAGGATTATGGGAGTTAGAAAAAATCAATTTTCATCGCAAAATATTTCCATAGCTACCCCCTTTGTTCTAAATTTTCGACAAAAAAATTATAAAAAATGCTAAAAATTCGTAAAGAGGGGTTTCTTTGGCCTAAAAATCGACTGGCATAATCAGTTTTGTGATAAAATCATTATTTCGCCTTCAAATGGAGTCATGAAAATTTCGAAAATCCACTTTTCAAAACAAAAAATACTCATAACTCGACTAATAGGAAAGATAGAACGTTCTAGTCTCCACCAATCGATAGAGGGGACAATTTTACATCTTTTGGTGAATTTTGAGTCCACATTTCCAAGGATTATGGGAGTTAGAAAAAATCAATTTGTATCGCAAAATATTTCCATAGCTACCCCCTTTGTTCTAAATTTTCGACAAAAAAATTATAAAAAATGCTAAAAATTCGTAAAGAGGGGTTTCTTTGGCCTAAAAATCGACTGGCACAATCAGTTTTCTGATAATATCATTATTTCGCCTTCAAATGGAGTCATGGAAATTTCGAAAATCCAGTTTTCAAAACAAAAAATACTCATAACTCGACTAATAGGAAAGATAGAACGTTCTAGTCTTCAGCAATCGATAGAGGGGACAATTTTACATATTTTAGTGAATTTTGAGTCTATACTTCCAAGGATTATGGGAGTTAAAAAAAATCAATTTTTATCGCAAAATATTTCCATAGCTACCCCCTGTGTTCTAAATTTTCGACAAAAAAATTATAAAAAATGCTAAAAATTCGTAAAGAGGGGTTTCTTTGGCCAAAAAATCGACTGGCACAATCAGTTTTGTGATAAAATCATTATTTCGCCTTCAAATGGAGTCATGAAATTTTCGAAAATCCACTTTTCAAAACAAAAAATACTCATAACTCGACTAATAGGAAAGATAGAACGTTCTAGTCTTCACCAATCGATAGAGGGGACAATTTTACATATTTTAGTGAATTTTGAGTCCTTATTTCCAAGGATTATGGGAGTTAGAAAAAATTAATTTTTATCGCAAAATATTTCCATAGCTACCCCCTTTGTTCTAAATTTTCGACAAAAAAATTATAAAAAATGCTAAAAATTCGTAAAGAGGGGTTTCTTTGGCCAAAAAATCGACTGGCACAATCAGTTTTGTGATAAAATCATTATTTCGCCTTCAAATGGAGTCATGAAATTTTCGAAAATCCACTTTTCAAAACAAAAAATACTCATAACTCGACTAATAGGAAAGATAGAACGTTCTAGTCTTCACCAATCGATAGAGGGGACAATTTTACATATTTTAGTGAATTTTGAGTCCTTATTTCCAAGGATTATGGGAGTTAGAAAAAATTAATTTGTATCGCAAAATATTTCCATAGCTACCCCCTTTGTTCTAAATTTTCGATAAAAATTTTTAAAAAATGCTAAAAATTCGTAAAGAGGGGTTTCTTTGGCCTAAAAATCGACTGGCACAATCAGTTTTCTGATAAAATCATTATTTCGCCTTCAAATGGAGTCATGAAAATTTCGAAAATCCACTTTTCAAAACAAAAAATACTCATAACTCGACTAATAGGAAAGATAGAACGTTCTAGTCTTCACCAATCGATAGGGGGGACAATTTTACATATTTTAGTGAATTTTGAGTCTATACTTCCAAGGATTATGGGAGTTAGAAAAAATCAATTTTTATAGCAAAATATTTCCATAGCTACCCCCTTTGTTCTAAATTTTCGACAAAAAAATTATAAAAACTGCTAAAAATTCGTAAAGAGGGGTTTCTTTGGCCTAAAAATCGACTGGCATAATCAGTTTTGTGATAAAATCATTATTTCGCCTTCAAATGGAGTCATGAAAATTTCGAAAATCCACTTTTCAAAACAAAAAATACTCATAACTCGACTAATAGGAAAGATAGAACGTTCTAGTCTTCACCAATCGATAGAGGGGACAATTTTACATCTTTTGGTGAATTTTGAGTCCATATTTCCAAGGATTATGGGAGTTAGAAAAAATTAATTTTTATCGCAAAATATTTCCATAGCTACCCCCTTTGTTCTAAATTTTCGACAAAAAAATTATAAAAAATGCTAAAAATTCGTAAAGAGGGGTTTCTTTGGCCAAAAAATCGACTGGCACAATCAGTTTTGTGATAAAATCATTATTTCGCCTTCAAATGGAGTCATGAAATTTTCGAAAATCCACTTTTCAAAACAAAAAATACTCATAACTCGACTAATAGGAAAGATAGAACGTTCTAGTCTTCACCAATCGATAGAGGGGACAATTTTACATATTTTAGTGAATTTTGAGTCCATATTTCCAAGGATTATGGGAGTTAGAAAAAATCAATTTGTATCGCAAAATATTTCCATAGCTACCCCCTTTGTTCTAAATTTTCGACAAAAAAATTATAAAAAATGCTAAAAATTCGTAAAGAGGGGTTTCTTTGGCCTAAAAATCGACTGGCACAATCAGTTTTCTGATAAAATCATTATTTCGCCTTCAAATGGAGTCATGAAAATTTCGAAAATCCACTTTTCAAAACAAAAAATAGAGTACTGTTCTGGCAGCGAAACAGAGCGGACGTATTAATCGACGAACAAATTTGTTGGTTCCTAATCCGTTTTTAATTACCTGTGAAAAAACTAGTAGTGATAAATTAACAAAACTGTGAGTACCTACATTTTATATTATACACAAAATATATATAATGAAAACTCGCTATAAATCAAACGAAAATGGAACCTGATAACTGTGGACTTGATCCACCATCCGAAAACTCTACAAACACCTCCAACACAATGCACAAATCATATTCTAACGTTTTAAGCCAAACCACGATAAAATATCCAACTAAAGATCAAGCAATTATTTTCAACGTCATTAACGGAGCAAAACTTCAGGACTATCTTCTTCAACTGGGACCACTTGTAGAACCAAAAAACATACTTTTTTCCTCAAGGATATCAAACAACAGAGTATGCGTTTATCTATCGAGCAAAAACTGTGTCGACAATTTCCTACAACTTCAAGGAGAAATTACCGTTCATGGAGAAAAAATCAAAGCCAGAAGACTAATAACTCCCTCGGAGAGAATAGTCTTATCCAACGTATGCCCTACAATCCCGCACGAAACTATTTCTACAGAGCTCGAAAATATAGGACTAAAATTGCTATCTCCACTATCCTTTTTACGAATCGGCGCAACAAATCCGGCATATACACACATTTTAAGTTTTAGGCGTCAAGTATATATTGCACCAACAGTCACCCTCTCAATCCCTGATTTCTTGGATATCCGCTACGATAACTCTTCTTATCGCATATTCATTACACAAGACAGCCAGGGCTGTTTCAAATGCAAGCTCACTGGACACCAAGCATCGCAATGCCCAAATATACAGCTCTCTTCTAACGAACCAGCAGCTTCCACTTCCTCAAACAACTCACTGCGTACGCCATCCGTACAGCCAATAAATTCTCACATCGATGAATCCTCCACCCCAAACACAAACTCTAAAAACACCATCACTTCCAACGCAAACACCTCTACGCCACAAAATTCATCAACCATCTTACGACCCAGCTCTTTAATTCTCCCGGCGCCTACCGCCAACACTTCAGAAGAGCAAACTTTTGTAGACGATAGTACACTAAACAAACAATTATCCTACAAACGAACACACTCGGAAGTCTTAACACCATCCAGTGAGGAGCTCCCACCATCTGATGACATAAGCAAAGACTTCAAAACACCAAAACGTCCACCTAAAGCAAGAAAACAAAGTACATCCGAAACTAAATTCACAATCGAACCAGAACACATCGCAGCAGCAACCAACTTTTTTGAAAACCAATCCCACCCTCCTATACTCAACATCGATCAGTTCAAATGTCTGCTCGAAAATTCATACGGTCTAAAAGACACAGATGCATTAAACTTAGCTACAGAGTACACCTCAAACATACAAGGACTAACCGAATTGCTCTTACAAGTTTATCCATATTTAACCGAAAGAACCATAAAAATTCGCTGCACCAAATTGAGGAAAAAACTGGAAAAACATTTGGAAATCGATACCTCTAGTGACAGCACCTATGAAACCTAAAACTAATCTTCAATTCTATACTACAGTGGAATTTAAATGGATATTTTATCCATCTAAATATGCTTAAGTTATTATTATCCGAATACACACCAGACATCATAGCACTTCAAGAAACGCACTTCAAAAAAAACAAAACACACGACATTAAAAACTACACAAACATTTTTAAAAATCGCAACCGAAATAGAGCAAGCGGAGGAGTTGCAATTTATATAAAATCCAACTTAAAAACAACACCACTAAATCTCCAAACAAACCTTGAAGCAATAGCTGTGCGAATAAAGGAAACAAAACTACATGTATGCAACCTATACCTACCTTCAGACGTTGTGTTAGAAGAAAACGAATTGGAAATGCTCATCAATCAAATACCTAATCCCCGCATTATTCTGGGAGACTTCAATGGACACCACTACTCTTGGGGCTCACAAAAAATAGACGCAAGAGGTCGAAAAATAAAAAACTTTATAGATAACTCGAATCTTGCTTTACTGAATAATGGAAGTATGACTCGTTTCAACGCATCTAATGGCACCTTCTCGGCCATAGACCTAACTATGTGCACTCCAAATCTAGTAACGCAACTTGACTGGCAAGTTTTAGATAGTTTACATGACAGCGATCACTTTCCTTTACTTATAAAAAATCTAAATCATAATCCAGCAACACAAATCATCAATCCTTTACCAAAATGGAATCTAAAAAGAGCAAACTGGGAAGGGTTTGCATCAAATATTGAAAACAACATACCTAATACCAAGCTCTCAATAGACATTAACTCTTGGTTAAACAGTTTCAACGATATAATCTTAAATGCAGCCGATAAAGAAATTGGCAAAACTCGTTACACAAAAAAACACAATCCCGTACCGTGGTGGAACAACGATTGCGAGAAAGCAATAAAAGCAAGTAAGCACGCCTGGTACCGTTACCGAAAACACAAAACTACGGATAACCTCACAGAATACAAAAAACGCAAAGCCTATTCAAGACTTGTCATCAAAAACCAACAAAAAGATTCATGGCAAAAATATGTAAAATCAATAAACAGCTCCACCCCTATCTCAACAGTATGGAAAAAAGTCAAAAAAATATCTGGATATTCTACTAACTACGGAATAAAAGCATTACAGAAAGACAATGACATTACCACAAATAATGCAGAAATTGCTGATGAACTTGCAAAACTATATAGTCGAAATTCTAGCAACGAAATATATGATGCAAAATTTCTCAACTACAAATTAAATAAAGAGAAACTAGACATAAATATTGAGGACTACTCACATCCAATAAACGCCCTGATAACAGAGGAAGAATTTGAAGACGCTTTATCTTCGATGAACAATACATCACCTGGCCCAGATGATATACCTGCTATCTTCCTCCAAAATTTACCAATCAGCGCTAAGAAACTTCTTCTGCGAATATTTAACTCCATATGTACCAACCAAACATTTCCAGACATTTGGAGGAAGGCAATAGTTATACCTATTCTAAAACCTAACAAATCTTCTTTATTGCCAGAATCATACAGGCCGATAGCACTCACATGCAACACATGTAAGCTATTTGAAAAAATAATTAATCGACGATTACTTTGGTGCCTTGAAGCAAATAATCAACTTAAACCCGAACAATCTGGATTCAGAGCTAACAGATCAACTTTGGATAATATCATCGACTTAGAAAGTGAAATACACGAAGCCTTTAACAAAAACCAAAAATGTCTAGCAGTCTACTTCGACCTTAATCACGCCTTTGACAGAGCTTGGCACCACAAAATCCTCCTAAACCTTCAAAACTGGGGGTACCAAGGCAACATACTAGCTTTTGTCAAAAACTTTCTTTCAAATAGGAACTTTCAAGTAAAGGTGAATGGAACAATTTCCAACTCTAAAACACAAGAAAATGGAACTCCCCAAGGTTTGGTTTTAAGCCCCACATTGTTTCTCATTGCAATCAATGATATTACACAAAATATTGATACACCCATACAAGCTCGACTATATGCAGATGATTTTATTTTATTTATGAAAGGTAAAAACTTGAGCAGTTCAGCGAATCTGCTACAAACACAACTTCTTAAACTAGAACTATGGTCAAAAACATCTGGCATGACCTTCAGTGCTGAGAAAACAAAATGCATAATATTCTCGAAAAGAAAAACAATGCAGAAACCACCGCTAAAACTCTATAACAAAAGTTTGATGTACGATGAAGAAATAAAATTTCTTGGTATGATATACGACCAACATCTAAACTGGAAAAATCATATTAAAAAATTGATCCTTTCTTGTCAGCCTGCTCTCAACTTACTGAAATACACATCAAACAAACACTGGGGAGCCGAAGGAAATATATTGCTATTGATATATAGAACACTTATCAGATCCAAAATAGATTACGGATGTGTAGCTTACGCCTCAGCTACATCAAATGTTCTAAGACCACTTGACACTTTACACAACAATGCATTACGATTAATATTAGCGGCATACCGTACAACCCCCACAAATAGTTTAAATTGCGAAGCAGGAGAAGCTCCACTCAAATACAGACGACAATACCTTAGTCTTTCATATGCAGCTAGAGTACGAGCCAATCCCAACTCTCCTATTTACCACACCATTTTTGGCAAAATTTCTTCTTTTCACTCACAACGCAGTACCACAATACACGAAAGAACACTCCAATATCTACAATCTATTAGCAACGACATTTTCCCATCTGTAATTAACTGGTCTTCAATTTACCAGCTAACTCATCCCTGGCTGATCAGTCCTCCATCTGTGAACACATCTCTCTCACAATACAAAAAACAAGATACCAGCCCTCATATCTTCTCAAAACACTTCTCACAATCTCTGCTCAATTTTTAAGGTTACACTGAGATATTTACTGACGCGTTTAAAACTATGGAAGGAGTCGCAGCAGCTGTGGTCGCACCCAGTGAAATAAAAACAGTCAAACTGCCAAACACTGCAAGCATTCTCTCAGGCGAACTTCACGCAATTCTAGAGGCAACAAAACTAATACGCAATAGCCGCCAGGACAAACACCTCATAATTATCGACTCACTTAATGCTGTAGCTTTACTAACCAAGATATACACAAAAAATCCAATTGCATCATACATCAAACACGAGCTTTACAACTTAAGTCATCTTAACAAAGAGATTGCTTTCCTATGGGTCCCATCTCATATGGGAATAAAAGGGAACGAAACAGCAGACGAATATGCCCGCATCGCAGCAAACCAACCGAACACGTCCACATACCACACGCATGCATCGGATTTAAAACCTTATTTTCGACACCAGATACTTAACAACTGGAATACTGAATGGAAACAAAAAGCATCAAAACTCCAGCAAGTAAAACCCAACATAGGAAAATGGCATTGCAACACAAATAAACGTCAGCACCAGTTCATTATCACACGACTCCGCCTTGGACACACCAGGTTAACACACGAATATCTACTGACTCGGGAGCCTACTCCACTTTGTGTCATATGTGATAAAACTATAACTGTGTCTCATATCTTACTAGAGTGTCCATCATATGGAATCGAAAGAAGAAACTTCAAAATAGGAAAAACCCTTCAAGACATAATTGGAGAAAAATGCAACACTCAAAACATTATTTCCTTCCTGAAACATATAAACATTTTCCACAAATTGTAACAAACTTCTTATTGAAATAATTGTACATATTTATAAACTCCGCCGCTAATTACCCTAGAGGTAGAAGTGGTTATCGAAAAATAAAAAAAAAAATAGTTCAAACTCAATATTAAAATCAATAGGAATAGATAAAAAGTATTCTATTTGATTTTTTCTTAGTCTACATGTTATATCTAAAATTGATTCGAAGTTTAAAATATTCTCATATTTTAATTCAAACGGAAGTTGCAATTTGTAATATGAAGATATTTTTTGCAATTCTGTAAATAATTCTTTCGACGTAATTATACTTGGGTGTAATGTTCTTAGTTTGCAGAATGTTAAAGAATTTTCTACTGTTTGCATTATTTCTAAAATTACGTTATAAATAATTAAAAGTTCGTTAATCATATCTTTAAGATAAATGGGGTTCTCATATTCGGCTTGAAAGTCTAACATATCTTTTATTTCCAAGATTTCTTATTTGAGCAGTATTTCATTATTTTGTATGTCTTGAATAGTGTTATTAAAATTATTTATTATTTGATGACTGACACTATATTGCATTTTAGTTTGATTTTCGAGATTTGCTTGATTTTGTTTCAAATGTTCTAAGATTGAATCTATTCTTTCTTCATCTTGAGAATCGAGGTTGCCGGTTATGGCTTTTATCAAAGAACCAAATCCATTTATTAAGCCTCTTTTGTTTCTAATTGTTGTGGAGTGAATATTTAAATTTTCAAATTTTTCATCAATATTATTTTGAACATTTTGGATAAGATTAACAAGATTTCCAGTCTGTTGTATGAAAAATGTGTTATTTGAGATGTCACGTGTAATATTTTTAAAATGTTTATTCAAAGAATTATACTCTTCTAGCAATGGGTTCAAGTTATAGAAATGCACAAATGTATGACTTGATTTTTGTAGTTTAGCAGGGCCAAGATTAATTGGTAAAATTCCTAAATTATGACTGATGTCTTCGATTTCTACTGTTGCTTGACCGATTGAGACGAATCTGTAATAAAAGTATATGGTTTTTGTTTAGGTCGTTTTATATTTGATAAGTGAATATCTTCAGTGGTATTGGCGTGTCTAGTTACAATTTTTGCAGTTTTATGATTTTTATTAGTACTTTTAATCTGTTCAGGTCGGTATTAATTTTTTGTTTTACTTTGAATTTGTTTATTTTTGATAAATACCTTTGTAGGTATTGGGTTTGGCAATTCTTCTCTATTTTAGTTTGCTTTTGAGTTAATTTTGTCTTTAGTCTCTTGTAATTTTGTGTTTATTCTAGAATAGAGTAATTTCATTTTTTCTCTATGATTGTGAATATAATTATTAACTAGCTGCCTATCAATATCTAAGTCAAAAGAAGAATTAATTTCTAAATGTCCCGTAATAATTTCGTATGGTTTTAGCTTGGTTGCAGAGTGGACGCTGTTGTTATATGCTAAAAGTGCATAATTATTTTTTATTTCAATGGGCTCTTTCTTAAATTCATTTTGATTATTTAGAAGTCTAATATGTTCAATAATTGTCGAGTGAAATCGTTCGGCAATGCCGTTTGATTCCGGATGCTGTGAACTTATAAAGTGTATCTTTATTTTATGAGTGTCTAATAAATCTTTAACTACGCTATTTTTTTATTCTGTGCCGTTATCAGCTATTATCTGATCTGGTATATAGTGGTGGGTGAAATATTTAAATAAATTATTAACAATTTCTAAGCCTTGAGCGGAGTTTAGTTTATAAAGTTGTCCGTATTTTGAAAATGAGTCTATGATAGTTAAAAATTTTGTGTTTTCTAGGGTTATAGTATCTAAGTGAATTATTTGAAAAGGTTTAACGGCTGTTGGGGTTACGTTAAAAAGCGGTTTCAAAGGTTTCCTATCATATTTTGTTGCTTGGCATATTTCGCATTCGTTGATGTAGGTTTGAATAGACGATCTTTGATTTGGCCAATAATAACGTGTTTTTATATTATTTTCAGTTTCGTCTAACCCTCTATGATTTCGTTTACCTTAATGATAATTTTGGATGACTTCTTTTATTTCGTTTAAGGGAATATCGATTAATTTTTTTGTTACATTTAATATATGAAATTTGTGAATTTTTAAAATAAGTTTGTAAAACTGTACTAAATTTTTCATATAAAGGATCTTCAAAGTAAATATGATATTTTAATTTTGGTACAACATAATCTTTTACAAAATTTATAACATCTTGTTCAAAATTATTTTTTGAAAATTGTACGAGAATTCTTTGTTTTAAATCATATAGCTTAATAATCGTTGGTGTTGCGGGTTCAAAATTTACTTCAGAGATTATTATTTGATTTTTTCCTATATTTACTGAAGATTCCGAAATTGGTATTCCTACTACAGGATTCTCTATGTTAGTGTGAATAGTATTGTTATCATCGTCAATGTCGTCGTTTATTTCTTCTGCTTCTACGATAAGTGACTCGGTTTCTACATTATTAATTTTAGAAGTACTTGCAAATTTGTCATTAAATTTTTCCAAATAGTCTAGTACATTTTTGGGGTTATTTTCAGAAGAATTAACTTCATTTATATTTAGTTGTATGCGTGACAGACAGTCACTATTGGTGTTTAATGCACCTTTTTTGTAAACCATATCATAGTCGTACTCTTCGAGTTTCAGACGCCATCTAACTAATTTAGAACTGGGGTCTTTTAAGGAAAATAGCCACTGAAGCGGCTTGTGATCAGTTACGATAGTGAATTTTCTCCCAAAGAGATAGGGGCGAAAATATTTTACGGCCCAAACAATTGCAAGGAGTTCCTTTTCAATTGTTGAGTAATTTACTTCAGAATCGTTAAGTGTTCTACTAGCATATGCTACAGGTAAATCAGATCCGATTTTTCCTTGGCTAAGGACAGCGCCTAGAGCGAAGTTGCTCGCATCTGTCGTGAGATTAAATGGTTGAGAAAAGTCCGGATATTGCAATATGGGATCATTTATTAACATATTTTTACATAATTCAAAGCAATTAATATAATCAGTATCGTTAATGTTAATTACGGCATTTTTCTTTAAACGGTTAGTTAATGGTTTGGTTAATTTTGAAAAATCTGCAACAAATTTCCTATAATATCCAAGTAATCCTAAAAACGCTTTAATTTGTTTGATAGTTTTTGGAATCGGAAAATTTTGAATGGCACTTATTTTATCAGGATTGGGCTTGACGCCTTCTGGAGTTACGATGTGTCCCAAATAAGCGACTTCTTTTCTTAAAAATTTAGATTTATCAATTTGTATTTTGAAATTAGATTCACGTAATCTTTTAAATACTTCTTTTAAATTATTTATGAGTAGATAGGAAATGGGGAACCAGTTAAGGTGAATTTGAGCAGGGTTAATGACCGCAGTTGACCTCTAGGAAATGACAGCATGGGGATCCAGTTAAGGTAAATTTGAGCAGGGTTAATGACCGCAGTTGACCTCTAGGAAATGACTGAGCATCGGGGTTTCGTAGATATCAGTGATGCATGTAGAACACGGAAAATAAAAATTATACAGGGTGCACCGAAAGTAACTACATTTAATAGGAGGGGGTATACAGAGCAGTAGTCAATTACACTATATGTAGTGAAGAGTAGTGAGTGAATTATTATTAATTTGAGTAGAAATGGAAGCTAGCAGGTGTGTTACACCAGAGATTAGTTTTAATTCAGAACGTGAATACTATAGTGCTCCAAGATTAGCAAGTATCGCTGCAAATGCGGTATATTGGTTTATTAAAGATGTAAATAATAAGAACATTGGAATCGGCTATAGATATTTCAAACATGATACTATCTACGAATTTGTAATTCCATGTGATTTGTATAGCCTGTTAAATGTGAACTGTATCCACGAATTAAAAGTGCAAATCGTAAAAAATAGTGATGTACAAGAGGATGACTCTGGTGAATTGGTAGGAGAGGGGTTGATTGATACAACAATATTTAATCCATGCTATTATCCATCACTGCCCGACTAAAAAAAAAGGGTTCCACCAATAATAATAGAAATGAAATACACAAAAATGTGAAACGTCCAAAAATCATATATAAAAGATTGGATATAATAACATTTATTTAGTATTAGTCGATATGCAGGCCCCAACGTTTATAATATTGCAAGCTATTATTGGTAACTACCTTTTAATACAGCATCCATATAATATTAGAGAAGTGTTTGTATGTTTTGATAGTCTTTTCAAAGGTAATGGAAACTACCAAGAATCCGAATGGTTGCAGTTGTATGCAGTTCACCAGGTCGCAAGCACACACATAAATACGCATACTTATATATTATCTTATATAGCTACATGTTCTACTATTGCGACTGGTACAATATTTTATAAAAGTATCCTTAGTTTGTTTAAATAAAAGAAATAAGTATATAAATAACATTTATTTTTTGTTAAACATCTAAAAAATCAAAATCTTTAGAATCTAAGTATTCTTCTATATTCACATCACTGAAAAAATTCTCCACTGCTTCTTCTTCTAATGCTTGGATAAGATCATCTAATGTGCCTGAATTGGAGGATGGATTTAGGAGAAAATGCCCCCATGCTAGAGTATTTGTGTCATGTGATATTACATACCTCTTATTATCCTTTGAAGAAAGAGCCACCTTGTTTTTTAATTCTGTTTGGATAATATGCATATTGGAAAGAAAAACATACATTTTTCTATATACAATACCGCCAGTTTCAACGATTTGTTTATAGTCATTAAGATGGAGTTGAGTTTCAATTATATGTTTAGAAATACCTTTAGCCTTCTTTAAAATATCAGACTTGTTGAATCGTTCCAATAATTTAACACAATATGCTTTAGCACCAGTTCCATAGAAAGACTCAACAACTACACCAGCAAACTCGTCTTTCATTTTACCAACAATAGATATTGTTTTAGGAATGTCATGGATATTATTTGTCTGATAATTGGAGGTATCGAAATATTCAATATTTTCCTTCATGTCTTTGTAGAAATCTTCAGTAAATACTTCCAACACTAATGAATCAGTATCCGTATAACACAACTTAACAGAATCACCATACTGTTGTTTAACATAATCATAATAAAACTCATATATTATAGTCTTTGAAATATCCAAAACTGAAAATCCTACATATTATAACGGTTTATCATACACTACTTTAATTTTATTCAGTTGAACCGCCACCAAATTATCGTTAAACACAGAACAAGATTTGAATTCTGGTTTCGCAATTAAATTTTTCGCTCGCAGGGATCCTCTGGTGTTTTCCCAATGACTTGATAGAATTATACGTTTTCTTTTTTCAACATTTTCCATCGTTTTTCCAAAGATTGCATTGATTAAAAGTTTAAACAAATCTTTTTCAAAGGCATTTGTAGCTTTGTTGCGTAGACTGGTGTTAAGTTCAATGTATGTCTTTAGCCACGCAGACTGTGAAAACTCGATAGCTCTGTGAATCTTTTTCAATTTTAAACCATTTTTCAAACACTGTTTAAGGTTACGATAGTGTATTATGTATTTGGTTTTATCGTTCAAGTTCGGTATCAGCTTTGAATATTTGGATTTTGGAGGGATGATACTTTCCGGGCAGAAAGGAAGATCGTTATGTGCATCATGCAGATTGGTAGGATACTCCAAGTCCACTTCCAAAACATATCTTTTAGGCGAATCATCTTCAATAGTATCGACATCGAATAATTCAATTTCAGATTCAGTTAACCATCTAAAGTCACCAAATGGTAGATATTCCTTCATTGCAGCCCCATAAAGGTTTGTAGCATCTAAAAACATTATGTAGCTCTCTGGTTTGTTCACATCAAAGGTTTCCAAGTATCTATTGTTTGCTACAGCTTTCCTCTTGCTGCATTGAGCTACTCCGCCTCGAATTCCTTTTTTGAAGAAGTGAAGCATATCCACATCGGTTAAAAGTTGTAGTTCAATCTAAGTACATCTCAACATGGCATCCCAACTCAGGGAAGGAGCGGTAAGGTAATGAGCTGGATCCAACTTATATTCCTTAAGACAAACTTTGCTAAAATTCTCAAAGACGTCGGCAAGAAGCAACACATCAGTTTTTAAATATAACTTTACATAATCACTAATAGTTGTGCAGTTGAAAGTATTCCATACTAGTTGAGCTCGTGCATATTCCTCATCAGAGATATCAACACCCTTTAAGGTATCAAAAAAATGTTCCTCAGATGGTAATTGCCGCTCGCGTAGTTTATCAAAAGATGTCACATATTGTAACGGATGCTCAGGTAGAGAGCACCTCAGGTGTAGATTCTGAGACCAGACTAGTATAAATTCAGAGAGTAGTCTTACCGGTTCGCGGGTAATTCTACTTGAAATTCATTTAAGGTGAAATAAAGATAAATTATGTAAATTAGGAAAGGTAAGTGGGCGCCACTCTGAATAATACTAGTTCATTTGTTATTCACCTCTGCATTATAGCGACAAATCCTGGAAGATTGGAAGGGAAAAAAACTATATGAACAACGTTATTAAATTTACAAGTTGTATATTGACTTAAACAAAAAATTAAATAGCAAAAAAAATGACTAGTTTTTATTTGGCTGTTCTATGTTTGAAGAAGCAATCTCGGTGAGATATATATTACTTTCCTGGAGTGGTGTAGTCAGTCATGGTTCCAGATAGAGTCCTGGTTCCAGATAAAGTCCTTGATAGAGTTCAATCTCGGTGAGATATATATATTACTTTCCTGGAGTGGTGTAGTCAGTCATGGTTCCAGATAGAGTCCTGGTTCCAGATAAAATCCTTGTCCCAGGTAAAGTTTCGGGTCTCGGTAAAGTGCTAGGGAACAAATATCGTATCAGGAACAAATTTACCAAATTCAACAAAATCCAGGATGTCTGAAGTATGATATTACAAGTATGATATTACAATATTGAAGAAAATTGCTTGACAACGTGGTTCATACATCCTGTATTTTTAGATAAAAAGAAAGCAAATAGAAAAACGATAAAATAGAATAACCGATTCTGCACCGGTAAATACATACATTTGTTTAACTACGTATATATTTTTAAATAGATATTTTTAAATAGATAATATAAAAAAAAACCTAAAAGAAAAAAACAAATTCATATCGATATATATTATTCCTGGCACTGGAATGATATTGCTACATAATAAAGATAGGAAGGTAGAAGCTATTAAGAAAGGAGAGTTAGTTATACATTTAAGCGAAATGACTTACCACTCAAATGAATGCACTTCTAAGATAAGATAAGATAAGCCGGAAAGGCTTCAATAGCACATGTATGCAGGAAAGAAAGAAGGATACCCCTTTGCCACTTGTTTAAATACACGAAATCATGTGAACGACAACCGACTTACGTCTCATGTTCGTGTCACGCTCATACGCTTTGACCAGGAAAGGAATTTACCTTTCAGTAGTGAATTCTTGATTCATATTTGATTTATAATTGGTAGAAGAAGAGACACGAGATCGAAGTTCAAGATGGGCGTGACTATTTTCCGACAGACGGATCTCGATCAGCGCGCATAGAAACGTTGATTTCGACTCTCGTCGACAGTAAATATATTCAGCCTTGAAACATTTCTCGGTGTTGGGCATGAGAAAGGACTGGCTATTCGCCGCCCATACGATAATTTATTAATTCAATCGAGGGAAGTAAAGTGAACGAAATTAACGGAAACACGCCTTTTTGTCTCATTAAATTAAAATGTTTTGGGAAAAACTTTCGTACCTCATTACACTGTTCAGGATTCAACGAAGAAGCCAGTTTTTCTAATGAACTAGCTAGAAAACTAAAGGAATCAACAAATTTTAATGTCATATACACATCTCGTATCTTGGGATCACTAAACTTTTCCACTAAAATAGATTTTGAGAAGCATATATACTTCTCCTTTGTTTGGGGTAAGGCACTGATGTTTTCACCTTTGGTGGTCAGTTCTTTGATAAATAAATGACAATCATAATTTTTTAAATTATGTAGAAAGACTGGAATATATTTCGGAAGTTTATAATTTAAATTGCAAGAGTTATGGACTGCATTATTAAATTTTCCGGTAACATAGCAATGATCTATCACCTTTTTATCAAAAACATCAAATGGTTTTAAACAAATATGACAAACGGTAGCAGTATCATATCTATCTTGTTCCTCAGGTGTTAATGATCGCATCGGTATAACATGTTTAAGATGGTTATTGTACAAATCTTGAACTATTGAATCCAATTTTTGTATGAAGACTTGAGCTGCATCGGCACCTTCATAAATTTCAAATTTGGATAAACTATCGTCATATGTACACTTTACATAAAAAGCAAACGAGTAAGGCTCATGTTCACACACTTTAACTGGGAAGGATTTACCAGCATGGGGTTCAGTGTGATCTATCGGTTTTAATAAACTTTCAAAGTCCACGTATATAACGAATGGAACTTGCAGCTGTTTTTCAAAGTTGATGAATTTTAATGTATTTTCTGGTAACCACTCCCCACACTTGTTTATTTTAATTTCAGAAGTTGGTAGCTTAGTGTATATGTGAGTACAATCATTTTCTTGGTGGTGTTGTAATTTGAATTCTTTTGAAAAACTATGTAGACATCCATCACAAAAGAAAGTTCTCCCTTTGTGCGTTGTTTTTTGACTTCTCAATATTTTAGATAAATCCTTGATGAGAGTATAATGAGTGTTTCCATCTCTATCAGTTATCAATAAGAGATTAAAATGGGTTGGTTTCCGCTCTGACGTAAAATGAAGGGGGCCAACAACTTCATATCTTTTTTTTCCATCTTTAAATTCTGATTCCAACCCATAAACATTTACAGATATATTATTCAATTTCTCGAATTTTATAATGTCTTTCAGGGTTAACGGAAACTCTACTCCTGTGAAATCTAGCAAGGTATCAAAATGGGGGTAAGATTCTGGCTTCGTGGGATCTCCTTCGGGTTGAAATATTGCTGCATTCACACACCAAGAGAAACATGCATTATCATTATTCTGGATATTTTAAACAGTCTGTTTTAAATTTATCACCCTTGGCAACTTGACATAAGAAGAAGCGGAAATTGCATTAAACCGGTTTATGTTCACATCTAAAAACATTATTTCTTGAAGTGCCCACCCACTATCTTTTTCTTGAAACTCTGAAGCCTGGTTCATAATTTCATCTTTAAATTCTTCATATACATGTTTCAAATCGGTTGATGTAGACACAACTTTGTTGGCTGTATTCATAGACTTTATATCTGAAATCTCCTTCTCTGGTGTTATGTATATACCGAATATTTCAAAATTTATTTTTAATGAATAATGTTGCTGAAGGTATTCTTGAATTTTATTTAATACTTTTGGTTGAACCTCATTGAGAAAATCCATATAATTTGTCTTTTTATCTGGAATGGAGAACCGATAGGAAGCTGTTCTGGTTTTGAATGCGTGATGTAACTTGGTAACACCGGGTTCCAGCACTTCCATACCCATAGGTCTAAGTCTTTTCTTAGGAATAAAAGATGGACCATCACAACTCTTACGTTGATGATTTTTGAGGTTATCGAACCTTGAAAACTGTTTTCCACAACTGTCACAAGTAGTTGAGCGTTGACCGCAACATAACTGATGTCGACGAAGATTGTAAGCTCTAGAAAATTGCTTACCGCACTTGATACAATGCACGATGAAACTAAACAGAATCAATTCTGTCATTACATTTATATACAAGAAAACGCATGCGCAATAGGTCTGAAGGTGAATTGAAAGTCATTATATTATTTTATTCTTTCATTATAAAGTTTTCATATAAAAAAATACATTCGATAGCGCACAAATACAATTAATATTACTATGGTGAAAACATTTCGGTTCAGATGAAATAACTGGAGGGTGTTCTTCAAATTCGTAAACTGGAGTCATTGAATATTTTTTTATATAGTCAGCCTTCTCTTTTCCTTTAACGTAAACCACGTCAGCATCATTTGTTAAATAAGTAACTATATTACCAAACAAATGTATTGGTGTGAAACCAGCATTCCAGTCAATAGAGTGATGCTTTTTCATGAGCCAAACAGCCTGTCTATGCAAATCGGGGGTCAGCATTCGTAAAGGAAATGGTGGTTTAAACACATAATGACAAACCTGATTTCCGTTGTATGCCGCAAATTCCTTCACTATAAATTTATTGTTTGCAATCCTAAAATCCTGAACATCCATCACTAATCTCATATTTATAAATTTTTAAAGTGTTCAACTAGTTGTTTTTTCTTTTTATACCACTCAATATCAGCTTTGAGTTTAGCCAAGTTAATAATATACTGCTCGAATCGTTGACGAAATCCCATAGTGTACTGAAAGAAACTTCATGCTGCTGCAGACTTTCAACACATAAACGCATGCGCATTACACTTGTCTAACAATTTTTGTCTTGGGATTGTAATAAAATTCTTTTTCATGTATAATCAAACAGTATGCTGATACATCATTACCCACATTTTTACTGGTTTCAAATTCTATTCGAAGAACAATAGAACCACTTTGTAAAACCTCTTTTTGACGAGAACAGTCGATGTGGGCGATGGGTGCTTTGGTTTTAAATTCTTCTGGATTAAATATAGGTTGATTAGTTTGGATGTGGTAATAACTTTCTTGAAAATTGGCAAACATCTCATACAAAGTGGCAAAACGATTACTATCAGAATCTAGATGTGAATCATGATAAGGATAACGCTCAGAATTCAAAAACACACGTAAATTAGTCAAGTTACAGTGATCAAATTCACTCATATCTTTCAAAAGTTTGCCCTTTCTACCCTTTTGGAATGCTACCACAATATGTCGGGGCATTTCAATTTTAGTCGTCGTTTTAACAGGCCAAGTGTGCCTTGTTGTATCAGTAAGAGCAGGATATTCAATCAGTTCCCAGCTCCTAAATTTAATTGGTAGATCAATATTGCTATGAATAATTTTATTTAGTCTCAGCTGTTCTTTAATGCTTGGAGTTATGTGAGGTACATTCCAATAAACTTTCAATAGCTCAATTTTTGGTTTCTCAGACTCATCAGAAGCAACTACAACATCGATGTCGTCTTTGTCTCGAATTATAATCAACTCTTGTCTCATATTAATTATAATTTTCTTGAAATCCTCAAAAAAACCCATGAGTAGTTTTAAAGGAATACATATATTAAAATTACCCTTGGAATCTGTTAGAACTTTTCCATTGTTTGGATACCACCCCCCATTATTCATCAGCTTACTCACATTTTCGTTTAAAGATAGATAATTTTTTATTGTCGTAGCTATACCAACTTGTCGGACAGCGTCAATAATTACACCATTCAACTCATATCTGATTTCTCTAAATAAAAACGCAATAGCGTTATTAATACAGTTAAATTTTGTTGGAACAGTATTTTTATCAGTCAGCAATTTCCCTTCTATGTACAGAACTGAATTACTGGGGAGAGTATGAGCTTCTAGATCTTGAATTGGAATTCTTATTTCATCATTATAGTTGAGGTTAGCAGAAGAATACGGTTGGTATGTATGGAATTGATAGTCTTCAATGGTAGTGTCGCTAAAAGGTTCGCCCGTAACATGTAAAACTTCCATTATACCAACACTTTGAAACCCAAAGACTGCAAAAATTTCCGATTTGTAGACGTTAACAATGCTGTGGTTTTCACTCTACTGATAGTTTTGTGAATAAATGTGCTTTTATATGGATGTATAAGATTAAACTGCCAAACCATTTCAATTAGTTTTTCGAAGATGTAAGCGAACAGTAATAGTTTCTTTTTGAAAATCAATTAAATCACCGCTTTGATCGAGAGCCCTAACAGTAATGTTGTTTATGGTTTTATTGCTTACAGGGTAATACAGTATGGTTAAAGGTTGCTCCACTATTTTATACCCACTGGGAACTTGGGGGAAAACTGATATATAATAATGTGTACTGGTTCTCCATTCAAAAATGATCCGACTGCAATGTTGCAGTCAATACATATAGTATTAACTTTTAAAATATTTATCATTTTTGTTGAGGTATTTACCTTATTCGGTTCAAGAAAGACTTTTGAAAAACCCAACAGGTCCCCTATTGAATTATCAACTGTAAAATTTATAGTTTCAGTGCTTTTCATTGATACAGACCCTGTTCGACTATCTGGCACAATGCGGGTTGTAGTACCCGTTATATTAAACATTTTTTTTCCAATTAATTTTATAACATCATCCAGTTCATAGGAGTCTATAGGGATGATATAGTTGTATTGACTTTTCTGACCCCACACTAATACGTTATTGGTTTGAGTTACGTTTGGAATACTATTGAATGTATCAAAATTAGCTAATCCTATCTCATACTCGGAATTTTCATCTAAGTAAATGGGTGGGTTAAAGTCACCACTTAGAATTGATGACTCCCCACTTAACGTAAAAGTATACGACATCTTGGACAGTTGGTTATGGAATGAGTTGCCTACTCAGTTATACTGACTATATAAAAATCTAAGACAATACTGTCCACATTGGTAACCTAATCTTTGTACTGTTTCGTAATTGAAGTGGATGTCTAGTTTTCCATTACTTGTAAAATACTTTACGACTTCTATTGGTGGTGCTAAATTACCATAACTATCAAAATATGTTACATTTTTACTCTTCTTTGTATAAGCTGTCCAGTGCGTTCCAACAACTTGCAGTGTATCCAAATTGATAATACCAGACTCGTATTTGTTAATTTTTGTAGGTAAGGAGTTACGCATGTAAATGCCACGAAAATAAGGAATGTGCAATAACGTTATATATTTTTCAAGTACAAAGTCTGTCATTATGTGCTGAGGTAATTTTATCGGGAGTTTCTTGAATATGGTTTTGAATAAAAACCCCGCCCCTTTTTACATATTTTTTGTTTTTTTTTGCCTCATTCCATATCCTTTATATGGTCTTAAATATAACCCTTCACCACCTTTAGCAGCTTGCTCCATTTCAAGATTATGTCGTTGCTGCTCGGCTAATTGATCTCTATTAGCTTTAGCATCGTTCACGGCTTTTGCGATACCAGCAGCACCGCCACCGGCAGCAGCTAAAGCCCCAATCAGAGGGATAAAAAATGGTAAAAATCCTCCAATTTTAGGTGATTTAATAACACGCTTCTTAGTTTTACGTTTCCGTCGGAGACCCATTCTAAGTTTGCGTTTTCCTTTCATAACTGTTGTTGTCAACCAGGCAGCTACTTTTTCACCTAATTTGGCGTCCTTGGATTTGACACGATCCCAAGCTCTGTTCTCTAAAATTTTATCAGCCACGTGGCGTTCACTTAGATCGTTGCTCTGAGAATATGCTATATCGTGTTGTAGCGCTGCTTCGTCCAAAGGATTTATTGGTTTATCCCCTCGAGCTAATCTCTTTGCTAGCTTCGTTCCAGGACCTAAATACCGATACCCCCCAGGGGCGTGTAGTTCAAAGGGAAGCTTATTGATTAATGTAATAACAAGTCCTCTACCTCTAGTCCTACGCTTTACTTTTCATACTAACACCTATATATGTGTGCTTCTCTTTATATACTAGCAGTCTTCAACATGAAGCTTGCAAAACAACAAGTTCCCTTACCAGTTAAAAACTATGACATTACAAATAATGAAAATAATCACGGTGTATTATTTGGAGGTAATTCTAAACGAACACTTATAGTAGGGCCTAGTGGAAGTGGTAAAACCAACGTAATGTTATCTTTGTTGGAACATCCTAATGGTATGAAATATGAAAATGTTTATTTATATTCGAAATCACTGCAGCAACCAAAATATCAATATCTGCGATTATTACTACAACCCATACGAGAGATCGGTTACCAAGAATTTAGTAAAAGTGAAGATTTTCCGCTCCCCGAACATATTAAACATAATTCCATAGTTATATTTGACGATGTGGCGTCTTGTGACCAAAATATCATCAAAAATTATTTTTGTTTTGGTCGACATAAAGAGACCGATTGTTTTTATTTATGTCAAACATATTCAGCGATTCCAAAACAACTAATTCGGGATAATGAAAATCTGTTAATTGTATTCCCCCAAGATGTTACTAATCTGAAACATATTTTTGACGACCATGCAAATATCGACATGACTTTTCAACAATTTAAAGACATGGGATCGTTTTGTTGGAAAGATAAGTTTGGATTTTTAGTTATTGATAAGGACTGTGCATTATCCTCTGGAAAATATCTAAAAGGGTTTGATGTATATATAAGACCTTAAAAAATGTGAAATCTATTAGTCACAATGAATGAACGATTAGGGAAACAGCTCATAAAATCACGTCAAGATGTTAAAAAGAAATATAAACTTCTCAAACAGCAGAGGCATGAGTCTCAAAGTAAATTGGAAAAATCATACCAGCCTCTTAAAGAATTTGTTTCAACTTTGGGGAAACCTATTAAACAAGAAATATCACCGACAAAAGGTAATATTACCATTAAAAAATCACCCACAACTCGTTACGATCAACTAGCATTTTTTGAGTCCGATAACGATCCAGATTTTCACAGTACTTTCCAGGACAACACGAGATTTTTAACAGATGAAACAACTTATGAATCTCGAAATGATTCGGGGGAGATTCCAGATAGAACCAGACAAGACCAATTTATCGATGACAGCATAAGTGATTTTTATGATACAATCACCGACCCTAACGTTTTGAGAGAGTATTTTGAACAGTTTGACACACCTCTACCTAGAGAATTTATCGAGGGGATGATACGAGATACGGAAGGGGTATATGATCATATTTTGGGCGTTTTTCATAATCCCAACGAAGAAAAGTTTTACATTGGTGACTCTGAACTAGACTTTAAAGGTAAAGATATTGTCGTAAAGCATGTAACATATTTGGGTACACCTGGGTTTTACGAGTTGCTTTTTAAAAAAACCCTATTGTATATACTAAACGAGATGTGGATAATTATGTAGATATTATTAAACGAACAAATGCTATTCGTCGAGAACATAACCCCGATTTACCCATCAGAACATTCCCTAATGATATTAAAGATAAATATACATTCATCATTAAGCCTGAACTAAAACCAAATCCGATTAGACCGAGGGCTGGTACGGCCCCTCGGTCTCTATTAACTGGTGTACTGACACGTAGAATGTCAAAACTTGGGGGGAAGTTGACTATGATGGATTACAATAACAAACCCATTGCTTATAAATATTTTGATGATTTTAATGAATTTATATAGTAATTATGCTATGACAGTTCTGGCTCAATATCGAGTTTTTAACATGGTAATCTCCATAAGAAAATCTAAGGTTCAAAAACTCCGAAATTGGATTTCTAAGGTGGGTTCACACCGGCAACCGGACGGACGGCAACTAATCGCGGCAAACGACGTCTCGTTTGAAAGGCCTTAACGTCTAGTGTATACAAAAAATAATGAAAAAAATCCAGCTACCCCCTTTCATCCCCCATACAGCACCCCTCATACTAAAAGTTAACCAATCATAGCAAACGACGTCTCGTTTAAAAGGCCTTAACGTCTTATACATGAAACATTGAAAAAATTCTACCCCCTACGCCCCTACGACCATAAAAAGTTAACCAATCAAACGACGAAAGGCCTTAACGTTAAGTATATACATAAAACAATAAAAAAATCGTAGTTAACCAATCAAGCGATGTCTCAAAGGCCTTAACGTCTAGTATATACTTTAAATCTAATCCCCCCAATGCCCACCGGATTCTCAAATTCCTAGGACCCCCAAATCCACTATCCAATCATCATTATTTAAGACCCCAAATTCCAATACCCTCCTGGACCCCATTGGCCCACCCCCAAATGTTTAGGACCCCCAAATTCAACCTCCTAAATATCCATTCCAAATATTTAGAACCCCTCATTGCCCCACCCCAAATGTTTAGGACAATCCACTCTCTAAATTACCCAAATATTTCAATTTTTAATTGAAAAAATTTTCACCGGACTCTGGGCGCGAACCATCAACCTTCGCGTCTGAAACAAAGCGTCTAACGAACATGGCTATTCACACTCATAGGTGTTAGTTATAAAATAAGGTATAAAAAAAAGTGCATTGGTTTGAAGTAAAATAGTCCTAAGTCTAGTATGCATAGGTATATTGAAAATTAAAAACAAACACATCATGATAAGTAGAATATCGTTGACCTCTAGTACATGATTCTTTTAACATATACAGAGTGCTGTAAAATTATAGTTCACGAATCAACTAACGTATCGCTGAAAATACATTAACGTAAAGAGAAACATTCTTTCATCATGGTATATCATTAGAGTATAAAGTTAAGTGACATATCGTTGAAAAGGGTATCTAGATACATCTCACAGAGTGTGTATAATTGGAGTACATAGAAAAAATCAGGTGATATCCATCTAGTTTTTTTTTCATGACATGTGAAATAGTATCTATCTTTGTTTTAATTTGAATCTTCACATAAAAGTTGATGAATAAACAGAATGTTTAAAACGACGTATCGTTTGAAAAGCCTTTATAAACTTTAATAAAATAAAAAATTCCACTATTATTATAATTAATATGGTATATACAAGGTGTTTAAATAAAAAACCAATTACTCTAAATAATACTTTTTAAATAAATCTATATAAAGGTAATACAGTATTTTAATATGTTAATTAAAAAATACGAATGGTTAATGAATGCTGAGTTATTCAACACTCACTGGTGAATCCCCATATTTTAGTAGGACCACCCTCTAGAAATGAATAGATATAATGGAATGCGTTATGTTAAGTATAGGAAACAATCCCCGCCCATGTAAGTATGTAATTATTATTATCGAGGTCATTAGATTGTTTCTCTTGAAGGTAACATCTTAAAATTTGAAAAATTAGATTCATTTTGTATTTAAGCTCAAGATTTTCTTCATTCGTTTCTTGTTTTCGATCGCACCATCAACCTTCAATAAACAACAGGTAAGACGTTTTCATTTATTTTTATTTTACTTGGAATTTAAATTAGTAATGTGTTATACCGTTTAATTACAGTATTATTATTTTTAGTAAAATGGATCTAAAAGCAATAAATTCTTCCTCACCTTTAGAAAGAGACCCGAAACCAACTACAAAATTAAGTGATTTAATATTGGGGGAACCCAAGAAAATAATTTCGGCAAAATTGGTTCAGAGCAAATTTGGGGAAACGGTGCTGCTGGAACTGGAGAAAGAAATAACGTTCCTTCCACAGAGAGTGACAAAAACGTATAAACCTTTTATCAAATATTTTGGAGAGGGGAAGTACGCTTTAATATTCAGAGGAGCGGTGGACATTGGAAAACCGAATCCGGCAGCATCATTTGAAATTGCTGAAATCTAATTATTGGTGAGTTATATTTTTATAAATAGTTATGATATAATATTATGGACAAATACCACGGTACATTATCTAAAATTTATGAATCTATTAAGTTAATTAGAGTGAACTCTGCTGAAAACAAATCGATAAAATTAATTAATGAACATATTAATAAATGTAACATAGCATTGAAAAAATATCATTTAAAGGTTGGTCAAAAACGTAAAATATTAACAAAAATTGGTCAATTGAAACGATTAAAATGTTTAATAAAAGTAGAAAACAAACATGTTGGTGTAAAACAAAATCGAAAAGTTTACAGGGAAAATATAATTTCTTGTTTCAATAGTAGAGTTCAGATAGCAGTGACTATAAATGTGAATCATAAAGAAATAAAAGAATTTTTATCAGATGCTTTTGATCTCTTTAAAATAAAAATTCTCAGAATTATTAAAAAGAAGTTAATTGCAAAAAATTAATACTACACTGTGGGCAGATTTTGTTAAAACGTCAGGTGATCAAGAAGTAATTGATCAAAAGTATTTTGTGACACCTAATGCAGTTTTAGATCAAACAACTGATTTAGCTATTTGGTTTCAAGAACATGTAACAGATTATATTTTAAATAAACTGTCAGAATTTTCGGAAGAATCAAGCGGTTGGGCGCTACAAAAAATTCTATTATTGGAGGTAGCTATAAACGAATATAGAATTGGTAATGGAACCTCTTATATAAAATATTTTATGTAATAAAAAACATAGTATATTAAACAGATTTTTGAAGAGTACGGTCCTGACAGTAGTTAGAACCACACATTTTATTTCGTGTCCTACGAAAACTCATAATAATTAACGTTTAAAGTCTAATTAATAGTTCTAAAGTGTACCCACAGTACCTATTTTCTATCGAGAAGACATCAACGAAGAAAATTGTTGTGAGTACAGATATATTACATCTATTTTACAAAAACTCCATAAACTATACGAATAAACCAAGACTGAAATTGAACCTGACCAGATCATAGATACTAGTTTTTGTTATCTCTGGTCATTAGTGGACTGGTTTCCCCTGGCACAGAGTCGTACTTAGGACCAAACCATGCTTAGGGAGAATACCTCACCATGGCCGATGATAATATGATACACCAACCAACAAAATCCACCACTTACTCAAACATCCTAAGTCAACAACCTTTATATAAGTTTCCCACAAAAAAACAAGCAATCATTTTCCAGTCCATTGATGGTGTTAAAATCCACGACTACATCGTTGCAGTAGGCTCCCTCATTCAAGCAAAAAACGTTATTTTCTCATCTAGAGTACCCAATGGACGAGTATGCATATACTTGGCCAATGAAGAATTAGTCGACACCTTTATAAACAAACACAAAAAAATAATACTTAACCACCAGGTCCTTGAAGCAAGAAGACTAATTACCCCTTCTCAAAGACTGCTATTATCAAATGTGTCTCCAATTATTCCACATTTGGTAATTGAGAACCATTTAAAGTTAATGCATATTACACCTGTATCTAAACTATCCTTCCTGCGAGTTGGCATGGCAGAGGAAGAATATAAACATGTATTAAGCTTTAGAAGACAAATCTATATTTCCCCTCCCACTCAAACCACTCCAGAATCAATCCTCATAAACTACGACAACACACCATATAGAATATTCCTATCATTGGACAATCTAAACTGCCCGCATTGTAATCAAACGAGCCACTCTTCAGCTGAATGCTCTCTTGCACCCCAAACATCCGAAAATGTTGATACTATGGAAATCACTGAATCCACTTCGAAACCCTCAGTCCAATCTACTACAAATAATATCCCTGAAAATATTTCAGGTAAAACAGAATCACCGAATCTCCTAAACAATCAAACATCCAACATTCCTATAAATCACCACAACACAGACAACCCTAATCCTCCCTCAACAAAGGTGGTAGCAGAAACCGAACTCATACCACCCCAAAAAATGAATAAAAGGCCCCTTTCTATTTCAACTCCACCCACACCCGACTCTCCAAACAGCCTAGAACCAAATATTTTTCACAAACCAATAAATATGCCAAGAAAGAAAAAAAAACCATCCAAACAAACAACCGAATCAGATTTAATCTTATCCCTTGAAACTGCAAAGTCATTGTTTGATTCCGAAAACTGTATACTCAACATAACTGAAACTGCTGATCTTCTTGAAAATGTCAAAGGTGCACAAAATGTTATTGCAATAGCTAAAAACTACACTGATGAGGTCGAAGGTCTAATAGCATTCCTTAACAAATTACACTCTCTCATTAACGAAAAAACCCTTAAATCAAGAATAACTCGTGTGAGGAAAAAACTAAGTAAACAGCTACTTGAAGGATACTCAGATGACAGTGACACCCAAACCGATGACTACGATTCAACACAACCACTTTCAGACAGCAATACAACTAGTATATCCAAAACTTAAATGGCAACCAATAATCCCTTAAGTTCATTATTCAGTGGAATTTAAACGGGTACTTCACCCGATTGGATATGCTCAAATTACTTATTCAGGAGAACTCCCCATCTATAATTGCCCTTCAAGAAACTCGCTTTAACCAATCACAGCATTGCCCTAGAAACTTCATGGGATATTTTTGTAACAGACCTAACCAAACTATTGGTAGTGGAGGCGTTGCCATTTTCGTAAAAAACAATTTAGTTAGAATCAACCCGAATACCCCTAAATACAAACCTAGAAGCAATCGCAATCAGCGTGCTGTATAAAACAAAAATCAATATATGCAATATTTATATACCCCACCCAGCACAAATAGATTTTTCAGAAATTGAAAATTTATTTAAACAATTTCCCGCCCCAAGAATAATTTTGGGTGACTTCAACTGCCATAACGTTACCTGGGGCTCAGATATTACAAATAAACAAGGCCAAGCTTTAGAAAATATAATCAATAATTCAAATTTAAATCTATTAAATACAGGCTGCAAAACCAGATTTAACGCATTCACAGGAGATGCATCAGTATTAGATCTATCATTATGTGACTCTTCCCTTTTGAATATTCTTACTTGGGACACTCTGGCCCACCTATACACTAGTGATCATTGGCCAATACTAATTAATAATCTCAATGACAGCCCAGTCATAAAACCACGAACAACAAGATGGAAAACTGACTCTGCTGACTGGGAGCTATATGCAAAAACAATCATTAATAATTTACATAGGATGAACTTCACACAGGACATTAATCTCATAGTAAAGAATTTCAATAATATCATTTTGGATTCAGCTACTTCCTCAATTAAAAAAACAAACCCAAACTGTAGAAAGCAACCTGTACCGTGGTGGAATATAAAAATATCTAAAGCAATAAAAGAATGTAAACAGGCCTACAATAAACTTAAAAAACACAATATACCTGAAAATCTGTTAAACTTTAAGAATCTAAGAGCAAAAAAAGGTACCTTATTAAAAAATCGAAAACCGAATCTTGGATGAAATATGTTTCCTCCATAAACCAACTCACCCCGGTATCGATAATTTGGAGAAAAATAAGAGCAATCACATCCTGCCGAAATAACGATAGTATCAACACATTAACTGTTAATAATAAAAATATCTCAAGAAACTCCGACATTAGTGAAGCTCTCTCAATGGTTTATAAAGAAAGCAGTACAAACAACAAAAACCCAATACCATTTATAACACCCACTAATATACCAAGTAACGATGGCCCACTGAATGTCCCAATATCATTTGAAGAACTATTAGAAGCCATCAAGTCTTCAAAAAACTCTACGCCAGGACCTGATGATATCCCCTTAATATTTCTTTCAAACCTTCCAGCTCCAGCCAAAACAAATCTTCTTTGTATATACAATAGAATATTCTCATCAAATGAATTTCCAGATTCTTGGAGGAAAGCAATAATAATTCCTATCCTCAAACCTTGTAAACCCAAAAATGACCCCTTATCTTATAGACCCATTTCTTTGACATGTAACAGCTGCAAACTTCTTGAAAAAATCGTTAACAAAAGACTTCTGTGGTACCTTGAGAAACATAAACTGTTAATAGCAAATCAAAGCGGATTTCGCCCTAACCGTTCATCCATAGATAATTTGGCACTATTAGACACTGAAATAAAAGATGCCTTCGCCAACAAACAAAAATTAGTTGCCATATTTTTCGACATTAGCAAAGCTTATGATCACACCTGGACTTCCTATATCCTAAATACCTTAGTTAAATGGGGTATCCAAGGCAATATTTTGAACTTTATTAAAAACTTTTTAACCAGGAGATGCTTTCAAGTGAAAACGAACGACGAGTTATCCGAAGAAAAACACCTGGACGATGGGCTACCGCAAGGATCAGTTCTAAGCGTAACTTTATTCCTGATCGCGATTAATGAAATAACTCAAAATATCAATCTACCAATAAAAGCTTTATTATACGCCGACGATCTTGTGCTCTACATAAAAACAAAGAACCTGAATACTGCTACAACCATTTTACAAGCAGCATTACATAAATTGGAAATATGGTCCTCTAGAACAGGTCTTACATTCTCAAAAGATAAGACAAACTATATGATTTTCGATACAAAAAAAGTTACTAGACCTCTTTCTCTTACAATTAATAACAATGATATAAAATACAGCCAATCCTCAAGATTTCTAGGACTCAACTTCGACCCACAACTGAAGTGGCATGAACATATTCGCAGGATTCGCATTAACTCTCAACCAGGACTTAATTTGATAAAATATTTATCTAGCAATAAATGGGGGTCTGATACAATAACACTTTTAAGAATATACAACTCCCTGATTAGAAGCAAATTAGATTATGGCGCGTTAATATACGATCCAAGCACTAAAACCCAAATACAAAACCTTGAAAGACTTCAAAATCATGCTCTGAGATTAGCAACTGGTGCATACCGAACAAGCCCATGCTCTAGTTTGCAAGTAATTTCAAAAGTTATGCCATTAGACCTAAGACGTAAGTACCTTCTTCTCTCCTATGCCTCCAGAATATCAGCAAATAGACATAATCCTGCATTCAATTCTCTTTTTTCGAATCCACCAATCATTTACGCAAATAAAAAATATCTCCCACTACACAAAAAGCTTGAAGATTCCGGCTTTGACCTCCAACAATTTCACAAAACACTCCCTATCACTTATAATAACCCACCATGGATCATTAATATCCCCTCTATAAACACCTCCTTACAAATATTCCCTAAAGACTGTACCAACCCTGTAACGATCCAATCCCATTTCTTAAGAATACTGAATGATTACCAACATCACCACATAATGTACACAGATGCATCCAAATCCACAAGAGGCGTGGGAGCAGCAGTTATTTCCGGTGACTTAAAATATAACCTACGGCTACCAGATTCCAGCAGCATATTCACTGGAGAACTTACAGCTATATTACAATCCTTAAAATTGCCTGTGCCCAACAATAAAAACATTTTGGTTATTTCCGACTCTCTAAGTGCCGTGCAAAGTCTAAAATCTGTCTACTCAAACCACGAAGTCATTCTAAGAATCAAGAACCAACTTTTCAAACTCCAGGCCCATAATAGGAATACATCCTTGTTATGGGTACCATCACACTCCGGTATAAAGGGTAACGAAGACGCCGATATCTCAGCTCAAGAATCAGTCAGCAACAGCCATACCCCAAAATTGGAGATGATACCACACCAAGACCACAAAGCAACTGTGAGGAGCTTTGTTGTAGATAAGTGGCAACATAAATGGAACCTTCAGAACCATAACAAAATGTATGAAGTAGTGACAAATGTGAGAGAAACCCCCTCCCTACCGACTACAAGAGCTGAACAAATTAAAGCTACCCGACTAAGAATTGGATACACAGCCTTAACACACAAATTCATAATAAATAAAGAAGACCCACCTCAATGTCCCCAATGTAATGGAAATATGTCCATTAAACATATTATCCTAGAATGTCCCCAGTTTGCAATCCAACGAAGACAGCATAAGATCCCCAACTCCTTACAGCCAGCTCTCGGAATGATTCCTTGAATTTCCTCAAAGCCATCAACATGTACAATTTATAATCATAATGTATTAACTGTTTCTAATTAATTCCACTATTTAATTGAAAGATTTATGAAAATTATTAAAGGATATTGATAATTATTTCGATATTGACATATCATCGTCAGAATGATAGAAGTTACATTTTATGTGATACCTACTTGATGTTTAATATTTTGGCTAGACCAAATAGTAAGTGACCTATCTTGTGATTGACTTAATATATATGAAGAGAAAAAAGAAGAAGATATGATTTCACAAATATTAAAGCTTAATATGAGTAGATTCCACAAAGTAAGGGTCCAAACAGTAAATTCAATCATAATGTAACTAACTCTATTGTAAACACTGAACTGCCAATAACCCTAGTGGTTGACGCAGTATGTTAAATAAAAAAAAAACAGATTTTATTTACATCAAACATGTATTTGTTCAATAGCTAAGGTACATAAATGACATTTTGACTGTGATGATGGTGGTCCATCGATGTGACTTTGCCAGTCAGGACGATTGTAATATATAAAACAAGGCAGTTGGATTTGTAAATCAAAATTGTCTCGATATGCTCTTGGTAATTTATACCAAGCATACAATAACTCAAGTGGTTGCGCTTTTTGAATCAAATAATCCAATGGAAACTTCTCAAAGTTCTTCTTCATTAAACTGATATAATCGTCGCTTGTATAGCCAATGGTTCTTCATTGGACAAATACAATCTTCTAGATGATAGTGCTGCTGCTGCTGTTGATTATATATAGTTTTATTTTAAAATGCATTCACTTTTGAAGTTTATCAATATACTGTTTAGATTCAACGATTTTCTAACGTTTATAATCTTTATTTTAGAGTGGGGTGATACAATTTTTCCATTTCTCGAGAGCATGATGTAATTTTTAGAATAAATGAGATACTTTTTTTTCAGATATTTTTCTACGCGAAAATATCTTTAAATTATTCTAATAGCGATAGTATGTTGTAGTAGTAGTAATAGTAGTAGAATCACTCACAAACACTACATATATGAATTTCTATCAATTGCAAGATAATGACGTATTTTTGGGAGAACGTCAATTGTCTCTAAATACATATAAAACAAAATATGTAAAAGTTGGTTTATCACCTTATTTAAATTACGATCCATGTGTCGGAATATTTGGAAGCAAAAATACCTATTTTATATTCAGTCCGCAGGAATGGAACATTTTTTTATCGTGTAGAAATGATATCGATAACTTTTTATTTAGATCAACAAACAACAACAACAACAAGAATATGGAACCGTTAGATATGGGTGAATTTGATTTGATATTTAAACGATTATCATTCGGGAATGTTGTAAAAATTTATAAGGGTGATTCTTGTATTTATCTAAGAGCTGATACTACTTCAATGTTATGGAAAATGTTACCACTCATTGAAAATAGATTAACAGACTTGAAAAATTTAGAATTTGCTAGTTCATTGAAAATTTTACAAATGGGAATAAAAGATTCCACCAATCCAGTAACTACAGCTTTGAATATAATTGAACCAATAAAACATTTAAATAACGAGACATACGCTATCGCATTAGAATTAATATATAGATATCCCCAGTTACTTAAAGATGAAGATTTACAGCTATGAAATAAATATTGAACACAAAACCAATTAGAGATAATTAGAGACATGACGTTGTGTAGGATATCTGAGAAATATGAAGAATAGGCAGCATACAATAGAAGTAAAGAAAACTATTCATTTTGATGAAACAAGAAACAAAATACATTTATTAGTAACTTGGAAATATGCATATCAACAAGCGAGACAAGGATCATCATGGATCATTGCCGCATGTGACCGACTACGGTTTATGCGACGAATCATTGAAATTTACAAAATTATAGATCCAATATTAGATATAAAACATAGATGTAAAGTTTATGAAAAAATTAAGAGTATGGTTGATTAAAATATGTAAATAAATTGATGATATTTCAGTTTATATAATTTTATTGAGCAATAAAAATGATAAATTTAAACAATGCTATTTTTATTTATCCATGATTTAGAATCCATCCCAAGCCATTTTACTAATAGCCGATCACCTTTTCGTTTCAAAACCCTCTCTATTAAATACACATCGGGATATTTAACTTTTTGCAATTCCTCCCTGTAAAATCCTCCTTGTATTTCTTCGTTCTTATCATCTTCCAGTATGTAAGTTGTTGGATTAGTAAGTTTCACCTTCTTTATTTTGAAAACTTCGGCAGTCCAATTTGGAGAGTATCCCTTCTTAAAGACATGTCGATACTTGCTAATTCGAACAAAATCTCCTTTTTTGAAATTTGACGGTCTTGGATCAAAAGTTTTTAGGTGTTTATATGCAATAATATACTTAGCATTTTTCTCATTTATTTTACTGGGAATGGCACCTGTAGTGGAATGTCTTGTATCATTATATTTGTTGACGATATTAGGTAGAGTCGTTAACCATATGTAAGATCCTTGCATGCTAAACTGTTTCCATAGCATAGTTTTTAGAGTACGAATTACTCGTTCTGCTATACTTGCTTTTAAATTGGAGAATATACTGTAATGGTTAATACCATACTTTTTCATGAGCTCTTGAAAATTCTTATTATAAAATTCCGTACCGTTGTCAGTTTGAAGATTTTTAGGTGAAATATTCATTTGGTCTAAGATGTGCTTCATAGCTAATGTGATTTTTTTGTCCGTTTTTCTCTTAATAGCCTCAGCCCACACATATTTACTAAAAGCATTAATCACAACTAGGATGTAATTGTAACCTTTATTAGTTTTTGAATGGGGAGTCATAATAGCTAAATCAGCTTGTATCAAATCATGTAATCCTTTAATTACAACATGTCTCCTTCTATAATTGATTCTTGCCGGTTTATGTAGTTCATGTACAACTTGTGCTTTACTCATTTTTTACTACTGGACACTGCACTAAAAATTCAATGCAAATAGAAGAAGGTGTACCCAATTTAAATAGGATTTTATCACCTTCCTTTAAACGATTACCACCAATTTCATGGAATTTAAACGATTTACCATTAACTAAAACCTCCCCGTCTGCAGAGTAATGTCGAACATGTTCAATTTTAGCATCGTAGGGAAAAACAAAAGTTGTACCTGCATTGTCCAACACATAATAATCCTTATTTAAATTAGTTTTCTTTTCGCCTTTCAATCGAATAATGTTTTTAACGTAATAATCAAAAGAGTCACAAATATAAAATTGTGCACTTAGTTTTGGAACTGACCAAGACGACGACGACGACGACGACGACGTTGGTGATTGCAAATAGTGTTGATTAAATCTATTAAGAGGCATAGTTGGAATGGTGCATGCGTTTGAAAAGTACTATATTTATAATAACGTAGAGCTCACTGTTTGAAGAGGACATTGTAACACAAGTTCAATATATGGATGATAATTTTTTTCTTTACCTATACCAATTGAAATCTTTCTACCTTTTGTTATAGATTGCTGGTTGAGAACGCTCAAATTTTGAATCTTATTTTTATAAAGTATTAATGTTTCAGTTGGTGGTGGTGTGTTGCTATCAATATTGACCACTTTTCCACTTACTGGAAAAGTATATTCAGTATTATTATTATTTAATACATAGTTTAATTTACTAACATTTTTGTCTATATGTCCGCTAATATTAATAATTGCTAAACTTCGAATGTCTGCAGGTTGACAAATATAAAATGGTGGTTGTGGTAGTACCTCATCATTTGAATGTGTAGACGTAAGATAATGTTGGTTAAACTTGTTTAACGGCATAGCTTTTTACTACTACTGTAACGAGTTATTTTTTAAGTTTAATTTTTATTTTATTTTGTTCCGTAATATATTTTATTTTACCACTAGGGTGTATATAACTCGTTACTTTACAACCCTTTCTACTACCGCATTGATTTATTTTTTTTTGTTATTACCGTTGTATATTTTAGTATAAGTCCGAGTTACGCAAATCCAAATTCTACCATACACAATTTATTCATTTCCGATAATTAAATTTTTCAACTGAAAGGACGCCCGGTATATACAACATTTTAATTTAAACGAAAGCCGTCTAGTATAGATACAAGTTTTTGTCGAAACTAGATAAATTTCACGTTTGATTCCCACACCACATTACGGCCGAAGAATGTAACTAAAAATTTTGGATATAAATTCTCAAACAATTCATTTTTCGGGGGATTTTTATTCGCGCTCCGATTTTTATTCCGTCTCCGATTCATTCCGTCTAGCATTCATTTTCGCTCTAAGATTTTCATTCGCGCTCTGATTTATTCCGGCTCTACAATAATAATTCGTGACTTTTCGCTCAACTTTCTTCCGAAAAACCGATAAACCGTATTGTGAAAATTTAGTGTATTCCGTATTCCGATTGTGTGTTCAACTGTATTTTATAAGGTAAATCACTTTTACAATTAAACTGTGTATTCTAAACTTTCCGTATCGCCGCTTAGTATTAAATTGTTAAATGTATGGTTTTGAAAATTTTCCGACTGGCTATTTTTTTTCTTTTGTTGTTGAACTGAAATTTGGTTTTTTTTTTATTTTGTTTCTCTTATCTGGAAATAAAGATTTGTCAACCGTAATTTGATTTCGAATTTTATTTACTGCTTTTATTATATATTAAATAACTGATATGAGTTATTAGTGGATTCTCGAATTATTTTATGCTTTTGCTTGTCAGTAGTTTTATATTAAATTGATATCCAAGTGGATTATAATATTTTAATTTTATGCTAGTACGAATATTTTTACTCTGTGTGTCGATAGTTGGGTACCGTTTAACTCGTGGGAAAATATTTTTTTTTGGAATAATTGTTACCGGCTTTAGTAGATTCAAGGGTTAATCAGACTTGGACGATGCCTAGCCACAATTTGTTTGATTTCCCGGCAGATCTATTTAGTTCTTAAATTTTATCACGTCAATAATCTGGCGCCCGAGATTTAAAAACCCGAATTTTGCATCAAGGGTGGCCATAGTGACGTGTTCTTGTGGCAGGAGCCACGTGTAAGAAGGTAGGCACGTTACACTACTAATGTGAATTTAAGTAACGTCATCTATTTATGCTATTATACCTCCTTCCCTTAGTTCTTCAACAATAGACACTATTTCATTTTGGTGAGCATTATTGCCAGCTTGCTTCGAAGCTATAAGTAAGCGTAATCTATCAATTAATTCATTAAAATCATCAAAATATTTATAATCGATGGAATATCGCATTATTGTTAAACCTTTTCCACGCCTTAGTTTTGCTGCTATTTGTCTTGTAGTCATAGTAGGAACTGAAAATGCTCGTTCTCTATGTGCAATAAGGGGAATCCCAAGGAACGGTTGAATAGCGTTAGTAAATTTATTCGTTAATTTTACAGGAATTCTCCGTTTTGGTAATTTATTGTTATTTTTTGTGTATAAGGCATTTGTTCTCTGTAAAATGTCAACATATTCCTTAGCATCATTTTGAGTAAAAATGTGAGGGTCTGTTTTAAATAACAGTTCATACAGACCTGGAGTACCCTTGTAGGTAATACCTTTTATTTTCATATCAGGTCCAACAAAGTCAATTGGAGAATCACCAATAGAAAATTTTCCAAGCTGCAAATCATGATAGACTCCAAGAGTATTATCAAATTGTCCTTCGGTGTCAGCAATACCTTCCCTTATGTACACTCTAGGTAAGGGATTTTCAAACTGTTCGTAATATTCCTGAACACCTTTGTCGGTGGTCATTCGACAGAGGTCACGTATACTTTCATCCATAAATCTACTTATATCTTCATCACTACTGTACCCTAAAGTTTTATTTAGCTCAAACGCATCATCATCATCATTATCATTGGTTTATGTTACGCTTCAAACTTTTATACTTTTTTCGAAGCGCCTGCCTAGCTTTGACCAGTCGTTGAGTCAGTTCAGGATTCATGCTGGGTTTAAAATTTACCATATATACTCTCCTCCTTATATATGAATGTATCCATCAAATCCTTTTCTATAACGACCAGATGCTATTTCAGAATCCTTGTCGATAGTGAGAAATCCAAACTTTTCTTTCCAACAGGAGGAACAAATGTCTTTAAATTTTTGAAATGACATATCAATATTAACATGATCATCATAGATGTGTCTTAAGTTAGTGAAATCTTGTTGAAAAATTATTAGGAGTTTGGCATTATCTCGAATTAATTGTTTTGGTATAGCCGAATAAGTCTGACTTAAGTAAAAACAATCTGTAGATTTATTTCGACCAAAACAAAAGTAACTTTGAATGGGTTTTTGGTCGCAGGAAGCCACTACATCATCAAATACAATAACTGAATTGATCTTTATAGCATCTGGAATAATTATATCAGAATTGTTGAATTCCTCATATCCAATCTCTTTCATGGGTTGAATTAAATTACGCAAATAAGCATATTTTGGTTGATGTAAACTCTTGGAATATATGTATAAATTTTCAAATCTTAAACCATTAGGATGATCTATTAAGGATAATATTATATATGTTAGACCACTTTGTATTATGTTATTTTTTGCATTTGATGTTTATTGTCATATTTATCACTACTGTCAGGTAATAAAATAAATGTCACATAAAATAGGAAGTTCTTCCTATTTTAATCTAGTTCAACTGAATTGAATACAACAATTTTGGCGACGATTGATGAAAATAAGAAATACGGCGATAAATAAGATGGCTGAATTAGCACCTTTGGTAGAAACTTTAACTAAACTAATAGAGACATTACAACCGACGAATAATGCTTCAAATGATATTAAGGATTCACTTAAACATCAAATCCTGAATTTTGAACCTTTTGATGAACATTCCGAATCATTTAATCATTATCAGGAACGCCTAGAAAATTATTTCAAACTAAAAGGAATAGATGCTTCCGACGAAGATGCAAAAGTTATGATATTGATCAATTGCCTAGGAAGTAAATATTATAAAATTTTATCAAGCCTTACATCTCCTGATTTACCCAATACTAAGACTTATAATGAGCTTATTGTGTTACTAAAGAACCATTTGTCACCTAAAATGAAGGTTCTCACTGAGCATTACAAATTTTTATCAAAATCTCAAAATATAGATGAGTCAATCTCCACATTTGTTGCCTCTCTTAAAGAGCAAATAAAGTATTGTGACATTAAAGTTAAATGTAAAGAACACAGCGCCTGTGGTAATTGTAAAAAAGATGTGATCGAAATATTTTTACGAGCTCAATTCATTCGTGGATTAAAAGATAAAGAAATCCGTGGAAAAATATTGCAAGAAACAAACATTACTTTTGAACGAGCAGTAGAGATCGCACTAGCTGTTGAAGCTTCAAAAATCCAAAATAGGGACATTTATGAAAATATACCTACATCTTCTGTAAATAGAATTTCAAGTCAGAAGTTAAGATACAATAACAGATATCAGCATAATATACAACCACAATTTTCAAAGGCACAAAATTACCAAACAAAAATAGATTATCGAAAGTTAGGCATTTCGGGATTATGTCTTCACTGTGGACGAAATAATCACAAAACGATTGAATGCAGAGTTTCTGATAAGCTCAGCTGCCAAAGCTGTAAGAAACGAGGACACGTGAGCAAGGTTTGCATTACTACATTACACAAAAATTTAAATGAAATAAAGAATGTCAACGATTATCAGAATAATGAAAATAATTTTGAAGACGATCCTAATATAAATCAGATAATAGATATTTATAATACAAATGCAACATCCATTTATGAACCAAAAATGCTGATTGAACTTCAAATAAAAAATAAACCTTTCACTTTTGAGTATGACACAGGCAGTCCAGTTACATTAATATCAGAAAGAGATTTCAATAATTTAGAATTAAACGAACCAATGCAAAACACGAACATGAAATTCCGTTCCTATACTAATCATATTTTCAATCCATTGGGATATGTTCAAGTTCCTGTTTCTTTCAAAAATAATAATATCATTGGAGATTTATTTGTCATACCGGGAAATGGCAATGCCATACTTGGGAGAAGATGGATTCGAAATTTAAAAATTAACATTCAAAACATAAACTCTCTCACTATTCCTGCTTCAATTTCCGCTCCTACATTAGATGAAATTTTCAAAGATTTTGAAGATGTTTTTACTTCAACTGTAGGAAAAATTCCAAACATACATTGTTCACTCAAACTTAAACCAAATGCCAAGCCAGTTTTTTTCAAACCAAGAAAAATTCCATACGCTTTACAAGAGGAAGTTGACAAAGAATTAGATAATTTGGAGAACGAAGGTATAATAGAAAAATTAGATTACTCAGAATGGGGCACGCCATTAGTGATTGTACCTAAAAGTGATGGAAAGATTCGGTTATGCGCTGATTACAAAGTATCCGATTCCAAGAATAGAAGATATTTTCAATAAAATGGGAAACGGGCAATATTTCTGTACCCTTGATATTTTCAAAGCATACCTGCACGTGCCAGTAGACGAAGAAAGTGCGAAGCTACAAGCAATATCTACACATAGAGGAACGTATCTTGCAAAGCGATTAAATTTTGGAATCAAAACAGCACCTAATGAATTTCATAGGATTATTGACAAAAGCAGAGAGAAACTATAGTTAATTAGATCGGGAAGCTACTGCAATTTACTGGACTTTTAAAAAACTGTTTCACTATATTTATGGAAGACATTTTACACTTGTTGTCGACAATAAACCGTTGATAACTATCTTAAATCCAACAAAACAACTACCCTTATTATCAGCTACACGAATGATCAGATATGCACAATTTTTATCCGGATTTGATTACACCATAGAATATAAAAAATCTTCAGAGCATACTAATGCCGACTATTTGTCAAGAAATCCGTTATCTCTAGAAGAAAATGAAAATATGGCAATCGATAATGAATTTTTACAGAATATTCAAACAGTAAATCAAATTTCCACAACAACCTTAGATTTTAATATAATTGCTCATGAAACACAACAAGATCCGTTATTACAAGAATTGAAAGAGAAACTTCTTAATGGAAATATTTACGACCCAGAATATTCTTTACAGGAAGGAATAATTTTTAAACATAATCGGGTAATTATACCAGAATGTCTTCAAGCAGCAATGTTACAAGAACTACATAGTACACACATAGGAATAGTAAAAATGAAATCTATATCCCGAAGATACTGTTACTGGAAGGGTATTGATAAAGATATAGAGAATTTAGTTAATAGTTGTAAAGCATGTTGTGATATCAAGAAAACTCCTAAAAAAGCACCACTACACCAATGGGAAGAGCCGGAAAAAAATTGGCAACGGGTTCACATAGATTATGCTGGCCCAATTTTTAATTATAATTTTTTCATAGACAAAGACATATTGCTCCAGGATATCCCGCTACAAATGGACAAGCGGAAAGATATGTTCAAACGTTTAAAGATAAAATGAAAAAAATGCCTGAAGAGTCAGGAACTATACATGAGAAACTACACAGATTTTTAATTAAATTTAGATCAACACCCCTTTTGAATGGGAAGACACCAGCAGAATTATTGTTTGGTCAAAATATCCGAACAAAATTAGATCTTATTCGACCTCAAAAACCAGATAAAAATAATGCAATTCAACCAAATTTTGAGCAATTTTATCTAATCGGAACAAGAGTACAATCACGAAATTATCATGGAAACATTTATTGGAAGTATGGAACTGTTATAAATCGCCTGGGAAAATTACATTATATAATTGAATTGGACGATGGCTACATGATAAAAAGACATTTCAATCAACTTCGATCGTGCAATATTAAGAAGCCTATGCCTATAGCCGAATTAAAACAATCAAAAAACATGGAAAATCAATCAAGACAGCAAAACAATCAACAACAATTTCCACTACCACCCAGGAGACAGTATAGAGTTTTTAGACCCACTGTGGTTTCTAAAAATTTTGACTATGACAACCGATCCTCAGAAGTATCCACTCGAAAGCCGACAGGTACGACTGCGGTTCAAGAAAAAGAAGATACTACAATAAGTCATTATGATTTTAATGAGTTTTTTAATGAGCCAAGTACATCAACATCTATAGTTAATAGTTTTCCACCTCCTTATAATACGAGTACTACAGAGCAGAGCACTGAACAGCAACAAAGTAATCGTATTTTGGATCAACAAACAAGTCCAAGACGATCTTCAAGAATCCGAAGACCACCTGATCGATTGTACTATGATTGACTTTTTAACTACAACCCGGAGAATTATTATATATGTTAGACCACTTTGTATTATGTTATTTTTTGCATTTGATGTTTATTGTCATATTTATCACTACTGTCAGGTAATAAAATAAATGTCACATAAAATAGGAAGTTCTTCCTATTTTAATCTAGTTCAACTGAATTGAATACAACAGATAACAAAGCATTCGTTTTACCACAACCACTGGGACCGATGATTAATGCTCGTTTAGAGTCTCCACCAAATAAATATCCATGTTTGCCTGCAGTACGTTCACAGCTCAAATCATAATTTTCAACAGGTAAAGATATAAAATGTTTTGCAATCTTCATTTTTTTTTGTAACTAGTTAACAACAACGCCAATAACTGACAGTATTTATAGGGTGATCGGAGTATATATATAAAGAGAACTATGGTTAAACGTAAACAGTTACAATCACGTCGTCGTCGTCGTCATTACGAAGGTGGAGATTTAGTTTCGTTAATTAATAAACTACCATTTGAACTTCATTCACCTGGTGGATACCAATATTGTGGACCAAACACAAAACTAGAACAAAGACTACAACGAGATGATAAAGGAATTAATCTTTTAGATCAAGCTTGTAAGGAACACGATATAGCATACGCAAAAAATAATAATTTACAGGAAAGACATAAAGCAGATCAGGTATTAGAGGACAAAGCTTGGGAACGAGTTAAATCCCAGGACGCTACGTTAGGTGAAAAAGTAGCTTCTTTGTTTGTCACTGCAGTCATGAAAGGAAAACGTAAACTTGGTATGGGTGTAGGAATTAAAAAAGTCGTGGTGGTAATTTAATTCAGAAAAAACCTAAGAAACGTATAATTCAAACACCGAGAAAGGGTGGATTTTTACCATTAATATTACCACTCTTAGGTGCATTAGGAGCTCTGGGAGGTGGAGCAGCTGGAATTGCAAAGGCAGTAAATGATGCTAAGTATAACAATCAACAATTAACTGAACAAAAACGCCATGATATGGCTATGGAATCGAAACAGGGAAAAGGATTTAAAAAACAAAAAAAGCAAAGAAGACAACTAAGACATAAAGGAAAAGGTCTTTATCTAAGACCATACAAAGGACAAGGAACAACAAAAAACTGAAATTGCCCCATCGTGGGCTTACCGATAAAGATCTATGGAAATATGACAAAATATTGAAAATACCTTTTTTTAGAGGAGTTTTCATGAGAGATGATTTACCGAAGAAAATTCATAAACATGAATGTGGCATTTTGAATATAGATACAGTCAGAGGAGACGGAACACATTGGACATCATACATAAAATCAGACAAGAAAATTGTATACTTTGATAGTTATGGAAATTTACCTCCGCCAATGGAACTGATTAAGTATTTTCATAGTAACGGTCCAGTATATATAACATACAATTATGATAAACTACAGAACAATTCATATAGTTGCGGTCATCACTCACTTCAATTTATACATAAATATTTCAATCAATCATAATATTTGACACAGTACACTTTTTTTAGTTGAAATGTCATTTTCCGTTACACTTAGTGGTGCATCATCTATTCTTAATTATAATTTCAATCCTCCCGTTTACTTGGATGATAGATGTGACTATGAAGTTGGTTTAGTTAATTTTAATAGTTTTAATACAATACCAAATATTGATGAAACTAATAATAGATTTATTTTTGGAGGTCCTACTATATATTATACAATAATTATACCTAAAGGTGCTTATGAACTTAATGAAATTATTCAATATATCAAACAGCAAATGTTTAAAATAGCACCAGATTCAACAATTGACATAGTCCCAAATTTAAACACATCTCACGTATCATTTTATAGTAACAAAACAATTTCATTTTTGACCGATGACTCGATTGGTAAAGTATTTGGATTTGAAAAAGTTTCGTTAACTCCCAATGTTACACATACTTCCACAAATCCTATAAATATTTTACAAGTTAATTCTATTGGAATAGATTGTGACATTGCTGTTGGATCATATCTCAATGGACATCCTGTCCACATTATCCATCAGTTTTTTCCTACTGTTCCTAGTGGCTATAAAATAGTTGAATCTCCTCAAAATATCCTGTATTGTCCTGTAAGTGTCAAAACAATTAACAACATAACAGTAAAAATTATTGATCAGCGTGGTAACGTTATAAATTTTCAAGACGAGGAGACACTTTACATATTCGACAACAAAAATGGTCTTAAAATTTTCCCTTCATCCATATGCTGCAAAAAACTATAAAAGATTGATGAGCAAACCGGATACAATTAGTTTGTGTGAGAGAATAGCCGTCATAACGCCAAAAAATAAACGTTTTTTAAAATTCCTCGGTTTTAAGTTATTAATATAATGGATATATTACAAGTTACTCATGAACCCTTCAATGACATGGCTGTAGAGGATTATGAATATCACACATACCAACCATATATTACAGGAAAGTTAAATTACAATGATGAGATTCGTATGGTAGTGCAAGATTTAGACTGTATAACATATCCGGCTGACAGTTATCTTGAGATTGCGGGAAAAATTTTAACTGAAACCAACACAGTGCCTACAAAATTAAAATTCATTAATAATGCAATAGCTTTTTTATTCCGTGAAATTCGGTATGAGTTGAATGGTGTTGTAATTGATTCAGTAAGAGATGTTGGCCTTGTTTCAACAATGAAAAATTATTTATCCTATAATTCAAATGAAAGTATTTTTTTAAATAATTCTGGATGGTTTCCTAAGGAAGACGTCAAGTTGTCAGACACACATGGAAATTTTAACGTATGTATACCTTTGAAATTATGGTTGGGATTCTTTGAAGATTTCAATAAAATAATTTTAAACATGAAACAAGAGCTAATATTGGTGAGATCTAGTAACGATAACGACTCGGTCACACATACAGACGAAACGGAAAAACCTAAAATTGAATTAACTCACATCAGTTGGAGAATCCTTATGTGAAACCGAGCATAAAACATGAATTACATCTGAACAAAATTATACAAAGTAACAAGGAATTACCAATAAAATTCAGATCTTGGCAATTGATCGAGCATCCCAGCTTACAGAAAACGTCTCGCCACACTTGTAGTGTAAAAACTAGTACAAGAGTAGAGACACCTAGACATATTATAATAGGATTTCAAAATAATGCTAGGGGTAACATAAAAGAAAATATGAGTCAATTTGAACATCTCAATTTAAAAAATATTAAGGTATTTCTCAATTCCGAGAAGTATCCATACAATGATTTACTTTTAGATTTTACAAACAATAGTTTTGCTACGTTATACAAAATGTTTGCTGATTTCCAGACTTCTTATTATAGCCGTTCAATCAGTGAACCTGTTTTTACACCTAACGAATTCAGAGATAAAGCACCCTTAATTCATATAGATTGCTCGAGGCAGAAGGAACAAATACAGTCTGGATCCGTACTTCTTCGTATAGAATTTGAGTTAAATGCTCCCATTACGAGTGATATTTCTGCTTATTGTTTGATCTTACACGAAAAACAATTTTCATATAATCCATTAACTAAAATTGTTAAGCAATACATTTTATAACGCGCATGATTGACATGTAATATAAAAGTGGTGTCACTATATATTCTTCATTAGATATGAATACCCGCCACAAGTATCAAACTGCTCTTAGTCGGTTTCTTTTCAAATTAACACATCTCAAACGTGACATTGAATATTATGAACAATATAAATGTGTCAAGACTAAATTGCAACAGTTACAAATATGAAAGTTGTTTTAGATGTTCAAGGTTTTAAAATTGAAAATAATAAGTTCATTGTTAAAGAATTTGCAGCTTATGATGGACATCAAGTAAGTCACTATATTTTCAAATCACCATTTCCTCTACATATGTTACCTCCAGACTTACATAGACAAGCAACTTGGTTAATGAAAAATCATCATGGTATTGATTGGAATGCTGGTTATACACATTTACACAAATTCAAAAATATCTTGAAAGACATTACCGAAAATGCAGACATGGTTTTCGTGAAAGGAAAAGAAAAGGCTAATTTCATACAAAAATATTCTACCACACCTGTGTATGAATTCTATGAAAATCCACCATTAGCAGCCTTGACACCAAAATGTTTTTATCACAATATTAATCCACGTATTTGTGCGTTAACAAATGTTTTTACCTTATATGAACATTTTATAATGGATGAAAAATAAAAGAATATTATTTAATTAACTTGTTTTATTTATTTACTACAAACCGTTGAGTAAAACTTATATTGTGTGAATACTTTAACCATTTTAAGTAAGTTATATATAACAATAATAATTAATAAAATTAATATTATATATGTTAATATGTACAATTTATCGACTTTTTCGCTTATGTTTGCCTTGTCCATAGAAATACCATCTATAATCACTTTCTGCCATTGGGTTTGATCACCTTCGGAATTGTCATTAAATATTATTTTTAATTTGTAACTAAAATATGATAAATTCGTTTCTGGAATTTCAATATGGTATACAGAGAGGTGACCATTATTTGTTTTTGTTATACTTAACAAACTCCATGTTGTTCGATTACAGTCTTTCCTTGTATTTTTCATATCAAAACATATTGCAACATGTTTTGCATTCTCTGGTACATTTGTGTACAGCATATTATTTGAAACGGCCACCAAAATAATGAAGTTGAAATTTAAGAAAGTCATTCTTTTTAGATTTATGTTACCTTCTTCTTCTTATTATTCTTCTTCTTCTTCTGAGGATGTTGTAAGACTGACGGTCTTATAATTATTTTTGTTCTAATATGAGACCCGATCTCATCGTCGTGGAGGTAAAAAATATCCGCAATATATCTCTCTTTCATCTAATGGGTCTAATTCATGAAACCAATTATTATCTATATATTCCGGAAATTTTCTCAGTGGTCTTGTTTGATAACATTCAGCCGTACACAAACCAATTATTAATTTTTGTTTACAATTCCTAGTTTTTTCAAGTTTGAAACGTTTTAGTAACACTTTTCTACAAACTATTGTTTCAAAAATTCTACATTTAGGTGAATCAAATAGATTATTCATTCTGCAAACTATTATACTAACATTTTTTCAACAGTATGTTCACAATTTTAATGATTACCTTCACTACTTACATACACTTAGAGATAACGTACATTACTATATAACTACAACCAATATAATATTAATTATATGAATTCAAGATGAAGATCCAAAACCATTTTCACCTCTCTCTGTAAAACTTAAATTATCCACCTCTTCAATAATCGGAATACAACATTTTTCACAAATTAGTTGAGCGACTTTGTCTCCTCTCCCAAATTTAACTATAGTTGTCGATTAATTATACAATAATATTTTAATTGTACCTCTATAATCGGCATCAATTACACCTGCAAACACTTCTATTTCAAATTTTAATATGTTACCTTCAAGAGAAACAATCTAATGACCTCAATAATAATAATTACATACTTACATAATTTGCACTATTGCGTAAGACTTTCGCTTCGACTGCATTGATTGCATCTGGCGGATTTTTAATAACAGGAAGGTCATAGCAAAGTATTATACATGCATCATAGACTATCCCATTTTTTATACCTTATTTTATAACTGCACCTATGAGTGTGAATAGCCATGTTCGTTAGACGCTTTGTTTCAGACGCGAAGGTTGATGGTTCGCGCCCAGACTCCGGTGAAAATTTTTTCAATTAAAAATTAATATATTTGGGTAATTTAGAGAGTGGATTGTCCTAAACATTTGGGGTGGGGCAATGGGGGGTTCTAAATATTTGGGATGGATATTTAGGAGGTTGAATTTGGGGGTCCTAAACATTTGGGGGTGGGCCAATGGGGTCCAGGGGGGTATTGGAATTTGGGGTCTTAAATAATGATGATTTTAGGTGAGTGTAAATTTGGATAGTGGATTTGGGGGTCCTAGGAATTTGAGAATCCGGTGGGCATTGGGGGGGATTAGATTTAAAGTATATACTAGACGTTAAGGCCTTTGATACATCGCTTGATTGGTTAACTACAATTTTTTTATTGTTTTATTTATATACTTAACGTTAAGGCCTTTCGTCGTTTGATTGGTTAACTTTTTATGGTAGTAGGGGCGTAGGGGGTAGAATTTTTTCAATGTTTCATGTATTAGACGTTAAGGCCTTTTAAACGAGACGTCGTTTGCTATGATTGGTTAACTTTTAGTATGAGGGGTGCTGTATGGGGGATAAAAGGGGGTAGCTGGATTTTTTTCATTATTTTTTGTATACACTAGACGTTAAGGCCTTTCAAACGAGACGTCGTTTGCCGCGATTAGTTGCCGTCCGTCCGGTTGCCGGTGTGAACCCACCTTAGAAATCCAATTTCGGAGTTTTTGAACCTTAGATTTTCTTATGGAGATTACCATGTTAAAAACTCGATATTGAGCCAGAACTGTCATAGCATAATTACTTAGTTGATAGGTTACCATTACTTGTAGCTTCTCAAGCATCAGGGAATACAGGTCATCGCAATGAAATTATATCCATTATTGAAGAATTACGAGAGGGCGGTATAATCGAATAAATACTTTAATTACTTTATAAATTGTTTAGTCGTTAACATGCTGTAACGAGGTTTTTTTTCATCCGTTCAGAATTATTTTGTTTTAAATATAATTAGCCAGTAAATATTGTTTATAACCCGTTATACCCTCCGAATATGTGTAAAATAATTTAAATATTAAATATTCTCTCCGGGTTTTGAAATAAAATTGTAATTTCATCGCGCTGCGGTTCGAAAATTCATGTTTCCCCACTGCCACTAACTATAGAGTAGGTAGCGCGCAGGTCAAGCTGATCGAGAGAGGGGGATAGGGAGACGAAGCCCTGAGAGTCAGAGAGTCGAAAGTTAAGTTCTACCTGGCCACGGCTGAAGCAAGCTAGCTACCGTTCAACGATCCGTCTGCCGTTTTTTTTATTGTTGTTGTTTTAATATTTCTCATTTTTTTTTTTTGCAGTTTGCCTTTTTGATTTTTCTGTTTTAGTAATTTACTTTTATTTGATAAAAGTTGAAACCGTTGCTGCGAAGGTAAGAATTAATTGGAAACTATTTACATTTAAAATAGGCGGTCTTTTCAATCCTTAATAAATAAAGTTTATTCCATTGTATTAAAATTATATTTTACAGTAAGAATCAGTAGTTCCGTTTCCTAACAAATATTTCCGAACTCAAGTATAATTTCCTCTTGAAAATCCTTTGATATTTATTCCCGATTTCCAATCCCGTCCCGATTTAAAATATTGAGGAGTGCCAGGCGTCTGGCCAGGGCTCCTTGATCTTTTAATTCATAAAGCCGTTCTAAATTGAAAACTTGAGGGGTGACAGGCGTCTGGCCAGGGCCCTTCGATATTTTGGTTTAAGAACAAACCCCTTTAATATTTACTCCCGATTTCTAATCCCGTCCCGATTTAAAATATTGAGGAGTGCCAGGCGTCTGGCCAGGGCTCCTTGATCTTTTGATTCGTAAAGCCGTCCTAGTTGAAATCTTGAGGGGTGCCAGGCGTCTGGCCAGGGCCCTTTGATATTTTAATTCAAGGACCGGATCCTGTAGCCTTCCCGTATAAAGATTCTTCGATATTTTAGTTTGAGAACAAATCCCTTTAATATTTACTCCCGATTTCCAAATTCCGTCCCGATTGAAATATTGAGGAGTGCCAGGCGTCTGGCCAGGGCTCCTTGATCTTTTAATTCGCAAAGCCGTTCTAATTGAAATCTTGAGGGGTGCCAGGCGTCTGGCCAGGGCCCTTTGATATTTTAATTCAAGGACCGGATCCTGTGGCATTCCCGTATAAAGCTTCTTTGACATTTTTATAATTCCCGAACCGGAAAACCTTTCGTATTCTTTTTCCCGATCCCACCAAATGTAAAGTTTTAGTATTACTAATTATTCTACCTACCGGGTGCATCAAAAGTGATGGCACATTTAATAACATATTATCCGGTGTATTTATTTAATTATCAACCTGTTTAGCGAAAAGACCCCTAACATTTAAGTTTGATTTCACCGTTTATTTTCTGTATAAAACCATTATTAAACTTATAAACCTCTCTTGCTTATGTCCTGCCCGCTTCGTCTCTAACTTGCGCATGTTAATTATACCTCTAGTTTGCTTATATATTTGTGCTTTTGGATACCAGAGTATTGACGCTTTTTCTTGTATAATAGTGTTTTTTTATTATTAATATTATAACGGCTTCAGGCAGCCACAACCATTGTATATACTGTTGAGGGTAGGTGTAATAAAACTTAACTGAACCTGTGTGTTTTTCTGACCTGCTGTAGAGTGTAGAGTTTCCCTATAAGTAGAGTAGGCGCTTAGCTGCACGAATTTAGCTTTCCCGCATCGTGGACCAGGAGGGTAAACTTTTGTTTCAGGAACAACAAAGACCACTACCCCGGCCGGATTGGGATATAACTAGACCCCTGGAAATTACCGTACCTCCATCTGAGGCTACCTGGAACTCTTGACGATTGAAGTCAAGGGGCCGTGGAGTTAACCACGCTAAAAAACTGGCGCCCGAGAAAGTGTAAGTTGTCGAGGGTGTCAAAAGTGGCGTGCCCTGTTGGTAAAATCCAAAGGGTAGGTAAAAACACGTCACAAATTTGGCGCCCGAGCAGGGACCTGATTGTTATATTTATAGCTTGTTTATTTGTATTTTTTTTGTTTTTTTTGCGAAGGTGTAAGGACTATGGTAAAACTGTTTTCTTGTGCTGCGAAGACTGTTTTGCGAAGCTGCGAAGATTGAAGAAGAAGAGGAGAGTTGAGTTAGACATACAAACCGAACTAGTTACCACTGTCTAGCCGAAATAGCCGTTTATGTCTGGAGAAAACTCTGAAAATATTGACTTGGCCCATCTGTTTGACCAAGGAGGAGCGGAAAACTCCGAATCTGATATTTTGGTACCGTCCCAACTACCGACCGTAAGTTCCGTGGAAGAAGTTACAGACCATCGAGTAAGTTGGGTATATTTACTGAAAAACGAGGGTCTTACGATCGAATTAAAAGAGAGAAATTTATCGGTTGCTGGAACCGTTCCTAACAAACGGAAAAGACTCGTCAACTTTTTGAGACGAAGGAATATTGCTCCCCGAACCGCTATAGACCAAGAGGAACCTGTGGAATATCCGACCGCGATGGCAACTCCACCGATAAACGTACACGATTGGAAGGTGTGCTTTGGAAATCGAGGAGATCCTGCCGCGTTTATAGAAAGGATTGAAGAAATATGTACGGCAAAGAATGTCCAGAAAGACAATTTGCTTCCTGTTTTGCCGGAATTGCTGTCCGGCGAACCCGCATTATGGTACCGAAACAACCGAAGTAGATATACCAGCTGGAACGATTTTGAAAGCGATTTCCGAATTTTCTTCTATCCCGTCAACTATGAAGTTGACTTAGAAGCCGAGATTGGCCGACGTCTGCAAAGGAGAAATGAGTCCGTGGCTACCTACATGACCGAACTACAAACTCTCATGCGAAGACATGGGAAGCTAACTCCTGGACAACAGTTAGCATGGTTGTACCGTAACCTTTTGCCCGAATATCGTCTGCAAATTCGAAACGGGGACTTTGATGACTTCTCCACATTTTGTCAAGTGGTAAGGGAGTATGAGCTTCTTAGAAAAGAACTCCAGAATGTACCCAGCCTCAGTGGACCGAACCGTGGATCAACCCGTCCGCAGCCGATGTATACACCCAGATATGGAACGTCCCATAACTCGAATCCTGGTCCGTACAGAGAGCCCATTCCCGGTACCAACCAACCGACATCATCCGATACTCCTCGCCGTCCGCCACATGGAAGTACCAATCAACCGTCTGGCTCATCTTCCCGGCAACCAATCTGTTTCCGCTGCGGTGAATCTGGACACTACCGAAACAATTGTCAGAACCCTCAGAAGATATTCTGTTCCCGTTGTCATAAGAAAGGAGTATTTTCCAGAGATTGTTCCTGCAGGAGGCAGGAAAACTAATCCGAAGCTGTCCCGAGGAGAGGCCGACACAGCTTCCGCAAATATTTGCCTCTCATGCTGAAATACCAGAAGAAATGACCGATTTCCGTCCGCACATCGACGTCGAAATTGAAAACTATAAGTTTAAAGCATTGTTAGATACCGGAGCGGCGAAATCATACGTCGGTGATCAGATAGCTAAGACATTTTCCCAAAGAAAGCAAACCACCGCCCGTCAAGATACGAAGGCCCGTTTGGCTAATGGAAATTTGGTCTCTATCGCCGACTCTTATGAGCTAAAATTGAAGGCCCATGACGTCATTATGGAAGGACCGTTCGAACATTTCCCTGGTCTGATAACCGATATTGTTTTAGGACACGATGTTCTCCGAAAATATAATTTCCGTTTGGAATTAGGAACCGGAAATATATATATCAATAATGAACTAGTAAGACGTTCATCATTAGCAAGTCCCGTTGGAATACTGGAGAAAGTGAACACACCCACGAAAGAAATCGATGCCACTGTACCAATGATATGTAAGGAAGAAGCCAACCATCGTTTTGCTGAAGACAACTGTTCTCGAAGCCTGTCTGTTTCCGAAGTCTCTGCGTTTTCCCTGGAGTTAGGGGTTAACAAGGAGCAATTTGTTTCTGAAGTCTCTACGTCTTCCCTGGTGTTAGGGGAAGAGAAAGAGCAATCTATGTCTGAAGTCTCTGCGTCTTTCCCGGAGTTGTTAGGGGTGGACAAGGAGCAATCTGTTGTTAAAACTTCTAAGTTTTCCCCGGTGCTGTTAGGGGTTAATGAAGAAAAATCTGTTGTTGAAGTCTCTGCGTCTACCCCGGAGTTGTTAGGGGTTGACAAGGAGCAGTCCGTTGTCAAAACTTCTGATTCTTCCCCGGTGCTGTTAGGGGTTGTTGAAGAAAACTCTGTTTCTGAAGTCTCTACGTCTTCCCTGGGGTTAGGGGTTGACAAGGAGCAACTTGTTTCCGAAGTCTCTGCGTTTTCCCTGGAGTTAGGGGTTAACAAGGAGCAATTTGTTACCGAAGTCTCTGCGTCCTCCCTGGTGTTAGGGGTCGATGAGGAGCAACCCGTTTCTAAATTATCTGCGTTCTCCCGGGAAGATTTAGGGGATGACGAGAATTTTAGTTATATAGGATGTCCGTTGGAAACAATAACGCCAATTTTGGAAAGGAATTTATCAAAAGAACAGACAGATAGACTGAACATTTTCCTAAGCCGTGAGTTGCCAAGGTTTGAGAAGATTCAAGGTCCAACGACACTAGTTGAGCATGAGATACGTCTGCTACAACCCCGTCCGATCAAACAGAGATACCGACCTCAGAATCCGAAAATGCAAGAAATTTGCAATACCGAAATAAACGCCATGTTGCAAGAAGGAGTGATAGAGCCCTCTACAAGTCCGTGGAGTTCTCCGATAGTAATCGTGAAGAAAAAGGATGGGAAAAACCGCTTCTGCATTGATTTTCGTAAAGTTAATGAGGTTACCATGAAGGATGCCTACCCGCTTCCATTTATCAATGCTATCCTGGATAAGCTGCGAAAAGCCAAATATATTTCCAGTTTAGATCTGAAGAGTGGGTATTGGCAAGTTCCGTTAACACCCGAAAGCAAACCCATCACCGCCTTCACCGCTCCGGGACGTGGATTGTTTCAATTCACGGTTCTTCCATTTGGCTTACACTCCGCACCAGCCACATTCCAGAGACTGGTTGATCAGTTAATAGGTCCGGATTTGGACCCTTACGCATTTGCATATCTGGATGACATCATCGTTCTGGGGGAAACGTTTGATCAACACTTGGAAAATTTATCTGAAGTGTTCCGTCGACTACGAGGAGCACAACTAAAATTGAATCCGGAAAAATGTCATTTCTGTTTGCCATCTATGAAGTATTTGGGCCATGTCATTACTGGAGATGGAATCCGTACCGATCCCGAAAAGGTAGAAAGCATAGTAAAGTTTGCTGCCCCAAAGAATGTCCGGGAATTGAGGAGATTTTTGGGAGTTGCCTCATGGTATAGAAGATTTGTTCCGTCCTTTTCACAGAATGTTGCTCCGTTAACAAAGTTGCTTCGCAAATCTCAGCGATGGAAATGGACTGAAGATCAAGAAACCGCTTTCACTAAAATTAAAACTTGTCTATCAGAGGCTCCTGTATTAAGCTGTCCCGATTTCAGTATACCGTTCACTCTACAGACCGATGCCTCCGAGTATGGGTTAGGAATAGCCCTTACCCAGCAGAAGGATGGACATGAACACGTCGTAGCTTATGCAAGCCGCACTTTGAGTCCTGCCGAGAAGAATTACTCCGTCACAGAAAAAGAATGTCTTGCCATTGTATGGGGGATTGAAAAGATGCGTCCTTATTTAGAGGGCTACCATTTCACGGTTGTTACCGATCATCAGTCCCTTAGATGGTTACATTCCATAGCTAGTCCGTCCGGACGCTTAGCGCGATGGAGTATCTTTCTGCAACAATATGACTTCGAGATACAGTATCGTAAAGGTGCTCTAAACCGTGTTGCCGACGCCCTGTCCAGAAATCCGCTTCCAATGACCGCCGAGGCCGACCCACCATCTGTACTCAGTCTGACCGATGTACCCACCGAATGTTCATGGTACCGAAATAAAAAGGAAGAAGTCCTGAAGGAACCAGACAAGTTCCCTGACTACTGCATCAAAGAAGGCCGTTTGTACCGTCATTTCTGGGATATAAATGATTTCAGAGAACCTGAGATGAGTGATCCATGGAAACTGGGCATAGCAAAATCCGACAGAACTCGAGTCCTCCAAGAGAATCATGATGCTCCTAATGCAGGGCATCTGGGAATTGCTAAGACTATCACCCGTTTTGCTAAGTCGTACTATTGGCCTGGAATGTTTCGAGACATCACCAAGTACGTTCGCCGGTGTTTACAATGCCAGAAGTACAAACCGTCACAACAGACCGGAACTCCCAAAAGGAAAATGGATCCCGAGTCAGAGTCATCCTATGAAGTGTTGAGTTTTTACGACACCGCCGATAGTCTATCAGATGATGCGGAGGGTTTATCCACGCGTATCACAAATTTGGCGCCAGAAAAAAGGGTTTCAGAAAAGATTAAAGAAACGGTTGAAGTTCCCCAAATACAGCAGCAACACCCAGATTGCTATTCCCAATCCGATGTCCCTTCTCCAAGAACCAAAAGGAAGCGAAGCCACCCGGAGTCGGGGAGCTTCATATGCATCACCAATGGCCTTTGTTGGAGATGTGGAACATCTGGCCACCACCGACATGATTGTACGCGTCGAGCTATCATATTCTGCTCCCGATGTGGGAGAGTAGGGAAAATGTCCCGAGACTGTCCATGTGACCGGACTACCGACCGTTCCCGAGTAATGAGACCGATGAAGTCCGTAGCCGTTCAGGCTCACCTAGTATCCCGTTCTAATTCCCGTCCACGACGGGCAACCCAGGAGAAGGGTGTACAATGCGACTTATGTAGTTGTTCCATGTCATCACTACCGGCAACCAACCGCCTACCCGAAAGATACTCCCGCCTGCACCAAAATATCAGAGTCCGAGGATTTGGACCAAGCTCCGGAGTTCGTAGCAGAAGCTACCGACTCTAACCACGACTACATCAAATAAAGTCCGGATAATTCCGGCACATAGACTGCTTTTAGTTTTAAGAAATTTTGTAATACTATTATATTTGTTTCATAGGTAGTAGGTCATAGGAAAAAAAATGTAAAGCACGAAAGCGATTCTTGCGTCCTTTAATTTTTTTTACCGAAGTAAGGGGGGGATGTAACGAGGTTTTTTTTCATCCGTTCAGAATTATTTTGTTTTAAATATAATTAGCCAGTAAATATTGTTTATAACCCGTTATACCCTCCGAATATGTGTAAAATAATTTAAATATTAAATATTCTCTCCGGGTTTTGAAATAAAATTGTAATTTCATCGCGCTGCGGTTCGAAAATTCATGTTTCCCCACTGCCACTAACTATAGAGTAGGTAGCGCGCAGGTCAAGCTGATCGAGAGAGGGGGATAGGGAGACGAAGCCCTGAGAGTCAGAGAGTCGAAAGTTAAGTTCTACCTGGCCACGGCTGAAGCAAGCTAGCTACCGTTCAACGATCCGTCTGCCGTTTTTTTTATTGTTGTTGTTTTAATATTTCTCATTTTTTTTTTGCAGTTTGCCTTTTTGATTTTTCTGTTTTAGTAATTTACTTTTATTTGATAAAAGTTGAAACCGTTGCTGCGAAGGTAAGAATTAATTGGAAACTATTTACATTTAAAATAGGCGGTCTTTTCAATCCTTAATAAATAAAGTTTATTCCATTGTATTAAAATTATATTTTACAGTAAGAATCAGTAGTTCCGTTTCCTAACAAATATTTCCGAACTCAAGTATAATTTCCTCTTGAAAATCCTATGATATTTATTCCCGATTTCCAATCCCGTCCCGATTTAAAATATTGAGGAGTGCCAGGCGTCTGGCCAGGGCTCCTTGATCTTTTAATTCATAAAGCCGTTCTAAATTGAAAACTTGAGGGGTGACAGGCGTCTGGCCAGGGCCCTTCGATATTTTGGTTTAAGAACAAACCCCTTTAATATTTACTCCCGATTTCTAATCCCGACCCGATTTAAAATATTGAGGAGTGCCAGGCGTCTGGCCAGGGCTCCTTGATCTTTTGATTCGTAAAGCCGTCCTAGTTGAAATCTTGAGGGGTGCCAGGCGTCTGGCCAGGGCCCTTTGATATTTTAATTCAAGGACCGGATCCTGTAGCCTTCCCGTATAAAGCTTCTTCGATATTTTAGTTTGAGAACAAATCCCTTTAATATTTACTCCCGATTTCCAAATTCCGTCCCGATTGAAATATTGAGGAGTGCCAGGCGTCTGGCCAGGGCTCCTTGATCTTTTAATTCGCAAAGCCGTTCTAATTGAAATCTTGAGGGGTGCCAGGCGTCTGGCCAGGGCCCTTTGATATTTTAATTCAAGGACCGGATCCTGTGGCATTCCCGTATAAAGCTTCTTTGACATTTTTATAATTCCCGAACCGGAAAACCTTTCGTATTCTTTTTCCCGATCCCACCAAATGTAAAGTTTTAGTATTACTAATTATTCTACCTACCGGGTGCATCAAAAGTGATGGCACATTTAATAACATATTATCCGGTGTATTTATTTAATTATCAACCTGTTTAGCGAAAAGACCCCTAACATTTAAGTTTGATTTCACCGTTTATTTTCTGTATAAAACCATTATTAAACTTATAAACCTCTCTTGCTTATGTCCTGCCCGCTTCGTCTCTAACTTGCGCATGTTAATTATACCTCTAGTTTGCTTATATATTTGTGCTTTTGGATACCAGAGTATTGACGCTTTTTCTTGTATAATAGTGTTTTTTTATTATTAATATTATAACGGCTTCAGGCAGCCACAACCATTGTATATACTGTTGAGGGTAGGTGTAATAAAACTTAACTGAACCTGTGTGTTTTTCTGACCTGCTGTAGAGTTTCCCTATAAGTAGAGTAGGCGCTTAGCTGCACGAATTTAGCTTTCCCGCATCGTGGACCAGGAGGGTAAACTTTTGTTTCAGGAACAACAAAGACCACTACCCCGGCCGGATTGGGATATAACTAGACCCCTGGAAATTACCGTACCTCCATCTGAGGCTACCTGGAACTCTTGACGATTGAAGTCAAGGGGCCGTGGAGTTAACCACGCTAAAAAACTGGCGCCCGAGAAAGTGTAAGTTGTCGAGGGTGTCAAAAGTGTCGTGCCCTGTTGGTAAAATCCAAAGGGTAGGTAAAAACACGTCACAATGCCGTTAAATCATTTCAACCAACATTACCTCTCCACCTCAGAATGTGTAGACGTTCCTTCTACCGCTGAACCGATACTTAAAACACCCTTTTACATTTGCACACCAAAAGAATATTTTAGTACATGCATTATTCGATTAATAGGGGTAAAAAAGACAAAAAATTCCTTGTATGTTTTAGAGAATGGAGGGACTGCTTTCGTTTTTCCTGTTGAAGGTTCTATCGAAAGCTGTAAGCACTACTCGAGTGATGGTGATGTTTTGATGAATGGCAAGGTTTATAAATATCATGAGTTATCCACCATGAAAATAAAAAAGGGCGATAAAATTGAATTTAAAGTAGGTTCTGTAAATAATATCTGTGCTGATTTTACCCTACTTTGCCCGTTGCCAACAGTTTAATAAATAGCACCCCCTTGATAAAAATGGCCCATTCAATCTTGATATGCCGATTAACAGGTTCAATAAACACTTTCTTCGCAGTCAAGCGTTAAAACCCTCTGACGAAATTGTAGCAGCACCACTCCTCAGTGATAATTTTTATATTGGGGATCCCTATAAATTCCATACCAAATTTTTTTTCAAAATAAATGGTAGTCAAGGAAAAGACAAGTTTTTTTACGTCTTAGACTGTAATACAAGCACTTTTACGATACCAGTATCAGGAAAAGTTGAACATTTTAAATGCATTTTTAATGGACTATATATTCGCTATAACAATAAAATATCTGACCAATCCGGTATAGTTGATAAATCTGTTGAAAAAGGCGATACTTTACAGTTTGCGTTAAACCCTAGTTATAAACAATTTTACGTTGAATTTGTAATTCAGTGTGCTCTACAAAAATATGAGTAATGTGAAGCGAGATGTAGTTAATGAATTGCATAGTCCGGCTCGTAAAAATTACAAGAGACGACATGTGATTGTCAAAGGTTTGCATGATCTTCTTCAGGCTGACTTGGCGATTCTGAATAATTATAAAAGCGTTAACAAAGGTTTTGGATATATACTTGTAATAATCAATACTCATAGTAAATTCGTTTGGGCTGAACCTGTAAAGCGAAAAAATGCCAAGGACATTACAGAGGCTACGCAAAAAGTACTCTCCCAAATGAGCCCGCCTAAAAATTTACAGACCGATATGGGTAAAGAATTTTATAACAAAGAGTTCCAACAGCTGATGCAACAGTATGGAATAAATCATTACAGCACATTTTCAAACCTTAAAGCTAGCATCGTAGAAAGAGTTATTCGAACACTAAAGACTTTATTGTGGAAAGAATTTAGTGTGCAAGGGTCATATAAATGGTTGGAATTGCTACCAAAAATTGTTAAGAAATACAATAATACCAGGCATTCAACAACGGGTGCTATTCCCAGTAAGGTGAATGAGGAAAACGCCAAATATATTATTGCTTTCAACCACATGAAAACAGTCGACCCCCGCAAACCTAGATTTAAAAAAGGTGATTTTGTACGCATAAGTGAATATCGTGAATCATTTTCCAAAGGTTATACACCCAACTGGTCAACCGAAATTTTCACAATCTATAAAGTCAAGCTGACCAATCCCACCACATATCTTTTACAAGACGAGAGTAATCAACCGATTCAAGGAGCTTTTTACAGTGAGGAACTTTTAAAAGTGAAACACCCCGACGTTTATCTCGTTGAAAAAGTATTGAGAAAAAAAGGAAATAAGGTTTTGGTGAAATGGCTGGGATTAGATAACTCGCACAACTCTTGGATTAATAAAAATAATGTATTGTAAACTAATTTTTTAAATAAAACATAATAATTACTATATATCTTTTATTATAAACTTTACATCTATGTATTACATGTAAAATAGGATTGATAAATTTGGCGGCTTGTTGAATTCGTTGCTTGAAGCGTAACTGATCGAGATATCTAGCTTGCCAATCGTTTTTTCTTGCCGCATGATATGCATATCGCCAGACATATAGAACATGTATTTTGTTAAAGTTTTCATTGAAGCTGACTTTTTTCATCTTGTAGTAATTCAGGAAATCTGTAAATTACTTCAAGACCTAGGTTGTATGTAATTGGATTGATTTTTTTGATTGGTTGTAGAACTTCTAGTGCTGTTTTCGGAGCATCTTGTGATTTAGTAACAGCCAGTTGTAAAATTTTCATAGTTCCTAAAAACTGCTGGTTTTTTAATGTTTCAAAGGTGTTCTTTATTAGTGGTAATATCTTCCACAGCTCGGATATACTTGCATACCCCAAACAAATACTAGCGTGTCCAGTTAAAATTTTTAGCACTTTATTCTGCTCAAACTTTTGAAATTGAAGCCAAAAATAGCCCGCATCTATAGGGTCTAGGGTTTCCGCTGCAGTGAAAAAATTGTCAATCAAATCCTTGAAACATATTAATTCCTCCCATTCCTTTTCGTAAAAAACTATATAATTATTCCTGTTCCCTGAAATTATTACACAAGGAGTGCACTCTGCTGATAAACACACTGTAACAAACTTTGACTTTGACTTATTCAAGTCAAATCGACGCTCCCCCAAAAACACTTCCTTTGGAACCATATTTGAAGACATTTCCCCACAACTAACAAGACAAAACTATGCTCGGTATGGTTTCTTCATGACTTTTTATAAATATGTGAAAGTGGTGGGAGAAATTATGCTAGTATTGGAATGGATGGGGAAATCTATAAATAGTTATAGCAAAATGAATTTGACTCACACCATCAATATGTGTTTAGAAGATTTCTCCGATTTATTATCATTGTATGACTACCGCTTGCAATCATTCAAAAATTGGACTGGTAAAGTTTCTCCTATAGATTTGGCGTTAGCGGTTTTTTTTTATGTTGGTTATAGTGACATAACTCGTTGTTTTAATTGTCATGTGGAAATTCATGAGTGGTTATCCGAAGATTGCGTTCATGAAGAACATTTAAAATTTAGCCCAGACTGTAAGTTTGCCAAGATGATGAAAACATCAATCAAAAAAGAAAATAACAAGATGGATAACACACGACGTTGGAATACTCTACAAATATTTAATACAACTCTACCAATAAATTTGTTTTTACTTGCTTATATTATAATAAATGATTTTGTGGTGAGACACTGAATAGTGCTTTCCTTTGCGCATGCCCTAGCTACTCTTGTTTGCGCATGTCTTAAATTCTATATATAATACGTTTAAACGCCGCAATACGTATCAAACCCAAAACTGTAGTGTAATAAAAGACGAAAGTATGGATAGTGATAATGAGTCTTTCGATTTTGCGGTTTTGTTAGAAAACCAAGAGGATAACAGAATCGATGACGATAGTGGAAGTGAAGTGGATTCTGTTATCAGTTCCTGTACTTCGGAACAGGAACATGATACAGGTACCACTATTGATTTCAAATCGTTTCATATTGAAACAGTGGATAGTCAGAAATGGCTAAATTATAGTTTTGGAAAACCGCTCTGCGTGTTACAGTACTACTTTTCCATGACTGATCAACGACTATGTACTTGTTGCTTTTTTGATGTGACCAGCGGGCTCAATTTAAACGTGGAATCCCAACATGTCAGCGAGCATTTCACCGGACCAGCTGCAAATTTACCAGACTCATGTTTTAAATATACCATTTGTGAAAGAGAACTATTTGTATATTGTATAGTTGATTATTGTTCTTTGTGCAACAACAAACATTTCAACATTAATGCGCCACAAATTTGTTTTAATTCAATTGTATCTTTTTGTATTGTTCAAAAAATTTAAAATTAGTAGTAGTACTGTGGATTTTATTTCACCACAATTTTAATATTAATGCAACTTTATATTCAATTTATTTTAATATCTATTCAATTGTGTCTTTTTATATTTTTCAACTTAAAAATGTATGACATTAGTCACATATCCAGTACTGTGGATTTTATTTCACTACACTTTTGGGTTTGATCGAATAAAATACTATATTTCATATCATCTTTAATTTCCACTCCAATATCACATAAAAGTCGGTCCTGTGCTTTCATAACTGTTTTACTAACAGATTCAAGAATTACGATCCGATGCCTGACACGGTAAAAAAGAAGAAACTCGTTTCACGCTTACAAAAGAAATGGATCCGATGAATGCTTCAGCTGGGTGTATAGGAAAAATAAGTCATAATTAGTTATAATATGTTAGTTTATTTTATCGCATAGCTGAAATGCAAAATATATAATTTAAATGTTTGACAATTTATTAATTTAACAATTTTTGAGTTTAGCGTCCAATTTTTCTAATAGAATTTTGGCTGTCAAATATTTTTCTTGTGTTTTTCTCTCTTCAACTTTCAATTTATTTTCTCAAATATACTTTCACTGGGTGTATAGGGAAAAATAAGTCATAATTAGTTATAATATGATAGTTTATTTTATCACATAGATGAAATGTAAAGACGGTAAAACATATAATTTAAATGTTTAATAATTTAACAATTTTTGAGTTTAGCGTCCAATTTTTCTAATAGAATTTTGGCTGTCAAATATTTTTCTTGTGTTTTTCTCTCTTCAACTTTCAATTTATTTTCTCAAATATACTTTCACTGGGTGTATAGGGAAAAATAAGTCATAATTAGTTATAATATGATAGTTTATTTTATCACATAGATGAAATGTAAAGACGGTAAAACATATAATTTAAATGTTTAATAATTTAACAATTTTTGAGTTTAGCGTCCAATTTTTCTAATAGAATTTTGGCTGTCAAATATTTTTCTTGTGTTTTTCTCTCTTCAACTTTCAATTTATTTTCTCAAATATACTTTCACTGGGTGTATAGGGAAAAACAAGTCATAATTAGTTATAATATGATAGTTTATTTTATCACATAGATGAAATGTAAAGACGGTAAAACATATAATTTGAATGTTTAACAATTTATTAATTTAACAATTTTTGAGTTTAGCGTCCAATTTTTCTAATAGAATTTTGGCTGTCAAATATTTTTCTTGTGTTTTTCTCTCTTCAACTTTCAATTTATTCGATTCGATTAATGTTTCCACTATACTTCTTTATCACTATAACTCACTAAATATTTAAACAATTGATTCACTTTTGATATTATCAAAACTCTTTCATTTGATTCGATTATTGTTTTTAATATATTACTATCCTCACTAAAGATTTAAACAGTTGAGCGATTCTGCTATTTTTAGATTAACATCTAATTTTTCTAATCGAATTTTGGCTGTCAAATATTTTTTCTCCACTTTTAACTTTAACTTTTGTCGCTGCGCGTAACCTTCACTTAAAAATGTTTTATTCGATTCTATTAAAATGTTCACATTTTCACTATACTTATTGATCACTATAACTCACTAAAAATTTAAACTATTGATTCAATTTTGATATTAGCAAAACTCTTTTATTTGATTCGATTATTGTTTTTAATATATCACTATCCCCACTGAATATTTAAACAGTTGAGCGATTCTGCAATTTTTAGATTAACATCTAATTTTTCTAATAGAATTTTGGCTGTCAAATATTTTTTCTCGTATTTCTCCATTTTTAACTTTAAATTTTGTCGCTGCGCGTAACCTTCACTTAAAAATGTTTTATTCGATTCTATTAACATGTTCACATTTTCACTATACTTATTGATCATTGTTTCCAATTTTACTTGATCTACGCCATCTTCGGCAACTCCTACATCACTATTGAAATCATCCTGTTGAAACAGTTGCTCTACATCGAACTCGTTTTCTAAAATCCCATCCATAGATACGTTGTCATAATTACAATTTCGTAATTTTTGTGTTTCACCTTCTATTATTATTACATCGTTTGAATTATTTGATGAACAATCATCATTTTTTGTGGCTGACAATATTTGGTAATTGGTTCCTGAAGCTTCTTTTTTGATCACCATTGGTATACTTTTTTTACTCATCTTTTCGAATCTTGTTTGCTTTTTTGTTCTCCTAAACTCACTAATTATATTTACAATTTTTTGTTGTTTTTGCATTTCATCTATGCGATAAAATAAACTATACTTTGAGCGCAATATTTTCCTCTTATATACCGCAAGGCCAGACAGATAGGAGGAGGAGACTTCCTTAAGAAGATTTGAACGAGTTTTAATAGTAAACCAATTAATTCTCAGAGCTGGACCCGTATCTTTGAACGTTCGACTAAATGCTCCCACGTATTTCATGTGATGGGAGTGGATTTGTTATGTTCGAGCAGTATCTTCGAAATCTCGAATGTTCGACTTACAAACGAATGAATTTATCAATCGTATGAGTCCCACAAGGGAGTATGCGAATAGAGTCTTGCGCAGAAGGTATGAAAAACAAATAAACATAACCTGTGGATGTAGTGTGTAGATCATAGCATTCCTTCCTTATCTCTGATAGCATTATAACTAAGTTTTTTAATAATACTACGGAACAAAAATGAACGCAGATGAAGCTGTTATGCATCAAATAATTGATGATTTGCAAGATGCTGAAGAAATGGCGGAAGATACGATAAGAAGGTTTTCTGATAGAAAAGATCCTTTTATATTAAATGATCGGCAATTCTTGGAATTATATAGGGTGGATAAAGAAACCGCCCGTGAAATCATACATCTGTTGGATCCATTTTTAGAAAACCCTTCCAGATCATCTGCACTTAGTAAGGAGACAAAAGTTCTTGTTGCCTTGAACTTCTACAGCCATGGAAGCTATCAACTAATCACAGGAAAAAATTTGTACTCTGATTGTTCCCAATCCTCTGTGAGTAAGTGTATAGCAGAAGTTTCTCAAGCTTTTAATAATCCCCAAGTGCTTCGTCAATATATAAAATTTCCTCAGAATAGAGAAGAATTGGAAGAAACCAGAGCTCGTTTCACCAATACATATGGTTTCCCAGGAATAGTTGGTGTGATTGACTGTACTCACATTGCAATAAGGGCTCCTCAAGAGGAAGAACACATATATGTCAATAGAAAAAACTTTCATTCAATAAATGTACAGTTGATTTGTGATGAGAGCTTAAAAATTATGCAAATTGCTGCTCGATTTCCTGGTAGCAGCCATGATAGTTATATTTGGAGACAGTCTCGAGTATCTGAAGTGATGGAGCAGGTGTATAGAACGTATCCAAATGAACTCTTTTTTTTAATTGGTGATTCAGGATACCCTCTACGACCATGGCTTATTACACCTTTGGAAAATCCTATGGAGGGTACTCCAGAGCACATATTCAATACTGTGTTTAAATCTATACGATCATCTGTGGAAAGATGTAATGGTGTGTTGAAGAACAGATTCAGATGTCTACTGAAAGACAGAACTTTACATTATAGTCCAGAGAGGACGAATAAGATTATAAATGCCTGTGCTGTTCTTCATAACATTTGTATCTCCAATAATGTACCCCAACACGAAGATGAAGACAGATATAATGTAGAATATGAAGATAATAATAACAGAGATGTTGATAATAATCCTGTGGGTAGAGCAAATCCTGATCTTACTGCTGGAAGATTGAGGCGAGCTAATTTAATAGCAAGATTTGGCAATCGATAAAATATTTATATATATATATATATATATGTATATATACTAAAAAGTGGCAAACGGATGTGAACGTTACTGATCAATTAGGAGGCAAACTAGAAAATATATTTGGGTATGCACTATGCAGCAATTAGGAAAAGTCTACTCTTTTTTAATTTTCAAGCTTTTGTAAATTTTTATTTGTTCCTCAGTGAAATTTTTAATATTTTTTTAAAACAATTTTCAATAATTTTTTCTATAAAACTACAAACGCTAAACTGAGATTTTTTTCTGAATTGTAATTCCCAGAAGATGTAAATAAAAATTTACAAAATATTGGAAATTAAAAAAGAGTATACTTTTCCTAATTGCTGCATACCCAAATAGATTTAATATCAGTAGTGGCTAAAATTAATAAGTTGTAGTAAAATAAGACTATATTAAAAAAAATTATTAAAATATTTATTTTTTCTTTTCTTACACTTTGCTAATCTAACTACAAGCATTATAAGGAAATGAAACTGGTTGAGTTCGTACAAAAATATTTTATTGCTATAACAAATTCTTATATATTATATACAATCTACATTTTACAATACAAAACAAAATAACAAAAATAACTGTAGTCCTACTAACAAATAAACTGATGAATACAATCAGTTTGTCATCTCAACAGATCCGATATGATTTTTCTTATATATATGACTCAAGAAACTTATATATCTTGAATTTTACTGAAAATAGTTGTTATAATACTAATTAAACAATCAGTCTATCACCTCAAAAGATTTCATGTATTGTTTCTTATATAGTAGATATGTATACTTATCTACAATGCGTTATTTATATCACTTGACAGAGAAATTTATATACCTTGAAATTTACAAACAAACGAAATCCTACAAATATATGAACTGACGGATGATACAATCAGTCTTTTCTACAGAATTGTTAATTGTTCCCAAGGTATGTAAGTTTGAGAAGCTTACATACCTTGGATTTTACAAACGCACAAAATATATAGATAGAATAAATGTAATCCTACTAATACATAAACTTATAAATATAATATCACCTGGAACTTATCAACATTCAAAACCCAATGAAAAAAAGAATAAAGTATGTTCATTATTTTGGGAAATTAACAAAAACAAAAAAAAACTCTCAACTAATATAATCAGTGCTATGTTGTATGTTAAAATTATACATGCATGTTTAAGGACTTTTTGGTGCATACTTGATATTGCAATTTGTAACATTGTCATGAATGATGTACAGGAACTCCAATATCAAGTATGTACTAAAAACTGCTACAACATATGTATATAATTTTAACCGAATATATATCATACCACTGATTACAGAAAACTGTGACTATAGACTATTTATCACATTTACATTGCTTAGATTTAGCAATGTTACTCAAACTACATGCAATGATATTGACTTGAGGCAGCAATTCCCTCAACACTTCCAATTTTTCTTTATAATACTGTTGTTTGATTCTAACTTTTTCCTCTGTCAATTTATAAAAATTTTGAGAAATTCTCAAAGAATTTTCCAACCGTGTTGTTTTTGTAACACGTTTATAGTGTTTTTTCGTCGGCATATCAGTTGAATAGAGATGGTCGTTTGATTTTGGCGGACTCTCAGTGTTGTTATGGGTTACTCCTGAAGTACCTTCTATCAGACTTGGATCTTGTAGTACAGAATAATCTATTACTATTTCCGGTTCTGTTGCAATATCATCTATTTCAAAAATTTCAGGACATTCGGGATTTTCATGACCACTTCTTTCAAATGGAATTTCATCATTGTTCTCAAAATTCTGTAAGCATAGAAGTTCTCAGAACATCACAAACAAATTGCCATAATGCAGTAACTCTACTTACAAAATCAATTGGCATCTCATTTGTCCCTTTAATACCATCTGTTAATGATGGAGAGATTAGGTCAGTGAATTTTTCATAGTCATCTGATGTGGAAAAAGATGGCCCACCTCCTGTACTTCGAATGTGCTTCTTTTTCTGTGCTACATAAGCTTTTCCCTTGTTTTTCAGGTCTAGCCACGTCTGCAAATTTTTTGGTTCAATAATTTTCCAACTTTAAAGAATATATTTACCTTCCTCCATTGGTCCCACTTCTTACGTGCACCCCCAGGTACCGCATTTAGTGTTTCTGAAATTTCAGCCCATTTTTTTCTGGCATCAGCTTTTGTGAATTGGTTAGTGAATTTTCCTGTTCTCAAGGAATCATTTTCTCTGATTATTTCCAAGAGAATGACTTTTTGGGCATCATTCAACTTCATTGCCATTACGTAAAAGAAAAGAATGAAATTACAAAACACACAATGAAAATAAACACAAACTACACGTAATCTTCTTCCTCTCCTACAGCACAGATCATAGTAACTACTATCAGAGACAACCATGTCTCTGCTGCTACTATAAAATAAAGTACTACAGTACACATCACCTAAAAAATGACACATGAGATCATAGACATAAGATCTTCTACAAAATTGTTCGCCAGTTTGTTTGGAAGATATTGCTTATTGAACTTTCGAGTAACGTTCGATTCGGGTGAAATCATTCGTACGAACAAAATCCATTCGACGTTCTCGCGAACAGTCGAACGTTCAAAGATACGGGTCCTGTACATCTTCCCATAAATTTCTGCTTTTAAAATTATATGCGGGTATAGTCGACGATACTTGTTTAATAAAATTTATTCTTCAATTAGTTTTAAAGGATGCGTGTTCGAACGACTTTTTAATATGTTCGCTTGTAGCGTTTCTCGATTTGTGGATTTTTTTTGTTTCAAAGTTATACATCTCGCTGAATTTACGATATGCGGGTAATCAAGAATTTACTTTAATCATGTATTAGTTTCACAGGATAGGTCTTTGAACAACTTTTTAATATGTTCGCGTGTGGTGTATAGCGTTTCTCGATTTATGGATTTTTTTGTTTCATCATTTTCGCAGTTCTACGTGTCTATAAATTTATGTTATTACATATGCGGGTACTATTAATGGATATCTCATTTACAATCTTCTCAATACATTGAAGACGGTAGAAAATGAATTTGCGTGTTTTCAAACCATATGCTGTTCTACTTTAAGAAACTTTATTAATAAACTACGCATGCAATACCTCATAAAGAATGTTCAGTTGTTTTGTATAATAACTATGAATAAAACGAATGAAATTCACTGCTTTTTATTTTAAGATAACATTATTTTTCTTCCTTGAATTCTTCATTCTTCAAGCGAAGTTCTTCAGGAAGTAAGTGATTGCATTCGTACATCGATCTTTCCAAATCACAGTGTTTTAATAACATACAATGCAAATTAATCCTTTTATAAAATTTTTGCAAGCGTCAGCTCCTTTTCTATACACTTTCGCCTGCTGCATACAATCTTCTGCTGTGTATATTCTTCCCAACCATATATCTCTTCTTATAATATTTTGATCTAACATATTTTTTATCTGACTTTGAACTTCCTTTCTATATATTTCGGGATACCTATATGAGTTAGAATAAATAGGTAACTAATTGGTAGTTCTTATTTGGTGTTTAATTTTACTTGTAAATGTTAGCTGATTACCGTCGACATGAAATATGTCGGAATACTCTTTTATTAATTTAAGAATAGCTTCGCGCTCTTCTTTGTTCATGTGTTCTGTACGAACCTTTGTTATATCAAATTTAAATCTTTCCGCATAAATTGCATTAAAATTTAGACTGATGTTTTGTTCGTATTCGTCGAACAATTCTACTTCTATGGGAGCACTTAAATCTACTTTAAAATATGAATGTGAATTAATACAGTTTCCTGTAAAATTGTCGTATTTAGTAAAGCGTTTTAACATTAGATGTCGAAGAATAAAAATATATTATTCTACGCTTCACAACTAGTTTTGAAAAATATTTTTCAAAAACAGTGACCGTTCAACGAAGAAGAAACAACTACTTCCCGGGCTACATGCCCCGACAGATATTGAATTACACTTCTAAGTCAAACGGGGTTGGTAAATCTACAAGATTTAAACCAACCATTCTGGTTTGCAACTAGAAGGGATAACACAACTTGTAGACCGGTTTCGGCGTATTGCGCCTCATCAGTACAAGGTATATGTTATCGTCCGAGAGTTAATCTCAGACTGAAATGTGACTATAATCAACAACGGTACATATTGTCCAGTTACGGAAATATTTTTGTTGCGAAAATAGCGACATCTCACCTCTAAGTCACAAACCAAAATTCGAACGAGACAACAAACCACGTAGATCTGAAACACAAATGTGAATTAATACAGTTTCCTGTAAAATTGTCGTATTTAGTAAAGCGTTTTAACATTAGATGTCGAAGAATAAAAATATATTATTCTACGCTTCACAACTAGTTTTGAAAAATATTTTTCAAAAACAGTGACCGTTCAACGAAGAAGAAACAACTACTTCCCGGGCTACATGCCCCGACAGATATTGAATTACACTTCTAAGTCAAACGGGGTTGGTAAATCTACAAGATTTAAACCAACCATTCTGGTTTGCAACTAGAAGGGATAACACAACTTGTAGACCGGTTTCGGCGTATTGCGCCTCATCAGTACAAGGTATATGTTATCGTCCGAGAGTTAATCTCAGACTGAAATGTGACTATAATCAACAACGGTACATATTGTCCAGTTACGGAAATATTTTTGTTGCGAAAATAGCGACATCTCACCTCTAAGTCACAAACCAAAATTCGAACGAGACAACAAACCACGTAGATCTGAAACACAAATGTGAATTAATACAGTTTCCTGTAAAATTGTCGTATTTAGTAAAGCGTTTTAACATTAGATGTCGAAGAATAAAAATATATTATTCTACGCTTCACAACTAGTTTTGAAAAATATTTTTCAAAAACAGTGACCGTTCAACGAAGAAGAAACAACTACTTCCCGGGCTACATGCCCCGACAGATATTGAATTACACTTCTAAGTCAAACGGGGTTGGTAAATCTACAAGATTTAAACCAACCATTCTGGTTTGCAACTAGAAGGGATAACACAACTTGTAGACCGGTTTCGGCGTATTGCGCCTCATCAGTACAAGGTATATGTTATCGTCCGAGAGTTAATCTCAGACTGAAATGTGACTATAATCAACAACGGTACATATTGTCCAGTTACGGAAATATTTTTGTTGCGAAAATAGCGACATCTCACCTCTAAGTCACAAACCAAAATTCGAACGAGACAACAAACCACGTAGATCTGAAACACAAATGTGAATTAATACAGTTTCCTGTAAAATTGTCGTATTTAGTAAAGCGTTTTAACATTAGATGTCGAAGAATAAAAATATATTATTCTACGCTTCACGACTAGTTTTGAAAAATATTTTTCAAAAACAGTGACCGTTCAACGAAGAAGAAACAACTACTTCCCGGGCTACATGCCCCGACAGATATTGAATTACACTTCTAAGTCAAACGGGGTTGGTAAATCTACAAGATTTAAACCAACCATTCTGGTTTGCAACTAGAAGGGATAACACAACTTGTAGACCGGTTTCGGCGTATTGCGCCTCATCAGTACAAGGTATATGTTATCGTCCGAGAGTTAATCTCAGACTGAAATGTGACTATAATCAACAACGGTACATATTGTCCAGTTACGGAAATATTTTTGTTGCGAAAATAGCGACATCTCACCTCTAAGTCACAAACCAAAATTCGAACGAGACAACAAACCACGTAGATCTGAAACACAAATGTGAATTAATACAGTTTCCTGTAAAATTGTCGTATTTAGTAAAGCGTTTTAACATTAGATGTCGAAGAATAAAAATATATTATTCTACGCTTCACAACTAGTTTTGAAAAATATTTTTCAAAAACAGTGACCGTTCAACGAAGAAGAAACAACTACTTCCCGGGCTACATGCCCCGACAGATATTGAATTACACTTCTAAGTCAAACGGGGTTGGTAAATCTACAAGATTTAAACCAACCATTCTGGTTTGCAACTAGAAGGGATAACACAACTTGTAGACCGGTTTCGGCGTATTGCGCCTCATCAGTACCAGGTATATGTTATCGTCCGAGAGTTAATCTCAGACTGAAATGTGACTATAATCAACAACGGTACATATTGTCCAGTTACGGAAATATTTTTGTTGCGAAAATAGCGACATCTCACCTCTAAGTCACAAACCAAAATTCGAACGAGACAACAAACCACGTAGATCTGAAACACAAATGTGAATTAATACAGTTTCCTGTAAAATTGTCGTATTTAGTAAAGCGTTTTAACATTAGATGTCGAAGAATAAAAATATATTATTCTACGCTTCACAACTAGTTTTGAAAAATATTTTTCAAAAACAGTGACCGTTCAACGAAGAAGAAACAACTACTTCCCGGGCTACATGCCCCGACAGATATTGAATTACACTTCTAAGTCAAACGGGGTTGGTAAATCTACAAGATTTAAACCAACCATTCTGGTTTGCAACTAGAAGGGATAACACAACTTGTAGACCGGTTTCGGCGTATTGCGCCTCATCAGTACAAGGTATATGTTATCGTCCGAGAGTTAATCTCAGACTGAAATGTGACTATAATCAACAACGGTACATATTGTCCAGTTACGGAAATATTTTTGTTGCGAAAATAGCGACATCTCACCTCTAAGTCACAAACCAAAATTCGAACGAGACAACAAACCACGTAGATCTGAAACACAAATGTGAATTAATACAGTTTCCTGTAAAATTGTCGTATTTAGTAAAGCGTTTTAACATTAGATGTCGAAGAATAAAAATATATTATTCTACGCTTCACAACTAGTTTTGAAAAATATTTTTCAAAAACAGTGACCGTTCAACGAAGAAGAAACAACTACTTCCCGGGCTACATGCCCCGACAGTGTAATTCAATATCTGTCGGGGCATGTAGCCCGGGAAGTAGTTGTTTCTTCTTCGTTGAACGGTCACTGTTTTTGAAAAATATTTTTCAAAACTAGTTGTGAAGCGTAGAATAATATATTTTTATTCTTCGACATCTAATGTTAAAACGCTTTACTAAATACGACAATTTTACAGGAAACTGTATTAATTCACATTTGTGTTTCAGATCTACGTGGTTTGTTGTCTCGTTCGAATTTTGGTTTGTGACTTAGAGGTGAGATGTCGCTATTTTCGCAACAAAAATATTTCCGTAACTGGACAATATGTACCGTTGTTGATTATAGTCACATTTCAGTCTGAGATTAACTCTCGGACGATAACATATACCTTGTACTGATGAGGCGCAATACGCCGAAACCGGTCTACAAGTTGTGTTATCCCTTCTAGTTGCAAACCAGAATGGTTGGTTTAAATCTTGTAGATTTACCAACCCCGTTTGACTTAGAAGTGTAATTCAATATCTGTCGGGGCATGTAGCCCGGGAAGTAGTTGTTTCTTCTTCGTTGAACGATCACTGTTTTTGAAAAATATTTTTCAAAACTAGTTGTGAAGCGTAGAATAATATATTTTTATTCTTCGACATCTAATTTAAAATATGACTCGGACGGATTTAAAATAGTGCATAAAGCCTGACTATTTTCCGCTTTAGTAAGACATTCCGGAATTTCTAGTTTTCCTATTTTTGTATAAGGTATAATGATATCGCCATTATTGGTATTTTCTATATTTAATTTAATTATTTGTTCTGTGCGTGGAGCCACTACTATACTATTCGTGTTCTCGCAGTTTATTTTAAAATATTTTATTTTAATTTTACTATTAGGCGTAATTAAAATATTATTCACTAAATCGATTGTTGCATTTAGTTTTTTAAGATTATCTAACCCTAATAAGCAATCGAAATGATTGTAAAATTTAAATATACAATATTCTAACCTAATTTTATTCCCCATATTAAATATTTCTGAACATGGAATTGCTGTACAATATTTTTGTTGACTTGTACCGAGAGCTGACGAAACTTTGAAGGGTTTTTGCATGATAGATTTTGAAAAAAAAAATTTAGCAATTTCCGGAGTTACAAAAGATTTTGTGCTGCCGGTGTCTATTAAAACTCTTAAATTTTGTTCGGGAAATATAATGTACGGTAATTCACTTTCAGAATGAGTAAAATTAAATAGTTCTACGTTTCTGTTGTGCCCGAGGTTGCTTCCTCTAAAAAACGATTTCCATCTTCAATATGACATTCAGTATTGTCGATATTATGTAATTCTTCAGAAATGAAATTTCTTCTTTGATCTGTAAATTGTTTTCGATTTTGCCCATTATTTCTATTTTGAGAGTTGAATGGATTATAGGTATTCGCTGTAGTTATACTCATTGGAGTAGGTTTTGGATAATTTTGGTTTGGATTCGGTTTGAAAACGTTAGTATTTCTAGTTTGAATATTTGTTGCTCTACTTAAATTATTTGAATTAAAACCTCTGTTAAATTGTGTCTGAGCTGGACTATTACTAGAGTGAAAATGTTTATTAAATTGAGGCTGATAATTTTGTGGTGAATTTGGAGTATATGTGGGTCTTTGTATTTGATTATTTTGGAAATTATCTTTGTTTTGTGGCACAAAATAATTTTTTGGCCTAGATTTAATAAATGAATTTTTTGAATAGTTATTATTATTATTATCATTTAAATATATTTTAAAGTCATTCGTTAGAACATTTAAGGCTGTGTTCAAATCACTAGGGTTTTTGGTACGCATTAAAGTGCCTAACGGTTCCTTTAATCCACGTAACAATACTCTAAGTGCTAAGTTCCTAAAATAATTGCCTAATATGACTTGCTCGTTGGCATTTGATCGTGTCATTAATAATGATGTCTGCAAGTTTCAAAGATGCTGTATTCTGTTAAAAAATTCAAAAGGTGATTCATTTCCTTGTGTTAATTCCGAAATTTCTATGCTTAGCGTGTGAACATCTCTTTTATCTGCGTAAGTATTTAATCAAGCATCCTTCAAATTTTGCCAATTACTTATACTACATGCAGAAATATTTATCGCTGCTTGACCTTTAATTTTAGATAAAATGCTAGACATTAAGTATTCATTTTGGAAATCTCCTATATCTACCGGATTATAAAATTTATTTACTATTTTCTCTGAAATTTCTATAAATCTAGGCAATAAGGCATTATCGCCGTGGAAATCTGGGATCATATCCAAATATTCCTTTTTTAATTGTGGTACTGCGTTATCTGTAGGCATTTTAAAATTTGTATTTAAATTAATTATGGGTTTTACAAATTTAAAATTTATTTCTCTTCTTAAATTAGTTTGTGAGTCAGAATCTAAATCAGAATCAGAATTTTCAGAGCTTCCTGAATTAAATAAATTATTATTATCTCTATACGACATAAGGTACTTACATTAGAAACAGGACTGCTTTCTCCATCTTGTCGAATTTGTAAGCAGGGAATTGACAATATTCGTTTGGAATTCCTTTTCTTAACAGGTCGAACTATCTTCTAGTTGAGCTACTCAGTTCACTCAACTAAGAGTCCCAAATTTCACTTTTTTAGGTATGTTAACAAATCGTTGAAACGAACCGTGGGTTATTTACGCTAACGCCCGTTTAACATATCCTACTAACTGCGCCACTTATCTTTTCACACACGGAAAAGGCTTTTTAAAAAAGATTTATTTATTGAGATAATACAATATATGTTACAAGATCGAAAGTAGAATCTAGACTGACTAACAAGTTTAACAATTGCTGGTATTAAAAAATATAAACATAAGCAAAAACAAAGTTCACTGAAATTGAATATACTGACTAAACAATTTATTTATGCTACACTAAGCAATATAACTAATATATATATATATATATATATATATATATATATATATATATATATATATATATATATATATAAAGTTATGGTAGATATTTGCCGAATAATAATGTACAAGGACAGGAATATTGGGGAAGCGGCAAAATTGTAAAATGAGTACTCTTTACACTATTTTCCAAGCTTTCGGAATATCTTTATTTCCATTCTCAAGGACAGTATTCGAGATTGTATTACAAGTTGTTTCAAATGGTAAATACATCTAATAATAATAATTTTGATTTGAATTTTTTTAAAAAGTAAATGTCAAAATGATGTCAAACAAAATCGTTTGCTTATAGAAAAAGAAATAGTATATAATTATAACTAACTTATATCTAAAAATATCAAGATTGGCTAGGTTCGTCTTCTTTTTTTTAATTTGTTTGATGTTATTTTAACCTCAAATTTTTGAAATAGACGAATTTGAAATTTGATGACACTCATGCTCCCTATCAATAGCCAAAAGGTAGTAATAAATATCACTCAAATTTTTATGATCACTCTTTCTATTGATGATATTTTGTTCTTGAGATATGTGAGCCATTTCCAAGAAAAGTCTTTTTTTGGTATTTGATTGTATATCTAAAATACTGACAGAATCAAAATCCATAATATGGTCTTTATCAATTATATTTTTGGCCAAAGCACATCTATCGGGATATAATCTGGAATCACTTTTATGGAGAGAAATTCGGTTTTTTAATTTTTGGCTAGTGTGACCAATATATTTATCCTCGCAATTTCTACAAGGGATACAGTATACTACATTTGAAAGATAAAGAATATCAGTTTTATCTTTAACTCTTGTATAAATTGATTTGATCGTTAAACATGTTTTATTTGCAATTTTTATGTTAGTAAGTGGTTTGAAAGTTCTAATTAATTTTGGTGTAATTTCTCTAATGTATGGCAAAGAAATATAGTAATAGGGAATTTCAGCATGTTCTGAAATAATGTCCAAATTTGGAGAGTTATTATAAAATATGTTTTTTATCAACTTGTTTGGATATCCATTATCTAAAAATAATTGATGAAGGATTTTTAAGTTTTTTTCATGAAATACAGGATCTGAAATATTAATTATTCTATTTTTCATTTGCCTTATCAAATTAATTTTCATAGAATACTTATGATATGACCAAAAGTTCATGAATCTTCCAGAACTCATTGGTTTCCTATACCAATCAATAGATAAAGTGTTATTAGAATTTCTTATCATTCTAGTATCTAAAAAAGGTATACTTTGTAATTCGTCTTCCTTCTCTATTGTAAACTGAATGTGTTGATCATAGTTGTTAAATATGGAAAGAACTTCATCTACTTTATTATCTGGTGAAGCTAGAATAATATCGTCAACATACTTTTTTATGAAGATTAAATTGAAAGGCAATATTTGTATAACTGAGTCTAACAAATTATCCATAACGTAACATGCTATAATTGGCGAGATTGTTGCTCCCATTGGAGTACCAAAAGTTTGTTTATATATTTGATTATCAAAAGTGAAATAGGTATTTTCAAATAGAAATGTTATGATATCTTGGAAATATTTCTTATTTATTTGACATTGTTGACTTATTTTTTCCCAATTTTTATCGATTGCCTTCAGAGCTGAATCTAAATATACATTACTAAACAAAGATACAACATCTAAACTACAAATAACATGGTTGTTTGGTAATTGAAATTTATTAAATTGTTTATATACTTCAAAAGAGTCTTTGATGTAGTATTTTGTATTAAGATCATAAGCTTTTGTTAAAATTTCTGTAATATAAGAGCCTAAAAAATTAGTAGGAGTACATAAAGATGCAACTATGGGTCTAACTGATAAAGTTGGTTTGTGGATCTTAGGAAGACCATAAAATTTCGCAGGTATACCATTATAACAAGTAAGTTTTTCTTTCGTAATTTTATCTATTTGTTTAGTATTATATAGTTTTTCAATAATAGTGTTACATTTATTTTGTATTGATAACGTAGGATCTCTTTTCAATCTGATATAAGAAGAACTATTATCAATAATTTCTAAGGAAAGTTCGATATAGTTATCTTTTAACATGATCACAGTACAATTACCTTTATCACTGTTAGTAACAACTATATTAGGGTGCAACTTAAGAAATTTTTTTGTTTTGTAATATAAATTACGGAAAAAAGAACTTCTCGATTTTTGGTGTATATGATTCGTGATAATATTAGTGGATTTTGAAATTAATGTTTTCCTTAAATTTTCATCTGATGTTTGTGAAGTAATGTATTCAATATCTGTTAGTAAATGTCTTATCTGAATATCTTTCCCGAGAATTGGCTCGATACTAAATTTTGGTCCTAATGATAAAAAACATGAAATGTCATGTGGAATTTCAATATTAGTTGAATTTTTAATCCATTTGGGATTAGTATTTAATTTCATTTGGAATTCTTCGTCTATTAATTTATTTAATTTCTTGATATTATTGTTTTTTGTTGAATAAAAAATCTTATTATAATTTCTTTTTTGATAAAATTGAAAGTTATTAAATATATATTCTGATGTTGATTGAATTATTTCTGACTTTAAAAAATTCAAATTAGATTCTAGATTTATGATAATCTTTTGATTGTTAGAAATTTCAATATTTATGATTTTATTCCCTAACCTTAAGATAAAATTAGTATTCTTCCTAATGTGAACATCTTGACGGTGGAGAAGCTCAGTTAATGGATTTATTGAGTGTTCTATATGTTTAGGAGGGATATTTTCTCTTCTACATTTCAAAAGGAAACATCTTCTATTGTATTCTTTTGCTAATTTCATCTTAATTCTCGACCATTTCTTAAATACTTGAACAGTATATTTACCATAATTGTCTTCTATGTTCTTATAAAACCCCATTATCAATAACTAAAGTTATAGTAGATATTTGCCGAATAATAATGTACAAGGACAGGAATATTGGGGAAGCGGCAAAATTGTAAAATGAGTACTCTTTACACTATTTTCCAAGCTTTCGGAATATCTTTATTTCCATTCTCAAGGACAGCACTCGAGATTGTATTACAAGTTGTTTCAAATGGTAAATACATCTAATAATAATAATTTTGATTTGAATTTTTTTAAAAAGTAAATGTCAAAATGATGTCAAACAAAATCGTTTGCTTATAGAAAAAGAAATAGTATATAATTATAACTAACTTATATCTAAAAATATCAAGATTGGCTAGGTTCGTCTTCTTTTTTTTAATTTGTTTGATGTTATTTTAACCTCAAATGTTTGAAATAGACGAATTTGAAATTTGATGACACTCATGCTCCCTATCAATAGCCAAAAGGTAGTAATAAATATCACTAAAATTTTTATGATCACTCTTTCTATTGATGATATTTTGTTCTTGAGATATGTGAGCCATTTCCAAGAAAAGTCTTTTTTTGGTATTTGATTGTATATCTAAAATACTGACAGAATCAAAATCCATAATATGGTCTTTATCAATTATATGTTTGGCCAAAGCACATCTATCGGGATATAATCTGGAATCACTTTTATGGAGAGAAATTCGGTTTTTTAATTTTTGGCTAGTGTGACCAATATATTTATCCTCGCAATTTCTACAAGGGATACAGTATACTACATTTGAAAGATTAAGAATATCAGTTTTATCTTTAACTCTTGTATAAATTGATTTGATCGTTAAACATGTTTTATTTGCAATTTTTATGTTAGTAAGTGGTTTGAAAGTTCTAATTAATTTTGGTGTAATTTCTCTAATGTATGGCAAAGAAATATAGTAATAGGGAATTTCAGCATGTTCTGAAATAATGTCCAAATTTGGAGAGTTATTATAAAATATGTTTTTCATCAACTTGTTTGGATATCCATTATCTAAAAATAATTGATGAAGGATTTTTAAGTTTTTTTCATGAAATACAGGATCTGAAATATTAATTATTCTATTTTTCATTTGCCTTATCAAATTAATTTTCATAGAATACTTATGATATGACCAAAAGTTCATGAATCTTCCAGAACTCATTGGTTTCCTATACCAATCAATAGATAAAGTGTTATTATAATTTCTTATCATTCTAGTATCTAAAAAAGGTATACTTTGTAATTCGTCTTCCTTCTCTATTGTAAACTGAATGTGTTGATCATAGTTGTTAAATATGGAAAGAACTTCATCTACTTTATTATCTGGTGAAGCTAGAATAATATCGTCAACATACTTTTTTATGAAGATTAAATTGAAAGGCAATATTTGTATAACTGAGTCTAACAAATTATCCATAACGTAACATGCTATAATTGGCGAGATTGTTGCTCCCATTGGAGTACCAAGACATCATAACATTTCTATTTGAAAATACCTATTTCACTTTTGATAATCAAATATATAAACAAACTTTTGGTACTCCAATGGGAGCAACAATCTCGCCAATTATAGCATGTTACGTTATGGATAATTTGTTAGACTCAGTTATACAAATATTGCCTTTCAATTTAATCTTCATAAAAAAGTATGTTGACGATATTATTCTAGCTTTACCAGATAATAAAGTAGATGAAGTTCTTTCCATATTTAACAACTATGATCAACACATTCAGTTTACAATAGAGAAGGAAGACGAATTACAAAGTATACCTTTTTTAGATACTAGAATGATAAGAAATTCTAATAACACTTTATCTATTGATTGGTATAGGAAACCAATGAGTTCTGGAAGATTCATGAACTTTTGGTCATATCATAAGTATTCTATGAAAATTAATTTGATAAGGCAAATGAAAAATAGAATAATTAATATTTCAGATCCTGTATTTCATGAAAAAAACTTAAAAATCCTTCATCAATTATTTTTAGATAATGGATATCCAAACAAGTTGATAAAAAACATATTTTATAATAACTCTCCAAATTTGGACATTATTTCAGAACATGCTGAAATTCCCTATTACTATATTTCTTTGCCATACATTAGAGAAATTACACCAAAATTAATTAGAACTTTCAAACCACTTACTAACATAAAAATTGCAAATAAAACATGTTTAACGATCAAATCAATTTATACAAGAGTTAAAGATAAAACTGATATTCTTAATCTTTCAAATGTAGTATACTGTATCCCTTGTAGAAATTGCGAGGATAAATATATTGGTCACACTAGCCAAAAATTAAAAAACCGAATTTCTCTCCATAAAAGTGATTCCAGATTATATCCCGATAGATGTGCTTTGGCCAAACATATAATTGATAAAGACCATATTATGGATTTTGATTCTGTCAGTATTTTAGATATACAATCAAATGCCAAAAAAAGACTTTTCTTGGAAATGGCTCACATATCTCAAGAACAAAATATCATCAATAGAAAGAGTGATCATAAAAATTTGAGTGATATTTATTACTACCTTTTGGCTATTGATAGGGAGCATGAGTGTCATCAAATTTCAAATTCGTCTATTTCAAACATTTGAGGTTAAAATAACATCAAACAAATTAAAAAAAAAGAAGACGAACCTAGCCAATCTTGATATTTTTAGATATAAGTTAGTTATAATTATATACTATTTCTTTTTCTATAAGCAAACGATTTTGTTTGACATCATTTTGACATTTACTTTTAAAAAAAATTCAAATCAAAATTATTATTATTAGATGTATTTACCATTTGAAACAACTTGTAATACAATCTCGAATGCTGTCCTTGAGAATGGAAATAAAGATATTCCGAAAGCTTGGAAAATAGTGTAAAGAGTACTCATTTTACAATTTTGCCGCTTCCCCGATATTCCTGTCCTTGTATATATATATATATATATATATAGATATATATATATATATATATATATATATATATGTCTAACTATTATTGTGGGGGATGCGGCAATGTGAATAAGTGAACTCTTTCTAGTTTGTTCTGAGCTTTCGGTAATTTATTATCACCATTATCAAAGAACTACAAAAGATACATTTATAGATATTTCAAACAGGTATAAATATATTCAGTTTAAAATTAAAACATTAATTACTTACAACTAAGCGAGGTTAATCACAATATCTATATATAATATGTATAAAATGGAGAAAAAACATGGTATTAGATATAATTTTCTTTTTCAAGAAATTAAATAAAAAATAAAACTATCAAAATTGACATTAAGACATCGATGTTAATTTTTAGTAGTCATAGAAATGTCTTTAAATATGTTTAGTATATTAGCAAGTGAAATAATAGTTGGTAAGTTAATATAAAGGAACAGAATTCTCATCTTCAATATTTGAATTTTTTGTTTTTTTGTCAAAAGATAATAAATAGCTATAAATTGTACTAAGTTTTTGAATATCAGTTCTTTTATTTAAGCAATTATCTTCTTGAGATATGAATGCCATTTCCAGGAAAATCCTTTTAGAGTAGTTGTTTTCTTTATGTAAAATTTCAAAGTTTTTATAATCTATTATATGATTTGTAGAAAAAACATGTTCAGCTAATGCTGATCTTTCTGGATATAATCTTGCATCGCTCTTATGTAGAGCTATACATTTAGTTATTTTTTGTGATGTTTCACCCAGAGCAAGTCAATCTATATATTACATTAGAAAGATCAGTAAGAGGATCAATTTCTTTCAACTTACTATAAACACAATTAAGTGAGAGAAAATTTTTATTTGCAAGTTTTATATTAGTTACTTCTTTTAATATTTTGGAAATTTTAGGTGTAAGCTCTCTAAAGTAAGGTAAAGATAATAAGTTATAACAGGCTTGTTTTGTACATTCTACTTTTGCTATTGTTATCTTGAGATTTTAGTGAGGTAATTAGTGAGAGTAAATTGTCTCACAACTGTGTCTTTTTAACAATTGCGAATAGATAATATATATATGACTTCCTTCTTTAATAGGATCATGATTAAGTGACAAGTCATGGTACTATTAATCAAGACTGTCTCCTAAGTTATTACTCAACCTTGAAAAATATTAAAAAATGTCACTTGAGTTTTGACATTCCACATCAAAATAGTGCCTTCAATGTATTATATGAAATTTCTTACATACAAAGAATAAGTTTTACTATCTGAATAAGAAGTTTAGTTTTGTAAATTATTAACTCACTTTACACGTAAGTTTTCAAAAATTATTCTACAAAAATATACCTACCAAAAAAAATGTTCATATTTCAGCCTTGAAAAAGAAAATAAAAATTTTCGAAACGTTGGGTAGTAGATAAGAGTTTCATTAAGCCCTCCTTACGACGGAATCCCTAAGATATATAAAACCTATTATATATATATTATATTCAAAATACAGTCCACTCAATTCCCGCCCAAACAAATCTATAGATATATATATATATATATATATATATATATATATATATATATATATATATATATATATATATATATATATATATATATATATATATATATATATATATATATATATATATACAGGGTGGGGCAATCTTCTGACATCGGAGGATTACATCGTTGTGGTACGAGATAAAACTTCAAGGTTTTGTGTGAGCTAATACAGTTACTGAGGGCACATTTTGAAAATTCTTTCGATTCTACAGGGTGTTCCAAAACCACGTAGCAGCACAAACTTACATTTTTTTTAAATGAAACGTACTATATTTTGTTCAAGAATCGAAAAGATCTCACCGAGAGCGTTACAAAAATATAGCATTCTAATATATTATATGTGTGTTTTAAAAAGATATGGCCAATTATTGGCAAAAAAGACCTCCTCTTTAACACTCTGCTAAACAATAAATCAAAATGAATCAACAGGTCTTTGTATTCAATTGTCATTCACATATCATTGGCTGTGCTCAGTATTAATTACTTTTTTTATCTGTGGCTTCTTTAATACAGTTAATAATAATTCCGATTAAGTCTTTCCTTCCTCTAATGGTAAGAGTAAAAGTGAAAGATATTTTAGATGCATCCAACATTACGATTAAAATGTATGCCTTAGACGTTGCATGTAAAAATTTAATACCATTTAATTTGTGCACGTAAAATACTTGTTTTTGACCATTATCATAAAATATTTACGGTTTTCCATTAACTTATACCCTAAATGTACTATATCGTTTGAAAGATTATTAATTGTACTAACAAATTGTAATAAGACTTATAGGGTGATTCATTTAAAAATTTTGAGATATTGCTTGATTTGCGTTTTGTTTCACCCTGTATTAAACAAGCCACAGATAAAAAAAGTAATTAATACTGAGCACAGCCAATGATATGTGAATGACAATTGAATACAAAGACCTGTTGATTTATTTTGATTTACTGTTTAGCAGAGTGTTAAAGAGGAGGTCTTTTTTGCCAATAATTGGCCATATCTTTTTAAAACACCCATATAATATATTAGAATGCTATATTTTTGTAACGCTCTCGGTGAGATCTTTTCGATTCTTGAACAAAATATAGTACGTTTCATTTAAAAAAATGTAAGTTTGTGCTCCTACGTGGTTTTGGAACACCTTGTAGAATCGAAAGTATTTTCAAAATGTGCCCTCAGTAACTGTATTAGCTCACACAAAACCTTAAAGTTTTATCTCGTACCACAACGATGTAATCCTCCGATGTCAGAAGATTGCCCCACCCTGTATATATATATATAAATTACTATAAATATTTGCCAACTCAGTAACGGAGACGATTTATGTAGGGATGTGGCAATAAAATACCAGAGAGTACTCTTTTTAAAATATATTCCAAGCTTTCGAATATAACATATTCATTCTCAAGGAATTATTTAAACGAGGATGTCGGTATAATTGTAAAAATAGATAAAAATAAAATTTTATAATTGACATAAACGTTCATTACAAATTTGTATTTTATTGCCACATCCCTACATAAATCGTCTCCGATATATATATATATAAAAAGAAGCAGTAGGGTAGTTACGGCTGACTAGTTGAAAAATAAACTATAAAATTTTTTTATGGGGCACAGCCAAAATGATTTGTTGATGGTAAAGAAGACTCTTTTTTACTAATCCAAGCTTTCGATAATGTTTATTATCATTTTCAAGGCTAAAATTATAAATTATTTGTTACAATTTAGATAAAGAATATATTTTTTATAACAAACTTACTAGCAAGCGAGTTAATTCCTTTGAGAATGTAAATTCGTTTGTAAAACATGGAAACTAATCTTAACAAACTATTATTGAAAATTTACACATATTTTTAAAAAAATTAAAACTACTAAAATTGTTAAAAATGACAAAATTCAGTCATCTTGGTTCCATTATAAACTACACAAAACAAGTAACTGACCAAGTTTTTCATAATGTAGAAATAATAAAAAAGTCATCAGCTCGAAAATATAAAATACCTGTTTTAAGAAAAATACATTGTTACCAACAAAACTAGTACCAACTGAAATCAAGGCACCAATTTTTGAATAATTTAAGATTTAATTTATATTATTTTAATTCAATATCTTTGAAAATAGAAAAAATTAAAATTATTGATATATCTGTTAGTGTTGGATTTGAAATCTACATAACATTTCTTACTTTTGTTTTTATTTGATTTTATAAATCCCTTTTTGCAGTTGCCAATTGCAAAAGTCCTACTAGTGGAAAGAAATTGAAAAATTAGGAATTTCACTCAACCAACTTACAGTCACTAACCTATCACATCAGAAACTATGAGTTGTCAAAGTGAAATGGAAGTTTGGTTTAAGAAACATCAGTTTGTCGAATTAAAGTCAACTCTCAAAAATTGCAAACAAGTGATTCAAACACAATAGGTAGTTGCTAATTACCTATCCTCTTTTTTATAATTATTAAAAATATTTTTGAATGTTATAAAAGAAAATTCTGCAATCCTTATCGAAACACTGTCTGCCACACAGTATCTCAAGCAAACCAACAAAAATTCGTGTTATTAATGTGACATGGTTACAAATTAAGAGAGCTGTTAATTTTGTATATTTGTTAAAATGAAATTAATAACAATTAAATAGAATTATAATGTTATATTGTTAGGAAGATGAAAATTATAATATTTAAATCTTCGAACTAAAAACCGTCATTACCATCTTCACCAGAAATGCAAATTAGATAAAGAGAAAAAAAAATTACAATAATATATATTTAGTTTGTTATTATTAGAATTGATATCTTCTCAACAATCTCAACTTTTGTATTAATATGATTTAATAAATCCCTTTTTGCAGTTGCCAATTGCAAAAGTCCTACTAGTGGAGAGAACTAATAAAATTAGGAAATTCACTCAACCAACTCATAGTCATTAACCTATCACATCAAAAACTATGAGTTGTCAAAATGAATTGGAAGTTTAGTTGTTTCAGCATCAGTTTGTTAAAATTGGAAACAACTCTCGAAAATGTAAACAAGTGATTACAACACAATAAGTAGTTGCTAATTACCTATCATCTTTTTTTAAATTATTTATTATTAAATTTATAGATGTTATGAAAGAAAAATTCCGCGAATTTCCTCAAGACAAATGTCTGCCACCCAGTATCACAAGAAAACTCACAAAAATCGTGTTATGTATGTGACATGGTTACACTTATAGAGAGCTGTTAATTTTGTGTCATATTTGAATGAAATTTTAAAATTATAATGTTAGGAAGATAAAAATTGTAACAATTCATACATCAAAACTAAAAACTGTCAAAACAAACATCATCAGAATTGGATGAAGTCCGGTTATTGTCATCAAATTGCTTTTTATGAAAAGTGAGTAAATAAGTGTAAATAGGACTAACAGTAGAAATTTCCATTTTTTTATTGATAGATGGTTGGTTTAGTTTAATATGAATCATTTCAATGAACTCGCGTTTAGTCTTATTCATTTCAACGTCAAGTATTTTAGCACCTGCATAGTTCATCTTATGACCTGTATCAATGACATGTTCAGTTAAAGCACATGATCTCTTTTGTCTATTACAATCACTGCGATGCTGAGTTATACGATGCTTCAGAGTACGTGAGGTTTGCCCTGTATAACTAGACTCGCAGTTAAAGCAAGGTATATTATAAATTACATTAGTTTGCATATCCCTGTTTTCTTTTTGCTTCAATCTCGAAAAAATGTCACCAACCTTAACAACATTTCTTTTAGCTATTTTTATGTTTTCATTACTAAAGACTTTATGAATTTTATCTGAGAGGTTTTTTATGAAAGGAATCGAACCATATTTATACCTTATTATTTCATCTTCAGGAAGTTGTTCAATCCTCCTATTTTGTACCTGATTGATGATAGGCTCAACAATCGTATTAAATAACAGTTTGTTTAAAATGTGTTTTGGATAACTATTGTTTAAAAAAATTTTATACAGGATGTTTAAATTTTTATTTAGTAATGAAGGATGACAAATTCGTGCTATTCTATTCTTCATGGCCAACACTAGATTGAGTTTGATTTTTTCCGAATGATATGAGTTGAAATTGAGGTATCTACCTGAACTTGTAGGTTTTCTGTACCAATCTAAAATCACTTTGTTGTTTTCGGTTCTTATTAATTTAGTGTCCAGAAAAGGAACACTAAAATTATTTTCAACCTCAACAGTAAATTGTATATGTGGATTGTAGTCATTAAAAATCTGTAAGATGGTGTTTACGCCATTACTGGGAATTGCACAGATTAAATCATCAACGTATTTTTTCATAAAATGGACTTCAAAAGGTAACTGTGGAATACACTCGTCAAGCAAATCATCCATCACGTATTGTGCATAAATGGGTGATACAGAACTACCCATTGGTGTACCAAAAATTTGTTTATATAATTTGTCATTAAAAGCAAAAAAAGTACCTTTATCTATCAAATCAACAAATTCAAGAAAAATGTCAAATGTTAGTTTACAATTATTTTGAATAGATGGCCAATGTTTCCTGATACTACTTTTGACTGATATTGGTGAAAAGTGACACAACATCCAAACTAATAATAATATAGTCAGGTGGTAATTGTTTTTCTTGTATGAATTCAGCAAAACAAAAAGAATCATGGATAAAATATTGGTTATCTGTAGAATATGAAGTTGTCAAAATATTAGTAACAAATTGCGAAATACCTCCAATAGGTGACTCAATGGATGATATAATTGGTCTTAAGCTTAAAGTAGTTTTGTGAATCTTAGGTAAACCGTAATATTTCGGTGTAAGGGCTGCAGTTGATCTCAATTTCCTCAATTCATGTGTAGTGAAATTGTTTTTGTACTTTGAAGTTAAGGCATATACTTTTTGTGTTAGAGTGGATATGGGATTTGTTTTGATCTCTTTATAATATTTAGCATCACTTAAAAGGTTTGAAGATAGTCTTATATAATCATTTTTATACATTAAAACGGTAACATTACCCTTATCAGCTCTAGTAACAATTAAGTCTGTGTTATTTTTAAAAAAAATTTTTTTTTTTTCACTTTTTTCCATTAGATATCTAAAAAAAGAAGAGTTGTGTGTTTTACCTTTTTGAAAGAAATTGGTCAATATGTTTGTTACTTTTGTTCTGAATAAATTTTGTTTTTCATTGTTAAAATCATTAATCAAAAATTCAATATCAGCCAACAACCTGTGCACAGAAATATCACTAATATTAGGTTCAATCGCAAATTTGTGACCAAGAGACAAAAAAATTTTTATATCCATAGGAATGTCAATAGATGTTAAATTTCTTAACCAATTATCCTGTACTTTGATTGTCTGCAGCTTAGAAGTTTTTTAATGCATTTAATTTCTTGATATTAGTTTTTTTTATTAGTTGAAATTTTCTTTTAAGAGATTGTTCGTTAATATGTACAAATTGGTTAAAAATGTCATGAGGTAAAGTTTCTTTAATTTTATCTTCCAATTTTGGGATTGTTATATTTAATGTATTGACAGTCCTATGTGTATTTTGAATCTCATAATTTAAAAGTTTATTTCTCAACCTATTAATAAGATGTTTGCCTTGTTGTCCCTGTTTTCCATTGTCTGTGCAAATTAACAATTCAATATTTTTGGTGTTATTGGTCACATGTGAGGGCATAGTTCCACTTTTTCTGCAATTTAGTAAGAAAAGCTTCCTGTTAATCATTCCATTCTCTTTGTTCTTCAATTTTATCCATTGTTTCATATCTCTCACAATTTGGTAACCATATTGTATCGAGATTTCTTCGTAGAAACCCATCTCTATTAAAAAAGAAGCAGTAGGGTAGTTACGGCTGACTAGTTGAAAAATAAACTATAAAATTTTTTTATGGGGCACTGCCAAAATGATTTGTTGATGGTAAATAAGACTCATTTTTACTAATCCAAGCTTTCGATAATGTTTATTATCATTTTCAAGGCTAAAATTATAAATTATTTGTTACAATTTAGATAAAGAATATATTTTTTATAACAAACTTACTAGCAAGTGAGTTAATTCCTTTGAGAATGTAAATTCGTTTGTAAAACATGGAAACTAATCTTAACAAACTATTATTGAAAATTTACACATATTTTTAAAAAAATTAAAACTACTAAAATTGTTAAAAATGACAAAATTCAGTCATCTTGGTTCCATTATAAACTACACAAAACAAGTAACTGACCAAGTTTTTCATAATGTAGAAATAATAAAAAAGTCATCAGCTCGAAAATATAAAATACCTGTTTCAAGAAAAATACATTGTTACCAACAAAACTAGTACCAACTGAAATCAAGGCACCAATTTTTGAATAATTTAAGATTTAATTTATATTATTTTAATTCAATATCTTTGAAAATAGAAAAAATTAAAATTATTGATATATCTGTTAGTGTTGGATTTGAAATCTACATAACATTTCTTACTTTTGTTTTTATTTGATTTTATAAATCCCTTTTTGCAGTTGCCAATTGCAAAAGTCCTACTAGTGGAAAGAAATTGAAAAATTAGGAATTTCACTCAACCAACTTACAGTCACTAACCTATCACATCAGAAACTATGAGTTGTCAAAGTGAAATGGAAGTTTGGTTTAAGAAACATCAGTTTGTCGAATTAAAGTCAACTCTCAAAAATTGCAAACAAGTGATTCAAACACAATAGGTAGTTGCTAATTACCTATCCTCTTTTTTATAATTATTAAAAATATTTTTGAATGTTATAAAAGAAAATTCTGCAATCCTTATCGAAACACTGTCTGCCACACAGTATCTCAAGCAAACCAACAAAAATTCGTGTTATTAATGTGACATGGTTACAAATTAAGAGAGCTGTTAATTTTGTATATTTGTTAAAATGAAATTAATAACAATTAAATAGAATTATAATGTTATATTGTTAGGAAGATGAAAATTATAATATTTAAATCTTCGAACTAAAAACCGTCATTACCATCTTCACCAGAAATGCAAATTAGATAAAGAGAAAAAAAAAATTACAATAATATATATTTAGTTTGTTATTATTAGAATTGATATCTTCTCAACAATCTCAACTTTTGTATTAATATGATTTAATAAATCCCTTTTTGCAGTTGCCAATTGCAAAAGTCCTACTAGTGGAGAGAACTAATAAAATTAGGAAATTCACTCAACCAACTCATAGTCATTAACCTATCACATCAAAAACTATGAGTTGTCAAAATGAATTGGAAGTTTAGTTGTTTCAGCATCAGTTTGTTAAAATTGGAAACAACTCTCGAAAATGTAAACAAGTGATTACAACACAATAAGTAGTTGCTAATTACCTATCATCTTTTTTTAAATTATTTATTATTAAATTTATAGATGTTATGAAAGAAAAATTCCGCGAATTTCCTCAAGACAAATGTCTGCCACCCAGTATCACAAGAAAACTCACAAAAATCGTGTTATGTATGTGACATGGTTACACTTATAGAGAGCTGTTAATTTTGTGTCATATTTGAATGAAATTTTAAAATTATAATGTTAGGAAGATAAAAATTGTAACAATTCATACATCAAAACTAAAAACTGTCAAAACAAACATCATCAGAATTGGATGAAGTCCGGTTATTGTCATCAAATTGCTTTTTATGAAAAGTGAGTAAATAAGTGTAAATAGGACTAACAGTAGAAATTTCCATTTTTTTATTGATAGATGGTTGGTTTAGTTTAATATGAATCATTTCAATGAACTCGCGTTTAGTCTTATTCATTTCAACGTCAAGTATTTTAGCACCTGCATAGTTCATCTTATGACCTGTATCAATGACATGTTCAGTTAAAGCACATGATCTCTTTTGTCTATTACAATCACTGCGATGCTGAGTTATACGATGCTTCAGAGTACGTGAGGTTTGCCCTGTATAACTAGACTCGCAGTTAAAGCAAGGTATATTATAAATTACATTAGTTTGCATATCCCTGTTTTCTTTTTGCTTCAATCTCGAAAAAATGTCACCAACCTTAACAACATTTCTTTTAGCTATTTTTATGTTTTCATTACTAAAGACTTTATGAATTTTATCTGAGAGGTTTTTTATGAAAGGAATCGAACCATATTTATACCTTATTATTTCATCTTCAGGAAGTTGTTCAATCCTCCTATTTTGTACCTGATTGATGATAGGCTCAACAATCGTATTAAATAACAGTTTGTTTAAAATGTGTTTTGGATAACTATTGTTTAAAAAAATTTTATACAGGATGTTTAAATTTTTATTTAGTAATGAAGGATGACAAATTCGTGCTATTCTATTCTTCATGGCCAACACTAGATTGAGTTTGATTTTTTCCGAATGATATGAGTTGTAATTGAGGTGTCTACCTGAACTTGTAGGTTTTCTGCACCAATCTAAAATCACTTTGTTGTTTTCGGTTCTTATTAATTTAGTGTCCAGAAAAGGAACACTAAAATTATTTTCAACCTCAACAGTAAATTGTATATGTGGATTGTAGTCATTAAAAATCTGTAAGATGGTGTTTACGCCATTACTGGGAATTGCACAGATTAAATCATCAACGTATTTTTTCATAAAATGGACTTCAAAAGGTAACTGTGGAATACACTCGTCAAGCAAATCATCCATCACGTATTGTGCATAAATGGGTGATACAGAACTACCCATTGGTGTACCAAAAATTTGTTTATATAATTTGTCATTAAAAGCAAAAAAAGTACCTTTATCTATCAAATCAACAAATTCAAGAAAAATGTCAAATGTTAGTTTACAATTATTTTGAATAGATGGCCAATGTTTCCTGATACTACTTTTGACTAAATCAATGGGAATATTGGTGAAAAGTGACACAACATCCAAACTAATAATAATATAGTCAGGTGGTAATTGTTTTTCTTGTATGAATTCAGCAAAACAAAAAGAATCATGGATAAAATATTGGTTATCTGTAGAATATGAAGTTGTCAAAATATTAGTAACAAATTGCGAAATACCTCCAATAGGTGACTCAATGGATGATATAATTGGTCTTAAGCTTAAAGTAGTTTTGTGAATCTTAGGTAAACCGTAATATTTCGGTGTAAGGGCTGCAGTTGATCTCAATTTCCTCAATTCATGTGTAGTGAAATTGTTTTTGTACTTTGAAGTTAAGGCATATACTTTTTGTGTTAGAGTGGATATGGGATTTGTTTTGATCTCTTTATAATATTTAGCATCACTTAAAAGGTTTGAAGATAGTCTTATATAATCATTTTTATACATTAAAACGGTAACATTACCCTTATCAGCTCTAGTAACAATTAAGTCTGTGTTATTTTTTAAAATTTTTTTACTTTTTTCCATTAGATATCTAAAAAAAGAAGAGTTGTGTGTTTTACCTTTTTGAAAGAAATTGGTCAATATGTTTGTTACTTTTGTTCTGAATAAATTTTGTTTTTCATTGTTAAAATCATTAATCAAAAATTCAATATCAGCCAACAACCTGTGCACAGAAATATCACTAATATTAGGTTCAATCGCAAATTTGTGACCAAGAGACAAAAAAATTTTTATATCCATAGGAATGTCAATAGATGTTAAATTTCTTAACCAATTATCCTGTACTTTGATTGTCTGCAGCTTAGAAGTTTTTAATGCATTTAATTTCTTGATATTAGTTTTTTTTATTAGTTGAAATTTTCTTTTAAGAGATTGTTCGTTAATATGTACAAATTGGTTAAAAATGTCATGAGGTAAAGTTTCTTTAATTTTATCTTCCAATTTTGGGATTGTTATATTTAATGTATTGACAGTCCTATGTGTATTTTGAATCTCATAATTTAAAAGTTTATTTCTCAACCTATTAATAAGATGTTTGCCTTGTTGTCCCTGTTTTCCATTGTCTGTGCAAATTAACAATTCAATATTTTTGGTGTTATTGGTCACATGTGAGGGCATAGTTCCACTTTTTCTGCAATTTGGTAAGAAAAGCTTCCTGTTAATCATTCCATTCTCTTTGTTCTTCAATTTTATCCATTGTTTCATATCTCTCACAATTTGGTAACCATATTGTATCGAGATTTCTTCGTAGAAACCCATCTCTATTAAAAAAGAAGCAGTAGGGTAGTTACGGCTGACTAGTTGAAAAATAAACTATAAAATTTTTTTATGGGGCACAGCCAAAATGATTTGTTGATGGTAAAGAAGACTCTTTTTTACTAATCCAAGCTTTCGATAATGTTTATTATCATTTTCAAGGCTAAAATTATAAATTATTTGTTACAATTTAGATAAAGAATATATTTTTTATAACAAACTTACTAGCAAGTGAGTTAATTCCTTTGAGAATGTAAATTCGTTTGTAAAACATGGAAACTAATCTTAACAAACTATTATTGAAAATTTACACATATTTTTAAAAAAATTAAAACTACTAAAATTGTTAAAAATGACAAAATTCAGTCATCTTGGTTCCATTATAAACTACACAAAACAAGTAACTGACCAAGTTTTTCATAATGTAGAAATAATAAAAAAGTCATCAGCTCGAAAATATAAAATACCTGTTTTAAGAAAAATACATTGTTACCAACAAAACTAGTACCAACTGAAATCAAGGCACCAATTTTTGAATAATTTAAGATTTAATTTATATTATTTTAATTCAATATCTTTGAAAATAGAAAAAATTAAAATTATTGATATATCTGTTAGTGTTGGATTTGAAATCTACATAACATTTCTTACTTTTGTTTTTATTTGATTTTATAAATCCCTTTTTGCAGTTGCCAATTGCAAAAGTCCTACTAGTGGAAAGAAATTAATTTTTGACTAGTGTGGCCAATGTATTTATTAGTCGTTTAAGTTTACATAAAAGTGATTGTAGATTACATCCTGACAGATGTGCATTAGCAGAACATGTAATTGATAAAGACCACGTTATGGATTTTGAATCTGTTAATATTTTAGACATACAAACAAATACTAAAAAAAGACTTTTCTTAGAAATGGCTCACATATCACAAGAACCTTGTACTATTAACAAGAAGAGTGACCATAAGAATCTCAGTGATATTTATCACTACTTACTATCAATGGATCACAATAATAAGATTTCAAATTTCAATTCTTAATCAAAAATTAATTTTTTTTAAAAAACTTTTATAATAATTTGACATTATCATAACCTACACTCTCCATTTTTTGACATAATTTTTATAACTTATTAGAAGGAAAAAAATGAAATTGTTTATCTGTCATAATGACAATATTTCAATATTTTTTAAAAAATTCAAATACCAATTTTAGCATTTAATATATATTTACCATTTTATATCAATCCTCAATTTACTGTAACTTGATAATGGAAATAAAAGTTTCCGAAAGCTTGTTAAAATAGTAAGAAGAGTTCACTTTTATAAACTTGCCGTTTCCCCAATATTTCTGGTTTTATACCTAATTAGTCGGCAAAGACTATCCTATATATATATATATATATATATATATATATATATATTGGTGAAAAAACGAGTAATCTCTGAAAAAAAAAATTTATATTTGGAACTATTTTTACATTTAATTTTTTTTGTTGTTCATCCGGTCTTTAGCCCTTCTCAGCCATATAGAAATCGAATTCTCCGTTTGTTTTTTATCCACAAATTTCTTTGCTTTTTCAGTAGCCACTAAAAAATAAATTTATATGGCAACGATTTTAAACTAAACTTTTATTCTATAAAACTAGATATTTTTATTATTGTAATTATTTATTAATACAGCCAACTGTACTGATTGGATAACTCATTAGTGATAATCATACTTAAAATCCTTTTAACAAATTCATATGTATTGTTACCACCAATTTTTGATCATTCTGTTACCTAAAACAAACAAATTAATATGTACCTAAAATTTACTTTAAAAAATGACATACGGATTTCGAAAAATTTTCTTCATTATTCAAGAAATCATTAAAATCTGTAAATTCGTCAATAGTATTTATAGGCAAATTGGAACCAGAAAAAACAGATTCTCCATAATAATTATCTTGTTCACGAGCTACATTATTTCTGTCTATTTGCTGCTCAAAATCTTGAAAGCGTGTTCTAATCAAATGTTGTTGTCTTAAAATTTCTTTCAAGAATCTTTTAATATCAGGACAACAACGACAGGCATTATTATTAGTAGATCTGCCTGATACAAAATCCAAATTATTTGGCCCAGTGATCGATGAGTGGATGCATTAGAAACCACATTTTGAGACACTAAAAAAATGTATATGTGTATACTTTCATACAGAGAGCGAAACGCAAAAATGTTTTTAATTTAAGTATATTAATTAACCAAACCCAAGAAAACAATATAACTAAATTTATATAATTAGTATTTAATTTATTTATTGTATGTATATTCTTACTTAAAGTACTTGCTTCATTTTGTGATCCACTGCCTCGAAATTACCGTCTGATGGCACCAGTTCTGGATTAATACCTAAAAAATCAATGAAATATCTGGAGTAATTTAACTTTAATTATTGCAAAGTTGGATGAATACTGAATAAATTGCTGAATCTACAAGTTAGGTCACCAGATTAATATTCAAAGCTTCTTATCATCAAAAACAAGGAGTAACAAATATTACCTATATAGGAATAGATTAGATATCATAAGTAAAAGTAGAAAACAATTTTTTTGCAACAAATATTTAATTACAGATGTCGAAGAATAAAAATATATTATTCTACGCTTCACAACTAGTTTTGAAAAATTTTTCAAAACTAGTTGTGAAGCGTAGAATAATATATTTTTATTCTTCGACATCTGTTGTTAAAACGCTTTACTAAATACGACAATTTTACAGGAAACTGTATTAATTCAAATATTTAATTCTCGATTTAATTATAACTACCTGATGGTCCACTTGAGCTTTTCTTAAATGTTGGGGGTTGTCTTACATAAACCTTATTATTGTCTAATGATTCTTCATCTGATGAACTATAATTTTTAATAATCCTTCGTCTTATTTAGATATTATTGATCTTCTGTCGTGCTGAGGTCACTTGTGTCCTCCTCCTTTCTTGATTTAGCTAGAGCCACTTCATAACTATCTATAAAATTACGAAGTTTGGGAAAAATAAAAACCATACGTTGCATCCTAAATATAGTAACTTTGTGACTTGGCCAGTGTGTGTTCAGTAATCCTGATTTGATAGCCTGAGTAATTTTATTAGCTGGTAAAGGTGGCCAATAACATTTATCCCCATTGTGAATCCAGCAAGTTGGTACAATATTTACTGTGTTATTACCAATAAATTTTACGACTGTCCATGTGTTTTTACTTTCTTCAGTAGCCATCATTATTATGGAAAATCTTTTAAAATAAATAAATATACAACCATAGATACAAGAAACTAGAGAAAACTTAACCATAAAACAATTATTTTACATTAGGTATGTACAAAAAATTGAATAAATTTAATATTTCAGAATTTTTTGTGGACACTGCAAATTTGATCTTAGACATAGCACTGATGGATTAAGAATCAAGGAATTGGTTTTGGTTTCAACTGTCAACTGGTGCACTTTGGGTAAGTATTTAAAATTATAATTGAAAATATTTTCTGAAAAGTTGTAGAACAATGATCCCAACTTTTGTATTCACCTTCTTTTTCCACCTGTATCACCCAGGGAAGTATCAATGCATCAGAATTTTCATTGGGTTTGGGTTCTACTCGAGGTTCTAATACAGGGTCGTCAAATAATTCTGGTTCAATATATATACTCTCACTGCTAAAATTGTAGTAATAATTAGGTAGCAGTTCAAAAGAGCTACTAGTACTAGTTTCAGCGATTAACAGTTCACTATAATAATAAAATGAAAAATAATAATTATCTCTAACTTTAATTATTCCAAAAAAGTAGGACGACTAACAAAATTTCAAAAATTAGTAAAATTATTACTCAGTAATCTGCGGTTATTACAAACGCAACGAAAATGACATCGTGTCGTTTGTCATTTGTCATGTAATTGTCAAAAATGTCATTTCATACAACAGGGGTTGCGTATTCGTGAGGTCACTGTGCAAGTGTGAAATTCCATACCTCCGCTGAGCAAATCCTGCGTTTAAAATTTGTCATTTTCTTGTTGATATGTATTGTTCAATTAGTGTTAGTTTTATATTTAATTGAGTATTTTATATGGCATTGGTGGAAGAGCAGGAAAGGACTACTCGTCTGAACCTGAACCAATCTAGCCATTTATCCACATCAGTTGGAAACATTCGAAAAATTGTCTCTATTTTGTAATGTTCATCTTACACTATATTGTGTTCCTGTTATATACTTAATGTGGTTAATAAATGTATTATTATTATTAAATAATTGTCTAATTTGACTTGGCAATACGAAGTTCAGATTCATGAAAGGTTATTTATAAGACGAAAAAGTACATACATAAGACATTTAATTTAGTACATACATAAGATGTTCAATTTAGTACGTACATAGGACATTCTATTTAGGTCTCTGGTCGTAAAGACCTAACGTGACCCTAAAACGTACCTACATTGCTGATTGGAAATAGTATTATTAGCGATGTCCGTTTTTTACTTAAGGAATGTTCTCTATACGTTTCCATTACCGCGGTTGATTTCCAACCACCGAAATTTTTCACTGTTAAGACATCACCTCCTGCATCTGCAAGGATAGTAGCCCCTGAACGGCGGAAACAATGTCCCGTATATAAATTCGCATCTGGTAATTTTAAAAATTCAGCAATTATTTTTGGCTGATTACCAATTTTGTTAATTCCGACTACTTGTTTGGTACATTTTCTTTTTCGGTGATTGACAAAACATTGTTCTATATCTGGTGGTCAAAGCAGAATATATTGTTTGGAAACCTCGTAAAACATGCCAGAAATTACAAAGGATCGGTCTGTTTTTGATTTGTATCAATTAATTTAACTTGAATTTCATTTTCTAAATCTCTAACATGATTCATCTTTAAATTTTTCAATTCTTGACGACGACATCCTCCAGAAATTCCAAAAATCAACACTACCTAAAATTTTATGAAAATTACTATTTATAATTAAAATTTTAACAATAAAAATAACTGGCCAAGTGCGAGTCGGACTCGCGCACGAAGGGTTCCGTACCATTATCTATAATAAATATTCTGCTAAATATTTCAAGCTTTTACCTGTTGTCGTTATCAATATCGAGCAGAATAATTATTTAGAAATAAAATTAAAATTTACAAAAAATTTCCCCACATGGATTAGAACTCTGGTCTACCGAGTGAGAGGCTGGGATACTTACACTTACCGAGGAATATACTATTCACCTATCTATAACGACAAATGTATTACATAATTTTATAAAAACTGACGTTTGTCAGGAGTCCCCTTGAATATTCATTTTATTCTGTTTTTAGTTAGTAGTTTTATTTCTGTATCTGTTGTTATAGCGGCAACAGAAATACATCATCTGTGAAAATTTCAGCTGTCTAACTATCACGGTTCATGAGATACAGCCTGAAGACAGACGGACGGATGGACGGACGGACAGGAGTATTATTTATTGATTCATCATTGGAATCACTAATTTTTACTAATATTTTTCTTAAAAACTATAGAAATATTTTGACAAGTTATTTTGATGTTTTGTTGAAATTGAAAAAAAGATGAGTTGACGGGTACTAAACGCAAATGCTGATTGGTGGTGATGTATATGAAATCATATCCGTTCAGTTAACCGAAATGGCCTACATTTTCCTTTCCTTTCCTTTCCATGTGGGTGTAGAAAAATAAAATCAATCTTAATATGACAATGTGTAAAAACAAAATTAAGTGATTCTCAAATTTAGATGTTATATTAGTAAACAGTATTTAAATAATGCGCATTAATTTATGAAAACGAACATTGCACTATATTTAAAATGATCATTTTACAAAGAGCAATGATAGGTATATCTGAATATATTTATTTTATATTCCTCTCAGTATTCTCAAAAAAGGGCTCGATCCACGGAAAATACGTGACAAAAATGACGAACTGTAAATAGTTAATAGTAAACATTCCTAAAAAATATCAATTCAAATAGCATAACTACACTTTTTTTTTATTAACAACTCGTATATTTACAATATCTGCTTCTTACAGAGCATTAAGAAAATGTGTTGGTTGAGTAGGCTTGGAAGGGAAACACCCATTAGGCGGCTCGCATACCGAAGCAATACGCAACTAGCAACAAGCAATAAGGGATAATAATATTGTCGATACTTATTTCACATTTATTCAAATCGGGGTTCGTACACCGACACAACGTGATATCGTTATCGCCTGTCCAGAGCAATCTTTGTTGCTAGCGACACGGCGTGCGTGTTGAAATACAATAAATTGCCTATTGGTTGGCAATATTTACAAAATATAGGTTAGTTTGTTTTTATTTTTGGAGTACTTTTTATATACTTAATTAACTTTTTTTAGTATTATTATTACTTTATTATTGAACATGTCGGACGATCCTGCTTTTAACATAAAGTTTGTGGAGATGGTGGAGAAGTACCCATGTATTTACGACTATAATGTAATGGGAATGCCTCGTCTCCTACAAAGTAAAATGGAAAATCTACATCATCATTTGGCAATGGTCTTGCCTTTGGAATAAGAAGTTTTTCCTTGTTTAGCAATCTTCCAAGAGTGGAAGACCGGAAAACTGCACCGTCACTCATTCTACCTGCTTCACCGACATCAATGGTTAGAAAAATTCCATCAGTATTTGCACAGGCCATCAGTCCCACCGAAAATAAACTCTTGTAATTATAATAGTGCGATCCAGTGTTGTAAAATTTTTTTCGATGGAGCCTATGCAGTTTGGAAGATCCCATAGTTCGTAGTATCGTTGTGCCGCAGATTGCCAAATTGCCTTTGTTGGAACAGGCATAAACAGTGGTTGAAGAACGTGCCATATAGCCTTTGTACATTCTTTAACAATGAATCCTATAGAAGTATCTCCTCTCATAAATATATGGGTGAGGGCATCCTGTACCTAGATACCTGCAACAAAGTTATATAATTATTTTTTTTCAGGTTCCCAATGCAATGAAAAGTGGGAGAATCTTCGAACGGCCCTTGCAAGAAGCATTAAAAAACCACCAGCAGTAAGCGGAGCCAAGAAAATTAAAGATTATTACTTGAAAGATGTAATGCAGTTCGTTAGGCCGTTCATGAAATCCAAACCGCAACAAGTAAATTTACCTACAGAAACAGAGCCCAGTTTAAATGAAGAAAATAGTGAATCTGAGGAAGCAGAGATGAATAATGACGATAATTCAGAACAAGATATTACAGCCTCAGTAGAGTCTCAAGAGAAGCACACAGATGTCACAACTGTCGTTAACGTTAAAAGTTTTCAAACAAAAAATTCATCTACTGCAGGGCAATGTTCAAATATTACAAGCATTGGACCTTCTGAAAAGCGGAGGAAAGTTTCTACAAGTACCCTTGATGAGGCTGATAAATGTTTTATAGACTTCGTCAAGGCAAAAATCCGAACACCCCATTCAGCTAAAGAGAAGTCTAATCCAGACCTGCAGTTTCTAACAAGTTTGCTTTCAGATGTAGCAAAATTAACTGACTATCAAAAGAGACAGTTTAAAAGAAAAACACTTGAGCTTCTAGCCGAGCTTCTGTGTGATGGTCCACCGCAAAGTAAGACTGTAGTAGTGGCATCAACACCAGCTCCCAGCCTTGCTTATTCCAACTACTCAGCTCAGTCCAATGTTTCAACTCATTCAAGTCATTCGTTTCCAACAAGAGAATATGAAGAACAACCAACACCTAAACAAACATATATTCAGACCTTCGCGCCAGGTTTATCAGAAGGAAACTTCTCATTTCAATAACTTCAATTTAACTATTGTAATGTATTTTTTAAAGTTTATTTTTCAGCAAAATACTACTATTTCAAATATATTAAATATACTTAATACACCTTACCTGAGTGTAATTAATACTTTCTCTTGTGGTGTGATCGCATCTCTATAGTTAGTATCTTGTTTGGTAATATAAGGTACTAACATATCCACTAGTGTTGAAAAAGTATCTGGACTCATCCGATAACAGTTCTGAAACTGGGTGGGATGAACCTTCAATTCATTGGCCCATAAACTTGCTCCATGATTCTTGAGTACTTGAAAGGAAGGATGAATCCAATATCGTCTTCGTTTCCTATTTCTCCTTCGCCTATACTGCCACATTATTACTACTTCATCCTCATCAGACGACGACATTTGAGACTAGTAATTTTTATTATTATTTATTAATTTCGTCGGCGCGAACAACGAAATTCTAGAATAAGCAAATGAGCAATATTTCAGGGTCTTGACCTCGGCTTGACCCTGTATGAGATTACCCTACCGTATCTCTGGCGCGCCAGGTCTCAATTCTCCTCTCTTTCTCCCCCACTCCACGAGCCAGGTGGCGGCGCTGCGGCTCCGTGTCATCCCGTTGATGCACGAACGCTCGCTGCCGTTCCTCAGTACCCTTCTATGTTTCGAAGCGATCGCATGGGTCTCAAGCTAAGAAAATAGACGCACAACGTCGTGAGTGTGTGTTAATATAAACCTGTAAGTACCAACATGTATACTATACCATATTTGTTTTTTCTTTCACAGGGATAAATTATTAAATGCCGTTATGGTATTCGGCATAGAATACTTCCGTTGACGGTTTCGTAGTCCTGTAACTTTTACAGACTAATTAGCTGTAGCTTCCTTACTTATAAGGCAATTATTGCCCATGACCTAATTACGGCTTACTTTAGACGAAACCACAATACATTCAGCATAACCCCAAATGCAGCTGCAAAGCTCATTTTGAGAAAGCCAAGTCGAAACGCCGCAAGGCTTATTTTGGCGAGCCGCACGGCTCATATTAGCGAGCTTCACGATATATAGGCGAGCTGCATATCATATTGAATGAGAGGCACGGCTCAGATTAGCGAACCACATGATAGTAGCCCACGACCTGCATGACATTTCGAGCATTCACTAACAAAAATTTCTTCTTCTTACCTTTAGATAACAAACTAAACAATGGCTCTGGAAGAGCAATATAACATACTTAACACAAAAACGCTGCGAGAATTGTCTAAAATCCCAGCAGAGGCTCCTGAGGAACAAGCCATCCTTGACCTTTTGGAAAAACTGGCGGAAGACTCACTCCCCGATGGGTGGCGTAACTGGAAAATAACCAACTACGACCTGGAGGAACTAACTAACACTTCCTCCAGCCTCCTAAACAAGCTAAGATATGGTCTCCCCACTAGTAAGTTACCTACCAAGCTCAAATCCAGGGTTATTATTATTATTTTATAAAAAAAAATGTTTCAGTTGGAATTGTACGGGCTTTCAATCAAAACGCTACTAGTCTACCTGAAAAAGCCTTCAGGGAATATAAAGTCCGGATGTTGAAATTCCCTTTTTGCGTAGGATTAATAAAATCGCCAGTCACTATCATGCAGAATTAGAGGATCTAAGATTCAACACGAGTTGGTAGTAGCAGCCTTAGAACCTATTAAACCTTAATTAGTCTCCAGGGAGACAGCGGCCTTCCAGTTGTCACAAAATAACAGTGACAAAGACACCTCAGAGGAAGAAAATCTTTCCCCACCCAAGAAGGAAACTAGGATGGATAGACTTGAACGTCAACAAGACGAAATGCGTAATATGATGACAAATTTTATTAATTCGATTCAAGAAGATAAACATGAGATAATGCAAGAGGCTTGCTCTGAGGATGAAGAAATGGACGAAGACAAGGAAAACTGGTCGGACACAGATTCAATAGACGAATCGGAAACCTGGATACCGTCATCCTTGGAAACCACAAGCACTTATGAACCGAAAGATTTTGATTTCGACCCAAATATTATAGAACAAGAGCCCGTAATCCCCGCTCCCAGTAAGAAAATGGAGAAATTCGGAATTGAGTGTCAAAAGCTCGGCACGAAATCGTTCAATAGAATCAGATATCTGGAAATTCAAAAGAAGTTTAGAGCTTTTCCGGTATTTAGTGACTTAAAAATCAACCCACAATTGAATATTGAAAGTTATCCTATGGATGAACTTGCTAAGTCAGAGTGCTTTACAGCTTGCATGTCACATGGCCTCCTCCTACAACGGGAAGCTTTTTCAGAAGGCTTAAAGAAGCTTGTAGACTAAACCCCGACTGTAAAGGAAATGTACAATCGCTACTCTGGAACGAAAACGCAAACTTCAAATCGTTATCAGACGACTTATTACAACTAACGTGCGGACGTCGAGCCGATATAATAGAACAAAGGCGCAAAATGGTGAAGCCAAATAATGGATATGTCACCTCCCTCCTTAAAAATATTCCTCCATCTACCACTCACCTTTTTGAAGAAAAGGAGTTCTCTGAATTCTACAGACAACACTCTAAGGCCTTTCGTACACCTTTCAAGAGAACGATTAAATCAAACCACAAACACCTTCAATCCAAGTTTTCTAAGTCGGACACCAACTTTCCTCGATCTTCAACCTTCAAATCAAATACAAGTGGATCAGGCACCCATAACAACAAGAAATCAACAACTACAAAACGTAATAGTTACTCTACCAGTTACTCAAAGGGAAAACCAACATTCTCCAATAAAAAAACAATGATTATTTCGAAGGGGGATGCCTGAGGGGATTTGGAGAAAGATGGAAGGTTATGGGAGCACCGAAAGGAGTATTAAAAATTATTCAGGGCTAATCAATTCCATTTATAGCAAAGCTCCCCCTAGTTCCATTTATCAAACAAAACCCACAGCACTTTCAAACCCTGGGTATGGACACAGAAATCCAATAGATGTTATCCCCACTAATCTTGAAACCTTCAAATGCGGATGCAGGATTTCTTTCAAAAATGTTCCCCAGACTGAAGCCAGATGGAACTCGAAGACCAATATTCAATTTAAAACGGTTAAACACGTTCCTGAGTCCCAAGAAATTTCACCTTATGCACCATTTCAAAGTTCCAAATTTTCTTCCAAACCAAGACTTTCTCATCAAATTAGACATAAAGCAAGCTTACTGCCACATACCAATAAAACCATCGCACATAGGTTTCTCTCAAAGATCTACGAAAACCAAATACTTCAAATGACATGCTTGCCATTCGACCTATCAAGCGCCCCATTAGTTTTCGCCAAGGTCTCGAACTGGATAGCCAGTCTATTAAGAGATCGCGGCATGAGAGTAATTGTCTATCTGGACGATTTCCTGCTGGCAAATCAGGACATAAATACTTTAAACTCTCAATACACTCAAGCACTAACCCTCCTAGAGTTCTTAGGATGGAACATAAATACCGAAAAATCTCTGGCGACCCCAAGGAAAACCGTAGTTTATTTAGGAATTACCTGGAACACCGAAAGAAACACGATATACCTGCCAAAATCGAAAGTTATATCAATCACAAAAGATCTCAAATTCGTTTTAAAGAGAAAGAGATGGAACTGGAAAATATCCAGAGCTATTCTGGGAAAACTAAACTTTGCGTCTTTCGTAGTTCCGTTGGGGCGCCTCCATTCAAGGCTGATACAAAAAGCCAGTATAGTTCTTCCACAATCGTTGCCCAAAAGAAACTATCCAGTTCCGCCTCAAGTAATACAAGAACTTCGATGGTGGCTAAGACACCTGAGCTCAAAAGGACCTCTGTTTCCCAAGGATCCCCAAACATTTATCACGACAGACGCCTCAGACACGGGGTGGGGAGCCCTCTTAGGCAATACATCAATAGGCGAATTATGGCAGCCAAACCAAAAGAAGTGGCATATAAACCAAAAAGAGTTTTATGCAGTATTGGAAACAGTACGGAGACATGCATATCAGCTAAAAGGCCAGACAATCCTAATTCAATCGGACAATCGGACAGTTGTGGCATACATAAAAAACCAGGGAGGCACAAAATCGAAAATCCTGCTGGACATGACCAAAGAACTGCTTACTCTAACGAACAGCTTACAGATATCGGTATTAGCCCAATATATTCCAGGGAAATGCAACGACCTAGCCGACAGTCTCTTCAGGAAGAGACAAATGGCGGATTGGCACCTATCACCGGAAATAACTCGACAGATTTTTCAGAGTTGGGGAACTCCAAGCATAGATCTGTTTGCGATGAACGCCTACAATATATGTACCGAGGGATGTCAACGACCTGAACGCACACTACATAGATGCATTCAGCAGGACATGGGACTACAGCTTGGCGTGGATATTGCCTCCGCCTTGTATGATCCCGCGTGTTCTACGACACCTAAACTCTGCAAAAGGAATATACTTACTAGTGGTTCCAGAGTGGGACAAAGTCTTTTGGAATGCGGATCTGAGAAGCCGATCAATGGCCCCCCCAATTCGAATCACCAATCTAGACAGACATCTGATAGACGCCACTGCGGGAACTCCCCTTCGTCAAATAAACAAACTTGGTTTGGAGGTTTGGAAAATACGGGGTGAGCAGAGTGCTTAGATAACTGGCAAGATGAGGATATGAATCTTTTGGAAACTTCTCGGCGAAAGTCTCCTCTTAAGACCTATAAAGCTCCATGGAAAGCCTGGCTAACCTCAAAATTAAAAAATATTCACCACAATAACCCAAAAGCCGAGGAGGTTGCTCAATACTTGGCTTATCTACACCGAATCAAAAAGTTATCACCAGCTACTATAAAGGTCCACAAATCCGCAATAGCTACGTTGTCAAATCCTCAGAACCCCGGAAGCCTATCTAACCACCCCCTGGTCAAACGTATGATCAAAGCAATTGAAAATAGCAAACCACCGATTCAGAAAAAAGTTATATGGGATGTAAATATTCTAGTTAACTGGCTGAGGAAGGAAAATCAAGACGAACACAACCTTTTCCAGGTTGCTAGACGGGTAGCCCTCATTCTACTTCTTGCCTCAGGCAGACGTATCCATGACTTAACACTTTTACATATTGACAAAGGAAACTTAGAGTTTCATAGCGATTCCATTGTGCTGTTCGGTTCTAAAACGGATAAAATCTCTCATAGACAATCTGGGAGGAAACTTACCAAAAGCGATGAGAAGTCTATGGATCCCATATCTTGGATAAAATGTCTTATCAAACTCACCGATAAAAGAAGAAATGCACGACCGAACCTAACTGAATTATTTATAACAGTGAGAGGTAGGGTCGATAAGGCTTCAAGATCAGTAATCGCGGGCTGGATCAAGTCAGCTTTTAAAGAGGTGGGAATTAATTATTCCCCAGGAAGCATCAGAACGGCTGTAGCTTCATCTCGTTTTCTTAACGAGATACCTCTAGACACTATTCTCAAAGAGGGCAACTGGAAGGGGAAAACGAACTTTTTTTAAACATTACTATAAGGAAATTGAAAGATCTCACCCTAACTCTACGGCTGTTACACTAACCGAGAAGACTTTTGAACCAATTTAATAACGATTAAATGGTTATTTATTTTTCGTTCCCGTATGTTAGCTCATTAGAATTGAAATTTTGTTCATCATTAGTTAGTATTATGAAACTGATTTGTTGACATTAGTGCCTAATAATAGTTCAAAACAAACACTGTTAACTTAATATTAAAAACTAGATAAAACTTTGTTTAAAATGACAGGTACCTACTTAGTTTAGTTTCATTTTATTCTTTAAGATGGGACGAAATTCCGCACCTATAGGAAATGCATACAAGAAAGCATATTTTAGACATATTTTACCCATACAATTTTGTACCTGCTATCCTTGGAATTAAATAATTTTATTTTGCTTGTACCTTATTTATTTTCTCACAGTACCCTTTTCCTCGTCGTCAGAAACCAAAGAAATCTCATACAGGGTCATGCCGAGGGCAAGACCTGAAATACTAGTTTTCTTCCATTCTGGTGGAAAACTCTTATATTATTGATTTGGTGTGCGAGATCAGCGTTAACATATATTGCGTGTTGCTTATTGTCTATTGCTAGTTGCTCATTGCTATTGCTTCGGTATGCGAGCCGGGTTAGTGTTTCTCCTTATTGATTATTTCTATTATAGCTTAAGTCTTCAGGCCATATTTTGCGTAGTCTTCTCGCATCAGATCCGTTGTTGTATAGTTCTTCAATTAGGCGGTTGTCATAGTTGGTGATTCGGTCTATTTTTTGGGCGATCTTTTTTTATTTCTTCCGTAACAAAAGGAATGTTTAGATCAGTATGCAGAGTTCTATTGCTAATATACCATGGTGCATCTACGATTGATCTAAGTGCTTTAGACTGAAATCGTTGTATTGTTTTGATTCTGGTTGGTTTAGCACATACCCAAAGCTGTACTCCATATGACCAAATAGGTTTTAAGATTGCTTTATATAGAATAATCTTGTTGTTTAACGACAGTTTTGATTTTCGGCCGAGCAGCCAGTACATGTGTCGAAACTTGATGTCCAACTGTCGGCGTTTGGTTTCGATGTGTGTCTTCCATGTAAGTTGTCGATCTAAGTGAAGCCCAAGGTACTTTGTTTCGGTTTTGACAGGTATAGGTATATTATTCATTGTTAAAGGTGGGCAGTTGCCATGTCGAGTTGTAAATGTAACTTGTACCGATTTGGTTTGGTTGACTTTTGTTCCCCATCTACTATACCAGTTATTGAGGAGGTTAATATGTTGCTAGATGTTTTCTGAAGCTCTATCTGGGTTTTCATCCACTTATAGTATTGCTACGTCATCAACAAAAGATGATATAGTGGTGTTTACGGTTTCGGGTATATCAGACGTAAGGTAGAGTGGGGTAAGAGCGACCACTTTTTTGTTAGTGTGAATTTGAAATAAAGTTAATGAAACAAGTTTTGCTTCATAGTCTTCAAATTTGGTGTGCCGATTCCTTGATGGATGTTTTAACTGAAGTGTAATGCTTTTTGGAAAAGTTTTTTAATTTTCGAGAATCATGTAAAAAAAATTAAGCAGTCAGGTGATCGCACTTTCCCATCTAACCTGGGAAAGTGCAATCACATTTGTTTTCGACCATAGAGAGTGTGACTGATGGAATCGGGTAAGTGCAAAACACTTTCGGCATGCAAAATAATTATATCTGAACCAAAAAACTAACTTTTATTTCACAGAAAACGTAAAAATTGCTTCAAAAGCAAATACAAAATGAATTCTATTTTTCAACATACAAAAAATAACTTCACCAAGAAAGAAAATAGTGACGATACTTCACTTTAAATATTTTTCTACCTCAGAATAACAAAAATAGTATCTTCCTCTGCACTGACGTGGCTGTTTCAACACTTTCACAATATTTTCTCGGCTTATAACGTCGATATCTTCTACGTCTGGGAAGACAAAAAACTGTTCCTTTCCTTTTTTTTTTCGCAAAAAGGAGCATTTGAATTTCAACTGATTTTCCAACTCAATAATTTCACTAACTTTCCCTAGAAATCTCTTAGCATATTTTTCATTTGTGTATTCTGCAAGCACGAACATTCCTACTTCTAAGGCGTTATGGTCTTCCTCATTCTGTTTTTCGGGGGTCATTTCCATCTGGTTGGGTGCATCCAAGGGTGGATTTAATTCTATTTTCTCTGCTGAATCAAGGTTTTCCATATTTGAAAGGTCTTGCAAACTGGAAAAGCTTTCGGGGTCCGTATCATCATCTGACTCTTGATAAATTGGTTCACTGACGTTTTCACTATCTGCAGAAATTTTCCTGGATTTTATTTTAGCTGGTTTTGATTTTGTTCGAGCACTTATTTCAGCTGGCTTATCAATGGTATCTCCCTTTACAGTCGTAATAACCTCTGCACCTGGAGCAATTTTTCTTCTTGCCTTTGTCACCAATTGCGACCTTGATTCTTTAAATGTTTTCAGTAAGAGATTTTGGAAACTGGAGTTCATAGTTGTATGGCTGCAGCTTGGCCCAGGTTCACTTGCTCTTACAATATCCCCAAATGCCCCGTCATCTGTGATTTCTGTTTTATCGGCCTCTCGATTTTCAACTATTGTTGCGTTGCTTTTTTGTTCTTTCCACCTTCCTAGAGCTTCTGGATCATATACCGATTCTTCAATAACTTTTCCGTTATAAGGGACAATACCCGCCTTTTGAAATCCACTTTCTACCACTGATAAAGGCAAGCATTTCCAAGTTTTTCCCAAGAGCAACGAAAACTCTTTTTTTGGAATTTTTTGTCCCGGATGGCCTCTTTGCCATGCAACCAAATTTGCGTCCCATTTGCATTTGAAGGATTTGAAAACAGCTAGATCTAATGGCTGCAACAGGTGACTGGTGTGAGCAGGGAGTTTTAAAATTGTAATATTGTGTTGTCTAGCCAATGTAGCAATTTTTTCGGCCACGTGCGTCGCGTGCCCGTCATGAAGTATCAAAACTAGCCGTTCGTTTCCTAAAAATGGAATCAGGCTTTTCTCGAAATAATTTGAGAATATGACCGAAGTCATCCATCCCTTGGGGCTTGCAGCATATGCAGTATCTGGGTAACACTCATTAGAGTCTGGTAACCAATTTTCCCATACATTTTTTCCTTCAAATTTTATTAAAGGTGGTGCTTTAGTGCCAGCAGCATCTGCTGCTGCTAACCAAGTGATATTCTCTTTTCCACTACCACCTGTTAATCGCGAGGATGGCTTTTTTGCCAACAACTTTGGTCTTTGACGGATCAGTGAAGGTGGAAGTCTCGTCCAAGTTCCAGATTCTATCGGGTTTATCGAATAGGTCCAATACAGCTAATGTCTTGAATAGTAAATCAAAATATTCATTGATTATTAATGGATCTGTCATTTTCTTCCTGACGTATTCTACCGATTGTGGTTTTTTAATTGACAGACCATGTCGCCGCTTAAAAGCTAGAAACCAATCATCTCCCGGTCTATTGAAACGAAACGGTGTTTAAATTTCATTGACTGTCACGAAATTCTCGATGCAGTCCAAAACTTCTTTCCGGCTCAGACCAAAGCCCCATTTTTCCAATATGGTAAGGTACTCCGCTAATCTTTTTTCCTCAGTCAATGGCAAAGCTGGTGCTCTGCTACCAGTTTGGCTTTTGACTCTTCGTCTGTGGGTTACGATACAATTTAAAGTTCTGTAGGGTATTTTGAATGAAGCTTTCCTTATGGTCAAAATGCCTCTTTTTATCTGGTCTAAGGCAATATCAATATCATCTTGGGAATAGCCGGTGCCACGAGATGATTTTCTCTTGTAATTCCTCACCATCTCTTCGGTAAGTCTGGAAAAACGAATAAACATTCAAATCGGGAAAGAGCAATCACTTGATTGCACTTTTCCACCCACGTGTGATTGCTCTTTCCCTGACTGGAATATCCTCGGGTAAAGTGCAATCACCCACGCTATTTCCTCAAAAATGAATATTACACATCAACTAACTATATACACATTGACTTACCAATGTTTAAAATATCGTGAGACTATAGAAATATATGATTCTATATTAGAACTGCTACTTTCCTCACAATCTCCACGAGCCCGTTACACTAAGGTTAGAATTCGAAATCAGCTGATGGCGTTTGACAGCTGAAGTATCGCCGAAAAAAAATTCCCAGCCCCAGTCCGTGTGCTTGGCATTCCAGTCTCCACCAATAATTAATCTATTTCCGAGCGTTTGAAATAAATCTTTATATTCTTCCGTTGTAATAGCATGTCGAGGGAGACTGTACAGAGCAGTTGCGTTGAAGTGCCAAGGCAAGGCTCTTATCATAATACTTGTTGCTTGAATTCTTTCGGTTTGATATTTTGGAAGTTCAAAGTGTGAAATGGATTTGCGGATAATTATTACAGTGCCCGCGTGAGCAGTTCCATCAGGATGAGGCGTACTGTAAGTATTATATAATGGAATACTGAAAGTTGTCCTGTCAGTAAAATGAGATTCCGAAACAAGTAAAATATCAACCTTTTTTAGATTTAAGAACGTTATTATTTCTTGCCTATGATTAAGCAAGCCATTGGCGTTCCAAGTCGCTATTCTAAATATATTTATGAATGTAGTTTTCCAATAACTGTGGTTAGCAGATTCAATATCATGTTGTTTTGGCTTATCAGCTGGGAGAACATGTTCTTGAATTCATATAAAAATGTTGTTAGTTGAATTTTGTTCTACTTGGGGTATGCTTTGAGTTGTAGCTTGTGCATATGTTCTTGGTATTGTCGGTGTGGGGGTTTGCCCAGTTGTGGGTGAAGTTCCATTAGGTTGGAATTGTCTCTGTTGGATTGCTCGCATGTTTTGATTTTTTGATAAGACTAACTCTTTATGTACTCAGCAGCCTCTATAATTTGCGGAGGTGTTCTTCTCCACATAGTACGCATCTCGCGGGAGTGTCCTTGGGCTTTTTGCATATTTTAGAGTCATGTTCACACAGTTAAATGGTTTTACACAGTATGATTTTGAATGATCGTGGCCTGACATCTCATGCATTGTACTATATTATTATTTTTTTCTTGGAGCTTCTACAGTTATTTTAGTGTGGAACAGGAATTCTTGTTTAAATATATCCTTTTTGTTGGGGTTCCATGTCTACGAAGGATAGAGATAATGGTTCTTCGATGACTCTGTGCTTCACATTCATTATATTTCGGATTTTGTGACCTAGTTTTTCTAGCTCTACTTTTATATCATTTATGGGAATAGTATGATGAAGGTGTCTTATAACTATTCTATATGCTCGTTCCTTTTTTATTTGGTAGGTATGGTGCACGATATTCTCATCTTTTAGGTATCTCGCTAGTTTCCTATATGTATCTATCGTTATTGCAGATATTTTGACGGTGTCATTAGGAAGTGCTCTTGTGTAATACGTTTCTTGTTCCGTTATATTAGTTAGGTTTTCCACCATTTCGTTGAAGTTTTTTACTCCGCATATGAATATTGGTGAGGGCTTCAGTGGATTTGGTCGGTTTTCTCTGTTACCGTTTTTGTTGTGGTTTATCTCAGTCTCATTTCTATTCGATAGTACGTCGAAGCGGTTCTGTAGTTTTGTGGGTGGAGCGCTTGGGCTAGTGGGTTCATTGTTTTGAATGTCTCTCTTTCTTTTACTGACAACTTGCCACGGATGTTTCTCATTTGCTTCCTCATCGCATGGATCAAGATCTACAGGGTGTCACAGAATAACTATTCCTAATTTTCAGAAATGACAAAGGGCACTTAAATGAACATTTTTTATCAATAAACCAGTGTCCGGAAATTTCTCGTTATCAAGATAAACTAGAAATCTTAAAAAAAAATTACATCAGGTAAGAGTAGTTACTCACTAAATTATTACTACTAAATTATGTTAGAAATAATACTGCATCAAACTTTATAAAAATTGTTCGAAGATACGACCACCATTTTCGATACACAAGCTATAACGATGTGCAATCGACTGCCAAATTCTTCGAAATAGCTTCGGACGTTCACGAATATCATCACCACGCCAGAATAATTCAAGCCACTAACTTTTCTTCTGTATTATCAGGTGTCGCATAAACCAGTGATTTAATATGACCCCAATTATAAAAATCAATTGGAGTCATATCTAGAGATCGTGCAGGCCAAGAAATCAGCCCTCCTCTTCCGATCCATCCTTTTGGAAATTGTGCATTTAGATAAGTAGATGGGCTAAGACAGATCAGCGACAAGTATAGGGGAAACAGTGTGTTAGAGAGAGAGAGAGAGATATTCATGGAGGTAATGTGTGTGACAGAGAGAGAGCGCCGCCGATCTACAGTCGTCCGCATGATTTTGCGCCATGAGGCGTCCGCCATTTTTAGTCCGCTCGCGAATAATTTTAATTTTAAAAAATTTTTAACTCGATCGAACCGCGAACCTACGCGTCAATAGCAATTGATTTTACATAGTAGTTGTTTATTGTATGTGAAGAAAGGTATTACATGCTGCAATAAGTATGGTAAAGAAGGTAGGGAGTAGAGTACGCATCGTACGAGTCGGGGTCGCGCGCTCACCGTACGCTAGGCTCAGTAAGTTGTGACGTAATCGAGACTGATCCGTTGCGATGATAACAGTGGGAGCGCGGCGATATACCAGGTTGATTAAAAGTAACTCTTTGGGAGGTTTTTTGAAAAAATGTACGATGATAACAGCGTACAGTCGTTAGAGAATAAAAATTAAAGTGTATCCAACACACCGAATGAAGCCTCGGCGATAATAACTCATAGCGTCGGCTACTGATATCTGAAATTTCGTAATATTACTAAGTAACGAATTTCGTAATATACCGGGGGGCTTGAAAGGCACTTATGTTGAAATATTACTAAGTAACGAATTTCATAATATACCGGGGGGCTTGAAAGTAACATACGATATAATATTTATACATGGCGAACTGAAGTATGCTTTGGAACGTGGCACGTCAAACGTCGCGTGCTACGTCAAACGCCACGTGTCACGTCAAACGTAACGTGTAACGGCGAACGTTACGTACTACGCCAAACGTCACAAGCTACGTCAAACGTTACGTGTCACGTCCAACGTGTGGGCTCATTTGTATTGAATTTAGTAAAGCGTTGTCTGCAGGTATTGTTTTGTTTAAGTTTGTAACATTCACTTGTATTTTCATGTTGTCAAATAAGACAGTTATATAGTTGTCATTTTTACATTAAAAGATTATTCCAGTACCAGTTTTTCATTTTCATATAATCACAATAATCCAAAAGGTTATGGGCCCAGATTACGTGAAATTGTAAAGGAAGATTAACTGCAGTAAATATCGTTATTTATTTTGTGCAAGAATTATTTGTGAACTCAAAAAAAAGAAAATTGGAAAGCAGTTTATTTTTGAAGTTTTGAAGCCGATAATTATTAAAAGACAAAATAAATGGAAGGCGATCGCGTTAATATTGAAAAGCTGGAAAGCGGCAGCAACTGGCTAACATGGAAGTTTCAAATGCGTCAGATTTTAGAAGCTAACGATCTTTTTGACTACGTCGATGGAACAAACGTCAAACCGACATCTGAATGTACAAATTATGCTAAGGAAATTGTGACTTGGAAGAATGCGGATGCTATGGCCAGACGAGCAATTTCCACGACTTGTATGAAACAGGCATTACTGCAGATTATGAATTGTGAAACAGCTCAAGAGATGTGGGAGACGCTCAAAAGTACGAATGAGCAAACATCAAAGGCAAATATTTTATTTTTACAACAAAAATATTATGGCTACACAAAACAACCGGAAGATGACATTGCGACATTTTTATCAAAATTAATGGAAATAGTGCAGCAATTACGTGATCAAAAAGAAATTATTTCTGAGTCCATGGTAATTTCGAAGATTTTAATGTCACTACCGTCCGAGTTTAATCATTTCCATAGTGCATGGGAATCTGCAAACGCAGATAGTCAAACTTTGGCAAATTTGCGGGCTCGTTTGATGGCAGAAGAACTTCGTTTGAAGTCGCAGGGTCAAGTTCAAGAAGTAGAGGCGCTAATGGCTAAGAGAATCTTCTCGAAGAAACAAATCAATAATTACAAGAAAGGAAATTCATCGAATAATAACAAAGCGACAGATAAAAATGACAAACCGTGTTACGGGACAAAGAATTATTTGTGCCTCTCTTTCAAACATCCAAAAATAAACTCTGTACCTACCAACTGCTATTTTATTAAAAACAGATCCTGATTGTTCTAAGTAGGATTAATACAATTAATGTCTCAGGAATCCTTTCAATTTTCTCAAGCGTCTCCATGAAGGGCACCTAAAAATAATAAATAAGTATTTACCACTTATTTTTTAGAACAGTATGAGATATAATAGGTCAAATATTTATATTCTAAATTTACAGAATATCTTATTTGAACATAGGATGATCACCAGATCATAAAAGTTAGTAATTGGAAAATGTAAAAGGCTTAAAGGTTATTTTGTTTACATGGTGTACAAAGTAGATGACAATCTGGTCATATCTGTCAATCTTAAAAATAAATCTTCTCAAAGTGATTTCAATCTTTCATCATAATGTCACTTTTCTATTCATAGATCTACTGATTAAAGATCATTGACCTTCCTTATCAATTGATAGTTTCTTCTTTTAATTTCTGTTATCAGAGCTTATCTCTGGTGTTAAGTACTTTGGTAATAAAGAAGTAAATGAAAAGAACATACCTTTTTTTCTAAGACCATCCATACGTAGATAGGAGATGGGTTTTCTTTTTTCTTCCATGTGAGGTTCGTGATAGACCACATGGTTTAGCAATTTTGCTAATTTTTGCAAATATATTTAAGTGAGCTTAGATTTTATTAGAGTGATCCTGTTGGAGCTCTACCACTCTGTATAAGTGGATATTTATTTTCGCTCAGCTTAAGTTCCTGTTTCCACATCCGTAGGCGAAACCACTTTGAGGCCACACAACTTCTACGGTGAGTTTAATTTGTCAGTGTACTATACTCAACCCTCATAACATTTAATTATTATTACCAAATACTTACACAAGCTCCTTTTTAGGTCTCTTCCTCTCTTCCTTTCTTTTCTTCGATCTATCTTCTTTCTTTGGCTTTATTTCATACATCGATATCTTCCTTTCGTTCCTGCATCGACATCATCTACACCCAGTCATCATATCGGATACACCTCTACCTACAGGATATAGTAAGCCACCATCAGTTCTTTTGGAGGGACACACCAGAGCACCCGATTGTAAACAGGTAACCTTCATACCTTACTCTTAACAAGGAATCCACGGGTTTGAGTAGAAAACACATTTGGCGGAAATAACAATTATCTTTATGAAAAAGTATTGTGAGTAGAGTATTTTGCCATACCTACTGAGGAACTTAGTTTCCTGGTGTCTTCACCCTCTGTTGAGGACAACTTGTATATTAGTTAATAACAATTGCACAATCACTAGAGTTTGTAAGCCAATGTATGCATACAAGGTAGTTCATAATATAATTCTGTATCCAACCACCCCTAAGGTAAGATTGGATAGTGTAAAACTTCTTTTTTTATAAATCTTCCCATGCTGCTATTAATATTAACCTAAATAATTTGTGAAAGCCAACTTCATATAAATCGTGAGGTACAGCGGAACTACTTTAGGGAGTTTTTAGCGTTACCACTTTTTAGGCAAGGCCTTGTGATTTTTTGAGTAGTCACATAACAACCAACAATATTTTATATTAAACCAACATTACATCTGTATCAGTTTTTTTATTTCGAATCCCACCCTGAGATTAACAGGACCTTCTAATCAAGGTAACAAAATGGCGCCCAACGTGGGTTGTTTCAATTTAAACGCATGCCGTTCGGTTTGCATAACGCTCCAGCCACGTGGCAACGTTTCGTGGAAAAGGTACTTGGTTACGACCTTGAAAACTATGTTTTCGTTTATTTAGATGATATCATCATTTGCACCTCTACCTTTGACCAGCATTTATACGTTTTGGGAGAAGTTTTGCGAAGACTTGCGGATGCAGGTTTAACCCTTAACAGGGATAAATGTAACTTTTGTAAGTCCGAGTTACGTTACTTGGGTTACGTGTTGAATGCAGCTGGTTTGTTGGTGGACCCAGACAAAGTAGAAGCCATCCTTCAGATACCTGTACCAAAAACGGTGACCGAGGTTCGTCGTCTGATTGGAGTAGCTTCATGGTATCGACGCTTTATTCCGGATTTTTCGTCCCTTACAGCACCTCTATCAGCACTTCTGCATAAAAATAAAAAGTTTCTCTGGGATGTAGATTGTCAAAAGGCTATGGATACTATAAAGAATCATCTTGTATCAGCTCCAATCTTGTCTTGTCCACAGTTCGACCTCCCATTTATAGTTCAAACGGATGCCTCAGATTTTGGTCTTGGTGCGGTATTGTTTCAGATCCAGGATGGAAAAGAAAAAGTCGTCTGCTATTTAAGCCGCTCGCTGACAAAAGCCGAAAGGAAATATACCACCACAGAAAAAGAGTGTTTGGCCGTTATTTGGGCAGTGGAAAAGCTTCGTCCTTACCTTGAAGGAGCACACTTTACTGTGTGGACCGATCACCATGCCTTACAGTGGCTGTACAAGATCAAGGATCCAATTGGTAGAATTGCTAGATGGAGTATGCGCCTTCAACAATTTGATTTTACGATCGTACACCGAAAGGGTAAGGATCAAGTCATTGCTGATGCATTATCTAGATCAGTACCTGCCATTGAATCCATAGATCACCATCCAGATAGTCTTCTAGATTTAAGTTCTATCCCCTCCTTGGACAAATGGTACAATACCATGATGGAGAAAGTTGAACACGACCCGGTGAAATATCCATTATGGAGAGTTGAAAACCAACGTCTCTATCGACTGACGAAGACAAACTACCCTAATCTTGTACATAATTTAGATAGCTGGTTAGAAGTAGTTCCTAGGGAGAAACGGAAAGACATAATAAGGAATCACCATGATCCCCCTACATGTGGTCATCTAGGTGTTTTCAAGACCATGGGACGCATTATAGAACGGTTTTACTGGCCGAAAATGAGAACAGATGTCGCCAAGTACATTAGAAGGTGTCACATTTGCCTTAGCACTAAGCCGCTACAGACGAAACCTGCAGGAAAAATGCTTAGCCAAACCCCTACTGTGACTCGTCCATGGGACTTGTTGTCCATTGACCTCGTCGGACCACTTCCCCGTAGTTCTTCAGGATATACTTAAATTTTTTCAATTTGTGACAGCTTCTCTAAGTTCGTTTTGTTATTTCCTATGCGCACTGCGACTGGAAATAAAATCGCCCAGATTCTGGAAGATCAAGTTTTCTTGGTGTTTGGTACTCCGTCTAGAATTATTTTAGACAATGGGTCTCAGTTTAAAAATAAAACATTCATATCTAAAATGAACGAGTATAATGTCAAGTTATGCTATCTTGCAAATTACCACCCACAGGCATCCCCTGTTGAGAGAATGCACCGCGTCCTCAAGACGATGATAAGTTCCTATGTGAGGGATAATCACAAGATGTGGGAGAAATATCTGCCAAAGCTTGCATGGGCTTTGCGTTCGGCAAAACATGAAGTTACCGACATGGCTCCGAATTTCATAATGTATGGAAGAGAAGTCACTGTTCGTGGTCGATCTCCATCGGATGTTCCCCAAGAAGATTTGCCGACTCCTGAAGACCGTTCCGAAGCCCTGAAGAAGGTCTATGAGGATGTCAACAAACGTCTCCGAAGAGCATATGACCAAAGTCGAAAGGGGTATGACTTGAGAAGAAGACCAGATAAGTTTCCTGTTGGTCAGCAAGTATGGAAGCGAAACTATTCCCTGTCAAATAAAGCGAATAACATCACCGCAAAATTTGCACCAAAATTCACTGGCCCTTTTGTAATTTCCAAAATTCTTTCTCCATGGAGTTACCAATTGAGAGATATAAATGGTAAAGATTGTGGCATATGGCATGCAAAAGACCTAAAGCATCATCCTCCAGATGATAGTGATGAAGAATAAGTCCTCAAAATTTTTTTGTCGTTTTGTATAAAGTTTTATATATAAAGTAATAGGATAAGCAACTTAAGATTATAACCGAATTTCAGATGTATGCTAACTAAGGCTATATGTTTTGTTAAAAGTTAGGAATGTTATATGAAGTTTCCCTTTTGACAAAGTAAAACTTCTTTTCGGGAAAGAGGGGTGTGTTACGGGACAAAGAATTATTTGTGCCTCTCTTTCAAACATCCAAAAATAAACTCTGTACCTACCAACTGCTATTTTATTAAAAACAGATCCTGATTGTTTTAAGTAGGATTAATACAATTAATGTCTCAGGAATCCTTTCTATTTTCTCAAGCGTCTCCATGGAGGGCACCTAAAAATAATAAATAAGTATTTACCACTTATTTTTTAGAACAGTATGAGATATAATAGGTCAAATATTTATATTCTAAATTTACAGAATATCTTATTTGAACATAGGATGATCACCAGATCATAAAAGTTAGTAATTGGAAAATGTAAAAGGCTTAAAGGTTATTTTGTTTACATGGTGTACAAAGTAGATGACAATCTGGTCATATCTGTCAATCTTAAAAATAAATCTTCTCAAAGTGATTTCAATCTTTCATCATAATGTCACTTTTCTATTCATAGATCTACTGATTAAAGATCATTGACCTTCCTTATCAATTGATAGTTTCTTCTTTTAATTTCTGTTATCAGAGCTTATCTCTGGTGTTAAGTACTTTGGTAATAAAGAAGTAAATGAAAAGAACATACCTTTTTTTCTAAGACCATCCATACGTAGATAGGAGATGGGTTTTCTTTTTTCTTCCATGTGAGGTTCGTGATAGACCACATGGTTTAGCAATTTTGCTAATTTTTGCAAATATATTTAAGTGAGCTTAGATTTTATTAGAGTGATCCTGTTGGAGCTCTACCACTCTGTATAAGTGGATATTTATTTTCGCTCAGCTTAAGTTCCTGTTTCCACATCCGTAGGCGAAACCACTTTGAGGCCACACAACTTCTACGGTGAGTTTAATTTGTCAGTGTACTATACTCAACCCTCATAACATTTAATTATTATTACCAAATACTTACACAAGCTCCTTTTTAGGTCTCTTCCTCTCTTCCTTTCTTTTCTTCGATCTATCTTCTTTCTTTGGCTTTATTTCATACATCGATATCTTCCTTTCGTTCCTGCATCGACATCATCTACACCCAGTCATCATATCGGATACACCTCTACCTACAGGATATAGTAAGCCACCATCAGTTCTTTTGGAGGGACACACCAGAGCACCCGATTGTAAACAGGTAACCTTCATACCTTACTCTTAACAAGGAATCCACGGGTTTGAGTAGAAAACACATTTGGCGGAAATAACAATTATCTTTATGAAAAAGTATTGTGAGTAGAGTATTTTGCCATACCTACTGAGGAACTTAGTTTCCTGGTGTCTTCACCCTCTGTTGAGGACAACTTGTATATTAGTTAATAACAATTGCACAATCACTAGAGTTTGTAAGCCAATGTATGCATACAAGGTAGGTTCATAATATAATTCTGTATCCAACTACCCCTAAGGTAAGATTGGATAGTGTAAAACTTTTCTTTTTTTATAAATCTTCCCATGCTGCTATTAATATTAACCTAAATAATTTGTGAAAGCCAACTTCATATAAATCGTGAGTTACAGCGGAACTACTTTAGGGAGTTTTTAGCGTTACCACTTTTTAGGCAAGGCCTTGTGATTTTTTGAGTAGTCACATAACAACCAACAATATTTTATATTAAACCAACATTACATCTGTATCAGTTTTTTTATTTCGAATCCCACCCTGAGATTAACAGGACCTTCTAATCAAGGTAACAACCGAAAGGCAAATGCTTCAAATGTGGAAAAAAGGGCCACTGGAAAAGGGAATGCTCGGAAAAGAAGACTAACTTCAACGGGAGAAAAGAAGAAAATTCAAATGATGCTTTTATTTGTTACAAAACAACAAATAGAGACCAAGATACTTGGATTTTGGACTCAGGTGCAACTGATCACATGAGTCATCGCCGAGAATGGTTCGAAAACTATACGGAAATAGCTGAACCAATTACAGTTGGTAATGGTGACAAGATAATGGCTCTGGGCAAAGGCGATATCAACATTTTTGCTTTTAATGGAGATGAATGGATTCGCAAACGAGTCATGGGAGTCTTGTTCGTGCCGGAGCTGAAGAAAAAATTGTTTTCATCGGGAAAGGTGACAGATCGCGGGCATCAATTGAACATGAACAACGAAGGTTGCAAATTGCTGAAAGATGGAAACATTGTTGCAGTGGGAGTTCGCAGAAAAAGTTTGTTCCAAATGTTGTTCAGAACAATACAACCATCAAAGATTGAAACTACAGCGAGTGTAGCAATCAAAAACGCTACACTTCGTTCATGGCACGAACGTCTAGGACATCAGAATTCGACACATGTGAAGAAGTTTCTACTAAGTCGGGGTATAGATTTCATTGATGAGGAATTTGCATGTGAAGCTTGTGTCTATGGAAAGCATCATCGAAGCAGTTTCAAGAGTCGCGAAGAAAAGTCAAAGATGTGTGGCGAAATCATTCATACTGACGTGTGTGGTCCGTTTCAGACGAATTCAATTGGTGGATCCAGATATTTTTTGTTGCTCAAAGATGATTATTCTCATTTTCGTTTCGTATATTTCATGAAACAAAAATCAGAAGTAGCGAGTATTATCGAAAAATGTGTTAAACTGATTCAGAAGAAGCATGGTCACAGTGTTCGCAATATCAGATCTGACAACGGCACAGAGTTTGTCAATGAAAAGCTGAAAGTTTTCTTTGAAGCAGCTGGAATTCATCATCAACGAACTGTGCCATATACACCAGAGCAGAGTGGTTGTGCAGAAAGGGAAATACGAACTATCGTTGAATCAGCAAGGACAATGCTTGAGGCAAAGAAGATTGATAGGAAATTCTGGGCGGAAGCAGTAAATACAGCAGTTCATGTGCTAAATCAAACTGGAACAAGCACAGTTGACAACAAATCACCGTATGAATTATGGCATAACAAGGAGGCGAAGCTAGACCATTTACGGATTTTTGGTTCGGAAGTATTTATTCACATTCCAAAAGAAAAACGTCAGAAGCTCGACGCGAAGGCAGAAAAATGTATGTTTGTTGGTTATGACAATAATTCAAAGGGATATCGAGCTTGGAATTCGAAAACTAGTAAAATCGAGATCTCACGAGACGTCGTTTTTTTGTTAGAAAATTCAATGGGAACACTCGATATTTGTGTTGAAGAAAATGCTAGTGTAGTCAGTAAGAATGAAAATAACGAAAACGAAGACAATTATGGTATTGACAAAGGTGCAGAAAATGAAAATGACGAAGATAAGGACACAAATGAATGTGCGTCACTAGATCAACAGAAAAATCGTGGTATGACCTGCGATCTTGATAGCAGAAATATTGTCAATAGGCGTCTACGTGATCGTAACACATTAACACATCTGGTAACTGGTGAACATTCTGCAATGTTGGCAGTCAGTGATGAGCCAAGAACGTATGAGCAGGCAATTCAGTCGATTGATTACAAGCAGTGGGAGCGAGCAATGGATGAAGAGTACGATTCACTTATGAAAAATCATACTTGGATTTTGGTCGATGCGCCAGTTGATCAAAAAGTGATTGACAATCGCTGGGTCTACAAGGTCAAATAAAATCCGGATGGGAGTGTTAATCGGTATAAGGCACGATTGGTAGTACGAGGCTTTACACAAGAGTACGGAATCGATTACCAGGAAACATTTAGTCCAGTGGTGAAGTTTACATCAATCAGAGCGATCCTAGCATTGGCTGCGGCAAAGCGTATGACACTAAAACAGTTTGATGTGAAAACGGCTTTTCTAAATGGCGATTTAGAAGAAAATGTTTATATGAGCCAGCCAATTGGATATAATGACAACAGTGGCCGAGTGTGTAAACTATACAAAAGTTTATATGGTTTGAAGCAGGCTTCGCGCTGTTGGAATAAGAAGCTTACTTCTTTCCTTAACAGTTTTGGTTTCAAAGAGAGCTTGATGTATCTGGCCGTTGCAACCAGACCAGATATTAGTTTCGCAGTTGGAAGTGTCAGTCGATATTTGGAAAAACCAGCTACTGCACATGTGAATGCAGTAAAACACATTATGAAATATATCAAAGGTACGATGAACAAAGGAATACGTTTCGTAAGCGGAAACAATTTAGACTTTTGCGGGTATAGTGATGCCGACTATGCTGGAGACACGCAAACACGAAGATCAACATCAGGTTATGTTTTCATGCTTGGAGGAAGTGTAATTAGCTGGGGATCAGAACGACAAAAATCCGTCGCACTATCCACAACAGAATCCGAGTATGTGGCAGCGTCACAAGCTATAAAAGAACTTGTCTGGTTGAAGAATCTCTTATGTGATCTTCGACAAGTTAAATTGGATGTACCAGTTTTATTTATGGATAATCAAAGCGCAATACGACTTGTGAAGAATCCAGAGTTTTATAAGAGAACTAAGCATATTGACGTACGTTACCATTTTATCCGAGAGAAATTCAAAGATGAATTTTTTGAATTACAATATGTTCAAACAGATGACCAGGCAGCCGATATCATGACAAAGGCATTATCAAAATTGAAACATCAACATTTTTGTCAAATGTTGAATGTATTGTCAAAGTGAATGTTGACATTGACTTGTAACAAAAAGTGGGAGTATTGAATTTAGTAAAGCGTTGTCTGCAGGTATTGTTTTGTTTAAGTTTGTAACATTCACTTGTATTTTCATGTTGTCAAATAAGACAGTTATATAGTTGTCATTTTTACATTAAAAGATTATTCCAGTACCAGTTTTTCATTTTCATATAATCACAATAATCCAAAAATTTGTAATATGGCTTCAGAAGATTACAGACATTGAATTGAAGAGCATATCGAGAACATCGGTAAATTAAATAAAGACAAAAGTAAGGTTATGAAACAAATAGAGAATCTTAGTTTATCGGATAAGGAAGAAGTGGCGTGGAGCGGGCTTCGTATAAACTGGGTGCCTGAAGAGCTAGCCTGCGGACAATTACCGCAAATTACTTATCCATTAAGACGTATTCAGCCTACTTACAATGTTCAACAGAACAGAAGAGAATATAAAAAATGAAATCAATAATGTTTTTGCCATGACATGCGTAATATTAGTATCTGTCTTTGTTTTAATTTTGAAAATCATTTTAAAAATTGTAAAACGAAAATTTGAATCTTCATGTAATATAAAAGTTGATGAATATACAGAGTGTTCAATAAAAAACCATGTTTCTTTGAAAAACTTTTATTTATAATGGTAATACAGTATTTGAAAACCAGTGGCGGAGGCGTTGTACATTTCTTTCGGTACACGAATATAGTCCAGAGGCGTGGCAGGGGTTTGGATCCTGGACAAAGTTTCCTGTTGCACACGGCGTACCATCAAATTTTAAACGTCAATAATGTGTGGAAAAACACCAAATGCGTGACATTTCTTCAGCAGAAATTCCGCTTTTTGTTGCCCTCGAATGTAAATATAGTCTGCAGCATGCAATAGCATGCTTTCCAATATTTCGTTTACTTAAGTACTTATTCTATTATTTTTATATTAATGTTCTTCATTGAGAAACCTAATAAATATCTGTTCTGATATGTGAAACATATAGGTATATATAGGTACCTACTTGAACGTAGAGGTATTTTAATTTTTGTACTGTTGGTGCTGTATTTTATGTGAATTAAAGTCTATTACATATTATTTTAAATCATTAAATGGCATAATAGATATGACCTTATAATATAGGTACAAAACCACTTTCATTTATTATTTGGCTCTTAATGGAAATTGTAACAAAGTTAATTTTTATTGTTAAATCCCAGCTATAGTGACACATCTATATGTACTTGAAGAAAAGTACATGAAAGTATATTTGATTTTTGTAGAGAGTTATCTTTTTTTATCAGTCGTATGGTGCTAAGGGCTAAATAAAATAGGTTATATATGTATATAGGTACTTAGTTCGTTCGAAAATTAGTTACAAAACAGGTTTTTTTTATCGTACCGCTGTATTACTGTTCACAAGTGCTTTTTGGGTCAATCTTTTTACCACCTGTAGTTATTATTAGGGAACCATTTTTTTATCCTAATCATAATTATTTATCTTGCTCTTCGATAACTGAAAAAAATTGTTATTATGTATTTAAATTTTCGTTGTTTATTTAATAAAGAATTTGTTATGAACAATTACATTTTTTTCTGTATACCTAATATATGTTTTTTCTTTTTCTACATAATGAAACAAAGACAACCATGTGAAATTTTTTGAAAAAAGTAATCTATTTATATTTTTTATCGAATGTTAAAAATTCTGTTCTATAAAATAGAACAGAAATTGTATTTTTTTGTTCAACAGAGGTAGGTACCTATACCTGAAAGTAATAATTAATTTCTACAAAATTATTTTGATAAATTGAAGGAAAATAAAGGATTTTCCGGAATCTTGTAAAATTTTTAAGAAAAATGGTTTTCACAAAAAATAATATAATTTTACATTTCAAGTTTTAATGCAGATATAATAAAGAAAGTGGCATATGAGAACCACCATGTTAATGAAGTCAATAAAACACTTACCTACAAATTTAAGGACTTGTCCAGATTTGTATCATAATGAGTAATATACTATATATATTCTTTACAGAACAAGGGGTCGATGAAGAGTCATTCAATCTCTCAGATGACGAAACCATAAAAATTTTAATACCCAAAGTGGGCCCAAGAATAAAATTTTAAAATAAATTTAAGGAATACCTCCTAAACGTCGTAAGTTGAGAAAAAAATCATGTCTGTGACCTAATAAAGTATCTGAAACAAAAGTAGAATAATGACAAAACTTTTTTAATTCTCTACAAGAATCCAATGTATTTTATTAAAGCAATAAAACTGTTTTGTAGTTTTTATTGCAATTTTTTTTTGTAGATCCAACCTGTTACTGAAAAAGGATACGTTGACCTCTCTGAAGCGTCACGGGCCATCTCTTTTCCCCGGGGTCTAAAATTGCAACAATTTTCAACGATATTACGTCTGATATTGCCTCGGATATTACTGATTCATCAGTTTCATCACAAGTAATTTTAAATGAAAAAAGAAAAACGCCGACGGATACAGACGACAAAGATAGAGAAACTGTGAATCAGAGTAACAAAAAGAAAAGAGAACTGCTTTTCCCACAGGTTAGTAAATCATAAACCCTTTGCAATTTTACTGCTAATTTTACTTAATGCATCAAATCTGTATACCTAACTGAATTGTGTGCATTACTGCATTAAATAGTACTTTTCGCACGAGTTGCAAACAAAATTTTTTCTATAAACGTCAAAAATATTGGCTGCACTATTAATTTTAACATTGTAAATAATAAATAAAATTGGTTAGTGCAAAATTTTGTCACAACTTGAAAATTGTTAAAAACCCTCCATTATTGTTAAACATTAGAAATAAATGATTTCTTGTATTTTTGCTTCATTGATATAGTTTACATGCAGTGCGTGAAATATGTATTTCGTGCAAGGTCCCATGGTGACGTAGGAAAATGAAAAAAAGGGTCACTTCGCATATTGTTATCAATGGGCAAACCTTGTTATTTCTTGATGTTCGTAGAAAATAGATATTAACAGATTAATTAACAGTTTTACTAAATATTGCCACATAAAAAATAAATAGTGTAGACTTTTAATGGCAGTAACATACATTTTATGATACTTTTCATAGCAGTCACAGAAAAATATTTTTAACATATTTATTTCGCTACTGCACACACCTGATATATTTTTGTTCATTTACACCACAGAAATATTCTCTGTCAATATATTTTTATTAAGAAAGATACCCTACAGTAAAAACTGGTCTAATGTAATTATAAAACGTGACTTTATTGCAGTGCAGTAGAAAATTCGTCTGATGTAGGTAAGTTGTTGGAGAATAAAAAATTACTATATAATAAAAAAAACAATACAATAAAATTGTTTAACACATTGTTTAAGAATTAAAAAATAATTCTGAAATGTTTAATTATTGTGAAGTAATATGAAATTATTGCAGATCCAGCCATCGTGGTTATTTTAACATTACCCAATCTGATCCCACCAGTTTCTTTAAAAAGAAGGAAAGGGTTCAACTGGAGACCTAGCAGATCGGAAATACAAGAGAGCTTCTTTTTTCAAGTAAATGTGAGTAATTCTGTTATAATAGTTATATATAGTGTTTCAAATGTTCTCAAACAATTTTTTGAGTTACTAAATGTTTTACTAAGTACTTTGTCATATATGAAATCAATAACTGAAAATGTTTCAAAAATCGAAAAAATATCACATTTCATTCAAACAAGTTTTTGGCAAAAAAAGTTGAACAATTTTGTTTTGGAAGATGATGAATACGTTTTTCCTATAGTATTTTACTTTGATGATTATGAAGTAGGAAATTCTCTTGGCTCACATTCGACTATACACAATTTATTACTTTCTGCCCACAATTCCCTCAATTTTTCAAGCGTCATTATCTAATATCTTCATAGCTCTATTATTTCATACCTTGCGATTTAAAAGCATTTGAACCAACTGCCGTGTTAGCTAAACTTATTGAAGATATAAAATATTTGGAGGATTTTGGAATTGAAGTAAATGTATCGGAAAAAAATATAAATTATACTTCTGTGTGCCATTTATTTTAGGAGATAATTTAGGTATACACACGATGTTGGGTTTTACTGAAAGTTTTTCTGCAAAATATTATTGCCGATCATGTAAATCTCCTAAATTCGAAATGAAAAATATGTTAAAAGAAAAATCTTCTACTTTAAGAACAAAGCATAACTATAATATCGATTTACAAACCCATGATTTATCATCAACTGGAATTCGGTTACCATCTGCTTGGAGTAAACTTAGAACATTCTCTGTTATCGAAAATTTTGTTGTTGATATAATGCACGATTTATTTGAAGGGGTTGTAATTTTTGACATATCTCATCTTTTATACCAGTTTGTTTTTGTTGATAATTATTTTAGTGTCGACACTCTGAATGTGGAGCTTAACTCATACAATTTGCTGATTGAGTGTTACAAATAAACCCCCGCCTTTCACTAACGAACACATTAAAAAGAAAAACAATAAAATGAGTGCCTCTGAGTGTAAAACTTCAGATGCTAATTGTTCCCTTCTTGAAAGTTTAATTTGTAAACATCATCAGCTATATATTGATCTTTTTGGACAAAGTCTTAAGCCTAAACACCATTTTCTCATACATTACCCAAGAATTTTGAAAACGATAGGACCTGTTGATTTATTATCCAGTTATCGTTTTGAACGTAAACATAGGATAAGTACATTGTCAGCAAATATTGTAGCATCAAGACGAAACATAACTGAAACGTTAGCAATTAAACGTCAGCTCCAGATGAGTGATATATTTTTTAATAATCTTGGATTTGAAATAAAAGTAGTATTTGATAAGGATAATTCAAGTCAAATAAATGTTTTTGAAGCGTATCCTCATTTGCGCAATCAGATTATTCAGATTTCTGGTGAATTGAAGGTAGAATTTGCCAAAATTAATAAAATTCTCATAAATAGTTTCAACGAAGTTTGCTTTATTTATTTAGAATTAAGAATTATTTTGTTGTATGATCACTTTAGTGCTTTTGAAGTTATAGAAACAAATAATGAAAATGCTATATTACAGATGGAATTATATTCTGACAAACCTTTAACCATGTGTAATCATACCAATGGGAAAAATATGTAGTTGTACTTTGAAAAAGTATCTGAAAGGTCGATCTTAAGACTGTAGAGATTAAATCCTCCACTTAAATGTTCAAAAGCTATCAACTCGATTTACAGTAAAACGTTAAAATAAAGTTTAGTCACCTTCAAGATTTTTTGTTGAAATACTGAAAGATTTCATTCTAATTTATTTTGAACGGGTATCACAGATTTAATTTTTAAGGGCTTTTGTTTTTAATAAAGCAATTATTGTTTAACCCGTAGCTACTACCGACACATTTTTGTTACATATGTACTACTGATGGGTCCTCAGGACCCATAATAATATAATTACAGGAAAATCATTTAAAACAAACTTTTATTCAAAAACTTAATATTATTGGGTATGTTAGAGTATATAAATAAAAAAAACAAAAAATTATTTTTCAAAACACTTAGGGCACAATTTTTTGCAACATTGATTGCAAATAGGCAATTTACATGTGTCACACTGGATCGCAAGTTTCCTGTCCTTGTTGGTGGGGCAAATGGCACACCGTTTCCTCTTACTTTTTTCAGGAGGTACTTGAGGTGGCTCAGAAATAGAAATCGCGACTCCCAATAGTTCAGCAATGAGGATTCGTATTTTTAAGTGCACCTTTTTGTTGGACATTCTAAGTCGCAGATGTTCATCAATTATCTGCTTAGCCAGAGTTTTGAGAAATAAATATCGTTTTGCTGATGAAATAAAACAAATTAATTTGTTTAAATCTTCATTATTTATTTTGAACTGACGTTCAATTAAAATTAAAATTAAATTAAAATTTGAACGTCAGTTCAAAATAAATAATGAAGATTTAAACAAATTAATTTGTTTTATTTCATCAGTAGTATGGATCTTCATCAAGTAAAAGCCTCATCTATTCAAATATCGTTTTACCTGTTGACCTTGTGATGCAAATTGGTACAGTACTCGAGCATTTACACCTGCAATATTCAGAACAGCAAAAAAAAGGTCATTGGCCAACGGTTGGTTCTTCTTGATACCGAATAAAAAACCATATTATCATGTATCAATTGATAACTTGTAGATACTAGTACCTACTGATAAATAATAAAAACTTACCTTGCAAAAAAGAACAAAAAAGTAGCTACTAGGAAACAAATAAACAATTATTAAATGTTCGCGTGTTTACTACTGATGGGTCCTCAGGACCCAATTAATCATAAACTCCGCATTTCTCCTACAAGAATAATACTGAAGTACGAAACTATGTCCGCTGAACAAGGCCCATGGTATTGCGCAAGAGTACTGAGGCTGAGAATATACAATGTTGTCTAGTTTAAGAAATACACGAATTTGAAAAATACGATGGGTCCTCTGGACCCATCAGTAGTAGCTACGGTGTAAATTTTGATTTCAAGTACATCTACGGATGTCTTGAAATCGTAGGATATATATTTAAGTTTCAAAAAAGATGAAATTAAATAACCTGCATGTTTTTTGTAGAAAGTTCTTATGTTCTCACGATTACAAGAATAGCTTATTGGATACATTTAGATTTATACTTGATGTACATGAAATAAAATTAACATTTATTTTTTTTTAAAGAGTCATTTTGATCTGTTTTATATAGGCTTTTTTGTTTTTTATTTTGATATTTTATAGAATTTTGTTTTTTATTTCTGTTTTATAGAATTTTTGTAAGTTTCTTAGTGAAGCTGAGAGGACAAAACTTAGGACTGATTTATATAGGCTTTTTTGTATTTTATTTTGATATTTTATAGAATTTTGTTTTTTATTTCTGTTTTATAGAAATTTTTATTTTATTTGTTTTATAGAATTTTTATAAGTTTCTTAGTGAAGCTGAGAGGACAAAATTGATTTGGCTGTGTGATCTGTAATTTTTGTGAATAAAACAAATAATTATTAATGGAATTTTATTTATTTATACGTTATCAAACCATAAATGCGGATATTAATACTATTATATTCAGTTTGGGCCAAGAGGAGACGATTTCATTTTCAACGCCAAATTTAAAAAAAAATGACTATTAATGACATTTTTTTTTATATATTGTGAATTATATCCGCGAACGGTTTATAAAACATTCCATCTAATTCAGGACGACGAAGTCCCTAGTTTGGAATGACAAGTTACCTAGTTTAAGAGGACGGGGTACGTAGTTTGAAACGACGGGCTACCAAAAGTTATAGGATGGTCTATTTAACTCTATATGACGGACCATGTAACTCCGTATGCCTGTTTATTAAGATTTATAAGACGGTTTATTAAACTATATGACGGTCTATTAAACTTTATATGAGGGTCTATTAAACCTTATGTGTGTGTGAGAAAAATGGCACAAGATTTATAAGACGGTTTATTAAACTATATGACGGTCTATTAAACTTTATATGAGGGTCTATTAAACCTTATGTGTGTGTGTGAGAAAAATGGCACGGAAATTACTCCATTTGCCACAGAATTTTGGAAATTGCTTTGTTCAATTTAGATAGTAACGTTGCACTCCCTCAAGAAATTTATTAATAAATCATAAATCATTCTATTAGCATTACATAGGATGTGGGTAATATTTAGCGGAAGGTTATAATTCAACTTCATAAGCGACTCAACTAAACATTTGGATCTCACGACGTTATTAGAGTAGCCAAAAAAGATGTGATTCAAATCACAATAAGAATATTCGTTACAACTACAGGATGATGATCTAATAATACCAAGTTTTGCAAGGTGTGCAGGAAATCTGCCGTGATTGGTTTTAAGTCTAAATATAGTTGATGAATAAAATTTGGGTGTTGTATAATTAAATATATATTCGGGAGGAAGGGGTAATGTAGAATGAATTTGAAAGTACTTGTTTGTAGAGGATCTAGATATATTCGTCCACTCCTGTTTCCATTTATTAGCAATTCTTTGACTTATTGTGCTGTTTATATCTGCTGATGTGAAAATATTGCAAACTTGTCCATTTATAACTGCATCCTTCGCTAACAGGTCGGCCCTTTCGTTCCCAGTAATATTGCTATGACCCTTAACCCAAATAAACGTAACATTTAACTCCAAAAGCATAGATTTGATACTACATAGTACAGGACATCCAATACCTCTAATATGAGTAGATTTTATTGAATCGATAGCAGATTTAGAATCAGAAAGAATTACAGCATTACTTAATTGGTTTGTAATCAACCAATTGAGGCTTTTCTGTATAGCTACTAGTTCTGCTGTATATATTCTACATATATCGGGTAATTTGTAACCATATGATAATTTCAAAGTCCGAATAAAAATCCCACATCCTACCCCATCTTTCGTTCTAGATCCATCTGTATATATGAATATTTTATTAACAAAGTTTGACAATATTGATTTCAGAAGGACTGCATTGATTTTGTTGGAAGGTGAATATTTGGGAATTATAACTCTGTGACTCGTAATAAAAGCTGTAACGTTAATTTCGTTCACTTTACTTCCCTCGATTGAATTAATAAATTATCGTATGGGCGGCGAATAGCCAGTCCTTTCTCATGCCCAACACCGAGAAATGTTTCAAGGCTGAATATATTTACTGTCGACGAGAGTCGAAATCAACGTTTCTATGCGCGCTGATCGAGATCCGTCTGTCGGAAAATAGTCACGCCCATCTTGAACTTCGATCTCGTGTCTCTTCTTCTACCAATTATAAATCAAATATGAATCAAGAATTCACTACTGAAAGGTAAATTCCTTTCCTGGTCAAAGCGTATGAGCGTGACACGAACATGAGACGTAAGTCGGTTGTCGTTCACATGATTTCGTGTATTTAAACAAGTGGCAAAGGGGTTTCCTTCTTTCTTTCCTGCATACATGTGCTATTGAAGCCTTTCCGGCTTATCTTATCTTATCTTAGAAGTGCATTCATTTGAGTGGTAAGTCATTTCGCTTAAATGTATAACTAACTCTCCTTTCTTAATAGCTTCTACCTTCCTATCTTTATTATGTAGCAATATCATTCCAGTGCCAGGAATAATATATATCGATATGAATTTGTTTTTTTCTTTCAGGTTTTTTTTATATTATCTATTTAAAAATATCTATTTAAAAATATATACGTATTTAAACAAATGTATGTATTTACCGGTGCAGAATCGGTTATTCTATTTTATCGTTTTTTTATTTGCTTTCTTTTTATCTAAAAATACAGGATGTATGAACCACGTTGTCAAATAATTTTCTTCAATATTAAATATTATATGTACTGTAATATTAAATTAGCAATTTTCTTCAATATTGTAATATCATACTTGTAATATCATATTTCAGACATCCTGGATTTTGTTGAATTTGGTAAATTTGTTCCTGATACGATATTTGTTCCCTAGCACTTTACCGAGACCCGAAACTTTACCTGGGACAAGGATTTTATCTGGAACCATGACTGACTACACCACTCCAGGAAAGTAATATATATATCTCACCGAGATTGAACTCTATCAAGGACTTTATCTGGAACCAGGACTCTATCTGGAACCATGACTGACTACACCACTCCAGGAAAGTAATATATATCTCACCGAGATTGCTTCTTCAAACATAGAACAGCCAAATAAAAACTAGTCATTTTTTTTGCTATTTAATTTTTTTTAAAGTCAATATACAACTTGTAAATTTAATAACGTTGTTCATATAGTTTTTTTTCCTTCCAATCTTCCAGGATTTGTCGCTATAATGCAGAGGTGAATAACAAATAAACTAGTATTATTCAGAGTGGCGCCCACTTACCTTTCCTAATTTACATAATTTAACTTTATTTCACCTTAAATGAATTTCAAGTAGAATTACCCGCGAACCGGTAAGACTACTCTCTGAATTTATACTAGTTTGGTCTCAGAATCTACACCTGAGGTGCTCTCTAACCTGAGTAGCCGTAACAAAGCTCTAAACTGCACCCGAAATGCTGGGATGATTTTATCTTTTTTGTAGATATTAGTGTAATTTATAGTTTCAGTAAAAGCCTTCGCAAGAGGGGGTGTATTTTTCAGCTTCCAATATCGATTTGTTAAATATTCTACCGCGATCTCACTCAACTTGTTGATCATGGGCGATTCACGAAATCTAAGTCTTATTAAATATTTTTGAGACAGATACTCCCGTCTTAATTCCAGAGGAGGCTCATTACATTCTGCCAATATAGCATAAACAGGTGTGGACTTCATACCACCAACACATGATCGTAAACATTTATACTGTATGCGATCAATTTTCTTTAAATTAGAATTGGAAGTGGATCCATATAGACAACATCCATAATCAATTATTGATCTCACATAAGCTCTGTAAAATAAAATTGCAGTACTCGGTGATGAACCCCAATTACGTATAGTTACACATTTAATTAGATTGTAACCTTTTTCACATTTGTTATTGATATGGAGTACATGTTTGGACCACAGTAGTTTTGTGTCTAGTATGATACCTAAATATTTATATTCATTTACTACAGCCTAGTGCGCCCACGCAGTGTTAGGCCTTCCGGTGTTCGCAGTCTATGTCTGGTAAAAAACATTATGGAGCATTTTTCTGTAGATAAGGTCATACCAGTTTCTTCTGTCCATCTTAACACTATTTTCATTATTTTTTCGAGAGCACGTATGCAATCATCATATGAGTTCTGGATGGAGTATATACAGCAATCATCTGCATACTGAATACAGTTTGCAAGTTTATTAATCTGTTTATGTATATTGCCAGAATAAAATTGGACTTAATACTGATCCCTGAGGTAGTCCATGATAAACAGTTCAAGGTCCGTGTAGGATATTATTGTGATCTTTAATAAAGACTGTTCGCCCAAAGTATAATTGTGAAATGCTTTGAGAAGTTCTTTTACTAAAACCTACGTTTATCATGTTTTGTTGAAGAATGTTGAAATCCACAGAGTCATAAGCTCCCTTTATATCAAGAAATAGACATACTAAGTACTTGTTCATTGAAAATGCAATCTGAACCTCATTAACCAGATGTGATACCGCATCTATTGTTCCGTAGCCTCTTCTGTAACCATACTGTGCAAGCGGTAAAATCGAATTCTTTTCGATATACCATTCTAGTCCTGTTTTAATCATACGTTCAAATGTTTTTGTGATACACGTCATCAAGGATATAGGACGATAAGATGAGGGTAGACTCCTGTCTTTTTGTGGCTTTAGAAGAAGAGATATTGTTACTTGTTTTAATTGATCAACATAATTCCCGTTAACCCACCAATCATTAAAAATTTTTAATAAAATATTTTTAGCTGTTTGTGGTAACTTTTTAATTATATCATAAGTAATGAAATCAGCTCCAGGTGCTGTACATTTTGAATTTTTGATCGCAGCTTCTAATTCTATGGCGTCAAAGTGGATGTCCATATGGGGGTTGATTGTATCATTGTTATTTTCATCAAATAAATTCGGTACAAAATTTGGGGATATGATGTCAAAAATTTGGTTTATCAAAGATTCGTGTATTGGTTGTTTTTTATAGGTGAAATTTGTATTAGAAATTTTTTTATAAACGTCCAGATTTTTGAAATGGGAGTGTTTTTATTTAGTTGATTAATGAAATTTTCCGAACATTTTTGTTGCTTTGGTTTGAATATAAGTTTAGCCTTTCCCTGAACATGTTTAAAGCTCAAATAGTTACGTAAGTTTGATTGAATTTTATATGCCTGAAAGGCATTTTTGCGCTCTACAACAATTTGATTGCATTCATTATTCCACCAAATAGAATTTGATATTTTTTTATTACCCCCTTTGCGTGATTTCATAGATCTATCAGCTGCATTATTTATGATGTTTAAAAGTGATTCAAAAGAATCAACTTTTACCTGGGTAATATCGTTGTCAATAAAATATTGGAAAATCTCCCAGTCTGCAGTGGACTCTATCCACTTTCTTGAAGGGGTAGTATTTGATGGAACATAATTACAGGATATTGTTAGGTGGAGAGGTAAATGATTAGATCCTAAGGTATCATCTAATACATTCCATTCTGCTAGACTAAGAGGTTTGGTGTAACAAAAGTGAGGTCAATTGCTGAGGGTCTTTCATTTGGTCTGCTTATCTTAGTTGGCCTTCCATCATTTAAAACTATTAAATTAGTTCCATCAATAGCGTCTGCTAATCTGTTACCTTGACTATTATCAATTGTAGAGCCTCAGTAACTATGATGGGAATTGAAATCCCCACAGACAAGTTGTTGTAGCTTGCACGTTAGGCGGTTTGTAAATGCAAATAACATGTATTTTGAGATCCAAAAGTTTAATTGAGCAGATTTCTATTTTATTATTAAAATTATTCCTAAATTTAAATTCAGAGAAACATAAGTTGTTTTTGATGAGTATACCAACACCACCGTACCCATCTAATCTATCAACGTGAACAAAATTATATCCTGATCTTAAATGGGAAAAAGATATCCAAGATATCCCCATAGGGCTAATAATACCTAAGCTTTAATATTTGTAAAATCATATCTTCTTCTTTTCTCTATTCATATATATTAAGTCAATCACAAGACAGGTCACTTACTATTTGGTCTAGCCAAAATATTAAACATCAAGTAGGTATCACATAAAATGTAACTTCTGTCATTCTGACGATGATATGTCAATATCGAAATAATTATCAATATCCTTTAATAATTTTCATAAATCTTTCAATTAAATAGTGGAATTAATTAGAAACAGTTAGTTTCATTTATAACATTAAAATTATATCCAACTAAATTGAACGTTTTTCTTGGAGAAAGCCAAGTTTCATTTAATGTAATTATATCAAATTTATATTTAGAGTTTTTTAAGAAATTTTTAAGGCTAGACATATTTTTAATAATTGAGTTACAATTCCATTGCAAAACATGAATATTCATTTTACGACGAATATTAAATAACTTCTAACTGTCTATTCTATTTTATAAGGCAATCTATTTAACTTTATATGACAGTCTATTTAATTTTATATGATGAAGGATAACTGGATTAAGTTACCTCTGTCAGATATCATTAAATAGACTTCAGGCTGTCCCACCGAGTATAAGAAATTCATATACAAATTATATGAAATTCATATATTAGGTATATTATTTTTTGTCTGTGTAGATTTTACCTCAACACCATCGATCGGCAAACAAGGTAAATTGTTACCAAATTCTTTCCGTGCTATTATATGCGGTCCCAGCGGGTGTGGAAAGACGAATGCCGTGCTGGCGCTCCTATTCAATCCGAATGGCGCGAAATTCAAAAATGTTTATGTTCATTCAAAATCGTTATTCCAACCGAAGTAACAATTGCTGCAAGAAGTTATAGCGCAAGTCAAGGGTGTTGGGTATTTTCCATTTAAAGACAATGAGGAAATAATTAGTCCAGATAAAGCTCGACTAAATTTCGTCTTTTTATTCGATGACGTAGCCTGTGACGGTCAACAAAAAATTCGCGAATACTACTCCATGTGTAGATGTAAAGATATCGATGCTGCATATCTTTGTCAAACATACTCAAAAATAGCGAAACAGCTCATACGTGACAATTGTAATGTAATTGTGTTATTTAAGCAGGATGAGGTGAACTTGAAACATATATTTGACGAACACGTATCTCCAGACATGACATTTGACACATTTAAAAATGTGTGTTCAAAGTGCTGGTCTGACCGCTATGTTTCTTTAGTAATTGTGAAGGATTTCACCTTCACTATGGCAGGTATCGCAAAGGATTCGATAAATATATAAAACTGTAGCGCATGTCTTTAGTCTACACCAATATGTCTGACGATAAGGTTACTGCTGCTGCATTGCGCAAGAAAAAAGTGTCTGAACTTGCTAGATCAATTCGCAAGAAATACTTGGCGTTGAAATTAGGTAAATCGGAGCAATTTGAGTCTATTAATAAACTATTCAAGCCAATATCTAAACCACTTGAAGAAATTGTGCAATCCTCAAAGACATTACAAAAAACTATTACAAATTTAAATCCAAAAAAAGAAATAAAGAAAGAAGAAGAACCTGATGATGTGTTTACACCTTTTCTCGAAACGGAACCGGTAGCCGGAACCGATAAATCCGGCAATATTACACGTTCTGAATCTCCAGAAGAGATGCGTCCCGAAATCTCTCAGGAAGCTTTCGCAGACTATTTCGATCAAAAAGATGATAAAATCGATAAAAATTATTGTCCGATATACAATGATGAAATCGGTTGGTCATTAGGCAAACGTCGAATTGCGTTTGATGGAAAAACCGGTAATATAAACATACTAGCTGAGAGAAACAAAGAAGGAAGATATGTAATTGGAACACCTGGTTTGTATGAGCTTCTATTTTACCGAGAATCCAGGTACAATGATCAAGATTTACAGAACTATAAAAATCTTTTGGCAAAAACTGAAGTTCACTCAGATGGAGTCTATTTATTGGGACGATGTCAATGAATTGGTAACGTTTGAAGTTGTTGATTGCTTCAAAAGAGGCAGGTAATTCGTCGCATGACAACGAAATAGTAGCAATTATCAATGAGCTCAAGGAGGCTAATATAATAGAATAATACAAGATAAATCTTGTTCATTTCAATTATGTCTGTCGATAAATTCGGACATAGACATCAAACGCCCTATGCGCGTTTACCGGCGAAAATCACGTTTCCTCATACACCGGACGGTAATATTGATATTGAAAATGTGAAAATTTGTAATGTTAAGGAACCGACAAAAACTCTTAATTTAAATGTAACAGGTTTCAAAACAAGGTTAGGAAATAATTTTTTATAATCTTTTTCATGAATTACAGAGCGAACAACTCCCGAATCAACCTCCTTATAAACATACTTTGAGTCTAACAGTAATTCTACTTGTAGCATATCGCTAAAGTTTGTCTTTAAAGATTTAATAAAGAACTCACCCTTAATGTCCTCTAATGAACCTTGCTGAAAACTGTCGAACTCACCACTATTGTCCTCTAACAAACCAAGTTGAAAATCTCCTCTTCATACTCTTCCTGTATTTTTTGAACGTTTCCTTTGCACCAGACTGATTTTGATCTATGTCCCATTTGACCACATGTATAACACCTCCATCCTACTGCAGGACATCTGTTATTAAAATGACTACGGCTACGCCTTTTACATGGAGTCATTTTCTTTGCCCCTTGTTGATAGGACGTAGAGGGTGTTGACTGATTGAGCTTAGGCTGTCATTTATTTGAACTACTTCCATTTTGAGATACTTTATTTACTTGACACATTTCTGGGCCCATAGTTTTTAACTGTCTGCTAGATCCATGCTAATATCTGTAGAATATGCCTTTTCTAATGTTAGTTGGTCTTCAGTTAAAAGCCGTCTTTTGATACTTTCCGATTTCAATCCACAGACAAGTCTATCGCGAAATGAATCTTGTAAAAAAAACCCAAAATCACAGAATTTTGCAAGATTTTTCAATCTGGTAACAAATGCTTTGATATATTCCTGAGCCTCTTGATAGGATGTATGAAATTTGTACCTTTCCGCGATTATTGAACGTCTTGGACTATAATGTTTCTTTAATTTGGCTGTTAATTCATTATAACTTTTCTCGCTAAGTGAAGCCGGTGCTAACAGGTCTTTTAATACTCCATAGGCCTCTCCTCCTATCAATGCAAGCAGCATACAGACTTTTTTTCTTCTACTTCATTACAACAAAATAGTTTCTCTAACCTTTCAATATATGAAGTAATTTCACTTTCTCGAGGATTACATTGTTCGATGCTTCCTATCAATGCCATTTTGAGACATTCACGACAGTGTGCAGAGATAATATGCACACAGTGTGTATAAGTTCCAGACTTTTGAGGTAAAATTTTCGTTTTACAATTTTTAAAATGATTTTCAAAATTAAAACAAAGACAGATACTAATATTACGCATGTCATGGCAAAAACATTATTGATTTCATTTTTTATATTCTCTTCTGTTCTGTTGAACATTGTAAGTACGCTGAATACGTCTCAATGGATAAGTAATTTGCGGTAATTGTCGGCAAGCTAGCTCTTCAGGCACCCAGTTTATACGAAGCCCGCTCCACGCCACTTCTTCCTTATCAGATAAACTAAGATTCTCTATTTGTTTCATAACCTTACTTTTGTCTTTATTTAATTCACCGATGTTCTCGATATGCTCTTCAATTCGATGTCTGTACTCTTCTGAAGCCATATTACAAATGAGCCCACATGTTGGACGTGACACGTAGCTTGTGACACGTGACGTAGTACGTAACGTTTGACGTGACACGTGGCATTTGACGTAACACGCGACGTTTGACGTGCCACGTTCCAAAGCATATTTCAGTTCGCCATGTATAAATATTATATCGTATGTTACTTTCAAGCCCCCCGGTATATTACGAAATTCGTTACTTAGTAATATTACGAAATTTCAGATATCAGCAGGCGGCGCCGCACCATTATAAATAAAAGTTTTTTGAAGAAACATGGTTTTTTATTAAAACACTCTGTATATTCATCAACTTTTATATTACATGAAGATTCAAATTTTCGTTTTACAATTTTTAAAATGATTTTCAAAATTAAAACAAAGACAGATACTAATATTACGCATGTCATGGCAAAAACATTATTGATTTCATTTTTTATATTCTCTACTGTTCTGTTGAACATTGTAAGTACGCTGAATACGTCTCAATGGATAAGTAATTTGCGGTAATTGTCGGCAGGCTAACTCTTCAGGCACCCAGTTTAAACGAAGCCCGCTCCACGCCACTTCTTCCTTATCAGATAAACTAAGATTCTCTATTTGTTTCATAACCTTATTTTTGTCTTTATTTAATTCACCGATGTTCTCGATATGCTCTTCAATTCGATGTCTGTACTCTTCTGAAGCCATATTACAAATGAGCCCACATGTTGGACGTGACACGTAGCTTGTGACACGTGACGTAGTACGTAACGTTTGCCGTTACACGTGACGTTTGGCGTAGAACGTAACGTTCGCCGTTACACGTGACGTTTGACGTGACACGTGGCATTTGACGTAACACGCGACGTTTGACGTGCCACGTTCCAAAGCATATTTCAGTTCGCCATGTATAAATATTATATCGTATGTTACTTTCAAGCCCCCCGGTATATTACGAAATTCGTTACTTAGTAATATTACGAAATTTCAGATATCAGCAGGCGGCGCTATCAGTTATTATCGCCGAGTCTTCATCCGGTGTGTTGGATACACTTTAATTTTTACGACTGTACGCTGTTATCATCGTACATTTTTTCAAAAAACCTCCCAAAGAGTTACTTTTAACCAACCTGGTATATCGCCGCGCTACCACTGTTATCATCGCAACGGATCAGTCTCGATTACGTCACAACTTACGGAACCTAGCGTACGGTGCGCGCGCGTCCCCGACTCGTACGATGCGTTCTCTACTCCCTACCTTCTTTGTCATACGTATTGCAGCATGTAATACCTTTCTTCGCATATTACAAATAAGAGAGCTCATGGCCTACTATGTTAAATCAATTGCTATTGACGCGTAGGTTCGCGGTTCGATCCGCAGACAAGCCAAATTTTTTTTAAAATTAACATTATTCGCGACGCTTCATGGCGCGCGCAAAACCATGGAATAAAAATGGCGGCGGCGCTCTCTCTCTCATACACATTATCTCCATGACTCTCTCTCTCTCTCTCATACACATTATCTCCATGACTCTCTCTCTCTCTCTCTCTCTAACACACTGTTTTCCCTATACTTGTCGCTGAACTGTCTTAGCCCATCTACTTAGATAATTTCGGCAATTTAATCCAAAGTGTGCCGGTGCACCATCATGCTGGAAAACAATATTTCTTCGAATATTAAGTGGGACATCTTCAAGCAATTCTAGTAGAGTATGTTCCAGAAAAATCCTATACACATGACCATCTAACCGTGCAGGCAGTAAATATGGTTCAACTACAAAATTGTCGACAATCCCAGCCCAAATTTTAACAGAAAACTTCCACTGATGATGTAACCTGTGAATGGCGTGAGGATTTTCTTCTCTCCAAATGTGACTATTGTGTGTATTAAAACAGCCATCTCTTAAAAAACATGCCTCGTCTTTCCATAATACACTCCCAGAAAATCTTGGTTCGTCCTTAATTTTATGAAAAGAAATTTCAAATAATAAAATTGTAGATTAATTTTCACGAAATTATTACAATTACCGATAACCAAGATCGTACAGTCCGAAGAGGTGTGTGCATTAATTCCCGAATAGATTACGAAATCACAGCACATAATATGTGATATTAACAAAAGTCCTAACTAAGGTTTCTGGTTAGAAAAAGAATGGTGATTTCAATTAATATATTATAACTACCCACTAAGCAAGAAAACATCGCGGTTTCATAGCAAATATGCTGTAAGGTTACATGGTTACGTTATCCAAAAAGGATTTGTTACAACACATGTCTGTTATAGTTACGTAAAATGTCCTCAAACATAACAAAATACCATTAACGTTTATAGTTTCAACGCTATAACATACTGGTTTCGTTTTCAATATGTTTTATTACGTATTATGAAGGTTTGCGAAGTAAGAAGAGTATTTTTTTAAATAGATTTTTATTCGTTTACAGTTTTACAAGAAGTGCCTCTGTACATTTTTTAAACATCCAAATCTCTCTTCCCAATAAATCATATTTTCTTATTCAGCTATTTTAAGATTACGTCACTCATCCGGCTGTGCCGATGCATGATATTTATTTCAGACTTACAACTAATAAACAAAATAATTAATAGTCGACTTTTACATTTAAACAGAGTACCTAATATCTTAGTAAAATATTGAACACAGCAATAATATAATATTACAAAATAATGAATGAAGCATGGGCCGGACTTATTGTAGCACTCGGCCATCCTGACTCACACAGCGTCCTCGCTCAATTTTCTTGGAGATTTTCCCAGGTCTAGATTCTCTCGAGTTCTGTTTCTTCCAACAACATCCTTTTTGAAATAAAATAAAAAACAAAAGTACTATTTATAATAACAATGTAATGATATAATATGTTGTTGAGCGTAGTTTTGAGAAGCTACCTTATGTTATTATTGCCTTCTAACAGGCCTCTATATTTTTATTATTGCCTTCTAACAGGCCTCTATTTTTATTATTGCCTTCTAGCAGACGTCTTTATTTTTTTAACCTTCAAGTAAATCGATGAGTTCGTCAGTACTATTTACATCAGAGTCTGAGTCATCAGTATGTATACCTCCAATCATTGACCTTAATTGATCAGCAGACACTGAAGCTTTGTATTTTTGTAACCTTTTAAACCTTTTAATGCTATAATTTCGTATCTATCGTTCCCTAACAGTTTAACAATTTTATAAGGCCCGCCAAACCGAATACCAGTTTTCCTATTTAACTAAGTACCTGCACACGTCACAATTGACACCCCAAAACTGCGGATTCAAGTTTTCTCTCGGGCGCCAGATTTTTATCGTAGTTAACTCCTCGGCCCCTCGACTCCAAAGTTTCGAGAGTTCAGGATAACAACAGATGGAGGTACGGAAAATGTCAGGGGTCGGATTGTAACTTACTGTATAAAATAAGTAACGGTATATTTGTTTTTATAGTGCTTTATTTTTCGACGGTTCGCACAAAATTACCCTAAAATAATCGGCCAATAGGATAACTGCTGTTGTCAAACTTAAAGGAAATACATTTGGAACCAATGGTACTACCGAAGTACTAGTAAAATAATAATAAAACTACAATAATTCAATAACGTGTAACGGTTTCAATTCAACATTGGGTATTGAAGAGATCTTTTAACTTTGACCATACAATTGTATTAAGATAAATAGTATTTATGAATGTAAATGAAATCCACCACTCACCTTGTATAAATTGCTCTAATACCATTTACTAAAATAATTAATAATCAATAGTTCAACATCATTGCCCAAACTTTATTTGGTTATGTTTACATTTTCTGACTATGAATCTTTGATAAATTCTCAAGAGGCCTTCGACCTATTAAGTCAAGTTCAATGAACTATACAGCTACTTGTTAGATTAACCTTTGACCTGCTCACCTGTTGCTAAGGGAAATAAATAGAAGAAGACCGACCTTGACCTTGTGAGGCTCCTCCATTCTTGTGCTGGTGCTTTTCAAGAGGTCACCTGAATTGTGCTCTTTCGAATTTATTTCGGATTTAGCCCAGCTACAATCGTAATCTGTTAGGAAAATTTAGTTATACCTTAAGTGGTTATTTAAACGCATCTAGCGGATTTCCTCCTAACAGGAAAAAGGATATTACTTTGAGGTCACCCTCCATCCATGGTAAGTACCCAATCTTCTTCGTCGTTTTATTCACCGTCTTATTCATCGTATTATTCACCGTCTGGTACATCATCTTATCCACCCTCTCGTTAACAGTCTCCAACAACATCTTCAGTCTTTGTCACTGACTGCGTGAGAGTTGGTGGCGTGAGCCACCTTCTGTTAGACCTATAACTATCAAATATTCAGTAAACATAAAATAATTTAGTGAAACCGTTAAATAATTGCCTTTTATTTTACCTCGACCCCTCTCCGTTGAGAAACCGGCAACGTTATATATTTTTTAAGAACCCCCCCCCCCCTTTTGTCACCTCAACAACAGTAAAGGGAGAAAAGGGGGTGACAAATTTGGCGCCCAACAATTGGTTGAAGTTAGTTTCATTATTTTATTTTACGTTGAAGGTTGCCATTTTTACGTCTTGCTGCAGTGGGTGTAAGGGTGTTCCCTGTTCCCTGTATGTTTTTTTGTACACCTATAAAATAACAATAGCACAAGCGATTTCATATTCATAGGAATTTCATGTTTTTTTTGTTCTTCTCTTGGAGGTGTTAAAGTTGTAGTTTTTATAAAGCAGTTTTTTTTTGTTTTGGGTTTTTTCAAACTTGGTATTATTTTCAACTCTACTCACGACGTCAATCTAATTTGTGGTCATCGACGTTTGGTTTATACATCCACTACCTGTGGCTGGTATAAGTTTAGAATTTAGGACAAATAATCTATCGATCCGATATTTTTCTGTGGTCGAATTGTAAACAATTTGTGAGGCATCGAGTAGATATCGATTCCGAATCACTCGATTGATATAGATTTCGATCGTAGATAATTAACTAGTTTTTTTAAAATCTGGTTTATTATTTATCTCTGTTATTTTGGTTTGATACTAGATAATATTTATTTTGGAAGTATTTCTTTCTTAGTTGGAAAAATTTATACAAAATAATTAAATCTATATTTTGTTTTGATTGTAAGGATCTCATTAGGATTATTTTAGCTCTTAATTTACTGGTTTGTTAATAATAATTGGATAATTTTGCGACCATAGGCGTACGTATGAAAATTTTCGGAGCAATATAAGTAATAATTTAAAATTTCAGAATTTTGTTTTGAACAAACGCTCACATGAATATAGTAATTTATGGTTAACAAATAGATAATGTTTTTTTGTTTGTTTGAGCAGGTATTAGTAAGAAAAATTTAAAATTCGGTAGATAGCTTAAATATATATATTTACAAACTTATATTGGGTACAAACTATTACTAGTTATTACTAAGAACTACGCTAAACTTAAAATATATTACTACGTACCTATCCTAACAATTAATACTAACTTACAAAATATTACCTACAACTATTTATTTACATATTTACAAGAAAAATAAAAACTTTTCTTAATATTGTATTGTATTGTCGCTGTATTCTGATCTCTCTCACTTATTTTTTTTCTTGGTGAGGGTGGGGTTTTGGGTATATTTAGTTAGAGATTGACATAGAAAACAACAAAATGGAAGTCAATAGGCTAAAAAGTGATGAACTTACTTATGAATTGCGCATAAGAGGCTTACCAGGTTACCAGACCGTAGCAGAAAAGCGAGCTGCGTTACGTGAAGTTCTGAAGCGGGAAAAAGAAACAGGTGTTATGACTGGGGAAATAAATTTGGAGGTAGACTATCTAGACGAACTCGAGGTATGTAGAAATAAAGTCGAGGAACTGACACAGGAAATAGACTTGTATGATCCAGAAAACTCAGAAAATGATTTCCGCTGAATTTATTCTCGTTTAGAACATCTGTCAAATCGGTTGAATAGAGTTAGAGGATCCAGCCGAGAGGAAGAGACCAGGCGATTCAGACTGGCTGATCAAGCGAGACAATTATTTGGTAGACTCAATCTAGCTTACGAATCAGCTAGGCCACCAGGAGGATACAGACCGGCTCGTGAGGACACTGTCCCGTCATTTGATCACCAAGCGACCGCAGTCCCCCTGGCTGAATTATTGCGGTTGCGCCGAGCCATTGAGGAGACTGAAGAGAGGGTGAAGAAATTTGTCCCCCCTTCCACTTCGTACCGGACTCTATTGGAACCAGAGCTGGCATATCGTAGGCCCGCTCAAAACCAAAATGTGTCATTGGTAAGGCCAATACCAACAGAGACAAGTAGGGCAGAAGTTAGCTCGTCCCTTCTGGATGCAACACAAGTATCCTTGACGCAACCGAAATGCTGGAATTGTGGGAAGGAAACACACAAGTTCCGTGATTGCCCTGATCCTAAGGCAAAATTTTGTTTTAAGTGTGGTTACCGAGGAGTAATGATCAGAAACTGCCCTACCTGTTCAAAAAACAGGAATACGGGTCCTCAATAGGTCGGTGGGGACTCACTGCCGAAATTCCGACCCAACCAAGGTTTTCATCATCATCGTCCCTATCAGTATTATTAGATTTCGTCATTTCCCATTCAAAAGAAGACAATCGTCCCTATCTTACGATTAACATATTAGGAAAACAATTTTTGGCTCTTTTGGATAGCGGTTGTTCTAAGACAGTTGTTGGTGGCTCCGGATGGAACCAGCTCAAGTCAGTTTATTCTCTTAACACGTCTCCATCTTCAGGAGAGTGTGTTGTCGCAAATGGTGGTACGTGCAAAATCCTAGGATCCATTATGGCTCCTGTACAGTTACAAGACAGAGTGAGGGTTTAGAGTTGATGGTAGTGCCTAGTCTGCCGCATTCGATTATCTTGGGAATAGATTTTTGGGTTTCTATGGGAATTGTGCCTGATTTGTATTCAGGAAAATGGTCTTTTAGGACTAAGGGTGAGCTTCCTTGTACCCAAGTGTCGGCTATTCAGTCCTTTGAGCACCTATCGGTGGCTCAGAAGGCGAAATTGGAAGACTTGATAGAGTCTACTTTCAAGGCCATGGGAAACAAGTTAGGCTGCACTCATCTAGTTGAACACGAGATTCGTACCAAGGCACAACCCATCAAACAAAGACACTATCCTCTTTCCCCTGCCCTGCAACGTCAGGTGAATGCCGAATTGGACAAAATGCTGGCCGAGGATATAGTGAAACCCTCTACTTCTCCATGGGCGTCCCCCATAGTTTTAGTTAGGAAGTCTGACGGTACCTACCGATTTTGCATAAACTACAAGAAACTGAATCAGGTCAGCGAAAAAGACGCTTACCCAATCCCGTTCGTAGCAGCGACACTAGATAAGCTCAGGGATGCAAGATATCTAACTACGCTAGATATTAAATCGGCTTATTGGCAGATTCCGGTCGCGGAGAAGTCCAGACCACTCACTGCGTTTGTGGTTCCCACCAGAGGGTTGTTCCAGTTTAAAAGAATGCCCTTCGGTTTACATACAGCCCCTTGCACTTGGCAGAGGTTCATTGGTCGTGTCGTTGGATACGAACTTGAACAATTCGTTTTTGTGTACTTGGACGACATAATTATCTGTACACCAACATTTGAGAAACATTTAGAGGTGTTGGCAACTGTCATAGGCAAACTAAGAGAAGCTGGATTAACTCTAAATCGTGACAAATGTCACTTCTGCAAACCGGAATTAAAATATCTCGGGTATCTAGTAAATTCCTCTGGTTTACTAATGGACCCTGGTAAGGTGGAAGCTATCCTTAACATTCCTGATCCCAAATCAGTATCTGAGGTTCGCCGACTTATAGGTCTAGCTTCGTGGTATCGGCGATTTGTCCCAAATTTTTCTACCTTAACAGCCCCGTTAACGGCCTTGCTGCGCAAAAACGCAAAGTTTTTATGGGATGAATCTTGTGCAGACGCATTGAGAAAAATCAAGGAAAACATTATTACTGCTCCAATCCTTACATGCCCGAATTTTGATTTGCCATTCACGATCCAGGCTGATGCTAGTGATTACGGCATTGGTGCCACCATGTCACAAATGCATGATGATGGTGAGCAAGTTGTTGCGTACTTGAGTCGGTCCCTAACCAGGGCTGAGCGCAAGTTTAGTATGACCGAAAAAGAATGCTTGGCGGTCCTACATGCTGTGGAAAAATTTAGGCCATATATCGAGGGTACCCACTTCCAAGTCATCACAGATCACTACAGCCTCAAGTGGCTATATATTTTAAGGATCAGTCCGGTCGCGTGGCTAGATGGGCAGTACGATTGCAACAGTACGACTTTGATATTATACACCGTAAGGGTGTTGAACATGTCGTACCCGACGCTTTGTCGCGGTTTGTTACCTGCGTGGATGCAGTACATCCCACACCAGAAGCTACGCCAATCAGAGATCTTTGGTATAAGCGCTAGTTGCAGAGAGTCTCTAAAGATACAGACTGGAGAGTTGAAAACGGCAGTCTCTTCAAGCTAGCGAAACCAGCCTATCCCGATCTCGCTCTAAACGACGCACACTGGTTAAAGGTCGTTCCCAAGGAAGACCGAAGCACCCTCATTAGAGCCCATCATGAACCTCCCACTTGCGGCCATTTAGGTGTCTTTAAGACATTATGGCGACTCAATCTTCACTATTACTGGCCGAAAATGAGATCTGATGTAGCTCGTTGTATCAGACGATGCATTACCTGCCTACGAACAAAGCCATAACAACAAGCTCCTCGAGGTCAGATGCTTAGCATCGCCCCTTCTACTACCCGACCGTTTCAAGTACTATGTATTGACTTGGTAGGTCCCCTTCCTAGGTCTTCCTCGGGTTACTCGTATATACTGTCGGTGAGTGACTTATTTAGTAAGTTCGTTCTATTCTATCCCCTTCGGACCGCTACGGGCCCCAAGATCGCGGAAATTTTGGAGGATCACGTCCTTCTCATGTTTGGTATTCCCGATAAGGTTATTATGGATAACGGAAAACAATTCAAGAGCACCCATGTAACATCCATACTCGACAAATACGGAGTTGGGAGAAATTACTTTCATCCGCAAGCCAATGCTGTCGAAAGGTATCATCGAGTCCTGAAGACTACTCTCAGCTCATACGTTGCGGATAACCATCGTATGTGGGACAGGTATCTACAAAAAGTAGCTTGTGCTATGAGATCTGGTCGGCACGAAGTTACTAAACTATCGCCAAACTTCATTGTTTTCTCCCGAGAATTAGATTTTCGAGGGCGTGAAAGCGACCCACTCGAAACTTCCGACGAAGTCTACGATTCCGTGACGCGTAACAATGCCCTGCAAGAGGTATTTCAAGACGTAGCATCTAGAATAAAGAAAGCTTTCAACACCAACCGTCACCGCTACAACCTGAGAAGGCGAGATGAGAAATTTTCCCTCAATCAGCGAGTCTGGAAACGTGCGTACATTCAGTCCGATAAGTCAGAAGGTGTTACAGCTAAATTAGCCCTACAAGTTTGACGGACCACTTATTATTAATAGAGTTCTCTCTCCATGGTCATATGAGCTAATAGAACTGAATGGACGTAGTAGAGGAGTGTGGCATGCCAAAGACCTGAAAAGTCACCCACTAGACGAAGATGAGACTGATTCAGAGATGGAAAATTAAGATAGGATATTATTGTTAGTTGTATATATTTAGATTTATGTTTTAGTTCATTTAGGTAAAATTTTGGAAAAAAAATATTAACGGGATTTTTCTGGTAAGGGGAGAGTTGTAACGGTTTCAATTCAACATTGGGCATTGAAGAGATCTTTTAAGTTTGACCATACAATTGTATTAAGATAAATAGTATTTGTGAATTAAAATGAAATCCACCACTCACCTTGTATATATTGCTCTAATACCATTTACTAAAATAATTAATAATCAATAGTTCAACATCATTGCCCAAACTTTATTTGGTTATGTTTACATTTTCTGACAATGAATCTTTGATAAATTCTCAAGAGGCCTTCGACCTATTAAGTCAAGTTCAATGAACTATACAGCTACTTGTTAGATTAACCTTTGACCTGCTCACCTGTTGCTAAGGGTAAATAAATAGAAGAAGACCGACCTTGACCTTGTGAGGCTTGGACTGGTCCATAATCCTCCATTCTTGTGCTGGTGCTTTTCAAGAGGTCACCTGAATTGTGCTCTTTCGAATTTATTTCGGATTTAGCCCAGCTACAATCGTAATCTGTTAGGAAAATTTAGTGATACCCTAAGTGGTCATTTAAACGCACCTAGCGGATTTCCTCCTAACAGGAAAAAGGTAAGTACCCACTCTTCTCTCTTATTGACCTAGGCATCATGGGAGTTTCGTATTTCAGATCTCTTATTCATCGTCTTAGACATCATCTTATTCGTCGTCTTATTCACCGTCTTATTCGTCGTCTTATTCACCGTCTTATTCGTCGTTTTATTCATCGTCTTATTCATCGTATTATTCACCGTCTGGTACATCATCTTATCCACCCTCTCGTTAACAGTCTCCAACAACATCTTCAGTCTTTTTCACTGACTGCGTGAGAGTTTTCTTTATAGACCTCTTCCTAGTCTGTAACAAAGCCGTGTAAGTTACGCAAAAGGAATACGAGTGGCAGAAAACTTACCAGTAGAGGATCAGCCCCCTTCGTCCAGCTCCTGCGACATATTGGAAACACACCACCTGATACATTCAAGTAAGATCGTTTATAGTACTGTGCTGTGCCTGCTGCATGTAGGTGTCTCAGATAGTTTGTCAACAACTCTATCAGGGTTTACTGTTATACTTCATTGCACCATTCGTTAGGAAGTTGAACCTACATAAATGTAACCTATTGTGACAACTGCTCATAGATATTTCCTAATTAATAGTTGAAATACTTACCCCTCAGTGTAATCCAGAAGTATACTCTTGGAAGCCATTCTACCATCTGGTATATTAGTACATTGTCATTTATACTGTACATTTTAACCATCAGCGGTGCCCACTTGTACATATTACTTTTAAACATAATCATTTTATATTTTAGTTTTGTATTAGGTTAGTTTAATCTTTAACAACGTGCTTTCGATTGTCACTTGACAGCGACAGCTGAAAGTAGGTCAACGGCGTGAGCCACCTTCTGTTAGACCTACTCTACACCTAGAAAACTGTTGTAGGACATAAAAGTGAGTGACTATCAAATATTCAGTAAACGTAAAATAATTTAGTGAAACCGTTAAATAATTGCCTTTTATTTTACCTCGACCCCTCTCCGTTGAGAAACCGACAACGTTATATATTTTTTAAGAAACCCCCCCCCCTTTTGTCACCTCAACTCCAGTAAAAGGAGAAAAGGGGGTGACAAACGATATATATTCTCTAACATATAGTAGGTAGAGTCATAAAGCAAACACAAAAACTTTACCCAAGCTACCAAAGCAAGACAGTAAGCGGACGGATATCCCAATAAATAATATACACTAGGCAGAATATGAGCGAGCAGATATAAACAAAACGGTTCATGTTGTTATAAACGGGAAGTCTTAGCCCAGAAACAATCGCTAATTTCAATAAAAATATTTATTAAAATTAGCGAAATGCGATATAGGGACAGGAAAAACCCAAGTGAAGTCACACTTGTCGGAAATCCCAACGTGGCCCGAGCCACGCTGGATGTCGTACGCCGCTTAGGGCGCGGTCCGTGCATCGAGATATAGTCTCGATGCACCATTTTAGTATAAATATGGGCACCGAAACTGTAACCGGGCAGTCACCGGTTTTACTTCGAGCCGACACGTTGCAAAATTAACGGTCACTGGTACACACCGTTATTGCAGCGGTCTGAAAAATAGGCCAGGCCTTGACCAAAGTGAAACCAAAATCCGCGAATAAACCACGCCCAGAGCTGGTTTCTTTTTAGAAACCACTCTACAAGTAAGCACACCGGTGCAAGCTCAAGAAAAAGTGATAGTGAACCCCAAAAACCATCCCACCATGCCTAAATCCAAACACAAACACGACGACACCACCGAACATTTTCCTCCACTTTCAGCCACTAAATCATTCTACCTCAAAACTTCTGACCAAAAACACTCCGAAACACCCTCCAGCAGCTCCAAAAAGCCCAAACCATTCAAACTTCCCAAATTTCAACACGAGTCGATACTAGCCCACTACAAGGAAATTGAATTACATAATCCACACCTCCCTCAGGAAATAATTCTCCAATTCGCAATGATGCACGACACATCAGTCGCACCTCATATCTCACCTCGTCCTCTAATGGAATCTCCGATTCCACGTCCCACTTCCAAGCACTCCGAATCATCTTTCTCTCCAGAGCAAGCAGCTATCCTCGATTTACTCAAGGAAAAAGCTGCTTTACTCGAATCTTTATCGCCCAAATTCAAATCAGCCAAATCTTCTTACGCACAAGTGGCCAAATCTCCTCCACCCTCAATAATCTCTTCACGCTCCTCCCATGCCTCTTCAACAAAGGAAACAACCCAAATCCGCCAAAACGAGGAAGTAGCCTCCGTCCGCGGTTCAGTTCGGACTACTTCTTCAAAAACCTCATCATCGCACTCTCCGTCACAATCCACTCCGCAAAAACTCCAAACTCTAAATCTCCGAAATCTCCCACCAAAATTCTGCTTTCAGAAGGAACTGTTCATCCTTCTGAACAGAAATGAAATTCTAAGAGGCAAAATCGCATACCTTAAAGCCAATCCAAATTGTACTGCTCTTCTAAAAATCCCTAAAGACATCTGCCCCAAAAAACTCCTAACTAAAATAAAAAATGCCATCGGAGACAATAAAGTCTTATGCCTTCCTCTCCACTCACAATCCCCCGCTTCAAGAAAAGAAACTTCGGCCACCACTCGCACACCAAATTTCTCTTTTGTCATCACAAAAGTTGACATTACCCTTTCCGACGAAGAAATCTTTGAACTTCTCAAAGAACTTCAAATCAACTTCATCAAATGCTGGAGGATCATCTCCAAATCCACTAACACCCCAACCACCCTAATCAGAGTTGTAACAAACTCTGAAACTCAGCTTCACCAGGCACTTTCCAAAGGGATCCCCTTTTACGGCCTAAACCACAGATGCGAGACATCTAACTCCACCCAACTACCTCCCGTCCCAAAATATTGCAGTCGCTGCACTCAACTGGGCCACTCCGCCACTGAATGTAAAGCAAAACTTGACACATGCCCGAACTGTGGAAGTCACGAACACAGATCCGAAAAATGTGACAAGGCAAAAAAGCCTTGTTGCAGGAACTGTGGTGGCAACCACGCTACCTACGATCCCAAATGCCCCAAAAGGCAAATCACGACCTCAAAACCCGAGGAAACCGCCCCAATAACCCTCCCAAAACCACCCATGCCATTCGACTTCCCCACGGAAGTCCAAAAAATCCTCGAAATCACATGTGTAATTCTCATGAATGCACTTCCCTCCTCCCGTAGGATGGTAATCGAGACACTCTCTCACCTCATACCATCCTACTACAACTACAACTGCTCCGTCCAAGGACAGGGCAACAAGGCACACTTCAACTTCACGCCAATCTAAACATTACACAAACATAAAACACTTCCTTCCTCGCCTTACCTATCACCGCGCCGAGACAACGAGTTCCAGCAAAGCAGCCGACGATAGCCGCAACGATGGAATTCAAGTCTGCAAGGCGCAGACACACACACACGCACTTTTCAGTGCAAACCACACCAACACTTCAAGTACTTTTTAGTACATGAAGTGTTTTCGCTTTTATGAATACAACAAACAAAAACACCTTTCCTTTTCCACTTCCGGGATGAGAATGCAGGTTTTCTGTGGTTTTTTCCTGCATTTTAATTTCCGCAATGATCGGAAATGCGACACATTGCGGAAATTAACCAAATGGCCATCCTTGGGTGCACAGCCACAGCTGTCCCCACCGCGACCATAAATTCAATTGCTTTTAAATTCAAACTTTTTAAACCCTGAAGAGGACTAATTCTCCTATACCAGGGTATGTCAAAAACTTGCGAAAAATATTTTGGAAATTCATAAACTTTTCAAAATTTTTTCTATCCAAAAAAGGATAATTCAAACTTTTCAATGTCAAATCTTTTTCGAACAAAAAAAAAAAAACTGTAACCGGGATCAGTATTCGACGGACATTCATACGAGCAGTGTGTTAAAAATTTCTGCGATTTTCGAAATTTTACCAAAGCGAGCAGCCAGAGAAGTTTAAAATTCATTTTACAACTTCTCACAGCGAAAAGAAGTCGAAACTAAACCAAAATAGTGTTTATTAACACTGCTAATAGACAATTACATTTAATTTTCAGCCCAACTCAAAACAGACGGACGGAAGACTAGACGATTTCAGAAAATCAATAATTTGACGCAAACTCTTTGCGATTTCTGCGATATTCGAATACCTTCAACAAAACAAGATACTAGAGAGATTTAAATTGATTTTTCAACTTCCCACAACGAAAAGAAGACAAAATTAGTGTTTATTAACACTGTTAATAACTAATAAAATTTAATTTTCAGCCCAAAACAAACCAGACGGACGGAAGACTGAACGAAAAATTCAGAAATCAGAAAAATCAATAGTTTTAGACGCTTTTAAGCAATTTTAAGCGGCTCTAACTATAATTAATGTTTGAATTGTTAACTTATTAACAATTCCAAATACGAGAACTAACAAAATTTCTATTATAGATAACCTGCCGGAGGACAGGCATCAACAAGAAATGGAAGACACGAGAAATCACTCCGTGGAAAGGAAAAAGAAGAAATACCAAGCCCTAGAGGAGGAAAATGCAGAGCTAAAGAGACAGGTGACCAAGCTAGGAGAGCAGCTGGAAGCAGCAAACAACACAATAGCAGAAAGCCGCCGAGAACTAGCAGAATGCCGCATGGAACTAGCAGAATGCCGACTGGAAATGAAGAAAAACCACGAAGAAATGATGAGAGCCATCAAATCCGCACAAAAGAGGGAAGACAGCCCAGAAGCAGGACCATCAAAGAGACAGAGCAGATCCAGAAGCCCAATAGAGTCTTCCAGAGACAGAAGGAACAGGAAAAACAAGGAAATCCTAGAGAAACGACAAGAAGCCGAGCAACAAAAGGCCCAGGATGCCCCAGAAGCCACCCCAGAAGACGAGAACTGGAGGATGGAAGTCCCAGAGGACAGCTTCACCATCCCAATCAAGGAAATTCAAAGACAGCAAAAGAAGGAAAGAAAAGCAGAGCAGAAGCGACGAGAAGAAGAAGTCCAGGGCCGCCCAGAGGACAATGAAGACCACCAACCGGCCACCAGAGAAAGACGACCGCCACCGATAACAATCAAGACGACCAAGGACTTCGCCAGGATCCGGAGAGAAGCCACAGCCAGAGGTATCTCCATGAGGTACACTTACAGCGAACGTCTAGGAGTCAAAGTACTGTTAGAAGCACCGGAAGACTACAGAAAGATGACCAGATACCTGGAAGAACTCCAAGGACAAGGCGTGAACTGGTACACCTTCATGGACCAAGCAGACAAGACAAGAAAGACAGTCATCAAAGGACTGTCACCAGACGAGGACCTGGACGACATCAAGGAAGACATCCAGAGACAAGGAGTACGCGTCCAGAGGGTAACACAGCTCCACTCGAGGTACGGAGAGAAGAAGAAGCTCTCCATCTACATGGTGGACCACAACAAAGAGGACATCGAGAAGATGAAGAACATCCAGTTTGTCTTATCAGCCAAGATAAGACAAGAACCAGCAAGAAGGACCAATGGACCCACCCAGTGCTACAACTGCCAGGGATTCCACCACGGCCAGTCCACCTGCCACATGGAGACGAGATGCGTGAGATGTGGAGGCTCACACAGATCCGGAGACTGCGAAAGACCAGCGAACAGACCAGCCACCTGCGCCAACTGCAATGGAGAGCATCCAGCCAACTACAGAGGATGCCCAGAAGCTCCAAGAAAGAAACCAGAACCACCAAAGAGGACAACACCCACCCAAGCACCACCACAAGCAACGAGGACAACGCCTGGACTCAGCTACGCCAACGCTGCAGCAAAGAAGACCACCATGCCACCAAAGGAGCAACAGGACATATTTGAGATGATGAAGCTCTTCTCTTCCCACATGGAAGAAATGAAGAACTTCTTCCAGACATTCGCCAAAAACAACTAATGGATCCTCGACCCCAAACTCCACATCAGCTGAAGATAGGAACATGGAACTGCGGAGGACTACGCTCCAATGTCAACCTCATGGGAGCCATCTTAGAAGAAGAAGACCTGGACATCTTTGCCATCCAAGAAACCAAGCTACCAGGAGAAGACTACAACCTGAAGTGGCCAAACTACAAGATCTACAGAGACGACACCAACGCCAGAAGCGGAGGAACAGCCATCCTGGTCAAGACGGGAATACAACATCACAGAATGACAACTCCAGATCTTCTAACGATGGAAGCCACAACCATCAAGGTCCAGACGAGCTTTGGGGCAGTGAACATCATCTCCGCCTACAAGAGACCACTAGACCCACTCCATGAGGAAGACATAGAAGTTCTACTACCAGAACTCCACCAAGCAGTGCTGATGGGAGACCTCAACGCGAAGTCCAGGCAATGGAACAGCAAGACCATGAACCAGACAGGAAGGAAGCTAACCAGTATAGCTGACAGCCGCCCAGAGATGATGATCATCGGACCAGCACATCCCACCCACACTCCAGCAGCCGGAGAAGCAGACGTACTCGACATAGCCATCCAGAACGACATCACGGTTGAATGGGACATAGTCAACGGCAAAGGAGGAACCAACCACGAGCCAGTCATCCTTACCATTGGTGAAGGAAGAAGGACACCCGGAAGACAAGTCCAAAAGACCAACTGGAGGAAATTCAAAGCCAGAGCTGGACAGCTGATCGGACCAGTCCCATTCATACACAACAAGGATGAGCTAGACGAGCAACTAAGACACCTGGAAGAAGCAATTCAACAGGCAATGGAAGACAGCACGACAACCAAGAAGGTGGAAGAATACAAGCGGTTCTCCAACATCCCCGAAGACCTGAAGGAACTCATCAGGGAGAAAAACAGAGCGAGAAGACGAGCCAACCGGACACGAAGACCAGAAGACAAACGAGAATCCAACAGACTCAACGAACAAGTCAAGGAGAAACTGGCCAAACACCGATCCAAAGACTGGGAAAACAGACTAGACGAGCTACCAGCGGACCAACCAGGACTATGGAAGCTAGCAAATCTCCTTAGACAAGATAGAAAACCCATACCACCACTACACGGAGACAACGGGATAGCAGAGACAGACGAGGAGAAGGCAGAAGCCTTCAGACGCACAATGGAACTTCAATTCGCACTGAACGACTTCCCGGACGAAGACATGGACTTCTCCGACCAGGTAGAGGAAGCAGTCAACAACCACATCAACGAAGAAGACAACGGAAACCTAGGATACACCACCCCTGAGGAAGTAGCCTACATCATCCGAGGGAGAAAAATCAAGAAGACACCGGGCAAAGATGGTATCACCAACAACGCTCTCAAACACCTACCAAGAAAAGGACTAGTATTCCTGACGGCCATCATCAACGGAATACTAAGAACCAAGCACTTCCCAAAGGCATGGAAAGAAGCGGAAGTAGTGATGCTAAGAAAAGGAAGAGAAGACCCAAAATTCCCCCAGAACCATCGACCCATCAGCCTACTCCAAACGATGAGCAAGATAGCCGAGAGAGTCATCATGAACATACTACAACAACAGACAAGAGACATAGGAATTCTGCCAGAAGAACAGTTCGGATTTAGACAAGAACACACAGCCGCGGACCAAGTACTGAAGCTTGTAGAGTACACGACCCAAGGATTCAACCACAACCAATCAACAGGAGCCATCTTCTTGGACATCAACAAAGCCTTCGACAGAGTCTGGCACGAAGGACTGATCTACAAGATGAAAGAAGCAGGATACACGACGTCACTCACCCAACTAATCTACAGCTACCTAAAAGACAGGACATTCAGGATCAAGATAGGACACACCAAATCCGAACTGGGAAGAACCGAAGCAGGAGTACCACAAGGAGCAGTACTATCAGCACAGCTCTACAACATCTACACGGCAGACATTCCGAAGACGGACAACACCATGATGGCCCTCTACGCAGACGACACAGCCATTGTGACAAGGAGCACACAACCAGCTATGGTAACACAACGACTCCAAGAAGCCGCCGACAGCATAGACGACTGGTGTACGACGTGGAAGATCAAGGTCAACGCCGAGAAGACCCAAGCAGTCTACTTCAGGAAGAAAAGGAAAACACCAGAAGACAACATAGAAGTCGCAGGAGAAGAAATACCATGGAGCAAGAAGGCAAAGTACCTAGGAGTCATCTTGGACCAAGGACTGACCTTCAAACAGCACGTCGAACACACAGTCAACAAGGCAAAACAAGCAAGAGGACGACTAGCAGGACTCATAGGACGAAAATCCAACCTGGAACTGAAGACAAAGACAAAGCTGATCAACATGATCATCATACCCATCATGACGTACGCCTCCATAGCCTGGGGACACACAGCACCTACCTGGAGGAAGAAGATCCAAACACAACAGAACATCTGCCTAAGACAAGCCGTCAACGCACCATATTACATCAGGAACGACCAGATCTACCGAGAACTAGACCAAAAGAAAATACTGGAAATCATGGAAGCCAGAGCCAGAAGAAGATTCGAAGAACTGAGGACACACCCAAACGCTCAACTGAGACAACTCACGGACTACACCAGAGAGGACTACAGGAAACACCCAAGACCAAGAAAACAGCTGGAATATGGCCAGCAATGAAGAAAAGAAAACAACAAAAATCAGTATGTAAGTAGAACGAGAACACTTACTCAGAGTTCCTGCGGGTCCATAAAAAGACAGGCAGGAAAGCTAGTAAGGACAGCTTTAGCAAGTGGATCCACTCTCTAAGGGTGTCTTTAGTCGTAATAAGTCGGCTAAGGATAGACCTTCTTGAGGCAGCGACACACACACACCCCGCGAGCGACGAAAAACAAGAAGACCAACGAGAGAAAAGTGTTTATCACTAACCTCGAAGAAAAAGAAGACAGCCAGAACTTTTCCCTAAACCAAGAAAAGAAGATGGGCTAGCCCAGCAGATCGGACTGAGGCCTCATCGGAAGAGATGAGGGGTGGAGGAATGTTCTCCCCGGGATGCATTGCTCTTCAAGGAGTGCATCCTGGGAGGGACGGGTTTGATAGAGGTGTGTGTGTGTAACCGGGATCAGTTCGCTTCCAGCTCCGGCTGAAGTAACATAGTCGACGCTACGATATCCAGTCTGTGAGATCAGACTGAGACAACGATAAGTCCCCGGCAAGTTGGCCGTCCGGACATCAAGAAGCCAAGCCACGTTTCGACAAACGTCGGTGTATTTTTCAGCGCTAAGACTTCGATTAGATCGTGGCCGGTCTAGGTGAAATTAATTGTTTTTGGGAAACAATTGTTTTATTTCTTTTCGACGCCCTATCGACGTGGAGTACAGGCTAGAACCTTCTTCTGATTATTGTATTTATGGTACCAACGACGAGCTCTGTACTCTGCAGCCTCCGTTTACCAGGATACAGTGAAATATATAAATTCTCCGAGCGTTCTTTATTTCCTTACCTTCCCTTTTCAGCAGTGATTTATTTTTCTTAATAATCATTTTATTTGTTTCAGCAGTGAAGTTGTATGACCATTTCATTTCTTTTCAGCAGTAAATTATTTATCGAATAATTATTTTATTTTCTTCCAGGAGTGAATCATCATTTAATAATTATTTCTTTTATTTGTTTCAGCAGTGAAGTTATTTATTTATTATTTTATTTCAGCAGCGATTTATTTAATGATTATTTCTTTGTTTCAGCAGTGAAATTGTATAATCATTTCATTTCTTTTCAGCAGTAAATTATTTATCGAATAATTATTTTATTTTCTTTCAGGAGTGAATCATCATTTAATAATTATTTCTTTTATTTTCAGGAGTGAACCATTTTTACTAATTTCCTTCTTCTTGTGTTCCAGCAGTGTATAATTTACTAACTGTTATTTTATTTGTTTCAGAGGTGAAATTATTTGTCAATAATTACTTTACTCCTTTTTGTGTTTCAGCCACGGATTATTTAAACATTATTTCTTCTTTTTTCCCAGCTATTCTGCCGCTGTCATCATCTTGTGAGATTTGTCTCATGCTCATTTTATATTTTATTTTTTTTATTTTTCATGTATTCTGCCCTAGGTAGACTTCATGGAAACGTATGAACTTTCGGAAGTTCCCTCCCAGGGCCGGAGCAGTTCCACGGAGTTTTTTGAGACTCCAACTAGGTCAGTCCGTCGCGACGACGTCCGTCACCAGGCAACGCCACGCCCAAGGGAGGATACAACGAACCGTAGTTTATTACAATGTACAAAGCAATATAATAAAATAAAAACATAAGATTTTTACGGACCCAGTGGTTTTATAAACGTAAACTAAAATATTTCACGGTCTCAAGCAGCGGTTTAACAACATTTGAAAGTTAATTTCCATAAAACAAAACAAAAATCATAGAAAATAAAAATGTCAACGAGACCCGGGGCAGGCGGCGATTTGCTGAAAAACCTGGCAGAATAAATTTAATCCCCGAACGAAACCCACGAATCGCCCAAAAATTAAATATTATTTCGGGGAACCGGAAAACCCTATAACTCAAATCAAAACAGCGGAAAGTGGGAGAAATCTCAACAAGACCCGAGTCATTCGGCGATTCGCTGAGATTCCTGTTAAAGAAATAAATTTAACTTACGTCCAGAAATCAAATATGATTTCTTAAAACCACACACACACACACGCGCGATATGAGCCCGTCCCTCCCAGGATGCACCCCTCAAAGAGCGATGCATCCCGGGGAGAACCTTCCATCCACCCCCCATCTCATCCGATGGGTCCTCATCGTCGTCGTTCGCGTTTTTCGTCCCTAGCCGAAATGGCTGTTGGCTGAGGTCGAGCTGTCTTCTTTTCGGCCGTGTAACCGCAGTGGTTTTATCGTCGGCGGTCTTCTCTTCTTTCGTTGTCTTCCGTTCTGTATGCTTTTTCGCTGCCTCTATAAGGGGCGAATCCTCAGCCGACTTATTACGACTGAAGACAACCTTATAGAGTGGATCCTCTTGTTTTTGTTGACCTATTTGAAATCCCGACTCATCTTTCTATGGATGTGTCGGGCCTTCTCGTAGGCGGGTCTTCTAGAGATTCTCTATAGATGACTTTAGGCCATTAGCTGAGCTAATAGCCTTGTCACCTGGTCGAGAATCTCTTGTTTCTTCGGGGCTGTCGTCGTCGTCTTCTTGGCTGTCGCTTGGGCGTAGCTGACTTCTGGCTTCGTTTCCTTTATCGGTGGTTTTCTCGTCGTCCTGTTGTTAGGGGCCTTTGGGCATCCCTTGTAATTCGCCGGGTGTTCTCCCTGGCAGTTTGCGCAGGTGGCTAGCTTGTCCCTCGGTCTGCTGCACTCGTTTGAGCGGTGTGGTCCTCCGCATTTCACGCACTTGGTGCTCACCCTGCATGTTGTCTGCCCGTGGTGGTATCCTTGGCAGTTGTAGCACTGCGTCGGTCCTTTTCCTCTCTTCTGCTCTTCCCATCGTATTCTCACTTGTTGGATGTGCTGGATTTTTCTTATTTTCTCCTTGTCTTCTACATCTACTTCCACCGTGTAGATGGTTAGGGTGTAACGGTTGAATTTGTCACTACGTCTATTGTAGATATTAAGTATTTGTATATAGTAATTACCTGACCGATATTGTCTCTATGTTTCTAATATCAACTAATATCAATTGTTCACTACGAAAGAACTTCAGTAGTTATATAATTTCTGTCAGCCCAGATTTTAGGGACTACTCTGCCATCATCCTTCCGGTGAAGTGGTGCAGGCTGTAACCATACCTGTCTTCACATCTTGACAACAATTTTATATTTTGTCGCTAGGTAAGGTAAAGAATAAAACTAGTGCCTACTTGGTAAATGTCCGTATAGATATATTCATGTTAGTTGTTTCTTTTTGTTTGTTATATTATAATTCATAATTAAGGGTAGTAAGGGGTTTTCTCTCTTGTGGATTTTACATTAGTTTTTAGTTACCGTGGGACTACTGATTTTGTTTCTGGCTTTGATTATATCAACTTTGGGGTGTAGCCACAGTAGTCCAAATACTTTGTCCGCTTCAGCTTGATAAACGCTAAAGTTTATTAGGGTTCAGTTATAAATTATTACTGACTCCTTGACTTGAGTTCTAAAACATTTAAAGTAGTAATTAGGTTTCATAAAACTTACTGATCTATAAAGACATGCTTTACTTTTGAGTTAAAGGTATATTTTCTTCATTTATCTACCATATTTTGGCTTAAGCAAATACATACTAGCTAGAAATCTTCTGTGTAGGTTGGCAATCGAATATATTCTGAACATCTATTTATAATATATTAGCTGTTATCGCCATGTGTTTTGTATGTTAAATCCGAGTGTTTGATCTTGCTTTGTTTACGTTGGTTTGGTATTGTGGTACTATGTTTACTCAAATTTATTTGAATAAGTTTTAATACATTGACTTTATCATTTATCTCCAATGTTTACAAGTGTTTATTTGTAGGATGACATTGACATTTGGACCGTGACAGCTGTGTTTTTGGATAAAAGCGTTCGTTCGTCATGTCTTACATAGAAGTGTAGCACTTTATGACTTGATCTGTGCGGAACACGCTCGGTGTAGTGAGCAGTGTAGTTCGGATGTATGTTTCGGCTAGGTTTCTCTGTGGTAGTATTCTGTATTGAAGTTGAAGATGTGTCACTCACTTCTTCTTTTCCGGTGTGTGCTCCTACTTGATCTTGATAGTTGGTTTCCAAAAGTGCATGGAGCTTGAATCTGAATTTTATTTTTGACTGCGTAGTCATCTCCTGCTGGGATTTATAGGTTCTCGTTCTGAATGAGTTGTGGAATATACGGCTAGTATTTTGGTTCTACGGGAGTTCGTATTGTTGAAGAATTCCGTCCTGTTCTGGAAGCCGTTTTCACAAACGCTTATAGGGGATATATTGCACTAAAACTATTGTAAGTATTTTCTCTACTTACTGATTTCGCATCACTATGTATTATCACTATTTAAAGGAAATCGCCAACGTGAAGTTTTGAAATTGAAGGCGTGCCACATGCTGTTGTTGGTTCGTTATTTGTTGGTAGCCGCCCAATAAGAGGAAAATTTTGAGTATTGGACCCTTTTTGGAAAAGGTATGTCTCATAGATTTGTAGTTTTTGTAGATAAAACAGTTGGTGGTAAAATACTACCTGTTGATTGTAAATTTTTGATTAAGACAGTCTATTCTGTTACCCTGTGTATATTTTGTTTTCTTTGCCCGCTTTAGTCTAACGAATACTATAATTCGTGGGTGGTTCTTCAAACTTACCCTGGTTACGACCAAAAACAGTTTATTTTAGATGCTTATCGCATTCTTATTATTTGATTTAAATTGAGTGTAGTATACTGTTACTGACACTGTTGATTGTAAGTAGACCTTATGACTACTTTGTGGGTTTGATTCAGTTAATTTGGGGTTGATTTTGACTTGTACGTTACTTCTGGCATAGGCCGAGACAAGCTTAACTTGTCGAGGTGTTTGATTGGTTCCTGTATAGGCTCAGTTTTTAGCTGATACCTGTTTTAATTTTTAAGGGTTCACCGGTGGGGCCAGGGTATACTTACCAGCCTCAAGATACACACTTCACCTGTGGGGCCAGATTATACACACTTCACCTGTGGGGCCAGATACACACTTCACCTGTGGGGCCAGATACACACTTCGGGATGTTTGGAGTTCACCTAGTAGATCGATGGTGAAGTCTTCTGCAGTTTGCTGCTACTTTTCAACAACTTCTTGAAGAAGGCCACATTGAGGGTAACCTGGTATCGGGGGTTTTTCTGGTTTATTTACTTATTTTTACTTTAGGCTTTACGCCAAGGTTCACCGGTGGGGCCAGGGTATACTTACCACCCTCAAGATACACACTTCACCTGTGGGGCCAGATTATACACACTTCACCTGTGGGGCCAGATACACACTTCGGGATGTTTGGAGTTTACCTGGTAGATCGATGGTGATGTCTTCTGCAGTTTGCTGCTACTTTTCAACAACTTCTTGAAGAAGACCACATTGAGGGTAACCTGGTATCGGGGGTTTTTCTGGTTTATTTACTTATTTTTACTTTAGGCTTTACGCCATTATGTATATACATTAGCTAGGTACTTTCTACTGATTTATTTTATTATGCATTTGTAATGGTGGAAATTAATATTTTGCGGTAAATTTTCACAATCTAATTTTCATAATTTTATCCACTTGCGCATGCGTCTCTGCCTTGGTACCAACGCCTTGACTACGGTGTCGCCTTATATGGAATTGTTTTTTTTTCATAAACTTTACACTACTTTTCAGGTAACATATAATTGAAAGTTTGTATTTAATCTGTATTGGTACACTCGAACAGCCATATTAATTTCCCACTACGTAAGGTCAATTAACTGGGATATGTTGGACTTTAATTGTTAATCATTTGGTTTTTTTATTATGTGTGACAGAGGTTCTCACTATTTTCTTTAAGTGGGGGGAGCATTTACTAGGGTTCACATTAGCTATTAATTGTGAAATATCCCTTAAGGATATTAGGTATTTTATTTTAGTTATTATAAGGAACATAAGCTGAGGTTTGCCTTTTATTTTCATCCCTTGTTTTACTGGGTTATCGGGGGAAATTCGTCGTGCTAGGCCAAAGTGGAAAACTCAGTTGGCGCCCACACAAGTTGTCTACTATTTTGTCCGGAAGATCAATAAGAGGGATCCACCCTTACCTCCGTTCTGAGCGACGTCGAAGGCCTAAGGTTGTCACCGGAGCAACCGAAACTTATGTAACCAAGTAGACAAATTTATTCACAATCTTGCACTTTTTTTTTAATTGATTAAATTTTATGACTTTATTCTTATTCGGGCTTGAGCTCAATTTTAAGGTTACATTTTTGGCGCCCAACGTGGGGCCCTTTTTTATTTAGTGGGGGCATGTTTTTGTTCATAAGCTAGGCTTGCTATAGTTTTTTTGGTAGTTATATGGCTGTTCTTCGTGAAACCAAGTATATTGAGTATATGGTTACCATTTTGATAAATTGATTATTGCATACTAGTCGTAGTGTATTAAGTGTACTATATATTATATACCCTAACCCTGCTGTATTGCTCGTCATAACTTGTAAATAACGTTTATTGATAACTGAGGGTGATTATATTGTTGATATTTTTTTTTCTCGTATCCTTGACTCGTTGTTGATATTGACATCAAGATGGCTCGAAAAATGTTTATTAATAGGTTGGAGAAAGAGGAGCTTGAGTGGGAGCTTAAGTTTAGGGGTCTTAAGATCGGAACTGCGGAGGAGATGCGTACTCAGCTTTCTATGGCTCTTCGTATGGAGAAATCTGGTGACAGTTTCAGGTATCCCAAATACTCATTTCCATTTGAGGAAGATGAGGCTGCTCTTATTAGGAAATGTACAGAGATCGAAACTTTGTTGGCTAGTTACAGTGGCAGTTCCAATATCAGTGAAACACAGAAGTTGCAGACGAAGGTATCTCACGCGTTGAATAAGTTTGATCAATTGGACGCTGCAGGGGATGCTGAGAAGGAAACAAAAAGGTCAGAGTTGCTAACTAAGTTGATAGGTCTCTATGATAGATTTAACGCCATATCCACTCGTATTACTGCTGAAGTTGTTGTGCAAGCAGCTTTAGATGTCATTACTGGCAATCTGACAGGTCAATTTTTGGCTGGTGTGCAGAATGTCGCTAGTTCGTCTCCCGTTGCAAATCACCCACCGATTAATACCACACACGGTAACGTATCAAACAGCTTCCTTTCAAAGATGATTCCACCACATAAATGGGGTTTGGAGAAGTTTTCTGGTTCGTCTAGATCTTTGTCCATTACAGCTTTTCTTGAACGAGTAGAAGAACTTAAAATGGCTCGTCATGTTCCGGACGATGTGTTGTTTGGTTCCGGTGTAGATCTTTTTTCGGACAAGGCATACCAATTCTATAAGGATATCAGACTTCGAGTGCATTCTTGGAACGAGTTGAAGGATGAATTTAGAAGAGAGTATTTGACCGCTCATCATACGGATGATTTGTTCGACGAGCTTAGGAAGAGGACTCAGCACTCGTCAGAATCAATAGGGGTTTATCTCGCGATCATGTCAAGTTATTTTACTAGGTTAGGTTGTTTTGTTCCTGAGGGAGCTAAGATGGCAATTATTGTAAAGAATTTGCACCCTTTCTATCAAGACCGTTTAAGAGATCCACTACCTACTACTATTGAGGAGTTGAGGCATGTATGTCGTCGTATGGAGGATAGGCGCGATGCTATTAATAGTTATGTCGAGCCCAGTGTTCGTAGGGGTAATGTCTTGGAGAAGGATCTGGCTTTTGTCGAGGTTGATTCATCTCAGCCCGTAGATCGCTTGGATGTAGAGAATTTGTCGGGCGATAAAAAGTCTTCAGTTATTTGCTTTCGTTGTAAGAAGCCTGGCCATCGAGCCATTGGATGTGTTCTTCCCAAGCAATTCAAATGTTTTAAGTGTCAGCGAGAAGGTTATACTGTGAGGACTTGTCCCAAGTGTAGCCAGGGAAACGAGAACAGGCGCTCTTAACTGGTCGAAGAGGTAGCGCTGTAAGACGTTCGACCGAAGTTCAACCTATTCTTGATTTTATTTTAGATCATGCTGTGAACGATGAGCGGCCGTATCTTAAGGTGAATGTTTTGGGGTCTGAGGTATTAGGACTTCTGGATTCGGGAGCTACGAGAACGATTTTGGGTAGTACCGGTTGGAAACTGTTGCAGACTTTAGGCTTAGAGGTGGACACCACTAAGAGAACTAGTTGCAGAGTTGCGAATGGACAGATGTGTGAGTCTATTGGTGAGTGTTTAGTTCCATTTTCTCTCCGCGATCAATTGAAGATCATCTCTGTCTTGGTGGTATTGGACGTCCCTCATACGCTCATCTTGGGAGCAGACTTTTGGAAAATCATGGGAGTTGTTCCAGACTTGAGACACAATGAATGGCATTTTTCAGAGTCACCTGTTGGGATTGCAACTGTAGATCATCTTCGTAGTAGATATTTGCTAAGCGACTTACAGAAGTCTCGTTTGGATGCAGTGATTGAGCATAATAAGGTTATATTGGGAACTAGTCTTGGTTGTACGAATGTTGCGGAACATACTATAGTTTGTCATTCCCCGCCCATTAAACAACGGTATTATCCAGTTTCCCCAATGATGCAGGGGCATATTGATAAGGAGTTAGAGGAAATGCTTCGTCTTGGTGTAGTTGAGAGGTCGAACAGTCCGTGGAGTTCTCCCATTTTACTAGTTAAAAAGAAGGACGGTACTTTCCGCTTCTGCGTGGATTATCGCAAATTAAACGCTGTCACTGAACGGGATAGTTATCCTCTCCCCTACATTTCTAACACTTTGGACAAGCTCCGGAATGCTCATTATATTTCTACCCTGGATATTAAGTCTGCTTATTGGCAGGTGAGGGTGGCGGAGTCTTCAAGGCCTTATACCGCTTTTACTGTTCCGGGACGTGGTCTATTTCAATTTAAACGGATGCCTTTTGGTCTCCATAATGCTCCAGCTACTTGGCAACGACTCATCGATCAAGTTCTTGGACCCGACTTGGAACCCAACGTTTTTACCTATCTCGATGATGTGGTTATTGTTACTCAAAGCTTTGAAGAACACCTTGCCGTTTTGGAGGAAGTTTTTAGGCGGATTGGTAAAGCCAGTTTGACCGTCAGCTGGGATAAGTGTTTTTTCTATCGACCTCAGTTGAAGTACTTGGGTTATGTTGTAGATAGTACTGGACTTCATGTGGATCCTGATAAGGTCAAGGCTATGTTGATGTTACCGCCTCCGAAATGTGTGAAGGATGTGCGTTGTGTAATTGGCACTTTCTCGTGGTATCGCAGGTTTATTCCTGATTTCTCTACTTTGATTTCTCCGATCACAGCTTTGTTGCGTAAGGGTAGGAAGTTCGTCTGGACACCAGAGTGTGAAGCCTCTTTTAGTAAGATTAAGGAATGTTTGGTAAAGGCTCCTGTGTTAAGCTGTCCGGATTACAATCTTCCGTTTGAAGTTCATTGTGATGCTAGTGGGTATGGACTTGGGACTGTTCTCGTCCAACCTCATCCTGAAGGAGACCGCGTTGTTTGTTATGTGAGTCGGTCATTGAGTAGGCAGGAGAGGGTCTATTCCACTACTGAACGGGAATGTCTGGCTGTGTTATGGGCAGTGGAGAAGTTACGACCGTATCTAGAAGGAGTCCCTTTTTCGGTTATCACCGACCACTATTCTTTGGTGTGGTTGCAGAATCTGAAGGATCCTGCAGGTCGTCTAGCGAGGTGGAGCGTAAGATTACAGCAATACGACTTTAAGATCATACACCGTAAGGGCAAAGAGCACGTCGTACCTGACACTTTGTCTAGGGCTATACCGGAGGTTCAGATCAGTGAGGTTTCAGTCGTTAAGGATCGTTGGTATGTCGGAATGATTCAGAAAGTCTCGAAGTATCCGATCAAGTATTCACAGTGGCGAGTTCTCGAGGGAAAGTTGTATAAGCACGTTCGCACAAATTCTGGATCCTTAGGCGATGCTGCCGATGATTGGAAGGAGGTTGTTCCGAAGGCTGATAGATGGAGAGTTATGCAACAACTGCACGATCCGCCTTTAGCAGGACACATGGGTGTACTAAAAACCTTCAAACGTATCAGTGCTAGGTTTTATTGGCCTAAGATTAGGTCGGATGTAGCTTCTTTTGTTAGGAATTGTGTGGTGTGCGCGGCGCACAAGGTTGATCAAAGTGGACCGAAGGGGCAGATGACACCTCAGCCCAGAGCTACTCGACCATGGGAGATTATTTCTACTGACTTGATAGGACCATTACCTCGTTCCATGGCTGGACATAAGTTCATTTTGGTTGTGGTTGATTTGTTCACTAAATTTACTCTTACTTTTCCTTTGAGGTCTTCTACCACACAATTAGTAGGGAAAAGAATCGAGGAGGGCGTATTCTTGTTGTTTGGCGTGCCACGTTTGTTGATTTGCGACAATGGTCCTCAATTTACTTCGAGAGTGTTCTCGGCTTTGATGAAGGAGTATGGAGTATCGGTACGTTTCAACGCCCATTACCATCCTCAGGCGAATCCCACGGAAAGGTATAATAGAACTTTGAAGACTATGTTAGCCATGTATGTTTCGGATAATCATCGGAAATGGGACGTTGATCTGGCTAAAGTTACTTGTGCGTTACGAACAGCTTTTAATGAGTCCACTAAACACACTCCCTATTATCTCAATTTTGGTAGGAATATGGTTCTGAAAGGTGATGAATTTGCTTTAAAGGATAGGCTTAGGGATTGTTCTTCGGATAGGAGTTCTGCTGTTGACGATGCATGGAAGAGTAAAGCGTTTGACGCGTTGTTTAAGGACGTTAGGGCTCGCTTGGACAAGGCTTCGCAGAAAAATGAGAGAACGTATAATCTCCGGCGGCGACGGGAGGAGTTGCTTCCTCACCAACCTGTTTGGCGTAAGAATTTTGTTTTGTCTGACGCGGCGCAGTTTTATACCAAGAAATTGGCACCCCGTTGGGTAGGTCCTTACTTAGTTAAAAAAAAAGTTTCACCATGGACATATGTACTGATGGATGACAAGGGTAACGACCGTGGTACCTGGAATATCAAGGACTTGAAGCCAGCTAGCGCTGGTGAGAATTCACCTGAGTGAATTCTCTTGAAGTAAGGGGGGAATCTGTAACGGTTGAATTTGTCACTACGTCTATTGTAGATATTAAGTATTTGTATATAGTAATTACCTGACCGATATTGTCTCTATGTTTCTAATATCAACTAATATCAATTGTTCACTACGGAAGAACTTCAGTAGTTATATAATTTCTGTCAGCCCAGATTTTAGGGACTACTCTGCCATCATCCTTCCGGTGAAGTGGTGCAGGCTGTAACCATACCTGTCTTCACATCTTGACAACAATTTTATATTTTGTCGCTAGGTAAGGTAAAGAATAAAACTAGTGCCTACTTGGTAAATGTCCGTATAGATATATTCATGTTAGTTGTTTCTTTTTGTTTGTTATATTATAATTCATAATTAAGGGTAGTAAGGGGTTTTCTTTCTTGTGGATTTTACATTAGTTTTTAGTTACCGTGGGACTACTGATTTTGTTTCTGGCTTTGATTATATCAACTTTGGGGTGTAGCCACAGTAGTCCAAATACTTTGTCCGCTTCAGCTTGATAAACGCTAAAGTTTATTAGGGTTCAGTTATAAATTATTACTGACTCCTTGACTTGAGTTCTAAAACATTTAAAGTAGTAATTAGGTTTCATAAAACTTACTGATCTATAAAGACATGCTTTACTTTTGAGTTAAAGGTATATTTTCTTCATTTATCTACCATATTTTGGCTTAAGCAAATACATACTAGCTAGAAATCTTCTGTGTAGGTTGGCAATCGAATATATTCTGAACATCTATTTATAATATATTAGCTGTTATCGCCATGTGTTTTGTATGTTAAATCCGAGTGTTTGATCTTGCTTTGTTTACGTTGGTTTGGTATTGTGGTACTATGTTTACTCAAATTTATTTGAATAAGTTTTAATACATTGACTTTATCATTTATCTCCAATGTTTACAAGTGTTTATTTGTAGGATGACATTGACATTTGGACCGTGACAGCTGTGTTTTTGGATAAAAGCGTTCGTTCGTCATGTCTTACACAGAAGTGTAGCACTTTATGACTTGATCTGTGCGGAACACGCTCGGTGTAGTGAGCAGTGTAGTTCGGATGTATGTTTCGGCTAGGTTTCTCTGTGGTAGTATTCTGTATTGAAGTTGAAGATGTGTCACTCACTTCTTCTTTTCCGGTGTGTGCTCCTACTTGATCTTGATAGTTGGTTTCCAAAAGTGCATGGAGCTTGAATCTGAATTTTATTTTTGACTGCGTAGTCATCTCCTGCTGGGATTTATAGGTTCTCGTTCTGAATGAGTTGTGGAATATACGGCTAGTATTTTGGTTCTACGGGAGTTCGTATTGTTGAAGAATTCCGTCCTGTTCTGGAAGCCGTTTTCACAAACCCTTATAGGGGATATATTGCACTAAAACTATTGTAAGTATTTTCTCTACTTACTGATTTCGCATCACTATGTATTATCACTATTTAAAGGAAATCGCCAACGTGAAGTTTTGAAATTGAAGGCGTGCCACATGCTGTTGTTGGTTCGTTATTTGTTGGTAGCCGCCCAATAAGAGGAAAATTTTGAGTATTGGACCCTTTTTGGAAAAGGTATGTCTCATAGATTTGTAGTTTTTGTAGATAAAACAGTTGGTGGTAAAATACTACCTGTTGATTGTAAATTTTTGATTAAGACAGTCTATTCTGTTACCCTGTGTATATTTTGTTTTCTTTGCCCGCTTTAGTCTAACGAATACTATAATTCGTGGGTGGTTCTTCAAACTTACCCTGGTTACGACCAAAAACAGTTTATTTTAGATGCTTATCGCATTCTTATTATTTGATTTAAATTCAGTGTAGTATACTGTTACTGACACTGTTGATTGTAAGTAGACCTTATGACTACTTTGTGGGTTTGATTAAGTTAATTTGGGGTTGATTTTGACTTGTTCGTTACTTCTGGCATAGGCCGAGACAAGCTTAACTTGTCGAGGTGTTTGATTGGTTCCTGTATAGGCTCAGTTTTTAGCTGATACCTGTTTTAATTTTTAAGGGTTCACCGGTGGGGCCAGGGTATACTTACCACCCTCAAGATACACACTTCACCTGTGGGGCCAGATTATACACACTTCACCTGTGGGGCCAGATACACACTTCACCTGTGGGGCCAGATACACACTTCGGGATGTTTGGAGTTCACCTAGTAGATCGATGGTGATGTCTTCTGCAGTTTGCTGCTACTTTTCAACAACTTCTTGAAGAAGGCCACATTGAGGGTAACCTGGTATCGGGGGTTTTTCTGGTTTATTTACTTATTTTCACTTTAGGCTTTACGCCAAGGTTCACCGGTGGGGTTAGGGTATACTTACCACCCTCAAGATACACACTTCACCTGTGGGGCCAGATTATACACACTTCACCTGTGGGGCCAGATACACACTTCGGGATGTTTGGAGTTTACCTGGTAGATCGATGGTGATGTCTTCTGCAGTTTGCTGCTACTTTTCAACAACTTCTTGAAGAAGACCACATTGAGGGTAACCTGGTATCGGGGGTTTTTCTGGTTTATTTACTTATTTTTACTTTAGGCTTTACGCCAATATGTATATACATTAGCTAGGTAGTTTCTACTGATTTATTTTATTATGCATTTGTAATGGTGGAAATTAATATTTTGCGGTAAATTTTCACAATCTAATTTTCATAATTTTATCCACTTGCGCATGCGTCTCTGCCTTGGTACCAACGCCTTGACTACGGTGTCGCCTTATATGGAATTGTTTTTTTTCATAAACTTTACACTACTTTTCAGGTAACATATAATTGAAAGTTTGTATTTAATCTGTATTGGTACACTCGAACAGCCATATTAATTTCCCACTACGTAAGGTCAATTAACTGGGATATGTTGGACTTTAATTGTTAATCATTTGGTTTTTTTATTATGTGTGACAGAGGTTCTCACTATTTTTTTTAAGTGGGGGGAGCATTTACTAGGGTTCACATTAGCTATTAATTGTAAAATATCCCTTAAGGATATTAGGTATTTTATTTTAGTTATTATAAGGAACATAAGCTGAGGTTTGCCTTTTATTTTCATCCCTTGTTTTACTGGGTTATCGGGGGAAATTCGTCGTGCTAGGCCAAAGTGGAAAACTCAGTTGTCCGGAAGATCAATAAGAGGGATCCACCCCTACCTCCGTTCTGAGCGACGTCGAAGGCCTAAGGTTGTCACCGGAGCAACCGAAACTTATGTAACCAAGTAGACAAATTTATTCACAATCTTGCACTTTTTTTTTTAATTAATTAAATTTTATGACTTTATTCTTATTCGGGCTTGAGCTCAATTTTAAGGTTACAAGGGGTCTTCTTTCGCCAAATCTGGAGCAGATTTGGCTTACTTTGCCGATCCGGATTCCTTCCTCTTCTATTTCTTCTTTCAGCTCGTCGATGTCCTCGCTGCTTGTTAGTCCTTTGAGGACTAACTTTCCTTTCTGCTCTTCCCGTGGAGTGTAGGTATACCACTCCACTTCCTTCCTCTCGTTGCTCAGGTACCTTGTCAGGTTCCTGTAGTCCTCAGGTCCTTCGCAGGGGATTTTCACTCCGAGTCTTTCTCGGATCGTGATGAACCTCGTCTTTATCCCAAGACGGTAGATGTCTTTCCTTACGGAGCCCCAATGGTGGGTGCTCCGTAGGATGACTGGCGGTGGTCTTCGTGTCTTCTTGTTCTCTTCTATGGCTTCGTCCATTATTTCGTCGTCCGTTCTCCTTTTTGCAGCTGCTTCTTTCCTCTGCTCCTGTTGGATTTTTTTGATGGACACCACTTCCGTGAAGTCCATCTCCTCGTTCTCGTTTTCTTCATTGCTTGGGGATTCTGTCCTCTGCGCTTTTCTTCTGACGCTTTCTGAGCGGCTTCGGCATCTTTTTTCCTCCTGCATGTCTTCCATAGTCTTTGCCCTGTTTTGCATGGCAATTCTTAGTACAGTCATCTCTTCTTCCATTCTCTTGATGGTTCTTTTCAGTTCGTTTGCTTCATATCTCGCGTCCCGTGCTTCCTGGTCTAATTTAGTGTTTTCTCTCAGCAGCTTTTGCGTTAGCTCAGTTTGCACCAGCAGATTCCTGGCTGTCTTTCTTTCGCTGTATTCGTCTTCGCTGTGTGTCGATGTGTCCTCTCTTCTTGGTGGTTTGCTGCTAGCTTGGCTGCTAGAGCGGCTGTCGTTTTTCTTCTTTGGTGGCATCACTATAGTTCCTGTCCTCCACAGGTCCTAAAACATAAAAAACATCTATTTTTCGCGAAAATTCGCAAAATTAGCAATTCTGGAATATTCCAAATAGAAAATAGTGTTAAAAAACACTATTTGCGTTTAAAAACGCTGTTTTCGTCTTCTAGTTAGCTTATTCGCCGGTTCGGCTGATAAAAATCAGCCTCCGTCCGATAGCTTTCTTAGAATCCGATTCGCTTGCTTCTGAGTATCCAAGACACGTCCTATCTACTCGGCTGCTCGCTGTCGACTCCTGACGACTGACTGACGACGACTATTCCTTCTTAAAACCAAGCAACTATTAACAAATCCAACTTTAACGGAAAGAAAAGAAAGAAATCTCAATAAGACCCGAGTCAGTCGGCGATTCACTGAGATTCCTGTTAAAGAAATAAATTTAATTCCTGAACGGGACGTCCAGAAATCAAATATTATTTCTTAAACCCAAGCAAAGACACTCTTTAAACAAAACGAACGATAAAAAAAAATGTCGGTAAAGAAAGCCACCAGAATAACAACGTTGCTTATAAAAACTTGATTCTGGTTCAAATTTTTAAAGTATCTACGAACAAAATTGACAAATAAAATTATAAAATGTACGATAAAAAAAATATCGTATCGCTTACACTTTATTTATCAGAAGAGAGAAAATTAAAAATACCAAATAATAAAAACCACTGAGTATTATCTGACGGTAGTAGATCCAACAAATTTATTCATTGGTACAGAATGTAAAATTTAACTATCAAAATAATTTTAAACAAAATACATTTATTCGGAAATATAACGGAGCAAAATATAATTTTTACCTTGAAAACACTAGCTTCACCACGCTGTATGTGCCGTTTTACTTTTCGGACTTATTGAAGGAGCGGAGAGAAGATAAGTTCTCATTCTCTTCAAAACTGTTGTTTAGCTATTTATGCCTTCGTTCCCACCTTAGACAAGAGAATAAGAGAGGACTCGTAATGTGGCAAGCGCCGTGTTCCGTTCAGGCACCACTGCGGTTTGACCAGAGGCGTATCTTCATGTTGGAAATAAGCAGCAAGAAACAATAAATGAAATCCATTAAATGTGAACTTTATATTTGTTGTTGGTAATAATAAAAAAAGGAATTTTTTTTAATTCTAGACAAATTACATAATTAATAATAAACTTGTTACAAAATAATAAAATATAATAAGAATTAATACTAAACTCGTTAATTCCTAATTTTAACTAAATAAACTAAAAATATATACCTAACATAAGTATAGCTAAAGTATGTTACTGACCCTTAAATAAGATCAATTTTGTATATTGTTGCCGTGCGGGGTCCTCTACTTCCGAATTTTTTTTAGTAATAAAATAAATTCTTATATTTAAATATTTTAAGATTATGGCCTGAATTAAAAATTAAATATGGTTGTTGTTGTTCTCAGCAGCGTGGTCTTTTAAACAAGGAAAACAGTTTGACTCAATGGCCTGATGCAGGATTTTATTTTTTTTAAATATCTATAAAAGCACTCTTTTGCATTTTTTTTCATACAATCTAATAAAATGTTCAGACTTTCTACAAATATTTATAACATCCTGTGAAGGATATGTTAGGCCTCCTCGAGATTTTTTTGCTATTAGGGAATTTAAGAAGTTGGCTTTTTCCCCTATTACAGCAGTTAAACAGCGTTCACATTTTAAGGATTTTTGTAAGTGCCAAGAAACAAATCCTGCAATGTATATAACAATTTGATGTGAACATTCGCTGATTACAGCTGGATTCATTATGTATTCATGATCCTCCCATAAACTTTACAGAGAATAATGTTCTTGGGGCTCACTATCTGTAAGTCGTGAGCGACTCATATTGATATTATTTTCAGGTTGGCTTTGACTAGATCCCACCAATATAGGTATCTCCTCTAATGGAATGCAGTTCCCCTACCCCCCTCTCGAATTTCAGCTCTAACTATTAATCTTTTGAAGGCAGCAGTGAACTGTCTACAAGTGGGGTTGTTATTCCAACCACCTCGTGAACATATGGATGAAAAAAATAGTTCAATGTGATCCTGGCTAACTTTATACATTGGAAGATAGATTAATTTATTTTCTTCACACACCAGGTCATTATACATCAAAAGTGTATTTTTCAAACAAATCATGAAGCCTATAAACCCAGTTTTTCGATTAGAATTGATAATTATTTCATTATTAATTTCTAGTTTTGATATGTATTCAATAGCATCTTCTATAAAAAATTTTGTGGATTGAATATTCTTTCCAAAAAGAGCCTTTTTGAACCCTGGTGGATGAAGAGACCTACTGTTTAATATGTCAAATATATCATTTATAATTCTTATAAATTTAATAGTTGCAGAGCAACCTTGAAATTCTTCCAAATCTAAATCATTTTTACAATAGCTTAATGCATCCGCAACAGATTGGCTTAGTAATTGAACTGCTAAACGGACTTTCATTTTTTGTTTGGAAAAATGTAAATGAGCCTTTCTGAGTTTGTTTCCCAAGTGGAGACCCTCCGCATTTTGTAATTTATCTAATTTTTCAATACATTCCCACCTTATAAAATTGCCCTCGCCATCTTTTAAAATTTTTTCATATGGCAAGGATCGAAAATTATATAAATTTTTTCATCATTTAGGGGAGACTGTTGTATACTGGGACAATATTCTTGTAATTGAAATAGAAAATTTGTTAAATAATTTTTAACTATTGTGAACATTCTAATATATTCAAAATTAGTTTGTTTATCAACACCTGCAAAAATTTTAACAATTTTTACATTTTAACTAAGAAAAAATTGAAGGTCCCACTATACACCACTTTCCCACTATGCAACCACCCCATGTTGCATACTGGGACAATGGTTTTTGAAGCCAAATAAATAAATACAAAAATAAATTTTGGTCGTTTATTGCATATGAAAGTCCTCGAAATCGAAATCAAAAAGCCACTGCTTAGCTGCTCTTTCAGTTCCACCAGAAGCAAAAGGCATTGGAAGTTTTTGAATGATATTTTCTTCCGACACAACATCTTCATCTCGGTTTTCAGGAAAGCTGAACCTATTATTTGGATTTTTTTTCATGAAATTAACTGTATATTCATCTTTCTCTATTTTTTATATTTGACCAACGAAGTGTTTGGTGCTTTTTTTCATGGGATACTGAACAAGTATGAAATCAGATATATTAAGTATCTCATTTTGATCCTTCATAAATTCATCGGAGATATCCGCATCTGAATCATCATCACATATTTCAGTCACTGAAAAGTCACTCTCGCTTGAGCTGTCATTTTTCGTCGCGAATAAATTTCTCTTAACTTCCTTGGCCTTCTCAATTCTCTGTCGCTTTTGAGATGTTTTTTCCAACTTCAACCTCAATATTTCTTTCTTCTCTTCAATTATGGGAGTATCAGTCAATAAGTAGTTTTTTTCCTGGCACTAGTATTTGTTTTTCGAGGTGCAGCCTTTGCAAATGGTCTTACAGCTTCCGGGATAACAATATTCTCTTTGAGTGATTTTATTCCAGTGCTGGACATTCCAGAGCAACTTGGAATTGGATTTTCAACAGAGTTATCTGCAGTTGTATTGGCTCGGTTTCAATTCGGTCTGACACGTAGGAGCCTAAAAAGTCGCAATCTTGAAATATTTCAACATTTAAAGGACAAATGCCAGTTTTTTCGAATGCTTTGATAATGTTTTTAGGTGTGAAAGCTAGTGGAAACGATTTTCCAACTATATCGGCGATGTTATAGATTGTCACAAGAATGCCGGGGTTTTGTAGCATCCAGTCATCCATTGATCTGTTGTAGTAGATTTTGAAAGTGCCAAAACAACTGACGTCCAAAGGTTGCAAGCGATGGCCACAGTGAGGTGGTAATGTAAGAATAACTATGCCATGTTTTTTGCAATATTCAAGTCATCTGTATGACTCTCGTGGTTATCAAGAATAAGTAAAATTTTATTGTCATTGTTACAATGTATGGTGTCTGAAACATGCTGTAAGTATTCTATAAAATTACTACCACACATCCATCCACTAGCATTCGCTGTTCCTTTTGATCCAGGGGGAGCACTAAGCAGCTTGTGTGGCTTGAAATGTATGCGTGGAAATACGAAGAAGGGTGGTACAAATGTCCCATTGGCGCATATAGTGGCACACATTGTTACTAGTATACCTCTTTCGCCACTAGTAATTTTACCAACCTGTTTTTGACCACATGGTGCAGCTATTTTTGGAGGCTTATGTACAGTAGTTACACCAGTTTCGTCACAGTTAAAAATTTGGTTGGGGTTGAAACTGTATTTGTCCAGAACTGTACGCAAGTTTTTTAAAAAAAGTTCTACATTGTGGCGGTTGAAGCTAGTTGCGCGACTCAGACTTGTGGCCTCGGGCGTTCTCAGGCTTATCTTATGTCGGATTCGGAAAAGTTTGAACCATTCTTCCCCAGCGATTTTATTTTCTGACCATTTTCTTGGAATTTTTTTCTTATTTGCGTCGGCATATCTATAAGCCAACTCTCTAGCTTCTTTGCTTGTTAATCCGTAGCACATTTGGGATGAAGTAACTAAATATTCGCTAAGCAGTTGTTCTTCATCGTCACTGAAAATTTGCTTAAAGCCATGTTGCCTCTGAAAATTTACTTCCTGCCTGTTTGCTTCATTGATGTTATGTTTTTTCAAGTGTCTATGCAACGCTGATTTGCTAACTCCAAATTGAAGTGCAGCATTCCTAATATTGATCTCATTTCTGAAGAACAGCCTCTACTGCCTTTCGCATTTTTTCAGCATTCTCAAGGTGTATTCTCCTACTCTCAAGAAACGATTTTTTATTTTTGCGGCCCCTTTTCTTGTCCATTTCTGGAAAAAAAAAGGTAATTAGAGAGTTAAACTTGAAAGAAACAAAAATATTCTATTAGAGAGCAAAAAAAAATGTTGTCCCAATATGCAACCCGAAAATTCTGTCCCACTATACACCCGTATACACTCTTTAACATTTTCGGAATTAAAAAAAAAACAAACAAATAACATTGAAAAATAACCTCAACTCACCTTCAAGACACCTTCGGGCACAATTATTCTCAAATACGGAACAAACAAATGAATATTTCTGGCCTAAACTGTGCCCAACACGTGGTCGTATAAAAAAACTGACACTCTGATGCTCACATTAACGAGATTGACGCCATACTGAAGACTCTAGCGGCGAGTGGCAAGGGTATATCCACTGCGCATATATGATGCAGTTGACACAACTTTTTTCGGTATTTTAAGCGATACCGTTGGCGGGCAATTTGAATTGTCCCACTATGGAACCTGTCCCACTATACAACAGTTTCCCCTACCGTAAAATAAGGTTTCAAGCTATTAAAATTCGTTTTACAGCCTAGCATGTGAGTCATTGTCACATTTGATGGAGCACCATCAAAAGTTAGTGAAATCAAATGTGCACCTGTTTCATCAATTAATTGAATGCATTGTGAAACAATTAAACATTTTTGGCTGCCCTTCAAACTATTTGCAAAGAAATAGCCTACAGGTAACTTCCAGGATGCGTTAACACCAACAACCATTAAAACAAATGCCTCTTTTGCAACTTCGGTTGAGTCATTATCTGAATCAACACCAAAATTTACATACCCATCATACTTCTTTCCATCCCATTCTACTTGTTGTCTAAGTGAAATTTCATCAACAATAAGTGCTAAAATTAAGGGTTTGTCAGAAGAATTGACATATTTTTTTATAGCATCAAACGCTTCTTTACTGACCCCTGGCGCAGCGTTGACATTTCTGAACCACTTACCTATAGTGCTATGGTGAGGTAAGCAAGTATCAAACACCTGCCTTACATAGTTATACCCTTTGGGTGAAAAAAAACTTGAAGTAATAGCGAACTTACGCAGCTCAGGTGAGTATTTACTTTTTTTTTTAATTTGCGCTTTTGCAGTTCCTTAGTAATACAAGGCATACTATCAAACATTAACATGTTCTCAGAGGATATCAAATTTTTCTTATTCAACTCTTTAACAAGGGATTTTAACGATATAACTTTTATTTGTATCTTTCAAGCTTCTGCTTTAGAACTTTTATTGTTCTTGTTTTTTCTTTGTTCTTTCTCAGCTCATTAAAAAGTTGTCCTCTTAGCCGTTTTTTTCGAGGAGAGACACGTACATTATATAAATACAAAATTGATTAATAATAGAAAACAACTTGAAATATGATAAAACAGAACAAGTATTATTTGGTGCTTATTTTACTTACCTATGAAACGTAATATCTGGTTCCTTTTTGTTACTACTACTTTTACACTGGTATGCAGCACAAAAAACCATTGTAAAAAACTACCTATCAATGTTCTTTTCACTTATAAATCACAAAAAACTGGTTAAAATAGTCGTGGTGTCACACAAGCTTTAGTTACTAATCTAATGGCGGACGATCGATAACCAGGCACAGTATATTACGCTTGCTCAGATTGCTAGTTACGCGTCCTCTCTCTTCTCTTGTCTAAGGTTCCCACTAATCGCTTCAAAATAATTTTAGTAAAAAACTCAAACTAGATTTAATTGCTGTATACCAAAATTCATATGGATATACTGAATGGCCGAAATGTTTTAATCACATAAAATTAACGTTTATGTATACCGGATGTCCCAAATATTATATATGAACGGACTTGTGACCAAATTGTTTTACCAGGTAAAATTTAATTTTACTGCCTTACAACATTTAGGAAAAAATTAAAAATTAACAGTGAGGAAGGAGAAAGTAACCTGTTACCTATTTTACATATTGATAACTAAATAAACTGAAATTATACTGAAAAAAAAATCAAATCTTTATAAAACCCAAAAAGTAACTTCGTTACAGTTCATAGAATTTGTGGCAATATTCTTGTCGACTTCTCGATTTATATTTTCCCCAGTATCCTCTCTAGGATCACCAAATAAATCTTGATCATAACCAAACATTAATCTATAAGGACCTAGATTAGTGCTATAGTTAACAGTATTATTAATTCCTAAGATTACCTGGGGGTAACTTTTCGCACCAATCACACTCGTCATCAATACTTGTATTGATGGCTTCTAATAAAGTTCGATTATATCTTTCTACCTGTCCATTTGATCTTGGTGACGCTACTGTGTTTAGAATATGTTTTATTTTAAATTATATACAAAAATTCCTGATGCCGGACCTGTGCTTGTGAAAGTAAGACGTGGTTAATATCGACCCTATAAAGAGTTAAATTGCTAGGGAAAAACCTAATTTAAAAATCTGAAAAGTGGTATAAGTAAGTTAGTGCAACATAGAGAGACAAAAGTGCAAAATAATAATTGTAAGTAGCCTTTAATTAGTCAGTAATCCGAAGAAAACGGATTAATTCAAATAATAAAATTCAGTCTGTAAAATTAAATGCAATAAAAAACTGGTCACAGCTTGTCAGTGAACAGTAAATATTAAATTGTAAAAGCGATAGCGGCAAGTGAATAAAATTAGTACAGGGCCGAACTGAGAAGCATAAGTAAAATTTCAATTTAATTGGTCAGATCGTAGAGTAGGGTGGAGGCTGAACGAAGTAGGCTTACACTATACCAAACTACGTACGAAACACCAAATAGGTTGGATGACCCAAAAAAAGAAAAAACCGGAACACGACGAGTCACTGGAGGAAGAAAAAATATTTCGCAAAAGTAAATTAACAGAGCACTCACCAGGTAAACAACGAGAAATGGACGAATTAAGAGAAATATTACAAGAATTTAAGAAAGACATCAAGGGATATTTGCAAACAATAAATGCCGGACTAGAGCGAATGAAACATGATCAAAACGAAATCAAGAAGGAAATACAGCAAATCAGAGAAGACCAACAAGGGTTTGGAGATGAGATAATCAAAATATTAAGAGAAAATGAAACTATAAAAAAGGAAAATGAGCTAATAAAACAAGAAAATAAGAAAATTAAAGAAGATTTGGATGAAATAAAAAAACACTAGAATGGATAGAGAAAGACAAAAAGAAAAACAACGTGGTGATGAGTGGACTGCCGATAGATGAGGAAAATCCTGCAATATTGAAAGATGCAATAGAGAACTTCGCTAGACAGAAGTTGAATGTGAATGTGCAGGTGAAATCAGCTACGAAACTAGGACCCAGAACATGCTTGATACAATTTAATGAGGAAAAAGACAAAGAACAAGTAATGCAGAATAAAAATAAACTAAAGGACAACAAAGACGAAAGAATATACATCAACACCGATCTAACAAAAAATGAAAGGTTGAAACAGAAGCGAATGAGGGACATAGCAAGAGATGAAAGGCAAAAAGGAAACATAGTTAAGGTTGGGTACAACAAGATAATCATAAATGGAGAGGAATGGAGATGGGACAGCAAGGAGAGCGAAATAAAGAAAGATAGTTCAAAAAACTAGTAAACGAAGATGAAACAGAAGAAAGAACACTAGAAACGATGACTAGGCTTGAACAAGGACATGAAAAAGTATTAACAAAAAGATGGTATGAAGATATAGAGGAAGAAATAGAAAAAATCCCTAAGGAAGACACGATCATGGTAATAGGGGATTTCAATGCACAAATAGGAAAAGAACAATATATCGAACTCGTCGCAGGAAAATATACAATACATGAGAGGACCAATGACAACGGACAGCGATTATGTAACTTAGCAACACGAGCGGATATGACCATAAGCAGCACAAAGTTTCCACATCCCGACAAGCACAAAATAACATGGATATCACCAGATCAGCGAACACAATCTCAAATAGAGACCATATTCTAATAAACAAAAGAAGGCAATCCTCAATTAAAGATGTAAGATCTTATAGAGGAGCCTGCGCAGACTCAGACCACTTCATGGTAATGGCAAAAATAAAATTAAAAACCAGAAGACACAACGTCAAGAGTGAACAAAAAAAATGGGACATTGAAAAATTAAAGGATAATCTAGTAAAAAAGAAATAGGAAAAACAACTTGAAAATTATTTAACAGAAGATGGGAGACAAGAACGCAATGATATGAAAGAAGAATGGTGCAATATAAAAAACGGAATACAAGTAGTAGCGGAAAAAGTGATAGGTAAAAAGAAGAAGGAGAGCAAAAAAGAATGGTACAATACCGAATGCCAAAAAATAGCTGAAACAAAAGCAGAAGCTAGGCTAAAATGGATAAGAACAAATAAACCAGAAGATAGAGAAAAATATCAAACACTAAGGAAAGATGGCAAGAAAATAATCAGGAAAAGAAAAAGGCAATGGATGGACTTAAGGAAACAGGAAATAGAGAAAGAGAAATGGAACAGAAATTCAAAAAATTTTTATAAAAAAATAAAAGAAAATAATAGGACTTTCAAAAACAAATTAAAAGGAATAAAGAACAAACAAGGAAAAATTGTGGAAGAGGAAAAACAATACAAAGAAATATGGACAACGTACTTTAAGGAATTACTAAATGAACCAGTGATAGAAGATGAAATAGGAGAAGAAGCAGAAGAAGAAATTATTACACAAGAACCAACATTAGAGGAAGTAAGAGATATTATCAAGAGAGGAAGTAGTGGAAAAGCACCTGGGAAGGATGGAATCAATTTAGAGCTGATAAAACACGGAGGAGACATGTTACATGAAAGAATATATAGATTAGTTAAAAAAATATGGGAAGAGGAAAAAATGCCGAACGAATGGGAAACTGGACAAATCATAACGATACACAAAAAAGGAGACCAGCAAGAATGTAAGAACTATAGAGGCATTACACTATTAAACGTAGCCTATAAAATATTATCATCACTAATACAAAGACGACTAATAACTGAAACTCAAAATATTATAGGACAATATCAATGTGGATTCATAAGAGGCAGATCAACAACAGATGCAATACACACTATTAAACAAATTATGGAAAAAGCATACGAACATAAATATGAAATAGAAATGTTATTTTTAGACTTTGAACAAGCCTTTGACTTTCTTAAGAGGAACGAAATTATGAAAGCTTTAAAAGAACAAGGGGTAAGTAAAAAACTAAGAAAACTAATAGAGATGACAATAAGACATTCAAAGGTTAGTATCCTGACACAAAAAGGAGAAACGGAAGAGTTTGAAATAAACAAAGGTGTAAGACAAGGAGACTCACTGTCAGCTACGCTGTTCAATCTGTCTCTAGAATTTGTTTTGAGAAAGTTACAAAAGGGAAATCTTAGAACAACAGGAAGTCAATTCATAGCCCATGCTGATGACATAGTACTAGTGACAAAAAAAAGGAAAATCATGGAAAAATTACTGAGGGAGATTGAGGAGGAAGGGAGGAAGTTGGGACTGAAAATTAATGTGAAGAAAACGAAGATAATGAGATTTGGAAAGACAGGACAGAATGGGGAAATACGAAAAGGAAATAAAAAATTCGAAGAAGTACAAAAATTCAAATACCTGGGTGTAATGATAGACAATAAAGGGGAAAGAAGAACGGAGGTCGAAGAAAAAATAACGGCAACAAATCGAGCGTACCAAGCTAACAAAAATTTGTTAAAAAGTAAAATATTGACTAGGCAAACAAAGTTGAACATATACAATACAATAATAAGGCCAATAACAATGTACGCAGCAGAAACTATAACTATGACGAAAACAGAAGAAGACAAACTAAGGATAAACGAACGCAAGATATTAAGATCAATTCTGGGTCCAGTGAAGATAAGAGAACAAGAATATAGAAGGAGAACGAACCAAGAAATATTAGAAGAACTGAATGGAGAAGACATAATAAAGAAAATTAAAACTCAAAGAGTCAAATGGCTGGAACATATATGGAGGCAAGGGAAGGAAGCAGTAACAAAGGCTATGCTACAATGGCAACCGGGAGGGAAGAGAAGACGTGGAAGACCCAGATCTAAATGGTTGGCAGAGGTAGAGGACGACTTGATCAGGGCAGGTGTGACAAGATGGAAGCAAGAAACAAGAGACCGGAAGAAATGGCGGCAAATAAGCGAACGGATACAATAATAAACCGAGGATGGGGACTGATCCACCCCGATAAACGGATTTAGAAAGCGAAAGCGGCGCAACCTCACATGAGGTGTTAAGCCATATATTGATATAGTTTGATATTATTTGACAATAATTGTATGTGTTCAAAATATAGAAAGTAATATTGATGTATAATTTATTTATTATTATAGGGTTTAATACTTACCCTTTTCTAATTATTATTTTTGAAAATTTTCATTCAGATTTGAATTGGGCGCCATTAATGATTATTATTTTTTTTTTATATATAAGACTCTTATTTTATTTAATATTAAGAAATTTATATTATTATATTTATTTAATCTCAGGGTATATTTTAATTGTGAGGTCAAATTACAAAATTTGAAGACCGACTCTGTTCTTTGGCCTTCGTGTTTAAAGTTGGCAATCTAATATTTTATTTCAATGGTGTCACAGAAATGTAAACAAACAGTCACATTCAACTTGAATAAATAGTATCTTTATTCAAACAAACAACTATTTATATTATGTTTTTATAATAAAATATTCAAAAACATTTAACTTATTTACATTCAAATTGCCTACCTAAATTTCATTCATTCATACAGGCGCACTATTAAGAAAAATATACTCACAGAACTAAATTCAATTACGTGGATATGAGTTTATTTATCATAGGATATTTTACTCCATAAAAAAGAAGAAGTTTTATTATGTTTGTTCCTTTGAATCGTGAAAGGTTAATTTAACGAATTGATTTTATCAAATGCTCTGTAAGTATTTTTTTATCTAATTATAACTAAGAAAACAAATTAATAAGCAACAATTTACACTATATTATGAAAAATAACTTTAAAATTAATATGTACCTGAATGTCTATTTGGTTATATCTTTTCTATCTTCAAATTTGAAGGTTTCAATGGTGTTGAAATGTGGAAAAGGCCTGCAGAAAACTACAGACGGTCCAGTGTAGATCAAAGCTTGTACATTCCTTTAAAAAATGTGGATTTTACACAGTCCGTTCGTTGTCCAATTTCTTCTATAGTGGATTTTTTTTTATATCATAACAAAACGATGCCAGATATATTAGTTCGTGGTGGATCAGATGTGATGGTTCAAAAAGTTGCTCGCTTACCAGCACTTTGTAAGTATTGCTTTTTTTATTTCACTTTCACTTCAAATCACTGGATTCTTATATTAGATTTTTTTTAAAAACATGATTATACATTTTTTTGAATATTTTATATTAATATTCCTAAAGATTTTTCTTTATAAATTTCAAAATTTAATTCTCCAGTCTTTTTACCTTTTGAGAAATTTTTTTTTTATTGTTGATTTTTTTCATTGTTTTCTAAACAAATTTCTTTTTTTCTTTTTCAATCAATCAGATTCATTTTGAGAGTTTGTTACTAATTTGATATTTACAATCTTTGAAAATATTGTAGCTTTATTCAAATGAAATTATGTTATAGTTTCTATATGATATTTGTTTCATTTCTATGTTGTTAATTTTATAATTGCAGTGGTCAAAATTTTTATATTTGTATTTTTATACCCTTAAGTTTTAAGTTGGTATTTTACACAATTTGTTTGAAATTGGTGCTCCTGTTTTTATCTGTCAATTTATGACTTAAATTATTTGATTATACGGGGTTTTTCAAAATTGATTATTAAAATTTAGTATATAGTGTTCGCCAAAACTTATTATATTTCTTTTACTAGGATGAATTTATTTAAATTAAGTAAACAAATAACAGAGTTGGTCGTATTGCTTTAATTATACCTTATGATTAGTTAATATTTTATTTAGGGTATTTTCATACCATAACAACATTCCCAAAATTTGTTTTCTAGATTTATTTTATTTATTAAAGAAATAAGAAAACCAAATTTTAATTCTTCTTTATAATTTGTTCTCTGTTATAGCACTTCATTCCAATAATTCTTTATTGAATTTCAGTTATAAAATTTTTATCAAATAGTAATGAATGTTGATAAATTTATCAGTCGTGTCCTTTAGTTTTACGTATAAAATCCATATAATTGGTTAACATGAAAGATTCCTCTTATTCTCTCACTAATAAGATCTTTTAAAATGTAACTGTTGATTCCTTCCTCATTACTAATAACATAAGGCCCTTCAAATGGCAATTGCAGTTTTGCACATTTGTTGTCTTTTCTCTTTGGTATCATTAACGCTTTCAAAATTACTAGATCTCCTTTCTTAAATGTAACTCTTCTTTTTATTTCTTTTGATTTTCTTTTTCCAAATTTTTCTCCAGCTCTTTTTAGTTTCAAATTCACCTTTTCGACTAACTCATCATATTTTTCTATGTTTTTAGGTATCCATGGTCTATTTGGCAAAATCTGTTTCATTAAAACAATGGGAGAAATTTCAGTTACTGTATTTGGTATTCCATTTAAATAATCTTCAATGATTGGAAGCTGTTGTTCCCATCGTTCATGATGATTATGTGTTAGAATTCGAAGATATTTTATGACTTCTCGTATGTATCTTTCGGATGGATTTGAACAAGGATGCCTTACACTGGTATATATGGGATTGATATTAGATTTCCTTAACCAAGTTTGGATTCTTTCATTATTAAGGTAAGTTGCATTATCCATTATACAGTTCTCTGGTATACCAATCTCTAAGAAATAATTTGTTAAACATTGTTGCACTACTTTTGTGTTTGTTCCTTTTGTTGGATATAATTTTATATACTTTGAAAAATTGTCTAAAACTATTAAAATATGTACATTTCTATTGATTTCACTCGGAATTAAATTTGACATGAAATCAATTGCTAATATTTCCAAAGGTTTTGTTACTTTTATAGATTTAGGAATGTTTTGATTCTGTATGTTTTTTTCTTTTGTTATTTGGCAAATTTTACAACTTCTTATTATATTTTTTATAATGGATAAATCTCCTTTTGATATATAATTTTCTCGAAAAGTTAACCAAGTTTTCCTGCTTCCAATATGTCCATATATTTCATGCAATTCCCTTAAAATTTCTTCTGCCAATTCTTTTGTAATTAAATATAATTCTATGTCGTTCACTATTTTGTAAAATAAATGATTTTTATATAATGCTCTTAATTTTTCTTTTTTGGTCAATTTTGTCTGGTCTTCTAAAATTCTTTTTGGTAAAAATAAACCTTCTACTTCTTTCAAAATATTTAACCCAATTTTAACTTGTCTTCCAGTATCCCTTGATTTTTCTTCCAGTCTGGTAATGGCATCTGGTACCACATTTAACTTTCCAGGAATATATTTAATTGTGAAATCATATTCCTGTAGTTACAATGCCCAACGATGGATTCTATTATTACCATATTTATTATTCAAAATAGATGTCAAAGCTTGATTATCACTTTCTATGGTAAAATGATTCCCAAGTAAATAAAATCGTAATTTCTTTAAGGCAAAAATGATGCTGGCAAGTTCTAGTTCACTCACACTGTAGTTTCTTTCACTTTTCTTTGTTGTTCTAGAAACAAAACAAATAGGAACTTCTCCTTCTTCCTGTTCTTGTATCATTACTCCAGCCAATCTATTGATAGATGCATCAGTTCTTAAAACAAATGGAATATCATACCTTGGATGATAAATCTTTAAGTTTTCTGCAAATTGTTCCTTAATTTCTTGAAAAGCATTTTCTCTTTGTTCCGTCCATTGCCATTTTACATTTTTCTTTAGCAGCTCTATTAATGGTATTTCTTTATTGCTTATATCAGGAATCATTCTTTTATAATAATTTAGCATTCCTAAAAATCCTCTTAAAGTCTTTAAATTTTTAGGTCTGGCATATTCTTGAATTATCTTTATTCTTTGAGGATCTAATTGTATAACATTTTGGTTTATTTTGTATCCCAAATATATTATCTCGTTTTTGTAAAATTCACATTTTTCTTTATTTAATTTTAGGCCTGCAGAATCAAGATCTTTCAAAATGGTTTCAAGATGAAAATGATGTTCTTCTAAATTTTTGGAAAAAATCAGAATGTCATCCACATAATGAAGAACAAATGATTCATGCTTATTTAAAATTTTATTTAGTGCCCTTACTAATGAACTACATGCACTTTGTACTCCAAATGGCACAACACAAAATCTATAGATTTCTCCGTCTATGGAAAAAGCTGTAAAATCCCGACTATCCTTATGCAAAGGAATTAGCCAAAAACTATGCTTTAAGTCTAATCTTGAAAATATAGATGTTCTTGTTATACGTCCCAAAATAGATTCAACTGACATAGGTGCTTCATATTGAGGTTTTGAAAATTTATTTATATTTCTTGCATCTAAGCAAAGTCTCAATTCTCCATTCTTCTTCACTACCACAACAATAGGATTAATGTATTGTGAGTTGCTTCTTTCTATTATTTTATTTTCCAATAGTTCTTTTATGCATTTTCTCACTTGATCTTTATACTTATATGGAATAGGATAAGTTTTAGCTTTGAAATTCTTAATATCTTCATTCACTTCTATTTTATGTACATAATCTTTCGCAATTCTATTTTCCTTTGAAAATAAATTATTATATTCATTCATCAACATTTTCATTTCTTCTTTTCTGTCCTTTGGACAATCCATTACAACTTCATCTTCCTCTTCTTCTTCATCATCATAATTTTTATTCATTTCTTCCTTGTACATATTACTAATTATTTTACCTTCTTCTTTCAAAGCTATTATTTCAAAGTTAATCCATGTTCCATCCAATTTTAATTTTCTTTCTTCAATATCTATTATTGCTTTATGTTTATCTAGCTCATCACATCCTATTATTACTTCAGTTTCAATATTTGGAGCAATTAATACTTGTAAACTAAATTCTTTTCCCTTAATATTAGCGTTTATATTTATCAATCTATTAATTTCACATATTTTCTTTGAGTTAGCACCAATTAAATTTATTTTTGGTATTTTAATAATATTGTTTGTAGGAATATTCAACTTATCAACAAATTTTTGATTAATTATTGATGTTTCTGATCCAGTATCAATGAGTAATTTAGCTTCTAAATTGTTAATTAACCCATTTATAATAATTAAACTATTATTCCCATCTCTATCTATATTTTCATTTACTTTTATAAATTCATTTGAATTTTCATATTTACAAATATATAGATTTTGTTTATTTGATGTATGCGTATTTAAAAATTTTCATTGTCATTTATTTGTTCAGTTATCTGTCTCGTATTTTCTCTATGTATTTGTGCTGTATGTAATTTTGTCTCGTTTATATTTGTTATACCATCTCTATTTTCTGATCTTCTTCCCATGTCTTGATCAATTCTTTGATAATTTACTCTTCTTGTTTCTTGATCTCCATTTCTTCTTTGCATATTTTCTTCAGAATTTCTTCTCTCCGGTCCTCTATATTGTCTATTGTTCCTGTCATTGTAATTGTGTTGTCTGTATGAATTATTATTGTTTCTATTGTTAGTGTTAGTATTGTTGTTTCTGTTATTGTAATTATTGTTATTATTATTTTGTGCATTATTATTATAATTTCTATTATTATTAAATCTATTATTTGTCCAATTGTTATTTTGATTGTTGTTGTTTCTCTGATTATGTTCATTATTTATATAATTTGTTCTTCTATTTTGTTGCGAATTTTCTTGTCTGATCAAATTTCTCTCTACTCTTTGTAGATACATAGATAATTGATCCAATTTTCTTATATTCTGTATTGCAATGGTTTCAGCCAATTCTGCCTTGAAATGCCTTGCAATGAATATAACGATTTCCTCCTCAGGAATTGGTGGTTCCAAATACTGTGTCATCGCATGTAGTTGGATTGCATAATTGTTTAAACTATGGCTTCTATTTTCATGAAATTTCCCGAAGTATAATTGTTCCCTGATGGTTGATTGTGCATTTTCCCCCCAGAAATATTGTAAAAATGCCGTTTCAAAATCTTGAAATTCTGACATATCTTTCTCCCTGGCAGCAAACCATATTAACGCATTATTTTCCAAATGGTCTCTTATTATTTCCTTTATGTCCTCAATACTATTCATTCCTCTTACTCGATTTTTCAAAATTCTTATGAATATTTTTGGTTGTTCCATAAATTGTTTTTACTCCTCCAACATATTCCATATTCATACCTTTTTTCTCGATTGGTTCTACCTTTCCTTGTATGTTCTTTATTTCCATATTAAATTCCCTTTTTGTTTTATAATTCTCTTCTTTTGCTATCTTAAAATTCATTTTTATTTCTTTATTCATCTCTTCCTCCATATCTTGTATGCTTTTATTTGTTTCCATTATTTCTCTATCTAATTTGTTTATCTTCTCGGTATTTATTTCTATTTTCTTACTATTCCCACCTATTTCCTTTTTTAATTCATTTTCGTTCTTCTTTATATTTTCCATTTCTCTGGATTGTATTTCTTCCACTTCCATTAATCTTCCTAACATTTCATTTCGAATTTCTTGTTTTGTTTCTTGTATTCTTTCTTCTGTATAGTTTCTTGATTCTTCCGATTGTTTTCTCATATCTTCTATTTTTTTTCCATTCTTTGACTATTTGTTTTTATTTCTCGTTTGATTTCTTCATCCATTTGGTTTATTTCTTGTTTTATTTCTTCCTTATTTTGGTCCAATTTTGTGTTCATATCTTCTTTATTTTGGTCCAATTTTGTGTTCATATCTTCTTTTATTTCTTCTTTATTTTGGTCCATTTTTGTGTTCATATCTTCCATTTTTGTGTTCATATCTTCTTTATTTTGGTCCAATTTTGTGTTCATATCTTTATTAGTTTGATCCATTTTTTTTATCATCATATGGAACATACTCATTACGTCCATCTCCTCTTTCTTTTCCTGTGATTTTCCTACCATTTGACTTTCTATTGGTTCTACTGTTTCAGTTGTCTTTGTTTCTTCTTTATGCTCTTGTTCCATGTAATATTCTTGAAAGTCACCCATTCCCTGTCTCCTTTCTTCTTCATCTGATTCTCCTTCTGCTCTTATTTGTTTACCATCTCTAAGTGTCATTCTTTTTTCCATTTTTCTTGTTTTAATTTGTTATTAATGTCAATTTTTTTAATGCCAAATTTTGTTATGCCCCACGTTGGGTACGACAATTGATATAGTTTGATATTATTTGACAATAATTGTATGTGTTCAAAATATAGAAAGTAATATTGATGTATAATTTATTTATTATTATAGGGTTTAATACTTACCTTTTTCTAATTATTATTTTTGAAAATTTTCATTCAGATTTGAATTGGGCGCCATTAATGATTATTAATTTTTTTTATATATAAGACTCTTATTTTATTTAATATTAAGAAATTTATATTATTATATTTATTTAATCTCAGGGTATATTTTAATTGTGAGGTCAAATTACAAAATTTGAAGACCGACTCTGTTCTTTGGCCTTCGTGTTTAAAGTTGGCAATCTAATATTTTATTTCAATGGTGTCACAGAAATGTAAACAAACAGTCACATTCAACTTGAATAAATAGTATCTTTATTCAAACAAACAACTATTTATATTATGTTTTTATAATAAAATATTCAAAAACATTTAACTTATTTACATTCAATTTGCCTACCTAAATTTCATTCATTCATACAGGCGCACTATTAGAAAAAAATATACTCACAGAACTAAATTCAATTACGTGGATATGAGTTTATTTATCATAGGATATTTTACTCCATAAAAAAGAAGAAGTTTTATTATGTTTGTTCCTTTGGATCGTGAAAGGTTAATTTAACGAACTGATTTTATCAAATGCTCTGTAAGTATTTTATTATCTAATTATAACTAAGAAAACAAATTAATAAGCAACAATTTACACTATATTATGAAAAATAACTTTAAAATTAATATGTACCTGAATGTCTATTTGGTTATATCTTTTCTATCTTCAAATTTGAAGGTTTCAATGGTGTTGAAATGTGGAAAAGGCCTGCAGAAAACTACAGACGGTCCAGTGTAGATCAAATCTTGTACATTCCTTTAAAAAATGTGGATTTTACACAGTCCGTTCGTTGTCCAATTTCTTCTATAGTGGATTTTTTTTATATCATAACAAAACGATGCCAGATATATTAGTTCGTGGTGGATCAGATGTGATGGTTCAAAAAGTTGCTCGCTTACCAGCACTTTGTAAGTATTGCTTTTTTTATTTCACTTTCACTTTAAATCACTGGATTCTTATATTAGATTTTTTTTAAAAACATGATTATACATTTTTTTGAATATTTTATATTAATATTCCTAAAGATTTTTCTTTATAAATTTCAAAATTTAATTCTCCAGTCTTTTTACCTTTTGAGAAATTTTTTTTTAAGTTGTTGATTTTTTTCATTGTTTTCTAAACAAATTTCTTTTTTTCTTTTTCAATCAATCAGATTCATTTTGAGAGTTTATTACTAATTTGATATTTACAATCTTTGAAAATATTGTAGCTTTATTCAAATGAAATTATGTTATAGTTTCTATATGATATTTGTTTCATTTCTATGTTGTTAATTTTATAATTGCAGTGGTCAAAATTTTTATATTTGTATTTTTATACCCTTAAGTTTTAAGTTGGTATTTTACACAATTTGTTTGAAATTGGTGCTCCTGTTTTTATCTGTCAATTTATGACTTAAATTATTTGATTATATGGGGTTTTTCAAAATTGATTATTAAAATTTAGTATATAGTGTTCGCCAAAACTTATTATATTTCTTTTACTAGGATGAATTTATTTAAATTAAGTAAACAAATAACAGAGTTGGTCGTATTGCTTTAATTATACCTAATGATTAGTTAATATTTTATTTAGGGTATTTTCATACCATAACAATATATATATATACAAAAATTCGCGAAGTTTTTTGATTTAAATGGTTTTCCTTGATCTGAAATAATACGTTTTTGTACACCAAACATGCTAAACAAATCTCTTAAACTGTAAATAACCTGTATAGAATTAGTAGTTTTAGTAGATCGCGCAAAAATATATTTTGTAAAAGAGTCAACGATAACAAAAATATACGAAAACCCAGAGCTCTTGCAAAATGGGCCTAAGTGATCAATATGCCATGTATGCAAAGGCTCTGCTGGTTTATCTATAGGAAATAGATAACCTTCCTTTTTGCTATATTGTCCTTTTTTAAATGCACAATCTAAACATGAATAAATATATTTTTTAATAAATATTGTCGGGCGTCGGCCTAGCTTTGTAGTGGAACGCTTCTGATGCGATAATTATAACCAAGCAAGGTCGAGCGAGGTTAGTACTTGGATGGGTGACCACTGGGGAAACACCGTCGTAGAGCCCGTACAGCCTGCAGCGAAACACCTTAGATTACTAGGGTCAGTAGCATATCACAGCTCGCAGGCATTATACCAATGAGCACGAGGTATAATGTAGATATGCCGTCTTTCGGAGGAGACGTAAAACCGAGGTCCCGATTCCATGGATGTTGGGCTCGATAAAGATCCCTACCATTGGTTGGAACACTAGTGGATTCGGCAAAATTTCCGGTTAGGGGTAGAGTGCTCCCGGCGTCGGTGATTAGCCTGAGTTGCAGAAATAGACCGACGGTAAATAACCGAATAAAAAAAAAATCTTGTCATATCTTTAAACCAAAATTTATTTTTAATTAATTGTTCACACTTTTTAAAACCAATGTGACCCAAGTCGTCACAATACGCAGTACGCAATAAATTAAATCTAGCATATTTAGGAATAACAAGTTTAAGTTGCCCATCTACAGTTTTTCTATAAAGTCTCTCATTTTTTTCATAATAAATATTTTTTAATTCTTTATCGGGTATTTCTTGATTTAACCTTTTTGTTGATAATATTTCGTCATCTTGCAATTACAAATACAAATACAACATATCCAATAATCAATATTAATTTTAAGTATATTATAATTATTATCAGGTATCCCTACATTTCTCCTAAGGGCATCTACATGAGTCATTTTGCACCCGGGTCTGTGCTCAATTTCGAAATCAAAATCCTGTGTTGGATCGAGGTAATAAATCTTTTTTTCCGAAAGTTAACCGCACTGCACTACAGTCAGTAACAACTTTAAAATGTATACCAGTCAAATACACTCGAAATCGTTTTATAGCTTCCACAATTGCCAGTGTCTCGAGCTCATACGAATGGTACACTCTTTCTTCCCTAGTCGTAGCCCTACTGTTTTTGCAATAAAATAGCCGTAAGTCCCTTACTACTTGCATCTGTATGCAATTCAGTTTCTAAATTACTATCGTAAATGCCTAATAAAGGCCGCGCAGTAAGCAAATCTTTAATTTTTTGAAAAGCGTTTTGTTCATCTTTTCCCCAATTCCATATGACCCCCTTTTTTAACAATTGACAAATTGGCTGTACTATTATTGCATGATTTTGCACGAACATTCTAAAATAAGAGCACAGGCCTAGAAACTGTCTTACCTCATGGATATTCTTTGGTATTGGAAAATGTTTTACAGCACATATTTTACGCTCACCCGGTTTTATGCCAAACTCATTGATTTCATAGCCTTAATATTCGATAGTCGTTTCAAAAAACTTACATTTTTAAAAATTTAATTTAAGGTTTGCATTTTGGAGAAGTTTTAAAACCAATTCAAGTATTTCGAGGCCCTCTGGTATACTATTCGATAACAACACTATATCGTCAAGATAATTTACGACTCTATCATGTCGTAAATCACCAAGCACTTTATTAAGAAGTCTTTGAAACACCGCAGGGGCGTTACAGACAGCAAAAGGCATTCTTAAAAATTCATAGTGACCATCAGTGGTGACAAAAGCCCTTTTGAACTGCAAGCTGGCATGGCGCACCTCTTTCTTTTGCCCTCAGGTACAGAGAAAATCCAATGATCCTTGCGGTCAAATCTGACGCAATCAGACACTCAAAAATCACTTCCCGCTGCTCTACCTACTTTTCCAGTTCTTTTAGCGGGGACTTTATATGTCGTTAAGTAGGTCTGAAAATTGAATGGATTGTAAACATTTTGTAAACAGTTTGTATAGATATACTCTCACCTGACAAATACTTCTTCTAAACTCTAAGTGGCTGATATTCTTCCCTGATTTCCGACATATCGTCCAAGCATTTTGGAGAGCTGCGTCAATGAGGTAAGTAAATATTGGCCAGTACCATTTTTTGGAACGTATGCCGACTCGATAACTGCAAAAAAATTACCCATATATTTTCGTTTATAGAAATATTGCTCTTTATATCTTACCAAGATATATTACTGTCCATGAGATCTGTTCCTCCCATGCTGTTATTATACTGCGAAAGAAGATATGGCCTAGGTACTTGTATAGTCTTGCTATCTTTTTTAGAATATCTTTCTACATTTTTGACCGGCTGAACACCAAAACATGTACTTGTGACTGTTACAACCTTGTTGTCCCTCCAACGAACGTATTGAATACCAGTCTCCTTATTCAATGTCGAACAATATTCTCCCGGGCCCTCTTTTCCATCGTTTTTTTAGAAACAAGTGGGCAATTTCTAGGAATTCTATTATCCCTCACAGTACCCGTAACCTCGTACCCATTAGTTTTTAGAGTACTTAACAAGTTTGTACTGGTAAATAAATTATCAACGAAAAACTTGTATCTGAGAGATCCTTTGTCACCCAATTCTTCGATCATCTGTACCATGGGAGCTGTAGCTTTTCCGAAATTTTTTTGGTATTCCTCATTAGATCTAGGGTTTTTTCCCTGATATACTTCAAAGTTTATCAAATATCCACTAGGTGTATTCATACTTATTATTATTCACACCTTATAGCCAAATCTTACAGGCTTTCCTGTTTGCATCCATGATGCCCAAAGTAGCTTATCATGGATTCATCGTAAGCAATATTTTCTTCTGGGACAAAATGCTCTAAGAACGATTTTTTGAGCATATCTGTAAGTGGTCTGAGTTTGTACATTTTGTCATTTTTATCTATATTGTTATTGTCTGCAAAATGAATAAAACGGCAAATTTGTAGAAACCTGTCCCGTCTCATGGCATCAGACACCAGAATATTTTGCATATCAGGGCTTCTTTCCCAGTAGCTTCTTTTAGATGGTAGCTTATTGTATCCGCTTACTAAGAGAATTGCAATAAATACTTTCAATTCAGAAAGAGTCACGTTAGGGTTTTGAGCATATTTTCCTGTTTCAGAAACTATCATTTCTAGCAACTCATCAGTAAAAAAACAATTCAAACAGTTGCACACAACTCATCTCTGAATATTTATTGTAATCCCCTTTTGGAAAGTTGCGCGGCGTACAATGAAGGTCACCGTCAATAAAAGTTGTAGGTTCTGGCAGAGAAATTGCCAGGCGGCGATTTGCATCAGTTTTTATTTGGCCATTTACGTTTTGCAACTCGTTGTCATCATAACTTGCTTCTAGGTCTGACTGTACAACTCCTAGACGTTCAGAGTCTGCAAATACAACTTCCGCACCAGCACGAAGTTGACGAGCATTCATGTTATCCGGGTTACCACCTTCGTCTTCGTCACCTGAGTCCTCATCCGTAAGGAAATTTGATTCAGGCGGCTCAAAAAAAATGTCTGTTACATCATCTTCTTCATATGCCAAATCTATAGCTTCGTTTAGTGTCAGTCCACTGAAATTATAAAAATATAAATTTTGACTACATAACCGCCTAGTGGGTCCATATGGGTACAGCAATATTTACACTAATTTTTAACTGTTACTTGTAATCTTGATACAAAAATATATACATTAAGTGATATTTTAAGATCTTTTAAAATATGTAAAATTGATTTGATCCTAATATTCCGAAAAAAAGGTACTGAAAATATACTTACACCAATCGGATGTCCATTATCAAACACTTTTTACCACAATACGAATTTCTAACTTCCGTCGCTTGAGAAATCTAATAAACAACTGATGAGTATTCATCAACGCGGGTCCAGACAAGTCTAAATTAAGTGTTCATGCGGTAAAAGTAATTTTGGTTGCCTATTTTATTATACTTTTATTGTGTTAAACGATACCTTTACAGCTGGGTCCATATGGTGACTGTAGGCGCTAATGGGTTAAGGTCTCCGACCCCACGTTTGTCACCGAAATCGTAAAAATCGTTTCGGCCGCAAACTCAGTGTGGGTTGTATATTTATCAGACATTCGGGCGGAAATTATTATTGGTTCATTACAATTACTATATACCTGTACATCTAAAGTGCTATTAGGAGGGGTAATACAATTTTCTATCACTTCAATTTCAAATCTATCAATATCATTGGCAATATTTAAATTTTACATGACTTTATTTATATTTTCAATTTCTCTTAATTGGACCTTATTTCCTATTATATTCATTTCAACGTAATTAGTATTTATTACTGGTTGGCCGATTATAATGTCAACCGACCCAAATGGTACTTCGAGAAAATACACAATGGTATTAATATTAAAATTTTCAAAACTTAAAGATACTAAAGCTGGACCAAGTGGATAAATAATTGTATTTCCAAACCCTGTCATATAAATATTTGCTTTATTTAATTTAATTTTCAATTTGTCTAAGAGTCTTACGTATGCAACGTTTATCTGGCTACCTGTGTCCAAATACCCTTTGCACATGATATCGTTTACTTTTAAATTTATCGTATAAATATCATTTTGTACTTGCCTGTTCAATATTTTGACGGTGGCTGATTTCAAAAATCAACAGTCCTCCTTTAGATGTCCGTTTTTGCCAAAGTTGAAACACTTTTTTTGTTTTGGTGGAACGGCATTAGGCGGTCGATGGTAATGGGTAATCGGTGGGCGCTGCTGGCTGCTGAGGGTTAGTTGTTGACTTTCACTGGGACGAAACCAGCATTTTCGAGCCAAATGTCCCGTTTTTTTGCATATGTGGCAAACTTCGTTGAGTTTAGACACTTGTTTTTCCAACTTTTCTTTTCCATTGCTTTCTGATTCTAATTTACTTAAAAATCCTTGAAAAAGCTCTTCGGGATTTTTATAGTTTCCAGATTCTGCGGAGCCTTGTAGAGAAATCGAAAGACCATCTATAATGCATGACACCGCATTAATGTCACTTATATCACATTTTCTCACAAGTATGTATTAATGTAGTAATAATGCATCATTGTCTCTTCAAGAAGTTTATTGCGGTCCATCATTTTTTTAAGTTATCAATAAAATGTTCGTGAGACGGGAAAGCTTCAACGACAGCTGTTTTCCTCTCCTCCCACGATTTGGCATAAGTTTGTAGGGAATTATGCCTCACTTTCGCGATACCACTTAGTTTAGATTGCATATAGTATGATTTAGTAATGTCATTCCAACCGTGGATGACAACTAACTGTTCAATTTTATGCAACCAATTAATCGAAGTCAAATCACTTTTTTCAGGATCAAAACTAGGAACAATATCGTTTTTTCCCGAAATATGCATGCTCCCAAAAGCACTGGGTGCACTTAATGTCATGTTCTGGGCATTTAAAATTTCGGAAACTTTTTTATTAATTAATGCTTCCAAAGTTGTAAGACGGTCGCGTTTATTTTGTTTCCGAGCCGGCACGTCACTGTCTGAGTCACTCGCAGCAGGGAAATCAGACGTTTCGCCATTTCGCGACTTTTCCTTGCGTTTTCGGCTATTTTGCGCCCACAATCGTGAGGGTTCACCTTGATCATTGTCACTATCACTCATTCTCGTATTCCACTTCTGAATTATTATGAAGGTTTGCGAAGTAAGAAGAGTATTTTTTAAAATAGATCTTTATTCGTTTACAGTTTCACAAGAAGTGCCTTTGTACATTTTTTAAACATCCAAATCTCTCTTTCCAACAAATTATATTTTTTTATTCAGCTATTTTAAGATTACGTCACTCATCCGGCTGTGCCGATGCATGATATTTATTTCAGACTTACAACTAATAAACAAAAAAAATTAATAGTCGCCTTTTATATTTAAACAGAGTACCTAACATCTTAGTAAAATATTGAACACAGCAATAATATAATATTACAAACTAATGAATGGAGCATGGGCCGGATTGTAACATACGGTATTATAATATTTATGTTACGTTTCTATTTCGAAAATGAAACACTTGTTTTTAGTGGGAAATCAACCAAATAAAAATTATACTTTTCTGCCTCTAGCGAAAAATGCATTGCGAATTCTTATAGACAGAAAATCTCGTGTTTTTTACATAGGTAAAAACTCCCAATTAACTTTTTGCAACAGAGAGAACAGTATAATTTTTTTCAGTCGATTTTCCACTATAAATAAAGTCCATTATTGTCTTAAACATATAAAATGTACTTATCTCGTTCCTGGTAAATGTATGCGATAATTTGGTAATCGGATATCTTATCATGTTTTGACAATTGGTGCATTAAAATTACTTTTCACGCCGCTATTGAGTTCGTTTAAAATAATAACTCAGTCTATTATTATAATGTATATTTTGTACATATTAATACATGTTATAAATTTCCTCCTCCGTCAATCTGAAAAAAAAAAACGAATTATCAGAATTTAACAAAAATTATTGTAATTTAGGTATTCTGTGCAATGATATTTATGATAGTTAAATTTACCAATTCCTTTGCTCCTCTCGCTTCAGGCGTTGGTTAGCATGCCTGAACCAATCCATAGTTAGTATATCAAATTCTTTATCAGTAACCGCGTGAGCTTGTTGTGCTGCTCCTAGGAAAAAAGATAAGTAATCAAATACAATTGCAGTCCCTTATTTTGAAATTATTTTTTGGCCCGTGCAAGAGCAGTTTATTGCCAATTCATTTTGGAATGTTGTAGCCAAACCCCTTCTTACGAACTCTGGTCCATTTCGTCCAGCAACTTGTAAAGTCTTATTATGCAGAAAAACGAAAAAATCGTATTTTAGTATAATGTATTAGTCCCACTACAAGAGTTTTCATTGTCAAGTTGAAATATCGCTAATTTTTACATGGCAATATTGACCAATTTCATTAATCAATGTTGCTTGTATCACCTTTGCTCGGAACATTTCTACTTACTATTTGTTTAGCACTGACTGTACAGCTGTTTACTAAATTTTCCAATTCCACTACTTCGATTTGGTAATTTACTAAAATCCACTTCATCTAGACCGCTGGATCGCTGGATAGATTCTAAATGCATGTAATCTAGAGGTACATCATTAATTAAATTGATACCTAACTCTGTCAATATTGTTGGTCCTTTATGATATTCATCATCCACCATATTAACAAATTCGTAAACCAACCTGTGTATTCAAATAAGACATTCTATGTTCAGTATTTTCCCCCAGAACTTTACATTTTGTGCAACCAGAATAAGAGTTGTGGCCTTTTACATTTAGCACATATGATTTGGCTGATATGATTTTTGTTATTTTTATTATAAAATTTGAAGAATTTATAAATATCCCATTATTTTTGATTTCTTGAAATTCATTGACAAGCATTTTTTAAAAATGATTTGAATTTTAGGCTTAGTGATTCCATGATAAATACCAATAGGAAAGGGACCACTATTTTTTAAATTATCTATTGATGCCAAAATTGGCCAGAACTGACTACTACTACTTTTAGTAAGAGGCTAACCATCTATGTTAATTGAGATTTTTAAAATATCACCCTCAACTGAAAATTCATTGCTCATTTTTACAGTGTCAATGACCCCTTGTTCCAGACCAAAATGGTAGTATCGACCGGAAGAAATTATATTAATTGTTTTTTTTAATGAATTATAAAATTTAAATAATGTTCTACAATCTTTTGGAATCCCCTCAAAATCAGAATATGTACGTAATAGATTCAAAAAATCATAGAATGCATTATGACTAAGACATGTTTTGATAGCCCATGATTTTAATGACTTTAAGAATATTTCACTTTTGTTTTTGTTAATTTTGTGATGCACATTATCGTCAAGTAAGTCATTATTAGCACATGTCACTTTTTTTAAAATTGTCTCATTAGTATTATTACAATCTAAAACATCTGGTACAATAATTGAATTATTGAAAAGTTTTGTTGTAACCGAATTCAAATTGAGAGCCCCTGCGTAGAAAAAAAGTCCACACAATGCCTTGATTTCAATTACATTCGTATCTCTTACGTAGGATGGCCTTAGTTTTGTATTAGCCACATCCTCGTCAACGTCAACAGTAGGACGATCTCTTGTATAATTCGCTCTCTGTAATCGTATCTCGTTGTTGGTAAAAGTGACAATTTTGTTCATGATATCATCCGTAAAAAACATATACCATGCTAAAACCCCACTAGTAACTCCGCGAGCAGCACCTTTATTGACAAGATGTATGACAAGACTTATTTTATGAGTTCGAAAATATTTTTGCGTTTTGCCACTCCATTTGAAACCATTTTTTACACGCAATTTTAGAGGTACTTCCTCAATATGCAAGTAGTCACTGGGTTCCTTTTCGTTGTACCATTGGAGTAAATTGACCTTTTTTAGAGATGACGGAGTTTCAAGGACAACTTCACTGGTTGCTGGCAGGATTTGTATATCAGCCCTACCTCCTTGTTGCTGTATAATATGAAGCAGTGGCACATTATCTTCTTCAGACTCCTGTCTAGGATCATCTTGCATAAAATTAGCGTCATTTGAAGGTGAAGGAGTTTGAGGAGAAATTTTCGTTGTTGCTGAAATTAAGTCGGAGCCCGCCCTATCTGTCTTCTGATTTGTATGTAGTAATGTCACGTTATCGTCATCTGAATCTTCCTCAGAATCCTGCCTATAGTCTTCTATTATTTTATCTTCTTCCGAAATCTCAGATTTGTCGTCTGGCTCGAAATCCGAAAGATTATCAACTATCGACCCAAGTTCTGCTTGCGTCAATGGTCTGCGAGCAGCATGAAAAGCCATATTTGAAAAAAACTGTAAGAAAAAAATAACCACTTGTGAAATTCTTGGAAAAGGCAGCTAATACTTCTTTGTTATTGCAAATGGCATCAATTTACAAGTTGATAAATATAATGTTGAGGTAACAAATAACAGCGTATTCAATGTAGCTGTAAATATTGATGGTTTGCCTCTTACGAAGAGTACTAACAGTTCTTTTTGGCATATATTGTGTGAAATTAAATCAATTTCAAGTTTGAAAAACAAAGTATTTCTTGTTGCACTCTATCATGGCCCTGAGAAACCTTCTGATACTGACAGGTTTCTTCAAGACTTTGTTAGTGAAGCAAGAGATTTAGTTAATAATGTCATTAAAATAAGGAATACATTTAATTGTACTTTAAACATTTAAATGCTCATTTGTGATTCACCGGCAAAAGCATATGTTTTAAAAGTAAAATCTCATTCTGAATGTTATAGTTGCACATAATGTACTATTGAGGGTGCTGTAGTAATAGAACTGTATGTTTTGTAGAAACCAATGCTACATTAAGAACTGATCAGTCATTTCGGGAACAACAACAGTCAGAGCATCATTCTGGGCAAAATGTACTTCAACATACATATTCCTAATTTTAATATGATCAATGATGTTCCTATACATTATTATTGAAAAGTTATTATGCGGAAAAAATATGGCTGGGTATTCGGAAGACTTCCTTACAAACTAAGAGCATCTCATATTATCCAGATGTATGAATACTTAGTTTGAATACATTTATACCCATTGAGATGCTCGTAAATGTAGAGCAATCTCTGAATGTAAAAGACACAAAGCTACTAAATTTAGGTTTTAGTATTAAAAAATGTACTGCCATTCAAATTATACAATAATTTTCGAACTTTTAGTGTTGTTATTTCAATTTTATCAAATAATGAATCGATATTATAATGAAAATTATATCACATATGTTAATACTTTATTACTTTGTGTTATAAATAATTATTTAAAGATTTATGGACCTGATTTTATGTCTCCTAATATGCACAATTTATTGCATTTGAAAGATTGTGTAAGAGAATTCTAGACAACTTTAGTGTTTTTCATTTTGAGAATTACATGCAAACATAAATAAAAAAAGTTCGTACCCATGCAAATCCATTGCAACAAGTCATTCGTATAAGTAAAGAAGAATCTTCACTTATTAACTCCAAAAGTGCTAGCTATGAGAATAAGTTTCTAAAACTACATTCAAGTGGTCCTCTTTTGATAAATTGTAGTTCTCCTCAGTATAAAGCATTAGAAACCCAAACTTTTTATTTATATATATTAAAACCGGCAAATGAATATATAGAAACAAACCAAGGTAATGTTTATGAGCTAGGTTTATGAGGTAAGTTTTGTAAAATTTACCATATGTTGGATATGAATTCAAGAATTGTGGTGATATTTTTCACAAACCTTGTTTTTCATCTATCATTAACATTAAATTCATTAGAAAATTCTCAAATAATCTGCAACTTATATTTATTGATAAAAAAACACTATAGCCAATTAAAATTTATGGTCAATTTCACAAATCACCCTGTAAATTAATAAAGAAGAGGGTTGACACTTTTTAGTAGCCAGATGATATCCTCTCTGAGACTCTACATATGGTAGAAGTATGTAAAGTTCCTCATTACTCACCCTGTATGATATTTTATCCTGTTAAACTGGGTATAGTAAATATATGTAAATTATTGTATATTATGTATTTAAAAATATAGTTTTGTTTTGAAGTGTGAATGGATCATTGTAATATTCTATTTCACTTTTGGATTTCTTTTTCCAACAAACTGTATAATTCAGAGTAATATTAGTGACTATTTTTCACTATAAAGGCTATATCTCAATTGTTAATTTTTGTGTGCGTATTGAATACTTGACAAAATGGCTTAACGACATATTTGCATGTTTGACATTCATATTTTCATTCTCTACACAGATTATTATAAACAAATGGCTTGGTTGACAGTACATTTTGTTGGTGATGAATCGTTAGAATATGTGCCAGTTGTTTGGTACATAGAAAAAACTGGCTGCTGGCCACCCAGGAAAATCACGAGGACGAAAAGGCAACTGGCAATTAAATCGAAATCTATGCCAGTTACAGACCGGCACTCTTATCTTGTGAAAATCCTTGGCAAATGTGGTACGATTTGAGTTAATAATAGTATGTGATTTAATGTTATAAATGAAACTAACTGTTTCTAATGAGTAGATTCCACAAAGTAAGGGTCCAAATAGTAAATTCACTATGTCATTTATTTTTCCTTTCCTTTATTAAATACACTTCCTATTCAGATAACTTGGAAGAGGCAAGGGAGAGGGCAAAAAAGCTGAATATTCAAGCAATTTGTCATCCTGTGATAATTAACTACGACCAAAGAGAATTCCTAAAAATACGTCGTCTTCGTCAGGAACTGAATCTTTGGATTCAAGTGAATATCCGCAATTTGGTAAATCAGGTATGTTACTTTAAATACAGATACTAGCTAATAATTCAGGTATATTTTATGGTTACCAGTGTGCCAATAACCCTATTGTTTTAGGGTTGAATAATATAAGTGGATATGAAGCAAGGGATAAAAAAACAAAAAATAAAGCGGACATTCCCACTCAGAAGATTTACGTTTCCGGAGGTGCTACTACAAATGCAATCCAATTTTCAAGTTGTAGTGTTCTGGAACCTGTATTGATTTCTGGTATAACTTGCCCTGTGTAAGTTGGCACTTGGACTTTGGACTTCCGAGATGCGCGGTAGAACATCCGATCCCTCGAGTCTCGCTGAAATGGAGGACCCCAGTCTCTGTTTTGACCGCAAACGATTAATATCGCAATAATTCCAGTGGCGTAGTAGTATTATAGTAGTTAAAAGTTACGGTAATTATTATCATTAGTTAGTTTATAGAAGGTGTGGTTTTAGCTTATAGTTTAGTTATAATTATTAGAATGGAGTTTAAAAGTAAATTAAAAAATAAACCTTTAAGTGGCCAATGCCGTGAACTAGTGTCCAATCTATTGAAGTTTATGAAGCAAGAAGCTACACGACAGGAACCCATTATACCTTTGGCCAAGGTAATTATATCTAATTAACCATGTTTAATACAGAAAACAGAAGCTTTTGTTTTATTTATAAATTGGTTTCGATCCTCGTCTTATGTTAATATATTCCTTTTTTCTTTCATTAACTTTACGGCCCTCTTCGCTTTATCATTGACAACTTTGAAGTTTTCAAACGTTGCTAATTCTTTATAACAATTATTAGCTCAGAGTTCAGGATCCTTTTTTATTAATAATAATAAAAAATCTTCTTGGTGGTTAGTAAAACAGTTCCTATATTAATTTGGTAAATTTTTAAATATTAAACTAGTCGATAGGAGAGAAAAAATGTAGAAATGTTACTATTAGATCGTAAAATGTAATACCGAGCTGATGGGATTAGTTTAAGATCAGTAGTTCGAATTTCCAAAGAAAGCAAATCAGTGGAAAAAGGTTAGTCATTTCCAAGCCCGCCTAAGAGAATGCCTAACCGCAAAACTAATGTTGGCAGTACAAAATTACGAAACTGTATTTTAAATTACCACATTGTCCATAGAGCTGTACCCACATTAAAAAAAATGCATAAACAGTTTTCTGAAGAATTTGAATACGAAGGTAGTATGGAATCGCTACGAAAGGAAATTCACATGATAGGTTTTAGATGGAGAAAAACGAGAAATGATCGAAAAGTATAAGTAGAACGGGATACAATTCGACATTTAAGACTTGAATTTTCTGTAATCTCCTATTAAGATAAATAAATATTTGTAAGCACCCTATTGTTAAGTGATTATTTATGAACCCACAATTCAGGTAATATACCAATAATTACTACTTAGTTTTAGCAATTCCCAGATGACCAGCATTCGGATCATCATGGTTTTCTTGCTTCGCTATGCATAGTTTCCAGGGATCAGACATTTCTGGCTCTCTGAAATCATTCATATCCCAGAAATGACGGTATAGACGGTCTTCTTTAATGCAGTAGCCTGGAAACTTCTCTGGGTCCCTCAGGACCTCTTTCTTCTTGTTCAGGTACCACGAACATTCGGCGGTTTAATCGGTCAAACAGAGAGCAGACTATGGATCGGCCTCGGCGGTCATTGGTAGCGGATTTCTGGACAAAGCGTCGGCCACACGATTTAGAGCACCTTTACGGTACTCTATCTCCAAATCATACTGCTGCAGAAAAATACTCCACTTAGCTAAACGTCCAGACGGACTAGATATGGAATGCAGCCATCTAAGAGATCGATGATCGGTAACAACCGTGAAATGGTAGCCCTCTAAATAAGGACGCATCTTTTCAATCGCCCAAACAATGGCAAGACATTATTTCTCGGTGACGGAGTATTTTTTCTCCGTAGGACTCAGGGTGAGACTTGCATACGCTACCACATGCTCATGACTTTCCTTCTGTAGGGTAAGGGCTATTCCCAACCCATATTCGGAGGCATCGGTCTGTAGGGTGAAGGGTACGAAAAAATCAGGACAGCTTAAGACAGGTGCTTCTGACAGACATGTTATAATTTTAGCAAAAGCGGCTTCTTGTGCTTCGGTCCATTTCCATCGCTGAGATTTGCGAAGCAGCTTTGTTAACGGAGCCACCTTTTGTGAGAATGATGGAACAAATCTCCTATACCAGGATGCAACACCCAAAAACCTTCTCAACTCTCGGATATTTCTTGGGGCTGTAAATTTTATGATACTTTCGACCTTTTCTGGATCGGTACGGATTCCATCTCCTGTGATTACATGGCCTAAGTATTTCATGGACGGTAAACAGAAATGATATTTCTCCGGATTCAGTTTCAGCCTTGCTCGTCGTAATCGACGAAACATTTCGGACATATTTTCCAAATTTTGATCGTTCGTTTCCCCCAGAACGATGATGTTATCCAGATAATCGAATGCATATGGATCTAGTTCTGGGCCTATTAGTTGATCAACCAGTCTCTGGAATGTGGCAGGTGCGGAGTGTGAACCAAATGGAAGAACCGTGATTTGAAGCAATCCACGTCCCGGTGCGGTAAATGCGGTAATGGGTTTGCTTTATTTTGTTAACGGAACTTGCCAGTACCCACTCTTCAAATCTAAACTAGAAATATACTTGGATTTTCGCAGTTTATCCAGTATAGCATTTATAAATGGAAGAGGGTAGGCGTCCTTCATGGTAACCTCATTAACTTTACGGAAATCAATGCAAAAGCGGTTTTTCCATCTTTCTTCTTTACAATTATAATTGGAGAACTCCATGGACTGGTAGAAGGTTCGATAACTCCATCTTCTAGCATCGCGTTTATCTCAGCATTGCAAATCTCTTACATTCTCGGATTCTGAGGTCGGTAGCAGACGGATTTCATGCTCAATTAGGGTCGTAGGACCTCGTAAAGATCCAAACTTCGGTAACTCTCGGCTAATGAAGATGTTCAGTCTGTCTGCCTGTTCTTTCGATAAATGTATTTCAACAATCGGAGTTATGGTTTCTAAGGAATTTCTTAGGAACTTATAGTAGCCAAATAGTGTTGAAAATGTTGTTAATTTAGTAGATTCATTGTTTAACTTAACTTGATAGAACCCATCTTTAAAATCGAGCACCGAAAAATACTGCTTGCCTGACAATTTGCTGGATATTTCATCCAAACTGGGAATTTAAAAAAATTCTCTTTTAATACATTTGTTTAGTTCTTGACGCACCAACGTAAACTTCTACACTGACTAGTGAATTAACCCATTCACTAGCACCATCAACTTTAGCAATAATTTTTCTTTTTTCCAGAATATTTAAACTGTCCATTAATCTTTTCCAGAATTTTAAATTTTGAAGACATCGAAGGAACTTAACTAATTAGCTTATTGAATAATCTTTTGTTTTCATCTTTTAGGGATTTTTAATTTTCATTTTATTTAGTAATTTATTGATAGCGTTACTATCTCATTTAAAAATCTCTAAGTAAAGTTCGTCCGGAAAAATAAGATCCTAACTTTGTAATCTCCTATTAAGATGAATGAAAATTTGTAAACACCCTATTGTTAAGTGATTATTTATGAACCCACAATTCAGTTAATATACCAATAATTATAACAAAGAATTAAATATTATTATAAATATTTCTAAGTAGCCGGCATGTACCTACGACTATGTTGAAGCAAAATGCGAGAGTCGTACGAGAGTAGTCCTCTCAATATATCTATCTTTATTCAAGCAGTGTTACTTTTTGTTCGCGCATATCTCAAGTGTCAACTTACACTGGGCGAGTTATATGACTTTTTTTATAAGACCTAATTATTGGGGTCACCTTTAGGTCAACAAACACATTGAAGTTTAACTTTACCAATTGGTTTTATTTTGGTGCCACCAAAAGCTTCTAACAATTACTCACTTTTCACCAATTGCCTTTTCTCACTTTCACTACACATTTCTTCAAAAATCTTCCTCGAGATGGTATTTACTTCTGACCCTGAATCAATTTTAAATTCAACAGGGTTTCCATTAATTTTCACTTTTTCTGACCACACTGAACAATTATTTTGTACAACTTCTCCAACTTTTGCCAAGCTACACACATACAGGTTATCTTCATCATCTTTCTCCTTATCTATTTGTATGGCACAAATAGATAACACAAATCTATTTGTGCCATACTTTTGAGTTGTGGACCCTTTGCTTTGCAAACATTTGCAAAATGATTAGATTTTCCACATCTATAACACAATTTCCCATAGGCAGGGCATTCTGCAAACATATGCTGTGTATTGCATTTTAGACAGTGTCTTTTGTTCATTTTCTGTTTTTCTTCACCACTTAATTTCTTTACTACATCAATACATTTCAACAATACGTTTCTTTTGTTTCTTTTGTATTACGTACATTTTCTAATTGTTTCTGAGTTACCTCCGCATTTCTACAAATTTCACAAGCATCCTCTAATGAAACATTTCGTGTATTGAGAAGCTTTTCTTGGGTCTTTGGATTACTTATACCAAGAATAATACGATCAACCAAAATAGATTCTTCCTGGGTATCATATTCAATGATTGTATTAGTTTTTTAAGATCACTGAAATATAATATCAAATGGTTCTGATTGGCTCTGACATCGATTGTTAAATACAAATCTTTCATATGTTTTGTTTTTTCTGGGTGAGTAATACTTCCTGAACTCATTGATAACACTTGTATATCTTACTTCAGTGTCCTCACCTTGTGGTTGCAATCTAAAAGTATTATAGTGATCAACTCCTTCAGTCCCAATCAAATTCAACAGCAATGCTACTTTCACTTTGTCAGGCTTTGCATCTTTTTCTGTAGCGATTAGGTAGGTTTCAAAGTTTTGCAGAAATCTCTTGAAATTTTCATAAAGATTGCCCTCGTATTTCGTGGGATCAGGTAATCTTCCAGTTTCCATGCTTCTATTTTAATAGTCTAACTTCACTTATTTATTTTCTGCACCTATTTATTTATGGCACTTATTTTTGAGTTGCTTTTTTCACTCAAGACTTTTTCTTTATTATTATTTCCAGTTCGCCTTTGACTGCGCCATAATGTAATAGTATTAATTAATAATTTTACTTTTGTTAATAACACGTCTACTACATGTCTACTTCTAACGTCTATTATGTAAATGGCCATCACAATGTTTCCTCCCTATAAATAAGGATCGAGGTTATGCAACCAGTTTCACATACATATTATGACACAAACAATACCTCAAAGGCCAAAATCTAACTTAAAACGTTTTTGGCGCTTTAAAAAATCTTTCCTCTGCCTGCTTAAAGACCCTTAAGGTGAGTCATATAACAAACAAAAATCCGCTAGATCCTTTGATCAAGTTAATTAGTTGACGAAATATAGCAAAGCGATTTAGCCGAAATACAAAATGATTCCTCGGAAGTAGATAGTAGAGACCAAAGACTTCGTTTGCCGTTTTAGGACTCCAAAATGAACTAATCAAGGAATAAGAGTGGAAACACCGAATTAAAATTCGCTGCAAGTAATTCTCTAATGCTCGTTGAAGAGATGGCAGCATTTTAAATAGTTTGTATTGAAGTTGTTTAGTTCGAGAGAACGTAGCGGAATTCTTAAATAATTACTTCGCAAAGTGTTAAGATAATTTTAAAGGTTTCATCGTTGGAAAATAAACAAGGTTAGTAAAAAGAATGGAACGGATATTTTACAAATTGCACTCTTGATAAAATAAATGTTTTTGACCTAATTTGATTTGTTATTTAAACTACAAATGATGCATAAATCAAAACGACTTTTATCGACTTTCGTATAATTCTCCCGCAATGGGGAACTGAAAACAAAAACATAGTTAGTGTGGAAAAACATGTACGCTCGTAATTCGAAACGAAAAAGGAGAAAATGCCGAAAAACTTTTTTTATTCCTAGTGTGTGATTGTAACAGTTTGTTCATAAAACAAAGAGCGTATAGTGTATGGCGTTTTGTTGACCGTTGGCTGGAAAAAAATTGGGATATGTTTTAATAACCTTACTTCATTTAGCATGGGTAAAATAGTTATTGTCGCATTATATTAATACTTACAGATGATGGTAAATAAGCAAAATATTTTTCTCTGTAGTAATATTTTGCCAAACAAATGAGAAATCTTGTGGCAAGAACTCTAGAAAAATATTAAGCTGTTAAGACCTCGTAGATTTTTTATATATAGGGTGATCTACTTAGCAACAAATATATTTTTCATAAACACGTGACTGATTCAATTTAATATCGACAATAATTCAAATCGCTTTTGTCGCTCTTATCTGATATCAATTTACTTCATGGCTATGTAACATGTATAGCATTAGTAAATTCGATAATGAACAGATCAATGGTGCTAAATATACCCTTTGAAACTGTAACCACTTCACTGCCCCATCTACATATCTCCAGCGGTTTATGCTAACTTGTAGATACATAATGCACAATTAATTCCCATTCACCTTAAGGGAATCTCATTGTAGATGCAAATTTTCAATAGACTGGTTCAGAAAAATATAACAAATTATTTAGATTAAAATAGTTATTCATGCAACTAGTGCATAAAAAGTTGCATACAATATTTTTTTGCGTGCATGCAAAAAAACAAAAAATGAGTTAATTAGGTTGCTCTAAATGGACTAAAAATGTCGATTTTAATTTTAATTTTAACATGAATGTTTGTCATGGTGACAAAACGCTAAGTAAAATTGTGCAATAAAGAACTAGTTTTTTCCACTAAATAAAGTTCATAAAGTTTTGTTTTCTGCATGAACGTAGAAAAAATAATTTTAGTCCCAAATCTTACTATATGTCTAGTAAATTTTGAAATACTGAACTAGAAAGTTAAAAAATGGAGTGAAAATTAAAAACAATAGCTTCTACTAGAAATAAATGTAAAAATTATAACTACTTCATAAAATATAATGAAATTTGAAATCAGTCAAACAATAAACAATTTTTTTTTCGGGCCGAGATGGGAAACTCATGTTCGAATGGGTCCAGGACCCAAACAGTGTTGGACTCATCTCCAAGGGGATGTCTACCAACCAAACCCACCTCAAACTCGCCGTTACCCCCGCCTCGGAATCACTACCCTAGCATTCTTCGAGACGGGCGGCGGTCCCTCACACACTCTCCGCTCACACCGTCACATTCTCCCTACTATCACTCCTACCTCTTATGCCATATCGAGTCCTTCTCTCCCCCTAACCATGCTCTCTACTACTCCGCTCACCTCCGTCCATTCTTCCTTCACCCTCAACATTATCTCCACCATGTTCTCCCAGTACACCGCCTCCCCTAGTTTCCTCTCCAACTTCTTCAGCACTTTCTCGTTCCTCCAGCATCTAAACACATGCCCCACATAATCCTCCACATCACACCTCTCGCACACTCCAGTCTCCCTTTTCCCAATCTTGTGGAGGTACCCTACTCTCGACCCATGTCTAGTGAGCAACTGTGTCAAGAAGTAGTTAACCTCCCCGAATTTCCGGTCCATCCAATCTCTCCTATTCCCAATCGCTCCTTTTAGCGCGCCCTCATACTCCTCCCACCTTCTCTCCATTTCCTCCTCCATCCACTCCTGTACTTTCTCTCTGGTCGCACCCCTCCAGCGTTTGTTTCTAGCTCCAGCCATCACGTCCAATAAGTGGGACCTTGCCAGCACTGCTGCACCCACTGTCCTGTACTCCTGCACCAGCCTCAGCAGTATCCCTCTCTGCACCCGCAGAAGTAGCCTCACCCTCGCATTCACCCCCGCCCTTCCACCCCACACCTAGCACACTCTGCTCTACCGTCCTACCAATTACCCTCATCTTCCACTCTCCCGGCCCTTTCACATTACACATCAATCTTCCCAGCCATGCTGCCCTCACCTTACCCTTCTCTGCCGCCTTTAACATATGAGTTTTGAAGGATAATTGACTATCCAACCACACGCCTAGGTATTTCACAGACTCCTCCATACGAATTCTCCTTCCCTTAACCATCACCCCCACTTCCTCCACCAGGTTAACCAGCCCCTGCCCCACTCCAAGCCTCAGCAACGCGCTCAACACTGCCCGTTTGCTGACACTGTTGAACGCGTTCCCGACGTCGAAGAACACGAGTAGGACCAATTTCTTCTTCCTCTTTCCACCAAGCCCATTACTTTGCTCAGTTCCAAGATGCAAGATTTCTCCTTCGTGAACCCGTGCTGGCTCACCCTAAAACCCCCATTCCTACCAACTTCCTCCTCAATCCTATCCACAGCAGGCTGATAGGCCTGTAGTCCCCCGCCCGCTTCCCCTCTCTACCCGCCTTCTTCATCAGTATCACCCTGGCCACTTTCCATCCTTCCAGGAACTCCTCCTCCCTCAGCACCCTGTTGAATAGTTCCCAGAAGTACTTCCCATTGTCATCCATAAGCCTCTTCACCATATCACCCCTCAGGCCATCTATCCCTGGGGCTTTTCTCACTTTAATGTTTCTCCCCCAATCCTCGACCTCCCACTGTTGTAACGTGCCTCCCTTCTTACACGTGGCTCCTGCCACAAGAACACGTCACTATGGACACCCTTGATGCAAAATTCGGGTTTTTAAATCTCGGGCGCCAGATTATTAACGTGGTTTGCTCCACGGCCCCTTGACCCTTAGCGTCAAGAGTTCCAGATAGCCTCAGATGGAGGTTACGGAAAATTCCAGGGGTCTTGTTGAATTAAATTTAACTAACTAGTGAAAATCCGGAAAAGCCAAATCTTGGTTCTCCAATCAATAAATTGCGGTTAAAAATGAAAATAATAGGAATTCAAAACTTTGATCTATTAATACTCTGTGGTCTATTTTACGAATAATTCTTTTTAGTGACAAACAAATTAACCGGGAAAAGAAAATGAGGTATGTATTACCTATATCTGGGATTTTAACGGACTTAACGGTCAGGTTATCAAATACGGTTCAAATCTACCGGGTTTAACGGGGTCCCTAATGCACGATTTAGATCTGCCGGGTAATCAGACAAATTGTGGCTAAGCCTCTTCCAAGTCTGATTAACCCTTGAATCCAAATGAAACCGGCAACTATTATTCCGACGGGGAAAAAAAAATATAAATAATGATTCTACGAAACGGGAAAAGAACGATTTATATCTGCCGGGAAATCAAACAAATTGTGGCTAAGCCTCTTCCAAGTCTGATTAACCCTTGAATCCAAATGAAACCGGCAACTATTATTCCGACGGGGGAAAAATATAAATAATGATTCTACGAAACGGGAAAAGAACGATTTAGATCTGCCGGGAAATCAAACAAAATGTGGCTAAGCCTCTTCCAAGTCTGATTAACCCTTGAATCTAAAGGAAACCGATAACTATTATTCCGAAAAAAAATAAAAATTAAGACTAATTAGACCTGCCGGGAAATCAAACAAATTGTGGCTAAGCCTCTTCCAAGTCTGATTAACCCTTGAATCTACTAAAGCCGGTAACTATTATTCCAAAAAAAAAAAATTTAAGAACGAGTTAGATCTGCCGGGAAATCAAACAAATTGTGGCTAAGCCTCTTCCAAGTCTGATTAACCCTTGAATATACTAAAGCCGGTAACAATTATTCCAAAAAAAATATTTTCCCACGAGTTAAACGGTACCCAACTATCGACACACAGAGTAAAAATATTCGTACTAGCATAAAATTAAAATATTATACCTAATCCACTTGGATATCAATTTAATTTAAAACTACTGACAACCAAAAGCATAAAATAATTCGAGAATCTGTAACCTTAAAAATTGAGCTCAAGCCCGAATAAGAATAAAGTCATAAAATTTAATTAATTAAAAAAAAAGTGCAAGATTATGAATAAATTTGTCTACTTGGTTACATGAGTTTCGGTTGCTCCGGTGACAACCTTAGGCCTTCGACGTCGCTCAGAACGGAGGTAGGGGTGGATCCCTCTTATTGATCTTCCGGACAAAATAGTAGACAACTTGTGTGGGCGCCAACTGAGTTTTCCACTTTGGCCTAGCACGACGAATTTCCTCCGATAACCCAGTAAAACAAGGGATGAAAATAAAAGGCAAACCTCAGCTTATGTTCCTTATAATAACTAAAATAAAATACCTAATATCCTTAAGGGATATTTTACAATTATTAGCTAATGCCCCTCCACTTAAAGAAAATAGTGAGAACCTCTGTCACACATAATAAAAAAAACCAAATGATTAACAATTAAAGTCCAACATATCCCAGTTAATTGATCTTACGTAGTGGGAAATTAATATGGCTGTTCGAGTGTACCAATACAGATTCAATACAAACTTTCAATTATATGTTACCTGAAAAGTAGTGTAAAATTTATAAAAAAACAATTCCATATAAGGCGACACCGTAGTCAAGGCGTTGGTACCAAGGCAGAGACGCATGCGCAAGTGGATAAAATTATGAAAATTAAATTGTGAAAATTCACCGCAAAATATTAATTTCCACCATTACAATTGCATAATAAAATAAATCAGTAGGAACTACCTAGCTAATATATATACATGTTGGCGTAAAGTCCAAAATAAAAATAAGTAAATAAACCAGAAAAACCCCCGCTACCAGGTTAACCTCAATGTGGTCTTCTTCAAGAAGTTGTTGAAAAGTAGCAGCAAACTGCAGAAAACATCACCATCGATCTACCAGGTAAACTCCAAACATCCCGAAGTGTGTATCTGGCTTCACAGGTGAAGTGTGTATAATCTGGCCCCACAGGTGAAGTGTGTATCTTGAGGGTGGTAAGTATACCCTGGCCCCACCGGTGAACCCTTAAAAATTAAAACGGGTATCAGCTAAAAACTGAGCCTATACAGGAACCAATCAAACACCTCGACAAGTTAAGCTTGTCTCGGCCTATGCCAGAAGTAACGTACAAGTCAAAATCAACCCCAAATTAACTTAATCAAACCCACAAAGTAGTCATAAGGTCTACTTACAATCAACAGTGTCGGTAACAGTATACTACACTGAATTTAAATCAAATAATAAGAATGCGATAAGCATCTAAAATAAACTGTTTCTGGTCGTAACCGGGGTAAGTTTGAAGAACCACCCACGAAGTATAGTATTCGTTAGACTAAAGCGGACAAAGAAAACAAAATATACACAGGGTAACAGAATAGACTGTCTTAATCAAAAATTTACAATCAACAGGTAGTATTTTACCACCAACTGTTTTATCTACAAAAACTACAAATCTATGAGACATGCCTTTTCCAAAAAGGGTCGAATACTCAAAATTTTCCTTACTGGATGGCTACCAACAAATAACGAACCAACAACAGGTGGCACAACTCCAATTTCAAAACTTCAACGTTGGCGATTTCCTTCAAATAGTGATAAATACATAGTGATGCGAAAACAGTAAGTAGAGAAAATACTTACAATCGTTTTAGTGCAATATATCCCCTATAAGGGTTTGTGAAAACGGCTTCCAGAACAGGACGGAATTCTTCAACAATACGAACTCCCGTAGAACCAAAATACTAGCCGTATATTCCACAACTCATTCAGAACGAGAACCTATAAATCCCAGCAGGAGATGACTACCCAGTCAAAAATAAAATTCAGATTCAAGTTCCATGCATTTTTGGAAACCAACTATCAAGTAGGAGCACACACCGGAAAGAAGGGTGACTGACACTTCCTCAACGTCAATACAGAATACTACCATAAAGAAACATACATCCGAACTACACTGCTCACTACACCGAGCGTGTTCCGCACAGATCAAGTCATAAAGTGCTACACTTCTATCTAAGACATGACGAACGAACGCTTTTATCCCCGACACAACTGTCAAGTCCAATTGTCAATGTCATCCTACAAATAAACACTTGTAAACATTGGAGATAAATGATAAAGTCAATGTATTAAAACTTATTCAAATAAATTTGAGTAAACATAGTACCACAATACCAAACCAACGTAAACAAAGCAAGATCAAACACTCGGATTTAACATACAAAACACATGGCGCTAACAGCTAATATATTATAAGTAGATGTTCCGAAAATATTCGAATGCCATCTTACATAGAAGATTTCTAACTAGTATGTATTTGCTTAAGCCAAAATATGGTAGATAAATGAAGAAAATATACCTTTAACTCAAAAGTAAAGTATGTCTATATAGATCAGTAAGTTGTAACCAACCTAATTACTACTTTAAATGTTTTAGTCTTCAAGTCAAGGAGTCAGTAATAATTTATGACAGAACCCTAATAAACTTTAGCGTTTATCAAGCTGAAGCGGACAAAGTATTTGGACTACTTTGGCTACACCCCAAAGGTGATATAATCAAAGCCAGAAACAAAATCTGTAGTCCCACGGTAACTAAAAACTAAAGTAAAATCCACAAGAGAGAAAACCCCTTGTTACCCTTAATTATGAATTATAATATAACAAATAAAAAGAAACAACTAACATGAATATATCTATACGGACATTTACCAAGTAGGCACTAGTTTTCTTATTTACCTTACCTAGCGACAAAATATAAAATTGTTGTCAAGATGTGAAGACAGGTATGGTTACAGCCTGCACCACTTCACCGGAAGGATGATGGCAGAGTAGTCCCTAAAACTCTGGGCTGACAGAAGCTATTTAACTACTGAAGTACTTTCGTAGTGGAAAAATGATATTAGTTGATATTAGAAACATAGAGACAATATCGGTCAGGTAATTACTATATACAAATACTTAATATATACAATAGACGTAGTGACAAATTCAACCGTTACAAATCCACTAATAATTCATATCAGTTAATTAATATATAATAAACGCAGTAAATAAAAATTCGAAATCAAATTACCGTTGACAAATCTTTATTTCCAGATAGAAGAAACAAAATAAAAAACCAAATTTCAGTTCAACAACAAAAGAAAAAAATAGCCGGTCGGAAAATTTTCAAAGAATACATTCAACAATTTAATAATAAGCGGCGATACGGAAAGTTTCGAATACACAGTTTATTTGTAAAAATGATTTACCTTGTTAAATACAGCTTACACACAATCGGAATACGGAATACACAAAATTTTTCGCACTATGGTTTTTCGGTTTTTCGGAAGAACATTGAACGGAGAATCACTACTTTTAGAGCCGGAATAAATCAGAGCGCGAATGAGAAGAAACCAAAAATGAATTGTTTCCGAATTTATATCCAAAATTTTAGTTACATTCTTCGGCCGTAATTCTGGTGTGGGAATTAAAACGTGAAATCTATCTAGTTTCGACAAAAACTTGTAAGTATACTAGACGGCTGCCGTTTTAATTAAAATGTTGTAGATACCGGGCGTCCTTTCAGATGAAAAATTTGAATATCGGGAATGAATAAATTGTGTATGCTAGAATTTGGATTTGCGTAACTCGGACTTATACTAAAATATACAACGGTAATAACAACAACAAAAAAAATAAATCAATGCGGTAGTCGAAAGGGTTGTAAAGTAACGAGTTATATACACCCTAGTGGCAAAATAAAATATATTACGGAACAAAATAAAATAAAAATTAAACTTGCAAAAAGCAAAAAAAAATAACTCGTTACACACCCCCTTTACTTCGGTAAAAAAAATGAATGAGCGAAAGTGCATCACCGGGACCCTCCGTCCTCGTCGGTCGTAGATACGGACCCTATGCCATTTGGCGGGATCCGCATCCTTCGGGCGGAAATACTGGGCTTTCTCGGCTCAGTCTTTTGGCCATGGCTGCTTCCGGGGTGCTTTGGCGGCAAAATCTAGGATCTCCCAGCCTCGGATTTTCATGTCCAGAGCCGATGGTTCCGGGGAGGCGGAGTACTTCGGCGGCTCTAGCATCTCCCAAGGTACCTGTGCTGATGGGCGGGGAGGATCGTGATGTAAGGGGGTGAACGTGTTGTACATCCCGGTGTCGCATTGCGACACCACCTCCCTGACCTCAATCTGGTCGGTAGTCCCCCCGTCTTCCATCGGTACCGTTGTCGTACGCTCATACAGGGTGCATATGAGCATTTTCTCCGTATACACCCCTGGAGCTGGCGGAGTGGGCGACCTCGGGGGAGTGTTGCCGGGACGGTACGGCGTCATGCCGAAGTTTTCGTCGAAGGCATCCTCGAACGCCTGGGACGTGACATCCTCGTTCCACCGCCACCAATCTTCCCCTGCAAAGAAGTCCTCGGTTGGCAGCGGGGAGCCGGGAGGGGTAATATCGCCCGTCAGGTCGATTGTCTCCTGGCCGTCAGGGCCTAGGCGGATTAACGGCGGCGGTAAGTCTTGTCGGTGCATTCTATTTTTCAATCTGTAATTTTAAGCCTGTATATAACATACTCACTTAGGTTTAAGTTTACTTTATATAAGTTCTTTTATTTTTATTACTTTCTCTAATTACTAACTGTATATATTTTCCATTTTATTTTATTATCTTGTTTATAACATTTGTACATAACACCGCATTCACTCGGTTACCATACAAGGACCACAGACTACAGACGACAGGCCACTGACCTCAGACATGGACACGGACACGGAAGGGGACCCGACAAAAGCAAATACAACAAATGATAATAATGCATTCAGACAAACCCGAACGGCGCAACGATCTCCACAATATCAAAGATCAGTCAGTGATAGTAGGGCGTCGTACGCAAACCTTGAATCCGAACTGCTAATGGCAGATTTACATAGAACTGAGAGCGAGAAAAGACTCAGGCAGGAGGACACAAGCAGCGACATGGATGACTTAGATGCGCAGCTGGAAACAAAAAGAAAAAAAGCGGACATCAAAAACATCGTACTTGAGGCTTCCCAGAACGCGAGAAAACATAGGAGCGCCATTATAGACTCAATTTCGCGCACAACGCCGGAGGGTAAGGGAAAAATTAGCTTCGGGAAAAAGGACAGAGAAAACGTTATCGAAAAAACTGATCTACTGTACGGCTACGTGCAGGACCTACTAGGACATTTAGCCCTACAAGAGAGAGAAATATCTAATTTAAAAACATCAATTATAGATATACAAAAAGAAAAACTGGGAGACAAGAAGGAGATATCCTACAACATGAAAGCTCTAACGGAGATGTTGGACAAATTTATACAAACTAAGGTACAAATCACACATAACGACAGCACGATATACGACACCCAAACACAATCTAACCCAACCACATCAACAAGTATGACACAACAAACACCACAACAGAACAGACAAGACGTGACAACTTTCCCAGCTCTACGTCCGCCCAGCAAGACCTGGCAGCTAAACCGGCGACGACTAAACCACCAACACCGAAGACATGGACAACTCCACCGCCTACAAACAAAAAATTCGAAGTCCTCATAAAACTTAAAGAAGGAGACAAAGGAGATACGATGACAGAACTTAAAAAGACGCTCTGCTCCAAAGACATGGAAGGGACATATTTAAGACGGACAAACACAGCGATCATTATAGGCACGAAACAAAAGGACAAACACGAGGACTTAATGAACAAAATAAAAACGAGACAGAACTTAGACATGAGAGACGCGACAAGACAAAACGAGCCAGCAATCACGCTAACTGGCCTAAAAAAAGGAAAGACTTTGGACGACATAAAAGAATGCCTTCGGTTTGAAAACGAAGAAATAGCTAACGCATACGACAAAGAAATTGACGACTTACGACTTCTTACAGTGAAAGCCTGCCGCAACCACTGGAAGGAGAACGTAGTAGTACAAGGTCCTTCCAACTTGATAAAACACATTTTGAAACAAGGCTTCATTTATTTCGAACTCACCAGAACATACGTGGAGGAATACACATCCGTCTCGATGTGTTTCAGATGCTGTAGATACGGACACGTAATAAAATATTGCAAGGAAGAACACCCGACATGCTACAAATGCGGCGGCAGGCACGACGGGAAAGACTGCGACAAAAACATTTTGAACTGTACCAACTGCGAAAAATTACGTATCTCACCAAGAGGTCATCACGCTAGAGACTATGACTGTCCAATCTACAAGAAAAAACTCGACGAGACAAGAAGACAAACCTCATACTAGGGTAGTACAACAACACACTAACCAAACCCGACTAAACAAACAGAGAAAACACAGAAAACAACACAAAACAAAGAGGGAAAACAACAAATACAAAACAGACAATAAACATGACGAAACTTTTACAATTTAACGCAGGTAGAGGGCTACAGGCAACTGATCAACTGCTACAAACTATGACAACGAACAAAGTCGACATTGGGTTAGTTCAAGAACCAGGTCACAACTTATGGCAAAGTTGCAACTACATCACCATACCTGCGGAAAAGACTTCCAAAGCCCCAATAATTGTCAGCAAACACCTTGCCAACCGGACCACACTAATAACAAACAGAACGGACAAAAACACAACCACCATTCACTTAAAACTAGACAAGGACGTGATAACAATAGTAAACATTTACGACGAACCTGGAGGCAGAGCAAACACAACACTAAACAAACACAAAAGACATATAGAACAGGACAACCACAAAACTATAATTGCTGGCGCCGTAAATGCAAAACACACATGCTGGGGAGGTGATACGATCGACGACAGGGGACAAGACATTGTAGAATGGACAACCATTAATAACATAACTATTAACAATACTCACGACAGCCCACCCACGTTTCTCAGCAACAGGGGCAGAAGTTGGATAGATGTCACTCTGACCAAAGACGTCGACATTTCGGACTGGTCAGTCCTGGACCAGGAAACTTTGAGTGACCATCAATATATCGGGTTTGCGATCTCAACTAATCTAAACAGACAACCCAGGGTTAAAAAGACACACAACATCAATCTGGTCGACAAGAATAAATTAACTACCCTCGTACAATCTGCCAACTGGGAAAACAAAGATAGTACCGAAGAAACAGCAAGAAGGACACAACAAAAAATATTAGATCTAACACAACAGGCCACACGTAAAACCCGAGCACCTAAAAACCAGCCAAAAATATGGTGGAACGATGAGCTAGAAAAACAAAAAAAAAGAATGACAAATAAACTTAGGAAAAAATTCCAAAGGGAAAGAGACACTTTACACAGGGCAAGGGTAGAACACAATTACAACGAACAAAGAAGACATTACAAGGACCTTATCAAACTGACGAAACAGACGGCCATCAGAAAATTTTTTACGGACAATGACCCAGACAACCCTTGGGACATGGCATACAATATCATACGTAAAAATAAAACAGAAAATACGGTCATAAATACACTAAAAAAAGACGACGGACAATACACAGAAAACAGACTTGACAAAATAAAATACCTCCATAATAAATACTTCCCTGATGACGACCCAAGCGACGACAACCAGAGACATAAGGAATTAAGATCAAACACGCAAAAAGAGAGCGAGGGCAAAATTGAAAATAACTTCACTAACGACGAAATATCACAAACCTTAAGAGACATGAAAAACAAAAAAGCCACGACAAAAGACGGCCTCAGCAAGGAATTAGCTGAGACAATACACAGCATCGAGCCGAACATTTTAACCACCCTATACAATCAGTGCTTGACAACTGGCAATTTCCCCGAGTGCTGGAAGAAGGCGGACATGGTATGGCTACCCAAAAAGGACGGCGGCAAGCGTCCAATCTGTCTTCTTCCGACCCTCGGGAAAATTCTAGACAAAATGACGGCCAAGCGCCTGACACACCATCTGGAAGTCAATAACATGCTAAACAAAAACCAGCATGGATTTAGAAGGGGACACTCGACCAAGGAGGCTATTTTAGCAATCACGGACAAAATACAAGAAAATAAAAAACACAAAATTCACACGGCACTAATCACTTTAGACGAATGCCTTTAACACGGCATGGATACCAGCTATAGCGGAGAAACTAAGAGAGACTAAGACGCCACGAAATATACAAAGACTATGTACAGACTTTTTACTAAACAGACTGATACAAACGGAAAATATAAAGGACAGGACAGAAAGGGGTTGCCCACAAGGATCGAGTCTTGGACCAATCCTATGGCTCCTAATTATGGAAGAATGGTTTGATAACGTAAATCAGGGCGTTTTGATCTCAGATTCTGACCCAATCCAGGCATTCGCGGACGATCAGATCATCTTAATATCAGGCAAGTCATTATCTAAAATAGAGACAAAATGGAAGAAGATTTGGGAGAACTGTGAAAATTGGGCCAACAATAACAAACTTAGGTACAACCAGATCAAAACAGAAGCCATCTTCATTCCCTACAAACCGACGCGTACGCCACGACTTAAAATACAAAACGACAACATCGAATTCAAAGACAACTTAAGGTACCTTGGACTGACAATCGACACTGGCCTACTATACCTCGAGCACGTCAAACAGAACAGACAAAAAGCAACGGACATAGGACATAAATTATTCATAATTTCGGGACGAGAATGGGGACGCAAAGCACAGACACTGAAAGAGATATACACCAAGGCCATAAAACCTATGCTTCTATACGGGGCAGAAATATGGGGAAAACGGGCCACAGATAGCAGAATAGCAAAACAGCTGGCTGCTTCTGAACGACCGTTTTTACTAGCAATTACTAAAGCATACAAAACTGCACCCAATACGGCTCTGCACGTATTGGCAGGAGTGACCCCACTGGAAGTTGACGCTTTGGTCATATACAAAACTTACACGGACAATGCGACGGAACTAGACAAATTAAAAATAAGGACAATAGACTTGCCACACCCGACTGCCATGACAATAAGAACGACCAAATTACACGACACGCCAGACATTACTTTATACACAGACGCCAGCATAAAAAACAATAAAAAAACGCTGGGAATTTATATGGCAACTAATACACAGCAAATAAAAAAGACTTACGAAGTCATAGCAGAAATAGACATTAACAATTTAGAGGCCATGGCAGTGGAAGAAGGACTCAGACTCATAATAACGGACATAGACGATTACGGTGGCAAGACTATGACATTAAACACGGACTCGAGGTCAGTGGTCGACCAACTTACGAACGGGAACAACAGAAATAAAACTATCGTAAACATCAAGAAACAACTAGAGACACTGACGCATCACAACATACAATTCAACATACACAAAACAGGACGGGACAATTTAGGCATTAAAGAAGCAGACAGACTGACAAAACTGACGGCCGAAAAAACAATACGGACTAAGACTAAGAGAGAAATCAAGGACGACAGAACCAGAACTCAGCTGGAAAAATGGCAGCACAAATGGGACACTGCGACTACTGGCAGGAAAACATACAATATCATTAATAAAGTAAGCACAAACACACTGACACTAAATTGGAAATCTACGCAGTTAATAACAGGACATGGTCACATGAACGACTACTACAGAAGATTTCGACTCAGAGACACAGACGGGACATGTGACCATTGCAACACAACGGAAGACCAGACACACATTATCCAGGACTGTGACATACAACAAAGACGGCTGGCCCAACAAACCCTTACGGACAAACTAAAACAGAGACAAAGACAGTACCCACCGACTAATGTTGACCTCAGTGACAATTTCACAATCAACTTATTGAACAACTGGGGCAACGACATGATACTCGACGACCACAACACTGACTGACTGACTGACGTAACCGAGGGTAGCGCTAACATCAACAACATTGGGTACACTGCGTACACTGGTTGAATTTTCAAAACCGAGTCATTATGAACTCGATTTTGTGTATATATATTTTATGTTATTCTATCAACCCATGTATACTTTACTATACTTATTTCACTATACTGATCATTAGTACTTACTTTTCATTTATTTTATTATTATGTTATACTGATATTATTTTATTTTCATTTTATTTTATTCTATTTTATTTTATCTTATTTCTTTTTTGTGTTTTGTCAAATCGAATGCCAATCATGGCATGAGATAATAATTTTGACAATCTATTTCACGATTAGACTGTATCTCTTTGCTAATTATGTATTTTGGGAATACAAAAAACGGGAATACTTTGGACCTCGCTAATTTTTGGAGTGTGGATGATGGGATGGGTTCTCTTGACAATGGATTGGCTAGATGGCGCGTAGATCAGGTCATATGCCGAAAGGTAGGTGGACCATTGCACTGTGATTTGGTCCCGGCTCCCCACGGGGCACCGGAACCAAAACATAGAAGCATAAATGCTTCTTTCTCTGTCCGGCATTTGGGGCATCATGGTTTTCTTGCAGTATTCGGGTTCGGTCGGGCTTTGCTATGCACAGTTTCCAAGGGTCGGACATTTCTGGCTCTCTGAAATCGTTTATGTCCCAAAAATGACGGTATAGACGGTCTTCTTTTATGCAGTAGTCCGGAAACTTCTCTGGATCCTTCAGGACCTCTTCCTTCCTGTTCCGGTGCCACGAACATTCGGCGGTTACATCGGTCAAACAGATTGCGGACGGTGAATCGGTCTCGGCTGTCATTGGTAGCGGATTTCTGGACAAAGCGTCGGCCACACGATTTAGAGCACCTTTACGGTACTGTATCTCGAAATCATACTGTTGTAGAAAAATACTCCACCTGGCTAAACGTCCGGACGGACTAGATATGGAATGCAGCCATCTAAGAGATTAATGATCGGAAACAACCGTGAAATGGTAGCCCTCTAAATAAGGACGCATCTTTTCAATCCCCCAAACAATGGCAAGACATTCTTTTTCGGTTACGGAGTAATTTTTCTCGGTAGGACTCAGGGTGCGACTTGCATACGCTACCACGTGTTCATGACCATCCTTCTGCTGGGTAAGGGCTATTCCCAAACCATATTCGGAGGCATCGGTCTGCAGAGTGAACGGTACGGTAAAATCAGGACAACTTAAGACGGGTGCTTCTGACAGACAGGTTTTGATTCTAGCGAACGTGGCTTCTTGTTCCTCGGCCCACTTCCATCGCTGAGATTTGCGGAGTAATTTCGTTAACGGAGCTACCTTTTCTGAAAACGATGGCACGAATCTCCTATACCAGGAGGCAACTCCCAAAAACCTTCTCATCTCTCGGATATATCTTGGGTCTGCAAATTTTATGATACCTTCGACCTTCTCTGGATCGGTACGGATTCCATCTCCAGTAATTACATGTCCTAAGTATTTCATGGACGGTAGACAGAAATGACATTTCTCCGGGCTGAGTTTCAGCCGTGCTCCTCGTAATCGGCGGAACACTTCGGACAGATTTTCCAGATGTTGATCGAACGTTTCCCCCAGAACGATAATGTCATCCAGATAAGCGAATGCATATGGATCCAGCTCTGGGCCTATTAGTCGACCAACCAGTCTCTGGAATGTAGCGGGTGCAGAATGTAAACCAAACGGAAGAACCGTGAATTGAAACAATCCACGTCCCGGTGCGGTAAAGGCGGTAATGGGTTTACATTCGGAGGTTAACGGAACTTGCCAGTACCCACTCTTCAAATCCAAACTGGAAATGTACTTGGCTTTTCGCAGTTTATCCAGTATAGCATTAATAAACGGTAGAGGGTAAGCATCCTTCATTGTTACCTCGTTGACTATTCGGAAGTCGATACAGAAACGGTTTTTCCCATCTTTTTTCTTCACAATGACTATGGAGAACTCCACGGACTTGTAGAGGGTTCGATCAATCCCTCTGCTAACATGGCCTCTATTTCAGCATTGCAAATTTCCTGCATTTTCGGATTCTGGGGTCGGTATCTCTGTTTGATCGGACGTGGTTGCAGCAAACGGATTTCATTCTCAACTAGCGTAGTTGGACCTCGCAAGGATCCAAATTTCGGTAATTCTTGGTCTAGGAAAATGTTTAGTCTGTCTGTCTGTTCTTTCGATAAATTTCTTTCTGTAACTGGACTGATGGTTTCCAACGAACATCCTATCCAATCATACTCCTCGTCATCCCCTAAATATTCCAGGGAGAACGCAGATGTTACAGAAACGGTTTGCTCCTTGTCAACCCCTAACACCAGGGAATACGCCGAGACTTCGGAAACAGGTTGCTCCTTGTCGACCCCTAACACCAGGGAAGACGCAGAGACTTCGGAAACAGGTTGCTCCTTGTCAACCCCTAAAACCAGGGAAGACGAAGAGACTTCGGAACTAGTTTGCTCCTTGTCCACCCCTAACACCAGGGAAGACTCAGAGACTTCGGAAATAGATTGCTCCTTGTCAACCCCTAACTCCAGGGAAGACGCAGAGACTTCGTAAACAGATTGCTCTTTGTCAACCCCTAACACCAGGGAAGACGCAGAGACTTCGGAAACAGTCAGATTTACAGAACGGCGGTCTTCACTATTCCAATATTCCAATATTCCAACAGGACTGGCCAATTGTGAACGCCTCACTAACTCATTATTCACGTATATTTCTCCGGTTCCTAACTCCAGCCGGAAATTATACTTGCGGAGGACATCATGTCCTAATACAATGTCGGTTATTAGACCAGGGAAATGCTCCAACGAACCCTCCATTGTGACGTCATTGATTTTCCATTTCAGCTCATATATGTCGGTGATGGAGACTAGATTTCCATTAGCTAAACGGGCCTTCGTAGCTTGACGAGAGGTAGTTTGCTTTCTTTGGGAAAAAGTCTTAGCTACCTGATCACCAATATACGACTTTGCGGCTCCTGTATCTAACAATGCTCTAAACATATGATTTTCTATTTCGACGTCTATGTGCGGTCGGGGGTCGTTCATTTCTGCTGGCGGTTCGGTATGAGAGGCAAAGATTTGCGGAAGCTGTGTCGGCCTCTCTTCGGTACAACTTCGGTTTAGTTTTCCTGCCTCCTGCAGGAACAGTCTCTCGAAAATACTCCTTCTTTTTGACAACGAGAACAGAATATTTTCGGCGGGTTTTGGCAGTTGTTGCGGTAGTGTCCTGACTCACCACAACGGAAACAGATGAGTTGACGGGAAGATTGTCCTGAAGGTTGCTGGGTAGTATCCGGCGGCGGACGGCGAAGAGTATCGGTCGATGACGGTTGACGGGGACCGGCGACGGGTTCTCTGGATGGCCCAGGCATCGAGTTGTGGGAAGGTCCATATCTCGGCGAATTCATTGGCTGCGGACGGGGATTTGGTCCCCTGTTCGGTCCAGTGTGATTGGGTACAGACTGGAGTTCCTTCCTGAGGAGCTCATATTCCCTGACCACCTGACAAAAGGAGGAAAAGTCGTCAAAGTCCCCTTTTCGGATTTGCAGACGGTATTCGGGCAACAGGTTGCGGTACAGCCACGCCAACTGTTGTTCGGGAGTTAGCTTACCATGGCGTCGCATCAGAGTTTGTAGCTCGGTTATGTATGTTGCGGCGGACTCATTTCTTCTCTGCAGACGACGGCTTATCTCAGCTTCCAAGTCGTCTTCGTAGTTAACGGGGTAGAAGAAAATACGGAAATCTGTTTCAAATTCATCCCAGGTCGTGTACCTACTCCGGTTGTTGCGATACCAAAATGCCGGTTCACCTGACAGTAGTTCAGGTAACACCGGAAGCAGATTGTCTTTCTGGACATTCCTCGCGGTACAGATTTCTTCGATTCTTTCGATGAATGCAGCAGGATCTCCCCGGTTTCCAAAAGACACCTTCCAATCGTGCACGTTTATCGGTGTTGTTGCCATAGCGGTCGGATATTCCTCTTGGTCTATGGCGGATCGCGGAGCAATATTTTTTCTTCTCAGAAAGTTGACGAGTCTTTTCCGTTTGATAGGAACGGTTCCAGCAACCGATAAATTCCTCTTTACCAGCTCGGTATTAAGTCCCTCGTTATTTAGCAAGTATACCCAACTTACTCGATTATCGGTTATTTCTCCCACGGAACGTACAGTCGGTACTGGAGGAGCGGATTCGGTTTCTTCAGCTTCTTCTTGCTCAAACAAAACGGATAAGTCAAGATCTTCGGAGTTTCTTCTGGACATTAGCCTATTAACTCCAGCTCAGACGTCTTCTTCTTCTTCCAAAATAAAAACAACAAAGGCGGAAAGAAGGAAAAACTAGCACCGGCAAAACGGTCACTATTGAAATTTGCAATACAAAAAAATAGTATATTATACTGAAATAACGGTCCCTGTTCAAATCAACAATGGGCAAAAAAAAACCCGTAAAACAGTATAAACGGTCCAGCAACAATACGCTAAAAAAAATATCCACAGCTGTATTTCAGTTCCTGCTATAATCAGGTCTCTTTAACAATACGGTAAAATAACGGAAACGGAATAACGGTTCCAGCTCTAACAAATAATCAACTCTCTGCAATAATACGGTAAACAAACAGTCAACACAGACTTAACCGGTCCAAGCGAAAAAACGCTTCAAAAAAATATAAATTGAAAACGGTATTAAACTGATCCTATTGTAATCAACAATCGGGTCCCTGCTCGGGCGCCATTTTGTAACGTGCCTCCCTCCTTACACGTGGCTCCTGCCACAAGAACACGTCACTATGGACACCCTTGATGCAAAATTCGGGTTTTTAAATCTCGGGCGCCAGATTATTAACGTGGTTTGCTCCACGGCCCCTTGACCCTTAGCGTCAAGAGTTCCAGATAGCCTCAGATGGAGGTTACGGAAAATTCCAGGGGTCTTGTTGAATTAAATTTAACTAACTAGTGAAAATCCGGAAAAGCCAAATCTTGGTTCTCCAATCAATAAATTGCGGTTAAAAATGAAAATAATAGGAATTCAAAACTTTGATCTATTAATACTCTGTGGTCTATTTTACGAATAATTCTTTTTAGTGACAAACAAATTAACCGGGAAAAGAAAATGAGGTATGTATTACCTATATCTGGGATTTTAACGGACTTAACGGTCAGGTTATCAAATACGGTTCAAATCTACCGGGTTTAACGGGGTCCCTAATGCACGATTTAGATCTGCCGGGTAATCAGACAAATTGTGGCTAAGCCTCTTCCAAGTCTGATTAACCCTTGAATCCAAATGAAACCGGCAACTATTATTCCGACGGGAAAAAAAAAATATAAATAATGATTCTACGAAACGGGAAAAGAACGATTTAGATCTGCCGGGAAATCAAACAAATTGTGGCTAAGCCTCTTCCAAGTCTGATTAACCCTTGAATCCAAATGAAACCGGCAACTATTATTCCGACGGGGGAAAAATATAAATAATGATTCTACGAAACGGGAAAAGAACGATTTAGATCTGCCGGGAAATCAAACAAATTGTGGCTAAGCCTCTTCCAAGTCTGATTAACCCTTGAATCTAAAGGAAACCGATAACTATTATTCCGAAAAAAAATAAAAATTAAGACTAATTAGATCTGCCGGGAAATCAAACAAATTGTGGCTAAGCCTCTTCCAAGTCTGATTAACCCTTGAATCTACTAAAGCCGGTAACTATTATTCCAAAAAAAAAAAAAATTTAAGAACGAGTTAGATCTGCCGGGAAATCAAACAAATTGTGGCTAAGCCTCTTCCAAGTCTGATTAACCCTTAAATCTACTAAAGCCGGTAACAATTATTCCAAAAAAAAATATTTTCCCACGAGTTAAACGGTACCCAACTATCGACACACAGAGTAAAAATATTCGTACTAGCATAAAATTAAAATATTATACCTAATCCACTTGGATATCAATTTAATTTAAAACTACTGACAACCAAAAGCATAAAATAATTCGAGAATCCACTAATAAAATTCGAAATCAAATTACCGTTGACAAATCGTTATTTCCAGATGAAAGAAACAAAATAAAAAACCAAATTTCAGTTCAACAACAAAAGAAAAAAATAGCCGGTCGGAAAATTTTCAAAGAATACATTCAACAATTTAATAATAAGCGGCGATACGGAAAGTTTCGAATACACAGTTTATTTGTAAAAATGATTTACCTTGTTGAATCCAGCTTACACACAATCGGAATACGGAATACACAAAATTGTTAATGTCAGCCGAAAAAAATACCGCAAACTTCAGACATTTCATAAAAGCGACATTAACGACTCGGGATGTGAAATTTGATAATTGCAGATAATAAAAATAGATTTCTCTCGTCGAGTAGTATGAAATTAAAAAAAAATCATTAATTTATCTTGGATAGTTCCCGAGAAAAGTGCCAATGCAGCTCGGTGGTCGATTTTGAAGTCGCGCAGCGAGAAATTTTCTCGAGTGAGTCGAGTCCGAGTCGGCTCCCCACACTCCGTCGTCACGAGCCAGATAGCAAAAATGATAGCGTCGCGTGAACTTTGGAAATGGCTTTTGGCTTAGTTATCTGTTCCCCTTTGAATAAATATTTTGCACATTGAAAGTAGTCCGTTTTCCGACCATGAATATATATTTTTTTTTTCGCTGCACCTCGAAATTGTTGTACAATGAGCCTTTAACTTTGACGGTTTGTTACTCCGTTGTTTTTCAAGCAATCTAAACGAATCTTTTTTCAGATTACAGCTTTTTTTATGCTCTATCAATGTACGTAATAATATATTGCAAAATTCGTTGAGCACGCGGTATATTGCATTTTGCAACTAAGGTCGTTTTAAATAATCATTCCCACGGCCGCGGAATTGCATATTTTTGAAAAATAATAACGACACATGACTTATCACAGTGACATCTGCCAACAAAGCAAACCGCATAAATACGGGTGATGGGCAATGTTGTACAGGGCTAGAATAAATAAATTTGTTTATAACAACATAATTTGCAAACTAATCAAGTTACAGATTCCAGATTTTGTACACGTTATTTGTACATGTGAGGGCATAATTAGGTGTAATATAAAGACGTCATGATAATAATATCGGGTTTTTAATTTGTTTATTAATAATATTGTAATTAATGGTTATTTGCTCATAACTTCGGACCTAATTAATATTTTTTGACGTGCAAAGTCTAGTTTTGTAGATCTTTTGAAGAGGAAAAGAAAAGTTCTTAACGTTTTTATTGTAAAATTGAGGGGTGAAAAGATATACAAGAAAAACGTTATTTTTACTCAAATCGCACCATACTCACCCCAGAAAATTTTTTTGCCAAACGATTTCGAAGATCGGGAAAAGTGCATCTTATTCTACATCAATTTTGCCCTCTATTCACTCACAATCATCCACTTTGATGGAAACAATGCAAAATGGTTATTTTCAGGCTATATTTCCTGGACTATAACATCTGTTATTTTTCTTGAACAAATGATTGTATTTCGATTAGTCAGTTGAGTGAAAAGTGAAAAATCGTTTTTCACATGAGCGTAGTTGCAGAGCGAAAGGTTGTCTAAATTACAGTTGTCTTCGTTGGGTTCTTTTTCACAATACAAAAATGAAAAAGTTTTCTTGCATTCTTCGTTAGTCCATTTTGTTGATCCTTTTGAATTTAATATAAATATGTATGGGGGTAAAAGGATATTATAATCTTTACTGGGAATTGGAATAATTTTGGAAAGATGGAGTAATTCATCGGCCAATATAGGTACGTTAATGTCCGATTGCACCGACTCGCAATTAAGGAAAGAATAGTAAAGTGATCCTTAAAACTTGAGGATTCTTTAATTCTTAATCGGTTGCACCATCAAGCTTTCCTTTGTTAAGTTACCAAAAAATTTGGCAACGTTGGTGAATATCAGGGAATTTTACATTCAATGTGTCAAAACTGTCAAAATTGTACCTGTTTTTCTGTTTATTAACCATGAAACCCAAACTTTTTTATTAAAATAGTTAATGTTATATGTTATTGTGATTATATTCCCTTATAAAAAATATATTCGTTTGTGTTGTGTTTTGTCCACACCATATTCCGATTACCTCCATAATTGGAACAACATGAATATCGACGCTGAAGGATGTGATAAGAAAAAGAAAAAAAGGGGTGCTAATTTTACCTCTCGGGAAAATCAAATACTGCTAGGTTTGGTTAGTAAATACAAACATATTATTGAAAACAAAAAAACGGATACCGTGTCGACATCAGATAAGAATGAAGCTTGGCAAAAAATAACATCACAATTTAACACAGCATGCCCAGAATTTGTAAATAGAATTACAGAATCTGTAAAGAAATATTTTGATAATAAAAAGAGAGAAGTAAGAAAAAGGATGTCAGAACAACGAAAGGAAGTTCTGTTGACTGGAGGTGGGCCCCCACCAAAGCCTGATGGTGATCCTGCACAAGAACTGTTGCTTTCTATACTAGACCCACTAATAACAGTATTTGGAGACAAAAATGAATTTGATTCGGATAGCATAGGAATCCCAAAGAAAAGCTATACAAATGATGTAGTTTCAGATGATAATGTCCTTTGTTTTGAATTTACAAAAAGTGATGATGATGATGAGGTCTGGAAGGATAATTCTATGGCGAGTGTTTTATAGTAAATATTGTTCATAGCAAATCTTCAATTGACTAACATATTGTATCGAACATTTTAATGTTTAATGTTAGTAAAGGTGCTAGGAGAGTTCCGCCTATTGGCGGAGGCGCTAACATGGGAATCTCCATAAGAAAATCGCGAAAAAAGCTAAGGTTCGTTCTGGCAAATTTGGATTCTAAGGTGGGTTCACACCGGCAACCGGACTGAGGGTGGGTTTACACCGGCAACCGGATCGGACCGGATCGTATATACTTGAAATGATTTTAAAATTTTAGCTCCATTCCCCAAATTCCAATATCCACCTAGTACCTCAGAGTCTAGGCCTACCCCCAAATGTTTAGCACCCCCAAATTCAACCACCCACCCCAATCTTCAGCCCACTCTGCAAATTTACACTCAGCCACCTTTGAAAAATCCTCGTCGATTTATTTTAAGTTAAAAAAACTTTCGCCGGAGTCTGGGCGCGAACCATCAACCTTCGCGTCTGAAACAATGCGTCTAACGAACATGGCTATTCGCACTCATATGTGAAAGATGCAAGGAGAGGTATAAAAAGAAAATCTGAGTGCATTCATGTGTTCAGCTTGGTTTGAAGTAAAATAGACTTCAGGATAAGTCTAGTATGCACAGGTACATTAAAAATTTAAACAAAATATATCAAAAAACACATCATGACAAGTGGTATATCGTTGACCTTATTCTCTAGTATACGAAACATTCTTTTACCATATTCAGAGTTGCAAAATTATAGTTCGCGAAGTTAATCAACTGACGTATCACTGAAAAGGCATTAACGTCCAGTACCAGTCCAGTCCAGTTATGATAAGTGACATATCGTTGAAAAACACCTCATAAAACATTCTTTCAACATATATAGGGTGTATCATTAGAGTACAAAGACAAGTGACATATCGTTGAAAAGGGTATCTAGATACGTCTTACGTACCTATACAGGGTGTATTATTAGAGTACATAGAAAAAATCAGGTGACATTGTCCGTCTAGTTTTGTCATGACATGTGTAATATTAGTATCTGTCTTTGCTTCAATTTTAAAAATTGTGAAACGAAAATTTGAATCTTCATGTTATATAAAAGTTGATGAATATACAGAATGTTCAAAACGACGTATCGTTTGAAAGGTTTTCTTAACGTCTAGTATATACTTAAGATAATGAAAAAATTCTACCTGCTCCCGCTCATCCCCCAAGTAGCACCCCTCATACTAGGAGTCAACCAATCATAGCAAACAACGTATCGTTTGAAAAGCCTTAACGTTCAGTATGCGAAACATTCTTTTAACATATACAGTAACTAAAAAAAAAATAACGAAAAACGTGATACGTCAAACGTCATGTGATACAAGAGAAAATTCTACTATTCTTGTGATATAAATGTTGGGAAATATACAAAGTGTTTCAATTAAAACCAATTACCCCAAAATAAATTTTTATTAAATCTACATAGGTAATATCGTATTAATACGAGCATCCAGATGTTAAATAGAACGTACTATCAATTATGGTTGCTGAATTTCCTTGATTGTGAAAAGATTTTGTCTATTTCCACACCACCTTGAAGACTTATTCAAAAGACTTATGAGGTAAGATATCGGCGCGTAGCCTTTTTTATTTGTGGTAATCCACAATCTAAAAACCATTTTCATCTATTAAGTAGAATAAAATAATAAATAGTTTTTTAATTTTATTAAATTGATACACGGTTGATTACGGTTCATTTCCACGCCATCTTATATATCACAATAAAATAATGATATAAGGAGATAGAATCACGGCGCGTTGTATTGAATATTTAAAATGTCAAATACATCCCCTGTAGGCCTACTAAGCCACTTTGTAAAGAAGTGAGTAGGTAGTATTTTATGGCTCTTTTTTTAATTTTTTCATACAGCACGAACACTAGTCTCTAAGCTAATAGAAACGGTTCATTAATTCGTTTGGTTTTGCCTCTTTCACAAGAATGGAACTTTTTTTTTGTTCTTATGATTGCTAATTACCTAATCAATCCTTTAAATTGCGTCTAACGGACATGGCTATTCACACTCATATGTGTAAGATGCAAGGAAATATATAAAAATAATAATCTGAGTGCATTCATGTGTTCAGCTTGGTTTGAAGAAAATAGACTTCAGGATAAGTCTAGTATGCACAGGTACATTAAAAATTTAAACAAAGTATATCAAAAAATTCGAGTGCACATACAAAGTATATCAGAAAATTGAAAATCAATCATATCTTTGAAAAGATTTAATGATAATTCTGAAAAGATGATCAGTTAAATAATCAGCGGTAGAAAAATTAGATGTTAATCTCAAAATAGCAGATTCAATCAATTGTTTAAATCATTACTGTGTAGAGTTATAGGATAGTGTTAAAGAAATAGAGTGAGAACATTAATCAAATAAAAGAGTTTCGAAGTTGAAGAGAGGAAAAGTATAAGAAAAAATATTTGGCAACCAAAATTATATTAGAAAAATTGGATGCTAATCTCAAAAATTGTTAAACCTTTAAATTATATATTTTGCTGTCTTTTCTCGAATTTATGTGAAAAAATAAACTATCATATTATAACTAATTGTGGCTTATTTTTCCCTATACACCCTGTGAAAGTATATTTGAGACAAATAAATTTTTAGCTGAACATAGAAGTAAAAGAAAAATATATTACACCCAAAAAACTGTTTTGATTTAATAACAAGTGCAGAATCATTAAATCTCATACAGTTATATATTTTGTTGACTGCTCATTCGCAAGATAAAGTAACTAATTTACCCTGGTACATCCATGTAAAATATATTCATGCGGTATTACATAGGTACCTATTATCATGCTTTGAAGAAAGAGCCACCTTCCTCGTTCTTTAATTCTATATACGTCAGTTTCAACTTTCATCTGTCTGTACTCGAATTTTTTAAAAAGCAATGATAGTAAATCAGATAAAATATATGCGCCTATATTTTATCAAATTGCATCGTTTTTATGTAAAACTATGAAATTCCTAGTAGCATGAGCTTTTTATCACTATGAAATGTAATACAATGAAGGGATTACGCGGCGTGATAAGTAAAAGATTGTTTTGCTGAGTGTAACACATGTTTTTAAATCATACGACATGCAACTGATATAATTATGTACAATGCAGAATTAAAATTTTCAAAAATATATTTGTTTATTTTAAATAAATTAATTTTACAATATTTTGAAAAAGTAAAGAATAATTGTTTGGAGATCCAAGGCGCTAAAAGAGTTCATACACGTACACTTAGATAATTGTGAGGATATAATTCAATGATGGAGAAAATGTCTATCGGAGATTTTGAAAATTTTTTTTATATAGATGGTTTCCTGCTGGTTCTGCGAAAATCAGGGAACTCTACGATAATTTCCAAATGCTTGAGGGATAAACTAGAAAGATCAAAGAAGTAAGGTTGAAGGTTGCGACTATGATATTACATTAATTTTTTTTTTAATAGGTGGTATTTATATATATTTGAGTTTTAATGAATTTTGTTTTTCTACTCTTTTATTTCATTTAGTATAGCTTTAAAATTTTCTCTACAAAGAAATTAATTTATTTAATGTATTTCAAAAGTAAATTGTGATTACTGTTGCCAACCATCTCTCAGCATTTATTCTTATCTAAAATTATGTTTTTCTACAAGCGCACATGATTTTATTTTCGACTGATATACGTCAGTAATATTTTTAAATAATATCTATTGATTAAATTTCAAGTGTTACTAAAATGTCTAATAATTTTAACAAAAGTATGGTAAACATTATTTTTTAATAATATGAAGAAAATATTAATATACCTATATTGACTGTGGATTTATGATTTTTAATTATATTGCTTTAATTTCAGAAGAATTTCAATAATTTTATCGTTAAAATATTAAAAGTGATTTTTTTAATATTTAACAAAAAAAATAACATTAAATATTTATTAAGAGATTACGTCATGGTAATTTTAGGAAGCATGCCATATGTTTAACATTTAAACAAACTTTATGTTATACTGCAACATATCCATAAAATGAAATATTAATATGTTAGTGTTTAAAATTGAAAATATACCTAAATATATTAGAAGAAAAAAAAGATTATATTTTTACATTTACAATCTGGAAAGTAGTTGATCATTAACCAAAAAAACAATAAAATTAACAACACTTCTATTATAAAATATTTAAAATTAAGACTCGCTGCTTCGATGATTTTTATAATAAAAATGGACTTTTCAGTTACTAGTTTAATATTAGTCCTACTCTAAATTAGTTAAACAGCATTAATTTTTTCATAATTTCATTGCAAAAAAAAGAACAGGTATAATTTTATACCCACGTCTCTACAACCTACTGACTTTACATATTATTTGTATACCTACTACAATGTTTTAGTGAATTTATTTTCAGTACTTTTTTTATTTCAAATGTGGTTTAATAATTTCAGAATAGGATTTTGTTAGATATCTGAAACGTATGATGTTTTTAAATTAATGTTAATCAAAATCTGGAAATTTTGATGTAGTTGCATAAATCTCTGGATATTTTTTATATTCATGAATTTTGTCTAGTTGCATAAATCCCCTTTTAGGATGGTATATAAAGACATCTATTTCCTCTCTGCTACTAGTTAGTCTTCATCTGCAAATCTGCAAAAAAATGTGGTTATTCTCTGTATTTCTTCTTTTTATTACTTTTCGTGTAACGATGGCGGGCGATATAAATTTCTTCTGTGAGGACCGGCTGGCGATGACTGAGCGGGAATTGGCCCATCAGTACAAAATGAATAAAAATTTGACGGACCAGATTCAATTGACGTATGATCTGCTGAAGGAGAAGAAATAGGATAGTAACAAGGATATTGCCAGGTACGTTTTCAATTCTGTAACGTAGTAAAATATGAAATTAAATTTTATTAAATATTATTGCTAAAGAGGGTTTTAATTCTTTACAGGCTGTCCTTCATAAATGAGAACTGTGCCATCCTAAACATGAAGCAGCGAGAGATGTACAGAGATATAATTTCGGATCAGGGTAAAAATATTTCTTTACTAGAAAATAGTTTTAGCCTGATTTCGAAAAATTATACCGATTGTTTGGGAAACATAACCCTTTTAGAAAAAAAAGGTCAAATCAAGAGATTCGGATATTTATCTTCTAGAAGGGGATAATGGAGATCTAATGCAGGAGAAGGAAACTTTAAAAATCACAAATAGAAGATTGAGAAGAAAGATAAAAAAATTAGAAAATAAATTAGAGTTGTTGAGTTAATTTTTTTAGATTTTTATCTTCCTTCTCAATCTATTATTTATGATTTTTTTAATTATTTGTAGATAGGTGTTAGTGTTAATATTTTAATTTTATTGTTTTTAATAAGTAGGTACATAGTTTTAAGTTTTATTAATTTTCGTTTGTTTTGTTTTTCAATAAGTACCTACATAGTTTTAAGTTTTCTAAATATTTAAAGGGTTTTTTATATTTTTTCAACATAAAATTTATGAATTTTAAACATTAGTCACATATCCAGTAGTGTGAATTTCCTTTCACTGCAATTTTGGTTTAATCATATCATAATCACATCACATGATCCTATCTTTCCTCTTGTTATATCTTAAGATTTTTATTTTAATTACTCCTCGAAAAAATTTGTCATTTTCTTGTTGATATGTATTGTTCAATTAGTGTTAGTTTTATATTTTATTGAGTATTTTTTATTTTTACTGGCATTGGTGGAAGAGCAGGAGAGGACTACTCGTCTGAACCTGAACCAATCTAGCCATTTATCCACATCAGCTGGAAACATTCAAAAAATTGTCTCTATTTTGTAATGTTAATCTTACACTATATTGTGTTCCTGTTATATACTCAATGTGGATAATAAATGTATTATTATTATTATTATATCACTTTCGTTGATTATTGTTTTTGTTAATAATGTAATTAGAGTTGATTAGTAAATTTCTTAGATTTTTATCTTCCTTCTCAATCTTTTATATGCGATTTTTTTAATTATTTGTAGATTGGTGTTAGTGTTATTATTTTAATTTTTGTTTTGAATAAGTACATAGTTTAAAATTTCATTAGTTTTAAGTTTTCTAAATATATAAAAGGTTGTTTTTTTTTATTTTTTCATCATAAATTTATGAATTTTTAACTCTAGTCACATATCCTGTAGTATGAACTCCAATTCTGGTTTAATCGTATCACTTTCGTTGATAAGTATTTTTTGTTATTAATACAACTAAAATTTATTGTAAAATCTGTTTTATCATCTCTTTTGTATTTTTCAAAATTTTAAACAATTAGTCACATATCCATTAGTGTTTATTTTCAGTTAACTACACTTTGGGTTTAATCAATAAATAATTCAGTAATAAAAAATCTTTCATTTCCACTCCTATATTACCTAAAAGTATGTTCGACCCTTTGCTTTTATAACTGTTTTACTAAAATGATGACCTCACATCTGAAACGGTAGAAAAAGAAGAAATTCGTTTCACGCTTCTTTTGTATAAGATTTATTAATTTAGAACTGGTTATTGAATCAAAACAGTTTTTAGGCGTAATGTATTTTTCTTTTATTTCTATGTTCAACTTTAAATTTATTTTCTTAAATGTAATTTTACTGAAAGAGAAAAATAGGCCGCAATTAGTTATAATATGATAGTTTATTTTATCGCATAGATTACGTGAAAAGACAGAAAATAGAAAATTTAAAAGTTTGAAAATTTCTTGATTTAACAATTTTTGAGATTAGCATCCAATTTTTCTAATAGAATTTTGGTTGTCAAATATTTTTTCTTGTGTTCAACCTCAACTTCAAAAACTCTTTTATTTGATTAGTCTTTTCACTATACTTCTTCAGTTTTGTAAAGTGCAATAAACCGACGACCTCGAGACATCTATTTGCAAGACAACTTTCTCACATAATTATTAGTTTACTTTACAATAAAAATTGGAATCTACACTTTCTGTGTCTATACCGACTTTTCGACATCAAGTTTCTCTTAAAAAGAGGTTCACCTACATAAGCAAGTTTATTCGGTAGTTCGTCTGGGAATTTTATATCTGACCTTATTGAAAGTTGTTTTGTACTGAATTAAATGTATATAACAAACTGGAAGTATTTTTCATTCTCCAGTTTATACTCAAATTCGCGCTATTAATGTTTGTGATTTTAAGTGTCAACCAAGACTTTCGTGTGGAGAGAATCTATAGTGCGTGAGTAGGTATTTGTTTTTTAATTCCAATCCGTAAAATCCACCGATTTTTTCACTTTTAGAGTATATTTTTACAGAGTGATTATTGAAAAAAAAATTCTAATTTATAATAAACATCGCTTAGTGTTGATGATAAAATTAGGATGTTTATATTTTTGCAAAATAGTTTTATTCATTAATAACCTCTTTGTTATGAATAAAGCAGATTTACAATATTTTCCCTAATCTGAGTGAAAGGTTACGTTTCTTAAAATATTTTAACATCTTTGTAAAACGTAAATATTATTCAATTTCTAAAAATATATACTATTGTTGCTCTGATCTAGTTCCTATGTCAGTTCCTCGTGTTTTTCAATTTAAAATTTAAACTATAAAACTTATATTACTAAACTTCTGAGGTAGAGATATTTAAGATATTGACATATTGATGGTATTCTGTGACGTAAACATGGTTATCATTTTGTCTGATAATTTTAAATGGGATAGTATGATAAATAATACTTTATTTGAAAGCTCGTTTTAAGTACTTTCCAATATTAATACGATTAAAATGTTACTATATATAAATAAATTTATAAGTTTGAGCTGGCTTCCTAAATTCCTTTAACTTCAAAATATTATTCATTGTTTAGTTGTCATTTTTTTTTTTCGTAGTGTCAGATAGGGACCATAATTTAAAAAGCTAATTATTCTTGATAACGGTAGCTGGAACGCTACCGAAACGTTGAAATAAAACACATCAATTATAACTTTTCCGATCTCTTCCTCAACATCTCCTTCGTCCATTCTTCCATGTATACGTCTTTTTCCTCTTCCGGAGTCGCTGGACCTAAATGGTTGTTCAACTGAATAAAAATATGCCAGGTATCCGAAAATATAGAGGTATCCCTATAACTAAGGTAACTGAAAATATATTTGTAAAATTATTTTTATGTTACTATCACTATGGCATCTGCAAATACAGAGGTATCTTTGAATTATTAAAAAAAAAATACGATTATTAATTAAAATTTTATTTTCTAAATATTGCAGCTACATTTTTTTGCTGAATATTTTCACGCATTTCCAATAGATGTTCTGAAGCTTCAGAAAAGTATTCAACCGTAGACTCATTCTTAATAAATTCTCGAAATCTTCAAGGGTTTTACATTCAAATTTGCCTTTTCTATGTGAAATATCAAAATTATGTGGTAGGTAGTGCTGTGTTATGTTCAATCCAAAAATAAGACGCAATTTTTATTTCATTCATATTTCATTCAAGCAAATCCTTAGTTATTATACCATATTTCTTAGCTACTTCATAGAAAATTAAACTTTCTGCGAGACAAACGCTACATTAGTTGCCCCGAATAAATTCTTGTTCAATGCTACATTTAATTAGGTTCAGTTAAATGTGCTCTCGCATAGGATTAGCTACAACCATGACTGCTCACTTCAAGAGCTACTTCAATAATAAGTTCCCTGCTCTTTTATTTCAATCCGTCCGTCAAAAAATGCTATACCTTTTGCATAACTTTTTTTTTGCTATGCCCACTTGTACTATCGAAGATATACCATATTTCTAGTCAATTCATAAGATATTTAAATTTCTGGTGGAAGTGAGTTAGAGTACCTAGTTTGCTTAAATAAATTCCTGCCTGATCCAACATTTTATTAAGTTAGGAACAAACATATTTCAAACAATTATATTTTTTAGCGGAGAAATAAGTTCTACGCAAACTTAACTGAAAAGTTTTCAACATCATGTCTGTTTTTCATATGGCGATATATATCAGTTCTATTCATAAACTTTCCGCATTTCTCACAAAGTAGCTGTCTCCGATCATAATAAAATTGCCACCTTTTAAAATCTTCGTAACTCGACCATGAATACATATTAAATGGAATCCATTCTCCACTATTTTCGCCGCCTATAATATAACATTTGTCGCAGAGTTCAAGTATAGTAAAAGGGTGCTCAATAGAACAGCGCTTGCAAATTTTCGTCATGACTGCTCTGTAGGATGGTTAGATGTAGAATTACTTATGTGAGTCTTAACAATAAGTTTTAAATGTAATGTTCTGACTAATTTTTATTTTTATCTCCTTGATACTCAAAAGTGCATTATATCAAATTATCAATTGTATGACTAGCTACTCAGGTTTTTTATTGTCTGTTTGGCTACTCTGACTCGTCTTCAATTTTTAGCTGAAAACCAGCATTTTCGAGGGCGGATTAAATGGTTTTGGCACTTATTTTCACATTAGTTTTATGTTCACCTGCAATATTTTTTGAATATTGATTGTAAGCTTTCATTTTGAAACTCTAATATCTAACATAATATCCAATATTTGAGTCTAAGTATTCAAAGTAATCAATCACTTCGTCTAAATAAAAAAGCGTTATACCAACAATAATTATTTTGCTTCAGAACTTTGAGGCGTTCCTCTTCATAACAATTTTTTATTAATTTAAAAGTAAGTTATACTTCCAATTATTTCCATTTTTTCTCTGACATGATTTCTTGATGTTATGTATTCAAAATAATCAACCGTTCCGTTCATCTTAAAAGCAATATACCGTCAAACGGGGTTAAGTGAATCAAAAAAAGAAGTTATTTTGCAATAACTATTATTCCATTAACAGAAAACTTACGCAAAAATTAATCAAGATTCTTTACGTCCTTGTCAATTATATTCTATATTTATAAATGTCCTACCGCCAGTGGCGGCCCATTTATTTCTTTCCAAAGTGTGATTCACTTTACCCACCACTATGGGGTAAAGTGAATCGGGTATTAAACTGAACGATTGATTTACTTTTGAAGCACTTGGGGCAAAGTGAATCGTTACTAATGTTTTTAAAAAACAAAAATGAGTTCAACATAAAAATTCGAACAAAAAAAACACTACTAAAACACATGTAAAAACTTATAAAACTCATAAAACTATAAAACAACACAGAAGAAAACAAATAAATAAATAAATAAACTAAAAATAAAACATTGTGAAACAAGTGAAACGTAAAAATAATTTGTTTTGCCTATTCTAACTCTTGGAACTCATCGGGTTTTAAATTAAACACATAAGTGCCCCTTTTTACAAATTTTAAGGTAACTTTACGTATAAACTGAGTTTTGATTATCACTGACAAATCAGGAATATCCGGATAAACAAAATATCCTTTCTCTAAGCCTTTTTTCCGGAAAACATTTATTGTTATTTCGTCTGCAATCGACTCCACTTTCCCAATAAAATGTCGGTCTCTTTTTGAGGTGGGAAATTTAGCCACTATATAATCTCCAATTTTTAGCTCCTGGCTATTGGTACTCTAGGAGGACAATGGTTCTATATTTTCTTCTTCGCTGTCGTTCACATTTTCTTCGATTCCTTGCTCACCTTCGCTTGATGAAATATGTTCAGTTGCCTTTTTTTTGAACGCTTTTTTGGCTCCTCATCAGTAATAGAGTTGATAATCAAATCAGCAGTGGCAATGCTTTTTCCAGGTGATATGTTCACCTTTTTGCCCCTTTTTAGCAGTGCACTGCCTCCAGGCCCCGTTTTTAATTGCTCGAAATGATCAATAATTGCTTGACTCCACGCTCGCTCTTGTGTTCCATCGGGTTGAATGTTCCGTGGAATTTTTTGAAGAACTCTATTGGGATTAAAGGGAATTATCCCACAGGCTTCGAAACCAGCTAGACAGTTTTCTGCTGATCGTATTCCAATGGTGTCGATAGTTTTTTTGAGGTGCTGCGGAAATATTGTTTTTGGAAGAACTCCTCAATTTTTTTGTTTCCATTGCTCCAGATTTTGTTTCCAAGCACGTTTTAATGGCCTGAAGTAGGCTACATCTAGCGGTTGTAACAAATGTGTGGCGTTAGGGGGCAGGAGAATGAATCTAATGTTATTGGCTTCACATTTCTGGACGACACTTACTGTGAGATGACTGTTTAAGTTGTCACCCAACAGCACCTTCGGACCCGTCAATTTTCGGAAGTACGGTATTGCGATGCTGCTGAACCAGTCCTCAAAAAGGTCAGAATCGAACCAGCCGCTAACACTTCGATTATACCTCGCTCCTTCGACGCCATTTTCAGTCCATCCCTCGTACATGTGTTTCGCCTTGTATACCACATGTGGTGGTAGCAAGGCTCCATTGCCTGCTATGGCAAACATAACAGTCGTACTGCTTTTAGACGTATCAATGGTTCTGAATGTGTGTTTGGATCCCCTTTTTGTCACGACTTTAACCGCTCCTGGGTCGTCCCCAAAATTTGTTTCATCATAGTTAACGATATGAGCAGGAGGGACATCTTTCAACGTTTCTTCCAGATTTTGAAAATATTCTTCAATCATGTCATAACTTAGTCCTGCTCTGGCTCGTTTGGTATTTTCAGCTAATTTTAATGTCAGTGCGGGATTTCTTCTCATAAAGCATTTGAACCAGTCATTGCCTGGTTTATTTTCATTAAATCTGGTAGTACGGCCCTGCGTATTCAGATATTGTTGCACAATAATACTGATATCCGTTGATCTTAAAGGGAATCCCCATTCGGCGCAGATGTTACACGCTTCGACGATATGAGCCTCTTCTTCTTCTGAAAAAAAAGGTTGACGACATTATTTCAGGGAATGTGTTCCTCGCACCCTCCTCTGAACCGTCGAGAACGGAACCCCGTATTGCACCGAAGCCTGACGCATAGACATCCTGCCAATACGCACGGCGGCTACAGCTCGTTGTACAAACTCTGGGTTGTAATTACATTTTCCGTGTGCACCAAGCTTTTTCTTATAAACTCTAGGCATGCTGAAACAAAAAAATAACAATGGCAAAAACCTAAATATAAATTTATAAAAAAATTTCCTCCCCCTACCCATTGCAAAAAGTTATATCTACGCCACTTAATACGAAAAAATTAACAACACTAAAATATTATCATTTAAATGAAAATACCTAATTATATAGATATTTGCATAGTGATTCATTTTACCTCATAAACTAGAGTAAAAGAGAAAAATGCAACAAAAAACCTAGGTTATGTATATTCTTACAACTTTTCTCTCGGCATATAGTTCTTAACAAACCAAGAAACTTATTTTATGTGATACCTATCGAAAATATTAAAATTGGAGCTCTCCAGAAGTAAACGTTTCAGCAATTAATTAAATCGGCGAAAAAACGCGGGAAAAATACATTACCGTTTTCTACTTACGTTACGATCAGCGCAGCATTCAACACCTTCTATATGTTGCCTCTACAATCAACAAAAGCATACTGCAGTTAGATCCACTGGGAACGACTTAGTATACCGTCGACAACCGAAAATTTCCAAATTACACCGATTGATTCACTTTATACTCCCCGATTCACTTAACCCCATTTGACGGTACCTCCCTAACAATAATTATTTTTGTTTTAGAACTTTGAAATGTTTAGTCGTGTCCTCAGCTCTTAATAATTTGAGAAGATTTTTATTAATTTTTAAGTAAGTTATACTTTCAATTATACCCATTTTTCTCTAACATGATATTTGAGGTTATGTATTCAAAAATAATCAACCGTTCAGTTTTCCGTCCGACTAAAGTGTACCTTATGCCTATAAATAATTATTTTTCGCATTATGTTTCAGAACTTTGAAGCGTTTAATCGTGTTCTCTGACAGCTCTTCCTATTTGTTCGGAAAGTTTTTTATCAATTTAAAAGTAAGTTATACTTTCAATTATTTCCATTTTTCTCTAACATATTTGAGGTTAAGTATTCAAAATAATCAACCGTTCAGTTCTCCGTCCGACTAAAAGTGTACCTTATACCTATAAATAATTATTTTTCGCATTCTGTTTCAAAACTTTGAAGCGTTCAATCGTGTTCTCTAACAGCTCTTCCTATTTGTTTGGAAAGTTTTTTAATAATTTAAAAGTAAGTTATACTTCCAATTATTTCCATTTTTTTTTCAGAATGGCTCGGTTCGCTGATTTATTGAGATACATTGCTGCTTTGCTAGGATTGGTGTCCCCAAATGATGATAGAAAGATTAGAGAAGGGTTGATGGAATGCCAGAAGGGGATACGTCGAATTCTAAATGCAATGAAGACTGCGAAAACGATGGGTGAGAAACAGCATTTGGAGGCCTGCTTGAGAAACATTAAAACCATGAGACATCAATTCAAAGCGGCTCAAAAGAAGGGGACAGGGCTTACTATGCGTCCTGAAGGTGCTAGGGAACGTGTTCGATGGGAGGATTCGGACTCAGCATTTAAGTCACGAATCAGTACAGGCGTAATATCGAACTTGAAACATAAAGATCCCCAATCTTTCCTGATTGATGCCAAGTCGATATTTACACGCCGAATTCAAAATGTTTCAAAGAAAGATGCCGCAGTCAAGGTGAACGCTGCTTTTTGAGTGAATTTGAAGTGGTAAAGGGAGAAAGTGTACTTAATGAGTACAAGTACTTCACCACTTCGAATTCAGCCATTTATCGGGATACGGATATCGATAGATGGTTCGATGATAAAGTGACCGATCCCATTATGAAGGAACTGAGCGAATTTCAGGAAAGAGATAGCGGCTGGGCACTGAGAAGGGTAGTGAATCTAGGGGTCAATATCAACAAATATACCCCGCAATTGGGGTCCTCATATATTGAACTACCCTATCAAATTAAGAAAAAGAACGCATACATTAACGTAAAGAACTATGATGATGCATGCTTTGTACTCTTGTGGTAATAAAAACTCGGATTTGATAACGTCATACCCCCACTACTCCTAGGTATTAAAATTGAAAGGTATACAGTGGCCTATGACAATGAAGCAGATCCCAAACTTTGAGAAGCAGAACCAGATCTCTGTAAACGTGTATATCCTTCAAAAAGAAAAAAAGACGCTCAAAACTCTTCCAACGTATTTAACTAGAGATAAAAAGGATAAACATGTAAATTTGCTGATGGTGCAGGATAAATATTATGAGGATGGGGATGAGGCGGGAAGTGCGCCTGTAAAGTACCACTTTGTATGGATAAAGAGCATGTCGAGACTTTTATCCAACCAACTTAGTAAACATAAAGGTCGAAAATCCTTCTGTGATCGTTGCCTTCATTATTTTCGATCAGAAGAAAAATTGTATAAACATACTGAAGACTGTGTAAAACTAAACGAAACATGTATTAGAATGCCTGAGCCAGGGAAAAGCATATTAAAGTTTAAAAATTACAGGAATAAAGAGACGGCATCATTCATAGTTTACGCAGACCTAGAGAGCGTGCTAGAACGGACAGATAACCCTAAGAAGCCACAGCGCCACGTTCCAGCTGCCGTTGGATACTATGTTAAGTGCTCTTACGATGATTCCCTAACACCGAGGGCAGGACTGTATGGCGTGGTTTGCTGATGAAATGTCGAGTTTAGCTGAAGATTTGGCTACAGTGTTTTGGTGTCCGTATGATATTCATATGACATGGTTGCAGGAAGTTGAGCATAGAAGAGCTCCACACTGCCACATCTGTGAGCACCCATTTACAAGTGAAGAACCAAAAGTGCGTGATCATAACCACTTGATAGCTGAGAACAACTATCGTGGAGCAGCTCATGGATCATGCAATATTAACTATAAAGACAGTCACGTGGTACCGATAGTGTTTCACAACTTGAGCGGCTATGATGCACATTTCATTATAGAAGACATTGCTTCTAGAATTAAGGGAACGATAGATTTACTACCAATCACAAAAGAAAAGTATATCAGTTTTACTAAACATGTTGACGAGACCTCAATTCAATTCCGTTTTATAGATAGTTTCCGTTTTATGGCATCCTCTCTAGATAAACTAGCATCTTTTATGCCAGAGTTCACCAATCTGAAGTCTCAGTTCACCGAGTTAGATGAAGAAAAATTTAATTTGTTAACTAAAAAGGGGGTGATGCCATACGATTACATTGACTCATTCGATCGATTTCATGAAACTGAACTGATAAATTTTATGACAAATTGGATTATAAGCCCTGCCCCCACCGTCTTCATCAACGTGCACAGCTGGTGTGGAACACGTTCAACTGTCAGACCTTGGGTGATTATGTTGATCTTTACATGAAGACAGACATTCTCCTCCTCGCTGACGTGTTTGAGCGATTCCGTGCAAGCTGTCGCAAAACTTATGGTTTGGACCCTGCCCACTATTTTACATTACCCGGATATACTTGGGATGCAATGTTAAAGTATACCAATATTGAGCTTGAGCTTTTGACAGACCTCGATATGTTTCTGTTTGTTGAGCGAGGTATCAGAGGGGGCCTCAGCCAAGTCTGCTCGAAAAGACGAGCTAAAGCAAACAATGCCTATGTAAATAATTATGATCCTTCAAAGCCCAAAACTTTCATGATGTTCTTAGATATAAATAACCAATATGGTTGGAGTATGTCACAGTTTCTCCCCTATGGAGGTTTCGAATGGGTCGACCCCAACATAGATGTCACAACAGTGCATGATGATGCTGATGTAGGATATATGCTTGAGGTTGACCTAGAATACCCACGGCAACTACATGATTTACATAAGGATATACCGTTTTGTCCTGAACATATAAACCCCAAGACAAGCATGCCTCCTAAAACTGCATCAGAATTAACGAAATTAATGTCAACCCTCACCAATAAGACGAAGTATATTATACATTACCGCACACTAAAACAGGCGCTAACCCATGGTTTGACCCTAAAGAAGGTTCATCGGGTTTTGAAATTCCGACAATCTCCCTGGCTCAGGTCATACATAGATCTCAACACAGAGTTGAGAAAAAATGCTCAGAATGAGTTTGAAAAAAATTTATTTAAGTTAATGAATAATGCGGTATTTGGAAAGACCATGGAGAACATCCGCAAAAGAGTTAACATTCGTCTTCTTACGGAGTGGGCTGGAAGGTACGGCGCTGAGGCTTACATCGCAAAACCTGAGTTCAAGACTTGTACAATATTTAATGAGAACTTGGTGGCGGTGGAGCTCAGGAAACTAGAAATCTTCCTCAACAAGCCGATATATGTTGGACAGGCCATTTTGGATCTAGCAAAGACAACTATTTACGATTTCCACTATGGTTATATGTGTAATGTTTTTAATGAAAATTGTACCGTATTATACACAGATACGAATAGTTTAATATATGAGATAAGAGATCAAGATCCCTATGAGCGCATTAGAACAGATTGTCATACCTATTTCGACACCTCCGACTATCCTCCGGAAAATATGTATGGCATCCCTCTAGTCAATAAAAAAGTTCTCGGTAAAATGAAGGATGAGAACAATGGCGTACCTATGACAGATTATGTGGGGTTAAGATCGAAATTGTACGCGACAAAAGTTCAAACAATCAAAGCAGACCTTGAAAAGAAACGTAAAAGAATGATTGAGGATGGGTATGATGATGATGAAATACAGGATATGATTAACAATATGGGTATCGCGAAACAGGCTAAGGGTGTTAAATCGAGCGTTGTAAAGACGAAAATTCATTTTGACGATTACATTGAATGTTTAGATAGCTGACAGCAGAAAACAGTTTGTCAAAATCTCATCCGCTCAGAAAAGCATCAGGTACATTCTTTTGTCCAACAAAAGATTGCACTCAGCCCGGGGGACGATAAAAGATATCTCATTCCTAGGGCTGATGAAACACTGTCGTGGGGGCACTATTCAATACCACCAAAAGAGGTGATAGATATCGATAGCACTCCGTAGTGTATCTTTTTCATCTTGTTTTACCTCATAATTTGAAATATTGCTTCAATAATAATCTAGTTATGGATATTACTGTTGATTGTTGTTGGGGTAGTCTCACATGAATGATTAAATAAGAATTAATAGATTAATGCAATGCAATCGTATATATGAAGTTTGAAGAATACCTCCTAACTAAACTTTAGAGTGTGTGTATTCACTCCTTGATATTACAAAAAGATGTTATTTAAAACTCTTCAAGGTTTGAAGGATACCTCCTGACTAAACTTGGGATTCTGTGTATTCACTCCTTGATATTAAAAAAAAATGTTATTTACAACTCTGCAAGGTTTGAAGGATACCTCCTAACTAAACTTGGGATTCTGTGTATTCACTCCTTGATATTTAAAAAAAAATGTTATTTACAACTCTGCAAGGTTTGAAGGATACCTCCTAAGTAAACTTGGGATTCTGTGTATTCACTCTTTGTTATTTAAAAAAAAAAATGTTATTTACAACTCTGCAAGGTTTGAAGGATACCTCCTAACTAAACTTGGGAGTGTGTGTGTATTCACTCGTCAATATATTCGCGCATATGAACTATTTTAAAAAGAAACATTATTACTACTTATCTTGTCTTCTTTCATCGTTGATGCAGCTAACTTCACATCAATTTGCTGGTAATATCCTATTAGATGAACTCAGTAAAACTCAGTAAAGTGTTTTTTAAGTCTTCAAGGTGGTGTGGAAATAGACAAAATCTTTTCACAATCAAGGAAATTCAGCAACCATAATTGATAGTACGTTCTATTTAACATCTGGATGCTCGTATTAATACGATATTACCTATGTAGATTTAATAAAAATTTATTTTGGGGTAATTGGTTTTCATTGAAACACCTTGTATATTTCCCAACATTTATATCACAAGAATAGTAGAATTTTCTCTTGTATCACATGACGTTTGACGTATAACGTTTTTCGTTATTTTTTTTTGGTACTGTATATGTTAAAAGAATGTTTCGCATACTGAACGTTAAGGCTTTTCAAACGATAAGTTGTTTGCTATGATTGGTTGACTCCTAGTATGAGGGGTGCTGCTTGGGGGATGAGCGGGAGCAGGTAGAATTTTTTCATTATCTTAAGTATATACTTGACGTTAAGAAAACCTTTCAAACGATACGTCGTTTTGAACATTCTGTATATTCATCAACTTTTATATAACATGAAGATTCAAATTTTCGTTTCACAATTTTTAAAATTGAAGCAAAGACAGATACTAATATTACACATGTCATGACAAAACTAGACGGACAATGTCACCTGATTTTTTCTATGTACTCTAATAATACACCCTGTATAGGTACGTAAGACGTATCTAGAAGGTTAATGCCTCCTGATTTTTTCTTTGTACTCTAATGATACACCCTGTATATGTGAGACGTATCTAGATACCCTTTTCAACGATATGTCACTTGTCTTTGTACTCTAATGATACACCCTATATATGTTGAAAGAATGTTTTATGAGGTGTTTTTCAACGATATGTCACTTATCATAACGGTACTGGACGTTAATGTCTTTTCAGTGATACGTCAGTTGATTATCTTCGCGAACTATAATTTTGCAACACTCTGTATATGGTAAAAGAATGTTTCGTATACTAGAGAATAAGGTCAATGATATACCACTTGTCATGATGTGTTTTTTGATATACTTTGTTTAAATTTTTATTGTACCTGTGCATACTAGACTTATCCTGAAGTCTATTTTACTTCAAACCAAGCTGAACACATGAATGCACTCAGATTTTCTTTTTATACCTCTCCTTGCATCTTTCACATATGAGTGCGAATAGCCATGTTCGTTAGACGCATTGTTTCAGACGCGAAGGTTGATGGTTCGCGCCCAGACTCCGGCGAAAGTTTTTTTAACTTAAAATAAATCGACGAGGATTTTTCAAAGGTGGCTGAGTGTAAATTTGCAGAGTGGGTTGAAGATTGGGGTGGGTGGTTGAATTTGGGGGTGCTAAACATTTGGGGGTGGGCCTAGACTCTGAGGTACTAGGTGGATATTGGAATTTGAGGAATGGAGCTAAAATTTTAAAATCATTTCAAGTATATACGATCCGGTCCGGTCCGGTTGCCGGTGTAAACCCACCCTCAGTCCGGTTGCCGGTGTGAACCCACTTTAGAATCCAAATTTGCCAGAACGAACCTTAGCTTTTTTCGCGATTTTCTTATGGAGATTCCCATGTTAGCGCCTCCGCCAATAGGCGGAACTCTCCTAGCACCTTTACTAATGTTTATGAATAATTGAAGGGAGGAGCAGACAATTTTGAAACAAAGAAAAAAGTAAATACTGAGGTTGTTAATACAAATTCACAAATTGATTTAAGTTCAACAGATAATAAAATAAATAATAATAATAATGACCCAGGCCGAACAGAAACAAGTTGGAAAAAGCAGTCAATACCAAATTTGAAAAGTAGAACCTCAATAATTTTGAAAAGGCCATTGGATTCAAACTCACTTCCACAGGTATTTATGAAAATCATGATTCAAATTAAATAATACATTGAATAATACTTGCCATATCAGGACCCATAACTTGTAGCATGTCTATTTTCACTTATTATTTTGCTTGTATGTTCTTGATTTGTAAATTAGTTGGTGAAAGCCTCAGTTTAATTATAAATAATTCTTTTATAGGTACAAAGTTCAAAATGAAATTTGACACGTCGAGAAGGAGACCATCTTCAACCACTGTTAGAGCGCTCTCAGCAAATGACTTAGCAGAAAAGTATCAGCAGCCTGCTGACAAAAAGATTGTCGTAGCCGATTATACTTTGGAAAAAATACAAAATGACATTAAAAACTGTAAAGAAAAACATAAATTGAAATGTGAGAAACTGAATAATGACATAAATATTTCAAAAGAAGAGCATAATTTAAGGTGCAAACTTCTTAAATTAGAAATTCTTTTGAAAGAAAAACAAGTGAACTCTTTGTTGTGATTTTTTGGTTTCTATGTTATGTTATGACTGTTTTTCCCTACTATTTTTTCCAGTTCGGTTTTTTGTTAATTATATTTATTCAATATGTGATACCATGTTGTAATAAAATATAGATAATAAGTTAAGGGTAAGAAGCAACTAGAATTACCATTACGCACAAAAAAACAATCTTTGTTTTTTTTTCTAACCAGAAGGTAGTTGGAAAGTATGTTTAAAAATAAAGTTAATACAATTTGATTGTATTTTATTGTTGTTTTCCATTTTACTTAAATTTGCATTATTATATGTCTATTAATAATTTGACACCCAGGAATTCTGTTATTATTTTTTAAATTTATTCATTGCTATAAAATTAAAGTTCATAATCCTGCAAAATATGTGTTTACCAATTCATTTTGTACATTATGTATGTCATTGTCTCTTCGACCTTCCAGATGTATGTTTCCTGTTTCTATTAAATAATTGCCATCTGGCATGGGTGGTTCAGGTTCATGCATAGTACGTGCAATATTGTGTAAAACAGTTGTTGCTATAATTACTGATTTCACTATATCTAGCTTTAGGCGTATGCCGTATGCTATAACTGGAAATCTTCTTTTCCAGAGGCCTTTCCAGATGCCTTTCAATCCCATCTCTGGTCCGTATTCAAGATTCGTTATACAGTTGTTCTGCTTGTGTAACAGGGTTAATAAGAGGAGTCATAAAATAATTTCGCAGAGGATAGCCACTGTCTCCTGAGAAATAATTTCGTTGTTATACAGGAAGTTTCATAACTGAATGTCAATACCAATCTAGACATGATTTCAAAAAAAGCTCGTATCATGCATTAAAATACAAATGAGTTGGAAGTTAAATACAAGGAATTTAAAAAAGACTTTACAAACATAACAAAAGTTGGGCAAATTCTATTTTTACCTATCAACAAACAATTTTCATATTCATGGTTTTCAAATCTGGCTCGTAGTGTACAGTTAGCAAATATTGTTGCATCATGGGTAGAACCTGGCCATCGAGCAACAACATCTAAAAATTTCAGATCCGCATTGCCAACCACTTGAACATTTATAGAGAAGTAAGATTTTCTATTGCGATACACCTCTGCATTTTCATTGTCAAAAACAAATTTACTCGTATACCTACCTGGATGAATTTTGGGAAGGGTACAAAAATTTAATTTGGGTTTAAAAATATATATTGAGTCAGTAAATTCAGTATTTTAAAAAATGAATTGGTATTTATTACAAGCAAAATATAGCCAAAGTATAGAACCTAGATTCACTTTTTTTACTAAAAATTCTAAATGGTATGCCAAGTTTGAAAATATACCTACCTATTATCTGGGTAATCCAGTTCGCCTTCGATTTGTTGTACAATATTTAAAACTGTGTTTTTGTAAAGCCTAATCCTTTTAAAAAAACTTAACTCGTCCATTTCCTGGTAGTAATTACGTCTGTTATGTACCCTTCTTGGAAACCCATATTCAATGATATCAAGAACTTCGAGGTCGTCCTCAAATAAATCCATTTTTTTAAACGACTTCAATACTTGATTTTGATAATAAAACCAAAGGAAAACCACAAAAATAATTTTAAAAAAAGAGCAAGGAACCCCGTTTTCTGTCCTTGGGTTTTCTCTACTTTTTAGATGGCCATCAAAACAAAAAACATAACCTTACAAAACACTAAGTTGAATTTAAGTCCTGAAAATCCACGACTTAATAAAGTGAACCTTAAAGAAGCATTAAAAGGCACTTAAGTTTTGGTGCAATATAAATTCGCATTTTAAGGATTCCTTAGCGCTAAGGCTTCCTCAAAAAAGTTGGTGCAACCGGGCATAAGAGTAATATATAAATAAAATAAATAATTAAATTTACTTTAATTATTTCTAATAAGGTTGGAATATCTGGAGCAATTTCATCAAGTAAAAGCCTCATCTATTCAATTAATTTATGATCTGATTTATTTGTATCTAATAATATTTTCTTATACTTTGGTTTTATTTTATTTCGTTGTTCCATATCTAAATAAACAACGTCTGTTTTTGGTTTTCTTTCAAGATTAATTTTATTAAATTGTTCAGTTCTTTTCAATAATTGTTTTTGATAGAGATCGTTAAAAAATGGAATAATTTCTGTTTTTCAATATTCATTGTAATCTTGGTAAATTTGTTTATTAGGATCAATTTCGTGAAGGTTTAAGTTTTCGTATGGACCATAAAGAAGTGAAAAGGGGGTAAAGTTTGTTATTGAATGTACTGATTGGTTATAGATAAGAATAGCGGTTGTAACTAAATCAGTAATATTTTCTTTTGCTTTTGTCTTAAAATTCTTAATTTTTCGATTAAGGAGGAATGAGCTCTTTCTATTGGAGAGTTTCCAGTATGTGATTGAAGGGTTGTATAATGGATTTTTATTTAAAAAAGTGACATGCATTCTTTGAAGGTTTCGCTTGTAAATTCTCTTGCATTATCGCAAGTTATTTGCGAAGGGTAATTGTGGTGAGAGAAATAATGACGTAATTTATTAAGAATACTGATAGAATTTGAATCGCTAATTTCGTAGGCTTGGAGGTATCTAGAAAATAAATCGAGCATTGTTAAATATTGTTTATTTTCTACAGAAAATACGTCGATATGAAGGTTTTCAAGAGGTTTTTTGGAAATAAGTGGTCCAGACAATGGAACTTTACGAGGGTTTCTATCATATTTAGAAGTGAGACATTTGTTACTAATTCTTGAATTTTTGGAAAGTAATATAGAGATTGTAAATGTTTAACAGTTTCTGTAATACCATTATGGGTTTCTGAATGATAGTCTGAAATAATACGAATTTGTTCGTCTTCACAGATTATAATTTTTAAGAAAATATTTGTTTTAATAATTTTTACATTTGGTTCTAAAATTTTAGAACATTCTCTCGAAGCGATATTAAGTAATAAATCGTCGGGTTAATATATATAATATGTTTTCGTTGGGATAATTATTTCTAAAAACATGTTACTTATTACATTATGGTCTGAAACTTTACGGAAAATTAAAGTATATCGATTTTTACTAAAGGGTTTTGAATAATCTATATCGTTTTTGTCTCCGTATTTTAGAATTATGTGAAAATGGGAAGATTTGGGTCGGAATTTGCTCTAGCTAAGATTGAAATAGAATCAATATCATCAGAGTTTTGTTTAAAATGTTTAGTCTTTATACTTTGTTTTCGGGGAGTGATAGTTATATCACTAATTGTATTAATTTTTTGTTTTGATTTAGCGGATTTTTTATCAATTGCATTGATTTCAATTCTAGATAAGGCGTCGGCGACATAATTTTATTCTCCTTTTTTATATTTAAATTCGAAATCAAACTCTTCGAGTTTTAATTTCCATCTTATTAAACGCTGATTGGGTTCTTCAAGAGAGTGTAGCCAGACGAGTGGCCTGTGATCAGTTTCAATGATAAATTTCTTACAATATAAATATGGTCGGAAATGTTTGCAGCTATCGATTATAGCTGATAACTCTTTTTCTATAATTTCCTTCGGCTGAATTTAGAGTTCTAGAATAAAAGGCTATGGGATGAGAATCTTGAAAAGTACGCTTCCTATAGCAATATTTGAAGCGTAGGTTGTTAAGGTAAATGTTTTTGTAAATTCGGGGTACGCTAAAACTGGAGAGTTACAAAGAAGCTGTTTACATTTTTCCAATGCGTCCAGGTATTCTGGGTCATTTAAATCTAGTTTGGTTCCTTTTTTAAGGTATTAATTTATTGGGTAGGTTATTTTGGCAAAGTTTTGAATGAATTTACGATAATATGAGAGCATGCCTAAAAATGACTTGATTTGTTTTTCATTTTATGGTAAGGGGAAATTTTGGATTGATTTTATTTTATCTGGATTCGGTTTGATACCGTTTGGGGTTATTACGTGACCTAAGAAGGCGACTTCTTTTCCGAGAAATTCAGATTTGTCTAGTTGTACTTTTGAATTATATTTTTCTAATCCATTGAATATTTGTTTAATATGGATAATATGATCTTGAAGGGATTTTGAGAAAATGACTATGTCGTCCATGTATACAAAACATGATTTATAAAGAAAAGGACGAAGAATTGTGTCCATGACACGTTGAAAAGTTGCTGGGGCATTTTTCAAACCAAATGGGATACGTGTATATTCGTAGTGGCCATTATCTACTGTAAATGCAGTTTTTTCTGCAGAATTGGGGTCTATTTCGATTTGGTGGAAACCTTGTGATAAATCTAATGTGGAAAAATAAGTGCTTCGACCAAGATTGTCGGGAATTTCGTCGATACGAGGAAGGGGGTATTTATCTTCAATGGTTTTTTCATTGAGTTTTATATAGTCTATAACTGAAATTTCTTTTTTCCGCTAGCATCCATTCTCTTAGGGACAAGAAAAGTAGGAAAGCTGTATGGAGATATACTGGGCTTTATTATTTTATTATTTAAAAGTTTTTGAATTTGCTCTTGGATTTCTTGTTTTAAATGATAGGGATATCTATACGATTTTTGATAAATCGGTTTATCATCAACTGCTCTAATATTATGCTTAACTGCATGAGTAAATGTTAAGTCTGAGTTTTCATTATAAAATATATTTTCAAACATTTTACAAAGAGAAAATATTGCATCTATTTCTTCGGGATTCAGATGATCTGTTCGAAGAAGTTTGGTGATGTCAATATTGTTATAATGCGACTTAGGGTTCCTTTCGTGAGATTTTGAAAGGGGTTGAACTTGAAGAGGTTCATGAAAATTTTTAGAAATATTATTTAATGAAACTTCTTGTTCTATTGGTATTTTACAATAACCGTTTTGTGCTACAGCTATACATTCGGGTATAATTATATCGTTTAATTTTGTTTCTGGGAGAACTATTGGTCCATTATCGATATTTACTGGGATATTTAAAGTTCTTTTATCTAAAGGTTCAGAATAAGGAGTAAATAAACGAGGGTTAATTTCAAAATGAAAAGTTATTTTAATAGAATTAATTTGTAAAATATGATTTTCATAGTCAATGAGCTTTTAGTTTATAGAAGTCTTGACTACCTATTAATGCATCGAATCTATCGTGCCAAGGTACTATAAACATATCAAATGTGTATTTAATACCAAATTCTTTTAAAAGAGGGTATTTACAGTTGAAATTACCATTATAAGTAGTTTTAATAGCTTTAACGGAAAATTTGGACTTATAAATAGAATTAGAAAATAATCTATAAGTCGGTTCTGGATTTATAATAGAATTACTTGCGCCGGGATCAATCAATATTTTTAAATCTAAATTTGAGAGATATATAAATGGAAGTTTTGGGTATGAATTTATATTATTTATATAAATTCCGAGGCTCTTAATCAAAAATTTTGAGTTTCGTCATAATTTTCGTTTTGAGGCTCGTCGTATTGTAAATCATTAGGATTAAGATCTACGTCTTTGACAGCTACATTAGAGGGTCCCGTTTGTTTAAAAAAATTTTGTGGGGGTCTATAAGTATTTGCGGTATAAGTACTCATTGGGGTTGGCCTTTAATTGCTCGTGGAAGGTTGTGGATGACGATTGAAGTTTTGATTGTTAGGGGATTGGATTTGTCTATTAATTGATTGATTATTCGGTCTTTGGTAGTTATTTTGATACTAGGGTCTTTGATATTTATTAATTTGTTTATTACTGGAATGCTGGGGTACTTGTGAAAAATTATGGAATGATTGACTTCTTGTTGGTTGATTACCTGAATTATTGTATTTTGGAGGTGGTCGATTTCTTTGAAATATCTGGGATCTAAGGAAATTTGCAAAGTCAATTTGAGATCTTTCATTGTCTAAACGTTTACATTCGTACAATGTTGCTCGAGGGAAATTATTGAAATATGAAGTAAATGGTCTCTGTAAGGGTTTAAAATACCTTCCCTAAATGCCATAAGGGCTTGATCGGTATACATTATTTCTTTAGAGATTCTAACTTCTTCATTATCTGAATTTATAGCTAAATGTTCTTCGAGAACTTGTAATTTACGAGTGACCTCGTCATGAAATTCTGAAAATGTTTGGGGGTGTGATTGAATTGACGTATTCAGATCATGAGATAATATTTCTTCGGACCTAGGGTCACCAAAACGAGTTATGAGGGCTGTTTTTGAATGAAGCCAATCATCAAAAGATCTATTTATTATTACGTCTCTAGCTGGATCTAATAATTTAGATTTCACTTGCTCTAACAGAAGAGAGTTAAATAAATCATTATTTTCGGTTTTTAGTAAGGTTAAATAGGCCAAATCTTTTGAACCAACGTTATAGGTTGGGACAAGATTGTTTGCCATAGATAATTCAATTGGGGTAATTTGAGTAGACATTTCGGTAGCAGTATTCAAATTACGTTCTGTATTAGATAACGGAGATCTAGATCGATCACGACTGATTGACATATACAACGTGTCTACTTAAGTTGGACTCATATGGGAAACTTTTTTATTATTGGTTTTAGGAAAAAAAGTTATTCTTCATAAAAAGTTCTGCATTATCTAAGACCTTAAATGCAATCATTAGATATTTCTTATTTTGAGCCGTATACGAGGTTTGTCAAAAAATATTAATCTTACTCAAGATTAAAGTACCTTTATTTTTTACAATACAGAAAAATTGTAAGATGTAAAGTTGTTTAAAATTGAAAGTTATATTCAAATATGCAATTACAGCTATTTAGCATGAAAATTAAGATTTGGTGATTATTTACGTTTTACATTATAAAGTATTTGTAATCGTAAATTTCAATACTGACTTTATCCCTCTCATCTGTTAAAAATATGATAACCTTTCTATTTGTTAATGTGTTTGGAAAATCTTGCATTTAAATACGTGCTGCATTATAATTATTTATCTTAGAAATAGGAGAATCCACACAAAGAATATTATGTACCTAAACAAAAATCTATTTATAACTAACAAACATAATTAAATTTTAATTTAAACTACTAAAGCTTCGACATATCCACCTTCTCTTTCTAAACATGTAATTGTTCTTGTCTGAAACTCTTTTATTATTTTCCGTATAATATTTGGAGTAATTTTTTGGCATTCCTCAGAAATAATCCTTTCCTAATGGTCTACATCATCAAATGGTCCTCGCTCATAAACCTTCTGTTTTAAGTAACCCCATAAAAAAAAGTCAAGTGGAGTTAAATCAGGAGACCTGGGTGGCCAAAAAATAGCTGAATGCCTGTGAATCACCTTTCCATTAAACATATTTTCAAGCAGTTCTCTAACGTTTACGGTACTATGGATGGAGGCACCGTCTTGTTGGAACCAAATTTTCATACGTTCTTCTAACGGAAGTTCGTGCAAAAAATCACTTACTTGATTTTCTAATAATTGTAAGTAACGTGCGGCATTTAACGATTGTCGATAAAAAAATGGTCCAATTAATTTATTTTTGTAAACCCCACATCATACGTTCGTTTTAAACGAATATTGGCTACGACTTTTTATTACAAAATTTGGATTACTGTTGGACCACCAGCGCCATTTTTGTGATGAGACGGTTCCGTTGGATGGAAATGTGGCTTCATCGGAAAAAATTATACTTCTTGCGAAAAACGGGTCTTCTTCCAACTTTCCTTGGATCAAAGCGCAGAATTCAAATCGAACATCGTAATCCCTTGGTAGTAATGTGTGTACGAATTGAGGTTTGTATGCATGATATTTATAACGTTTTAAAATATTTGCCACTGTATCTTTTTTTACCGGAGTATTTGTGATTAGAGAAGCCCTATTGCGTAATCCGATTTTTGGTTCCTCGACGACAGAAAGCATCACTTCCAACTCAGTGTCTTCATTGGCAACCCGTTTTATGAGTTTATTATTAAACTTATTATCAACACTTCCACTGGTCTTGAATTTCTTCATTATTTTGGTAACTGTTGAATACTCGATGTTTCTATGGGGATGTCTGTTGTTGAAAATATTTGCTGCCTCTCTATGTGTATTGTAATTTTCTCCAACAATTAAAACTATTTCTATGTTTTCTTCACAAGTCACTAAAGCTGCCATTTTTACTGTAATTTTATGAAAACTGACCCATTCTGACATTCACTGTCAAATACTTCATGACAGAGCATCCTAGATTACATTAAATTGTACCAAGCCAGAATAATTAATACGGAATGAATAGTAAATAATCACCAAATCTTAATTTTCATGCTAAATAGCTGTTATTGCATATATGAATATAACTTTTAATTTTAAACAACTTTACTTCTTACAATTTTTCTGTATTGTAAAAAATAAAGGTACTTTACTCTTGAGTAAGATTAATATTTTTTGACAAACCTCGTATACGGCTCAAAATAAGAAATATCTAATGATTGCATTCTAGGTTTTAGATAATGCAGAACTTTTTATGAGGAATAACTTTTTTTCCTAAGACCCATAATAAAAAAGTTTCCCATATGAGTCCAACTTAAGTAGACACACTGTATATATATGTTTATCAATATTATCGATATTTAAATATATAGAGTATTAGAATTTGATAATATAATTATTTTCCAATTTATTAATTTAGATTAAGAAAATTTTTATTTATTATATTTAAATTAATTCAATAATAGTAAATCGATTGTGATTGAGAAAAAAAAATTACATCAGTTATAAATAAAGGAAAAGACTTACAGGAGGATACACTGGAGCATCATCTGTGAGCTTCTTCTTTGTTTTGGATTCACTTAAGGATTCTGGACAACCGTCTTTTTCACTGGAGGAATGGTCAGGTTGGAGTCAACTTCTTGCACTGTTTCTTGCTTCACCTGAGTTTTTAAAATGTTCGGATACCGTTTAAATTTCTTAATATAAAATGTAGATGTTTACCGCACTGGAGGGGTGTTTTTCTACAAAAAGTATCCTGTTCGCAGCGCCAGTTATATTTTTTAAGTAAAAATGCTGAATATAATATAATATAATATAAAGATAAGGTTCGTGTTAACAGGATGTTATACACGTGTTGAAATGTTTTTGCTGATTTTGACAAATGTAATATAATAAAAATAATCTAGTAAGTTTCCGTGAGAAATATCTAGTAAGCAGTTATATAGTTATTGTGTCCATATGACTCGCGCAATGCTCTCCCCTTCCTCCTATTTGACTAGACTCGTCCCCTCTGAGGGGTCCAGAAGGTCCCTCCCATTTTTTCCTTCACTTTTTCCATCGTCTTCATCTACCTATTTCCCTCCTTTACTACATCCTATCTTCCCTGGCTTATGTCCCCTTTCCCCACATACCCTACAAAGTAAGGCCTGCCGATAGTCTCTGGCCATGTGATCCTCAGTCTTACATAGCCAGCACTTACTCCTCTCCTTGACTCCCATCACCTTACACCCTGCTACTTTGTGCCCCTTCACCCCACATCCAAAGCATCTGCCCTCCTCTCTACCCTCTACAATAGTTACCCTGTTCCACCCCAATGTAATCCCCCTTTTCCCCAGTAAGGCTTCCGCTTTTTCCCATTCCGCCTTCACCACCGCCATTTTCATCCCGTTCCTCTCCCTTACCACCTTAATCACCTTTGTCTCTTTCCCAATCAATTTCTCTATTTTCACCCTCACCACTTCATATTTCATCCACGGGTCTAGCCCTACCATCTTTATGGTCTTTGTTCCCCTTCCCGCTTCCACCACCCTAGCTGCTGTCACCCTTTCCACCTCCTCCAGAATTCCCCTCACCTCAACCCCCTTCTTTGCCTCTATAACCACCTCCCTATTTCTTGAGACTCTGAGTCAATCCACCCACTCCCCTTTCATCTCCCCCAACCCCTTTTTAATCCTCTCGATCCCCTCCTGATCGACTTCTTCGATATCCCTCAGGATCATCGCCCCATTTCTACCCTCCTTTTCCCTTTCCCTATCTGTATAGATTGTTACCTCCGCCACCTCTCACCCACGCCACCATCTTTTTCATCACCTCCACCTCTACCTGCTCAAGCTTGTGGAGTCCAATGCTGTCCCCGCTCCCCACCTCCCCAAACGGCCGACTCATCAGCACGAACACCTTCTTCTCATCCCTACAATCTCCCTCCATCCGACAGATCAACTCCTCCGTCTTCACCCTTACCCCATAACTTTCCGTAGTGCGTACCTTCTTGACCCACTTCATTTCCTCTCCTTTCCCTCCTAGCATCGGGTACCTATCCCTAAACATCCTCTGTATCCCCTCCTCCATACCACTGTCTTCCTTGGTCACCCATACCACTTTTACCTTCTCATCTCCTATCAAAGGATTTCCCACCTTCACCTCTATTCCCTCCCCCTTTTTACCAACCCAGTCCCTATCTTTAACCTCCTTCCAACCTTCTCCGTCTCTTTGCCCCACCTCCCATCTTGTTTGCATTATCTCCATTATATCGTCCTCCCACCTCAAACTCTCCAATTCCTTGACCCGCCCCTCTGCCGCTGCCTTCTCCTACTCCAGCCTTTCCACACTCTCCTCCAGCCGCCTTACCATATCTTTCAATCTCTCTACACTCTCCATCTCTTCTTCCGTCCCATTATCCACTTCCTTCATTCCTTTATCCTTCAGTTTCCTCTTCTGTTCCTTGTCTTCCAAAGGCGATACCTCCTTTCTCTCCACCCCAGTATCACTCCTCCCGCTCGTCTCCCCCGCCTTATCAGGCGTTCGTTTTCTTTCCTCGACCTACCAAAAATTCCTCGCCTACCTTCTTCCATCACCACCTGTTCTATTTCTTCTTGTCCTTTATCCATATTACATCCCACGAGTAGCTAGGGAATTGATTGTCCACCACCACAGAGCTTGTGGTGGTAAGGCTGGTTACTCCAAGAGGTCACCAGGTATCCCGGAGGCACCGTTTCTGACTGACTCTCGCGCAGCCATTCATCCATTGCCACGGTAGCTAACAACGTAGATTACGGATTGTTTGATCGAGGTTTACTCCTCTAGGCTTTTTCTCAAGGTTGCCTCCGGACGCAGTGGCTTCCGTTACCTATGTAACCTTAAAAATTGAGCTGAAGCCCAAATAAGAATTTAGTTATAAAATTTAAATGATATTTAAAAAAAACAAGTGCACTATTATAAATTAATTTGTCTACTCGGTTACATAAGTTTCGGTTGCTCCGGTGACAACCTTAGGCCTTCGACGTCGCTCAGAACGGAGATAGGGGTGGATCCCTCTTATTGATCTTCCGGACAAAATAGTGGACAACTTGTGTGGGCGCCAACTGAGTTTTCCACTTTGGCCTAGCGCAACTAATTTCCCCCGATAACCCAGTAAAACAAGGGATGAAACTAAAAGGCATACCTCAGCTTATGTTCCTTATAATTACGAAATTAAAATAGTTAATACCCTTAAGGGGATGTAAATGCCCCCCACTTAAAAAAAATAGCGTGAGCATCTGTTACACATAAAAAAATAAATCAAATGATTAACAATTAAATTCCAACCTATACCAGTTAATTGACCTAGGTAGTGGGAAATTAATATGGCTGTTCGAGTGTACCAGTACAGATTAAATACAAACTTATTAATTATATTTTACCTGAAAAGTAGTGTAAAGTTTATAAAAAAACAATTTCATACAAGGCGACACCGTAGTCAAGGCGTTGGTATCAAGGCAGAGGCGCATGCGCAAGTGAATAAAATTATGAAAATTAGATTGTGAAAATTTACCCCAAAGTATTAATTTCCACCATTACAATTTCATAATAAAATAAATCGGTAAGGAACTACCTAACTACTGTATATACATGTTGGCGTAAAGCCTAAAATAAAAATAAAAATAAAAACCCCCGATACCGGGTTACCCTCAATGTGGCCTTCTTCAAGAAGTTGTTGAAAAGTAGCAGCAAACTGCAGAAGTCATCATTATCTATCCACCAGGTAGACTCCAAATGTCCCGAAGTGTGTATCTGGCCCCACAGGTGAAGTGTGTATCTGGCCCCACAGGTGAACCCTTAAAAATTAAAACAGGTGTCAGCTAAAAACTGAGCCTATACAGGAACAAATCCAACACCTCGACAAGTTAAGGTTGTCTCGACCTGTGCCAGAAGCTAATTTATAAGAATTTACAAGTAACGTACAAATCAAAATCAACCCCAAATTAACTGAATCAAACCCACAGAGTAGCCATAAGGCCTACTTACAATCAACAGTGTCAGCAACAGTATACTACACTGAATTTAAATCAAATAATAAGATTACGATAAGCATCTAAAATAAACACAGGGTAACAGAATAGACTGTCTTAATCAAAAATATACAATCAACAGGTAGTATTTTACCACCAACTGTTTTAACTACAAAAACTACAAATCTATGAGACATACCTTTTCCAAAAAGGGTCCAATACTCAAAATTTTCCTCTACTGAATGGCAACCAACTAATGAACCAGCAAAACCATGTGACACACCTCCAATTCCAAAACTTCAACATAGGCGGTTTCCTTTAAATAGTGGTAAATACATAGTGATGCGAAATCAGTAAGTAGAGAAAATACTTACAATCGTTTTAGTGCAATAAATCCCCTATAAGGGTTTGTGAAAACGGCTTCCAGAACAGGACGGAATTCTTCAACAATACGATCTCCCGTAGAACCAAAATACTAAACCGTATATTCCACAACTAATTCAGAACGAGAACCTATAAATACCAGCAGGGGATGACTACCCAGTCATTAACAAAATTCAGATTCTCGTTCGATGCACTTTTGGAAACCAACTATCAAGTAGGAGCACACACCAGAAAAGAAAAAGTGACTGACACATCTTCAACTTATACAGAATACTACCATAGAGAACCCTACCCGAAACATACATCCGAACTACACTGCTCACTACACCGAGCGTGTTCCGCACAGATCAAGTCATAAAGTGCTACACTTCCCTCTATGTAATCAATACGCATTCGCGAGTAAAACAGCCTACACTCCTGAGTAGCATCGATCAAACGCTCTAACAGTTCCCTAAAACGGAGCGACAACATTTGTCTTTGGACTCGTAAAGTCACAGAGTAAACGATCTATCTCTACCGACATCAGTGCGACAAACTAAGTTGTCTGTGGAATCTTCAAGTCACAGAGCATCGCCTAACATCCAGTACGACTACACTCAGCGACATGACGAACGAACGCTTTTATCCAAGACACGACTGTCACGGCCAATTGTCAATGTCACCCTACAAATAAACACTTGTGAACATTGGACAGAAATGATAAAGTCAATGTATTAGAACTTATTCAAATAAATTTGAACAATCATAGTACCACAATACACTCCTGCCAAAGTAAAGAAAGCAAGATCAAACACTCGGATTTAACAGACAAAACACATGGCGATAAACAGCTAATATATTTTAAGTAGATGTTAAGAATATATTCGAATGCCAACCTACACAGAAGATTTCTAAATAGTATGCCTTTACTCAAGCCAAAATATGGTAGATACATGAAGAAAATATACCTTTAACTCAAAAGTAAAGTATGTCTACATGGATCAATAAGTTTTATCCAACCTAATTACTATTTTAAATGTTTTAGACTTCAAGTCAAGGAGTCAGTAATTTATAACTGAACCCTAATAAACTTTAGCGTTTATCAAGCTGAAGCGGACAAAGTATTTGGACTACTGTGCCTACACCCCAAAGGTGATATAATCAAAGCCAGAAACAAAATCATTCACCCCTAATCTCTCATACAAGTTTTTGGAGGTGGGGTTTTCCACCCGACACGGCGCGTCCCAATGGCTCATAGGGTGTCTCCAGGGGGCGTGGTCAGTCAAGGGACTCGTGCTCTTCGAGTTGTAAGGGCCTCATGACCGACCAACCCTCGGGATAAGCAATAAATGAGGATCCAGTATAGGAACCCGAATAATTGCTCGCGGATCAAAAGGAATAGAGGAGTAAACCTCGATAAAAAACCAGCAACATAGGGGTAGGCAGCTATGTTGTGGTGTAGTGTAGGCAACGGAAGCCACTGCGTCCGGAGGCAACCGTGAGAAAAAGCCTAGAGGAGTAAACCTCGATCAAACAATCCGTAATCTACGTTGTTAGATACCGAGGCAATGGATGAATGGCTGCGCGAAAGTCAGTCAGAATCGGTGCCTCCGGGATACCTGGTGAACTCCCGGAGTAACCAGCCTTACCACCACAAGAGGGGCTCTGTGGTGGTGGACATTCAATTCCCTAGCTACTCATGGGATGGAATATGGAGAAAAAAGAAATAGAAATAGAACAGGAGGTGATGGGCGAAGGAAGGCAAGGAATTTTTTCTAAATCGAACAAAGTAAAACGAACGCCTGATAAGGCGGGGGAGACGAGAGGGTGGAGTGATACTGGAGTGAAGAGAAAGGAGGTATCGCCTCTGGAGGACAAGGAACAAAAGAGGGAACTGAAGGAGAAAGGAAAGAAGGAAGTGGAGAATGGGAAGGAAGAAGAGAGGGAAAGTGTAGAGAGATTGAAAGATAGAGGATTGAAGGTAAGGCGACTGGAGGAGAAGGTGGAAAGGCTGGAGGAAGAGAAGGCAGCGGCAGAGGGGCGGGTCAAGGAATTGGAGAGGTTGAGGAGGGAGAACGATAGAAAGGAGATAATGCAAACACGATGGGAGGTGGGGGCAAAGAGACTGGGAAAGATGGAAGGAGGTTAGAGATAGGGACTGGAATGGTAAAAAGGGGAAGGGAATAGAGGTCTTCACCTCTATTCCTGGGAAATCCAATATTAGGGGATGAAAAGGTAAAGGTGGTATGGGTGACCAAGGAAGACAGTGGAATGGAGAAGGGAATACAGAGGATGTTTAGGGATAGGTACCCGATGCTAGGAGGAAAAGTAGAGGAAATGGAGTGGGTCAAGGAGGTACGCACTACGGAAAGGAATGGAGTAAGGGTGAAGACGGAGGAGTTGATCAGTCGGATGGAGGGAGATTGTAGGGATGAGAAAAAGGTGTTTGAGCTGATGAGTCGACTGTTTGGAGAAGTGGGGAGCGGGGACAGCATTGGACTCCACAGGCTTGAGCAGGTAGAGGTGGTGGTGCTGAAGAAGATGGTGGCGTGGGTGAGAGGTGACGTAGAGGTGGCGGAGGTAACCATCTATACAGATGGGGAAAAGGAAAAGGAGGGTAGAAATGGGGCGATGATCCTGAGGGATATCGAAGAAGTCGATCAGGAGGGGATCGAGAGGATTAAGAAGGGGTTGGGGGAGATGAAAGGGGAGTGGGTGGATAGACTCAGAGTCTCAAGAAATAGGGAGGTGGTTATAGAGACAAAGAAGGGGGTTGAGGTGAGGGGAATTCTGGAGGAGGTGGAAAGGGTGACAGCAGCTAGGGTGGAGGAAGCGGGGAGCGGAACAAAAACCATTAAAATGGTAGTGATAGAACCGTGGATGGAAGATGAAAAGGTGAGGGGGAAAATAGAGAATTTGATTGGGAAAGGGACAACGGTGATTAAAGTGGAAAGGGAGAGGAACGGGATGAAAATGGCGGTGGTGAGGGCGGAATGGGAAAAAGCGGTAGCCTCATTGAAAAAAAGGAGATTAGATTGGGGTGGAACAGGGTAAATATTATAGAGGGTAGAGAGGATGACAGATGTTTTGGATGTGGGATAAAGGGCCATAAAGTAGCAGGGTGTAAGGTGGAGGTAGTCAAGGAGAGGAGTAAGTGCTGGCTTTGTAAGAGCGAGGATCCCATGGCGAGAGACTGTCGGCAGGCCTTCCTTTGTAGGGTATGTGCGGAAAGGGGACACAACCAGGGGAGATAGAATGTAGTAGGGGAAGGAAGAGAGTAGATGAAGACGATGAAAAACAGGAAGGAAAAAATGGGAGGGACCCTCTGGACCCCTCAGAGGGGACGAGTCTGGACGAGGAAGGGGAGTTCAGTGGGCAGGAAGAAGGAATGTAGGGGATGGTTGGAGGGTGCTGCAGATAAATTTAGGGAAATGCAGGATAGCGCATGATATATTGGATCAAGTGATTTTTAGGAGGGAAGTGGATGTGGTGTGTGGATCTGAGGTAAATTCTAGATAAGTGGGAAAGCAGGGATGGATTATGGATGATACAAGAGAGGCATGAATAAGAGTGGTGGGAGATGGACTGAGGGCGGATGAAGTGAGGAAAGAAAACGGATGGGTGGTAGTGCGAATGGGAGACATGGTGGTGTACAGTGTGTATATAAGCCCAAATGTCAGCCTGGAAGGATATGAGAGGAGCATCACAGGATTGGAGGACGATCTGAGAGTGTCAAAAAGGAAAAGGAGGATAATTAGGAGAATGGTGACAGGGGACTTCAATGCTAAGAATACTGCATGGGGGGGGGGGAAGAAAACGGATAGGAGAGGGGAGATCCTGGAGGAAGTGTTGACATCCAACGGGCTGGCGGTGCTGAATGATGGACTACTGTCTACTTTCGTGAGGGGTGACGGGGGTTCGTCATTCATTGATATAACAGCATGTGATGAATGGCTGGGGAAAAAAGTGAGTAGTTGGAAGGTGCTGGAGGATGAGGAAAGCTTAAGCTTACATAAGTATGTGGAGACGGATATAAGGAAAGGAAGAAAGGATTTATCGGGAGAGTGGGGATGGAGGTGGACGAAGGCCGAGGCAGAGAGTATGAGGAAGAAAGTAAGAGAGGAGATAGAAAGGGGACTTGGACATGATGTAGATGTATTGTACAATGTGATACAGGGCTGTAAAAGAGAGAGAAAGAGTGGTAATGGGCGTGAGCGGAGGTCTAATTACTGGTGGAATGAGGAAATAGAGGAGCTGCGAAGGAAGTGTAAGAAAGAACGAAGACGGATGTTGAGGGCAAGAGGAAGGATAAAGGGAAAAGGGGGATACAAAGAGAAGAAGAAGGAACTGGAGCGTAGGGTGGAGAGGGAAAAAAGAGGGAAATGGGAAGAGTTACTGAAAGACCTGGAAAACAATCCATGGGGAAAGGAGATAGCGGTGAAGAGGATGGGTGTAAATAGGAACGAAGTGCTAGAGGAAGATTGGGAGAAGGAGGTTATAGGCAAATTGTTCACAAGGGGAGAAGGAGTTGGAGGCAGGATTCGAGAAGTCCAGGATACTAGGGTGGTAGGGAAAATGAGGGGGATAAGGCCGGTAGAAAAGTGGGAAGTACAGGAGGGGGGAAGGAACATTAAGGTAAGGAAAGCCCCAGGGATAGATGGCCTGAGGGGTGATATAATGAAAAGGATGTTGGATGACAATGGGGAGTACTTCTGCGAGCTTTTCAACAGGGTGCTAAGGGAGGAAGAGTTTCCAGAAGGATGGAAGGTGGCTAGGGTGATACTACTTAAGAAGGCGGGTAGAGAGGGGAAGCGGGCGGGGGACTACAGACCCATCAGACTGCTGTGTGGTATGGGTAAATTGATGGAGGGGATGATAGAGGATAGGATTGAGGAGGAATTTGGTAGGAATGGGGGTTTTAGGGAAAACCAGCACGGGTTTACGAAGGGAAAATCATGCATCTCGGCGCTGGGCAGGGTAATGGGCTTGGTGGAAAGGGCTAGGGAGGGCAGCTGGAGAAACAAGAAATTGGCCCTACTCGTGTTCTTCGGCTTACTTATGGAATTGTTGTGGTCACTTCTAGACTACCAGAAATTTTCTGTAGTTACCTTTTTATGTTTTCTTTGGTCCAAGTAGGCTCCATGGAACTGAACACTTCTAAAAAGTTCGACAACTTAGACAATTATCAAATTTTCTCAAGCTCCATCCACAGTGGACGTTTTATAAAAAAAAATTTTTTTGTCGAATATTTCATGATACTATTTGAAGGTGAACGAATGATTTTATCAAAAAACTAAGTCAGCCAGTCGATTCCTCGTCCCAAAAAACGAATTTTCGGCATTTTTCATGTCACTAATTTTTTTTTACATTGAAAACTTTGAACAAAGATAAGGAATGGAAATATTTCGCTATTCAACATTTTAGTCTCTCTAAATTTTCTCCTGAATCGATTGGAGGTTAGTAGAACGTTCCAACTCTTGAATTGTAGGAGTTACTCGTTGTGTTATGAACCACAAATTTGTTTTTCAATAATTTGACTTTGACTATCTATAAAATGGAAACTCCTCAGGTTATGTTATTGTGAATTTTTTTCCAGTAGATATTTAGGTGGAAAAATCATTTCATCAAAAAGCTGGCCAGTCGATTTCTCGTCCCAATTTTCAACATTTTTCAAAATTTTTTGTCGTAAATTTTGAGCAAACGAATAGAAATATCTCGCGATTCAACATTTTCACAATAAAGTATTTTAATACCTGTAAATAACGATTGAAAATTCACTTGTATATGTGAAATTTTCTCCTGAATCGATTGGTGGTCACTAGAACTTTCTAACTGTTGAATTGTAGGAGTTACGCCTTGTGATTTGTTCCAGAATTTGGTTTTTTGGGTATTTTCAATAATTTTACTTTGAGGTTGGTTTACGTTATGGTGAAATTTTTCCCAGTAGATTGAGACTCAATATCCTCTCTAAAAAACCCAAACATTATGATGAAGTTTTAAAAAGTTATGTTAGTTCTTCGATTATTATTACTGGGTATTAGAAATTATTTCTTAGGCCCACAGGCAATATTTATGAAAAAATTGTTTATTATTCATACAAAAGTAGAATGTACATCTATTTTTTATTTTAGGTTTTAAAACTGAATGGCAACAGCTCGCACAAGCTCAATGTTGGGATTTTTAACGAAATGACAAATTTAACATTACTGGAATTGGCCAATAATTCATGGAAATATGACTGTTCAGCAGTGTATTTACAAAAGTTTTTAAAATCTCGTTACAAACAGGTAAATTGCAAACCCATAATTTTCAAATGAATCTTACAAACGTTCATGGTATTGTTAGCAAGAAATATTATAATAAATCTGTTCCAGGTAAATCCGAACGACGTTGTATGCCTCAAAGACCGAAAACTTCTTGTGGAAAAAACGGATCTTTGCAGCTACTCTCTAGCAATTAAGATGAGTTTTCTATTTTCCACAGTGTTATTACTGTTGATAGTAATTTTTCTGGGATTGTACATACACTACAGATTAAACATAAAAATTTGGTTATATTCCAAAAATTTATGCTTATGGTTTGTAACGGAAGAAGAATTAGACGAAGACAAAATATACGTCGTATTTATAAGTTTCGCATGACAAAATGAAAAATTTGTCACAGAGCATCTCCTACCAGTTCTAGAATCCGGTCCTGAAACCTTCTCCATCTGTATCCATTTCAGAGACTGGATAGCCGGGTCTACGATATTATCAAATATTAGTTATTCAGATTTAAATTCCAAAAGAATCCTTGTCATTCCATCTAATAATTTTCTGGATAGTGTCTGGAGTAAAAGGGGAATTTTGCTTAGCACATACCCAAGCTATAAAGGAAGGTAGAGCTAGATTGATAGTTATTAAATATGGAGATTTAGAAGAGCATGAATTATATGATGTTCTTAAGGCGTATCTTGATACAAATACTTATGTTGAGTGGGGAAAGCATTGGGGAAAGTTGAGGTTTGATGAGACTAAGTTGCTATTCAATGGATTTGGCTGTTGTTTTATATTTAAGTTCCCATTTAAAAATATTATTGTCACTTAATTTTAGTTAAATATATTGTGTGATATTATTTTTAGATATACTATAATAGCTTTGTTACATTTGTAAATAGTAGCTAGGTAATATTTGCATTTCTACAATCAATGTTAGATAACTAAGACAATGGGTAAAGTAAAGTAAAGTAAAGTAAAGTAAAGTAAGGTAAGGTGAGGTGAGGTGAGGTGAGGTGAGGTGAGGTGAGGTGAGGTGAGGTGAGGTGAGGTGAGGTGAGGTGAGGTGAGGTGAGGTGAGGTGAGGTGAGGTGAGGTGAGGTGAGGTGAGGTGAGGTGAGGTGAGGTGAGGTGAGGTGAGGTGAGGTGAGGTGAGGTGAGGTGAGGTGAGGTGAGGTGAGGTGAGGTGAGGTGAGGTGAGGTGAGGTGAGGTGAGGTGAGGTGAGGTGAGGTGAGGTGAGGTGAGGTGAGGTGAGGTGAGGTGAGGTGAGGTGAGGTGAGGTGAGGTGAGGTGAGGTGAGGTGAGGTGAGGTGAGGTGAGGTGAGGTGAGGTGAGGTGAGGTGAGGTGAGGTGAGGTGAGGTGAGGTGAGGTGAGGTGAGGTGAGGTGAGGTGAGGTGAGGTGAGGTGAGGTGAGGTGAGGTGAGGTGAGGTGAGGTGAGGTGAGGTGAGGTGAGGTGAGGTGAGGTGAGGTGAGGTGAGGTGAGGTGAGGTGAGGTGAGGTGAGGTGAGGTGAGGTGAGGTGAGGTGAGGTGAGGTGAGGTGAGGTGAGGTGAGGTGAGGTGAGGTGAGGTGAGGTGAGGTGAGGTGAGGTAAGGTAAAGTAAAGTGAAGTAAAGCGTTTAATAGTATTGAACTATTATTTTTTGACGTCTATAGATCACGCTTTACTAATATGACAATTATTTACAGGTAACTGTAATTAAGTAAATGCCTACAAAACCGAGATGGTTTTTTGTCGATATAGAATTTTGGTTTGTGATTAGATGTAGAGATGTCGCTTATATCGCACTCTTAGCATTTCCTTTACTGAGGCTAATGTATTGGTGTGGTATCAACGTAGTCTCTAGTCCAGGATTATGCTCTCGGAGCTTCTGGACGAATAGCATCTACCTTGTGCTGATGAGGCGCAAAAACGCCGAAAACGGTCTACAAGTGATGTTATTCCTTCTAATCGCAAACCAGAATGGTTGGTTCTATCTTAACAGATATACCAACCCCGTTTACTTTGGAAGTGTAATTAAATGTCTGTCGGGGCATATAGCCCGAGAAGTAGTTGTTGCTTCTTAGTGGACGGTCTGCTCTGTGGAAATTAATTTTTCTAATTTTGTAAAGCGTTCAATACCATTGAACTATTATTTTTTGACGTCTGATAAGGACTGCTGATCTCTTCACATAAACGGTACAACCAAGAGCACGAAAAGCATAAAGGCTGAGGTGTCGAGGATTCGAAGCCTGTGACTGGTGGTGCCGAGCTAATCAATCAATCTATCAATACTCGTAGAGGCAGGATGAACGATGTCAAGAGTACAAGTAAAACTAACTGCTCAACTCTGATATGGATGCTAGAACCTTAGGGCATTAAAGGATATGGAGAAGCAGATGGACTCACGCTAATCAGGATATGGGGAATTAGAGGAAAAGTAAGTTTTGAAATTGGTTAAAGGAACTTATTAAAAAGCACGTTGTAAATTTGATACATTTATTTTCAAAACATACAATATTTGAAAGTTAATATTATTTTGAAATTAAGTAATGTAAATATAATAATGATCATATCAACAGAAAAACAAATTTATTTACATATAAAATGATTGTCAAAATATCAGTTTTCAATTAGTAAACATTAAAATTATTGAAATAAGTCAATATTAGGCACTGTTTTTGGCCACTTTCTGTACATTTTTGTAGATAAAAATTTAATACAAAATATCGAAATTTCCATTCAATGATTGCATGTGAGGTGAAAGCAATAAAAATCTCACCCTCATAATTTATAAAGATACTTGTTATTAGATTTTTACATAATAAAAAATGGGTAAAGAGGATGTCTACCTGTCAAAAACCTATCGCTTTTCAAGATTAAATACTCATAAATAACATAACAGAAGTCACAAATATCAAAAATGAGAAACAGTGTTCGACGAGAATAATAAATATCCAATCTACCTGTCACAGAAGTTTTCATGAATAAATTATACCTACGTATTTATTTCAAACCTAAAATTGTAAAAAAGCTTTTTCGTGCTTTCCTGAAACAATATTAACGTGATTATTGGCCCGATTAACCAGATTACCACCCTTGGAACAGGGAAAACGACCGTATTTGCCCCGGCGTGAAATTAGCTTCTGTTAACCCTGAAGAGAAAAATTTAAACTTGAAAATTAAATTTACTGCTTGGAAGAAAGCTGAGATAATCGTTTGGTTGGATAACCACAACATCGTATACGAGGAGCATTCCGTAAAACAAGAATTATTACGAATTGTAAGACTGCACAAATCGACATTACAAAAATATGTAATTGACGAAATGACGTTAGAACGTGCTACGATTACCATCATACCACTGCGAACTCAATGCTATTGAACTTATATGGGCAAGTAAAGGGTGACGTAGCACGAAACAATGAAACTTATAAATTGGATGACCTACATCAATAACTGCAAAACTCTTTGTCAAAAGTGTCTGCAGAGAACTGGAAAAAAGCTGTGAATCATACGCATAAAGAAGAACAGAAGATGTGGCAACTGGACAATATCATGGATGGAACCGTTGAATCTATAATAATTAATAATGGAGTTGAAGATTCGTCAGATTCTGATGAAATGGAATTTCGATTAGGTACATCATCTGCAAGTTTTTAACAAATCAGCCCTCTTTAGGGCTTCAAATCATTCTCATATGTAGAACTTACTGATTAATTAATCAAATTGAATATTCTAGGATTTCCGTTTCATATCGTTCCGTTATATCATATCGTCCAATAAGCTAACTGCCCATGCTGTCGAAGGTCCTTGAAAGATTACTACTACAAAAAATGAACTCAGACCCAAACACCGAGGAATGGATATCCAAACGTGGCCGAGCAAATGGAAAATTAAGACAAACGAAACAAAATCCTCTCAAGTGACCTTCGTCCTAAGAAAAGACCAGTGCCCTCCGGTTTATATGAACAAGGTACAATTACCACAAATACTTAGGCATACACCTAGGCCCAAGGCTCACATGGAAAGACCATATCATTAAAAAATGCAAAGTAAAAGATCTATACTGGCTAATTGGTAGAAAATCCATCTTAACACTCGAAAACAAGGTTCTACTCTATAAAGCTACAATCAAGCCAATCTGGATGTATGGTATCGAGCTCTGGGGTTGTGCTAATAAATCAAATATAGCCATTATGCAGAGAAGCTAGTCCAAAATACTCCGCATGATAGCTGATGCAATGGTATGTGTCGAACCTAACCATACATAAAGACTTAAACGTCATAAAAGAACGAAGTACGAAACAAGAACGACTGGCTAACCATGAAAACACGTTACTCCATCCACTTTTAGAACCGCAAGATGGTAGAAGACTAAAAATAAATTGGCCAGCAGACCTACAAAACGGATAAAGAGGACTTGTCGTTGGAGAAGACCTCATCGCGCCATAGTAGAGCTTACATGCTCTGAAGCAATCCCTTTAGCTTAAAAAACCGTATATGTTTTGATTGTTAATAAAGTAAAATAAAAAAATATTCATTTTCCATAATGTTCAAGCTGAAATTGCGAGTCTACTTTAGTTAATTCAAAATGATTGCTAAAAGAGCAAAAAAGGGACTTTGGGAAACATCAATAAACTAATGTTCATCATTTTAGACTGTCACCTCTAAGATATAGATTCATTTATACCGGGTGATTCAATAAGGGTAACGAGGTACACTATTGAGGAATATTTTGTAAAAAATCCAATTATATTTTGTGAGTAATAGATTGAGCCACCTAGCGAAAAACTATGGACTCGAAAACATTTTAATCATTTTTTAGGGCTGATTTTCTCATCCAAAATTTTTCCCCAAACTCTAGGACATACGGTTTCCGAGATATGTTACCTGTTACCATTATTGAATCACCCGGTACAGTATCTAGGCGACACCAGATCAGATCTATACTGTTCTGGCACTGCCTTCAAAAACTCTTAGCCCTGGCAAACCAGAGTGACAGTAAGTGGTTCCTGGGGAACAAAGGTATTGTGGGCAAGGGTCTGAAACTGCATTCACTAGTCCTGAACCAGTATTTGGAATATCAAAATCTGCTCCACGTGGTTGTACATCTTGGTGGATCCAAACAAAACATCAGAGATACTGGTCAAAAATCCCTCGGAGTCGCTGACAAACGAAATATTAAACCTCAGCAAAGACCAGAAAAGAAAAGTGTCTCATTGAAGATATAGACTCCTTGGACTAGAGGCCAAGGGAAGATTTCTCCAAGAAAGACCTAGTGAAAAGACTGTTGAGCCTGATAAGGACTGCTGATCTCTTCACATAAACGGTACAACCAAGAGCACGAAAAGCCTAAAGGCTGAGGTGTCGAGGATTCGAAGCCTGTGACTGGTGGTGCCGAGCTAATCAATCAATCTATCAATACTCGTGGAGGCAGGATGAACGATGTCAAGAGTACAAGTAAAACTAACTGCTCAACTCTGATATGGATGCTAGAGCCTTAGTGCATTAAAGGATATGGGGAAGCAGATGGACTCACGCTAATCAGGATATGGGGAATTAGAGGAAAAGTAAGTTTTGAAATTGGTTAAAGGAACTTATTAAAAAGCACGTTGTAAATTTGATACATTTATTTTCAAAACATACAATATTTGAATGTTAATATTATTTTGAAATTAAGTAATGTAAATATAATAATGATCATATCAACATAAAAACAAATTTATTTACATATAAAATTATTGTTAAAATATCAGCTTTCAATTAGTAAACCTTAAAATTATTGAAATAAGTCAATATTAGGCACTTTCTGTACATTTTTGTAGATAAAAATTTATTACGAAATATCGAACTATCCATTCAATGATTTCATGTGAGGTAAAAGCAATAAAAATCTCACCCTCATAAAGATAGTTGTATTATCTTACATAATAAAAAATGGGTAAAGAGGATGTCTACCTGTCAAAAACCTATCCCTTTTCAGGATTAAATACTCATAAAATAACATAACAGAAGTCACAAATATCAAAAATGAGAAACAGTGTTCGACGAGAATAATAAATATCCAAACTACCTGTCACAGAAGTTTTCATGAATAAATTATACCTACGTATTTATTTCAAACCTAAAATTGTAAAAAAGCTTTTTCGTGCTTTCCTGAAACAATATTAACGTGATTATTGGCCCAATTAACCAGATTACCACCCTTGGAACAGGGAAAACGACCGTAGTTGTCCCGGCGTGAAATTAGCTTGGAAAACATTCTGTTGACCCTTAAGAGAAAAATTTAAACTTGAAAATTAAATCTACAACAATAATCTTGCAACGAATACAACTTGAAGTAAATAAAGTCAGTGGAATAGGAATAGGAAATTTAATGCTTAAGACGAAGAAAAAGAAGAGAAGCCACTAGATATATGGGAGAGAAAAATACTGAGAAGAATATATGGGGAGAGGGGAAAGTGGATAAGAACCTCATGGGATTAATGAAAGTCCTCCGATATCAAGGTCGTAACATATAAAATACTTGGGGTACAGGAGAGACCAAAGAAGTACTTAGAAGAGGAACTGGATGTAAAAGCAAAAGCGGTGGACCAAAAAACAAATGGAAAGAGGCAGAAGAAAGGGACCTAGAGCTGTTAAATGCAGATGGGAAGAGGTGGGAAAAACAAAAGAGAATGGTGGAAAATTTCCAACCAAGCCTTAGGCATCCATGGTCTATAGAGCTTAATACAAGAGATGGATTTTATAACGTGAGAAATACAGAAAAATGGCATGGAAGTAACAGCAATGTATTGAGGACAATTTAAGACCAAACCCTAAAGAAACAGGGGTATATAGTACGTTTAAAAATCTTCTGGAATGCTGGAAAGATGTAGCATAATCGGAGCAGCATTTCTAGGTAATTAAGAAATGCTAGAAAGTGAAAAACTAGAAGAAAGAAACTAGGGAAAGAAAATAACTGGTGGATAATGGAATAGAAAAAAAAACTGAGATGATTTCATCTTGTCAAGTATAGCAGAAATATATATATTATTAGGAGAAGAGTTGTACCTCCAGGAAAATAATACAATTATTTTATAAAGAAGATAAACGAATTACAAATAGTCAGCATGATATCCATTTTATATGGTTTCTGTCTAAATTTGTTTCACCTTGTTAAAAAAAATATGTAATTGTCATACATAATAAAACATGTACAAATTATAAAAGCTGATTAATGTAATCACAGTAATAAATATATATACAATATTAACTTTTGCTATACAGAGTGTTTTAAAATATCAGAAAACGTTTGTGATATTTTAAAACTTTAAAGAAGTCAATGAAATGAAGAAAAATAATAGAATAACTTGGACGAACACATTCATTAAAATATAGAGAGAGCTTATATGACATCTTCATCGTTATCGTCTTTAACTAAAGTGTCTGTTTTTTTGTCGTTTGCTGTGTTATCAATAATAGTAATTGCATAATTTATATCACCTTTATCATCACAAAAGTCTTTAATGAACTCATGATTACTTGAAACGTACTTTTTCCCAATAAATTTACTGTTATCATCTTTCAAATAATAACATGGTCCCATGAGACTAATCACCTCCACATTTGTATTAGTCATAAAAAGAGAAATTTTAAAAGAATATTCACGTAGCTTTGTAGGTTTACTTATGACGTATACAGCAAATCTTAAAGCACCGGTGTCTTCACTAAGGTCCCAAGAACACCTGAAAACTGTGTCGAATATGTACAGCAAGATAAAATAGTTTCTGTTAACTGTTTGTAAGAAATTTGTCACTTTTAATTTCTGTTCGTTTTGGAAAAAAAGGTTTTCCGTGTGGAGATTACGGCAGTGATCCAGAATTTCGGATCTTGAACCTCGCCATTCGCACTCATTAAATCTGTAAAGTAAGATGATTTCTGTGTAAATTTTATCAAATCATCAATAAGGGTAACTAGGTACCATATCTCGGAAGCCATATGTCCTAGAGTTTGGGGAAAAAGTTTTATGAGAAAATCGGCCCTAAAAAATTATTAAAAATGTTTTTTAGACCATAGTTCTTCGCTAGGTGGCGCAATATGTCACTCACAAAATATAATTGGATTTTTTACAAAATATTCTTCAATTTGGGTTGGTGAAAAATATCAACTTCAAAAACTACCGTCCTTATTCTACAACTTTTGTCTAATTTCTGTATTACCTATTCTGAAGTGGTGGGGAAAGTGTTCTTTCGTTGACATGAAAAAGTCCGAGATATGGTACCTCGTTACCCTTATTGAATCACCCGGTACAGTCTCTAGGCAACACCAGATCAGATCTAGACTGTTCTGGCACGTTACCCTTATTGAATCACAATGTGAACGAGACATAGTCCATAGGTAGTAAGTTTTAAAATTGACACACTGTATAAAATTATACTAACCTTAAAGGACATAAAGCAGGAGAAAATTCACAATATTCCTGATGTAATGTCATGACATCGCCTTTTCCTTCGAAGGCGCATCCTAAAAAGTATTAAAACTTATAACACTATTTATTCCTTCAACAAATCAAAAGTTTCTTAATATATCGCTAGTTACAATGAGATTTTATATACGAAGTGTATAAAGTTCCTTGTTCAAATAAGTTATTGAAAAATCTCAAATGTACTTACCCAGCTCACAAAATTTACAGGGAAATGTTAGCGATGCGTGGATCTGCTCCAGAATTATACATCTATAGGGACTTTTGTTGGCTCGACATAGAGCGCAATTTTTGAGCTTTTCAAAACAGCTGCTGCAATAACTGTGTCCAGATAGACAGAGTCTGATTGGAGGAACCATGTATTTGAAGCAAACCGGGCACTCAAATTTGCTAATGAGATTATCCACGCACGAATTCTCCATGTTTTAGTTGAAAATTAATATAGAAAATTAGGTTGAAAATGCTGAAATTTATAAGTTAAAATTATTTTTTGGCTTGTCTTATAAAATAAAAAGGAGACTTCATCATAATAATATCTTAAGAGGAAAGATCAAAGTTGAAGGAAAGTTTGATGATCTAGGAGAGTAAAGACAAAAATTGCAAAGAGGAAGACCTGGTAAACATGTTTTATATTTATATATATATATATATATATATATATATATATATATATATATATATATATATAATATATATATATAAAAGGATTTTCCTGGAAATGGCATTCATATCTCAGGAAGATAATTGCTTAAATAAAAGAACAGATATTCAAAAACTTAGTGCAATTTATTTCTATTTATTATCTTTTGACAAACAAACAAAAAATTCAAATATTGAAAATGAGAATTCTGTTACTTTTAATTAGCTTACCAACTATTATTTCATTTGCTAATATACTAAACATACTTAAAGACACTTCTATGACTACGAAAAATTAACATCGATGTCGTAATGTCAATTTTGAAAGTTTTATTTTTTATTTAATTTCTTTGAGAAAGAAAATTATATAACATGTTTTTTCTCCATTTTATACATATTTATAGATATTGTGAATAACCTCACTTAGTTGTAAGTAATTAATGTTTTTACTTTTAAACTAATTTATTTTTATTTTAAAATATCTATAAATGTACCTATCTTTTGTAGTTCTTTGACAATGGTTTTAATAAATTATCGAAAGCTCAAAACAAACTGAAGAGTTCACTTTTTCACATTGCCGCATCTCCCACAATAAGTTTGACATATATATATATATATATATATATATATATATATATATATATATATATATATATATATATATATATATATATATATAAAACCAGAAATATTGGGGAAACGGCAAGTTTATAAAAGTGAACTCTTCTTAATAATTTAACAAGCTTTCGGAAACTTTTATTTCCATTATCAAGTTACAGTAAATTGAGGATTGATATAAAATGGTAAATATATATTAAATGCTAAAATTGGTATTTGAATTTTTTAAAAAATATTGAAATATTGTCATTATGGATAAACAATTTCATTTTTTTCTTTCTAATAAGTTATAAAAATTATGTCAAAAAATGGAGAGTGTAGGTTATGATAATGTCAAATTATTATAAAACTTTTTTTTTAAATTAATTTTTGATTAAGAATTGAAATTTGAAATCTTATTATTGTCATATTGACAATATTTCAATATTTTTAAAAAAATTCAAATACCAATTTTAGCATTTAATATATATTTACCATTTTATATCAATCCTCAATTTACTGTAACTTGATAATGGAAATAAAAGTTTCCGAAAGCTTGTTAAATTAGTAAGAAGAGTTCACTTTTATAAACTTGCCGTTTCCCCAATATTTCTGGTTTTATACCTAATTAGTCGGCAAAGACTATCCTATATATATATATATATATATATATATATATATATATATATATATATATATATATATATATATATAATCTTAAAGCCCTCCTATCATTTAGTGGTGTAGGGCGTGTTTCAGTTACTTTTCCTTCACGAATTTTTTCAATTCTTCCCTATTTTGAGCTAAGTCCTTTGCTTCTTTCCAGCTTCTTCCTGTTTAATCCAATAATCCAACTATTACCTTATTCCTAGTTTTTCTTGGTCTGCCTCTTTTTTTATTTTTCCCAATTTTTGCTTTCCATACAGTCTTAACCGGTCTTCCTTCACCCATACTGTGTAAATTGTCACGTTTTTCCTCTCTCATAAAATGATTACCGACGTCACTATGACACCCAGGGCTTCAGTATCTCCTAGATTTCCTCGGGCGCCAGATTTTTGGGATGGTTTACTCCACCGAACTCTCGAAAATGCAGCGGCAAGAGTTACCAGAGCAGCAACAGATGGAGCTCAAGTAATTCCAGGGGTCTGTTGTTCTTGACCTCGACGTAACACGTAGTGGGAAACGGGCTTTAATTGTTTACCACTATCGGGAAATGAAACTACCAGTTGCTTGAGAAATTATAAATTTTTATTTCAACTTCGAAATAATTTACTTTATAGATATAAATTCAGAAGCAATATGTTTAAATAACTAAATGTGTCAAAAAAAATAATAGTCCAATACTATTAAACGCTTTACAAAATTAGAAAAATGAATTTCCAAAGAGCAGACCGTCCACTAAGAAGCAACAACTACTTCTCGGGCTATAAGCCCCGACAGACATTGAATTACACTTCTAAAGTAAACGGGGTTGGTATATCTGTTAAGATAGAACCAACCATTCTGGATTCGATTAGAAGGAATAACATCACTTGTGGACCGGTTTCGGCGTATTAGCACCTCATGAGCACAACAAGTGATGTTATTTCTTCTAATCGCAAACCAGAATGGTTGGTTCTATCTTAACAGATATACCAACCCCGTTTACTTTAGAAGTGTAATTCAATGTCTGTCGGGGCATATAGCCCGAGAAGTAGTTGTTGCTTCTTAGTGGACGGTCTGCTCTTTGGAAATTCATTTTTCTAATTTTGTAAAGCGTTTAATAGTATTGAACTATTATTTTTTGACGTCTATAGATCACGCTTTACTAATACGACAATTATTTACAGTGATGAAATAAAACAATTTAATTTGTTTAAATCTTCATTTTTATTCAACGTTAGTTCAAAATAAAAATGAAGATTTAAACAAATTAAATTGTTTTATTTCATCATCAGTATGGATCTTCATCAAGTAAAAGCCTCATCTATTCAATTATTTACAGGTAACTGTAATTAAGTAAATAACTAAATGTGTATTAAAATCAAACAGTGTCTACAATAACTAACTAAGTTATTACTCAAACCAAAAAGCAACACACCAAGCAATAAATATTTTAATTTGTTTTACAAGATACGCAAAAGCTAAGGTGCAAGGCTTTACTAGTATGTCTAGATGCGGGTGAAAATGGTGAAACTTAACTAGCGGTCAGATGAAAAATACACAGAGAAAGCATTATTAAGGCACTAGCAGGGTTTAACGAAGCGTTTCTTATTATTTGTGTACCGGTTTAAACAAAACAAAGGTAATTTATAAACTACCCTCGGTTACCGATACTCTGTACTGAACACTCAAAAAAAGGAAATTTTATCAACTCGCCTGGAAACCTCCCGAATTTTGTACCTGCTTTGGCAGCGTACATGTACGAAATTATTCTAGGTTATCACGGTTAACCTGTCTTTTTAAGATTGACGTTACCACGGCCGTTGGTGCTAAATCAACTACTTGAATAAAAGTTAGACGACAGAATCCGAAAACTTCTCCTTTGTGATCCTGCTTATGCAGCGAACACGCGTTAGATTATTTCGCTCAACGCCTTGGAAAACCCTTGAAGTTTTGCACCTGCTGAGGCAGCGTACACGTACGAGACTATTCCAAGTTGTCTTTGATCAAATATCCTTGTATATTAAAACGAATTGTTTCCTTCGGCCGGGTTTCTTTCCAATATTTTCAGAGTTTCGGAATTGTACACAAATACGCAGAAAAAACTTTACTAAAATTAAACAAGCAATAAGCAAAAATAAATTCTATCAATGTTAAATCAAAAGAATCCTGTCACAAGTGAATTTATATCGGAAATAATTATTTACAACAAAATTTTTAAATTCGCTTACCTCGTGCACGAAAATCAGTCAGAGAACGGTCGGTCGGATAACAACGGCTGGAACTAAAACGGCCCAAAAGAGATCGGAAGAAAAAAAGTCATTTTGTCTCGCTCCCCCGTTTTATCCATTTTTCTCTCGACCCCACTCAGGAGGTCTCCTACTTAAAAATCTTAAGTAATGCGCGGACTGATTTGCGCGAACGGTACCGTAAATAATATAGGTATATTTTTACAATATACTGGATGTTTTGAAAGTGATACACATATACCAAAATAAATATTAATACTCTAATATAATAACTAGACACGACACAGCGGTAATCTTAATAATAAAAAAACTGAAATATATACTATAGGATATCGGGAAAATAGTAACAACGTTACAAAATGTCCCCACCATTGTAGTTGTCTTTCTTCTATAAAGTCTAAGGTTGATTGTAATCCAAGGTCTTTTCTTATATCTGTTTTTCATTCTATCTTCTTTTGTTACACGTTTTACTCTTCATCTCTGTCCCCCTCATATTTCACATCCATATGTAAGTATTGATCGATATATTGTTTTTAATAATTTTAATTTCGTATCTTTAGATATATCTTCCTTCCTTATAAATTTGGTAGGTATTCATGGCATAGAAAAATTTGTTAGTTTTAACTATATATATCTGCTTCTTGTGTTCCGTATTCGTCTATTTTTGTTCCAAGGTACTGGAAATGTTCAACTCCATTTTGTCTGTATCTGTTTTAAAATAAAAGACTTACAATTAAACATACATCTCACCTTTTGCATTAACTATATTGGCTTCGATACACTTCTTAAACAGAATTTTCTGATTGGAAAAAAATCTATCCATATTGTATATAGAAGGAATGAAATTGTTATAATTGGTACCTACCAATACGTATTAGATACTACATCCATGTATTTCTTTCCAGATATTACAAATTGAAAAAATGTCCTGTAAATAGATACTAAATAATAAAAAATATATAGATTCATGATTTATCAAATTTTAATACATAAAAGCGTTTGGTAAGTCTTGGACTAAAAATAGCGAAATACGCTACTGTCAACATTTAAGAAATCTTTTTCCAAATATGTAATAGGTACATACAAACTTTTATGTCATACTAGTTCGTTATTGCAATCCAATCTCAATACAAATCAGGTTTGAATAAATAACATTGCCATTTTATCATAGTAGACACTATCGTTGCTAGGTGAATGTTGACAAACGTAAATGTCATAAAATCACAATAATTTTTATGTGTCAAAGTTAGAATTATTTCTCTTCATGCCCGCACGGGCAGTACGACATGAGATAGTTGGTAACTAAGCAATAAAAACACAATAATGAACTAGTATGACATAAAAAATATTTTATCATTATGCTCGTAACAACAGATGTACATATTGAGAGAATAAGTATAAACATTAAAATTAGAACCAAAAAGACATGACAATTTTGCAAGTATGTACAAAAATAAGTGGAGCTCATTTATTTACGGTTGATATTGTACTATTTACTCAAACCTTGTTTACCCAAAGGTGAATAATAGAAAGAAGAAAATTAGGTCATTGTATACAACAGGTCCTTTTGGATTTCACAATAAAAAATTGTACTCACACTATATATTTTTCAATAATTTTCCTTGCCCTTTTCGATAAATTAACCAATGATCTGTTTTAAAAAGTCCTATTATAATTGCGATGTTGTCAGATTGTCAGGATAATCTTATTTTTAATAATTTTCTCTCTTGAGGTTACCCTACTAATTTTTAATTTCTTGATTGAAAAATATTATAATTTAATACCAAATGTCAAGTTGAATTCAGGTGCGCTGACTGAAACTTGCACAACAATTTTCTGGAAACATTGACTCAAAATACCATAAGGACCTGTTGTATACAATTACCGAAAATTGTTTTTTATTGTTACAAAAAAACTTTTTTCAAAACAAAAAATTTTATATATTAAATTACCTAATAATTTGTTGCATTGGTCTTATTAATCTTATATTCGAAATAACATAACATATGGAATGTATAATAGGAATCATAAGCATTAAAATATATACCAGTAGACAAGCAAACATTTTGTCACACCATTAAAAACTAAAATATACCTTCATGTTCAAAAAACGGATACCAAATAATGTTTATTTTAAAAATTTCGAGTTCTTCAAAAAATTACTTAAAAAAAACTGACTACAACTATAGGTTGATATGAGTTTGTAGTACAGTAAATTTTTAAATGAATATTTGATATCGGAATGTTGATCTAATAGTACAGTTGTTATTTAAACACAATCTGTCTTTTGCTTTTTCTGTGCTTTTAGAACTACTTACTGTGGATAGATGCCAAGGAGAGGGGTTGAAACCCTTTTGGGACATTATATTGAAAATGCAAACAAATTGGACCATTGGAAAAATATAGTAGGACTGAGATGAATATAAAACCAGATGACAAAGAAGACCAGAAGCAAAGTTACTCACTATTCTTTTTGTTAATTATTTTGGGAAATTAAACCACAATCTTGCTGCAAATATCAGATATCCTGTGAATGCGACAAAACGTCTAGACCATTGAAAATCCGAATAAAAGAACACAAAAAGTATATTAAAGATAGGGAGTTCTTTAAGTCAGATATTTGCAAACACTCTTGGGAAGAGCGGCATCATATTCAATGGAATTCGGCGCACATAATATTGAAAGAGCCCAATAGTGAAAGACCAAAAATTAAAGAAAGTGCTTTAATACAACTAAATGCTGATAAATCTGTAGCTAGGTATTTCAGCCTAATATAGTCAAAGGACTATGCTTCCATCTTATGGAAAATAAAAGACCACTCAAATGCGGATATTTTGATACCAACTTATTCGTCTTGAAAAATAGAACATTTGATAACATTGCGCCAATGTTGTAATTTAATTAATAAACCCACAATTAATGATATTATTTTTAAAATCGCTTACGGAGATTGTATGAGTAAGACAGAGAGAAAATAAGTAAATAGACATGTATTACAGATTCCACGAAGTAAAGTTATCAGCGGTGATAAGAAATGAATAAATAAAACCAGACAGGGTTGAACTGACCTAATTTTATCAGTTAATTTTTATATTTTGTTTTTTCTTTGTAGTATTTTGTAGTGTATTTGTTGGCATCGGTAACTCTTTAAAAAAAATAGGATAGGGATGCGGAAAAGATTTTTTTATATGGAAGATGTTAAATGTGTGTAGGTAATGAGCCCGACGTAAAGGGTGATAATAAAAGATAATGTATAATTATTAGAGTATCCCCTTTTACGCGCTCCACCTTCCCCCCACAGGCAGTGCCTGAGGACCTCATTACCTTCTATCCGCGAAGTGTAGCTGAAAACAAAATTTTTATTGGCCTAAGCCGGTTTTTATATTTTTTTGGTAGCTAAAGTCGCCTTTTTGCTTTATTAAATTTTTTTGATGGCCGAAGCCGGGTTTTGTTTAATTTTTTTGATAGCCGAAGCCAGGTTTTGTTTAATTTTTGTATTTTTTTGATAGCCGAAGCCGGTTTTTGTGTTATATATATTTTGATGGCGATGAGTGTTTTCCCTTGCGTGACATAAAAAGCACTGTTAACTGAAATCTATTTTGCATCATTATATTTCTTCATGATTAGGTATAGTTCGATCAGCAGCGTCAACTACAGTCAACCAGTCTACCTGTTCCATAATTAGGATACGTTAAGCCGACACTCGAGTTCCCGTCAGGGTGAAAACTGACCTGTCTAAAAGGTGTTTATGGTAATTATTACGGTAAATTCTCTGAATCATCTGATATCTAGCTATGTATTTATTGCATATTGTAATAAGTGAACAGTAAAAGTTTTAAGGGAGGTCCGTTTTCAGATGTATGAAATAAGAAATAGTTATAAATGTCTTATGTTTGGCACTATTACACGATATTATTTTATATGATATCATTATTGGAATAAAATACGGAATTTTAATTCTACAATTTTATTGCGTACTACTACTGAACTGAGTCATAAATACATACATGTACAGAAGCTGACCTAACATATAACCTAACCAGAAAGGGTTTGCCCTTTTCACTTAGTATTACTTCAAGCATTTTGTGTATCACTATAGCGTACGACAACAAACGTTCGGAAATATGTATATTAATAAACTGCCGTTTCGAAAATGACAACTTAATATAATAGAAAATATAATAGAAAAATATATTCATAGCAATTAGTACTGACAGACCCTCTAGCCACCCCAATAGATTATTCAACTTTTTCATTAGAATTCAGGATTACGAATAGGTATTACGATTTACTGGAATTTTCAAAACTATTTAGTTTACCTGTAAGCGGATTGAATAAACTGGACGGCAATTCGAGTGCGGGATTAAGATACCTGCAAGTGTCGGACGGGAACTCATGTGTATTATATAGTCATTAAGAATCCTGACGGAAATTCGTTTGTACCGGAATTGTTTACGAAATACGTGTCGGTCAGTTATCAAATGTACCTATTATAATTTTACTATTATAATATAGAAAACGTTATAATAAACTGCTATTACAAAATGACAAACTTATGTAAAGATGTTAGATTGTCAATTGAGAGATGTACCTTTTTTACATAATTTGATTGCAATCTATCATATCTTTATACAACTGAAAAATATAATCCTATTATTTTGTTTCAACGAAACTGGTATTCATCGTATTTACAACTATATTCACAAGTCCGACTCTGTTTCACCGCAGCAGGTGGAGTCCTATTGAATGGTTAGATTTTGTAATCGAATCGAAAATTTCTGACCAATAAACTGATTTTGTGGGTTTATTAATTAAATTACAACATTGGCGCAATGTTATCATATGTTCTATTTTTCAAGACGAATAAGTTGGTATCAAAATATCCGCATTTGAGTGGTCTTTTATTTTCCATAAGATGGAAGCATAGTCCTTTGGTTACCTATGTTAGAAAGAGAAATTTCCAATAATCAATTACCTGCGTTATCAGTATAGTATCATAAGCTTTTATCCAGGTTTTCTTATGATTTATCATTGGAATTGCTGTTAATCAATACACAAAATCACGAAACTGATTTAGTCATATTTAAAACAAAAATAATCATGTCACAAAAAAAGTAACTGTTATATTTATAACAAATCCACAATGTTATATTTATAACATTGTGGCGACGAGGATTTACAAAAATGAACCACGAACAATTCCACGAATTTCTAGAACAGCAGCATACAACAACAAATGACACAATTGATACAACTGCTAGTATAGAAAATACCTTCTGCATCATCATATAGTAACAAAGAACTTTTACAACATTTCCGAAATAAGCAAAAAAGCGCTATCCTTAATAAAACCATCCCTGGAGAGTGCACTTCACTGTATCCCATTCCTAGTAGACTATATTATTGTTTTTAAAATGTCATACAAAAAATATTTTTTTCTGTGACGGGAAAAAAACATTTTATCACTGATGTCAGGTAACAAAATATCACTTTTTATGAAATTACTTTATTCCCCGGGAAAAAAGTGAGTACTTTTTTTTCGTATATATATATATATATACAAATATACACATAAGTAATGGTAGATATTTAATTTTAGAATATTTTATTAAACAAAAGTTACTTTTCCTTTACATCAAAAGCTCGATCAAAAGTACAATTATTAAATCTGCATTGCGTGAATGTCATGTTCCTTGAACTATTTGGTGCAACAGTCGAATTTTCTTGCGTTGAAATTATATTTTCTTCTGTCATGGTCACAACTGCAGTTGATGTACCTGGTCGCAAATCACGTGTTATTCCAGCACTGCCACACGTTCTAAACACTTTGTTAGATATTTTTGTCATGTGTGCTACCAATTCATCAACATACCATCAGCGACCATTGATGACTTCCAGCCGCCATGTTTCTTTAGAGTGATCAAGTCTCCCAGATTCGACTAAAAGTGTAGCAGACGATCTGCAGACCTGTATATGAGCTAGCATTTTCAAGTTAAAGAAAATAAGCTATTATTTCAGGTATCTTATAAAAATGATTTTTACCCACGACCTGATTGATACATTTCCCATTGCGATATGCATAAAACAGGCGGTGATCCTTTGCTGCTGCTGGACGAAGGGCTATATACATTCGGTAAAATTTAATATATTCTTCAGTAACTATAAATCTCCTGTTTACATCATTCTTTGTTTGTTTAGGTTTCACAATTAATAAGGTAAGGTAAAGATGTCACTATTTTCGCAACTTTTACATTTCCGTAACTGAAGGGTATGTATAGTTGGTGATTATAGAGACATATTCAGTTCGGGATTAACTCTCGGACGATAACATATACCTTGTACAGATGAGGCGCAAATACGCCGAAACCGGTCTACAAGTTATGTTGTCCCTTCTGATTACAAACCAGAATGGATGGTTTAAATCTTGTAGATTTAGCAACCCCTTTTGACTTAGAAGTGTAATTCAATGTCTGTCGGGGCATGTAGCCCGGGAAGTAGTTGTTTCTTCTTTCATTGTTTTTGAAAAATATTTTACAAAATTTAGTATGTAAAGCGTAGAACAATATATATCTATTCTTTGATATCTGTTAAAATCAAATACTTTTTTCCCTTGTATAATAAATAACTATCGTTTCACATTTTATCAGGGATGTGGTCTACTGTGAATGGACCTTAAACTTCAAAATATTATTGATTGTCTAGTTGTCGAATTTTTTCGTTAGTGTCAGATAGGGACCAGAATTTAAAAATATAATTGTTCTAAAATAATTAACAAAAATAATAATGAATGAACCACAAGGAACCTACAGAAAATACACTCACCTTTAGTTGTGATATTGATAATTTATGCTTTAATGGACATATTCTAGAAAAAAAGTCCAAATTTTTAGAAATCTAGATCGATAAAATTTGACCAGCTTATTTCAGCATTAACAAAAAAATAGGCATCAGGATCTTATTCACTTCAAATTATATCCAACGAACTGAGTTCATCCCGGTGTGTCCGAACTGCGTACTGTTTAATCCCACTGACCGAATTGCGTACAAAATTTTAATCTACCTACCTTAGGATTATCGGAGCCTTCGAACTGCCTACCATTTAATCACTTATCCCAGCGGGGGGTACAACTTCACCATCGCCGGAATCCGGGAGCACCGGCACAAACAGCACAGGGGAGGTAATAGTTCATTTAAAGAGCGTTTTGAAAATGTGAGCCTTTATTATAAAAAAACAATAATTTCACAAGAGTCATAATTATAAGAAAATTTTATAATACTACCATACTACCAAATTTATAGCTAACGCATTTTACAAAATTATATCTAGATATTTTATTATTTTTGTACTGCACAATTTTTGAATTAATAAACTCTTGTTTATTTAAAACATCCTTAGGAATTAGGTAAGGTTTTCCTCGAGAAAACTGAGAGAAACTGACATTTTATTCGAAGTATTCATAATAAGAATGACCCAAAAGGCTTATAGAGTTTTCAGGTAATTATTTATTCGCCAACAACAATATAAATAGCCTGTCACAGCTAATACTTTTATGGCTTTATTGCATGTCATTATCCCATCTCAGGTCAGGTCAGTTTCTTAGATCGTGAATAGAACTATACTTGTTTTGTAATAGAGTTAGAAATCTATGCAGTATGGAATAGTGTGATTCATGTAGACAATAATAATTTATGGAAGGATACATTCTGACTCTCAGTTGTATTTTCATTTCGGAAGCTATCTGATTTCAAAAAAATGTTAGCTACTGCTAAATAGCAAATTATTTCTTCAATTTATAAAAGTAAAAAGTTGTATAACTATATACACTATGAAATAAGAGAGGAAAAAAGCTAAAAAAGGGGCTTAAAAAAAACATAGAGTCCAGTCATGGGACTGCCGACAGAAGTGAAAACACCCATAAATGAATCCCTTTAACAATTTTATCGTAAGTCCGTAAATGGAATTTTTTACAAAAAGGAGTACACATATATACACAGTAGACTGATTAAAAAAAATGATGAATTTTTTTTTCCTTAATTATATCGAAAATATTGTTGGAAATGACAAAAAAAAATACTGTGAAAGTTTAAGTTCTTAATATTAATATTAAGAGGTGCCGCATCGCAAATTTCTGCAAATAACTTAGGACCTGTCAAAAATATCAAAAACTTTTATAGAGATAAGTTATAGAAAATAGATTGCTCTCCAAAAAATGTCCCATAAAATTTTCTCATAAAGTTTATGGTTGCGTAAAAAATTGGAAAAATATTAAAATTTGTGATGAAATAAAACAATTTAATTTGTTTAAATCCTCATTTTATTTTGAACTAACGTTCAAATTAAATTAGTGACGCGTTTCGCTACACAGTAGCTTTTTCAAGACTAGTGAAGATACAATGAAAAACTTTTAATTTATATAGTGCCTTAATACGGAATTCTAAGATATTGACAAAAGTATTATAATATATTTAAATGGGGATAAGTACAAAAAGTGTCTAAATACGGAATTCTATGAATATTACAAAGGTTCTACATGCAAAATTTCAAAATTTGAGTCGAAAGTGTGTTGGTTTGTTAATAGATGATTTGAATAGTTAGAATCTAATTTGTTGTTGTCATAGCTGCGTTTGTGTTCTGAAATTCTAGTTTTAAAGTTCCTAAAAGTTCTACCTATATAAATTTTGTCACAGTTGTCGTTACCACATTTTAATTTATAAACACTTGATTTGTTTAATTTTGAGGATTTAGATTTGTTATTTTTAATGAATTTAGATAGATTGTAATCGGTTTTAAAGCAAATATTCATATTTAAAGATTCTAAAAATGATTTGATTTTTGAGGATGGTGTTCCGAAGTATGTTAAGCTTTTAAATTGATTATTTTTATCTGAAGGATATACTTGTTCTAAAGTGCGTTTCTTTATCTTTTTATTTATGATATTGTCAATTAAGTTTGGATCGTAATTATTATTAACTGCTATTTGTTTTATGATATTTAGTTTTTTGTTGAAATTATTAGTGTTTAATGGGACTGTTAAAAGTCTGTGTATCATACTATGAAAGCTGCTAATTTATGACTGAATGGGTGGACCTGTAATGGTTGAATTTGTCACTACGTCTATTGTATATATTAGATATTTGTATATAGTAATTACCTGACCGATATTGTCTCTATATTTCTAATATCATTTGATCACTACGAAAGTACTTCAGTAGTTAAATAGTTTCTGTCAGCCCAGAGTTTTAGGGACTACTCTGCCATCATCCTTCCGGTGAAGTGGTGCAGGCTGTAACCATACCTGTCTTCACAGTTTGACAACAATTTTATATTTTGTCGCTAGGTAAGGTAAATAATAAAACTAGCGCCTACTTGGTAAATGTCCGACTAGATATATTCATGTTAGTTGTTTCTTTTTGTTTGTTATATTATAATTCATAATTAAGGGTAGTAAGGGGTTTTCTCTCTTGTGGATTTTACTTTAGTTTTTAGTTACCGTGGGACTACTGATTTTGTTTCCGGCTTTGATTATATCACCTTTGGGGTGTAGCCACAGTAGTCCAAATACTTTTGTCCGCTTCAGCTTGATAAACGCTAGATATCGAGCTCTAAATATGGCGGAGGACCACAATAGATCTGCAAAGGTCGCAGTGGGATAGGACAAAGAGCCACTCCAATTCTAATCTAATCTAATCTAGGGTTCAGTTATAAATTATTACTGACTCCTTGACTTGAAGTCTAAAACATTTAAAGTAGTAATTAGGTTTGATAAAACTTACTGATCTATATAGACATACTTTACTTTTGAGTTAGAGGTATATTTTCTTCATTTATCTACCATATTTTGGCTTAAGCAAATATATACTAGTTGGAAATCTTCTATGTAAGATGGCATTCGAATATTTTCTGAACATCTACTTATAATCTATATTAGCTGTTATCGCCATGTGTTTTGTATGTTAAATCCGAGTGTTTGATCTTGCTTTGTTTACGTTGGTTTGGTATTGTGGTACTATGTTTACTCAAATTTATTTGAATAAGTTTTAATACATTGACTTTATCATTTATCTCTAATGTTTACAAGTGTTTATTTGTAGGATGACATTGACATTTGGACCGTGACAGCTGTGTTTTTGGATAAAAGCGTTCGTTCGTCATGACTTACACAGAAGTGTAGCACTTTATGACTTGATCTGTGCGGAACACGCTCGGTGTAGTGAGCAGTGTAGTTCGGATGTATGTTTCGGCTAGGTTTCTCTGTGGTAGTATTCGGTATTGAAGTTGAAGATGTGTTACTCACTTCTTCTTTCCGGTGTGTGCTCCTACTTGATAAATGGTTTCCAAAAGTGCATGGAACTTGAATCTGAATTTTATTAATGACTGGATAGTCATCCCCTGCTGGGATTTATAGGTTCTCGTTCTGAATGAGTTGTGGAATATACGGCTAGTGTTTTGGTTCTACGGGAGTTCGTATTGTTGAAGAATTCCGTCCTGTTCTGGAAGCCGTTTTCACAAACGCTTATAGGGGATATATTGCACTAAAACGATTGTAAGTATTTTCTCTACTTACTGATTTCGCATCACTATGTATTTATCACTATTTAAAGGAAATCGCCAACGTTGAAGTTTTGAAATTGAAGGTGTGCCACATGCTGTTGTTGGTTCGTTATTTGTTGGTAGCCGTCCAGTAAGAGGAAAATTTTGAGTATTGGACCCTTTTTGGAAAAGGTATGTCTCATAGATTTGTAGTTTTTGTAGATAAAACAGTTGGTGGTAAAATACTACCTGTTGATTGTAAATTTTTGATTAAGACAGTCTATTCTGTGACCCTGTGTATATTTTGTTTTCTTTGCCCGCTTTAGTCTAACGAATACTATAATTCGTGGGTGGTTCTTCAAACTTACCCTGGTTACGACCAAAAACAGTTTATTTTAGATGCTTATCGCATTCTTATTATTTGATTTAAATTCAGTGTAGTATACTGTTACTGACACTGTTGATTGTAAGTAGACCTTATGACTACTTTGTGGGTTTGATTAAGTTAATTTGGGGTTGATTTTGATTTGTACGTTACTTCTGGCATAGGCCGAGACAAGCTTAACTTGTCGAGGTGTTTGATTGGTTCCTGTATAGGCTCAGTTTTTAGCTGATACCTGTTTTAATTTTTAAGGGTTCACCGGTGGGGCCAGGGTATACTTACCACCCTCAAGATACACACTTCACCTGTAGGGCCAGATTATACACACTTCACCTGTGGGGCCAGATACACACTTCACCTGTGGGGCCAGATACACACTTCGGGTTGTTTGGAGTTTACCTGGTAGATCGATGGTGATGTCTTCTGCAGTTTGCTGCTACTCTTCAACAACTTCTTGAAGAAGACCACATTGAGGGTAACCTGGTATCGGGGGTTTTTCTGGTTTATTTACTTATTTTTACTTTAGGCTTTACGCCAACATGTATATACATTAGCTAGGTAGTTCCTACTGACTTATTTTATTATGCAATTGTAATGGTGGAAATTAATATTTTGCGGTAAATTTTCACAATCTAATTTTCATAATTTTATCCACTTGCGCATGCGCCTCTGCCTTGGTACCAACGCCTTGACTACGGTGTCGCCTTATATGGAATTGTTTTTTATAAACTTTACACTACTTTTCAGGTAACATATAATTGAAAGTTTGTATTTAATCTGTATTGGTACACTCGAACAGCCATATTAATTTCCCACTACGTAAGGTCAATTAACTGGGATATGTTGGAATTTAATTGTTAATCATTTGGTTTTTTTTTATGTGTAACAGAGGTTCTCACTATTTTCTTTAAGTGTGTTCACATTAGCTATTAATTGTAAAATATCCCTTAAGGATATTAGGTATTTTATTTTAGTTATTATAAGGATCATAAGCTGAGGTTTGCCTTTTATTTTCATCCCTTGTTTTACTGGGTTATCGGGGGAAATTCGTCGTGCTAGGCCAAAGTGGAAAACTCAGTGTGCGCCCACACAAGTTGTCTACTATTTTGTCCGGAACTTCAATAAGAGGGATCCACCCCTAACTCCGTTATGACTTTATTCTTATTTGGGCTTGAGCTCAAATTTTTAAGGTTACAGACCGAACTATTATGAAATATAATGTCTGTATGTGATGGTTTGCGAAATATAGAAAAATCATGTTTATTGTTTATATTTGAAATTGTAAGGTCTAAAAAGTTTATAGACTTATTTTATTCATGTTCTACGGTAAATTTTATATTGCTATGAATTGAGTTAATATAAGTAATGAAGCTGTCTAATTGTCTAGTAGTGCCAGTGAAGCTCGCTAAAATGTCATCTACATATCGGTGCCAGTACATAAATTTTTTACTAAGGGGGTGTTAATGAATTATTTTTTCTATGTTATCCATGAAAATTTCTGCTAATAGGGGACTGAGGGGATTGCCCATAATCAAACCATCTTGACTGCTATAAATCTCTCCATTGAAATGAAAATAATTTTGATTTAGGCACACTTTCAATAAATTTATTATATCAGAATGAATTATAGGGTTAACATTATTTTACGTAAGCAAGTTATCAACAAGAGTTAAAGTTTCTTTGGGAGGTATACTAGGGAATAGATTTGTTACATCGAACGATATGAATTTAGAATTGTGAGGTAATTTTATATCTTGAATATTATTAATTAATTCTGTTGAGTTTTTAATAGAAAATCGAGGTTTGAAAGAACAATATTTAGAAATTATATCTATGAGGATCTTTGAAACTTTAAATAAGGTGCTGTGGAGGAAGAAACGATCGGTCTAATAGGGTACCCCTCTTTATGGAGTTTCATTAATGAATAAAGTTCAGGGTGTTGTGGATTGGGTAAAATTGATTTATATTTTTCTTTGTCGCTAATTATTGATTTCGCGTTATCTACTGCTAATTTTATTTCTTTCTGAGATTTACTAGTTGGGACTTTTTCAAGAATCTCAAAATTGCCTGTCTGTATAAAATTGTTAGTTTTTAATATATAATCATCTTTATGTAATGCTATTACTGTATTTCCTTTATCTGCTTTAGTAAAAATAAGAATATTTGACTTTGATTTTTGTTGAATAGATTTGGCGACTGATAATTCAAAGTTTGGTTTGTTAAAATTGACAAATTCTTTTTTAATAATATCGGAAGCTTTATGTTTTTGATTGGAATTATTTGGAAAATTGTATAAGTTAATTTCTGTTTCTATACCTAGTTTGTTGAAGTTATCAAATGAACATGTGGGTTGAATATTATGTTTAAAACCTTTTTGCAATAATTGAATTTCTTTATCTGAAAAACCGTATTTGAAAGATTTACAAATCTATGAAAAAATATATGTTCTGAAAACTTGGTTTGTGGGTTTTTTAATACCGGTTTATTATCTAATAATGACTTTAGTTTACATTTTTGAACTAGGTACTTTTTATGAATTATTGATCTAATTTTTTCTCTTATCTCACGATCTAAAATGTCAAACTCTATGGGGTGTAGCATATGTGATAGCTGTGAATGAATTACCTTAACATAAATACTAAAAATGAATCTGATACTATACTGAGTGTTCTTATCTTCTTTTAAACATTTTTCTTTGCCATGGATACTTGCTTTGATGGATATACTTTATAGCTGGATTCTTTTTCTTTTATATGACCCAATTCATCACAGGACATGGTTCCTTCAAACAATAGGTAAAGACCAAAGTGAAGCATGTGAGTACTGCAAGGCTGACATTGACGATGCCCGGCATACTGCATTCATATGCCCCAGGTTTGAACAACACAGGATCGCCTTTCGGCTGAGATCGGGATCACGTTGGAAACAGCAAGTTTCCTCGAAGCTGCAACCAGCTCCGAAGAAAGATATGATGAAATTTGCAAGCACATAACTGGTATAATGAAGGTGGAAAACGATGAGGAATTGGCAAGACAAAAAAAGGCAAGAACAGACCAGCATGATGATGATAAAAATATTATAACCTAAGGACAAAAATACTACAAGAAGCTGCTCGCGAGTCATCGATACTATGCCATATAGGCGGATCCGATGACAAAGCGACAGGGGGTGGACTGTTTAGTGAGTAGTACCTCTTGGTGTGCCTCACACTATGTTGTAGTCGCAAACAGCTCAGGGTGTTTGGGCCAATAATTGTGCGTAAACTGCATTCCAACCACCCCCGCATCATTGGTGACAATCTGCTGACGCCCGTAAAACTCCATAAGGAGAGATGCGGACGTCAGTGGCCTGCCGGTACAAAAAAAGGTTTATTGTTTGTTTTTTAAATAAATAATATATCTTCAAATATAGCATATATTTCACTCATTTTAGTAATTTTGAATCACACAGTATATGGGTGTGTGTTTGTTTTGAATGGATCGTAGTGAAGAATCAATGAAGCTTAGTTAAAACTATATGCCAAATACTTTAAATAAAACAAAATTCAAAATATTTTCTATTCAAAAAGTAAAAGTGTAAGGTAATGAGGTGTAATAATAGAGGTGATATAAAAATATAATAAACCATTTATACATCAATCTGCAGAGCAGAAAACTAATTGTGGTAATATTATATTCAAATGAATCCTAATTCAATGTGAAAGAAAATACATACCTTCATTACATCTGATGTTAAGTCTTGAACACTATTTTGTTCTTTGGCTATAGTCTTTTTTTTCAACAATTCAGGAAGTGTTGGCTGCTTAGTTTTCTTAATAGTACAAGTGGTTGACATACTTTCATCACTTACTTCAATAATGTCACTATCAGAATCTGATAATATTAGTTTGCTCACTGTTCTAGGAGTAAAGGCTGCTTCAGGGTTTTGAAAAGACTTTGGAGTAACAAAATTTCCCCCACAAATGTCTTGCATGTCACTGCTAAAATTCAATATATGCCTCAATTATTTATCACAGGTTACAAATATATAATGCTATAGTTAAAGTTTTTACTTGGCTAGTTTATAAACTGGATAGTATACAGAGTATATAATATAAAATAAATATATATTATAATAATATACATGAAATGTTTTGAAAAGGAAATGTACCTAATATATACTTTGTATACTATCCAGCTAGTTCATTAACTAGCCAAGTAAACACTTCAACCTTAAAATATATAAAGAATGTAAATATTATTGCAAAATAAACAAATTGGTAAACAAATACCGCTACCCTTTTGAATCACCCATGTATATTTAGCTATAAATTATGTGGTAGGTACGATTAATGCTTACCTTTGTTTGATGAGTCTTGGTGTCACAATTGATTTATTTAACATCCTTTTTCCAGTTGTCTTATTTGTAGGAGTACTTGTTGGATTTTCATCCTTAAACGTACTACAAAAGAATATTTTTTCATTAAAATCTTGGGAGATTCTATCTTGAACCTTCAATTCTTCATCAGAATCTGAACTAATCACAATATGTCTCTTTATTGATTGTGTTCTCACTGAAGATTTTTCAGAATGAATGTTTCCATCTTCAGAGTATAACACCTGTTATAAAGGATGTTAAACAGTGAAAGGGTATAAATAAAAGATAATAAACACCCTTTTGAATATCTCAGGGTTGAGGGAGGGATTCTTAAGGGGACAAATAAAACTATCTCGTTATGTAGTTATGTGATTAATAGATTCTATTGATTTACCTAACAGGTGGTAGGCCATACAGATTACACTATGTCTATTAAGGTTCTCACAAAAAGGGGCTCTCACAAAAATACGAAGGGAAGGCAGGGAACACCTGATAAATTGATTCTTGGTAGAATACGAAGTGGTCGGAGAGAAGTCCTAGGGATTTACTTAAACCTATGTTACCCACGTGTTCCCTGCCTTCCCTTCGTATTTTTGTGAGAGCCCCTTTTTGTGAGTACCTTAATAGACATACGTGTAATCTGTATGGCCTACCTCCTGTTAGGTAAATCAATAGAATCTATTAATCACATAACTACATAACGAGAGAGTTTTATTTGTCCCCTTAAGAACCCCTCCCTCAACCCTGAGATATTCAAAAGGGTGTTTATTATCTTTTATTTATACCCTTTCACTGTTTAACATCCTTTATAACAGGTGTTATAGTCTGAAGATGAAAACATTCATTCTGAAAAATCTTCAGTGAGAACACAATCAATAAAGAAACATATTGTGATTAGTTCAGATTCTGATGAAGAATTGAAGGTTCAAGATAGAATCTCCCAAGATTTCAAAGAAAAAAATATTCTTTTCTAGTACGTTTAAGGATGAAAATCCAACAAGTACTCCTACAAGTAAGACAACTGGAAAAAGGATGTTAAATAAATCAATTGTGACACCAAGACTCATCAAACGAATAAATGAAGAGGCATCCAGGTAAGCATTAATCATACCTACCACATGATTAATAGCTAAATATACATGGGTGATTCAAAAGGGTAGCGGTATTAGTTTACCAATTTGTTTATTTTGCAATGATATTTACATTCTTTATATATTTTAAGGCTGAAGTGTTTACTTGGCTAGTTAATAAACTAGCTGGATAGTATACAAAGTATATAATAGGTACATTCCCTTTTCAAAACATTTCATGTATGTAACGTTAAGTTCGTTCACTTTACTTCCGTCGATTGAATTAATAAATTATCGTATGGGCGGCGAATAGCCAGTCCTTTCTCATACCCAGCACCGAGAAATGTTTCAAGGCTGAATATATTTACTGTCGACGAGAGTCGAAATCAACGTTTCTATGCGCGCTGATCGAGGTCCGTCTGTCGGGAAAATAGTCACGTCCATTTTGAAATTCCCACTTCGATCTCGTGTCTCTTCTTCTACCAATTATAAATCAAATATGAATCAAGAATTCACTACTGAAAGGTAAATTCCTTTCCTGGTCAAAGCGTATGAGCGTGACACGAACATGAGACGTAAGTCGGTTGTCGTTCACATGATTTCGTGTATTTAAACAAGTGGCAAAGGGGTTTCGTTCTTCTTTCCGGCGAACATGTGCTATTGAAGCCTTTCTGGCTTATCTTATCTTATCTTAGAAGTGCATTCATTTGAGTGGTAAGTCATTTCGCTTAAATGTATAACTAACTCTCCTTTCTTAATAGCTTCTACCTTCCTATCTTTATTATGTAGCAATGTCATTCCAGTGCCAGGAATAATATATATCGATATGAATTTGTTTTTTTTTCTTTCAGTTTTTTTATATTATCTTTGAATATATTTCAAACCTATTTAAAAATATAGACATATTTAAAATATGTATGTATTTACCGGTGCAGAATCGGTTATTCGATTTTATCGTTTTCATTTATTTATTTCATTTATTGCTTTCTTTGAGTATTTCTTTTATCTAAAAAAATACAGGATGTATGAACCACGTTGTTAAATAATTTTCTTCAACATTAAATATTATCTGTACTGTAATATCATACTTCAATACTTCAGACATCCTGGATTTTAGTTAAATTGGAAAATTGTTCCTGATACTATATTTGTTCCCCAGCACTTTACCTGGGACACTTTACCTGGAGCACTTTACCTGGGATACTTTATCCGGGATACTTTACCTGGAGCACTTTACCTGGAGCACTTTACCTGGGACACTTTACCTGGGACACTTTACCTGGGACACTTTACCTGGAATACTTTACCTGGAATACTTTATCCGGGACTTCAAGTTTTCCGACAACTTCTCTACAAGTGTATATACAACTACAACAAGAACAGGAAAGTACAATAGTTCTTGCTCTCCAACACAACATATGTCGTCATCCAATAACTAGTCAATTTTTTTATTTTTTTTATTTCATATTTTTTTGAAAATATACAACTTGTAAATTTAATAACGTTGTTCATATAGTTTTTTTTCCCTTCCAATCTTCCAGGATTTGTCGCTATAATGTAGATGTGAATAACAAATAGGCTAGTATTATTCAGAGTGGCGCCCACTTACCTTTCCTAATTTTCCTAATTTATCTTTATTTCACCTTAAATAAATTTCAAGTAGAATTACCCGAGAACCGGTAAGACTACTCTCTGAATTTGTACTAGTTTGGTCTCAGAATCTACACCTGAGGTGCTCTCTAAACTGAGTAGCCGTAACAAATTGGCGCCCAACGTGTGTGGGCCTTGTTTCACACATCTGCTTTATAATAATAAATCTTGAAACTTGGAAGTTTGGACAGTAGTTGAAGTCAGAAGCAATCACTTCAATATTCTATATATATATCTTTTTTCACTTATCGTATTATTTATCTTTCTATCTTTTACTTATCATATCGTTCATATGTTGAGTTGGTAATATCTATTTTTATTATCGTTTATCTAACACATCTTTATATTTTTATCGTATATCTTCACGTATCGTACCTATAAAATTTTCTTTTTCGTCAATATCAACAGTACTCGTTTTTTCTCTTTTATCTTATATTTTTAATACCGTCAATTAACGTATAATAACATGGCTCGAATTTTCAAATTAAATGTTGATTATCTTTTATCTCATGAATTGGATTACGAACTTTCCTATCGTGGCTTGGAAATACCTTCACTGGTTACAGAGAAGAGGAAATTATTACGCGGTGTTCTAACACAGGAAGTATCTATGAGGAGTTCGATTTCATATGTTGAACTTCCTTTTATTACCGAAATTACAGGTATTAAGATGTCTTTTGCCTACTTGAAGAAGAAGGTTCAAGATTTTGTTGGAACTTCTTCGGATGTCGAGTACAGAAGATTGACTTGCCGTCTAACTCACCTCACTCAACGGACTTCTCGTGTAACTTGCGAGGAGGGCGAACAAGAACAAGTAAAGAAACATTTAACAACAGAAATATTTTGTTTAGAAGGTGAATTAGATAGCAAAATCAATGTTATCGATTCAGACAGACAATCCACTTCAGTAAATACAAGTCAAAGCTTTTCTTTTTCTAAACCTGTACCTGTACATAAATGGGGGATAAGATTCTCAGGAATAGATTCCAAAGAATCTGTACTTGGATTTTTAGAACGCGTAAATTGCCTCAAACTTTCGAGAGGTATCGCAGATGCTGAATTGTTTTCTAGCTCAGCTGATTTGTTTAGTGATCAGGCTTTTAATTGGTATCTTATGAACAGATGCAAAGTTCAGAATTGGGAACAATTGGTGACCAAATTAAAATCCGATTTCTTACCGTATAACTACCAAGATGATTTACTAGAGGAAATCAAAGCTAGAAAACAAGGTCAACATGAACGAGTTACCTTGTATATTAACGCCATGTGTGGTTTGTTCAACCGTCTTGATGACAAACCAAGTGAAAGTGCCATCATTCGTATTATTCGTAGAAATATTTTACCTCATTATGCACAACCATTAGCTTTAATTGATATTGATACTGTTGATATTTTGACCGAAAAATGTAAACGACTAGAGGAAACATTAACTTGGGACCAACAGTTCACAGCTAATCATAAAAGCAGTCAATATTTACTTGAACCAGATTTCAGCATACCTAGTACCTCTTTTAAGGATAATTCTTGTTTTAAACAAACACGAAAAAATCTATCTGTAGTATCATCTACCTGGACTTGCTGGAATTGCAAACAAGCAGGTCATATGTATTATAACTGTCAAGTTCCTAGGAAACTGTTTTGTATTGGTTGTGGACATCCTGATACAGTAAAAACGAAATGTCCAAAGTGTTCAAAAAACGAACCAAGCGGTGGTCGAGCTTCCCACTCTACCACAGTCGCTCAGAAACCGGGAACATCAGGAAAATCCAGCACCAAAGTAAAACCAAAACCTCAGGAAAAACCTACATTTACAAAAATTGAGGTTATCTCAAATAAATACTGTAAATTCCAGTTCTGCAAGGAAAATTTCTCCTTCTATCTTAAAAAAGGTTCCTACTGTAAGTCGCTCCGACTGGAATTCATGGCTTTTATTTGTCAAAAATTTCTATAAACTAAATTCAAGATCAAATTCAATAGTTTCAAATTCGAAGCATAAGTCTTTAGCAAATGTAGGGTCACTGTTGTATAACATGGAAAATGATAATCGACCTTATGTCGATATCATAATTTTTGATAAAACAATTTCTTGCCTTGTTGATACTGGTTCAAATATCTCATTGATTGGTTCTCGTGCACTAGATTTTATTCATAACTTATCGATACCAATCTTAAACGATGATAACTTAAAAATATCTACTGCAGATGGCAAGTTGCAGGACGTTCTTGGTTGTATCGAAACATATGTCATCACAGACAAGATATCTAGGCTTATGAAATTTTATCTAATACCTTCTGTTAAACATGACATTATTCTCGGTATGGACTTTCTTAATATTTTTAATGTAAAAATAAATTTCTCTAAATTATCTTTAACTGTAAATTCTCTCTCGTTGGTTGTAGTCAATACAATTCGGGATGTATCTCATTTAACTCCTAATCAAACTGGTAAATTAAATCAAACTATTGATCTCTTCAAGACTATTAGTCCTTCAGATAAAATCGGCAAAACTCATTTGATAGAGCATTTCATTGATACCGGAAATTCCCCTCCCTTTAAACAAACCCAATATCCCTTACCTCGGGCAATGCAAGCTTACCTGGTAAAGGAAGTAGATACTTTGCTTGAATTAGGTGTAATTCAGGAAAGTAAATCTTCATATTGTAGCCCTATCTGGTTAGTTCAAAAGGGAGATGGTAAATACAGAATGTGTTTTGATGGACGTAAATTAAATAGTGTAACTTCAAATAAAGATGCTTATCCCTTAACTTCAATCGAAGTTATACTGAGTCAACTTCGAGATACTCGTTATATATCTAGTATCGATCTGAAGCAAGCATTTTATCAAATTCCGTTGGAGAAATAATCTCGGGAAAAAACAGCTTTTGCAGTTAAGGGTAAAGGTTTATTCGAGTATGCCACTACCCCTTTCGGTTTAGTCTCTGCTCCTGCTAGTATGTGTCGTTTGATCGATTTGGTCATTGGTCCTTCCTTAGAACCTTATTGTTTTTACTACCTGGATGACATCATCATTTGTACTCCTGATTTTGACAAACACATGGAAATTCTCCAGAGTGTTTTTGAGAGATTACGAAATGCCGGCTTGACGGTGAATTTAGATAAATGTCAGTTTTGTCGTTCTTCCCTTAGATATCTAGGTTATGTAGTGGATGAAAATGGTCTTCGTACCGATCCTGAAAAGATTTCTGCTATTTGTGAGTATCCTGTTCCGAAAACTGCCAGTCAGGTGCGTAGATTCTTGGGAATGGTTTCGTATTATCGACGGTTTCTTAAAGATTTTTTTTCCTTATCTGCTCCAATTTCTGATCTTCTAAGTGAGCGAAAGAAACACCAACCCATTACTTGGACACCCCAAGCAGATCAAGCTTTCGAAAAGGTGAAAACTGTCTTAACTACCGCTCCTATCTTAAGTAGTCCCGATTTCACCAAACCTTTCTTCCTTATGACAGATGCTAGTGATGTTGGGGTAGGAAGTGTTCTTTTTCAACTGGAAGATGGACTCGAGCATCCCATAGCTTATATGAGTAAGAAACTCACAAAGGGTCAAAAGAAGTTCAGTACTACCGAAAAGGAACTGTTAGCAGTTTTGTTAGGGATCGATCATTTTAGGTATTATCTTATCGGTCGTCATTTCACCGTAATTACCGATCATTCTTCTCTGGTTTGGTTGAATAACATGAAAAAACCTTCTCCTCGCTTAGCTAGATGGATATTGCAATTGTCGCAATACAACTTTTCTATCGTACACCGTAGATCTACCGGAACTGTAGTTGCGGATGCTTTATCTCGTATACCTGAAGTTAGTATTCTAGACTTATCTACCTTGCATCCTGATAAATGGTATAATGACATGATTTCTCATGTTCAGGATTTTCCGGAAAAATACCCAAGTTTTCGAGTTGAGAATAACATATTATATAAACATGTCTTTAATAAATTTGGACCAATTAGTAATATTTCCGATTGGAAAATTGTCGTTCCTACTAAAAATCGAAATGAAATTCTACATCATTTTCATGATAGTCCAACTTCTTCTCACTTCGGTGTTTTTAAAACATTAGAGAGAATTTCTGAAATTTATTATTGGCCGAATCTTAGAAAATCGGTTTATAAATATGTCACTCCTTGTAAAATATGTGCATCGTGTAAACCATCTAACTTACCCCAAGCAGGATTAATGGGACAATATCGTAATATTAACTTCCCTTTTCAATTAATATCGTGTGATCTTTTAGGGCCATATCCCCGATCTCGCAAAGGTAATCAGTTCGCACTTGTTGTAGTTGACTGGTTCACTAAATTCGTATTGGTTCATCCCTTACGTCAGGCTACCGCTCCTTCTATAGTGGATTTCTTAGAAAATCATGTTTTTCTCATTTTTGGAATACCTCAAATCGTTTCGTGTGATAATGGTAAACAGTTCACGAGTCATCTTTTCAAAAATCTCATGGAAAAATATTCAGTACAAAAGATATGGTATAATGCTAACTTTGATCCGCAAATTAATCATACTGAGCGCATAAACAAATCCATTGTCACAGCTATACGATCTTATAGTTATGAAGATCATAGAACATGGGATGAAGAAATATATAAAATTGCTCAAGCAATTCGGCTGTCGAAACATGAGGTTACCGTTTTCACCCGTTCCTTCCTTACCTTTGCTCGAAATGTACCAGTCTCGGGAAATTTTTATGGTAAAATTGCAGAAAATGCAAATAATCAGGTTACCATTTCTGACAAAGTTCACCGAATTCAGGATACACAAGAAATGCCTAAATTTTTCGAAGTGGTGAGAAAGAACTTGCAAACAGCATATCGACAAAGTAGTCAACGTTATAATTTGCGCAAACGTGATCATATGTTTTATGTAGGTGATCGGGTTTGGAAAAAGATCTACCCAAAATCGGACAAAGCCAGATATATTTCCGCAAAATTTTTACCGAAATATACACAATGTACCGTATATCGTGTTATCTCTCCCTTAGTGTATGAATTAAAAGATGAAACGGGAAAAAATATTGGTCGATGGCACATGAAAGACCTTAAAGCTGGTATCTTGTCTGATGATGAGTGTTCTGATATCGATGATTCCGAAGCAGCCCTAACGTAATCAGATAAATATACCTTTCCTAATTGTTCATTCTATTTGTGTTGTATGTTGGTGTCTCGAATATTTTTTTTTTCTTTTTATCATAGAGATTTTCCTTTTCTTTGACTAGAAAACGATAATGACTTTCTTTCCCTACTACTGATTAGCAAATTAACATTCGTGTTCTGGGATAAATGAGTAGTGTAATAAATATTTTCCTAGCCGGATGGAATTCTAATCTGAGAATTATAATATAAAATCTGTTGAGAATTTTTCGAATTTTTAAAATATTCAAATTTATTATAATTTTGAAAAAGTTTTTTTGCACCGTCAAATCAAAATGAGTAATAAACCTGTTGCGCACATGCATAGAGGTTAATGAATTGGGTCTAATCGATTTGGAGAAATATCGGATATACCTTAAATGTTTTAGGGGTGATATTATATCTTCAGTACCTTATCTTATCTTAATTATCGTAGTTTACGATAAATATCTTACCTTATCTTATCTTATCTAAGTGGACAAGGGTAGTAAACTTGTCTACTGTACTATATATTTTATAGTACTTATCTTATCTTATCGTTACGGACAAAGTGTCTTGTCTGTATTTATATACCGAAAGGGTATATTAAATTTTTTTTAAAGACCATTGACAATTTGACTTTGCAATTAACTTACATAGTTGCTGACATATCAGGGGATATCGAAGTTATTATCTTGGCTCTAAAGTTTTATTACTTCAGTTATCTAAAATTTCTATTATCCTAACTATCTTGAAATTTTAATATCTTAACTGTTTTAAAATTTCCTTTATCTTAATTATCTTAAAAATTTTCATTACCTTCATGTTGAAAATTTTTAGTATCTCAAGTGTTTTAAATTTTTTTTATTATCTATTTGTTAATGTGTTCGAGATGTCAACTTACATTACAGAAATTCTTTTTGCCTACCTTCAGTCAATATCTTACCTAATATCTTGATACTTAAAATTTTTCTATTTTGCTCATTACATACCTCTATCTATGATCATTCCGAAAGATTGATCTAGATATTTTGTAACGTTGTTACTATTTTTTTCCGATATCCGGCAGTATATATTTCAGTTTTTATTAGTTTCACCCCTCTGTCGTAGCTAGCTATTAAATTTGAGTATTAATATTTATTTTGATATTTTATATGTAGTACTTTTCAAACATCTGGTATATATTACCTGTATGATTTACGGTACCGTTCGCGCAAATCAGTCCACGCATTTCTTAAGATTTGTAAGTAGGAGACCTCCTGAGTGGGGTCTAGAGAAAAATGGATAAAACGGATGGAACGAGACAAAAATGGGCTTTTTCACTTTTAACCGTTTGCCCTGAATCCTGACTGATTTTCGCGCACGAGGTAAGCGAATTTAAGAATATTGTTGTAAATAATTTTTTCCGTTATACATTCACTGGTGACTGATTTTTTTTGATTTAGAATTAATAGAATTTATCTTTGCACATTGCTTGTTTAAGATTTTAGAAAACTTTCTGCGTATTTGTGTACGATTCCGAAATAAATTGTTTTTGGTTTATTTGCTGGTTTTACTTTTCGGGAAAAGAGATATCTTTGGGAAATTTCAAGCATTGTCGCTGCATTTAGCAGGTATATTCTTGAGGATTTCTCAAACTATTTCGTTCAAACACGACTGCAGCCGTTTATCTCACGGGAAAAATATTTTCAGGAATCTCAAAGACTGATCGCTGCATTTAGCAGGTGAATTCTTGAGTGGCTCTGAAAATAGCGAAGAGAAACCCGGCCGTAGGAAAACTTTCTGCGTATTTGTGTACGATTCCGAAGTAAATTGTTTTCGTTTTATTTGCTGGATTTGCTTTGCGGGAAAAGAGATATCTTTGGGAAATTTCAAGCATTGTCACTGCATTTAGCAGGTATATTCTTGAGGATTTCTCAAACTATTTCGTTCAAAGCCGACTGCAGCCGTTTATCTCACGGGAAAAATATTTTCAGGAATCTCAAAGACTGATCGCTGCATTTAGCAGGTGAATTCTTGAGAGGCTCTGAAAATAGCGAAGAGAAACCCGGCCGTAGGAAAACTTTCTGCGTATTTGTGTACGATTCCGAAGTAAATTGTTTTGTTTTATTTGGTGGCTTTGCTTTTCGGGAAAAGAGATATCTTTGGGAAATTTCAAGCATTGTCGCTGCATTTAGCAGGTATATTCTTGAGGATTTCTCAAACTATTTCGTTCAAAGCCGACTGCAGCCGTTTATCTCACGGGAAAAATATTTTCAGGAATCTCAAAGACTGATCGCTGCATTTAGCAGGTTGAATTCTTGAGTGGCTCTGAAAATAGCGAAGAGAAACCCGGCCGTAGGAAAACTTTCTGCGTATTTGTGTACGATTCCGAAGTAAATTGTTTTTGTTTTATTTGCTGGATTTGCTTTGCGGGAAAAGAGATATCTTTGGGAAATTTCAAGCATTGTCGCTGCATTTAGCAGGTATATTTTTGAGGATTTCTCAAACTATTTCGTTCAAACCCGACTGCAGCCGTTTATCTCACGGGAAAAATATTTTCAGGAATCTCAAAGACTGATCGCTGCATTTAGCAGGTGAATTCTTGAGTGGCTCTGAAAATAGCGAAGAGAAACCCGGCCGTAGGAAAACTTTCTGCGTATTTGTGTACGATTCCGAAGTAAATTGTTTTTGTTTTATTTGCTGGATTTGCTTTGCGGGAAAAGAGATATCTTTGGGAAATTTCAAGCATTGTCGCTGCATTTAGCAGGTATATTCTTGAGGATTTCTCAAACTATTTCGTTCAAAGCCGACTGCAGCCGTTTATCTCACGGGAAAAATATTTTCAGGAATCTCGAAGACTGATCGCTGCATTTAGCAGGTGAATTCTTGAGAGGCTCTGAAAATAGCGAAGAGAAACCCGGCCGTAGGAAAACTTTCTGCGTATTTGTGTACGATTCCGGAGTAAATTGTTTTGTTTTATTTGGTGGCTTTGCTTTTCGGGAAAAGAGATATCTTTGAGAAATTTCAAGCATTGTCGCTGCATTTAGCAGGTATATTCTTGAGAATTTCTCAAACTATTTCGTTCAAACCCGACTGCAGCCGTTTATCTCACGGGGAAAATATTTTCAGGAATCTCAAAGACTGATCGCTGCATTTAGCAGGTGAATTCTTGAGTGGCTCTGAAAATAGCGAAGAGAAACCCGGCCGTAGGAAAACTTTCTGCGTATTTGTGTACGATTCCGAAGTAAATTGTTTTTGTTTTATTTGCTGGCTTTACTTTTCGGGAAAAGAGATATCTTTGAGAAATTTCAAGCATTGTCGCTGCATTTAGCAGGTATATTCTTTAGAATTTCTCAAACTATTTCGTTCAAACCCGACTGCAGCCGTTTATCTGACGGGAAAAATATTTTCAGGAATCTCAAAGTCTGATCGCTGCATTTAGCAGGTGAATTCTTGAGTGGCTCTGAAAATATCGAAGAGAAACCCGGCCGTAGGAAACAATTCATTCTAATATACAAGGATATTTGGAAAAAAAGACAACTTGGAATAGTCCCGCACGTGTACTCTGCCATAGCAGGTGCAAAAGTTCGAGGGTTTTCCAAGGCGTGGAGCGAAATATTCTCACGCGTGTTCGCTGCATTTAGCAGGATCACAAAGGAGAGGTTTTCGGATTCTGTCATCTAACTTTTATTGAAGTAATTGATTTAGCACCAACGGCCGTGGCAACGTCAATCTAAAAGGGGTTACGATCACCGTAATAACCTGGAATAATCTCGTACATGTTCGCTGCCAAGGCAGGTACAAAATTTGGGAGGTTTACAGGCGAATTGATAAAGTTTCCGTTTTTTTCTTTCTTGTTTGCTCAGTACACAAGAGTATCAGTAACCGAGGGTAATCTATAAATTACCTTTATTTTGTTTAAACCGGTACACAAATATAAAGAACTGTTTGATTAAAATCTACTAGTGCCTTAATAACGCTTTCTCTGTGTATTTTTCATCTAACCGCTAGTTAAGTTTCACCATTTTCACCCGCATCTAGACATACTAGTAAAGTCTTGCACTTTAGCTTTTGCGTATTTTGTAAATAAAAATTAAACTATTTATTGCTTGGTGTATTGCTTTTGGTTTGAGGAATAACGTAGTTAGTTATTTGCAGATACTGTTTGACTTTAATACACCTTTATTTATTTAACTATATTGCTTCTGGGTGCATCCCTAAACTGTCAATTATTTCGGGGTGGAAATAAAATTTATAATTTCTTAAGCAACTGGTAGTTTCCTTTTCCGATACTGGTAAACAAGTTTCCGTTTCCCACTACGTGTTACGTCGAGGTCAAGAACAACAGACCCCTGGAATTTTCCGTAACCTCCATCTGAGGCTATCTGGAACTCTTGACGCGAAGGGTCCAGGGGCCGTGGAGCAAACCACGTAAAAAATCTGGCGCCCGAGCATTCGTTGATAAGATTTTGCATCGAGGGTGACCAAAGTAACGTGACCTGTTGGTAAAATCCAAAGGGTAGGTGAATTAGACGTTACAAAATGGCGCCCGAGCAGTGACCATTGTTGTGAAAGTAGCTACCGTGGTTGGAAAAAAAACCGTGTATAGGAGCAGGGACCTGATTGTTAAAGCAAGAATGGTTTTATTTCGTTCTGGATTTTTTTTTACCGTATTGTTTATTAGAGGAGGGATTGTTGTATTCCGTTTTCAATTTTTTTTGTATTTTTTAATAAGAGCAGGAACCGCTTTATTCCGTTTTCGTTTTTACCGTACTGGTGCAGAGAGCTGATTGTTGATTAGGGTAGGAACGGTTTTATGCCGTTTGCAATTTTTATGGGGAATTGTTGCTTGGACCGTTTTAAGCCGTTTTGACGGTTTATTTTCATTCCGTATTGTTAAGAAGACCACCGACTCGATGATTGAGAGTAACCTGTGGACATGTTGTTTGAATGGACCGTTTTGCCTGTCCCTGATCTTGTTCCTTTGGTATTTACGAAGATTTTTCTTTCCGCTTGAGTTTAAAAGCTTGTCAGAAGGGATTGCTGAGCCTAGGGCCAAAAGGCCAATTTCAAGAAGACATATTTCTCCACGACCGGTTTTTGACCGATCCGATACGGGAACCGTTCCAACCGCTATGGCCAACCCTCCGCCGAATGTACATGACTGGAAGGTGTGCTTTGGCAACCGAGGAGATCCGGTCGGCATCATCGAAAGAATTGAAGAAATCTGTACCGCAAGGAATGTTCAAAAAGATAATTTGCTTCCTTTGCTACCAGAATTACTGTCCGGTGAGCCCGCACTATGGTACCGGAATAACCGTAACAGATACACCCACTGGACCGATTTCGAAACCGATTTCCGAATTTTCTTCTACCCCGTTAACTACGAGGTTGACTTAGAATCCAAGATAGGCCGACGTTTGCAAAGAAGGAATGAGTCCGCCGCTACTTACATGACCGAACTCCAAACTCTGATGCGACGACATGGAAAGCTAACTCACGAATAACAGTTAGCATGGCTGTACCGTAACCTGTTGCCCGAATACCGTCTGCAAATTCGAAAAGGGGACTTTGATGATTTTTCCACATTTTGTCAAGTGGTAAGGGAATATGAGCTCCTCAGGAAGGAACTCCAGAATGTACCCGGCCCCAGTGGACCGAACCGTGGACCAACCCGTCCCCAGCCAATGAGTACACCAAGGTATGGACCATCTTCCCATTCGACTACGGGCCCATCCAGAGAGCCCATCGCCGGTTCCAGCCAATCGTCACCGACCAATAGTCCTCGCAGTCCGCCGCCTACTGCTACTCAGCTCCCGGCTGGGTCATCGTCCCGTGAAATCACATGTTTCCGTTGTGGGGAGTCTGGACACTACCGCAACAATTGTCAGAACCCTCAGAAGATATTCTGTTCTCGTTGTCGTAAGGAAGGAGTATTTTCTAGAGACTGTTCCTGCAGGAGGCAGGAAAACTAATCCGAAGCTGTCCCGAGGAGAGGCCGACACAGCTTTCGCAAATATTTGCCTCTCATACCGATTCGCCAGAAGAAATGAACGACCCCCGACCGCACAGAGACGTCGAAATTGGAAATCACAAGTTCAAAGCATTGTTAGATACCGGAGCAGCGAAATCATATATTGGTGATCAAGTAGCTAAGACATTTTCCCAAAGAAAGCAAACTACCGGCCGTCAGCATACGAAAGCCCGTTTAGCTAATGGAAATTTAGTCTCTATCACCGATATTTATGCGCTCAAATGGAAGATCAATGACGTCACGATGGAGGGTTCGTTAGAGCATTTCCCTGGTTTGATAACCGATATTGTGTTAGGACACGATGTCCTCCGAAAGTATAATTTCCGGTTGGAGTTAGGAACTGGAAATATATACATAAATGGTAAACTAGAAAGAAGTTCACAATTACCCAGTCCGGTTGGAATAGTGGAGGTAGGGAACACACACCCGAAAGAATCCGATGCGGCTGTCCCAATCATCTGTAAGGAAGATACCAACCCTGGGGTTGGTGAAAGAAATTGTTTCCGAAATTTGTCTGTTTTCGAAGTCTCTGCGTCCGCCTCGGAAAGTTTAGGGGTTGACAAGGAGCACTCTGTTTCTGTCGTTTCCGAGTTTTCCCCGGTGCTGTTAGGGGTTAATGAAGGAAAATCTGTTGTTGAAGTCTCTACGTCTTCCCCGGGGTTGTTAGGGGTTGACAAGGAGCAGTCCGTTGTTAAAACTTCTGAGTCCTCCCCGGTGTTGTTAGGGGTTGATGAAGAAAACTCTATTTCTGAAGTCTCTGCGTCTTCCCTGGAGTTAGGGGATGACAAGGAGCAATCCGTTGCTAAAACTTCTGAGTCCTCCCCGGTGTTGTTAGGGGTTGATGAAGAAAACTCTATTTCTGAAGTCTCTGCGTCTTCCCTGGAAATAGGGGTAGACAAGGAGCAATCCGTTGTTAAAACTTCTGAGTCCTCCCCGGTGTTGTTAGGGGTTGATGAAGAAAACTCTATTTTTGAAGTCTCTGCGTCTTCCCTGGTGTTAGGGGTTGACAAAGAGCAACCCGTTTCTGAATTATCTGCGTTCTCCCTGGAAGATTTAGGGGATGACGAGAATTTTGGTTATATAGGATGTCCATTGGAAACCATAATTCCACTTACTGAAAGAAATTTATCGAAAGAACAGACAGACAGACTGAATACCTTTCTGAACCAAGAGTTACCGCAATTCGAGAAGATTCAAGGTCCAACGACACTAGTTGAGCATGAAATCCGTCTGCTACAACCCCGTCCGATCAAACAGAGATACCGACCTCAGAATCCGAAAATGCAAGGAATTTGCAATGCTGAAATAGACGCCATGTTGAAAGAAGGAGTAATAGAACCCTCTACAAGTCCGTGGAGTTCTCCGATTGTAATCGTGAAGAAAAAGGATGGGAAAAACCGCTTCTGCATTGATTTTCGTAAAGTTAATGAGGTTACCATGAAGGATGCCTACCCGCTTCCATTTATCAATGCGATATTAGATAAACTGCGAAAGGCAAAGTATATTTCCAGTTTAGATTTAAAGAGTGGGTACTGGCAAGTCCCGTTAACACCGGAAAGCAAACCCATTACCGCCTTTACTGCACCGGGACGTGGATTGTTCCAATTCACGGTTCTTCCATTTGGCTTACACTCTGCACCTGCCACATTCCAGAGGTTGGTTGATCAATTGATAGGTCCAGAATTAGACCCTTACGCTTTTGCTTATCTGGATGACATCATCGTTCTGGGGGAAACGTTTGAACAGCATGTAGAAAATCTATCTGAGGTGTTTCGTCGATTACGAGGAGCACGGCTGAAACTAAATCCGGAGAAATGTCACTTTTGTTTGCCTTCTATGAAATACTTGGGCCATGTAGTCACTGGAGATGGAATCCGTACCGATCCAGAAAAGGTCGAGAGTATAATTAAATTTGCAGCCCCGAGAAATATCCGAGAACTAAGAAGGTTTTTGGGAGTTGCATCCTGGTATAGGAGGTTTGTGCCATCGTTTTCACAAAAGGTGGCTCCGTTAACGAAATTACTCCGCAAGTCTCAGCGATGGAAGTGGGCTGAAGAACAAGAAGCTGCTTTCGCTAAGATAAAATCATGTTTGTCAGAAGCACCCGTTTTGAGCTGTCCCGATTTCACCGTACCGTTCACTCTACAGACCGATGCCTCCGAATATGGGTTGGGAAGAGCAGATGCATATTGTTATGTCATATAACAATGTGCAAACTGAATCTCGCCCAATACTAGTTTTACATAATATGAATGTATTCAGATTTGTAATGCTATACCAAATAAAGACATTTATTATTATTATTATTATTATTATTAATAGCCCTTACCCAACAGAAGGATGGTGATGAGCATGTGGTAGCATATGCAAGTCGCACGCTGAGTCCTGCCGAGAAGAACTACTCCGTCACGGAAAAAGAATGCCTTGCTATTGTTTGGGGGATTGAAAAGATGCGTCCTTATTTAGAGGGCTACCATTTCACGGTTGTTACCGATCATCAATCTCTTAGATGGCTGCATTCAATAGCTAGTCCATCCGGACGTTTAGCTAGATGGAATATTTTTCTGCAGCAATATGACTTCGAGATACAGTACCGTAAAGGTGCTCTAAATCGTGTGGCCGACGCTCTGTCCAGAAATCCGCTACCAATGACCGCCGAGGCCGACCCACCATCTGTACTCTGTCTGGCCGATGTACCCGCCGAATGTTCATGGTACCGGAACAAAAAGGAAGAGGTCCTGAAGGATCCAGAGAAGTTTCCGGACTACTGCATTAAAGAAGACCGACTGTACCGTCATTTCTGGGATATCAATGATTTCAGAGAGCCAGAAATGTCCGATCCCTGGAAACTATGCATAATGAAGTCCGACCGAACCCGAGTCCTGCAAGAAAACCATGATGCTCCTAATGCAGGACATCTGGGAATTGCTAAAACCATTACTCGTATTGCAAAATTGTACTATTGGCCGGGTATGTTCCGTGATATCACTAAGTACGTCAGAAGATGTCTCCAATGTCAGAAGTATAAGCCTTCGCAACAAAAGCTTCCCGGGAAAATGCAACCGTCCCCTAATCGACGGCCATGGGAAACTGTCAGTACCGATATTGTTGGACCGCTGCCCCGCAGTAAAAATGGAAACTGCTACATCGTAATGTTCCAAGACCGTTTCACAAAATGGGTACAGTGTAAACCGATTAGAAAAGCGACAGCTACGTCGATAAGTACCGTTTTTTACGAAGAAGTTCTGACCACTTTTGGATGCCCCCGCACCGTGTTATCCGACAATGGAACACAATATGATAGTAAGCTCTTCAAGGATATGTTGAAGGAGTCAGGAATCCGCCATCGATTCACCCCTCCATATACACCACAGGCTAATCCCGTTGAACGAGCTAACCGTACTTTAAAAACCATGATAGCTCAATTTTGCGAACAAGACCACCGAGATTGGGATCTGAGAATATCCGATCTGAAATTTGCAATTAATAACTGTAGGCACGACTCTACCGGTTTCTCTCCTGCCTTTCTCAATTTTGGAAGAGATCCCGACATCCCGAACACACTACGCCGAGAAGTCGAGCAAAATCATGTGACTGAAGGACCCGAACAACCCAAAGATGCAGAAAATACCGAGAATGAAGTTTCAGAACAGTACTTACTTCGTTTGAACAAATTGCAAGAGTGTTTCGATCTAGTCCGTCTGAGTTTGTCTAGAGCATTTACGAGACAAAGCCGATATTACAATCTACGCCGACGTGACTGGAGATGTACCATAGGAGATTCGGTCATGAAAAAACAGCATACCCTGTCGTCCGCGGCAGATCATGTGGCCGCGAAACTTGCCCCGAAATATTCCGGTCCGTATAAAGTGGTGAAAGTTCTATCTCCAGTTGTGTATGATTTAAAAGATGCACAAGGCAAGCGTTATTACCGAATACATATCAAAGACTTGAAACCGATTTCGGCGGAATGCGAATAATTAGTTATTTTCAGAATGAAACCGAGATGTGATGTACCACCCCGTGGGAGCGATCCCTTACCCACCCGAAACCCGGTACAAGACCGAGCCGAACGTCTCCGGCAGGAAAGGAACCGAGACTCCCATATCCGGGGATTGGCCCAGAAATTTCGAGAGCGGCCACCACGGGAAGAGGAAGTTATAGATCTAACTTCCCCTATATCTTCCCCTGCACCCTTTTTCCCGACTTTCCCTGTGTCCAGCCCCATAGCTTCTCCCTCCCCTGATACCTCGGCGACTCCAGAAACGCCCCTATTTCCGGAAGACTTTGGTCCATCATGGGAAGACCCAGATTTGTTGTACGAGTGGATAACGGATACCGGGCCTACGTTCCTGGAAGACCTGATGGCTATAGAGCCGTATATACCAGGCAACACACCACCGCCATCACCCCCCGGTCCTGAAGCCGGCACGTATGTAGAGACGGTCACGCTGGAAACCGTTATTCGGAGGGAGATTATCCTGCCAGCCGATGTAGAGGAAGTGGTCCGGTGCTGCGAAGAGATCACCAGACGATCGGATGTGCACTACGCCTTCGAACCGTTACTTCCGCCGCCTCCTGTCCCAACTGTTCCACCCCAAATGGTAGCAGGTCCCACGGAGAACAACAGTTAATTACCTTCTCCCTTCAGCAACTCAATGACCGTCCGTGGCCATCCGAATGGGTCAACCGTAGTCGGGTGTTCCGGCCCGCAAATACCGATCCGCGACGTTGGTGTAGGGTGTATTTACTCGACGACCGGGGTGTACGGTGTAAAATATACCTACCGCCCGTGAACGAACACTAACACGGTGTTAGTACGTCTCAATTATTTTAGTAGGATTTTGGTTTTAGTTCTTTGTGGTTATGTGGATTGAATATAGGATTTTCTTTTGTTTTTTGGGGGGAAAACCGGTTGAATCAGTAAAACTCACGCGAAGTGTGATATTTCCCGCACACGAAACTTTGTTCGTACATCCCGTTGCGGATACAATTATAAAACTGCCTTTTCGTTTCTAGATTTCCGGCCTCCGACTTTATACACCATGGCTTCCGAGTCTTCCTTCGAAATATTAGATATAAACGGGACGGAAAGTTGGGATGACGACGATCTCATGTCCGTAACGTTTCAGCGATCAGTGGACCCACCTAGTACCAATCCAGAGCCGACCGACGGCTCACCCGTCTCAGCAAAACTGGTTGTGAGCCCGGTATCCGATTTTAGACAAATGGACTTGGAAATTCCGGAGAATTCAAGCAGGTCCTCCGAATTAAATGAAGTACCGGAGGAGATTAGACCAGGGACCGGTCATTCGTCTAGCCATGCATACCGGCCTTCGAGCGAGCGATCATACGATGATATTTACCTACCCATTGAGAGGGGTTTATGTTGGAAGTGTGGATACCCTGGACACCGCCGTGACGCTTGTACGCGCGAGAAAGCTATCCTATTCTGTTCCCGTTGTGGCCGGATTGGTCGAATGTCCAGAGATTGTTCATGCAGGAAGCCGACCGCCAGGACCGCCCTTATTGCGTCGTCTTTACGGTGTTCCCGCTGTAATCATTCCGGGCGGATAGCAAAGGACTGTACCTGTGGAAAGCTGTCCGTAAGACGAGCTACCAGCCGAACCATTTCCCGGTCGGTACCCAAGCCAGGAAAACGCTCCGTAGCAACACAGGCACTGATAGTCTCACGATCCCGCCAAGATGTTGGCATTCAATGCGAACTCTGTGACTGTTCCCTGAAAATTCCGGAAGGCATCACTGGTGTTCGCCAGCGGTATTCAACGCTTCGGAACAGCTCTACCTGTAGATGAGTGAGGCAACGTTCTTCCAGCTCATATCTCAACCGGAGTACGAGGAGTTCCAGGCTCCAGTGATACCAGTGAGGTTTGGAATGATAATCATTCTGCCACAAGACTCGATAGTTTTATGGAGTAAAGACATTCTGTTTTAGGTGAAGAAGATTCGTTTTAGGTTATAATAAAAAAAATGTAATAAATGCAAGCTTCACTTTCATTTATTAATTTTTTTTTACCGACGAAAGAGGGGGATGTAACGTTGTTACTATATACCGATATCCGGCAGTATATATTTAAGTTTTTATTAGTTTCACCCCTCTGTCGTAGCTAGCTATTAAATTTGAGTATTAATATTTATTTTGATATTTTATATGTAGTACTTTTCAAACATCTGGTATATATTACCTGTATGATTTACGGTACCGTTCCCGCAAATCAGTCCGCGCATTTCTTAAGATTTGTAAGTAGGAGACCTCCTGAGTGGGGTCTAGAGAAAAATGGATAAAACGGATGGAACGAGACAAAAATGGGCTTTTTCACTTTTAACCGTTTGCCCTGAATCCTGACTGATTTTCGCGCACGAGGTAAGCGAATTTAAGAATATTGTTGTAAATAATTTTTTCCGTTATACATTCACTGGTGACTGATTTTTTTTGATTTAGAATTAATAGAATTTATTTTTGCACATTGCTTGTTTTAAGATTTTAGAAAACTTTCTGCGTATTTGTGTATGATTCCGAAATAAATTGTTTTTGTTTTATTTGCTGGTTTTACTTTTCGGGAAAAGAGATATCTTTGGGAAATTTCAAGCATTGTCGCTGCATTTAGCAGGTGAATTCTTGAGTGGCTCTGAAAATAGCGAAGAGAAACCCGGCCGTAGGAAAACTTTCTGCGTATTTGTGTACGATTCCGAAGTAAATTGTTTTTGTTTTATTTGCTGGCTTTGCTTTGCGGGAAAAGAGATATCTTTGGGAAATTTCAAGCATTGTCGCTGCATTTAGCAGGTATATTCTTGAATATTTCTCAAACTATTTCGTTCAAACCCGACTGCAGCCGTTTATCTCACGGGAAAAATATTTTTAGGAATCTCAAAGACTGATCGCTGCATTTAGCAGGTGAATTCTTGAGAGGCTCTGAAAATAGCGAAGAGAAACCCGGCCGTAGGAAAACTTTCTGCGTATTTGTGTACGATTCCGAAGTAAATTGTTTTGTTTTATTTGGTGGCTTTGCTTTTCGGGAAAAGAGATATCTTTGAGAAATTTCAAGCATTGTCGCTGCATTTAGCAGGTATATTCTTGAGAATTTCTCAAACTATTTCGTTCAAACCCGACTGCAGCCGTTTATCTCACGGGGAAAATATTTTCAGGAATCTCAAAGACTGATCGCTGCATTTAGCAGGTGAATTCTTGAGTGGCTCTGAAAATAGCGAAGAGAAACCCGGCCGTAGGAAAACTTTCTGCGTATTTGTGTACGATTCCGAAGTAAATTGTTTTTGTTTTATTTGCTGGCTTTACTTTTCGGGAAAAGAGATATCTTTGAGAAATTTCAAGCATTGTCGCTGCATTTAGCAGGTATATTCTTGAGAATTTCTCAAACTATTTCGTTCAAACCCGACTGCAGCCGTTTATCTGACGGGAAAAATATTTTCAGGAATCTCAAAGTCTGATCGCTGCATTTAGCAGGTGAATTCTTGAGTAGCTCTGAAAATAGCGAAGAGAAACCCGGCCGTAGGAAAACTTTCTGCGTATTTGTGTACGATTCCGAAGTAAATTGTTTTTGTTTTATTTGCTGGCTTTACTTTTCGGGAAAAGAGATATCTTTGAGAAATTTCAAGCATTGTCGCTGCATTTAGCAGGTATATTCTTGAGAATTTCTCAAACTATTTCGTTCAAACCCGACTGCAGCCGTTTATCTGACGGGAAAAATATTTTCAGGAATCTCAAAGTCTGATCGCTGCATTTAGCAGGTGAATTCTTGAGTGGCTCTGAAAATATCGAAGAGAAACCCGGCCGTAGGAAACAATTCATTCTAATATACAAGGATATTTGGAAAAAAAGACAACTTGGAATAGTCTCGCACGTGTACTCTGCCATAGCAGGTGCAAAAGTTCGAGGGTTTTCCAAGGCGTGGAGCGAAATATTCTCACGCGTGTTCGCTGCATTTAGCAGGATCACAAAGGAGAGGTTTTCGGATTCTGTCATCTAACTTTTATTGAAGTAATTGATTTAGCACCAACGGCCGTGGCAACGTCAATCTAAAAGGGGTTACGATCAACGTAATAACCTGGAATAATCTCGTACATGTTCGCTGCCAAGGCAGGTACAAAATTTGGGAGGTTTACAGGCGAATTGATAAAGTTTCCGTTTTTTTCTTTCTTGTTTGCTCAGTACACAAGAGTATCAGTAACCGAGGGTAATCTATAAATTACCTTTATTTTGTTTAAACCGGTACACAAATATAAAGAACTGTTTGATTAAAATCTACTAGTGCCTTAATAACGCTTTCTCTGTGTATTTTTCATCTAACCGCTAGTTAAGTTCCACCATTTTCACCCGCATCTAGACATACTAGTAAAGTCTTGCACTTTAGCTTTTGCGTATTTTTTAAATAAAAATTAAACTATTTATTGCTTGGTGTATTGCTTTTGGTTTGAGGAATAACGTAGTTAGTTATTTGCAGATACTGTTTGACTTTAATACACCTTTATTTATTTAACTATATTGCTTCTGGGTGCATCCCTAAACTGTCAATTATTTCGGGGTGGAAATAAAATTTATAATTTCTTAAGCAACTGGTAGTTTCCTTTTCCGATAGTGGTAAACAAGTTTCCGTTTCCCACTACGTGTTACGTCGAGGTCAAGAACAACAGACCCCTGGAATTTTCCGTAACCTCCATCTGAGGCTATCTGGAACTCTTGACGCGAAGGGTCAAGGGGCCGTGGAGCAAACCACGTAAAAAATCTGGCGCCCGAGCATTCGTTGATAAGATTTTGCATCGAGGGTGACCAAAGTAACGTGACCTGTTGGTAAAATCCAAAGGGTAGGTGAATTAGACGTTACAATTTCGGTCCTTTCTTCTTAGTCTTCCTATCGTTCAATATCTTCTTAATATCTTCTTTATTCCAGTCTCGTAATAGCTCAATGATTTTCACTTATAAAAAATTTTTTTTTTGAAAAAATTTTTTTTCGGGTTGTAAGGGTGTGTAACGTTAATTTCGTTCACTTTACTTCCCTCGATTGAATTAATAAATTATCGTATGGGCGGCGAATAGCCAGTCCTTTCTCATACCCAACACCGAGAAATGTTTCAAGGCTGAATATATTTACTGTCGACGAGAGTCGAAATCAACGTTTCTATGCGCGCTGATCGAGGTCCGTCTGTCGGGAAAATAGTCACGTCCATTTTGAAATTCCCACTTCGATCTCGTGTCTCTTCTTCTACCAATTATAAATCAAATATGAATCAAGAATTCACTACTGAAAGGTAAATTCCTTTCCTGGTTAAAGCGTATGAGCGTGACACGAACATGAGACGTAAGTCGGTTGTCGTTCACATGATTTCGTGTATTTAAACAAGTGGCAAAGGGGTTTCGTTCTTCTTTCCGGCGAACATGTGCTATTGAAGCCTTTCTGGATTATCTTATCTTATCTTAGAAGTGCATTCATTTGAGTGGTAAGTCATTTCGCTTAAATGTATAACTAACTCTCCTTTCTTAATAGCTTCTACCTTCCTATATTTATTATGTAGCAATGTCATTCCAGTGCCAGGAATAATATATATCGATATGAATTTGTTTTTTTTCTTTCAGTTTTTTTTATATTATCTTTGAATATATTTCAAACCTATTTAAAAATATAGACATATTTAAAATATGTATGTATTTACCGGTGCAGAATCGGTTATTCGATTTTATCGTTTTCATTTATTTATTTCATTTATTGCTTTCTTTGAGTATTTCTTTTATCTAAAAAAATACAGGATGTATGAACCACGTTGTCAAATAATTTTCTTCAACATTAAATATTATCTGTACTGTAATATCATACTTCAGTACTTCAGACATCCTGGATTTTAGTTAAATTGGAAAATTGTTCCTGATACTATATTTGTTCCCCAGCACTTTACCTGGGACACTTTACCTGGAGCACTTTACCTGGGATACTTTATCCGGGATACTTTATCTGGAGCACTTTACCTGGAGCACTTTACCTGGGACACTTTACCTGGGACACTTTACCTGGAATACTTTACCTGGAATACTTTATCCGGGACTTCAAGTTTTGCGACAACTTCTCTACAAGTGTATCTACAACTACAACAAGAACAGGAAAGTACAATAGTTCTTGCTCTCCAACACAACATATGTCGTCATCCAATAACTAGTCAATTTTTTTATTTTTTTTATTTCATATTTTTTTTGAAAATATACAACTTGTAAATTTAATAACGTTGTTCATATAGTTTTTTTCCCTTCCAATCTTCCAGGATTTGTCGCTATAATGCAGATGTGAATAACAAATAGGCTAGTATTATTCAGAGTGGCGCCCACTTACCTTTCCTAATTTTCATAATTTATCTTTATTTCACCTTAAATAAATTTCAAGTAGAATTACCCGAGAACCGGTAAGACTACTCTCTGAATTTGTACTAGTTTGGTCTCAGAATCTACACCTGAGGTGCTCTCTAAACTGAGTAGCCGTAACATATATTATCATAATATATATTTATTTTATATTATATACTCTGTATACTATCCAGTTTATAAACTAGCCAAGTAAAAACTTCAACTGTAGCATCATATATTTGTAGCCTGTGATAGATAATTGATGCATATATTAAATTTTAGCAGTGACATGCAAGACATTTGTGGGGGAAATTTTGTTACTCCAAAGTCTTTTCAAAACCCTGAAGCAGCCTTTACTCCTAGAACAGTGAGCAAACTAATATTATCAGATTCTGATAGTGACATTCAGCCGTATTCCGTAACATTTATGTTATTTTTAACGATAGTCTGTTATGTTAAAATAACGATCGTATTTTACTATATTGTTAACCCTTCTATGATTACGTATCGAGCTTCCTCAACGATATTGTTAAAATTCTATGTTAAAAAGGAAGTAAGTTTTGATTGTTATGAAGCGAGATGGAGTGATACACCTTCAACGAATGTAAAAAGAGATGGATTCGGTCCCGTTAGAGTATAACCCTTATATAACATACCATTAAAAAGCATGACAGATAGTGCGTCACCTGTGCAATTTAACGTGAGGAAACTTTAAATTCAGGTGTGTGTGTGTGTGTGAGAGAAAATGGTCTCGGACGGTGTCCATTAACCACAGACCTAAATATTCAAATGGAAAAACAAGTACGTCTTCCAAAAACAACAAGGGCACAGTATGAGATGCTGTTGGAATTCTTAGAGAATAATTCTATTGCGATTAGAGGGAAGAACAAACCATGTGAGGTTAAATTTATAAACAATTTGTGGGAGCAATTCGCCAATAAAGTGAATACGAAAGAAACGGGACCATTGGTATATTCTTCTTACTTTTCTTTCTTGACAATTCTTTCAGCCTCTGTTCTAGGAAATATAATCCATTCGTCCAGTAGCTGATTAGTCATAAAATCAGTGAAGCTACTCAATAAATGCCAATACCTACCATCAAAAAAATTTGTGTTATTGCATTCAAATAAGTTTAAGATTGAAAGTACCTTCAGCTCTACTGGAACAGCTGTTGATCGCTGTGATAGACTAAAGGGTCTATAGAGATTTATTAAATACCTGGCCAAATCTTTTGTAACTCTAAAAAACTTAATAAATTCCACTCTAGCCATTTGAAATGGATCACTATGATCTCTCAATCGTCGCCTTTCGATTCTCAAATGATGCCTGAAATAACAATCATTTTAAGACGATACATCAGACACAAACATATACTTTCAATGAATTACCTTTGATTTAAGTTTACCACTTCGTTCAATGCAACGAAATTCAAGAAATTTTCAGCATTTCTCAAAGCAGCCATTCAAAATTAATTAGAGAAACACTGTTTCACAAATATGTTAATTATGTTGGGTTGCTAAAAATGACAAATCACCACTACCACGAATATATATCAAAATTAGATTAGATTCTCCTCATTTACTTCACTTAGCAAGATCGTTAAGACATAACAAGATGCCAAACAGGTACAGTTATTTTAACAACAGGCTTTTTAAAAATAACGATTCTCGTTCAAATAACTATGCTTATGATTATACAGAATCTGCATTTTTGGTCATATCGTTATATTACAGAAATTCACGGTTAACGATGGTCGTTAAATAACATAACCTGATACAGAATAGGGTCGATTATTGAAGTAAGTGATGAAAGTATGTCAACCACTTGTACATACTATTAAGAAAACTAAGCAGCCAACACTTCCTGAATTGTTGAAAAAAAAGACTATAGCCAAAGAACAAAATAGTGTTCAAGACTTAACATCAGATGTAATGAAGGTATGTATTTTATTTCACATTGAATTAGGATTCATTTGAATATAATATTACCACAATTAGTTTTCTGCTCTGCAGATTGATGTATAAATGGTTTATTATATTTTTATATCACCTCTATTATTACACCTCATTACCTTACACTTTTACTTTTTGAATAGAAAATATTTTGAATTTTGTTTTATTTAAAGTATTTGGCATATAGTTTTAACTAAGCTTCATTGATTCTTCACTATGATACATTCAAAACAAACACACACTCATATACTGTGTGATTCAAAATTACTAAAATGAGTGAAATATATGCTATATTTGAAGATATATTATTTATTTAAAAAACAAACAATAAACCTTTTTTTGTGCCGGCAGGCCACTGACGTCCGCATCTCTCCTTATGGAGTTTCACGGGCGTCAGCAGATTGTCACCAATGATGCGGGGGTGGTTGGAATGCAGTTTACGCACAATTATTGGCCCAAACACCCTGAGCTGTTTGCGACTACAACATAGTGTGAGGCACACCAAGAGGTACTACTCACTAAACAGTCCACCCCCTGTCGCTTTGTCATCGGATCCGCCTATATGGCATAGTATCGATGACTCGCGAGCAGCTTCTTGTAGTATTTTTGTCCTTAGGTTATAATATTTTTATCATCATCATGCTGGTCTGTTCTTGCCTTTTTTTGTCTTGCCAATTCCTCATCGTTTTCCACCTTCATTATACCAGTTATGTGCTTGCAAATTTCATCATATCTTTCTTCGGAGCTGGTTGCAGCTTCGAGGAAACTTGCTGTTTCCAACGTGATCTCTCAGCCGAAAGGCGATCCTGTGTTGTTCAAACCTGGGGCATATGAATGCAGTATGCCGGACATCGTCAATGTCAGCCTTGCAGTACTCACATGCTTCACTTTGGTCTTTACCTATTGTTTGAAGGAACCATGTCCTGTGATGAATTGGGTCATATAAAAGAAAAAGAATCCAGCTATAAAGTATATCCATCAAAGCAAGTATCCATGGCAAAGAAAAATGTTTAAAAGAAGATAAGAACACTCAGTATAGTAACAGATACATTTTTAGTATTTATGTTAAGGTAATTCATTCACAGCTATCACATATACTACACCCCATAGAGTTTGACATTTTAGATCGTGAGATAAGAGAAAAAATTAGATCAATTATTCATGAAAAGTACCTAGTTCAAAAACGTAGAATAAAGTCATAATTAGATAATAAACTAGTATTAAAAAACCCACAAACCAAATTTTCAGAACATATATTTTTTCAAAGACTCGTAAAACTTTCAAATACGGTTTTTCAGATAAAGAAATTCAATTATTGCAAAAAGGTTTTAAACATAATATTCAACCCACATGTTCATTTGATAACTTCAACAAACTAGGTATAGAAACAGAAATTAACTTATACAATTTTCCAAATAATTCCAATCTAAAACATGAAGCTTCCGATATTATTAAAAAAGAATTTGTCAATTTCACTAAAGCAGATAAAGGAAATACGGTAATAGCATTACATAAAGATGATTATATATTAAAAACCAACAATTTTATACAGACAGGCAATTTTGAGATTCTTAAAAAAGACCCACCTAGTAAATTTCAGAAAGAAATAAAATTAGCAGTAGATAACGCGAAATCAATAATTAGCGACAAAGAAAAGTATAAATTAATTTTACCCAATCCACAACACCCTGAACTTTATTCATTAATGAAACTCCATAAAGAGGGGTAATCTATTAGACCGATCGTTCCTTTTTTCACAGCACCTTCATTTGAGGTTTCAAAGATCTTCTTTCAAACCTCGATTTTCTATTAAAAACTCAACGGAATTAATTAATAATATTCAAGATATAAAATTACCTCACAATTCTAAATTCATATCGTTCGATGTAACAAATTTATTCCCTAGTATACCTCCTAAAGAAACTTTAACTCTTGTTGATAACTTGCTCACGTATAATAATATTAACCCTATAATTCATTCTGATATAATAAATTTATTGAAAGTGTGCTTAAATCAAAATTATTTCATTTCAATGGAGAGATTTATAGCAGTAAAGATGGTTTGATTATGGGCAACCCCCTCAGTCCCCTATTAGCAGAAATTTTCATGGATAACATAGAAAAAATGATTCATAAACACCCTCTTAGTAAAAAATTTATGTACTGGCACCGATATGTAGATGACATTTTAGCGAGCTTCATTGGCACTACTAGACAATTAGACAGCTTCATTACTTATATTAACTCAATTCATAGCAATATAAAATTTACCATAGAACATGAAGAAAATAAGTCTATAAACTTTTTAGACCTTACAATTTCAAATATAAACAATAAACATGATTTTTCTATATTTCGCAAACCATCACATACAGACATTACAATTCATAATAGTTCGGTCCACCCATTCAGTCATAAATTAGCAGCTTTCAATAGTATGATACACAGACTTTTAACGGTTCCATTAAACACTAATAATTTCAACAAAAAACTAAATATCATAAAACAAATAGCAGTTAATAATAATTACGATCCAAACTTAATTGACAATATCATAAATAAAAAGATAAAGAAACGCACTTTAGAACAAGTATATCCTTCAGATAAAGATAAAAATAATCAATTTAAAAGCTTAACATACTTCGGAACACCATCCTTAAAAATCAAATCATTTTTAGAATCTTTAAATATGAATATTTGCTATAAAACCGATTACAATCTATCTAAATTCATTAAAAATAACAAATCTAAATGCTCAAAATCAAACAAATCAGGTGTTTATAAATTAAAATGTGGTAACGACAACTGTGACAAAATTTATATAGGTAGAACTTTTAGGAACTTTGAAACTAGAATTTCAGAACACAAACGCAGCTATGACAACAACAAATTAGATTCCAACTATTCGAATCATCTATTAACAAACCAACACACTTTCGACTCAAATTTTGAAATTTTGCATGTAGAACCCAAATCCTTTAAATTAAATATTTTAGAAGCCCTCGAGATTAACAAAAACAAATATTCAGGTAATCTGCTTAACGACCAAATATATATCAATCATTCCCCCTTATTAAACCTTTTTACCTTACTTTTCATGATGTGATGGTTGTGAATAAATTTTCCAGGTACTCTTTTTCAATACCTTTGTAATATTCATAGAATTCCGTATTTAGACACTTTTTGTACTTATCCCCATTTAAATATATTATAATACTTTTGTCAATATCTCAGAATTCCGTATTTAGTCACTTTTTGTACTTATCCCCTTTTTAATTTATTATAATACTTTTGTCAATATCTTAGAATTCCGTATTAAGGCACTATATAAATTAAAAGTTTTTCATTGTATCTTCACTAGTCTTGAAAAAGCTACTGTGTAGCGAAACACGTCACTAATTTAATTTGAACGTTAGTTCAAAATAAAATGAAGATTTAAACAAATTAAATTGTTTTATTTCATCATTTAGTATGGATCTTCATCAGGTAAAAGCTTCATCTATTCAATTATTAAAATGTGACCTTAGTTCAACTTTGACCTCGAATAACTTTTGAAGGAATAAATATATCAAAAAATTGTAGGAGACTTTTTTTGTAGAACGTTCAATTTTCTACAAGAATATACCTTGCTCATTCCGAAGTATTGTCACCAACGTGAGTTATAAAATTCCAAAGTGCAAGAGAATATTGTTCCCATGTTATTTAAATGGAAAATCGAAATTTGCGATGCGGCACCTCTTAATATTAATATTAAGAGCTTAAACTTTCACAGTATTTCTTTTTTGTAATTCTCAATAATACTTTCGATATAATTAAGAAAAATTTTTTTTTAATCAGTCTAATACACAGTATACATATAGCTAATGGAAAGCGTGAAGATGATTTATGCGCTTTATACGCTTCATTGTTTCATTGTTAATTGTGTTGCATAACCAAAAGTATTGTGTGTCGCATAAAAGCGTGACGATGACGAAAAATTCATGTTTTTTCTAGAACCCAAAAAGTGCTCAACGCGCATAAAGAAGTTTTCACTTCAAAAAGCGTACCAAAATCTTGAAGAATATTGTGATTTATTGTTACGATTTATTTTATATTGTAATATTATTTTTTTTCATGTTTTAATGTCATATTTTAGATCTACATTTCAAAATTGTTTCTCTTTTTAATAATTTGTTAATAAGAAAGTTTTTTAAAAAGTACATCTTTCTGTCAAACATTTATTAAATGTTTTAAAAGAAAATTGAGTACTCCCATGGTACTTTTACTTCCGAGGTTAAAATTGTGCTTATTCAAAAGATCACTTACAAAATAATCACGAATTATTTGAATACTTATAATAACGATCGTAATTTAATTACATGTAAATAGTTTTAATCAGAAATATCAAATACTATTAATATTTATTTAAAATGTTTATATCAATAGAGATGTTTAAACAATAAATATATTTTTCGTTACTCACTTCAACAATTTTGCAAGGCTTTGTTGTAGACATTTAACTTGTACTCGGAATAATAAGTCGTATTTTAAAAATTTAAAACTGAAAAGCTTGTCTTTTTTGAAAGGGTTGCTAAACCAACTCTATAAATTTACTTTTAAAATGAAAAATATAGTCGAGCAGCTTGTTCGGACATATATTTTCTCTGTCGGAGAATATATAGTGCGAAAAATATTCAAGAAACCTCAAGTTTCTAGTATCCGATTGTAATACAGATCTTTTTCTCTAAGCTATACGATAAATATACAGAGATACAGCGGGATACCTCATTTAATCAGAAGTTTGTATGTCAAACGCTAGAGGGTGTAATTGATAATATAAAAAGGGAAACGCCAAATTTTGCGAAATAGATATGAAGTGTGTGTTATTTTCAGAATTATACGAGGGAAACCAAACTTACTACTACTATATATTCTTTTCTTTCTATTCTTTTGGTCTACCTCTGTCTATTTTTGCTTCCCATACATTTTTAACCAGTCTAGTATCCTCCTTTCGCTGAAGATGTTTCCACCAGCTCAGTTGTGTTTCTTCTATATAGTCTAGCATGGATTTTATTTCTAGCTCCTCTCTTATGTCTACATTCTTCATTTTTTCTCGCAGATCTCAGGTATTTCATTTCTATAGCTTGTATTCTGCTCTCCATTTTTTTGGTTCAGTACCCACGTTTCGGTCTAAAATCTCTTTGGAATACTGTCATTTTGAGATTTCCTGCTTATTAATAAATCCAGGTTTCAGCATGTGGTAAGTTTTCATGGCTTTTTCTGTTCTTTCTATAAAATCCCTTTCCTGGTTACCAGTGCTGTCAATTGTTGTTCCTGAGTATTTAAAGAAGGTATACTATACGTATACTAAACTTAACTATAAGAATAATAATTTTAAGCCAAATATTTTATTAATTCCACAAAAAATACAGTACAAAACAGTTAGGATAAAAAAAGAAATAGAAGTCGTCAAAGTTTATAATACAGATCTTAAAAAATCTTCCTACCATTAGTTTTTTTCTTTATCATGAATACTTGAAGTCTCCATTTGGCCAAAGTTTATGATAAAATTTCCGACAAAAATACATAGAAATGATTTGAAACTACCCAAGCTTTCCATAACGATCCGGAATGATGGTAACAACATAATGCAAAACTCCCAAATTATCACAAAACGGCTGGAGTACATTCACAGGCATAAACAAATATTTATCATCAACAAATGGTGGAGTAACGTCAGTTAAATAAATACAATCACCTTTTAAAGCTATAGCCGTGCTATCTTTACCTTGTTTCAAAAATTTCATTTCATAAGAATAATCCTGAGAATCGTTATCCTTATGAATATAATAAACAGCAAATTTAAGCCATCTCGAGTATAAATCAATCAATAAAGATAATCTAAACATAACAAAACTGAGCCCATGATGTTGTTGGTCGAAATGTGACAAATACTTCCTAATAACAGGAGTTGTTGAGAAATAATAACGATGCATGCTTTGACAATGTTCTAGTAAATTGTAAACGACCCCTACCACACTACAAAAACAAGTATGTACGAAAGGGCATTGATGAAATCAATTGATGTCTGTTAAGGTATTTAAATCTTCCAGTGTACGGACAACCGTTTTGAGCGTTTTTGCACGGGAGTTTTTCATAATATAATTTTTCCAGCGAGTGGTTTCTTATGTCGACTTTTGGTGATAAGCAGCTTGGACAATGTCTAAGTTCTTTGTAACATTCATGGCAGTAATCGTGACCGGAATATCCCGTCTGGGGGCGGGCTCAGAAGAATACCCCCAGGGGATAGCCCACCTGTCGTAAAAGGCGACTAATAGGTTAGATTCCCAGGAATATAGAGGAGTAAATCTCGACAAAAAACCTGCAACATAGGGAAGGCAGCTATGTTGTGGTGTAGTGTAGGCAACGGAAGCCACTGCGTCCGGAGGCAACCGTGAGAAAAAGCCTAGAGGAGTAAACCTCGATAAAACAATCCGTAATCTACGTTGTTAGCTACCGTGGCAATGGATGAATGGCTGTGCGAAAGTCAGTCAGAAACGGTGCCTCCGGGATACCTGGTGACCTCCCGGAGTAACCAGCCTTACCACCACAAGCGGGGCTCTGTGGTGATGGACATTCAATTCCCTAGCTACTCGTGGGATGGAATATGGAAAAAGAAGAAAGAAAAATAGAACAGGAGGTTATGGATGAAGAAAGGCAAGGAAATGGAATTTTTGGTAAATCGACGAAGGTAAAACGAACGCCTGATAAGGCGGGGGAGACGAGAGGGTGGAGTGATACTGGAGTAAAGAGAAAGGAGGTATCGCCTCTGGAGGACAAGGAACAGAAGAGGAAACTGAAGGAGAAAGGAAAGAAGGAAATGGAGAATTGGAAGGAAGAAGAGAGGGAGAGTGTAGAGAGATTGAAGGATATGGTGAGGCGACTGGAGGAGAAGGTGGAAAGGCTGGAGGAAGAGAAGGCAGCGGCAGAGGGGAGGGTCAAGGAATTGGAGAGGTTGAGGGGGGAGGACGATAGAAAGGAGATAATGCAAACACGATGGGAGGTGGGGCAAAGAGACTGGGAAGGATGGTTGGAGGTTAGAGATAGGGACTGGGACGGTAAGAAGGGGGAGGGAATAGAGGTGAAGATGGGAAATCCAATATTAGGGTAAAAAGGTAAAGCTGGTATGGGTAACCAAGGAAGACAGTGGAATGGAGAAGGGAATACAGAGGATGTTTAGGGATAGGTACCCGATGCTAGGGGGAAAAGGAGAGGAAATGGAGTGGGTCAAGGAGGTACGCACTATGGAAAGGAATGGGGTAAGGGTGAAGACGGAGGTGTTGATCTGTCGGATGGAGGGAGATTGTAGGGATGAGAAAAAGGTGTTTGAGCTGATGAGTCGACAGTTTGGGGTAGTGGGGAGCGGGGACAGCATTGGAATCCACAGGCCTGAGCAGGTAGAAGTGGAGGTGCTGAAGAAGATGGTGGCGTGGGTGAGAGGTGGCGGAGGTAACAATCTATACAGATGGGGAGAAGGAAAAGGAGGGTAGAAATGGGGCGATAATCCTGAAGGATATCGGGGAAGTCGATCAGGAGGGGATCGAGAGGATTAAGAAGGGGTTGAGGGAGATGACAGGGGAGTGGGTGGATAGACTCAGAGTCTCAAGAAATAGGGAGGTGGTAATAGAGGCAAAGAAGGGGGTTGAGGTGAGGGGAACAAAAACCATTAAAATGGTAGGGATAGAACCGTGGATGGAAGATGAAAAGGTGAGGGGGAAAATAGAGAATTTGATTGGGAAAGGGACAACGGTGATTAAAGTGGTAAGGGAGAGGAACGGGATGAAAATGGCGGTGGTGAGGGCGGAATGGGAAAAAGCGGTAGCCTTGTTGAAAAAAAAGGAGATTAGATTGGGGTGGAACAGGGTAAATATTATAGAGGGTAGAGAGGATGACAGATGCTTTGGATGTGGGATAAAGGGCCATAAAGTAGCAGGGTGTAAGGTGAAGGTAGTCAAGGAAAGGAGTAAGTGGCTTTGTAAGAGCGAGGATCACATGGCAAGAGACTGTCGGCAGGCCTTCCTTTGTAGGGTATATGGGGAAAGGGGACACAAGCCAGGGGAAATAGGAGATAGTAGGGGAAGGAAAGAAGTAGAAGGAGACGATGGAAAAGTTGAAGGAAAAAATGGGAGGGACCCTCTGGACCCCTCAGAGGGGACGAGTCTGGTCAAATAGGAGGAAGGGGACGAGTCTGGTCAAATAGGAGGAAGGGGACAACATTGCGCGAGAAGGAGGAATGTAGGGGATGTATGGAGAGGGTTACAGATAAATTTAGGGAAAATGCAGGATAGCGCATGATATATTGGATAAGGTGATTTTTAGGAGGGAAGTGGATGTAGTGTGTGGATCCGAGGTGAATGCTAGATATGTGGGGAAGCAGGGATGGATTATGGACGATACAGGAGAAGCAGGAATAAGAGTGGTGGGGGATGGATTGAGGGCGGATGAAGTGAGGAAGGAAAATGGATGGGTGGTAGTGCGAATGGGAGAGGTGGTGTACAGTGTGTATATAAGCGCAAATGTCACCCTGGAAGAATATGAGAGGAGCATGGCAGGATTAGAGGACGATCTGAGGGTGTCAAAAGGAAAAAGGAGGATCATAAGGAGAATGGTGGCAGGGGACTTCAATGCGAAGAATACTATATGGGGGGGAAAAACGGACATGAGAGGGGAGATCCTTGAGGAAGTGTTAACATCCGACGGGTTGGTGGTGCTGAATGATGGACTACTGCCCACCTTCGTGAGGGGTGACGGGGGTTCATCATTCATTGATATAACAGCATGTGATGAATGGCTGTGGGAAAGAGTGTTTAGTTAGGGGGTGCTGGAGGATGAGGAAAGCTTGAGCTTACATAGGTATGTGGAGACGGATATAAGGAAAGAGAGAAAGGATTTAGTGGAAGAGTGGGAATGGAAGTGGACGAAAGCCGAGGCAGAGAGTATGAGGAAGAAAGTAAGAGAAGAGATAGGAAGGGGACTTGGACATGATGCAGATGAATTGTACAATGTGATACAAGGCTGCAAAAGAGAGGGAAAGAGGGGCAATAGGCGTGAGCGGAGGGCCAATTACTGGTGGAATGAGGAAATAGAGGAGCTGTGGAGGGAGTGTAAGAAAGAAGGAAGACGGATGCTGAGAGGAAGAGGAAGGATAGAGGGAAGAGGGAGATATAAAGAGAAGAAGAAGGAACTGGAGCGTAGAGTGGGAAGAGTTACTGGGGGAATTGGAAAACAATCCATGGGGAAAGGCGTATGAGATAGCGGTGAAGAGGATGGGTGGAAATAGGAACGAGGTTCTAGAGGAGGATTGGGAGAAGGAGATTATAGAGAAATTGTTCAAAGGGGAAGAAGGAGGAGTGGGTGGCAGAATTCAGGAAATCCAAGATACAAGGGGGGTAGTGAAAATGTGGGGGATAAGGCCGGTAGAGAAGTGGGAGGTAGAGGATTGGGGGAGAGGATTGGGGGAGAAACATTAAAGTGAGAAAAGCCCCAGGGATAGATGGCCTGAGGGGTGATATGGTGAAGAGGCTGTTGGATGACAGTAGGGAGTACTTCTGGGAACTATTCAACAGGGTGCTGAGGGAGGAGGAGTACCCGGAAGGATGGAAGGTAGCCAGGGTGATACTAATGAAGAAGGCGGGTAGAGAGGGGAAGCGGGCGGGGGACTATAGGCCTATCAGCCTGCTGTGTGGTATGGGTAAATTGATGGAGGGGATAATAAGGGATAGGATTGAGGAGGAAGTTGGTAGGAATGGGGGTTTTAGGGTAAACCAGCACGGGTTCACGAAGGGGAAATCTTGCATCTCGGCACTGAGCAAGGTGATGGGTTTGGTGGAAAGAGCTAGGGAGGGCAGCTGGAGGAAGAAGAAATTGGCCCTACTCGTGTTCTTCGACGTCGGGAACGCGTTCAACAGTGTCAGCAAACGGGCAGTGTTGAGCGCGTTGCTGAGGCTTGGAGTGGAACAGGGGTTGGTTAACCTGGTGGAGGACTACCTGACGGGGCGTGTGATTGTAGACTCCAGAGGGAGGAGATATGAGATGGAGGCTGGAGTGCCTCAGGGCTCGGTTCTTGGACCAACGCTCTGGAAGTGTGTGTTTGATGAGGTTTGTGGGATAGTATGTGAAGAGGGATGTGAGATTACGGTGTATGCGGATGATGTGTGTCTGGTATGTACGGCAAAGGGAGAGGCGGAGATAGAAAGAAAGGCGGAGAGGAAGATTGTGGAGAAGATAGAGCGGTGCGGACTGGAAGTGGCGGAAGATAAGACGGTGGGGTTGCTACTGAAGGGACGGAGCAGCGCAAGGGAAGTGGGGGTGATGGTTAGGGGAAGGAGAATTCGCATGGAGGAGTCTGTGAAATACCTAGGGGTGTGGTTGGATAGCCAATTATCCTTCAAAACCCATATGGTAAAGGCGGCAGAGAAGATAAAGTGAGGGCAGCATGGCTGGGGAGATTGATGTGTAATGTGAAAGGGCCGGGAGAGTGGAAGAGGAGGGTAATTGGTAGGACGGTAGAGCAGAGTATGCTGTACGGTGCGGTGGTGTGGGGTGAAAGAGCGGGGGTGAATGCGAGGGTTAGGGCACTTCTGCGGGTGCAGAGAGGGATACTTCTGAGGGTGGTGCAGGGGTACAGGACAGTGGGTGGACTGGCAGCAGCGGTGCTGGCAAGGTCCTACCCATTGGACGTGTTGGCTAGAGCTAGGAGCAAACGCTAGAGGGGTGCGACCAAAGAAGAGGTACGGGAATGGATGGAGGAGGAAATGGAGAAAAGGTGGGAGGAGTATGAGGGCGCGCTAAAAGAAGCGATTGAGAATAGGAGAGATTGGATGGACCGGAAATTCGGAGAGGTGAACTACTTCTTGACACAAGTGCTCACTGGACATGGGTCGAGAGTAGGGTACCTCCACAAGATTGGGAAACGAGAGACTGGTGTGTGCGAGAGGTGTGAAGTGGAGGATGATGTGGGGCATGTGTTTAGATGCTGGAGGATCGAGGAAGTGCTGAAGAAGTTGGAGAGGAAACTAGGGGAGGCGGTGTACTGGGAAAACATGGTGGAGATAATGTTAAGGGGGGAGGAGGAATGGATGGAGGTGAGTGGAGTAGTAGAGAGCATGGTAAGGGGGGAGAAGGACTCGATATGGCATGAGAGGCAGGAGTGATAGGAGGGAGATGACGGTGTGAGCGGAGTGTGCGAGGGACCGCGCGCCGCCTGTCTCGAAGTATGCTAGGGTAGTGATTCCGAGGCGGGGGTAACGGCGAGTTTGAGGTGGGTTTGGTTGGTAGGCATCTCCTTGGGGATGAGTCCAACACTGTTTGGGTCCTGGACTCATTCGAACATGAGTTTCCCATCTCGGCCCGAAAAAAAAAATCGTGACCGGAAGAGCATTGTTGGATTGGTGGAACCATGTAAAATTCGCAGACCGGACATCGGAATCTACGTAAAGTTGACGTTTCTTCCGGAGTGTCACTTTCGTCCTAAAAATATTAAAAATCGAACTTGGTAATTGATAGAGGATCAAAAAATAATGATAATAATTCATATAAAATTTGTCTCCTGTAGTTGATGAACTAAAGACATCTGGAGATCTCATCTATCCTGAGCATAAATACGAAAATTGCAACTTTTTTCACAAATGGATTAAAAGAAGGAAATTCAAGGACAATACATGTTTGTTTTTTTTTATCTCTGGAGCTCCTAAATAAATAAACCACAGAACCAGACCAATTAGATAGCCTCGTTACTTATTCTACCCATCACTTCTTCTCTTGATGCTTATTATTTAACTGATTTTACAATAAACCCTAGATTTCGTTAATAAAAATTGCATTCAATGGTAATTCCAAAATGTATAGAGTAGTGAGAACTTTCCATATAAAAATTGGGATCTATTGAAAGATGAAGTTTTAGTTAAAAGGAAGTAATAGGATTTGCAAATAAACCAAAAAAACAAAGTAGAAATCAACTTAAATACTCTTAAACTTTGTACTCGCTTAGATGTAAAAGTCCAAAGATTGTTACTTTCAACGTAAAATTATGTACAAATATTTCGCGTACTTACACTGGATTCTTGTTGATAAAACAAAGCACTCATCGTCTTCACTCTTCAGTAACAAAATAACTTTTAACAACCCTTTTTTTAATTTTAGTTGTACGGTCATTAATATTAAATTGAGTACCGTTTAAGAGTACATTCCAATCTTCAGTGAAAGCGCAATCTATTGTCGATACCTCTATCTATACCAGGAATTTTTGATACAAGGTGGTAAAGCCTGTTCATAGATATAAGAAAGTGACTGACTGAATCATATTAGGAAGTACCCCTTGATAAAGTATAGGATAAAGATTTTAAATGGGTACGGACCATAGCCTACCTGCTCTAAAACTACGAAAATCGGGTAATAAATTTCATGTCATTGTTAGTTAATAGCTACCCTTCAATAATCCGCTTAATTTACTTTCTTATAACTATGAACAGGCTTTACTACAATTTTCGTTTTCTTCGTTTTTAACAACAATTTTTGTTAAATAAATTCAGCTCGTATAGGTCTTTAGGGAACAAAATTATTCGTAGTACTAATGAGATGGTAATTAGAATATCAACAATTGTAGTTTTTTTTAATCACCTATTTAGATATTAATTTGGATGCAGGATGTCCAAATGTCGAAACATTCCAGAAACAAAAATTATTGAGTTTTTGATGGACAAAAAATGGAAGTATACACTGCGTCTGGTATAAGGGTTCCTAGTACGGGAATTTCGGAAAAAAAAATAAAAATAAATTGAGTAATTAGAGGACCGATCGATTGGATATGAAAAATTGATGATATATTTTGTTTGGAAATTGAATTTTTAAGTGGTGGGTGATGGAAAAAATTGCTACAGTTCTTAGTGGTAAGGGCAAGACCGAAAGTTTGGGAAAAAACGTACATAGTGATCCTCCTTAACACGTTTAATGAGTTATCAACGTCGATATTTCTTATTTTCCAAAGAAATAGTGGAAATACGTTTCTTGGTCACTGCATAATCTCCTTCAGGTACAAAATAATTACAATCAACTTCCATTTTGGTAAACGGAAGTGTATCATTAGAGGATATATAATTTTGAAAAAGATTAAAATTGGCAGGTAATTTTAGACAAATTCTTAGGCTAAAACCACAAGATTTTCAGGATTAGTCAACATTTCCCCATCTTTCTTTTCCGTCTTTTTCTTCCCTAATCCCATTGTAGCTACATTTAAACAAAATAAGGACAAAAAATCTGATTGAATTTTCAGAAAATGTCACATTAGACATAAATATAATATTCTGTATTACTAAAATCCTCGTTATAATAGTATATATTACATAACGAGAGTTGTAAGAAGATTAGGGTAGTTGGGGGCAAAAACACGCAGTTTCGTTATCTCCTGTCGTCTTCAGAAATTATGATAGTTTAGAATTTTTCCAATGTTATTATAGGAGAGCACACATATTGTTTTTCCATTTTAAGTATCGACAGAAGTTCACCAATAAATGAAAAACATATTTTTAAAGAATCTGCATTTGCCTATTCTTGCCTACAAGTGCGTATTTTTGCCCCAAAATTAAAAAGTATACAACCCGAAATAAAAGAGATGGTAGGCGTTTAAAAAAAACTAATCCTTATTGAAAAAATCAAACGTCAAATACAAAATAAAAAAGAACTGTATTTGGCGAGGTCGTCAGAGAATCCTACTGAATTTGAAAATATAAAAGAATTGGTTTTTATTGGCTTTGAAACCTTTAAAACAATATCGTCCATTCGAAAAAAAGGCATTTTCCGTTGTTTCCCGAAAACGAAATGTTTTGGGCAGTCGCTTAAAAAATACTTTGACGACAAATAATCTATATGATTTTTTTCCAAAAACCTTCACTACTACAGAGTCATCACAACTACTGAAAATCCCTCTAGTCAAACTAGTGGCCTTTATAGAAGACACGAAGCTTCTGGAATGGAAGTAGATAACATGGGAAATGGTACAAAGATTCAGTTCAAGTGCCTGGGCTGATGAGCACAGCCCAAATATATGAATGAATGAAAAGAGTCATCAGGTAAAATATTTGGTACAACATCAATGTCTTGCTCTTCAACGTTATCGGAAAAATAAATGTCACAAGAATCAATACTTTCTTGATAGGAAAGTGCTACTGATTCATCAGATAATGATTCGTCGAAAACTTTCCTTTTGGCAGCTCTAACTTTAGCACTTTGATCTGATTTGATCTTTTGTTTCTTCAATAATGCTTTCCTCTCCTTCTCTTTTTCTGCTTCCTTCTTTTCTTCTTGTTCTTGTGAAAGTCGCTCTTTATCACGTGTCGATGTTAGTAGGATTGACTTTAAACTTTTCCTGGTTCGTTTCCTTTTTAACTTAATTTTTGGAAAGGGAATAATGTCTGAAGGTGAAATTACTGATTGTTCTGATGTTGATGACGGTTGGGGCTCTATCTAGTCAGTAACAGTTTTTCTTTTTCAATATTTGAAGGACCAGGTACAGAAATTACTGACTGTTCAGATTTTGATGACGGCTGATATTTTTATCAAGTGGATAGATTCCTGTAGACCGAAAGCCCTCTCTTGCCATATCTACAGTAACAGTCTTTGCAAAGGCTGTGGAAAAGGGACCAGCCACATGGCCCTCATGGTAAATGGAGAGAACCTGTCCTGGATGGGAACTGGACCAGCTGTTAGCTGACTGTCCAGCCGATCAAGTGGCTGGGTCTTATGGCTGCTATATGGTGGCAGACTCAATAAATGGATGAAAGTATCTATTGCAAATGTTACTGCTTAAAGACTTGTGTGCGATACATGATTACCTAGAATCAGGAGAACGGGGTTCTCCTCTGTTGGACTTGTTTGTGTTTTAAAATGGTTAAGGTACTTGATGAAGGTGGGAGTGTTCATGTAACCACTATCAGTAACGGCCATGTCGCAGGCAGTGGGCCCGTCTTTGATTAGAGATCCGTTTTCGAACGAATAAGAAAAATGGAGGGACATGGTGACCAGTTGCACTCATACAGCAAACAACCGTAATTGTTTGTCCTTGCTCGGCAGCTGCTGCTTTTGCTACATCTCTCGTTCAAACTGTTTGGGCAGATGGTTAGGGACTGTCTAAATGCCCGTTTCATCGACGTTATAGATACGGTTGGGAGGTAACTTCTATTTTTTTATAGTGTTCTCCAAAATTTCGAAATACTGAGCTAGTTGCACTCTATTGAAGCAATACTTGTTTTTCGTAGCACTCGTAAAGATAGTCAATTTTTTTTCATAAAAGATCCAGTGAAGTCCCGACCAGCCAACTGATTCACATGTGAAAATGGATGCTCAATGCGGTTTCTTACACAATAAGAGTAAATTAAAAAACGCAATGACTTGAGCTTAATTCCATAAAATCGTTTGTCGAGTTTTTCATTTCATTTTCTTGGATCTTGGTTAGAACTGCTTTAAATCTGCCTAAAGACTGGACACCATTTCCTCTTCTCAACCGTTGCCGTAGTGTCGCTTCATGAAATCCCACAGCTTTTGCTGCCTGACGTATAGAAACGCCATTATTGATAAGTTCACGAGCTTCTCGCAAAATAACTTCTATCAAACAAAAATAATTTAGGATAATGGGGCAAAAATATGCATTCGTCGTTTTTCCCCATACTTCTCGCGTATTTATGCCCCATTCGGCAACACTGGCAAAACCATCTGTTGAGATTTTAAGGACCTAACCTCAATCGAACACTCTTCAACATAATAACCTATGGCACAGTGTTGCCAAACGTTTGTTACTAAAATCGTTTCAAACTGGACATTAGCGGCAACTTTAAATGAGATGCGTTCTTTTGCTCCGTGCGTGCTTTGCCCCCAACTACCCTATTACATGCGAGTAAGAAAGATGCGCGCGAGCCGCGTGCTGGCGACCTCAGAAATTTTACAAGCATGTAATAAGCTTACAACTCAAGTGGTGTACTATATTTTTTCTACGATTATTTTTATTTATAAAAATAGTAACCCTAACAAGTAACTTTTATTTATTTAACAAAATTCGAGAACATTATAAATTGAACAATTATTTATAATAATTAATTGTAAGATTTTGGCAATTATTCATAACAGCGGTTGTTCAATAATACGCGGTAAACTGTACGGTGTGTTATTTTTGGCCTTTGGTATTTTCAGTGTATGTAAAGGTCTGTAAATTACTTTCAAATGAATTTATCATTCTATAAGCTGTCGTCTTATTATTTATCGGCTCATCGAAATATCCTTCGGCTGTTGTTGAAGCTTTCCATCCGACATGTTGTTTTATAGCTATTAAATCACCACCGACATCAACCCAGAGTGGCAGAAGTTCGTCTCAAACAGTGACCTGTGTACATTTTGGGATCAGGTAACATTAAAAATTCGGCTATTTGTTTAGGAATACCGCCTATTTTGTTTAATCCTACCACTTGTTTCGTACATTTACCTCTTTGATAGTGTTGTAATTGTATTAATTATTAATTTTACTTTCGTATATAAAACAAGACATGTCTACTTCTATCGTCTATTATGTAATGGCCGTTACAATGTTTCCTCCCTATAAATAAGGATCGATGTTATGCAACCAGTTTCACATACATATTATGACATCTTTCCTTTTCAGCTAAACCTGAACAATTTGGTTTACAGCTTCTAGAATACCATGCTTAACTAACCATTAATGCACATCAAAAACTTAAATAATGAGAACAGACTTAACTAAAAGTATTATTGCATGACAAAAACTTGAATAATAAGAACAGATTTTAACTAAGAGTAAACAGACTTAACTAAAAGTATCATTGCAAGACAAAATCAATATATTTCCCAGATAGTCTAATAGTTCTCGAAGGTCTGACATTTCCCCGTCCTTGAAGAGGAGTAACTGACATACCTGCAGTTACCCACAAGGCCTAACATTTTCCCGACATTGCAGAGGACTATCTGACCTTTCAGAACTGTCATTAGCTACATTATTTTCGTCCAGCAAAATGTTATTTATAACATGCATTTCATTGGAGTCATCAACATCTAGTTCACGGTTAGTTAATGATTTCCGTAAATAATGATAGCTGTTTCTTCTTAATTGCCTTGACCCTGTATTTATTATATATGACCTTGGAGTATCATGTTTACCTACTATTACTTCAGGATGCCATTCTTTATCTTTTCTATACACAATTTGTTCTCCGTCCTTAAATCCAGTACGGTTTTTTGAAGTTTTATTATAATACTTACTGTAGCTCCTATTTCATCTTTCAAGATCTCCTTTTTGTTTGTATTTCAGTTTCATCCCTTTCGATAGCAGGTAGTTTTCATTTAAGATTTTGTCCAAATAGTAGCTGGGGATCTCTTTAACCCTCTAATTGGAGTATTTCTATATTGCATTAGTGCATCCTGTGTACTATTGCATTTCTTCAAAATATTTTTTGCTGTTTGCACAAACCTTTCAGCCAGCCCATTCGATTTTGGGTGTCGAGGACTACTTGTTATGAACTCGAACTCATAAGTCTTAGCAAACTGTAGGCACTCGTACGATGAGTATGTCATATTGTCAGATACTACTTTGTCTGGGACCCCATATGCAGCAAAGACCTGTTTGAATACCTGTATAATATCTGAACTTTGTTTATTTCTTGAGGGTATAATTTCTAGCCACTTAGTCAAATAGTCAACGATAACTAAATAATTATTTCTATTGAATTCCAATATATCAGATGCAACTTTCTGAAAGGGCAGTTCAGGTATATCATGTGAAATTAATGGCTCTCTTTGGTTTGAAAATGCAGACCTTTCATATATCACATATCTTAATTAATTCACCTATTTCATCTGACATGCCTGGCCAAAAGAAAATCTGACGTGCCCTGTCTCTGGTTCGATTGACACCAAAATGTCCTTCATGCGTCAATTCAAGCATTTCCTGTCTCAATTTCTTAGGAACAATAGTTCTGTCATTATGAAATATTAGACCCTTACTCACATGAAGGTCATTTTGGAGATTATAATATACTTTTAAGTCTCCTTTGCATTTTTTAAAATCCCACCCCTTTTGACAACATTCCATAACTCTTCCTAAAGTCTCATCTAACGAGGTATGTTTTTTAAATTATTCTTTCTTTTCATTGCTCATTCTTAAATGTCTTTCTACTGAAAGTACCAACTCTAGCATTTCAGGATCTGCTTCCGTTTTCTCCTCACTGACGTTTCTAGACAAAAAATCTGCAACATGCAAATATTTACCTAGCAAGTATTCTATTTTAATATCATACTTTACTAATTTAACCTTAACCTCTGTAATCGATGAGAATGAATATTAGCAATCTGCTTACTCATGATATTAACATTTGGTCTGTAGTCTCTAATTCTAATGAGGCGCCCATATACAAAATAGTGAAATTTTTGAACAGCATAGAGAATTCCCAACATTTCTTTTTCTATAACTGCATACCTTTTTTCAGTTTCTGTCAGACCCCTTGACCCATATGCCACGGGTTTACCGTCTTGCATTAAACAACAGCCAATACCATTTTGTGAAGCATCAGTGTGTATCACAATTTCTTTTTTTGGGGTCAAAATTCATAAGAGTTGTATTTTTGTTTATTTCTTGTTTAATTGATTGTAATGATTTATAATGCAAATTTGTCCATTGAAAGAGAATGTCTTTTTTAATAACTTGTACAGTGAACTTGAAATCGTGTAACGTTCTTTCCTTCTTACACGTGGCTCCTGCCACGAGAACACGTCACTATGGACACCCTTGATGCAAAATTCGGTTTTAAATCTCGGGCGCCAGATCATTAACGTGGTTTGCTCCACGGCCCCTTGACCCTTAGCGTCAAGAGTTCCAGATAGCCTCAGATGGAGGTTACAGAAAATTCCAGGGGTCTTGTTGAATTAACTTTATTTACCTAATCACAACCAAATATGGATTCTCCGATTTATAAATCACGGGTTAATGAAGGAAACAGGGGTTCAGCAGAGTTGTATACTACCTACGGTTTAGTGTATACCTACGATCACACGATAGGTCGGTATATCACAAAATAATCAAAGAGAAACTTTAGTCTATTAATACTCTGTGGTCTATTTTACGAATAATTCTATAGTGACAAGCAAATTAGCAGGGAAAAGAAAATAAGCTATCTATACCATATACTTGGTAATTTGACGGGCATAACGGTCAGGTTATCAAATACGGTTCAAATCTACCCGGTTTAACGGGGTCCCTAATGCACTATTTAGATCTGCCGGGTAATCAGACAAATTGTGGCTAAGCCTCTTCCAAGTCTGATTAACCCTTGAATCCAAATGAAACCGGCAACTATTATTCCGACAATAAAAAAAAAATAAATAATGATTCTACGAGACTGGAAAAGAACGATTTAGATCTGCCGGGGAATGAAACAAATTGTGGCTAAGTCTCTTCCAAGTCTGATTAACCCTTGAATCTAAATAAAGCAGGTAACTAAGATTCCGAAAAAAAAAAGAAAAATTTAAGAACGAATTATCCCACGAGTTAAACGGTGCCCAGCTATCGACACACAGAGTAAAAATATTAAGACTAGCATAAAATTAAAATATTTTAATCCACTTGGATATCAATTAAATATAAAACTACTGAGAACCAAAAATATAAAATCACTCGAGAATCCGCTAATAATTTATATCAGCTAATTAATATATATTAAACGCTGTAAATAAAATTCGAAATCAAATTACAGTTCACAAATCTTTATTTCCATATAAAAGAAACAAATAAAAAAAAATTTTTCAATTCAACAACAGAGAAAAAAATAGCCGGTCGGAAAATTTTCAAAACCATACATTTAACAATTTAATATTAAGCGGCGGTACGAAAAGTTTCGAATACACAGTTTATTTGTAAAAATGATTTACCTTATAAAATACAGCTTCCACACACAATCTCAATTCACTAAATTTTCACAATACTTTTCGGTTTATATTTTACGGAAGAAAGTCGAGAGAAGAATCACGAAAGAATAACTGAGAGCAGGATCACGAATCAATAATTCAGAGCCGAATCACGAAATGAATAATTGAGAGCTTAATCACGAAATGAATAATTCAGCGCCTCTTCTATCAATTGTTCACTAATTTATATCCAAAATCCTACCTACACTGTTCGGCTGTAGTCGTGGTAAGGGAATTAAACGTTAAATTTATCTACTTGCAACAAAAAGTTGTACCTATACTGGACGGCTTCGGTTTTAATTGAAATGGTGTATATACCGGGCGTCCCTTCAGTTGAAAAATTTAAATATCGGAAATGAATAAATTGTGTATGGTAGGATTTGGATTTGCGTAACTCGGACTTATAGGAAAATATATTTTAACGGTAATAACGAACAAAAATCAATGCGGTAGTAGAAAGGGTTGTAACGAGTTATATACAACCTAGTGGTAAAATAAAATATATTAAAGGAAAAAAAAAACTTGCAAAAAAAATAACTCGTTACAATCTCACTCAAATTTGGAACAAATTTTCTGACATAATTGACTAAACCAAGTAACTTCGGCCATTCTTTTTTGGAGTTTGGCGGTTTTAGGTCATTGATAGCTCTAATTTTATCTGGGTCTACCTGCATACCATCCTTGTTAAAAATATGCCCTACATATTTGACCTCATTTCTTCTGAGTTGAAGCTTATCTTTGTTAAATTTAATACCTGTCTTTCTAGCCCTTTCTATAATTTCGTTTAATGTTTTATCATGTTCCTCAATAGTGTCTGCAGCAATTAATAAATCATCAAAATATATTACCGTATTTTTTATATCCCCAAAATATTTAAAATTGCTTTTTTGAAAATATTCTGGAGCCAAACTAATTCCAAATTGCATTCTTAGGAACTTATAGTAGCCAAATGGTGTTGAAAATGTTGTTAATTTAGTAGATTCATTGTTTAACTTAACTTGATAGAACCCATCTTTGAAATCGAGCACCTAAAAATACTGCTTTCCTTGTCAATTTGCTGGATATTTCATCCAAACTGGGAATTTAAAAAAATTCTCTTTTAATACATTTGTTTAGTTCTTGAGGATCTAGGCATAAACGTAAACTCTTGAAACACATTGAAGTTTAACTTTACCAATTGGTTTTATTTTGGTGCCACCAAACAAATGCTCACTTTTCACTAATTACCTTTTCTCACTTTCACTACACATTTCTTCAAAAATCTTCCTCGAGATGATATTTACTCCTGACCATAAATCAATTTTAAATTCAACAGGTTTTCCATTTATTTTCACTTTTTCTGACCACACTGAACAATTATTTTTTACAACTTCTCCAGCTTTTGCCAAGCTATACACATACAGGTTGTGCCATACTTTTAACCTGTGGACCCTTTGCTTTGCAAACATTTGCAAAATGATTAGATTTTCCACATCTATAACACACTTTCCCATAAGCAGGGCATTCTGCAAACCTATTCTGTGTATTGCATTTTAGACAGTGTCTTTTGTTCATTTTCTGTTTTTCTTCACCATTTAATTTCTTCACTACATCAATACATGTTTCTTTTGTTTCTATTGTATTACGTTCATTTTCTAATTGTTTCTGGGTTACCTCCGCATTTCTACAAATTTCACAAGCAACCTCTAATGAAACATTTCGTGTATTGAGAAGCTTTTCATGGGTCTTTGTATTACTTATACCAAGAATAATATGATTAACCAAAATAGATTCTTCCTGGGTATCATATTCAATGATTGTATTAGTTTTTTAAGATCACTGAAATATAATATCAAATGGTTCTGATTGGCTCTGACATCGATTGTTAAATACAAATCTTTCATATGTTTTGTTTTTTCTGGGTGAGTAATACTTCCTGAACTCATTGATAACACTTGTATATCTTACTTCAGTGTCCTCACCTTGTGGCTGCAATCTAAAAGTATTATAGAGATCAACTTCTTCAGTCCCAATCAAATTCAACAGCAATGCTACTTTCACTTTGTCAGGCTTTGCATCTTTTTCTGTAGCGATTAGGTAGGTTTCAAAGTTTTGCAGAAATCTCTTAAAATTTTCATCAAGATTGCCCTCGTATTTTATGGGATCAGGTAATCTTCCAGTTTCCATGCTTCTATTTTAATAGTCTAGGTTAGGTTAGGTTTATGATGAGTGGGTCTATAAGGCCCTCCACTGCGACTCGCAAGAGTCTATTGTGGCTCACACCTATTCAGATTTCACCAAACAAATTCAGCTTCTTAACAAAGCCGATTAGTTTATTTGGTGAATGATATTTCAGGTCCGAGGGTGAGAGAGAATCCCTGACAAACATCAGATACCTGATTCGAGCTGCGGCGGGGCAGGCACAAATTATATGCTCTGCTGATTCATCATCTTCCAGACAAAGACGGCAGGTCGGATCTTCCGACAGTCCAAGTTTTAGCATATGATGATTCAGATGACAGTGGCCTGTTAAAAGACCTGTTAGACAACGTAGGTCATGCCTGCTATAGTCTAACATTTGTTTGGAGACATTCTTCGAAGGATGTATGAAATCCTTTGAATGAACCAATCCTGGTAAATTATGCCAGAAGTATAAAGCTCTTCTTGCCGTCCAGGTATTCAGTGTTTGTTTGGCAAAACTTATTGCGATGCCAATTATAGGTTCTGGTCCGATAGAAACACGTACGGCACCCTCCCTTGAAAGAGAGTCCGCCTTCTCGTTTACTTCCATGCCAGAATGGCCAGGGACCCAGACCAGCAATACTTTATTGAGTTCTCCTATTGAGGAGAGTCTTCTTTGGCAGTCTAAAACCAATTTTGACGTTACACGGTGAGAGCTAAGTGCTTTTAAAGCCGCTTGGCTGTCCGAGAAAATTTTTATTGTTCTATGTATGAGATTGGCTTGCTCCAATCTCTCCACACATGAAACAATGGCGTAAATTTCCGCCTGAAATACGGTTGCATAGGATCCTAGAGAGTTTGAGATTTCTGTCCTAGGTCTGCGCCCGTATACACCTGCACCAGAGCCTGAGAGTGTTTTTGAACCGTCTGTGTACCAACAACTGTCTGCTCTTAATAGTTCATCCTTACGGAGGACCCATTCATCTCTATTTGGAATTAGGACGGTATAAGGCAGGTCGTAGTTTACTGTTGGAGGCATTATGTCAGAGGTCATTCCCAGAATACTGTGACTTTCAGTGTCCACTAGCATTCTGCTTCGTTCTGTATAAGCCAGATTCGTGCATTTAGAAATATGCACAATTCTGTACGTTGTCCATCTAGCCTCTCTTTCCCAAAATATATGGAGAGGAGGTAGGTCCAGAAGGATTTCCATGGCTGCTGACGGTGTGGATCTGATAGCACCAGTAATTGCCAGGCAAGCCTGTCTCTGTAAACCAGAGAGCTTTGCTTGGGCCGTTCGCTGTGAAGCTTTTGGCCACCAGGCAATAGCTCCATATGTGATCAGTGGTCTAACGATCATCACATATATCCAATAGATTTGTTTGGGTCCCAAGCCCCAAGATTTTCCACAGATCCTACGACATGTCCACAAGGATAGTCTGGCCTTATGGATAACTTTTTCCAAGTAAGCGTTCCAAGTAAGTTTCATATCTAGGATAATCCCCAAATATTTTACTTCCGCTGCAAATGGAATAACCTTACCATTGTAGGAAATTGGTGGAAGATCCTCCAACTTTCTTTGCCTAGTGAAGGGAACTATTACAGTTTTACCAGGGTTAACAGACACCAACTGTGGACATCGTCTTCTTTCGAGAGCGCTAAGCAAGTTATCCATCAAGAGTGACCATGGTAGGGGAGATAGTACTGCGCCTTGTGGGCAGCCCCTGGAAACCTTAAAGCTAATGGTCTCGTCCTGAAGTGATGTAGTGGCTGTCCTATTAGTGAGCATGGCATATATCCAACCGGTAATGTTTGGTTTAATGCCCTTTTTAGTCAAAGCTGAACCAATGGAGGTCGGTAGTGCATTGTTAAATGCTCCTTCAATGTCAAGAAATATGGCCACCGCAATCTCCTTGTTGTTAAGGGATTGTGTGATTTTCTCAACAAGGTTGTGTAACGCTAAATCTGTTGATTTGCCACTTGATAAGCATATTGGTGGATGCTCAGGGGGGAATTATATAAAGCTACCCGCCTGATGTAGCAATCCAGTGCTTTTTCAAGTCCTTTAAGCAGGAAATATGTTAGGCTAATTGGTCTGACCGATTTAGGGTGTGGGTCTGTAGCCGCCAACCAACTGGGTGGTATGTAATTCCACGCCAGACTAGCTCTGTACAGTTCAATGATGATGGGTAAAAGTGATTCCAGTCCGTTTTGCAGCAGAGCTGGAAATATTCCATCCTCACCGGGAGATTTGAAAGGCTGAAAAGATTTGATTGTCCATTCAACTGCCGGTGCTGTGATAACTTCCTTGGCGGCCTCCCAATCGATCTTTTTTGGCCGGCTTGCGCCCTGAAAGAGCGGAGGTCGATTGTTATCCAGAGTCAAACTTCCAGGAAAGTGATTTTTAATCAAAAGCTCTAACGTTTCTTTTCTAGAGGTCGTGAAAGTGCCATCAGGTCGCTTCATCGACCCAATCTCGGCAATCGACTCTTTAGAGAGAATCTTGTGGATTCTAGTACTACGAGGTATATCAGAAATACTCTCACAGAACTTTTTCCAAGACTCCTGGTATATTCTTCTTACCTTTCTTTCTTGATAACTCTTTCAATTCTTTCAGCCTCTGTTCTAGGAAATATAATCCATTCGTCCAGTAGCTGATTAGTCATATTAGTCATAAAATCAGTGAAGCTACTCAATAAATGCCAATACCTACCATCAAAAAAATTTGTGTTATTGCATTCAAATAAGTTTAAGATTGAAAGTACCTTCAGCTCTACTTGATCGCTGTGATAGACTAAAGGGTCTATAGAGATTTATTAAATACCTGGCCAAATCTTTTGGAACTCTAAAAAACTTGATAAATTCCACTCTAGCCATTTGAAATGGATCACTATGATCTCTCAATCGTCGCCTTTCGATTCTCAAATGATGCCTGAAATAACAATCATTTTAAGACGATACATCAGACACAAACATATACTTTCAATGAATTACCTTTGATTTAAGTTTACCACTTCGTTCAATGGAACGAAATTCAAGAAATTTTCAGCATTTCTCAAAGCAGCCATTCAAAATTAATTAGAGAAACACTGTTTCACAAATATGTTAATTATGTTGGGTTGCTAAAAATGACAAATCACCACTACCACGAATATATATCAAAATTAGATTAGATTCTCCTCATTTACTTCACTTAGCAAGATCGTTAAGACATAACAAGCTGCCAAACAGGTACAGTTATTTTAACAACAGGCTTTTTAAAAATAACGATTCTCGTTCAAATAACTATGCTTATGATTATACAGAATCTGCATTTTTGGTCATATCGTTATATTACAGAAATTCACGGTTAACGATGGTCGTTAAATAACATAACCTGATACAGAATAGGGTCGATTATTGAAGTAAGTGATGAAAGTATGTCAACCACTTGTACATACTATTAAGAAAACTAAGCAGCCAACACTTCTTGAATTGTTGAAAAAAAAGACTATAGCCAAAGAACAAAATAGTGTTCAAGACTTAACATCAGATGTAATGAAGGTATGTATTTTATTTCACATTGAATTAGGATTCATTTGAATATAATATTACCACAATTAGTTTTGTGCTCTGCAGATTGATGTATAAATGGTTTATTATATTTTTATATCACCTCTATTATTACACCTCATTACCTTACACTTTTACTTTTTGAATAGAAAATATTTTGACTTTTGTTTTATTTAAAGTATTTGGCATATAGTTTTAACTAAGCTTCATTGATTCTTCACTATGATACACTCAAAACAAACACACACTCATATACTGTGTGATTCAAAATTACTAAAATGAGTGAAATATATGCTATATTTGAAGATATATTATTTATTTAAAAAACAAACAATAAACCTTTTTTTGTGCCGGCAGGCCACTGACGTCCGCATCTCTCCTTATGGAGTTTCACGGGCGTCAGCAGATTGTCACCAATGATGCGGGGGTGGTTGGAATGCAGTTTACGCACAATTATTGGCCCAAACACCCTGAGCTGTTTGCGACTACAACATAGTGTGAGGCACACCAAGAGGTACTACTCACTAAACAGTCCACCCCCTGTCGCTTTGTCATCGGATCCGCCTATATGGCATAGTATCGATGACTCGCGAGCAGCTTCTTGTAGTATTTTTGTCCTTAGGTTATAATATTTTTATCATCATCATGCTGGTCTGTTCTTGCCTTTTTTTGTCTTGCCAATTCCTCATCGTTTTCCACCTTCATTATACCAGTTATATGCTTGCAAATTTCATCATATCTTGCTTCGGAGCTGGTTGCAGCTTCGAGGAAACTTGCTGTTTCCAACGTGATCCCGATCTCAGCCGAAAGGCGATCCTGTGTTGTTCAAACCTGGGGCATATGAATGCAGTATGCCGGACATCGTCAATGTCAGCCTTGCAGTACTCACATGCTTCACTTTGGTCTTTACCTATTGTTTGAAGGAACCATGTCCTGTGATGAATTGGGTCATATAAAAGAAAAAGAATCCAGCTATAAAGTATATCCATCAAAGCAAGTATCCATGGCAAAGAAAAATGTTTAAAAGAAGATAAGAACACTCAGTATAGTAACAGATACATTTTTAGTATTTATGTTAAGGTAATTCATTCACAGCTATCACATATACTACACCCCATAGAGTTTGACATTTTAGATCGTGAGATAAGAGAAAAAATTAGATCAATAATTCATGAAAAGTACCTAGTTCAAAAACGTAAAATAAAGTCATAATTAGATAATAAACCAGTATTAAAAAACACACAAACCAAATTTTCAGAACATATATTTTTTCAAAGACTCGTAAAACTTTCAAATACGGTTTTTCAGATAAAGAAATTCAATTATTGCAAAAAGGTTTTAAACATAATATTCAACCCACATGTTCATTTGATAACTTCAACAAACTAGGTATAGAAACAGAAATTAACTTATACAATTTTCCAAATAATTCCAATCTAAAACATGAAGCTTCCGATATTATTAAAAAAGAATTTGTCAATTTTACTAAAGCAGATAAAGGAAATACGGTAATAGCATTACATAAAGATGATTATATATTAAAAACCAACAATTTTATACAGACAGGCAATTTTGAGATTCTTAAAAAAGACCCACCTAGTAAATTTCAGAAAGAAATAAAATTAGCAGTAGATAACGCGAAATCAATAATTAGCGACAAAGAAAAGTATAAATTAATTTTACCCAATCCACAACACCCTGAACTTTATTCATTAATGAAACTCCATAAAGAGGGGTAATCTATTAGACCGATCGTTCCTTTTTTCACAGCACCTTCATTTGAGGTTTCAAAGATCTTCTTTCAAACCTCGATTTTCTATTAAAAACTCAACGGAATTAATTAATAATATTCAAGATATAAAATTACCTCACAATTCTAAATTCATATCGTTCGATGTAACAAATTTATTCCCTAGTATACCTCCTAAAGAAACTTTAACTCTTGTTGATAACTTGCTCACGTATAATAATATTAACCCTATAATTCATTCTGATATAATAAATTTATTGAAAGTGTGCTTAAATCAAAATTATTTCATTTCAATGGAGAGATTTATAGCAGTAAAGATGGTTTGATTATGGGCAACCCCCTCAGTCCCCTATTAGCAGAAATTTTCATGGATAACATAGAAAAAATGATTCATAAACACCCTCTTAGTAAAAAATTTATGTACTGGCACCGATATGTAGATGACATTTTAGCGAGCTTCATTGGCACTACTAGACAATTAGACAGCTTCATTACTTATATTAACTCAATTCATAGCAATATAAAATTTACCATAGAACATGAAGAAAATAAGTCTATAAACTTTTTAGACCTTACAATTTCAAATATAAACAATGAACATGATTTTTCTATATTTCGCAAACCATCACATACAGACATTACAATTCATAATAGTTCGGTCCACCCATTCAGTCATAAATTAGCAGCTTTCAATAGTATGATACACAGACTTTTAACAGTTCTATTAAACACTAATAATTTCAACAAAAAACTAAATATCATAAAACAAATAGAAGTTAATAATAATTACGATCCAAACTTAATTGACAATATCATAAATAAAAAGATAAAGAAACGCACTTTAGAACAAGTATATCCTTCAGATAAAGATAAAAATAATCAATTTAAAAGCTTAACATACTTCGGAACACCATCCTTAAAAATCAAATCATTTTTAGAATCTTTAAATATGAATATTTGCTTTAAAACCGATTACAATCTATCTAAATTCATTAAAAATAACAAATCTAAATGCTCAAAATCAAACAAATCAGGTGTTTATAAATTAAAATGTGGTAACGACAACTGTGACAAAATTTATATAGGTAGAACTTTTAGGAACTTTGAAACTAGAATTTCAGAACACAAACGCAGCTATGACAACAACAAATTAGATTCCAACTATTCGAATCATCTATTAACAAACCAACACACTTTCGACTCAAATTTTGAAATTTTGCATGTAGAACCCAAATCCTTTAAATTAAATATTTTAGAAGCCCTCGAGATTAACAAAAACAAATATTCAGGTAATCTGCTTAACGACCAAATAGATATCAATCATTCCCCCTTATTAAACCTTTTTACCTAGATGATGTTTGTGAATAAATTTTCCAGGTACTCTTTTTCAATACCTTTGTAATATTCATAGAATTCCGTATTTAGACACTTTTTGTACTTATCCCCATTTAAATATATTATAATACTTTTGTCAATATCTCAGAATTCCGTATTTAGTCACTTTTTGTACTTATCCCCTTTTTAATTTATTATAATACTTTTGTCAATACCTTAGAATTCCGTATTAAGGCACTATATAAATTAAAAGTTTTTCATTGTATCTTCACTAGTCTTGAAAAAGCTACTGTGTAGCGAAACACGTCACTAATTTAATTTGAACGTTAGTTCAAAATAAAATGAAGATTTAAACAAATTAAATTGTTTTATTTCATCATTTAGTATGGATTTTCATCAGGTAAAAGCTTCATCTATTCAATTATTAAAATGTGACCTTAGTTCAACTTTGACCTCGAATAACTTTTGAAGGAATAAATATATCAAAAAATTGTAAGAGACTTTTTTTGTAGAACGTTCAATTTTCTACAAGAATATACCTTGCTCATTCCGAAGTATTGTCACCAACGTGAGTTATAAAATTCCAAAGTGCAAGAGAATATTGTTCCCATGTTATTTAAATGGAAAATCGAAATTTGCGATGCGGCACCTCTTAATATTAATATTAAGAGCTTAAACTTTCACAGTATTTCTTTTTTGTAATTCTCAATAATACTTTCGATATAATTAAGAAAATTTTTTTTTTTAATCAGTCTAATACACAGTATACATATAGCTAATGGAAAGCGTGAAGATGATTTATGCGCTTTATACGCTTCATTGTTTCATTGTTAATTGTGTTGCATAACCAAAAGTATTGTGTGTCGCATAAAAGCGTGACGATGACGAAAAATTCATGTTTTTTCTAGAACCCAAAAAAGTGCTCAACGCGCATGAAGAAGTTTTCACTTCAAAAAGCGTACCAAAATCCTAAAGAATATTGTGATTTATTGTTACGATTTATTTTATATTGTAATATTATTTTTTTTCATGTTTTAATGTCATATTTTAGATCTACATTTCAAAATTGTTTCTCTTTTTAATAATTTGTGTTTTTTAAAAAGTACATCTTTCTGTCAAACATTTATTAAATGTTTTAAAAGAAAATTGAGTACTCCCATGGTACTTTTACTTCCGAGGTTAAAATTGTGCTTATTCAAAAGATCACTTACAAAATAATCACGAATTATTTGAATACTTATAATAACGATCGTCATTTAATTACATGTAAATAGTTTTAATCAGAAATATCAAATACTATTAATATTTATTTAAAATGTTTATATCAATAGAGATGTTTAAACAATAAATATATTTTTCGTTACTCACTTCAACAATTTTGCAAGGCTTTGTTGTAGACACTTAACTTGTACTCGGAATAATAAGTCGTATTTTAAAAATTTAAAACTGAAAAGCTTGTCTTTTTTAAAAGGGTTGCTAAACCAACTCTATAAATTTACTTTTAAAATGAAAAATATAGTCGAGCAGCTTGTTCGGACATATATTTTCTCTGTCGGAGAATATATAGTGCGAAAAATATTCAAGAAACCTCAAGTTTCTAGTATCCGCTTGTAATACAGATCTTTTTCTCTAAGCTATACGATAAATATACAGAGATACAGCGGGATACCTCATTTAATCAGAAGTTTGTATGTCAAACGCTAGAGGGTGTAATTGATATTAAAAAAAGGTAAACGCCAAATTTTGCGAAATAGATATGAAGTGTGTGTTATTTTCAGAATTATACGAGGGAACCCAAACTTACTACTACTATATATTCTTTTCTTTCTATTCTTTTGGTCTACCTCTGTCTATTTTTGCTTCCCATAAATTTTTAACCAGTCTAGTATCCTCCTTTCGCTGTAGATGTCTCCACCAGCTCAGTTGTGTTTCTTCTATATAGTCTAGCATGGATTTTATTTCTAGCTCCTCTCTTATGTCTACATTCTTCATTTTTTCTCGCAGATCTCAGGTATTTCATTTCTATAGCTTGTATTCTGCTCTCCATTTTTTTGGTTCAGTACCCACGTTTCGGTCTAAAATCTCTTTGGAATACTGTCATTTTGAGATTTCCTTCTTATTAATAAATCCAGGTTTCAGCATGTGGTAAGTTTTCATGGCTTTTTCTGTTCTTTCTATAAAATCCCTTTCCTGGTTACCAGTGCTGTCAATTGTTGTTCCTGAGTGTTTAAAGAAGGTATACTATACGTATACTAAACTTAACTATAAGAATAATAATTTTAAGCCAAATATTTTATTAATTCCACAAAATATACAGTACAAAACAGTTAGGATAAAAAAAGAAATAGAAGTCGTCAAAGTTTATAATACAGATCTTAAAAAATCTTCCTACCATTAGTTTTTTTCTTTATCATGAATACTTGAAGTCTCCATTTGGCCAAAGTTTATGATAAAATTTCCGACAAAAATACATAGAAATGATTTGAAACTACCCAAGCTTTCCATAACGATCCGGAATGATGGTAACAACATAATGCAAAACCCCCAAATCATCACAAAACGGCTGGAGTACATTCACAGGCATAAACAAATATTTATCATCAACAAATGGTGGAGTAACGTCAGTTAAATAAATACAATCACCTTTTAAAGCTATAGCCGTGCTATCTTTACCTTGTTTCAAAAATTTCATTTCATAAGAATAATCCTGAGAATCGTTATCCTTATGAATATAATAAACAGCAAATTTAAGCCATCTCGAGTATAAATCAATCAATAAAGATAATCTAAACATAACAAAACTGAGCCCATGATGTTGGTCGAAATGTGACAAATAACAGGAGTTGTTGAGAAATAATAACGATGCATGCTATGACAATGTTCTAGTAAATTGTAAACGACCCCTACCACACTACAAAAACAAGTATGTACAAAAGGGCATTGATGAAATCAATTGATGTCTGTTAAGGTATTTAAATCTTCCAGTGTACGGACAACCGTTTTGAGCGTTTTTGCACGGGAGTTTTTCATAATATAATTTTTCCAGCGAGTGGTTTCTTATGTCGACTTTTGGTGATAAGCAGCTTGGACAATGTCTAAGTATCCCGTCTGGGGGCGGGCTCAGAAGAATACCCCCAGGGGATAGCCCACCTGTCGTAAAAGGCGACTAATAGGTTAGATTCCCAGGAATATAGAGGAGTAAATCTCGACAAAAAACCTGCAACATAGGGAAGGCAGCTATGTTGTGGTGTAGTGTAGGCAACGGAAGCCACTGCGTCCGGAGGCAACCGTGAGAAAAAGCCTAGAGGAGTAAACCTCGATAAAACAATCCGTAATCTACGTTGTTAGCTACCGTGGCAATGGATGAATGGCTGTGCGAAAGTCGGTCAGAAACGGTGCCTCCGGGATACCTGGTGACCTCCCGGAGTAACCAGCCTTACCACCACAAGCGGGGCTCTGTGGTGATGGACATTCAATTCCCTAGCTACTCGTGGGATGGAATATGGAAAAAGAAGAAAGAAAAATAGAACAGGAGGTTATGGATGAAGAAAGGCAAGGAAATGGAATTTTTGGTAAATCGACGAAGGTAAAACGAACGCCTGATAAGGCGGGGGAGACGAGAGGGTGGAGTGATACTGGAGTAAAGAGAAAGGAGGTATCGCTTCTGGAGGACAAGGAACAGAAGAGGAAACTGAAGGAGAAAGGAAAGAAGGAAATGGAGAATTGGAAGGAAGAAGAGAGGGAGAGTGTAGAGAGATTGAAGGAATTGGTAAGGCGACTGGAGGAGAAGGTGGAAAGGCTGGAGGAAGAGAAGGCAGCGGCAGAGGGGAGGGTCAAGGAATTGGAGAGGTTGAGGGGGGAGGACGATAGAAAGGAGATAATGCAAACACGATGGGAGGTGGGGCAAAGAGACTGGGAAGGATGGCTGGAGGTTAGAGATAGGGACTAGGATGGTAAGAAGGGGGAGGCAATAGAGGTGAAGATGGGAAATCCAATATTAGAGTAAAAAGGTAAAGCTGGTATGGGTGACCAAGGAAGACAGTGGAATGGAGAAGGGAATACAGAGGATGTTTAGGGATAGGTACCCGATGCTAGGGGGAAAAGGAGAGGAAATGGAGTGGGTCAAGGAGGTACGCACTACGGAAAGGAATGGGGTAAGGGTGAAGACGGAGGTGTTGATCTGTCGGATGGAGGGAGATTGTAGGGATGAGAAAAAGGTGTTTGAGCTGATGAGTCGACAGTTTGGGGTAGTGGGGAGCGGGGACAGCATTGGAATCCACAGGCTTGAGCAGGTAGAAGTGGAGGTGCTGAAGAAGATGGTGGCGTGGGTGAGAGGTGGCGGAGGTAACAATCTATACAGATGGGGAGAAGGAAAAGGAGGGTAGAAATGGGGCGATAATCCTGAAGGATATCGGGGAAGTCGATCAGGAGAGGATCGAGAGGATTAAGAAGGGGTTGAGGGAGATGACAGGGGAGTGGGTGGATAGACTCAGAGTCTCAAGAAATAGGGAGGTGGTAATAGAGGCAAAGAAGGGGGTTGAGGTGAGGGGAATTCTGGGGGAGGTAGGAAGGGTAACAGGAGCTAGGGTGGTCGAAGCGGGGAGGGGAACAAAAACCATTAAAATGGTAGGGATAGAACCGTGGATGGAAGATGAAAAGGTGAGGGGGAAAATAGAGAATTTGATTGGGAAAGGGACAACGGTGATTAAAGTGGTAAGGGAGAGGAAAGGGATGAAAATGGCGGTGGTGAGGGCGGATTGGGAAAAAGCGGTAGCCTTGTTGAAAAAAAAGGAGATTAGATTGGGGTGGAACAGGGTAAATATTATAGAGGGTAGAGAGGATGACAGATGCTTTGGATGTGGGATAAAGGGCCATAAAGTAGCAGGGTGTAAGGTGAAGGTAGTCAAGGAAAGGAGTAAGTGGCTTTGTAAGAGCGAGGATCACATGGCGAGAGACTGTCGGCAGGCCTTCCTTTGTAGGGTATGTGGGGAAAGGGGACACAAGCCAGGGGAAATAGGAGATAGTAGGGGAAGGAAAGAAGTAGGAGACGATGGAAAAGTTGAAGGAAAAAATGGGAGGGACCCTCTGGACCCCTCAGAGGGGACGAGCCTGGTCAAATAGGAGGAAGGGGACAACATTGCGCGAGAAGGAGGAATGTAGGGGATGTATGGAGAGGGTTACAGATAAATTTAGGGAAATGCAGGATAGCGCATGATATATTGGATAAGGTGATTTTTAGGAGGGAAGTGGATGTAGTGTGTGGATCCGAGGTGAATGCTAGATATGTGGGGAAGCAGGGATGGATTATGGACGATGCAGGAGAAGCAGGAATAAGAGTGGTGGGGGATGGATTGAGGGCGGATGAAGTGAGGAAGGAAAATGGATGGGTGGTAGTGCGAATGGGAGAGGTGGTGTACAGTGTGGATATAAGCGCAAATGTCACCCTGGAAGAATATGAGAGGAGCATGGCAGGATTAGAGGACGATCTGAGGGTGTCAAAAGGAAAAAGGAGGATCATAAGGAGAATGGTGGCAGGGGACTTCAATGCGAAGAATACTATATGGGGGGGGAAAACGGACATGAGAGGGGAGATCCTTGAGGAAGTGTTAACATCCAACGGGTTGGTGGTGCTGAATGATGGACTACTGCCCACCTTCGTGAGGGGTGACGGGGGTTCATCATTCATTGATATAACAGCATGTGATGAATGGCTGTGGGAAAGAGTGTTTAGTTAGGGGGTGCTGGAGGATGAGGAAAGCTTGAGCTTACATAGGTATGTGGAGACGGATATAAGGAAAGAGAGAAAGGATTTAGCGGAAGAGTGGGAATGGAAGTGGAAGAAAGCCGAGGCAGAGAGTATGAGGAAGAAAGTAAGAGAAGAGATAGGAAGGGGACTTGGACATGATGCAGATGAATTGTACAATGTGATACAGGGCTGCAAAAGAGAGGGAAAGAGGGGCAATAGGCGTGAGCGGAGGGCCAATTACTGGTGGAATGAGGAAATAGAGGAGCTGTGGAGGGAGTGTAAGAAAGAACGAAGACGGATGCTGAGAGGAAGAGGAAGGATAGAGGGAAGAGGGAGATATAAAGAGAAGAAGGAACTGGAGCGTAGAGTGGAGAGGGAAAAAAGAGGGAAGTGGGAAGAGTTACTGGGGGAATTGGAAAACAATCCACGGGGAAAGGCGTATGAGATAGCGGTGAAGAGGATGGGTGGAAATAGGAACGAGGTTCTAGAGGAGGATTGGGAGAAGGAGATTATAGAGAAATTGTTCAAAGGGGGAGAAGGAGGAGTGGGTGGCAGAATTCAGGAAATCCAAGATACAAGGGGGGTAGTGAAAATGTGGGGGATAAGGCCGGTAGAGAAGTGGGAGGTAGAGAAGTGGGAGGTAGAGGATTGGGGAAGAAACATTAAAGTGAGAAAAGCCCCAGGGATAGATGGCCTGAGGGGTGATATGGTGAAGAGGCTGTTGAATGACAATAGGGAGTACTTCTGGGAACTATTCAACAGGGTGCTGAGGGAGGAGGAGTACCCGGAAGGATGGAAGGTAGCCAGGGTGATACTAATGAAGAAGGCGGGTAGAGAGGGGAAGCGGGCGGGGGACTATGGGCCTATCAGCCTGCTGTGTGGTATGGGTAAATTGATGGAGGGGATAATAAGGGATAGGATTGAGGAGGAAGTTGATAGGAATGGGGGTTTTAGGTCTAACCAGCACGGGTTCACGAAGGGGAAATCTTGCATCTCGGCACTGAGCAAGGTGATGGGTTTGGTGGAAAGAGCTAGGGAGGGCAGCTGGAGGAAGAAGAAATTGGCCCTACTCGTGTTCTTCGACGTCGGGAACGCGTTCAACAGTGTCAGCAAACGGGCAGTGTTGAGCGCGTTGCTGAGGCTTGGAGTGGAACAGGGGTTGGTTAACCTGGTGGAGGACTACCTGACGGGGCGTGTGATTGTAGACTCCAGAGGGAGTAGATATGAGATGGAGGCTGGAGTGCATCAGGGCTCGGTTCTTGGACCAACGCTCTGGAAGTGTGTGTTTGATGAGGTTTGTGGGATAGTATGTGAAGAGGGATGTGAGATTACGGTGTATGCGGATGATGTGGGTCTGGTATGTACGGCAAAGGGAGAGGCGGAGATAGAAAGAAAGGCGGAGAGGAAGATTGTGGAGAAGATAGAGCGGTGCGGACTGGAAGTGGCGGAAGATAAGACGGTGGGGTTGCTAGTGAAGGGACGGAGCAGCGCAAGGGAAGTGGGGGTGATGGTTAAGGGAAGGAGAATTCGCATGGAGGAGTCTGTGAAATACCTAGGGGTGTGGTTGGATAGCCAATTATCCTTCAAAACCCATGTGGTAAAGGCGGCAGAGAAGGGTTAAGTGAGGGCAGCATGGCTGGGGAGATTGATGTGTAATGTGAAAGGGCCGGGAGAGTGGAAGAGGAGGGTAATTGGTAGGACGGTAGAGCAGAGTATGCTGTACGGTGCGGTGGTGTGGGGTGACAGAGCGGGGGTGAATGCGAGGGTTAGGCCACTTCTGCGGGTGCAGAGAGGGATACTTCTGAGGGTGGTGCAGGGGTACAGGACAGTGGGTGGACTGGCAGCAGCGGTGCTGGCAAGGTCCTACCCATTGGACGTGTTGGCTAGAGCTAGGAGCAAACGCTAGAGGGGTGCGACCAAAGAAGAGGTACGGGAATGGATGGAGGAGGAAATGGAGAGAAGGTGGGAGGAGTATGAGGGCGCGCTAAAAGAAGCGATTGGGAATAGGAGAGATTGGATGGACCGGAAATTCGGAGAGGTGAACTACTTCTTGACACAAGTGCTCACTGGACATGGGTCGAGAGTAGGGTACCTCCACAAGATTGGGAAACGAGAGACTGGTGTGTGCGAGAGGTGTGAAGTGGAGGATGATGTGGGGCATGTGTTTAGATGCTGGAGGATCGAGGAAGTGCTGAAGAAGTTGGAGAGGAAACTAGGGGAGGCGGTGTACTGGGAAAACATGGTGGAGATAATGTTAAGGGGGGAGGAGGAATGGATGGAGGTGAGTGGAGTAGTAGAGAGCATGGTAAGGGGGGAGAAGGACTCGATATGGCATGAGAGGCAGGAGTGATAGGAGGGAGATGACGGTGTGAGCGGAGTGTGCGAGGGACCGCGCGCCGCCTGTCTCGAAGTATGCTAGGGTAGTGATTCCGAGGCGGGGGTAACGGCGAGTTTGAGGTGGGTTTGGTTGGTAGGCATCTCCTTGGGGATGAGTCCAACACTGTTTGGGTCCTGGACTCATTCGAACATGAGTTTCCCATCTCGGCCCGAAAAAAAAAATCGTGACCGGAAGAGCATTGTTGGATTGGTGGAACCATGTAAAATTCGCAGACCGGACATCGGAATCTACGTAAAGTTGACGTTTCTTCCGGAGTGTCACTTTCGTCCTAAAAATATTAAAAATCGAACTTGGTAATTGATAGAGGATCAAAAAATAATGATAATAATTCATATAAAATTTGTCTTCTGTAGTTGATGAACTAAAGACATCTGGAGATCTCATCTATCCTGAGCATAAATACGAAAATTGCAACTTTTTTCACAAATGGATTAAAAGAAGGAAATTCAAGGACAATACATGTTTGTTTTTTTTTATCTCTGGAGCTCCTAAATAAATAAACCACAGAACCAGACCAATTAGATAGCCTCGTTACTTATTCTACCCATCACTTCTTCTCTTGATGCTTATTATTTAACTGATTTTACAATAAACCCTAGATTTCGTTAATAAAAATTGCATTCAATGGTAATTCCAAAATGTATAGAGTAGTGAGAACTTTCCATATAAAAATTGGGATCTATTGAAAGATGAAGTTTTAGTTAAAAGGAAGTAATAGGATTTGCAAATAAACCAAAAAAACAAAGTAGAAATCAACTTAAATACTCTTAAACTTTGTACTCGCTTAGATGTAAAAGTCCAAAGATTGTTACTTTCAACGTAAAATTATGTACAAATATTTCGCGTACTTACACTGGATTCTTGTTGATAAAACAAAGCACTCATCGTCTTCACTCTTCAGTAACAAAATAACTTTTAACAACCCTTTTTTTAATTTTAGTTGTACGGTCATTAATATTAAATTGAGTACCGTTTAAGAGTACATTCCAATCTTCAGTGAAAGCGCAATCTATTGTCGATACCTCTATCTATACCAGGAATTTTTGATACAAGGTGGTAAAGCCTGTTCATAGATATAAGAAAGTGACTGACTGAATCATATTAGGAAGTACCCCTTGATAAAGTATAGGATAAAGATTTTAAATGGGTACGGACCATAGCCTACCTGCTCTAAAACTACGAAAATCGGGTAATAAATTTCATGTCATTGTTAGTTAATAGCTACCCTTCAATAATCCGCTCAATTTACTTTCTTATAACTATGAACAGGCTTTACTACAATTTTCGTTTTCTTCGTTTTTAACAACAATTTTTGTTAAATAAATTCAGCTCGTATAGGTCTTTAGGGAACAAAATTATTCGTAGTACTAATGAGATGGTAATTAGAATATCAACAATTGTAGTTTTTTTTAATCACCTATTTAGATATTAATTTGGATGCAGGATGTCCAAATGTCGAAACATTCCAGAAACAGAAATTATTGAGTTTTTGATGGACAAAAAATGGAAGTATACACTGCGTCTGGTATAAGGGTTCCTAGTACGGGAATTTCGGAAAAAAAAATAAAAATAAATTGAGTAATTAGAGGACCGATCGATTGGATATGAAAAATTGATGATATATTTTGTTTGGAAATTGAATTTTTAAGTGGTGGGTGATGGAAAAAATTGTTACAGTTCTTAGTGGTAAGGGCAAGACTGAAAGTTTGGGAAAAAACGTACATAGTGATCCTCCTTAACACGTTTAATGAGTTATCAACGTCGATATTTCTTATTTTCCAAAGAAATAGTGGAAATACGTTTCTTGGTCACTGCATAATCTCCTTCAGGTACAAAATAATTACAATCAACTTCCATTTTGGTAAACGGAAGTGTATCATTAGAGGATATATAATTTTGAAAAAGATTAAAATTGGCAGGTAATTTTAGACAAATTCTTAGGCTAAAACCACAAGATTTTCAGGATTAGTCAACATTTCCCCATCTTTCTTTTCCGTCTTTTTCTTCCCTAATCCCATTGTAGCTACATTTAAACAAAATAAGGACAAAAAATCTGATTGAATTTTCAGAAAATGTCACATTAGACATAAATATAATATTCTGTATTACTAAAATCCTCGTTATAATAGTATATATTACATAACGAGAGTTGTAAGAAGATTAGGGTAGTTGGGGGCAAAAACACGCAGTTTCGTTATCTCCTGTCGTCTTCAGAAATTATGATAGTTTAGAATTTTTCCAATGTTATTATAGGAGAGCACACATATTGTTTTTCCATTTTAAGTATCGACAGAAGTTCACCAATAAATGAAAAACATATTTTTAAAGAATCTGCATTTGCCTATTCTTGCCTACAAGTGCGTATTTTTGCCCCAAAATTAAAAAGTATAAAACCCGAAATAAAAGAGATGGTAGGCGTTTAAAAAAAACTAATCCTTATTGAAAAAATCAAACGTCAAATACAAAATAAAAAAGAACTGTATTTGGCGAGGTCGTCAGAGAATCCTACTGAATTTGAAAATATAAAAGAATTGGTTTTTATTGGCTTTGAAACCTTTAAAACAATATCGTCCATTCGAAAAAAAGGCATTTTCCGTTGTTTCCCGAAAACGAAATGTTTTGGGCAGTCGCTTAAAAAATACGCCTTCATAACCGTCATCATTTACTTGACAAACTTTGACGACAAATAATCTATATGATTTTTTTCCAAAAACCTTCACTACTACAGAGTCATCACAACTACTGAAAATCCCTCTAGTCAAACTAGTGGCCTTTATAGAAGACACGAAGCTTCTGGAATGGAAGTAGATAACATGGGAAATGGTACAAAGATTCAGTTCAAGTGCCTGGGCTGATGAGCACAGCCCAAATATATGAATGAATGAAAAGAGTCATCAGGTAAAATATTTGGTACAACATCAATGTCTTGCTCTTCAACGTTATCGGAAAAATAAATGTCACAAGAATCAATACTTTCTTGATAGGAAAGTGCTACTGATTCATCAGATAATGATTCGTCGAAAACTTTCCTTTTGGCAGCTCTAACTTTAGCACTTTGATCTGATTTGATCTTTTGTTTCTTCAATAATACTTTCCTCTCCTTCTCTTTTTCTGCTTCCTTCTTTTCTTCTTGTTCTTGTGAAAGTCGCTCTTTATCACGTGTCGATGTTAGTAGGATTGACTTTAAACTTTTCCTGGTTCGTTTCCTTTTTAACTTAATTTTTGGAAAGGGAATAATGTCTGAAGGTAAAATTACTGATTGTTCTGATGTTGATGACGGTTGGGGCTCTATCTAGTCAGTAACAGTTTTTCTTTTTCAATATTTGAAGGACCAGGTACAGAAATTACTGACTGTTCAGATTTTGATGACGGCTGATATTTTTATCAAGTGGATAGATTCCTGTAGACCGAAAGCCCTCTCTTACCATATCTACAGTAACAGTCTTTGCAAAGGCTGTGGAAAAGGGACCAGCCACATGGCCCTCATGGTAAATGGAGAGAACCTGTCCTGGATGGGAACTGGACCAGCTGTTAGCTGACTGTCCAGCCGATCAAGTGGCTGGGTCTTATGGCTGCTATATGGTGGCAGACTCAATAAATGGATGAAAGTATCTATTGCAAATGTTACTGCTTAAAGACTTGTGTGCGATACATGATTACCTAGAATCAGGAGAACGGGGTTCTCCTCTGTTGGACTTGTTTGTGTTTTAAAATGGTTAAGGTACTTGATGAAGGTGGGAGTGTTCATGTAACCACTATCAGTAACGGCCATGTCGCAGGCAGTGGGCCCGTCTTTGATTAGAGATCCGTTTTCGAACGAATAAGAAAAATGGAGGGACATGGTGACCAGTTGCACTCATACAGCAAACAACCGTAATTGTTTGTCCTTGCTCGGCAGCTGCTGCTTTTGCTACATCTCTCGTTCAAACTGTTTGGGCAGATGGTTAGGGACTGTCTAAATGCCCGTTTCATCGACGTTATAGATACGGTTGGGAGGTAACTTCTATTTTTTTATAGTGTTCTCCAAAATTTCGAAATACTGAGCTAGTTGCACTCTATTGAAGCAATACTTGTTTTTCGTAGCACTCGTAAAGATAGTCGATTTTTTTTCATAAAAGATCCAGTGAAGTCCCGACCAGCCAACTGATTCACATGTGAAAATGGATGCTCAATGCGGTTTCTTACACAATAAGAGTAAATTAAAAAACGCAATGACTTGAGCTTAATTCCATAAAATCGTTTGTCGAGTTTTTCATTTCATTTTCTTGGATCTTGGTTAGAACTGCTTTAAATCTGCCTAAAGACTGGACACCATTTCCTCTTCTCAACCGTTGCCGTAGTGTCGCTTCATGAAATCCCACAGCTTTTGCTGCCTGACGTATAGAAACGCCATTATTGATAAGTTCACGAGCTTCTCGCAAAATAACTTCTATCAAACAAAAATAATTTAGGATAATGGGGCAAAAATATGCATTCGTCGTTTTGCCCCATACTTCTCGCGTATTTATGCCCCATTCGGCAACACTGGCAAAACCATCTGTTGAGATTTTAAGGACCTAACCTCAATCGAACACTCTTCAACATAATAACCTATGGCACAGTGTTGCCAAACGTTTGTTACTAAAATCGTTTCAAACTGGACATTAGCGGCAACTTTAAATGAGATGCGTTCTTTTGCTCCGTGCGTGCTTTGCCCCCAACTACCCTATTACATGCGAGTAAAAAAGATGCGCGCGAGCCGCGTGCTGGCGACCTCAGAAATTTTACAAGCATGTAATAAGCTTACAACTTAAGTGGTGTACTATATTTTTTCTACGATAATTTTTATTTATAAAAATAGTAACCCTAACAAGTAACTTTTATTTATTTAACAAAATTCGAGAACATTATAAATTAAACAATTATTTATAATAATTAATTGTAAGATTTTGGCAATTATTCATAACAGCGGTTGTTCAATAATACGCGGTAAACTGTACGGTGTGTTATTTTTGGCCTTTGGTATTTTCAGTGTATGTAAAGGTCTGTAAATTACTTTCAAATGAATTTATAATTCTATAAGCTGTCGTCTTATTATTTATCGGCTCATCGAAATATCCTTCGGCTGTTGTTGAAGCTTTCCATCCGACATGTTGTTTTATAGCTATTAAATCACCACCGACATCAACCCAGAGTGGCAGAAGTTCGTCTCAAACAGTGACCTGTGTACATTTTGGGATCAGGTAACATTAAAAATTCGGCTATTTGTTTAGGAATACCGCCTATTTTGTTTAATCCTACCACTTGTTTCGTACATTTACCTCTTTGATAGTGTTGTGATTGTATTAATTATTAATTTTACTTTTGTATATAAAACAAGACATGTCTACTTCTATCGTCTATTATGTAATGGCCGTTACAATGTTTCCTCCCTATAAATAAGGATCGAGGTTATGCAACCAGTTTCACATACATATTATCACATCTTTCCTTTTCAGCTAAACCTGAACAATTTGGTTTACAGCTTCTAGAATACCATGCTTAACTAACCATTAATGCACATCAAAAACTTAAATAATGAGAACAGACTTAACTAAAAGTATTATTGCATGACAAAAACTTGAATAATAAGAACAGACTTTAACTAAGAGTAAACAGACTTAACTAAAAGTATCATTGCAAGACAAAATCAATATATTTCCCAGATAGTCTAATAGTTCTCGAAGGTCTGACATTTCCCCGTCCTTGAAGAGGGGTAACTGACATACCTGCAGTTACCCACATTACTTAGGTCCTGCAGTCCCAGAAGGCCTAACATTTTCCCGACATTGCAGAGGACTATCTGACCTTTCAGAACTGTCATTAGCTACATTATTTTCGTCCAGCAAAATGTTATTTATAACATGCATTTCATTGGAGTCATCAACATCTAGTTCACGGTTAGTTAATGATTTCCGTAAATAATGATAGCTGTTTCTTCTTAATTGCCTTGACCCTGTATTTATTATATATGACCTTGGAGTATCATGTTTACCTACTATTACTTCAGGATGCCATTCTTTATCTTTTCTATACACAATTTGTTCTCCGTCCTTAAATCCAGTACGGTTTTTTGAAGTTTTATTATAATACTTACTGTAGCTCCTATTTCATCTTTCAAGATCTCCTTTTTGTTTGTATTTCAGTTTTATCCCTTTCGATAGCAGGTAGTTTTCATTTAAGATTTCGTCCAAATAGTAGCTGGGGATCTCTTTAACCCTCTAATTGGAGTATTTCTATATTGCATTAGTGCATCCTGTGTACTATTGCATTTCTTCAAAATATTTTTTGCTGTTTGCACAAACCTTTCAGCCAGCCCATTCGATTTTGGGTGTCGAGGACTACTTGTTATGAACTCGAACTCATAAGTCTTAGCAAACTGTAGGCACTCGTACGATGAGTATGTCATATTGTCAGATACTACTTTGTCTGGGACCCCATATGCAGCAAAGACCTGTTTGAATACCTGTATAATATCTGAACTTTGTTTATTTCTTGAGGGTATAATTTCTAGCCACTTAGTCAAATAGTCAACGATAACTAAATAATTATTTCTATTGAATTCCAATATATCAGATGCAACTTTCTGAAAGGGCAGTTCAGGTATATCATGTGAAATTAATGGCTCTCTTTGGTTTGAAAATGCAGACCTTTCATATATCACATATCTTAATTAATTCACCTATTTCATCTGACATGCCTGGCCAAAAGAAAATCTGACGTGCCCTGTCTCTGGTTCGATTGACACCAAAATGTCCTTCATGCGTCAATTCAAGCATTTCCTGTCTCAATTTCTTAGGAACAATAGTTCTGTCATTATGAAATATTAGACCCTTACTCACATGAAGGTCATTTTGGAGATTATAATATACTTTTAAGTCTCCTTTGCATTTTTTAAAATCCCACCCCTTTTGACAACATTCCATAACTCTTCCTAAAGTCTCATCTAACGAGGTATGTTTTTTTAAATTATTCTTTCTTTTCATTGCTCATTCTTAAATGTCTTTCTACTGAAAGTACCAACTCTAGCATTTCAGGATCTGCTTCCGTTTTCTCCTCACTGACGTTTCTAGACAAAAAATCTGCAACATGCAAATATTTACCTAGCAAGTATTCTATTTTAATATCATACTTTACTAATTTAACCTTAACCTCTGTAATCGATGAGAATGAATATTAGCAATCTGCTTACTCATGATATTAACATTTGGTCTGTAGTCTCTAATTCTAATGAGGCGCCCATATACAAAATAGTGAAATTTTTGAACAGCATAGAGAATTCCCAACATTTCTTTTTCTATAACTGCATACCTTTTTTCAGTTTCTGTCAGACCCCTTGACCCATATGCCACGGGTTTACCGTCTTGCATTAAACAACAGCCAATACCATTTTGTGAAGCATCAGTGTGTATCACAATTTCTTTTTTTGGGGTCAAAATTCATAAGAGTTGTATTTTTGTTTATTTCTTGTTTAATTGATTGTAATGATTTATAATGCAAATTTGTCCATTGAAAGAGAATGTCTTTTTTAATAACTTGTACAGTGAACTTGAAATCTTGTAACGTTCTTTCCTTCTTACACGTGGCTCCTGCCACGAGAACACGTCACTATGGACACCCTTGATGCAAAATTCGGTTTTAAATCTCGGGCGCCAGATCATTAACGTGGTTTGCTCCACGGCCCCTTGACCCTTAGCGTCAAGAGTTCCAGATAGCCTCAGATGGAGGTTACAGAAAATTCCAGGGGTCTTGTTGAATTAACTTTATTTACCTAATCACAACCAAATATGGATTCTCCGATTTATAAATCACGGGTTAATGAAGGAAACAGGGGTTCAGCAGAGTTGTATACTACCTACGGTTTAGTGTATACCTACGATCACACGATAGGTCGGTATATCACAAAATAATCAAAGAGAAACTTTAGTCTATTAATACTCTGTGGTCTATTTTACGAATAATTCTATAGTGACAAGCAAATTAGCAGGGAAAAGAAAATAAGCTATCTATACCATATACTTGGTAATTTGACGGACATAACGGTCAGGTTATCAAATACGGTTCAAATCTACCCGGTTTAACGGGGTCCCTAATGCACTATTTAGATCTGCCGGGTAATCAGACAAATTGTGGCTAAGCCTCTTCCAAGTCTGATTAACCCTTGAATCCAAATGAAACCGGCAACTATTATTCCGACAATAAAAAAAAAATAAATAATGATTCTACGAGACTGGAAAAGAACGATTTAGATCTGCCGGGGAATGAAACAAATTGTGGCTAAGTCTCTTCCAAGTCTGATTAACCCTTGAATCTAAATAAAGCAGGTAACTAAGATTCCGAAAAAAAAGAAAAATTTAAGAACGAATTATCCCACGAGTTAAACGGTGCCCAGCTATCGACACACAGAGTAAAAATATTAAGACTAGCATAACATTAAAATATTTTAATCCACTTGGATATCAATTAAATATAAAACTACTGAGAACCAAAAATATAAAATCACTCGAGAACCCGCTAATAATTTATATCAGCTAATTAATATATATTAAACGCTGTAAATAAAATTCGAAATCAAATTTCAGTTCACAAATCTTTATTTCCATATAAAAGAAACAAATAAAAAAAAAATTTTCAATTCAACAACAGAGAAAAAAATAGCCGGTCGGAAAATTTTCAAAACCATACATTTAACAATTTAATATTAAGCGGCGGTACGAAAAGTTTCGAATACACAGTTTATTTGTAAAAATGATTTACCTTATAAAATACAGCTTCCACACACAATCTCAATTCACTAAATTTTCACAATACTTTTCGGTTTATATTTTACGGAAGAAAGTCGAGAGAAGAATCACGAAAGAATAACTGAGAGCAGGATCACGAATCAATAATTCAGAGCCGAATCACGAAATGAATAATTGAGAGCTTAATCACGAAATGAATAATTCAGCGCCTCTTCTATCAATTGTTCACTAATTTATATCCAAAATCCTACCTACACTGTTCGGCTGTAGTCGTGGTAAGGGAATTAAACGTTAAATTTATCTACTTGCAACAAAAAGTTGTACCTATACTGGACGGCTTCGGTTTTAATTAAAATGGTGTATATACCGGGCGTCCCTTCAGTTGAAAAATTTGAATATCGGAAATGAATAAATTGTGTATGGTAGGATTTGGATTTGCGTAACTCGGACTTATAGGAAAATATATTTTAACGGTAATAACGAACAAAAATCAATGCGGTAGTAGAAAGGGTTGTAACGAGTTATATACAACCTAGTGGTAAAATAAAATATATTACGGAAAAAAAAAACTTGCAAAAAAAATAACTCGTTACAATCTCACTCAAATTTGGAACAAATTTTCTAACATAATTGACTAAACCAAGTAACTTCGGCAATTCTTTTTTGGAGTTTGGCGGTTTTAGGTCATTGATAGCTCTAATTTTATCTGGGTCTACCTGCATACCATCCTTGTTAAAAATATGCCCTACATATTTGACCTCATTTCTTCTGAGTTGAAGCTTATCTTTGTTAAATTTAATACCTGTCTTTCTAGCCCTTTCTATAATTTCGTTTAATGTTTTATCATGTTCCTCAATAGTGTCTGCAGCAATTAATAAATCATCAAAATATATTACTGCATTTTTTATATCCCCAAAATATTTAAAATTGCTTTTTTGAAAATATTCTGGAGCCAAACTAATTCCAAATTGCATTCTTAGGAACTTATAGTAGCCAAATGGTGTTGAAAATGTTGTTAATTTAGTAGATTCATTGTTTAACTTAACTTGATAGAACCCATCTTTGAAATCGAGCACCTAAAAATACTGCTTTCCTTGTCAATTTGCTGGATATTTCATCCAAACTGGGAATTTAAAAAAATTCTCTTTCAATACATTTGTTTAGTTCTTGAGGATCTAGGCATAAACGTAAACTCTTGAAACACATTGAAGTTTAACTTTACCAATTGGTTTTATTTTGGTGCCACCAAACAAATGCTGTAATCTTCCAGTTTCCATGCTTCTATTTTAATAGTCTAGGTTAGGTTAGGTTTATGATGAGTGGGTCTATAAGGCCCTCCACTGCGACTCGCAAGAGTCTATTGTGGCTCACACCTATTCAGATTTCACCAAACAAATTCAGCTTCTTAACAAAGCCGATTAGTTTATTTGGTGAATGATATTTCAGGTCCGAGGGTGAGAGAGAATCCCTGCCAAACATCAGATACCTGATTCGAGCTGCGGCGGGGCAGGCACAAATTATATGCTCTGCTGATTCATCATCTTCCAGACAAAGACGGCAGGTCGGATCTTCCGACAGTCCAAGTTTTAGCATATGATGATTCAGATGACAGTGGCCTGTTAAAAGACCTGTTAGACAACGTAGGTCATGCCTGCTATAGTCTAACATTTGTTTGGAGACATTCTTCGAAGGATGTATGAAATCCTTTGAATGAACCAATCCTGGTAAATTATGCCAGAAGTATAAAGCTCTTCTTGCCGTCCAGGTATTCAGTGTTTGTTTGGCAAAACTTATTGCGATGCCAATTATAGGTTCTGGTCCGATAGAAACACGTACGGCACCCTCCCTTGAAAGAGAGTCTGCCTTCTCGTTTACTTCCATGCCAGAATGGCCAGGGATCCAGACCAGCAATACTTTATTGAGTTCTCCTATTGAGGAGAGTCTTCTTTGGCAGTCTAAAACCAATTTTGACGTTACACGGTGAGAGCTAAGTGCTTTTAAAGCCGCTTGGTTGCATAGGATCCTAGAGAGGTTGAGATTTCTGTCCTAGGTCTGCGCCCGTATACACCTGCACCAGAGCCTGAGAGTGTTTTTGAACCGTCTGTGTACCAACAACTGTCTGCTCTTAATAGTTCATCCTTACGGAGGACCCATTCATCTCTATTTGGGATTAGGACGGTATAAGGCAGGTCGTAGTTTACTGTTGGAGGCATTATGTCAGAGGTCATTCCCAGAATACTGTGACTTTCAGTGTCCACTAGCATTCTGCTTCGTTCTGTATAAGCCTGATTTGTGCATTTAGAAATATGCACAATTCTGTACGTTGTCCATCTAGCCTCTCTTTCCCAAAATATATGGAGAGGAGGTAGGTCCAGAAGGATTTCCATGGCTGCTGACGGTGTGGATCTGATAGCACCAGTAATTGCCAGGCAAGCCTGTCTCTGTAAACCAGAGAGCTTTGCTTGGGCCGTTCGCTGTAAAGCTTTTGGCCACCAGGCAATAGCTCCATATGTGATCAGTGGTCTAACGATCATCACATATATCCAATAGATTTGTTTGGGTCCCAAGCCCCAAGATTTTCCACAGATCCTACGACATGTCCACAAGTATAGTCTGGCCTTATGGATAACTTTTTCCAAGTGAGCGTTCCAAGTAAGTTTCATATCTAGGATAATCCCCAAATATTTTACTTCCGCTGCAAATGGAATAACCTTACCATTGTAGGAAATTGGTGGAAGATCCTCCAACTTTCTTTGCCTAGTGAAGGGAACTATTACAGTTTTACCAGGGTTAACAGACACCAACTGTGGACATCGTCTTCTTTCGAGAGCGCTAAGCAAGTTATCCATCAAGAGAGACCATGGTAGGGGAGATAGTACTGCGCCTTGTGGGCAGCCCCTGGAAACCTTAAAGCTAATGGTCTCGTCCTGAAGTGATGTAGTGGCTGTCCTATTAGTGAGCATGGCATATATCCAACCGGTAATGGTTGGTTTAATGCCCTTTTCAGTCAAAGCTGAACCAATGGAGGTCGGTAGTGCATTGTTAAATGCTCCTTCAATGTCAAGAAATATGGCCACCGCAATCTCCTTGTTGTTAAGGGATTGTGTGATTTTCTCAACAAGGTTGTGTAACGCTAAATCTGTTGATTTGCCACTTGATAAGCATATTGGTGGATGCTCAGGGGGGAATTATATAAAGCTACCCGCCTGATGTAGCAATCCAGTGCTTTTTCAAGTCCTTTAAGCAGGAAATATGTTAGGCTAATTGGTCTGACCGATTTAGGGTGTGGGTCTGCAGCCGCCAACCAACTGGGTGGTATGTAATTCCACGCCAGACTAGCTCTGTACAGTTCAATGATGATGGGTAAAAGTGATTCCAGTCCGTTTTGCAGCAGAGCTGGAAATATTCCATCCTCACCGGGAGATTTGAAAGGCTGAAAAGATTTGATTGTCCATTCAACTGCCGGTGCTGTGATAACTTCCTTGGCGGCCTCCCAGTCGATCTTTTTTGGCCGGCTTGCGCCCTGAAAGAGCGGAGGTCGATTGTTATCCAGAGTCAAACTTCCAGGAAAGTGATTTTTAATCAAAAGCTCTAACGTTTCTTTTCTAGAGGTCGTGAAAGTGCCATCAGGTCGCTTCATCGACCCAATCTCGGCAATCGACTCTTTAGAGAGAATCTTGTGGATTCTAGTACTACGAGGTATATCAGAAATACTCTCACAGAACTTTTTCCAAGACTCCCGCTTTGCCTTTCTGATTTCTTTATTGTAGCTTGTTAGAGTAGTTCTGTAAAGCTCCCAGTTGCCTGGTTGCCAGTTGCCAGTTGCCTGGTTGGTCACCCAAGACGCATCTCAGGGAGGCACCATCCCATGGTTGAAGGGGATTGACTACTCCAGTCAACCACGAAACACTATCCTGATCTACACAGGTGACCTGCAGCCATCCAGGTCGGAATGTACAGCTCTGGAACTGCACTTGTGGACCACCTTCCGGAATATCCTCTACAGCGGCCATAATAGCGTACTGAAGAGATTCCAGTTGGTTGGTCGTTATGGAGGTTGTCGGATGTTCAAGGTGTAATATTCCCACCTTGATACCGGATACAGCCTGCCCATAAGAGGGTTTTTGTAAGTCAATTTTATCTGACGTTACAACTGATTCAGCCGAGTAGGGCTTTTTTGCCTCTTGTCTGGGTGAGTCATCATTAGAGCGTAAGCGCTTGCTTGAACCAGCCACAGAGGGAATATTCTTCACCTCTTGCGACTGATCCTGCTTCCGCTGCTCTAGAATTTGGTTCAAGGCGGATTGGTAAGGTACCCCGCTCTTGAAGAGGCGACTGAGTCGCTTCCTGGCTGCACCTCCTAGTTTCCTAGGATTGCTCTCAGGAGTTGAGGAACTGAGGAGCTTTCATTCCTGATCAGAGGTTACAGGAAGGTCAGTTGGAGTCGATAGGTCGACTTCCATCTCCTCTGTAGTTTTTAAATGTTTTTGTTTTTTTGTAACTCCTTCCATAAAGTCCCACGAGAAGCTAAGGAAAAGATGTCCATCACGGCAGAGCCCTGCATTACCGTGACAAGGCTTACTTACGACGAGAGGGCGCCTAATATCTCGAAGGTTCCGTTAGTGACAAATGATAGGCTCACTGTCATACATCCCCTCGGCACGGATACGCACACCTTAGGATTAAGCCAAGTCTAACCTCACTTATTTATTTTCTGCACCTATTTATTTATTGCACTTATTTTTGAGTTGCTTTTTTCACTTATTATTTCCAGTTCGCCTTTGACTGCGCCATGTTGTAATATAATAAATAATTTTACTTTTGTAAAACGTCTACTACATGTCTACTACTAAAGTCTATTATGCGTAACCTTACAAATTGAGCTCAAGCCCAAATAAGAATTAAGTTATAAAATTTAAATAATTAAAAAAAAGTGCAAGATTATAAATTAATTTGTCTACTCGGTTACATAAGTTTCGGTTGCTCCGGTGACAACCTTAGGCCTTCGACGTCGCTCAGAAGGGAGGTAGGGGTGGATCCCTCTTATTGATCTTCCGGACAAAATAGTAGACAACTTGTGTGGGCGCCAACTGAGTTTTCCACTTTGGCCTAGCACGACTAATTTCCCCCGATAACCCAGTAAAACAAGGGATAAAAAGAAAAGGCAAACCTCAGCTTATGTTCCTTATAATAACTATAATAAAATGAAAACATTTAATACCCTTAAGGGGTGTTTTACGAATAAATACTACTACTACTTCTACTGAAAACCCTTTTACTACCCCCCCCCCCACTTTTAAAAAAAGAATAGTGTGAACATCTGTTTCACACCAGTAGTCAAACTATTAACACTAAAATTCCAAACTATACCAGTTAATTTGACCTACTTAGTGTGAAATTAATATGGCTGTTCGAGTGTACCAATACAGATTAAATACAAACTTTCAATTATATGTTACCTGAAAAGTAGTGTAAAGTTTATAAAAAAACAATTCCATATAAGGCGACACCGTAGTCAAGGCGTTGGTACCAAGGCAGAGACGCATGCGCAATTGGATAAAATTATGAAAATTAAATTGTGAAAATTCACCGCAAAATATTAATTTCCACCATTTCAATTGCATAATAAAATAAATCAGTAGGAACTAACTAGCTGATATATATACATCTTGGCGTAAAGCCTAAAATAAAAATAAGTAAATAACTCAGATAAACCCCCGATACCGGGTTACCCTCAATGTGGTCTTCTTCAAGAAGTTGTTGAAAAATAGCAGCAAACTGCAGAAAACATCATTATCTATCCACCAGGTAGACTCCAAATGTCCCGAAGTGTGTATCTGGAGGGTGGTAAGTATACCCTGGTCCCACCGGTGAAGTGTGTATCTGGCCCCACAGGTGAAGTGTGTATAATCTGGCCCCACAGGTGAACCCTTAAAAATTAAAACAGGTGTCAGCTAAGAACGCCTATACAGGAACCAATCAAACACCTCGACAAGTTAAGCTTGTCTCGGCCTATGCCAGAAGCTGATTTATAGGAATTTACAAGTAACGTACAAATCAAAATCAACCCCAAATTAACTGAATCAAACCCACAAAGTAGTCATAATGCCTACTTACAATCAACAGCGTCAGCAACAGTATACTACACTGAATTTAAATCAAATAATCAGTATGCGATAAGCATCTAAAATAAACTGTTTTTGGTCAAAGCCAGGGTAGGTTTGATGAACCACCCAAGAATTATAGTATTCGTTAGACTAAAGCGGGCAAAGAAAACAAAATATACACAGGGTAACAGAATAGACTGTCCTAATCAAAAATTTACAATCAACAGGTAGTATTTTACCACCAACTGTTTTATCTACAAAAACTACAAATCTATGAGACATACCTTTTCCAAAAAGGGTCCAATACTCAAAATTTTCCTCTTACTGGACGGCTACCAACAAATAACGAACCAACAACAGCATGTGGCACACCTTCAATTTCAAAACGTTGGCGATTTCCTTTAAATAGTGATAAATACATAGTGAAGCGAAATCAGTAAGTAGAGAAAGTACTTACAATCGTTTTAGTGCAATATATCCACTATAAGGGTTAGTGAAAACGGCTTCCAGAACAGGACGGAATTCTTCAACAATACGAACTCCCGTAGAACCAAAATACTAAACCGTATATTCCACAACTAATTCAGAACGAGAACCTATAAATCCCAGGAGGGGATGACTATCCAGTCATTAATAAAATTCAGATTCTAGTTCCATGCACTTTAGCAAACCATCTATCAAGTAGGAGCACACACCGGAAAGAAGGGTGACTGACACTTCCTCAACGTCAATACAGAATACTACCATAAAGAAACCTACCCGAAACATACATCCGAACTACACTGCTCAATACTCCGAGCGTGTTTCGCACAGATCAAGTCATGAAGTGCTACACTTCCCTCTATGTAAGTCAATACGCATTCGCGAGTAAAACAGTCTACACTCCTGAGTAGCATCGAACAAACGCTCTAACAATTCCGTAAAACGGTGCGACAACATTTGTCTTTGGACTCATAAAGTCACAGAGCAAACGCTCTACCTATACCGACAACATCAGCGCGACAAACTTAGTTGTGTGTAGACTCGTAAAGTCACAGAGCAACGCCTAACATCAAGTACGACTACACTCAGCGGCATGACGAACGAACGCTTTTATCCCCGACACAGCTGTCACGTCCAATTGTCAATGTCATCCAATAAATAATTCGACTTTCTAAACAATAACAGAGAAAAATATAATATATATTATAAATTATTCAAATAAATTTGGGCGATAGATAGTACCACAATACCCTCCTGTCAAAGTAAACAAAGCAAGATCAAACACTCGGATTTAACATACAAAACACATGGCGATAACAGCTAATATAGATTATAAGTAGATGTTCAGAAAATATTCGAATGCCATCTTACATAGAAGATTTCTAACTAGTATGTATTTGCTTAAGCCAAAATATGGTAGATAAATGAAGAAAATATACCTCTAACTCAAAAATAAAGTATGTCTACATAGATCAATAAGTTTTATCAAACCTAATTACTACTTTAAATGTTTTAGACTTCAAGTCAAGGAGTCAGTAATAATTTATGACTGAACCCTAATAAACTTTAGCGTTTATCAAGCTGAAGGGGACAAAGTATTTGGACTACTGTGGCTACACCCCAAAGGTGATATAATCAAAGCCAGAAACAAAATCAGTAGTCCCACGGTAACTAAAAACTAAAGTAAAATCCACAAGAGAGAAAACCCCTTACTACCCTTAATTATGAATTATAATATAACAAACAAAAAGAAACAACTAATATGAATCTATCTATAGGAACATTTACCAGGTAGGCGCTAGTTTTATCATTTACATTACCTAGCGACAAAATATAAAATTGTTGTCAAGATGTGAAGACAGGTATGGTTACAGCCTGCACCACTTCACCGGAAGGATGATGGCAGAGTAGTCCCTAAAACTCTGGGCTGACAGAAACTATTTAACTACTGAAGTACTTCCGTACTTCGTAAATGATATTAGAAACATAGAGACAATATCGGTCAGGTAATTACTATATACAAATACTTAATATATACAATAGACGTAGTGACAAATTCAACCGTTACATATGTAAATGGCCATCACAATGTTACCTCCCTATAAATAAGGATCGAGGTTATGCAACCAGCTTCACATACATATTATGACACAAACAATACCTCAAAGGCCAAAATCCAACCATTCTTCAAAAAGTTTTTGGCGCTATAAAAATTCTTTCCTTTGTCTGCTGAAAGACCCTTGAGGTGAGTCATAAAACAAACAAAAATCCGCTAGATCCTTTGATCAAGTTAATTAGTTGACGAAATGTAGCAAAGCGATTTAGCGAAAATACGAAATGATTGCTCGGAAGTAGATAGTAGAGACCAAAGACTACGTTTGCCGTTTCAGGACTCCAAAATGAATTAATCAAGGAATAATAGTGGAAACACCGAATTAAAATTCGCTGCGAGTAATTCTCTAATGCTCGTTGAAAATATGGCAGCATTTTAAATAGTTTGTATTGAAGTTGTTTAGTCCGAGAGAACGTACCGGAATTCTCAAATAATTCCTTCGCGAAGTGTTAAGATAATTTTAAAGGTTTCATCGATGGAGAATAAACAAGGTTAGTAAAAAGAATGGAACGGATATTTTACAAATTGCACTCTTGATAAAATCAATGTTTTTGACCTATTTTAATATATATATACAGTGCTATTCAAAAGTCCCCTCCCCCCCGCGTATCTTTTGAACGGCTACACTTACATTAATAAAATTTGGAGGGTGAAAATAAAGTGTTGTAAACTTCTCTACGAATGGTAACAGGTGACGTAATAGTAATAGATGACGTCACAGTGCCACCCTGGCCAATAATTTTGAATAGGACCTTATGGCAAGTGATATCTCGTTTGAAAGGCATTGACATTGGCTACATAGCCAATTGGGTTTAAACTAATTTTGACGGATAAATTAAATAAATACCAAAATTATTATTTCACATTTAAATGTTGAAGATTTTTCGGTCCGCCTCTGGTTAGTTGTAAAAAAAATTTTTAATTTAATAGTATTTGTTGCTTTGCAAAGTTTTTCTAAATAGCTTAAATATTTAATTTTATTATTGTTTAACGAGACGTTTAAGAGTTTACATAGGCAAAATGGTACGTACTCAAGCCGACAAAGTAGCAGCTATCTTGATAATTGGTGAATCTAGAAAGAATCTCCATGAAGCGGATCGTTTATTTAATGAGAGATTCCCAGATCGCCCTATCTCGAGAACTTATTTGAGGGAGCTTCTTCACAAGTTTGAAGCAACAGGTAGTGTTCAAGATGCCAAACGATCTGGTAGACCAACATTTAGTGATGATAAAAAAATTGATATAGTTGCTGAAATGGTAGTAAACCCTACTTCCTCTTCAACTAAAGTTGCGTCTATCTGTGAAGTAAGTAAAAGTACAGTACAGAGAGTGTTGGCTAAAAATAAATTTCATCCATACAAGTTAAAAATGGTGCACCACCTTTCGGATGACGACCCCGATAGAAGACTCGAATTCTGTGAATGTATGACAAATAAAATTAGTCAAAGCCCACATTACACAAAAACAATTTGTTTTAGTGACGAAAGTACTTTTTGCCTCAATGGAAATGTGAATACACAAAATGTAAGGTATTGGAGTGACACAAATCCTCACACCTTTCGTGAACAACATACCCAATTTCCAGAAAAAGTCAATGTTTGGGAAACCACATAGTTGGTCCTGTTTTCCTAAATTCAAATTTGAGCGGTGAAGTGTATCTGGAGATGTTACGAAATGCAATTGAGCCGTTAATTCTTGATAAACGATCCGCTTCATGGAGATTCTTTCTAGATTCACCAATTATCAAGATAGCTGCTACTTTGTCGGCTTGAGTACGTACCATTTTGCCTATGTAAACTCTTAAACGTCTCGTTAAACAATAATAAAATTAAATATTTAAGCTATTTAGAAAAACTTTGCAAAGCAACAAATACTATTAAATTAAAAATTTTTTTTACAACTAACCAGAGGCGGACCGAAAAATCTTCAATATTTAAATGTGAAATAATAATTTTGGTATTTATTTAATTTATCCGTCAAAATTAGTTTAAACCCAATTGGCTATGTAGCCAATGTCAATGCCTTTCAAACGAGATATCACTTGCCATAAGGTCCTATTTAAAATTATTGGCCAGAGTGGCACTGTGACGTCATCTATTACTATTACGTCACCTGTTACCATTCGTAGAGAAGTTTACAACACTTTATTTTCACCCTCCAAATTTTATTAATGTAAGTGTAGCCGTTCAAAAGATACGAGGGGGGGAGGGGACTTTTGAATAGCACTGTATATATAGGGATAACGGGGATTTTCAGTCAAAAATTTAACATTTACAAGATTTTAAACATTTTATGTATCACTTTTAATTAATTTTTAAATGTAAGTAGTTTTATTTATTTTAAATCGTGTTATTTTCAATATTGTATATTTTTTTAGTGCCCTGAAGATGTGTCAAAACGACACGAAAGCTGGCTTTCAGTAAATAAAAGATTTTATTGAATTTTTGACTGAAAATCCCCGTTATCCCTACCTATATATCATTTTTCAGTCGTTATATCAAACTTTTATATATATATATATATATATTGTGTATACATTATTTGTTATTACAAAATGGGTTCAATATTCTCAAACGTGTTTGCAATCTCAGCAGTTATTAGTTACATTTAAAACAATTAACATACAGGGTCTATCTATATAAGTGAATACATTAATAAATTATAGGATTTATATGACGGGCACTACACCTCCCCCCTTTCGGAAGAATGAGCCTCATCCCGGCCGGTGATAAGGGTCATTCGCCGAAAATGGTACATGTGATGCCGATCATATTTTAAATTATAATCAGAATCACAATTCCCTCCTGTCAAAGTAAACAAAGCAAGATCAAACACTCGGATTTAACATACAAAACACATGGCGATAACAGCTAACATAGATTATAAGTAGATGTTCAGAAAATATTCGAATGCCATCTTACATAGAAGATTTCTAACTAGTATGTATTTGCTTAAGCCAAATCACAATTCTAAAACCTGTTGTAGAAATGAAACAACAAAATGTACATAAAATAAAAAATATAAAAAGCTCTTTTTTTATCGTTAGGGATTCCTTTTAAAAAACCTATCCAATTCTAAAACAACCTACTTAATTACATACTAAAGTTACAATAAATGTGTCCCAATAATTGGATTTGGCATTAAGATTAAAATAATGTTATTGAAATAATTTTTTACTGTCATGCAATTATATATCATAATATGTTTATCATAATTTAGCATGTTATAAAATTATATCTTAAATTACAGCGTCACCTAATACGTCCACATTGTTTTATTTTAGTGTTAATAACGCTATGCCTTTTCACTATATAACTGCACTCTGTTTTTATGCACTGTCACAGTTTTATTGTTTTTAGGGTCACTTAACTTACAGTTTACATTGTCGCAGCTAACGATTGAGAATGGGCCTTTATGAAATGGGTCAAACTTCGATCTATTTTTATTTGTTATTGTTACCAAATCACCAATATTCAAAATAAGATTTTTCGAATTTTGGTCATAATTAATTTTACATTTTTCTTTTTCCCTAACTAAGAAATCTTTAGCCCTTTGGTGCGAGAGTTGTAATCGATACCTAATCTCTAGATAATATGCGTCTGGGTTACCACCCATACTCTGGTGGTGATACGCAGTAGCGAATTTTTGTTGGATATTTAGTAATTTGCACACTTGTTCTAACACTTCGTTTTTGTATTCGGTTCCCATGTCTGTCCTTATTTCACGCATGGGTCCGTAGATTAAAATGATATTTTCGACTATAGCTTTGGCTACCGTTACTGCCTCTTTATTAGGAATCGGTGCTATGACTATATATTTTGACAAGTCGCATTGAGCTGTAACCGCATAACAATTTCCGTCTCTTTTTTCCGGTTTTTGGAAATGGTCCTATGGTATCTATACATGTGATGTCAAAGGGCCGCTGAGGCGTGGGTGTTATTACCAAAGGTTTCCTATGACCAATTTTACTTTTATTTATTTGACATTTTCTACAATTTTTAACATAGTTGGCTACGTCCTTAGACATATTTTTCCAACGATACCTAGTTCTTATTTTGTTTAAAAGTCGTTTTTGTCCGCAGTGACCACCGACTAGTGGGTGATCATGATATTCCGTAATAATTCTGTCTTTTTCCGCTCTATCTGTAACGTTTATAGGTTCATCGTAAAGTATGATATTTAAATTTTTCAAAATAATTTCGCCTTTTCCTTTAAAATCATTACTTGTGCACAAAGTAGAAATAGGATCCTTAATTTTCAACTTCAGTTTCTCAATACTATATTTGCCAGCTAAAATTTCAGTCTGAGACAGCAGTTTTTCTAATGAAAAGCTGTCGTTAGCAAAATATATTGTTTTTTCGGCGATTATTAAGTTTTTTTGTCCCAGAATTATCCTGAGATAATCTGGCTGAACCTTAAATTTTAAATGAGGTATATTTATAGTTGTGACATTATCAATTGCCCGAAAAATTTTTGGTTATTTATTTGTACTTTTCGCAATATTTGAATCTAAATCAGTAGTTTGTTTAGTCATTGAACGCGTTATAGCAAATATTTTTGCCGATGTGGTGGGTATGGTTTTGAGATTGTCGACATGAATACGGGATAATGCGTCTGCACTGACGTTATCCTTACCCTTGATATATCAAAATATACTCAAAATCGTACTCTTCCAGATCTAAACGCACTCGCGTTAATTTGGACGAAGGATCTTTCATAGCAAATAGATAGACAAGTGGTTTGTGGTCCGATTTTACTAAAAACTTATGTCCAAAGAGATATGGTCTAAAATACTTAATTGCCCAATGAATTGCCGCCAATTCTTTTTCAATTGCGGCTTTGTTAATTTCTCCTTTTGTAAATGATCTTGACGCATATGCAATCTACGCCATTGAAATTTTGTGAAAGAATTGCCCCGCAAGCTTCTTTCGAGGCATCCGTTGTTAAAACAAATTGTTTTTCAAAATCCGGATATTGCAGAATTTGGGGATCTAAAAGACAGTTTTTTAGTTTCCAAAAGAGTTCTGGCACTCTTCGGTCCAGATAAATTTTGATTTCTTTTTCGTTAATTTATTAAGTGGTGCTGCTAATTCCGCGAAATTTTTAATAAAACGGCGATAATAATTTAGGAATGCAATGAACCTTTTTACTGCGTCACAATTCACAATTCAGATGAAAGGGGAAATCCACAGCTATCATATCCGATGATTCAAGGCCAATTTTTATATTTCCCCATATTTATAAAATGGGTCAAAGATTTTGTAATAATTTTCATATTTTTCTTAATAATAGACATTTACTCTCGATTTTTTGTTATTGCGGGTCCTTTAAAGGTCTTTATTGATCTCAGGAATTTTTATTGGCCATCTTTCTTGTCCCTTGATTTTTCAGTTGGTGTTTTCATTTCCAAATTTTTGGTGCTTTTCGAGGTTGGGAATATTTTGCGAACAATCACTGTCTAGAAGTTTGTACATTATCGGATTGTCTTCCATTTCAAAGCTGAGAATTTCTCCTTTTTGGTTGTGCCCTCATTTTTCTCGAGCTTCGTGGTTTTTAAGAAATCCATGGAACCTCAAAATTATGGATTTTTCAGCATCGGTTTTTACGAAAAATCTTAATGTTGCGAAAAAAATTATAATGACCAGTTTTGTAGATAATTTCCTGATCTTCATTTTTTCCCTATATAAAAATTCTCTGAATGCCATATTTTAGGAGATATTGGCGGAAAACCAATTTTTTGGACTTTGGGGCCGGGAATACCCCCCAAAATGGCGATGAGGTGTGCAAAATTTCTGGATGTTGAAAATTCATGGACCGGCAGGATTTTTGTACACTTTGCTTACTTTTGATCTATCATTCACTGGACTATAAAGAGATTCGAGAAATCACAAGAATTTTTTTCTTTAAAATTCCGTTAATCGTAGATTTTACAACACAAATCCATGTGTATTAATACCACTTTTACATTAATTTTATTTTAACTGAAGATTTTCTGTGAAGCTTCATTTATTTTATAAAATATAATTTGGAAATTCCTGGTGGATATTTATTGATAATAATGTAATACCCTCCATTATTCCTTTGTCGGGATGATTTTTATTGTTCTGGAGAACAATGCCGAGAACTTGGATTATCTCAGGTAAATTTAGAAAGGTCTGGGAGATATTTAGAATATGTTTTAATACCCTTACTCCATTTAGCATGGGTAAAATAGTTATTGTCGCATTATATTAATACTTACAGATGATGGTAAATAAGGAATATATTTTTCTCTGTAGTAATCTTTTGCCAAACAAATGAGAAATCTTGTGGCAAGAACTCTAGAAAAATATTAAGTTGTTAAGTCCTCGTAGATTTTTTATATATAGGGTGATCTACTTAGCAAAAAATATATTTTTCATAAACATGTGACTGATTCAATTTAATATCGACAATAATTCAAATCGCTTTTGTCGCTCTTATCTGATATGATATCAATTCACTTCATGGCTATGTAACATGTATAGCAATTAGTAAATTCGATATTGATCAGATGAATGGTGTTAATATACCCTTTAAAACTGTAACCACTTCACTGCCCCATCTACATATCTCCAGCGGTTCATGCTAACTTTCAGATACATAATGCACAATTAAACACCATTCACCTTAGGGGAATCTCATTGTAGTTGCAAATTTACAACAGACTGGTTCAGGAAAATATAACAAATGATTTAGATTAAAATAGTTATTTATGCAACAAGTGCATAAAGAGTTGCATACAATATTTTTTCTACGCATGTAAAAAACCAAAAAATGTGTTAATTAGGTTGCTCTAAATGGACTAAAAATATCGTCGATTTGAATGTTTATGTTTGTCATGATGACAAAACGCTAGGTAAAATTGTGCAATGAAGAACTAGTTTTCTCCACTAAATAGAGTTCATAAAGTTTTGTTTTTTGCATGAACGTAGAAAAAATAATTTTAGTCCCAAATCTTACTATATTTCTAGTAAATTTTGAGATACTGAACTAGAAAGTTAAAAAATGGAGTGAAAATTTAAAAAAATAGCTTCTACCAGAAATAAATGTAAAAATTATTCCCACTTCATAAAATATAATGAAATTTGAAATAAGTCAAACAAGAAACAATTCTCAACTTCACGATAGGTACCTGCTCCTAGTTATAATATTAAATTTTATCTGAATAAATTTTAGTAAATTCCAAGAAGATTTTGTCGGGTATAATCCCGCAGGTTTATAAACCATTGTTACAAATTTTATATAAGCCAATCAGAATAAAGCTTCCCCTTCTTTTTAATCCGTCCAACTGAGGGTAGGTATATATCCAAGAAGGTAGTTTATATTTTTAATATTCAAAATGTTGTTCCAATTGAGAAGATATCGTATTTTGTGGAGTGCTCGTTAACAGTGAATATTTTTATGGAATTTTTGAGATCTAATCTACAAAATAATTACTGTAAGTAGTAACATTCAATTATAATTGAATAATTTACAGAGTGTCTCACAATTTTTCCAGCGTAAAAACTAGAAACTTACACATCATACATAAGTAGATTTAAATGACAATGCAAAAATGGCTGAGTATGAAGTTTTCTAATGACAGACCAAAGCTGCTAAGTACGAATGACCGCAGTTGACCTTCATATAATAGGAGGATAATAATATACAGAGAGCAGCGGAAGTTAGTATGCTAATCACAACACGGAAAAATATTAGTATATAAATTAAAAAAAACTTTTTATTCTGCCCCGTATAATATATTTTCAATGATATGTTGGAGCACACTTACTTTCGCTACACTTTGTATAATTAAATTTTTAATGTTTCATATACATTTTCCGTGTACTACATACTAACTTCCGCTGCTCTCTGTATATTATCCTTATATTATATTATCGCGAAACGTCGAAAAAAATCTTTTTAATTTATTAAATATAAAATAACCTACCCAAGAAATCAAAATCAAGCAATTATTATAATAATGGTTAAAGAATATAAAATAATATTTATATATATATATATATAGGGTGATACGAAATACAGGGTATTTGAAGTTGGAATTTTAATTTGAAATTTCTTAATAATTTTGTGATTTTGAGCAGCATCGTCTCGAAAATTGGCAACTTTTGTTTTTTGGCATGAAAATTACTAATTTAATGCTGAATTCAGCACTATTCATACAGGGCGTTAGTTAACCCTGTTACTTAGGTAAATTTCAACATATCTTTTTTGCCTAATGAGTTATGGCTAAAATGACTAGACAATCTAAAAGGCAGTTAAACTTTGAATAAAAAAGGTAAAGCCTGTTCATAGATATAAGAAAGTGACTGACTGAATCCTATTAGGAAGTACCCCTTGATAAAGTATAGGATAAAGATTTTAAATGGGTACGGACCATAGCCTACCTGCTCTAAAACTACGAAAATCGGGTGATAAATTTCATGTCATTGTTAGTTAATAGCTACCCTTAAATAATCCGCTTAATTTACTTTCTTATATCTATGAACAGGCTTTACTCCTGTTTATTTCATGTAACTCTATCAGTTTTTGAGTTATTTGCATTTTAAACATTCAATGAATTTTGTTTATTGTGAAATGAATTTATTCCTTTAAATTACTACTATGCTGGGTTATAACAGTAAAGACAATAAATAACAATCAGTAACAGTATTAAAAGAAAAATTCAAAGTAAATGCTCAAAATGCCCGCAACCACTTGAATACACTTTGTAAGGCGTCTCCTTAAAGATCTTTGAATATTAAAGACCATTTGTCGATTATTTTTAATAATATTAGCAGCTTCTTGAATTTTCTGTCGTAATTGTTGGATGGAATTAATTGTATCTTTGTAAATCATGTCCTTCATTTGTGACCATATTGAGAAGTCTCTAGGGTTTAAATCTGGACATCTAGGTGGCCAAACAAATTCACTGCCACGCCCAATCCAGCGGTGAGAAAAATGTTCATTCAGGTATTGCCGTACTGGCAGAGAAAAATGTGGCGGCGCCCTGTCTTGCATAAACCACATGTTCCGCCTTATGGCTAGTGTTACATCTTCTAGTAGTGTGTTTAACTGTTCAAGGAAGTTTACATAGAGGGGCCCGTTCAGATTAGGAGGAAGTTCAAAAGGACCAATAAAAAACCAGATATCACACCACACCAAATATTTACCTTGAATTCATGCTGAAAATGTCGTTCCTTCAGAGCATGTGGATTTTTGTAGTCACACAAATGATTCTTTTTCCAATTAAAAACACCGCGTCTAGTAAACGTCGCCTCATCGGTGAAAAGGAGGTAATTAAGAAAATCCTAGCATAGATTGAGCAAACTGTAGGCGAACTGGTAAATCTTGAGGTAGCAAATTTTGGACAGAAGTATAGTGATATGGACGTAGGTTCTCTTTCTCTAAAATTCTCCATATAGACGATTGGTTTATACCTTATAAGCCGCACTTATCCAACGAGATCTAGATTTTCCGAAATACGAACTAAAACCTCTTCTTCATCATCGACGTTGATATTTTTTGGAGCACTATTTAAGCTTTTAGGACGAAAACACCCTGTTTCGCCTAGGCGGGTATGAATACGTCTGAACAGTTTGTGATTGGGTTGTCTTCGATTTGGGTATGATTCTAAATACCTTCTGGCTGCACCAAGTCCACTATAATTTGACTGAGCGGAAACACAAATCATATCACGCATTTCACTGTTGGAAAATTCATTATGTCGTGGCATTTTCTTATTTTACTACAAATAATACACTCTTACTTAGTGACAGTAAAATTGTCAAATATTTCTTCACACGAAAAACTGACAAGTTCTGACACAAGCCTACTTGAAAAAAAGTCAATGTAATAACGGTGGCTTAGGAGTCTTTACGCTGAATGTTTAAAATGCAAATAACTCAAAAACTGATACGAGTTACATGAAATAAACAAGAGTACCTTTTTAATTCAAAATTGAACTGCCTTTTAGATTTTCTACTCATTTTAGCCATAACTCATTAGGCAGAAAAGATATGTTGTAATTTACCTAAGTAACAGGGTGTAACTAACGCCCTGTATGAATAGTGCTAAATTCAGCATAAAATTCATAATTTTCATGCCAAAAAACATAAAGTTGCCAATTTTCAAAACGATGCTGCTCAAAATCACAAGAATATTAAGAAATTTCAAATTAAAATTCCAACTTTAAATACCCTGTATCTCGTAAACCTGCAACATTTGTATAAGACATGTTAAGCTCAATCGCCATATTTTGGTGTGTAGCAATCTCCAGTTCGGAGATTGCCCATTCTTATTGAATCACCCTGTACATTTAAATTTATGTTTACATAACGCACAACTCAATTGTCTCGGCATTTTTTATAATTTTCTAAAATAATGACATTAAGAATTTTATTCCATAAGTGGTTTCCACACTGTATATTAAAACATGTTTACCAGGTCTTCCTCTTTGCAATTTTTGTCTTTACTCTCCTAGATCATCAAACTTTCCTTCAACTTTTATCTTTCCCTTAAGATATTATTATGATGAAGTCTCCTTTTTATTTTATAAGACAAGCCAAAAATATTAATTTTCAGCTAAGACATGGAGAATTCGTGCGTGGATAATCTCATTAGCAAATTTGAGTGCCCGGTTTGCTTCAAATATAGGGTTCCTCCAATCAGAGTCTGTCTATCTGGACACAGTTATTGCAGCAGCTGTTTTGAAAAGCTCAAAAATTGCGCTCTATGTCGAGCCAACAAAAGTCCCTATAGATGTATAATTCTGGAGCAGATCCACGCATCGCTAACATTTCCCTGTACATTTTGTGAGCTGGGTAAGTACATTTGAGATTTTTCAATAACTTATTTGAACAAGGAACTTTATATACTTCGTATATAAAATCTCATTATAACTAGCGATATATTAAGAAACTTTTGATTTGTTGAAGGAATAAATAGTGTTATAAGTTTTAATACTTTTTAGGATGCGCCTTCAAAGGAAAAGGCGTGTAACGTTAATTTCGAACGTGTGTGGGCCTTGTTTTGCACATCTGCTTTATAATAATAAATCTTGAAACTTGGAAGTTTGGACAGTAGTTGAAGTCAGAAGCAATCACTTTAATATTCTATATATATATCTTTTTTCACTTATCGTATTATTTATCTTTCTATCTTTTACTTATCATATTGTTCATATGTTGAGTTGGTAATATCTATTTTTATTATCGTTTATCTAACATATCTTTATATTTTTATCGTATATCTTCACGTATCGTACCTATAAAATTTTCTTTTTCGTCAATATCAACAGTACTCGTTTTTTCTCTTTTATCTTATATTTTTAATACCGTCAATTAACGTATAATAACATGGCTCGAATTTTCAAATTAAATGTTGATTATCTTTTATCTCATGAATTGGATTACGAACTTTCCTATCGTGGCTTGGAAATACCTTCACTGGTTACAGAGAAGAGGAAATTATTACGCGGTGTTCTAACACAGGAAGTATCTACGAGGAGTTCGATTTCATATGTTGCACTTCCTTTTATTACCGAAATTACAGGTATTAAGATGTCTTTTGCCGACTTGAAGAAGAAGGTTCAAGATTTTGTTGGAACTTCTTCGGATGTCGAGTACAGAAGATTGACTTGCCGTCTAACTCACCTCACTCAACGTACTTCTCGTGTAACTTGCGAGGAGGACGAACAAGAACAAGTAAAGAAACATTTAACAACAGAAATATTTTGTTTAGAAGGTGAATTAGATAGCAAAATCAATGTTATCGATTCAGACAGACAATCCACTCCAGTAAATACAAGTCAAAGCTTTTCTTTTCCTAAACCTGTACCTGTACATAAATGGGGAATAAGATTCTCAGGAATAGATTCCAAAGAATCTGTACATGGATTTTTAGAACGCGTAAATTGCCTCAAACTTTCGAGAGGTATCACAGATGCTGAATTGTTTTCTAGCTCAGCTGATTTATTTAGTGATCAGGCTTTTAATTGGTATCTTATTAACAGATGCAAAGTTCAGAATTGGGAACAATTAGTGACCAAATTAAAATCCGATTTCTTACCGTATAACTACCAAGATGATTTACTAGAGGAAATCAAAGCTAGAAAACAAGGTCAACATGAACGAGTTACCTTGTATATTAACGCCATGTGTGGTTTGTTCAACCGTCTTGATGACAAACCAAGTGAAAGTGCCATCATTCGTATTATTCGTAGAAATCTTTTACCTCATTATGCACAACCATTAGCTTTAATTGATATTGATACTGTTGATATTTTGACCGAAAAATGTAAACGACTAGAGGAAACATTAACTTGGGACCAACAGTTCACAGCTAATCATAAAAGCAGTCAATATTTACTTGAACCAGTTGAGCATACCTAGTACCTCTTTTAAGGATAATTCTTGTTTTAAACAAACACGAAAAAATCTATCTGTAGTATCTTCTACCTGGACTTGCTGGAATTGCAAACAAGCAGATCATATGTATTATAACTGTCAAGTTCCTAGGAAACTGTTTTGTTTTGGTTGTGGACATCCTGATACAGTAAAAACGAAATGTCCAAAGTGTTCAAAAAACGAACAAAGCGGTGGTCGAGCTTCCCACTCTACCACAGTCGCTCAGAAACCGGGAACATCAGGAAAATCCAGCACCAAAGTAAAACCAAAACCTCAGGAAAAACCTACAAAAGACAAAAATTGAGGTTATCTCAAATAAATCCTGTAAATTCCAGTTCTGCAAGGAAAATTTCTCCTTCTATCTTAAAAAAGGTTCCTACTGTAAGTCGCTCCGACTGGAATTCATGGCTTTTATTTGTCAAAAATTTCTATAAACTGAATTCAAGATCAAATTCAATAGTTTCAAATTCTAAGCATAAGTCTTTAGCAAATGTAGGGTCACTGTTGTATAACATGGAAAATGATAATCGACCTTATGTCGATATCATAATTTTTGATAAAACAATTTCTTGCCTTGTTGATACTGGTTCAAATATCTCATTGATTGGTTCTCGTGCACTAGATTTTATTCATAACTTATCGATACCTATCTTAAACGATGATAACTTAAAAATATCTACTGCAGATGGCAAGTTGCAGGACGTTCTTGGTTATATCGAAACATATGTCATCACGGACAAGATATCTAGGCTTATGAAATTTTATCTAATACCTTCTGTTAAACATGTCATTATTCTCGGTATGGACTTTCTTAAGATTTTTAACGTAAAAATAAATTTCTCTAAATTATCTTTAACTGTAAATTCTCTCTCGTTGGCTGTAGTCAATACAATTCGGGATGTATCTCATTTAACTCCTAATCAAACTGGTAAATTAAATCAAACTATTGATCTCTTCAAGACTATTAGTCCTTCAGATAAAATCGGCAAAACTCATTTGATAAAGCATTTCATTGATACCGGAAATTCCCCTCCCTTTAAACAAACCCAATATCCCTTACCTCAGGCAATGCAAGCTTACCTGGAAAAGGAAGTAGATACTTTGCTTGAATTAGGTGTAATTCAGGAAAGTAAATCTTCATATTGTAGCCCTATCTGGTTAGTTCAAAAGGGAGATGGTAAATACAGAATGTGTTTTGATGGACGTAAATTAAATAGTGTAACTTTAAATGAAGATGCTTATCCCTTACCTTCAATCGAAGTTATACTGAGTCAACTTCGAGATACTCGTTATATATCTAGTATCGATCTGAAGCAAGCATTTTATCCAATTCCGTTGGAGAAATCATCTCGGGAAAAAACAGCTTTTGCAGTTAAGGGTAAAGGTTTATTCGAGTATGTCACTACCCCTTTCGGTTTAGTCTCTGCTCCTGCTAGTATGTGTCGCTTGATCGATTTGGTCATTGGTCCTTCCTTAGAACCGTATTGTTTTTACTACCTGGATGACATCATCATTTGTACTCCTGATTTTGACAAACACATGGAAATTATCCAGAGTGTTTTTGAGAGATTACGAGATGCCGGCTTGACGGTGAATTTAGATAAATGTCAGTTTTGTCGTTCTTCCCTTAGATATCTAGGTTATGTAGTGGATGAAAATGGTCTTCGTACCGATCCTGAAAAGGTTTCTGCTATTTGTGAGTATCCTGTTCCGAAAACTGCCACTCAGGTGCGTAGATTTTTGTGAATGGTTTCGTATTATCGACGGTTTCTTAAAGATTTTTCTTCCTTATCTGCTCCAATTTCTGATCTTCTAAGTGAGCGAAAGAAACACCAACCCATTACTTGGACACCCCAAGCAGATCAAGCTTTCGAAAAGGTGAAAACAGTCTTAACTACCGCTCCTATCTCAAGTAGTCCCGATTTCACCAAACCTTTCTTCCTTATGACAGATGCTAGTGATGTTGGGGTAGGAAGTGTTCTTTTTCAACTGGAAGATGGACTCGAACATCCCATAGCTTATATGAGTAAGAAACTCACAAAGGGTCAAAAGAAGTTCAGTACTACCGAAAAGGAACTGATAGCAGTTTTGTTAGGGATCGATCATTTTAGGTATTATCTTATCGGTCGTCATGTCACCGTAATTACCGATCATTATTCTCTGGTTTGGTTGAATAACATGAAAAAACCTTCTCCTCGCTTAGCTAGATGGATATTGCAATTGTCGCAATACAACTTTTCTATCGTACACCGTAGATCTACCGGAACTGTAGTTGCGGATGCTTTATCTCGTATACCTGAAGTTAGTATTTTAGACTTATTTACCTTGCATCCTGATAAATGGTATAATGACATGATTTCTCATGTTCGGGATTTTCCGGAAAAATACCCAAGTTTTCGAGTTGAGAATAACATATTATATAAACATGTCTTTAATAAATTTGGACCAATTAGTAATATTTCCGATTGGAAAATTGTCCTTCCTACTAAAAATCGAAATGAAATTCTACATCATTTTCATGATAGTCCAACTTCTTCTCACTTCGGTGTTTTTAAAACATTAGAGAGAATTTCTGAAATTTATTATTGGCCGAATCTTAGAAAATCGGTTAATAAATATGTCACTCGTTGTAAAATATGTGCATCGTGTAAACCATCTAACTTACCCCAAGCAGGATTAATGGGACAATATCGTAATATTAACTTCCCTTTTCAATTAATATCGTGTGATCTTTTAGGGCCATATCCCCGATCTCGCAAAGGTAATCAGTTCGCACTTGTTGTAGTTGACTGGTTCACTAAATTCGTATTGGTTCATCCCTTACGTCAGGCTACCGCTCGTTCTATAGTGGATTTCTTAGAAAATCATGTTTTCCTCATTTTTGGAATACCTCAAATCGTTTCGTGTGATAATGGTAAACAGTTCACGAGTCATCTTTTCAAAAATCTCATGGAAAAATATTCAGTACAAAAGATATGGTATAATGCTAACTTTCATCCGCAAATTAATCATACTGAGCGCGTAAACAAATCCATTGTCACAGCTATACGATCTTATAGTTATGAAGATCATAGAACATGGGATGAAGAAATATATAAAATTTCTCAAGCAATTCGGCTGTCGAAACATGAGGTTACCGATTTCACCCCTTCCTTCCTTACCTTTGCTCGAAATGTACCTGTCTCGGGAAATTTTTATGGTAAAATTGCAGAAAATGCAAATAATCAGGTTACCATTTCTGACAAAGTTCACCGAATTCAGGATACACAAGAAATGCCTAAATTTTTCGAAGTGGTGAGAAAGAACTTGCAAACAGCATATCGACAAAGTAGTCAACGTTATAATTTGCGCAAACGTGATCATAGGTTTTATGTAGGTGATCGGGTTTGGAAAAAGAACTACCCAAAATCGGACAAAGCCAGATATATTTCCGCAAAATTTTTACCGAAATATACACAATGTACCGTATATCGTGTTATCTCTCCCTTAGTGTATGAATTAAAAGATGAAACGGGAAAAAATATTGGTCGATGGCACATGAAAGACCTTAAAGCTGGTATCTTGTCTGATGATGAGTGTTCTGATATCGATGATTCCGAAGTAGCCCTAACGTAATCAGATAAATATACCTTTCCTAATTGTTCATTCTATTTGTGTTGTATGTTGGTGTCTCGAATATTTTTTTTTTCTTTTTATCATAGAGATTTTCCTTTTCTTTGACTAGAAAACGATAATGACTTTCTTTCCCTACTACTGATTAGCAAATTAACATTCGTGTTCTGGGATAAATGGGTAGTGTAATAAATATTTTCCTAGCCGGATGGAATTATTCTAATCTAAGAATTATAATATAAAATCTGTTGAGAATTTTTCGAATTTTTAAAATATTCAAATTTATTATAATTTTGAAAAAGTTTTTTTGCACCGTCAAATCAAAATGAGTAATAAACCTGTTGCGCACATGCATAGAGGTTAATGAATTGGGTCTAATCGATTTGGAGAAATATCGGATATACCTTAAATGTTTTAGGGGTGATATTATATCTTCAGTACCTTATCTTATCTTAATTATCGTAGTTTACGATAAATATCTTACCTTATCTTATCTTATCTAAGTGGACAAGGGTAGTAAACTTGTCTACTGTACTATATATTTTATAGTACTTATCTTATCTTATCGTTACAGATAAAGTGTCTTGTCTGTATTTATATACCGAAAGGTTATATTAAATTTTTTTAAAGACCATTGAGAATTTGACTTTGCAATTAACTTACATAGTTGCTGACATATCAGGGGATATCGAAGTTATTATCTTAGCTCTAAAGTTTTATTACTTCAGTTATCTAAAATTTCTATTATCTTAACTATCTTGAAATTTTAATATCTTAACTGTTTTAAAATTTCCTTTATCTTAATTATCTTAAAAATTTTCATTACCTTCATGTTGAAGATTTTTAGTATCTCAAGTGTTTTAAATTTTTTTTATTATCTATTTGTTAATATGTTCGAGATGTCAACTTACATTACAGAAATTCTTTTTGCCTACCTTCAGTCAATATCTTACCTAATATCTTGATACTTAAAATTTTTCTATTTTGCTCATTACATACCTCCATCTATGATCATTCCGAAAGATTGATCTAGATATTTCACTTATAGACATGGATTCAATCTGTCTATATTTTATTGCATCACATTTTCCCTTTTTGATTATATTTTTTGTTGGATTTCTCAGCAGTGGGTGTTGAGGGAGCTCAGAGCGGTCTGGAATGTGTTTCAGGGTTCAGCGTCGGGGGGTTAATCAGCCTGGAAGGCAGAGGTGGCTAAGGTCTGCTGTCATTTAGTTAAATCTACTTGGGGGGTTAGCTACTGCGTTTGTGCCAACATGGCTCACATATCGCTCTGGGGATTTTCCAACAGTACTGTTGTGGGATGCCGTTGTCAATTTCTCTTTTCCCCAAATTTCAGCTTGACAGAAGCTACATTCTGTTAGGGGGTTAGATCGAGCCTCCTTGGACTTGCTGTATCAGCTTCTTCCAAAAAATTTTTTTTTTGAATTTTTTTTCCTTTCGTTTTTTTTGGTTTGTTGTTATTCATTATTTAGTTTATCGATCTTAAAAGCTTTTCTATTTAAGGAACGTTATGTTGTATTGCCATGGTGTTTCGGGTTTGGATTTCGTCTGAAGCTGAGATTGAAGACCACGACGCGATTTAACATCTCTCGCGAGGTCCTTCTTTACTGATACAGTAAAAACGAAATGTCCAAAGTGTTCAAAAAACGAACAAAGCGGTGGTCGAGCTTCCCACTCTACCACAGTCGCTCAGAAACCGGGAACATCAGGAAAATCCAGCACCAAAGTAAAACCAAAACCTCAGGAAAAACCTACAAAAGACAAAAATTGAGGTTATCTCAAATAAATCCTGTAAATTCCAGTTCTGCAAGGAAAATTTCTCCTTCTATCTTAAAAAAGGTTCCTACTGTAAGTCGCTCCGACTGGAATTCATGGCTTTTATTTGTCAAAAATTTCTATAAACTGAATTCAAGATCAAATTCAATAGTTTCAAATTCTAAGCATAAGTCTTTAGCAAATGTAGGGTCACTGTTGTATAACATGGAAAATGATAATCGACCTTATGTCGATATCATAATTTTTGATAAAACAATTTCTTGCCTTGTTGATACTGGTTCAAATATCTCATTGATTGGTTCTCGTGCACTAGATTTTATTCATAACTTATCGATACCTATCTTAAACGATGATAACTTAAAAATATCTACTGCAGATGGCAAGTTGCAGGACGTTCTTGGTTATATCGAAACATATGTCATCACGGACAAGATATCTAGGCTTATGAAATTTTATCTAATACCTTCTGTTAAACATGTCATTATTCTCGGTATGGACTTTCTTAAGATTTTTAACGTAAAAATAAATTTCTCTAAATTATCTTTAACTGTAAATTCTCTCTCGTTGGCTGTAGTCAATACAATTTGAGATGTATCTCATTTAACTCCTAATCAAACTGGTAAATTAAATCAAACTATTGATCTCTTCAAGACTATTAGTCCTTCAGATAAAATCGGCAAAACTCATTTGATAAAGCATTTCATTGATACCGGAAATTCCCCTCCCTTTAAACAAACCCAATATCCCTTACCTCAGGCAATGCAAGCTTACCTGGAAAAGGAAGTAGATACTTTGCTTGAATTAGGTGTAATTCAGGAAAGTAAATCTTCATATTGTAGCCCTATCTGGTTAGTTCAAAAGGGAGATGGTAAATACAGAATGTGTTTTGATGGACGTAAATTAAATAGTGTAACTTTAAATAAAGATGCTTATCCCTTACCTTCAATCGAAGTTATACTGAGTCAACTTCGAGATACTCGTTATATATCTAGTATCGATCTGAAGCAAGCATTTTATCAAATTCCGTTGGAGAAATCATCTCGGGAAAAAACAGCTTTTGCAGTTAAGGGTAAAGGTTTATTCGAGTATGTCACTACCCCTTTCGGTTTAGTCTCTGCTCCTGCTAGTATGTGTCGTTTGATCGATTTGGTCATTGGTCCTTCCTTAGAACCGTATTGTTTTTACTACCTGGATGACATCATCATTTGTACTCCTGATTTTGACAAACACATGGAAATTATCCAGAGTGTTTTTGAGAGATTACGAGATGCCGGCTTGACGGTGAATTTAGATAAATGTCAGTTTTGTCGTTCTTCCCTTAGATATCTAGGTTATGTAGTGGATGAAAATGGTCTTCGTACCGATCCTGAAAAGGTTTCTGCTATTTGTGAGTATCCTGTTCCGAAAACTGCCACTCAGGTGCGTAGATTTTTGTGAATGGTTTCGTATTATCGACGGTTTCTTAAAGATTTTTCTTCCTTATCTGCTCCAATTTCTGATCTTCTAAGTGAGCGAAAGAAACACCAACCCATTACTTGGACACCCCAAGCAGATCAAGCTTTCGAAAAGGTGAAAACAGTCTTAACTACCGCTCCTATCTTAAGTAGTCCCGATTTCACCAAACCTTTCTTCCTTATGACAGATGCTAGTGATGTTGGGGTAGGAAGTGTTCTTTTTCAACTGGAAGATGGACTCGAACATCCCATAGCTTATATGAGTAAGAAACTCACAAAGGGTCAAAAGAAGTTCAGTACTACCGAAAAGGAACTGTTAGCAGTTTTGTTAGGGATCGATCATTTTAGGTATTATCTTATCGGTCGTCATTTCACCGTAATTACCGATCATTCTTCTCTGGTTTGGTTGAATAACATGAAAAAACCTTCTCCTCGCTTAGCTAGATGGATATTGCAATTGTCGCAATACAACTTTTCTATCGTACACCGTAGATCTACCGGAACTGTAGTTGCGGATGCTTTATCTCGTATACCTGAAGTTAGTATTTTAGACTTATCTACCTTGCATCCTGATAAATGGTATAATGACATGATTTCTCATGTTCGGGATTTTCCGGAAAAATACCCAAGTTTTCGAGTTGAGAATAACATATTATATAAACATGTCTTTAATAAATTTGGACCAATTAGTAATATTTCCGATTGGAAAATTGTCCTTCCTACTAAAAATCGAAATGAAATTCTACATCATTTTCATGATAGTCCAACTTCTTCTCACTTCGGTGTTTTTAAAACATTAGAGAGAATTTCTGAAATTTATTATTGGCCGAATCTTAGAAAATCGGTTAATAAATATGTCACTCGTTGTAAAATATGTGCATCGTGTAAACCATCTAACTTACCACAAGCAGGATTAATGGCACAATATCGTAACATTAACTTCCCTTTTCAATTAATATCTTTTAGGGCCATATCCCCGATCTCGCAAAGGTAATCAGTTCGCACTTGTTGTAGTTGACTGGTTCACTAAATTCGTATTGGTTCATCCCTTACGTCAGGCTACCGCTCGTTCTATAGTGGATTTCTTAGAAAATCATGTTTTCCTCATTTTTGGAATACCTCAAATCGTTTCGTGTGATAATGGTAAACAGTTCACGAGTCATCTTTTCAAAAATCTCATGGAAAAATATTCAGTACAAAAGATATGGTATAATGCTAACTTTCATCCGCAAATTAATCATACTGAGCGCGTAAACAAATCCATTGTCACAGCTATACGATCTTATAGTTATGAAGATCATAGAACATGGGATGAAGAAATATATAAAATTTCTCAAGCAATTCGGCTGTCGAAACATGAGGTTACCGATTTCACCCCTTCCTTCCTTACCTTTGCTCGAAATGTACCTGTCTCGGGAAATTTTTATGGTAAAATTGCAGAAAATGCAAATAATCAGGTTACCATTTCTGACAAAGTTCACCGAATTCAGGATACACAAGAAATGCCTAAATTTTTCGAAGTGGTGAGAAAGAACTTGCAAACAGCATATCGACAAAGTAGTCAACGTTATAATTTGCGCAAACTTACATAGTTGCTGACATATCAGGGGATATCGAAGTTATTATCTTAGCTCTAAAGTTTTATTACTTCAGTTATCTAAAATTTCTATTATCTTGACTATCTTGAAATTTTAATATCTTAACTGTTTTAAAATTTCCTTTATCTTAATTATCTTAAAAATTTTCATTACCTTCATGTTGAAGATTTTTAGTATCTCAAGTGTTTTAAATTTTTTTTATTATCTATTTGTTAATATGTTCGAGATGTCAACTTACATTACAGAAATTCTTTTTGCCTATCTTCAGTCAATATCTTACCTAATATCTTGATACTTAAAATTTTTCTATTTTGCTCATTACATACCTCCATCTATGATCATTCCGAAAGATTGATCTAGATATTTCACTTATAGACATGGATTCAATCTGTCTATATTTTATTGCATCACATTTTCCCTTTTTGATTATATTTTTTGTTGGATTTCTCAGCAGTGGGTGTTGAGGGAGCTCAGAGCGGTCTGGAATGTGTTTCAGGGTTCAGCGTCGGGGGGTTAATCAGCCTGGAAGGCAGAGGTGGCTAAGGTCTGCTGTCATTTAGTTAAATCTACTTGGGGGGTTAGCTACTGCGTTTGTGCCAGCATGGCTCACATATCGCTCTGGGGATTTTCCAACAGTACTGTTGTGGGATGCCGTTGTCAATTTCTCTTTTCCCCAAATTTCAGCTTGACAGAAGCTACATTCTGTTAGGGGGTTAGATCGAGCCTCCTTGGACTTGCTGTATCAGCTTCTTCCAAAAAATTTTTTTTTTGAATTTTTTTTCCTTTCGTTTTTTTTGGTTTGTTGTTATTCATTATTTAGTTTATCGATCTTAAAAGCTTTTCTATTTAAGGAACGTTATGTTGTATTGCCATGGTGTTTCGGGTTTGGATTTCGTCTGAAGCTGAGATTGAAGACCACGACGCGATTTAACATCTCTCGCGAGGTCCTTCTCATTAGGCAGAAGTTGATTTCTTGATCGGTGATACTGTGGTGATGCACATATCCGACCAAAAATATGAGTAGTTTTTTTTGGGTTTTTTTATTTTTCTTTCATATATCGTTATATGGGGTATAATATATTGGAAATTTTAGCTTGACAGGAGCTACATTCTGTTGGGGAGTAATACAAACTTCCTTGGCATTGTTCCAAAACATTTTAGCTTGACAGGAGCTACATTCTGTTAGGGAGCAATACAAACTTCCTTGGCATTGTTCCAAAACATTTTAGCTTGACAGGAGCTACATTCTGTTAGGGAGTAATACAAACTTCCTTGGATTTGTTCCAAAAATATATTTTTTTTTCTATCCATATGATAGTAGTAATTAAATAAAGAAACATTTTATAAATAATAACTCATCCATATCTTTTTTTATCTAACTGAGGGATAATCAATGTATCTGATGGGAGTCTCATTTCTTTCCTTATCTTATCTTATCTTAAGTCATTATCTTTGGTAACCCACTGATGCAGTGATCTATCTTACTAATAAATTTCTAAAATTATTGGTATGCAGATACCTGGTACTGGTTCCGCTTTTCTCAGAATTTACCATTCAAAGTTTCTGCTGAGTTTGTGAGATGATTTTTTTCCTAATGTTCTGCTTGCGCGAATACCAATGGCTACTGTGGACGCTAACTGGCAACCTCCCTGGTAAGAGCCTAGGAAGAAAAAAAATCACCTGGCTTACCGGTGAAGACTTTGGAACGCTCCCTTTCTTTCATATTTTTTTTAATCTTTATTTTTCTCTAAATTAATTATTCGGAAGAATCCTCAAATTTGTTCTTTCCCTTCAGTATCGCAGTGACTCGTTCCTTTCTTCTTAGTCTTCCTATCGTTCAATATCTTCTTAATATCTTCTTTATTTCAGTCTCGCAACAGCTCAATGATTTTCACTTATAAAAAAATTTTTTTTTTAATTTTTTTTTTCGGGTTGTAAGGGTGTGTAACGTTAATTTCGTTCACTTTACTTCCCTCGATTGAATTAATAAATTATCGTATGGGCGGCGAATAGCCAGTCCTTTCTCATACCCAACACCGAGAAATGTTTCAAGGCTGAATATATTTACTGTCGACGAGAGTCGAAACCAACGTTTCTATGCGCGCTGATCGAAGTCCGTCTGTCGGAAAATAGTCACGTCTGTTTTGAAATTCCCACTTCGATCTCGTGTCTCTTCTTCTACCAATTATAAATCAAATATGAATCAAGAATTCACTACTGAAAGGTAAATTCCTTTCCTGGTCAAAGCGTATGAGCGTGACACGAACATGAGACGTAAGTCGGTGGTCGTTCACATGATTTCGTGTATTTAAACAAGTGGCAAAGGGGTTTCGTTCTTCTTCCCGGCGAACATGTGCTATTGAAGCCTTTCTGGCTTATCTTATCTTATCTTAGAAGTGCATTCATTTGAGTGGTCAGTCATTTCGCTTAAATGTATAACTAACTCTCCTTTCTTAATAGCTTCTACCTTCCTATCTTTATTATGTAGCAATGTCATTCCAGTGCCAGTAATAATATATATCGATATGAATTTGTTTTTTTCTTTCAGGTTTTTTTTATATTATCTATTTAAAAATATCTATTTAAAAATATATACGTATTTAAACAAATGTATGTATTTACCGGTGCAGAATCGGTTATTCTATTTTATCGTTTTTTTATTTGCTTCCTTTTTATCTAAAAATACAGGATGTATGAACCACGTTGTGTGTGAAAATTGTTCCTGATACTATATTTGTTCCCCAGCACTTTACCTGGGATACTTTACCTGGGACACTTTACCTGGAATACTTTATCCGGGACTTCAAGTTTTCCGACAACTTCTCTACAAGTGCATCTACACCTACAACAAGAACAGGAAAGTACAACAGTTCTTGCTCTCCAACACAACATATGTCGTCATCCAATAACTAGTCAATTTTTTTTATTTTTTTTTATTTCATATTTTTTTTTAAAATATACAACTTGTAAATTTAATAACGTTGTTCATATAGTTTTTTTTCCCTTCCAATCTTCCAGGATTTGTCGCTATAATGCAGATGTGAATAACAAATAAACTAGTATTATTCAGAGTGGCGCCCACTTACCTTTCCTAATTTTCATAATTTATCTTTATTTCACCTTAAATAAATTTCAAGTAGAATTACCCGAGAACCGGTAAGACTACTCTCTGAATTTATACTAGTTTGGTCTCAGAATCTACACCTGAGGTGCTCTCTAAACTGAGTAGCCGTTACAGGCGATGTCATGACAGCACATCAGGAATATTGTGAATTTTCTCCTGCTTTATGTCCTTTAAGGTTAGTATACTTTTATACAGTGTGTCAATTTTAAAACTTACTACCTATGGACTATGTCCCGTTCACATTGTGATTCAATAAGGATAACGTGCCAGAACAGTCTAGATCTGATCTGGTGTTGCCTAGAGACTGTACCGGGTGATTCAATAAGGGTAACAAGGTACCATATCTCGGACTTTTTCATGTCAACGAAAGAACACTTCCCCCCCCCACTTCAGTATAGGTAATACAGAAATTAGATAAAAGGTGTAGAATAAGGACGGTAGTTTCTGAAGTTGATATTTTTCACCAACCTAAATTGAGGAATATTTTGTAAAAAATCCAATTATATTTTGTGAGTGACAGATTGCGCCACCTAGCGGAAAACTATGGACTAAAAAACATTTTTAATAATTTTTTAGGACCGATTTTCTCATAAGACTTTTTTCCCCAAACTCTAGGACATATGGCTTCCGAAATATGGTACCTCGTTACCCTTATTGATGATTTTATAAAATTTACACAGAAATCATCTTACTTTACAGATTTAATGAGTGCGAATGGAGAGGTTCAAGATCCGATATTCTGGATCACTGCCGTAATCTCCACACAGAAAACCTTATTTTCCAAAACGAACAAAAATTAAAAGTAACAAATTTCTTACAGTCAACAGAAACTATTTTATCTTGCTCTACATATTCGACACAGTTTTCAGGTGTTCTTGGGACCTTAGTGAAGACACCGGTGCTTTGAAATTTGCTGTATACTTCATAAGTAAACCTACAAAGCTACGTGAATATTCTTTTAAAATTTCTCTTTTTATGACTAATACAAATGTGGAGGTGACAAGTCTTATGGGACCATGTTATTATTTTAAAAATGATAATAGTAAATTTATTGGGAAAAAGTACGTTTCAAGTAATCATGATTTCATTAAAGACTTTTGTGATGATAAAGGTGATATAAATTATGCAATTACTATTATTGATAACACAGCAAACGACAAAAAAACAGACACTTCTTTAGTTAAAGATGATAACGATGAAGATGTCATATAAGCTCTCTCTATATTTTAATGAATGTGTTCGTCCAAGTTTTTCTATTATTTTTCTTCATTTCATTGACTTTTTGAATCTTCGTTTGTCCTTCGGCAATGTTTTTATTTTATTTACAACAGATAGTTTTTTCCAAATAAAAGTAACAAAATATTAAATCGATCAGACTTAAATCTATAAAGTTTTAAAATATCACAAACTTTTTCTGATATTTTAAAACACTCTGTATAGCAAGAGTTAATATTGTATATATGTATATTATTGTGGTTACATTGATCAGCTTTTATAAATTGTACATGTTTTATCATGTGTGACAATTACATATTCTTTTTAAAAAGGTAAAAGTACCTTGAAACAAATTTAGACAGAAACCATATATAATGGATATCATGCTGACTATTTGAAATTCGTTTATCTTCTATATGAAATAATTTTATTATTTTCCTGAAGAAGAAGAAGACTTGATATATAATATATATATATATATATATATATATATATATATATATATATATATATATATATATATATATATATATATATATATATATATATATAAACCAGAAACTGGCAAATAGTCACGGCTGACTAGTCAAAAAATAAAATTAAGAAAGAAATCTTTTTAAGTAAAAAAATTCTTTCTTTCATTCACGGGGAAAGCAGCCAAAAAACACAAAATATATTACTTACTAAAGTAAACTCTTTTATACATTACCAAGCTTTCGGAAATCTTTGCTTCCATTTTCAAGGCTAAAATATTACAAAAAAGGAAAACCGGGTCAAAAATTTTTTTAAATTTCATTAGACAAATGTTATAACTTACTTGTAAGTGAGATTATAAACTAAAACTAAAGTAACACAAAAATACAAGAAAACAATTCATTTTTAAAACAATATTTAAAGTTGGTGTTATGAATTCATTATGACAACTAAATTATAATTCTATTTTAACTGAAAGTGTGGTTCTAATTCCTATCTACAATTGTAAAAACTGACATTTCGTTTTTTTAAATACGATTCCATCTTGTGATATTTCGACTGAAGGTCCTGAAAAATAATTTGTTTACGAGGGGAGTTTACAAATTACTATGATATTATTATATGTGAAATTGTTATTTTTGGTGCTAATTCACAAAATTATTATTGTTAAGGAAATGTCCATTCATTAATAACAAAGAAATTGTGGAAATTACAGTTATGTGACCATTATATTGTTGACAGCCGCCACCTGTCATTTGTAAAATTATTATGGGATGACGAAATAAATCAGTAGTCAAGTAACACTCCAAAACCTCTCACGTCAGGTATTCCCAAACTACCAACCCATTCCAGCATTATATTATTGTGATGAAAACAAGAAAAATCCCCGTAGTGATTCAAAGGATTTCCACTCATATCTGATTTATTGTTCTAATTTTATGAAAATAAAAGATTCTTCAAAGAATATGATCTGGTGTATGGACTTCAACCTCTCACATTGAGGCCCGATTGGATGGAAATCATTTGCACCCCCAATAAGCTGTTCTTGTTAATTTGTAAATTTTGTTACTATAAAAATAATGTTTATCTTGTCAAAAAACAACAAATCTCTCACTATTTGCTATTCTTAAACTCAAAACATTAATCAAAAGAACAATCACCTTCATTACTTGATTGGACATTTTTGTAATGTATTAAATATGTGTAAATTTTACTGAGTGATTCAACGTCAGACTTTTTGTTCATTGGGTCCTTAGTATTATTAATGTGATACATTTCTAAAAATTTTCGTTTACTATAATTCTTTTCAGTATCTAGGATTGTTATATTATCAAAATCAATGTCATGTACTTTGTCTATAACATGTTCTGTTAAAGCACATTTCCGTTTTTTTAATCGTGCATCACTTTTGTGTTGGGCACAACGAGATTTTAAATTCTGAGACGTCATTCCAATATATTTTTTATCACAATCTTTGTATGGAATACTATAGATTACATTTGTTTTCATTAATAACTCATCTGGCTGTTTCAATTTAGTGAAAAGAGACTGTAATGGTTTTGCTGTTCTTTGTACAATTTTTACGTTGGCTATGCCTCTAAAATTTTTAATGATTTTTTCAGATAAAGTTTTTATGTAAGGAATAGATCCAAAAATTGTTTTTTGCGTGTTGTTGATGTTTTGATCAACTATATTGACTAAGCTACCATTTACTACCTGATTGCTAACTGATTTGTAAATTAACCTTTTTAATAATTGATTGGGATAACTGTTTTTTAACAAAGTATCAAACAAATTTTTTAAGTTTTTCCGTTGTAAAGTTGGATGGGAAATTTTCATTATTCTATTCTTCATCCCTAACACCAAGTTAACCTTGGCTCTAATGATATCTTTTCCTAAATCATCATTAGAGCTAATAATATAACTAACTTCTTACATCAAAATAAGAAAAATACTTCATATTTAAATTCTTTATATAAAAAAAGTAAAATGTTTTTGAAAGACCATCCAGAATTAATTGTCACTGAAGCAGATAAAGGTAATGTTACAGTAATTTTATATAAAAATCAGTATATAGATCTTGTAAATATTGAATAGATGAGGCTTTTACTTGATGAAGATCCATACTACTGATGAAATAAAACAAATTAATTTGTTTAAATCTTCATTATTTATTTTGAACTGACGTTCAAATTAAAACGTCAGTTCAAAATAAATAATGAAGATTTAAACAAATTAATTTGTTTTATTTCATCAGTATCTTGTAAATACATTATTAACGAATGAGACATATTATAAAAAAGTAAGACATAATCCGAATTCCACAATACTACAAAAGTCACAAGCATTGGTTAAAAAACATTCTAATTTCTTTGATGAAAGAGATAGGAAATTGTTAAAGATGAGTTCATCCATTATTCCTAAATTGTATGGATTATCAAAAATTCATAAAGAAACTCCTAGTTTACGTCCGATCATTTCATCTATAGAAGCTCCGAATGGAAAAATCGCTCAATTCATTACTGATAAACTAACCTTATCTTACAATGATAATAACTCTTACTTTGTCAAGGATTCTTTCGATTTAGCACAGTTCATTCAAAACTTTCAGTTACCAGACAATTATGTAATTATTAGTTTAGATGTAGTTTCACTTTTCACAAACATACCCATTAGTTTAGTAAAAAACAGTATCAGAAAGCATTGGGATTCTATTCAACATTGTTGTATGTTAGATATAAACAGATTTTTAGAACTAGTTGATTTTATTGATGATACTTCATTTTTTGTGTTTAACAATGAATATTACAAACAAATTTTTGGAACACCAATGGGAAGTTCAGTTTCTCCCATTTTCGCACAATATATCATGGATGACTTAATTGCTGATTGTGTTGGGAGGTTACCTTTTGATATTCCTTTTTTAAAAAATATGTAGATGACATTATTACAGCAGTCCCTGGTGATGAAGTTGAAATGATTCTTAATCTTTTCAATAGTTACGATCAACACATACAATTCACAGTAGAAAAAGAAGCAAATAGAAGTGTTCCATTCCTAGACACCAAATTGATAAGAACTAATGGAAACAAGATAATTTTGGACTGGTATGTAAAACCCACTAGTTCCGGGAGATATCTTAATTTCAAATCAAATCATCCGTACAAAATGAAGGTTAACTTGGTGTTAGGGATGAAGAATAGAATAATGAAAATTTCCCATCCAACTTTACAACGGAAAAACTCAAAAAATTTGTTTGATACTTTGTTAAAAAACAGTTATCCCAATCAATTATTAAAAAGGTTAATTTACAATACAGTTAGCAATCAGGTAGTAAATGGTAGCTTAGTCAATATAGTTGATCAAAACATCAACAACACGCAAAAAACAATTTTTGGATCTATTCCTTACATAAAAACTTTATCTGAAAAAATCATTAAAAATTTTAGAGGCATAGCCAACGTAAAAATTGTACAAAGAACAGCAAAACCATTACAGTCTCTTTTCACTAAATTGAAACAGCCAGATGAGTTATTAATGAAAACAAATGTAATCTATAGTATTCCATACAAAGATTGTGATAAAAAATATATTGGAATGACGTCTCAGAATTTAAAATCTCGTTGTGCCCAACACAAAAGTGATGCACGATTAAAAAAACGGAAATGTGCTTTAACAGAACATGTTATAGACAAAGTACATGACATTGATTTTGATAATATAACAATCCTAGATACTGAAAAGAATTATAGTAAACGAAAATTTTTAGAAATGTATCACATTAATAATACTAAGGACCCAATGAACAAAAAGTCTGACGTTGAATCACTCAGTAAAATTTACACATATTTAATACATTACAAAAATGTCCAATCAAGTAATGAAGGTGATTGTTCTTTTGATTAATGTTTTGAGTTTAAGAATAGCAAATAGTGAGAGATTTGTTGTTTTTTGACAAGATAAACATTATTTTTATAGTAACAAAATTTACAAATTAACAAGAACAGCTTATTGGGGGTGCAAATGATTTCCATCCAATCGGGCCTCAATGTGAGAGGTTGAAGTCCATACACCAGATCATATTCTTTGAAGAATCTTTTATTTTCATAAAATTAGAACAATAAATCAGATATGAGTGGAAATCCTTTGAATCACTACGGGGATTTTTCTTGTTTTCATCACAATAATATAATGCTGGAATGGGTTGGTAGTTTGGGAATACCTGACGTGAGAGGTTTTGGAGTGTTACTTGACTACTGATTTATTTCGTCATCCCATAATAATTTTACAAATGACAGGTGGCGGCTGACAACAATATAATGGTCACATAACTGTAATTTCCACAATTTCTTTGTTATTAATGAATGGACATTTCCTTAACAATAATAATTTTGTGAATTAGCACCAAAAATAACAATTTCACATATAATAATATCATAGTAATTTGTAAACTCCCCTCGTAAACAAATTATTTTTCAAGACCTTCAGTCGAAATACCACAAGATGGAATCGTATTTAAAAAAACGAAATGTCAGTTTTTACAATTGTAGATAGGAATTAGAACCACACTTTCAGTTAAAATAGAATTATAATTTAGTTGTCATAATGAATTCATAACACCAACTTTAAATATTGTTTTAAAAATGAATTGTTTTCTTGTATTTTTGTGTTACTTTAGTTTTAGTTTATAATCTCACTTACAAGTAAGTTATAACATTTGTCTAATGAAATTTAAAAAAAATTTTGACCCGGTTTTCCTTTTTTGTAATATTTTAGCCTTGAAAATGGAAGCAAAGATTTCCGAAAGCTTGGTAATGTATAAAAGAGTTCACTTTAGTAAGTAATATATTTTGTGTTTTTTGGCTGCTTTCCCCGTGAATGAAAGAAAGAATTTTTTTACTTAAAAAGATTTCTTTCTTAATTTTATTTTTATATATATATATATATATACAGTGTGGAAACCACTTATGGAATAAAATTCTTTGTCATTATTTTAGAAAATTATAAAAAATGCCGAGACACGTCAACTTTTGAATTGAGTTGTGCGTTATGTAAACATAAATTTAAATGTACAGAGAGATTCACGCAAGTATGCCATAGTCGGTGTTGTTTTTTTTAATGAAACACCCTGTATATTTGCATATTTTTGAAATCCTCTTAATGAACCGATTCCAACAAACTGAATAAGGTATGGTCAATTATGAATTATACAGGGTGAAATTTTAAAATTAATAATTTATTACACTTGAAATATTGGTACTTTTTTAAATTAGCTAAATATGGATTTATCAAAAATCTAAACTTACTAATTATTAGACGTATTTGTATATTAAACAAAACCTGCTACGCCCATGAATTTTATTATAAATACCTAAAAATTGCCTAAAAACGCCAATAATTAGACAAAATCGGTAAATAATGTGGATTGTTTTCTATTCTGTCAGTTGTTGATGTGTTGACAGTTTATACCGAAAAAGTAAAATCTTTGTCAAACACTCTTTCCTTGTCGACATAACAATGAAATATTTAACTGAGACTCACCGAATTGAGATTTTAATGATGATCGGGTACGGGGATAACTGCAGAAGTCAAGTTGAAGTGGCAAACTTATTTAATCACAGGTATCCCGAATTGCCTAATATTTCACAAAGTACTGTGTCTAAAATTCATGCACAATTCAGAGAACTTGGACATGTCAAACCATTGAAAAGAAAACCACACTTCGTTGAAGATGATGTGAAAGTGGATATTTTGTTAAGTGTCGAAGAGAATCCAACTTCAAGTACACGTCAAATTGCCCGTGAAAATAATGTTAGTCATACAACTGTTCTAAGATGTCTTCATAAAGAAAAACTTCATCCCTACAAATTAACTTTTGTGCAGGAGTTAACAGAAGACGATCCAGATCGTAGAATGGATTTCTGCGAAAGATTGATGAATAAGCTGAACAGAAATGAGATAGCTCTTGATACCATTCTTTTTTCTGACGAATCAACATTCACATTGAATGGAGAGGTAAACCGACAGAACTGTAGATATTGGTCAGCAGAGAATCCTAATTGGATGCGTGAGACACATACTCAGTACCCTCAAAAGGTGAACGTTTGGGCCGGTATCATAGGCGACCATATTATTTGTCCTATATTTATAGATGGAAATTTGACAGCTGAAAAATATTTAAATATGCTTAGAAATGAAGTTATTCCTGCGTTGGCAAACTTATATCCCAACGCAATAGATCCTAGCTTACCGAATGAAAAGGTTTGGTTCCAGCAAGACGGGGTAAAACCCCATTATGCTTTAATGGTAAGAACTTATTTAGATGAAATCTTCCCCAATAAATGGATCGGACGAAGAGGTACTATTGAGTGGCCAGCTAGATCGCCAGACCTTACGCCGTTAGATTTTTTTCTGTGGGGTTATCTCAAGAACAAAGTATATGCAACACAACCAACTAGCATTGTAGACCTCAAAGAAAGGATAACTACAGAAATACGGAATATTTCACCTCAAACTTTAAACAAAGTTAAGAAGGAGTTCTATAGGAGACTGTACTATTGCCAACAACTAGGTGGAGAACATTTTGAGCATTTATTTTAATGTATTAAAATCAAATACATCAGGTATTTTATGTATGTGTTTAATAACTGTAAAAATAAAAATTTCACCCTGTATAATTCATAATTGACCATACATTATTTAGTTTGTTGAAATCGGTTCATTAAGGGGATTTCAAAAATATGCAAATATACAGGGTGTTTCATTTAAAAAAAACAACACCGACTATGGCATACTTGCGTGAATCACCCTGTACATTTAAATTTATGTTTACATAACGCACAACTCAATTCAAAAGTTGACGTGTCTCGGCATTTTTTATAATTTTCTAAAATAATGACAAAGAATTTTATTCCATAAGTGGTTTCCACACTGTATATATATATATATATATATATATATATATATATATATATATATATATATATATATAGGGCAGGCGTCAAGTTCGGCGTCCAGTATATCGTATACTAGTATATACTTATACTGGTATATACCGGAATATGTTTTGTGTAAAGTGGTGAGTTTGACTTCACTTTTTTTCAGCATATACTGTCAAGTTTGGCTACGTAGAACGTACGAACATTTAATTTCCTAAGGGGATAATATAATCGAAATTTGTATTATAAAACTATGGTAACAGAAGTTGCTTTATCGAGAGTTGACATTCCTATTGGTAGTTTGTAATATACCTTCGTAAAAAGGGTATATGTGGTATATTATTAGTTAATTATTAACAATAACCGCGGTAACTGATAATCACATTTTTTAGTGTTGCCTGCATGATAGGTAAAGACAATCTTGAACTCGTGAACTTTAAAAGAGAAGAAGAAGAACACTGGAAAACTAAAATTAAATTGCATAGTTTTTCGAGTATATTATATAAACAATAGAATTGAAAAATATTATCGTTAATAATTAAACGATATATGAGACAAGCAAAGGAAATCTATAATCTGAAAAATTCTAAGAAATGTACAAGGTAACTGAAAAATATCGTTTATGGATAAACCAAATAATATAAATGACTATATGGAGAAGAAAAATGAATAGAATGAACAGAGTGAAAAATGGATGAAGCATGTATACAAAAGGAGTAGATGCAGTTGCCATAGGAAATATTGGGCTAGTATTGAAAACATTAAGTAGTGGTAGAAAATGAGTTAATGAAAGTGATGGGATCTAGGACAAACAACTTTTAAGACATATTAATTGATATTTTAACTGACATACCTCTCACGGATGGATATTTGCATTTAACAATAAAAAAGTACTAACAAATATAAATCAAGTTTAACTAGTGAAATTTCATAAGCGTTCTTAATTAGACCGCTGCAATGGTCATTACACATATTTACCAAAAGTTCAAGAGTTTCATTTTATTTACAATCTGTTAGGGTCAGTAATGGGTTAATTGCTAGTAAACTATCTGGATGTTTTTCAATACCTAGTGAATGTAACTATAATATAATAAACCATTTGAATTATCAAAAAAATTCTTTTGAAAGGTGAATGCGATTATGAAAAAATAAATTTGAAAGAGTAGTAAGTAGGTAAGTATATACTAAAGGTATAAACATATATTATAGGTTGCTAATAATTTAGGTATTATTTTATCTGTTTTAGATTAACTTTACCTTATCAAAACATTATAATTTATAATAATAACTAATAATTAAAAAGCTAATTATTATTTAGCTTTTTTTTAATAATTCCTGCAATGTGCAAATAAGTGTGGATTTATGCAGCAACATTTAACATTTATCATTTAACAATTAACATTCATCATTTAACAATTAGTAAAACTGCCATCGTTTATGCAGACACAATTATAAATTAGGAGAAAATAGTAAGCATGCGCCTAAGCCCGAGATTTTAGTTATTTGCAATAACCCTACATTTTCATGTCTTTAAAATGTGTACTTCCTTTGTCATAAATGACGGGAAATTGTCGAACAAGATCGATAAGAGTGGCATCATCCATTTTTAGTAAACAAACACACAACATAACCCTAAGTAAACCGCTTTTCTATGAAAACAGTGAGGTTAACATCAGGATCTGCGTACTAGTTGCGCACTAGATGAAAATTCGGTACATTTAATTTAAGAAAGTTAAAAGTTGGCCAACTTCGTAATTGTTAAATGATAAATGATAATTGTTAATTGTCTGCATAAATGGAGTCATAGTGAAATGACTAGTTTAACTTATAAATGATAAATGTTAATTGTTAAATGATAAATGTTAAATGTTGCTGCATAAATCCACACTAAGTGTCCAATTTCAGACTTGGTACTTGCTACTTATCTATAGTAGAAGTTAAAAATATTCCTTTCAGTTTCGAAATAACACAACGAGTAATATCCTTCACTAGCGTATATTTAATTGTGTGATGTTCTGTGCAACCAATTCATCCTTCCTGGTACATAAATGAAATTTAATTTTTGTTTTATTTATTATATGGTAACAGTTAATATAGTGTAGTCATAAAAATAAGTAAATTACAATAAAACACAAAATATATAATGTCAACAACATCTAAAATAGAGTTTAGTCATTCTGGATCAGACAATTTATATATTTTAAATAAAAGTATTACTTGCTTTCATATAAGTAGGTACATGTAATAACATTTCATTGAGGTCCAAATATGGATATGTCTAATAATATAAATATTTACAGTTCTTTATTCATGATTTTTATCATAGATAGTGAATAGGTACCCAATTGTTTGATATGTTGGGGGTATTAAAATATATATTTCATTATACAACAGCTACTTTACTAAAATGTAATCGCATTAAATACCTTTTCATTGATTTTGGTCAAAATGTAATAAAAAATCTTTACAATACAAAAGTTTTCAAACCAATTCTTCTAACCTATTACAGAGTGAATGTTGAAAGTATCCGATAGAGGAAAAAATTCTTATCTAGTTTTTAAATAGAAATAGGAACATCATATGTTTTAGCTTGTTCTTCTATAACATGAACTAAGTATTCATTTAATCCTCTTAGATTTACACTCAACTTTAACTATACAAATTGTAACTTTTGGGATACATTTTTAAAATGAATCATGCATCCCTTGGGACGAGATCTAATTTTTGGGAATAAATGAATTTATCATCAGCTAAAATACTGTCAGTTTCCCACTGTTGATTAGTTTTCATTTGCAATCAGCTAACTTTCATTTTGGTACCTACTGATGCTAATTGGTTTTTGTTGGAATTACGATACTTTTGGAATCAATCCTATCCTACATTTTCAATTATATTTAAAAAATTAAATATCTATTCTTAAGCATTATTTTCTTCGTTATTATTGACTTTCCATGAACAAAACATATCATTTCAGAGACGATACAATAATGGGAATGGGAGTAATAGTAGGTTGGTTTGGTGTACTTCGTCTAATATATGAAGATATTTCTTGTGTAAGTAAATAATACTTGATATAAATATAATTGTAACCTTAATTGATGATGTTTCATATGTAGCTATTTCACATGTGATTGGTAGATTAGTGCTAAATTGGATAACACCATGTAGGTACTTAAATAAATAAGAAAGTTTAAACAAACTGGAAGGCACTTTGCCACATTCAATTTTCATATGTAAATTGATAAAAAGTAAGTGGGTACTTATTATAAACTTTAAAATTATATAATAGGCCCTTTTTAATTGGAATACTTGAGGTATATTATATTATATAAAAATGCTTATTCCCAAAAAATTGTATTATCATACCTGTATATCTTTTTACCACAAAAACAAAACTGACATTTAATAAATAACAAAAACATGCATCAGTTTAGAAATATATGTTACCAAAGAATATACTGTACGCCCTTGAATAAATAGTCGTTTGAGTATTTTATTGAGGATGAAACCCCATATTAGTTAACATGTATGTGACTTGATTAGATTAACTATTTTGCAATAGAGTAAATGTTCCGAATAGGTGAATAAAATAAAAAGTTCACTGGACATACAATTTTATTTGTTGCTTACAAATATAGGAATATAAATATTTCAATTACAATTTTGAAAAACTTTATTATTTATTGTCTAACACTAATTAAAAGTCTGCTGTTTATTAGGTACTTACATTAATAGAACGTTGGTGATTACTGAAAACAAAGTTTAAATTATATTATCAAACATACAAAAAATAACTTCAAATTCCACTATGCCTCTTCTGTCATGTCCATCCTGATGGAGACTGGCTCTATAAAACAATTATTGATTGAAGTTTAAATGTAGTGGAATGTACATTTTATTCTAATTATCATGGACATAGGTACATACTTCACTTATAAGGTTTGAGAAACAATCACCATTAATTTACCCAGATTTAAAAATCTGAGAAAAATTTTTAATGTTTGTGTAAGTTATTGTAAATTTTCAAACCTGTTAGTATTATAAAATAATCAAGATTTGGATTATAATATACTAAATGCCCACCATCTAAATATTGTAATTTCCATTTTATTAGACTTTTCACCTACCAACGAAATGTTATAAACTATATGAACCTTCCATAGCATAAATGAAGAGATAAAATACTTTCTGGATTCTTATGATAGTATCTCTACCCTTCATAGTTCTTGTTTATTGATATAAATAAGCAGCTTTTGGTTTTTTTATTGTTTTTATTTTTGATAGAAATAAAAATAAAAGCAAGACAATTGACAATTGACCAGTTTCTTCTTCTTGATTGCGATTATGACTTCTAGTCAGTTTGAAAACTAATTTTTATTTTGATCCTTGATTGAATGTTATATTTTTATAAAATTGATTGTTTATTGTTTAAGGCTCGGCATTGTAAACATATTTAGAAGTTAATTTTAACAGTCAAGTCAACTTTAGCATTAAAATATCTATCAGTTTATAAAAGTTCCATTTCTAAAATAAAAAAATAAAAAGAAGGCTAAAAGGATTAGACCAATAAAGTCTAAGCTAAAAGGTAACCTAGAATTTCTATTTTTTACAAACCATTAAACCAAGTTGGTGGTGTTTTGACTCCCCATTTCCCTAAACGACGTGAGTCCACTAACAAAATCTAGCAAAGAAAAGAAGACTACCTCATGTGTTTGATAACTAATAACAAACAAAACAACAAACAACCCATAGATAAAGGATATTTTCAACAACCCTACATATAAAAAGCGAGGTACTTTTCAGGTTAGTTGTAACGAAAATGAAATACTCTCATGCAATTTGGAAGTTTTCTAAATATTTGCCATATAAAAAGTTTTTAAACCTGCTTATAGGCCGAGTCAGAATCTGAAGAAAATGGAAATCTGTAGAACAAGATATATTTATCTACCAAAAATGTACTGGGAGACGCTACAGATTCTTTAAGGACCTCATACACTGATGATGTGTATATTTTGTAAGTAAAATTTGTCAAATAGGAACAAGTACAGAATTCATAAATATTACTTGTTTTTAGATTGATTTTTAAAACAAACTTTAAATATTTATAGTTAATTTTTCAATTATATCATTTTTTATATATACACAAAATTGGCTGCTGAAATGAGAAGAATAAAGGATACAAGGAAAATAAATATAAAGCTTGAGAGATAATTTATTAATGTGGTCTCCAAAATAATTGACGAAGAGGAGGTAAATGAATATTTTATGTAATGCTTTATCTACATTCATGTATGTTAATTATATAAATATATAGAATAATGATTTTTTTTTAATTTTGTACAAAGTGAGAATAAAAAATTATATCCCTAGTAATAGTTTGTAAGACAAAATTTATTTAATAAATTAGGTAATACCTACAAGAGCAGTATGGTCAAAAATTATAAAATTTTCATAATACTTCACAAAAGTTGGAAACAAAAACGAAAGAAACAAACTATTTCAAGTATAATAAATAGTTAAACAATACATTTAATACAGGAGTAAAAGTGACATTACGTAAGTGTAGCAGAAGATTCTTAGTTTATTGAACATTTGAGTTCATAATGCAAATTATTAAAGTTAACAAGCATTTGTGGTAGATATTTGTTCCAACTAGATATAAGAACACAATGCAATGTTTATTTTTATAATTGTGGAATGCTGGACCATATTTTCTGGAAGGCAGTATGCTTTCCATCAATTATGCCCCCAATGCATTGAGAAAATTCCATTCTTTTTTTTATCTTTTGAAATATTTAACCAATCTGCAGCAGTAAGTATGTGGAACCTAAAAGTTATATAATTTAAATATACTCAAAGGAGTCCTTCACTCTACAATTTACAAAATTTTTATAATCTTATGGTTTTTTGTTTATAAAAATATGTCAGTATTTATAGCATCAAATTAATCTGAGTATAAAAATCTTTAATAATAGTACTAAATAATAAATAAATTATATAGTGAAATAAATTTAACACACATACCTACTTTTTAAATTTATTTCTCAAAAAATCCTTTTTCGATGCCTGTTAAAACTATCTGCCTTTATTACGATCAACTATATTGTAAACTTAATAAACATATAACCTGTAATGGACTGTAAAATTATTTTATTCTTACTTTTAAGTAGGTACTCTTCTTGAAGTACATTGTATAGGTATTACGTGGCAGATTCTAGGCACAAAAAGCAAAATTGTTGATTCATGCACATGAATTGTAAACATAAGGCTTCTAATATACTTTCCTTCTATTTCAGTGTCTCCTGGAATCCACAAAGTCATTTATAGCAAAATATCTTAGGGCAATTGTCAGCTTTACTACGGGGAGATATTGACAATTGCGTATTAGTGATCTGTGTTTTTTATCTGATGAGTTACTAGGTTTAAGAGCTTATCAAATACCTTTTTACTCATTCTCAGAAACGTTTTAAATTGTTCAGGATCCTGTTCTGGAAATTCTTCTTGCACTAAATGTAGATTAGGTACCCCTTTTTTTCGAGCCGTTTAAAATCAAAGTAAAGTAATAACGATAGCTTTTAATGCAGTTCATTTTGTTTTTTATATTGGGCATAGAACGGGCAAGTGAGTTTACCTCTAACATTTCAAAACAATTATTCATAATTTAAACAAAATTTCCTTTAGTATACTATTGGAGATATCTATATTTGAACACTCCATGACATTTTATTATGATCTAAAATTAATATCTTGTGTAGTTCCACTTCAACAATAGATTTACTCATTGTAATAACTACAACATAACTACATTTAACTGTTATATACTCTAGTAAATGAAACAAATATTAAATTTAATTTATGTACTAGCAAAAATTGGTTATACACATTACACAAAACGTAATTTCACACAATTACCTAGATTTTACTTAAGTGTAAATGTATATTGTGAAACTGAAAGGAATATTTTTAATTTGTAACAAAAAGTAGCAAATACAATCTGAAATTGGACCAATATTTTCACGCAGCAGAAAGAACCTTAATAAAGCTCAAGAAATAAACACAAATTGTCATAGGTACATAAAATAATCAGATACTTGGTTGCCAGTTATTTTTAAAATAATAATAATAAATTGTCTTGAGAATGTTTTTAGATGTTAGTTTTGATTGTAATGTTTTATTTATACATTACAGTTATACTAAAAGGATAAATTAGTACATTATTATCATGCTTTATATTGTTATACCTTTAGAATCTACCTACCCTTCCGTCTTTCAAATTTATTTGTTTCATACACATATATACTCCTTTCCAGAAATATCTTGTAATAATTAAAATTGTTTATTACGTATAACTAGCACTACGTACCTAAGTACCTACCTATTGAAAAATATCCATACTTTACTAACCGCTAACTCATTGCTATCCACATGGCATATTTTTACAAAATTGTTACACTTTTGGTAAATATATAATTAAGAATAAAACACTATCTTAGTTTAATTAGGAATGATTTTTAAAATAAAATTTCAAAATTTGTACTTTTTTTGTTTAATACAAATGTCCAACAATCTCAGTTAATATATTAGGCACTTTATCATTATTTAATATTTAGTTAAGTATAGAAAAATGTTCTAGTTCACAACGCAAAAACCTCATTTTCCAACCATTTTCCCTTCTACTGCTTTTTTCCACCAGCCCAATATTTTCTATAACTAAATCCATCTATTTATACTTTGCCTGTTCTATTTTTACTCATTCCATCCATCATAGCTCCTTTTGTAAATTTAAAATGCACAATACCTATAATAATATGCACCATTTGTTTCTTGATAAACGTGGTCCCCAGGGTAATTTAACATATTCTAATTCCTTATCAATTCTTCTCCATATCCCTATTATTATTTAGTTCATTTCTCAAATTTTTTTGGGTACCTATAGTTTTTCCGAAGATTGTTTATGTTATATTATATTTTCAAAAAACTAATCAATTTACTTTTGATTCTCAAATTATAAAAGTTTATATGCGGGCAGAAAAACCCGACTGGTCATCTGGTAAAACAAAAATTATAAATAAAATCATAGATAACCTTGATTAAAACTTGACAAAAACGTCATTCTTCTTTCTTAGTAAATCCTTCATAACCAAATAATTTACTGAAATCCGCGTCATCACTATGAAATGTTGATCCTTGGTTGAATTTTATATTTTTATAAGAATGATTGTTTATTGTTTAAGGGTCGGCATTATAATGGTTATTTGTGTATTTAGAGCATAAAATAACAGATTGCCGCTTGAGAAAGAATGTTGCCGCGCGACGCGGAGCGCGGTGATCTTTCGAAAGCGGCAATTTTACTTTACGCTCGAAAAACACACATACTTTTTTCTACAGTCGCACTTTTAATAATTAAAACAGTATTTTTTTCACTACTAGCCTCTAAACCTAACTTTATTGACTTTTGTTGAGGTAGTGAAGTTGTTCATTATTAACCAAGGTAGAAAAATACAGAGCCTACTTGATTATAACTAAATCTCAATCCATTTAATAGAATGTGAGGTTAACTTGTGCACAGATGTCATGTCATGTGAAACGGGAGTCGACAAACTAATGTTTTAAAAAATAAAATGCCAGTAGTGAAGTAGTGAAAAAAATGCTATATGAGCCACGGTAGAAAAGTGTATTAATGTCTCGGATCCATTAAAGACCTCGAAGCTTCGCTTCTCGGTCTTTAATGGACCTCGACAATAATACCTCACTTTTCTACCTTGGCCCATAATTACTATTTCGCTATTCATCATGAATAATCTTAAAAAGATCTACTGACTTGTCAGAATCCGATTCATATCAGTCAAAGTCGAAGTGAGAGGGAAGAATACATTCACGCGCTTGCCGATAGGAAGTTAGCAATGGCGGTTACATAAATATTCACCATTTGAGTTGATTCGGAGGGCGTGGTTTGAAGAAATAAGCGAGCGAAAAAGATTCCTTTTTTGCGCTAGAGCGTAAAGTAACTCAATCCTCGGCATTTGTCGACATTACGATTTCATTTGAATATAATAGTAATTAGTCATTTTACGCACGACTGTAAAAAACATCTTTAGAAGTTAATTTTAAGAGTCAAGTCAACTTTAGCATTAAAATAAAAAAAAGGCGAAAAGGTAACCTAGAATTTTTATTTTTTACAACCCATTAAACCAAGTTGGTGGGGTTTTGACTCCCTATTTCCCTAATCGACGTGAGTCCACTATAACAATCTAACAAAGAGAAGAAGAACTACCTTATGTTTTTGATAACTGAAACTGATATATGATAAACAAAACAACCCTACATTTGTCTATGACCCTACCTACCTAGTGAGGGTACTTTTCAGGTTAGTTGAAACGAAAATGAAATACTCTCATGCAATTTGGAAGTTATATATTTAATGTATGGTTTCTAAATATTTGCAATATCAAAAGTTTTTAAACCTACTCATAGGCCGAGTCAGAATCTGAACTGAAATTTGGTGGCCTCTTAAGACAAACTGAGCCAAAGTAATTTTTTAATGAACAGCTCTAGTTTTCCCCTGTCGTACCCCAACAAACCCTGGACCAAGATCATCTAGATAATATAATTCTCCCTTACCGTTAGCCTCTATATAGTCAGTTGATAGTAAGAAAAGAAAATGGAAATCTGGAGAACTAGATATATTTATCTACCAAAAATATACTGGGAGACGCTACAGATTCTTTAAGGACCTCATACACTGATGAAGTGTATATTTTGTAAGTAAAATTTGTCAAATAGGAACAAGTACAGAATTCATAAATATTATTTGTTTTTAGATTGATTTTTAAAACAAACTTTAAATATTTATAGTTAATTTTTCCAATATATCATTTTTATATATACACAAAATTGGTTGCAGAAATGAGAAGAATAAAAGATACAAGAAAAGTAAATAAGCTTAAGAAATAATTTATTAATGTGGTCTCCAAAATAATTGACGAAGAGGAGGTAAATGAATATTACACGAATGTTTATGTAATGCTTTATCTACATTCATGTATGTTAATTATATAAATATATAGAATAATGAATTTTTTTAAATTTTGTACAAAGTGAGAATAAAAAATTATATCCCTAGTAATAGTTTGTAAGACAAAATTTATTTAATAAATTAGGTAATACCTACAAGAGCAATATGGTCAAAAATTATAAAATTTTCATAATACTTCACAAAAGTTTAAAACAGAAACAAAAGAAACAAACGATTTCAAGTATAATAAATAGTTAAACAATACATTTAATACAAGAGTAAAAGTGACATTACGTAAGTGTAGCAGAAGATTCTTAGTTTATTGAACATTTGAGTTCATAATGCAAATTATTAAAGTTAACAAGCATTTGTGGTAGATATTTGTTCCAACTAGATATAAGAACACAATGCAATGTTTATTTTTATAATTGTGGAATGCTGGACCATATTTTCTGAAGGCAATATGCTTTCCATCAATTGCTCCCAATGCATAGGGAAAATTCCATTCTTTTTTTTTAAATCTTTTGAAATATTTAACCAATCTGCAGCAGTAAGTATGTGGAACCTAAAAGTTATATAATTTAAATATACTCAAAGGAATCCTTCACTCTACAATTTACAAAAATTTTATAATCTTATGGTTTTTTGTTTATAAAAATATGTCAGTATCTATGCAGTCAGTATTCTAGGCACAAAAAGCAAAATTGTTGATTCATGCACATGAAATGTAAACATAAGGCTTTTAATATAATTTCCTTCTATTTCAGTGTCTCCTGGAATCCACAAAGTCGTTTATAGCAAAATATCTTAGGGCAATTGTCAGCTTTACTACGGGGAGATATTGACAATTGCATATTAGTGATCTGTGTTTTTTATCTGATGAGTTACTAGGTTTAAGAGCTTATCAAATACCTTTTTACTCATTCTCAGAAACGTTTTAAATTGTTCAGGATCCTGTGCTGGAAATTCTTCTTGCACTAAATGTAGATTAGGTACCCCTTTTTTTAGAGCCTTTTAAAATCAAAGCAAAGTAATAACGATAGATTTTAATGCAGTCCGTTTTTTTTATTAGGTATGGAACGGGCAAGTGAGTTTATCTACGAATATTAAAAATTTCCAAAAAAAAATAATATAAATTCGTACACATGTACTTACACCTAACCTCAAAATGCAACAGTTGGTAGTACAAAAAAAAACGAAATGTAAATAGTAACCAAATTATCCCTAATATTTATGAACAAATTGTATAATAAATTCACGATACATTTGGCACTTCACACGTTAAAAATGTAGGTAGGTAGATGAGCTGGTGTACCTAGATGAAATACGCCGAAAAAATCTACTGTAACTATAGCACAAAATGTCCATTGGACATTCAATGGATATCCTGTCTCCGTTAGTCCATTGGATATACCATTTTGGATGTCCATTGGAAACTCGTCAAATGTCCATGATTCATTTTGGATAAAAATTAACACAAATGTAACCTAAAACGTAAGTGGAACTATTTCCACATTTAGTGAAAAAACATTTTAGATTTTTCCGATCATGGGAAATTGTTAGGGTATTATGCAAACTCTCTGTGTTATATCTTACAGCAGCAGCATGCATATAGACATTTTGCGAATTCGCAGGGTTTGCATACGTGAATTACTCATTCATTATAATATTTATTGTATAATCCTTCGTTTAATTTATAGTGCAGTGTAAAGTTATATGGAAATGTCGCTGAATAAAAAACTAGTACAAGGCCCCAAGTATTAGAAAGAAAAAGAAGAGAGAACTTTTCAATATGTCTTCTGTTTGTTTTTAGATAACTCTGTAAATAATTTTATACAAACTCAAAAGCATTGCTGTTGTGCAGAGATAAAAAAAAATGATTGGTAAGTATATATATAACATAAAAATTCGTTATTATTCAACTATTTTCAGTCACTTATAATTAATCGCAAATTTTTGTGCTGATAGCCTAGAATTTTTTAATGTAATTTTGTGAGGGTTTTGCAACTTACTCTGACTTAAATTCCCTAGTCTTAATAATAGTTGTTTCGATTTTGTACCTGTTAATATATTTATGCTTTTTGTTGTTAGTTTATTACTATTATGACATATTATTTAGGTTGACTCTCTATTTTGAGGTTTTTAATTTTATTTGTACTGTACTAAAAGTGGGCAAGGCCCGTGAATAAATAAATAAATGGATGTGGCACTTAAATTTATATAAGGGTAATGTGAATGTTTTTTTAGGAATGTCCAATGGCATAATGAAAAAACCGAGCTCTATAAAAGCTGGTATTTTCAATTGATAGAAGATGTAAGCAATCAAATTTCTGTTACATCTACAACTGCTGAGGAAACAGCTGAAAATTTCCACCTAAAATTTAATTGTCCTATTGAAAATGAGGCAACCTTTATCTAAAGGACCAAAATAATTTTAAACAAGCTGTAAGTTATATTTCCTTTTCTTTGGAGTAAGCATAATAAGGGACAATGTATTTCTTCTCTAGTTTTCGTCAGTAAGGTATTTATCTTTAGACAAAGCATACATTAGTAGAACATGTTATTTGTGTTACCAGAATAACCAAATTTTTTAGAATTGTTAATTTTTATATTGGTAATACTGTAGGGCACATTATTAAATTGTATTGTACTGAATAATTGTAACGATCATTCAACTGTTATACCTTGGTTTTAAACTAAGAGGAGCGATTTGAATTTAAGTTGGCATTTCTGCTGCCTAGTGATTGGTCAGATTGCAGCCCGTTTCACACAGCTCTTTTGATTCAACTGTCAACGACATTTGTCAGTTTTGTGTTTTTTGATAAGAAAATATTCATTACTTCAATCTAACTGTACATATTTTTTGCATTTGTTGTTTATTGTTTTATTTTTAACAAAGTATTATATTCCAACCAAGTAAAGTACTATTTTTATTATTTATTCAGTTTGATAAACAAAATCCACGCTTGTTTTATCTTGTTAATAATACAAGTTCTCAAGTAAAATCTTATTTTTCTAAATATTTTTATATCAAGTTTTACATCATTACAGTACAATATTATCGCATTTGTGCTATACCTTGAGCGTCAAACGTAAATTAATAATAATTTAAACATACAATTGCATTTTCTACACAATTATTTATCCTCAAATTATTAACAAATTTTACATAAACTACTTATTATAACCATACATTTTTTCCCAATTTTGCGACATTTGCGCCATGGCTTGTGGCCAATGATGATTTGATATTTAGACATACCTTGATCCCTTATTGGCCACGACAACTACCAGCAGTACAATACATATTTCACGTAATTGTCAATTAGTTCAAAAAGTCTGAACACGACCCTTTCGGAACACACTCCCAATCTAGTTACTTTTAGTGGTGTGTTTGAGGTTTCCTAAAATGCTCCTCCTAGTTTAAAAACAAGGTATAGTACACTATGACTGATATCTCATAATAGGAAAGGATACACTGCGCAGAGGTCTCACTGGCTCATTCGCAGAAGTTCAACGGCTTCTCTTTTCAAATTTTTCTATGGTGCACTGACCTCGCCCTGTCATGAGATATGAGTTGTACTGTATCTACTAGATTATCAAAATAATGTCACATGAATTTTTATAGGTTCATCAGATAAGAAAATTGGGTGGCAAAGATGCCTACATTATCAAAAGGTACTTCATCTCCACAATATCTGACAAAATTTCTAAGGAATTTACCTTTGATGGAACAAAACAAAAACAAGCATTCAAAGAATGTAACATCTGTGCTTTATTTATAGGTAAGTTGGCTGCTTGTATTACTTTTGATTAAAGGAATTCATTATTAATGAGGAATATGATTTCAACTATAATGATATTACTTGGGATTTGAAAATTTAATGTTTAAATGTCAACTTAAATTTAAAAATAAAAAAGAAGCGTTCTATTTAACACTTAAGTTTTTATGAAAAATGTGCTTTGTGTATACAGTACATAAGAATTTTTTAGTCCCATGGAATTGAACTAATGTGATAAAAAATAAGTTGTAAGTGAAACAATATATGTACTTGATGAACTTACACAGGTATTGTAATGTTGGTGGCCTGTATATACTGGAATAATTATTATACTAGTTATTACATTCTAATGTATTGTAACGCCCACATTATTTTCATCCTCATAGGACCAAATTATTCTCCTCGAGAAAGAAAAAAAATTAAATTGCATTGATCACACATCAAATATTTTGCATGAAATATGTGATCCAAGTCCAATTTTACACAAGATCGTTTACTACTAGAAGAAAATGAAATTTTTTTTTACAGCTGCTTCCAATTTGGATAACAAATCTGTAGGAAGGGCTATTAGAAAATGGTTGCGGCGAAGTTCGGAAAGGGATGCTTACAAAAGTAGAAATATGAATAAAACTGTTTAAAGATTTTTTAAATAAATACTTTTATTTTTAAAAAATTTGTTTTAATTTTGGGCATTGTACTTGGTGATATTAATATAATATAAAAAGTGTACATTCATAACCAAAAATTCATGTCCATAAGTAGTCCACGGGAAGTCCATGAAATGTCTATATATGGATGTTTCATGGTGTCCAAATGGACATCCATAATTGTATTTTTTGTGTAGTCCAAAGTACGTCCATAGGATGTCTAATGTACAAATGACGGACGTCCGTTGGACAGCCGTTGTGTCCATCAATGGATGTCCAATGGATATTCCATAAATTGCCTAGTGTTATCTGGGATTTATTATTATCCCGCAACCCTGAACCTCCATTGTTGTTGAATGTTGAATATGAAATGAAAATGTTTTTGTTTATGAAGTCAATAAAAATCGACGAAAACAAATTTTATATTTTAAAGAATATATACCTACTTATGTATAAATATTTTATTTTTTGAAGAATATATTCAAATATGTAGGATTTATTTGGATTATATTGTTTTGCAATAAAAAACAATCGGCCCCATTAACAAAATCAAAGTTGGATAATTGCAAACAAACACCAACCAACAGTGGGGCACTCTAGCATGTTCTACTGAATTAGGTAGTCATATTTATGTATAGGGTAATCTTTAATTCTTAAGACAGCAGCAGGTGGTGTAGGGTAACACTTTTCACAATGAAATCTCGTCTTGAATACCCCCAACATTTCAAAACAATTATTCATCATTTAAACAAATTTTCCATCAGTACTATTGGAGATATCTATATTTGAACACTCCATTACATTTTATTATGATCTAAAATTAATATCTTGTGAAGTTCCACTTTAACAATAGATTTACTCATTGTAATAACTAGGTACATAACTACATTTACGGCCCTATTCTGTGTCGCAAAGTTGTTACTGAGCAAGTGGTTTAGAACAAGGTCAGTGGTTAGGTTGCCACTTGTCTTCAATTGGTATTCTGTAGAGGCAACCAGTGGTTACGAAAGTTAATTTATAGTTGTTTCTGAGCAACCACAATATTTGTGGTTGTTAACGTTAGCGACTGTCAGAGAAAGGTAGAAGTGTGCTGGTAGGAAGATGGATCCGTGGATTATGAACATTTTGTTAGGTCAAGAAAATAAATAAAATACACAATGAGTATGTATAAAAATATACTAAAAATTGTAAATATAGTATAAAATCTTTTATCTTCCTAGTGATCGAGTCAGAATTATTCAAAGAAATTTAAGGGATCGGAGCAATCCATTTCACATGGCTGAAGATCAATTTATTTTCAAGAGACTGGAGAGGCTGAGAAGTTTCTGTTTCTAGTTCTAAAAAGCCTCCTTCTGGAATATCACTATCACCTAAAACTGATACCTTTCCACATACTCCTATAAGTCTCAATTCCATATCTGTTAGCTCTGGAAGCCCTCCTGGTCCTCCTCCAGTTTTGGTCTGCGAAATGGAAATGTCTCTTGCCTTTTTTTGTTTTCGATTTCCATTCTATGAACGACTGCAAAAGAAAACCTCACTTCTCAGACTTGTTAGTGGAAAAGTAAGGTCGATTTACACTATAAAAGTGAATAATCATTATTCTTAACCACTAGTAGTCTCCAGAATAGCAATTTTATTGAAAGTGGTTAAAAAGTTACTATCTAGAGTTGCTTGTCAGTCAGTTGCTATAAAGTTGCTCGACTGCCACTTAGATACAGAATAGGCCCGTTAAATGTTACTGTAGTAAGTGAAACAAAAATATTAAATTTAATTTATGTACTAGCAAAAATTGGTTATACATTACACAAAACATAATTTCACACAATTACTTAGATTTTACTAAAGTGTGTTGTTCAAATGTATATTGTGAAACTGAAAAGAATTTTTTTAATTTGTAATAAAAAGTAGAAAATACAATCTGAAATTGGACCAATATTTTCACGCAGCGGAAAGAACCTTAATAAAGCTCAAGAAATAAACACAAATTATCATAGGTACATAAAATAATCAGATCCTTGGTTGCCAGTTATTTTTGAGATGATAATAATTGTCTTGAGAATGTTTTTAGATGTTAGTTTTGATTGTAATGTTTTATTTATACATTACAGTTATACTAAAACCGATAAATTGGTACATTATTATCATGCTTTATATGTTTATACCTTTAGAATCTACCTACCCTACCTTCTTTCAAATGTATTTGTTTCATACACATATACTCCTTTCCAGAGATATCTTGTAATAATTAGAATTGTTTATTACATATATAACTAGCACTACGTACCTAAGTACCTACCTATTGAAAAATATCCATATACTTTACTAACCGCTAACTCATTGCTATCCACATGGCATATTTTTACAAAATGGTTACACTTTTGGTAAATATAATTAAGAATAAAACACTATATTAGTTTAATTAAGAATGATTTTTAAAATAAACTTTCAAAATTTGTACTTTTTTGTTTAATACAAATGTCCAACAATCTCAGTTAATATATTATGTCTTAAAAGTTTACACAATTCTCACCAACATTTGCACAAAATGTCTAACTTGAGCATAATGTACGTACCTATTTATATCATTATTTAATACTTAGTTAAGAATAGAAAAATGTTCTAGTTCACAACACCAAAAACTCATTTTCCAACCATTCTATCTTCTACTGCTTTTTTTTCCACCTGCCCAATATTTTTTATAACTTAATCCATCTATGTATCCTTTGCCTGTTCTATTTTTTCTCATTCCAATCCATCATAGCTCCTTTTGTAAATTTAAAATGCACAATACCTAATAATATGCACTATTTGTCTCTTGATAAACGTGGCCCCTAGGGTAATTTAACATATTCTAATTCCTTATCAATTCTTCTCCATATCGCTATATATTATTTGGTTCATTTCTCAATTTTTTTTAGATACCTACCCACATTATAGGTATCTACATTCCTTTCAATTTTTTAGTTTTTATGAAGGTTATAATTCATTTAATAACGTTATGTATATATACCAGAAATCCCGACTGATCACTGATAGAGGTGTTGAAAAAGTAACGATACGATACTCGAGTACTCGTTACTCGGTGATACCCGAAGTAACGAATACTCACCCAACAGCTTAATGATTACTTTGATTACTTCGATTACTTTGGGTTTTTCGGCATCGCGTACAATTCGTACGATGACGATGCAACGGTTGAAAGCTTTGAGAATGTATTTAGTATTTATTTCGTACCTCGCATCGGTGTGTGCTGTGTTGCTGCGCAGCACCTACCCAATAAAAAAATATGTTGAGTAATGCATTAGTTTTTTTATCGTAGGTAAATGTAAATAATGTAATATATAATTATATTGTCGTGTTGTTGATAATAAGAATATTTTGTAATAATCAATATTTTTCTTAATCCTGCCCTAAGTGTTTTGCCCAATACCTCAAGCAAGCCCTTATCTCATAATAAATTAAGCGTATATAATATAGTAGCATTACTCGTACGTATTTCGTATACTTTTCAATAGCAAAAATCAGAGTAATCAAAGTAATCATAGTAACGAATATTTCAAATGATTACTTTATACCAAAGTAACGAATCGTATCGATTACTCGAAAGTAACGAAAATCAACATCTCTAATCACTGATTATTGATTATAACTTGACAAAAACGTCATTCTTCTTTTTTAAAGTGTTAATCCTTCATAATCAAATAACTTACTGAAATCCGCGTCATCGCCATGAAATGAGAAGATTTCAAAAATGTTGACCCCTATTTTTTTCTTAATTACTCCCTCTGATATATTTTCTATACATCTTTTACCCCACAACCCATATTTTGAATTGTAAAAATATTGGGCTAGTTTTACAATCTTACTAATTTAAAATCAGTTTAAAAAATACGCTCTGCAATCTGAACTCTATTTATCTTAATTCAATACCTCACAGCTATTTTTAGGTCTTAAAATTTTGGGGTTGTAGCACCCCCAATTTAAAAAGCTAGAAATTTCCACTTAAATTTCAACAACTCACCAAAGTTTCAAAGCAATCGCGCGTATCAATGGTATGCTTCACAACCTATATTTTCACTGTTTAAGATAATAAAATATAAGGGTTGATTCAACCCCTTTGTAAACAAACCAGAAACCTTCCCTAAGGTGTCAGCAACAACTTACAAAAGTCTCCTAGCAATCGTATCAACGGTATACATATAAACAAACATTCATTTTTATAGATACCCCATTACCCACCCACACCTCCGTCCTAAAACTGTAACTTCGGCGTCAGTAAATATATAAATTTTATATGCCAGTGTAGTCAAACTTGCGTAGCCGAACTTCACATTTTATTGAGTGAATATATGTGTAACTTCGGCTACGTAGCCAAACTTGACGTTCGGATCCCGAACTTTACGTCTTATAAAAAAATTTGAGGCCGAACTTGACGCCTGCCCTATATATATATATATATATATATATATATATATATATATATATATATATATATATATATATATATATATATATATATATATATATATATATATATATATATAGGATAGTCTTTGCCGACTAATTAGGTATAAAACCAGAAATATTGGGGAAACGGCAAGTTTATAAAAGTGAACTCTTCTTACTAATTTAACAAGCTTTCGGAAACTTTTATTTCCATTATCAAGTTACAGTAAATTGAGGATTGATATAAAATGGTAAATATATATTAAATGCTAAAATTGGTATTTGAATTTTTTAAAAAATATTGAAATATTGTCATTATGACAGATAAACAATTTCATTTTTTTCCTTCTAATAAGTTATAAAAATTATGTCAAAAAATGGAGAGTGTAGGTTATGATTGTGGTTATGATAAGGTCAAATTATTATAAAAGTTTTTTTAAAAAATTAATTAAGAATTGAAATTTGAAAACTTATTATTGTGATCCATTGATAGTAAGTAGTGATAAATATCACTGAGATTCTTATGGTCACTCTTCTTGTTAATAGTACAAGGTTCTTGTGATATGTGAGCCATTTCTAAGAAAAGTCTTTTTTTAGTATTTGTTTGTATGTCTAAAATATTAACAGATTCAAAATCCATAACGTGGTCTTTATCAATTACATGTTCTGCTAATGCACATCTGTCAGGATGTAATCTACAATCACTTTTATGTAAACTTAAACGACTTTTTAATTTTTGACTAGTGTGGCCAATGTATTTATTATTACAGTTTTTACATGGTATACAATATATTACATTTGATAGATTGAGAATCGGAGTTTTGTCTTTCAATTTTGTAAAAATAGATTTTATCGTGAAACATGTTTTATTGGCAATTTTAATGTTATTTATTGGTTTGAAAATCCTACTCAACTTTGGTGTTATTATGTCAATACCAAAAACTAACTTAGATGAGGTTCTTTTCATTTTCAATAGCTATAATCCATATATTCAATACACTATGGAAAAAGAAGACAGTGAACAAAGTGTACCATTTTTAGACACAAAATTTATAAGAAATACTGATAATACATTATCTATTGATTGGCACATTAAACCAATAAGCTCTGGAAGATTAATGAACTATTGGTCTTATCATAAATATTCAATAAAAATTAACTTGATTAGACAAATGAAGAACAGAATAACCAAAATTTCAGATCCCAATTTTCATGAAAAGAACTTAAAAATTCTTCATAAATTATTTTTAGAAAATGGATACCCTAATAATTTAATCAAAAACATATTGTATAATTATTTTCCAACTGTAGACATTGCAGACAATAATAATACATCCCACAATACAGTACATATAAATAAACATATATCTTTTCCATATATTAAAGAAATAACACCAAAGTTGAGTAGGATTTTCAAACCAATAAATAACATTAAAATTGCCAATAAAACATGTTTCACGATAAAATCTATTTTTACAAAATTGAAAGACAAAACTCCGATTCTCAATCTATCAAATGTAATATATTGTATACCATGTAAAAACTGTAATAATAAATACATTGGCCACACTAGTCAAAAATTAAAAAGTCGTTTAAGTTTACATAAAAGTGATTGTAGATTACATCCTGACAGATGTGCATTAGCAGAACATGTAATTGATAAAGACCACGTTATGGATTTTGAATCTGTTAATATTTTAGACATACAAACAAATACTAAAAAAAGACTTTTCTTAGAAATGGCTCACATATCACAAGAACCTTGTACTATTAACAAGAAGAGTGACCATAAGAATCTCAGTGATATTTATCACTACTTACTATCAATGGATCACAATAATAAGTTTTCAAATTTCAATTCTTAATTAATTTTTAAAAAAAACTTTTATAATAATTTGACATTATCATAACCACAATCATAACCTACACTCTCCATTTTTTGACATAATTTTTATAACTTATTAGAAGGAAAAAAATGAAATTGTTTATCTGTCATAATGACAATATTTCAATATTTTTTAAAAAATTCAAATACCAATTTTAGCATTTAATATATATTTACCATTTTATATCAATCCTCAATTTACTGTAACTTGATAATGGAAATAAAAGTTTCCGAAAGCTTGTTAAATTAGTAAGAAGAGTTCACTTTTATAAACTTGCCGTTTCCCCAATATTTCTGGTTTTATATATATATATATATATATTAGATATTTGCCGAATAATAATGTACAAGGACAGGAATATTGGGGAAGCGGCAAAATTGTAAAATGAGTACTCTTTACACTATTTTCCAAGCTTTCGGAATATCTTTATTTCCATTTTCAAGGATAGCATTCCAGATTGTATTATAAGTTGTTTTGAATGGTAAATACATCTAATAATAATTTTGATTTGAATTTAAAAGAAAATAAATGTCAAAATGATGTCAAACAAAATCGTTTGCTTATAGAATAAGAAATAGTATACAATTATAACTAACCTATATCTAAAAATATCAAGATTTGCTAGGTTCGTCTTATTTTTTTTAATGTGTTTGATGTTATTTTAACCTCAAATGTTTGAAATAGACGAATTTGAAATTTGATGACACTCATGCTCCCTATCAATAGCCAAAAGGTAGTAATAAATATCACTCAAATTTTTATGATCACTCTTTCTATTGATGATATTTTGTTCTTGAGATATGTGAGTCATTTCCAAGAAAAGTCTTTTTTTGGTATTTGATTGTATATCTAAAATACTGACAGAATCAAAATCCATAATATGGTCTTTATCAATTATATGTTTGGCCAAAGCACATCTATCGGGATATAATCTGGAATCACTTTTATGGAGAGAAATTTGGTTTTTTAATTTTTGGCTAGTGTGACCAATATATTGGTGACCATATATATTGGTTACACTAGCCAAAAATTAAAAAACCGAATTTCTCTCCATAAAATATATATATTGACAAGATTAAATCATCTCAGGTTTTTTTTTTTCTATTCCATTATCCACCAGTTATTTTCTTTCCCTAGTTTCTTTCTTCTAGTTTTTCACTTTCTAGCATTTCTTAATTACCTAGAAATGCTGCTCCGATTATGCTACATCTTTCCAGCATTCCTGAAGATTTTGAAAGGTACTATATACCCCTGTTTCTTGTCCTCAATACATTGCTGTTACTTCCATGCCATTTTTCTGTATTTCTCACGTTATAAAATCCATCACTTGTATTAAGCTCTATAGGCCATGGATGCCTAAGGCTTGGTTGGAAATTTTCCACCATTCTCTTTTGTTTTTCCCTCCCCTCCCCATCTGCGTATAACAGCTCTAGGTCCCTTTCTTCTGCCTCTTTCCACTTGTTTTTTGGGCCACCTCTCCTTTTTTTACATCCAGTTCCTCTTCTAAGTACTTCTTTGGTCTCTCCTGTACCCCAAGTATTTTATATGTCACGACCTTGATATCGGAGGACTTTCATATAATTCCATGAGCTTCTTATCCACTTTCCCCTCCCCCCATATATTCTTCTCAGTATTTTTCCCTGCCATACATCTAGTGGCTTCTCTTGTTTTTCTTCGTCTTGAGCATTAATTTTGCTTCAAAAATCTATTCCACTGACTTTATTTACTTTAAGTTGTATTCGTTGCAAGATTATTGTTGTAAATTTAATTTTCAAGTTTAAATTTTTCTCTTCAGGGTTAACAGAAGCTAATTTCACGCCGGGACAAATACGATCGTTTTCCCTGTTCCAAGGGTGGTAATCTGGTTAATCGGGCCAATAATCACGTTAATATTGTTTCAGGAAAGCACGAAAAAGCTTTTTTACAATTTTAGGTTTGAAATAAATACGTAGGTATAATTTATTCATGAAAACTTCTGTGACAGGTAGTTTGGATATTTATTATTCTCGTCGAACACTGTTTCTCATTTTTGATTTTTGTGACTTCTGTTATGTTATTTTATGAGTATTTAATCTTGAAAAGCGATAGGTTTTTGACAGGTAGTAAATAATACAACTATCTTTATGAGGGTGAGATTTTTATTGCTTTTACCTCACATGAAATCATTGAATGGATAGTTCGATATTTCGTAATAAATTTTTATCTACAAAAATGTACAGAAAGTGCCTAATATTGACTTATTTCAATAATTTTAAGGTTCGCTAATTGAAAGCTGATATTTTAACAATAATTTTATATGTAAATAAATTTGTTTTTATGTTGATATGATCATTATTATATTTACATTACTTAATTTCAAAATAATATTAACATTCAAATATTGTATGTTTTGAAAATAAATGTATCAAATTTACAACGTGCTTTTTAATAAGTTCCTTTGGGCGGATGTAATTTCGGCCGGAAAAAGGGCAGGTACTAAAAGCCGGTAGGTAAATTCGGCCGGAGGTTTTAAGTTGCTTCCTTATCTCATAGGTATTTTCGGCCGCAAATCAAATAAAATAACAGAATGCTTCATATTAAAATATTTCTTTATTTCAATAAAATTATTACATCATTTTATTTCTATAACTTAGGTAACCAACCTAACAAAACCTAACCCCAACCCCAGTTAGATTCGACAGCGGACCGAATTACGAAATCAAGTGATATTGGAAAATGGTTGCGTTATTTCAAATAAATGACAACTGTATATGTAGGTCTTGAATATTTAATTATAATAAATAAGAATTAAAAACCGCAGTTCCGATGCACCCGGGCACGAGTTGGTGTATTAATTTTCTACCTGGTTTTTGAACGGGCACGAGTTGGTCAGTGATTTTCGGGGCCAGGTAATAACGGGCACGAGTTGGGAAACGCCGGCCGAAATTACCCCTGTCATAAATGGTACCCCTTGATTTATGCAGGTAGGCCAAGGGATTACCGGCCGAAATTACGCCCGCCGGTTCCTTTAACCAATTTCAAAACTTACTTTTCCTCTAATTCCCCATATCCTGATTAGCGTGAGTCCATCTGCTTCCCCATATCCTTTAATGCCCTAAGGCTCTAGCATCCATATCAGAGTTGAGCAGTTAGTTTTACTTGTACTCTTCACATCGTTCATCCTGCCTCCACGAGTATTGATAGATTGATTGATTAGCCCGGCACCACCAGTCACAGGCTTCGAATCCTCGACACCTCAGCCTTTAGGCTTTTCGTGCTCTTGGTTGTACCGTTTATGTGAAGAGATCAGCAATCCTTATCAGGCTCAACAGTCTTTTCACTAGGTCTTTCTTGGAGAAATCTTCCCTTGGCCTCTAGTCCAAGGAGTCTATATCTTCAATGAGACACTTTTCTTTTCTGGTCTTTGCTGAGGTTCAATATTTCGTTTGTCAGCGACTTCGAGGGTTTTTTGACCAGTATCTCTGATGTTTTGTTTGGATCCAGCAGGATGTACAACCACGTGGAGCAGATTTTGATATTCCAAATACTGGTTCAGGACTAGTGAATGCAGTTTCAGACCCTTGCCCACAATACCTTTGTTCCCCAGGAACCACTTACTGTCACTCTGGTTTGCCAGGGCTAAGAGTTTTTGAAGGCAGTGCCAGAACAGTATAGATCTGATCTGGTGTCGCCTAGATACTGTACCGGGTGATTCAATAATGGTAACAGGTAACATATCTCGGAAACCGTATGTCCTAGAGTTTGGGGATAAATTTTTGATGAGAAAATCAGCCCTAAAAAAATGATTAAAATGTTTTCGAGTCCATAGTTTTTCGCTAGGTGGCTCAATCTATTACTTACAAAATATAATTGGATTTTTTACAAAATATTCCTCAATAGTGTACCTCGTTACCCTTATTGAATCACCCGGTATAAATGAATCTATATCTTAGAGGTGACAGTCTAAAATGATAAACATTAGTTTATTGATGTTTCCCAAAGTCCCTTTTTTGCTCTTTTATCAATCATTTTGAATTCACTAAAGTAGACTCGCAATTTCAGCTTGAACATTATGGAAAATGAATATTTTTTTATTTTACTTTATTAACAATCAAAACATATACGGTTTTTTAAGCTAATGGGATTGCTTCAGAGCATGTAAGCTCTACAATGGCGCGATGAGGTCTTCTCCAACGACAAGTCCTCTTTATCCGTTTTGTAGGTCTGCTGGCCAATTTATTTTTAGTCTTCTACCATCTTGCGGTTCTAAAAGTGGATGGAGTAACGTGTTTTTATGGTTAGCCAGTCGTTCTTGTTTCGTACTTCGTTCTTTTATGACGTTTAAGTCTTTATGTATGGTTAGGTTCGACACATACCATTGCATCAGCTATCATGCGGAGTATTTTGGACTAGCTTCTCTGCATAATGGCTATATTTGATTTATTAGCACAACCCCAGAGCTCGATACCATACATCCAGATTGGCTTGATTGTAGCTTTATAGAGTAGAACCTTGTTTTCGAGTGTTAAGATGGATTTTCTACCAATTAGCCAGTATAGATCTTTTACTTTGCATTTTTTAATGATATGGTCTTTCCATGTGAGCCTTGGGCCTAGGTGTATGCCTAAGTATTCGTGGTAATTGTACCTTGTTCATATAAACAGGAGGGCACTGGTCTTTTCTTAGGACGAAGGTCACTTGAGAGGATTTTGTTTCGTTTGTCTTAATTTTCCATTTGCTCGGCCACGTTTGGATATCCATTCCTCGGTGTTTGGGTCTGAGTTTATTTTTTGTAGTAGTAATCTTTCAAGGACCTTCGACAGCATGGGCAGTTAGCTTATTGGACGATATGATATAACGGATCGATATGAAACGATATGAAACGGAAATCCTAGATTATTCAATTTGATTAATTAATCAGTAAGTTCTACATATAAGAATGATTTGAAGCCCTAAAAAGGGCTGATTTGTTAAAAACTTGCAGATGATGTGCCTAATCGAAATTTCATTTCATCAGAATCTGACGAATCTTCAACTCCAACATTAATTATTATAGATTCAACGGTTCCATCCATGATATTGTCCAGTTGCCACATCTTCTGTTCTTCTTTATGCGTATGACTCACAGCTTTTTTCCAGTTCTCTGCAGACACTTTTGACAAAGAGTTTTGCAGTTATTGATGTAGGTCATCCAATTTATAAGTTTCATTGTTTCGTGCTACGTCACCCTTTACTTGCGCCCATATAAGTTCAATAGCATTGAGTTCGCAGTGGTATGACGGTAATCATAGCACGTTCTAACGCCATTTCGTCAATTACATATTTTTTTAATGTCGATTTGTGCAGTCTTACAATTCGTAATAATTCTTGTTTTACGGAATGCTCCTCGTATATGATGTTGTGGTTATCAAACCAAACGATTATCTCAGCTTTCTTCCAAGCAGTTGTTAACAATTTTTTTGCAAGTCTTGAATGATAGCTAGCATTATCTAGAACAATTACAGAATGTTCTGGAATTAAATCCAACTTCTGCATAAAATACTCTTCAAAAACTTCGGCGGTCATTTCTTCGTGGTATTCTTCAGTTGATTTGGGCACAAAACTTGATAATCCACCATGGATAAAACCGTTTTCATTTCCGATATGGGTTATAATAAGTCTACGTCCTTTTCCGATGGGAATTTTATTTAACCCGGTTGATTCACCTTCGATGGACACCTATGGTTTATTGCGGTTTTAGGGTCACTTACCTGAAATCGTGCTATCAATATGATAAAAATATATGTCGCTGATATCGCACTCTTAGCATTTCCTTTACCGACGTTAATGTATTGGTGTGGTATCAACGTAGTCTTCAGTCCAGGATTATGCTCCTCAGAGCTTCTGGACGAATGGCATCTACCTTGTACTGATGAGGCGCAAACACGCCAAAACCGGTCTACAAGTGATGTTATTCCTTCTAATCGCAAACCAGAATGGTTGGTTCTATCTTAACAGATATACCAACCCAGTTTACTTTAGGAGTGTAATTTAATGTCTGTCGGGGCATATAGCCCGAGAAGTAGTTGTTGCTTATTAGTGAACGGTCTGTTATTTGGAAATTTATTTTTCTAATTTCGTAAAGCGTTGTAATAGTATTGAACTATTAGTTTCTGACGTCTATATTATAGTTGATTAGTTTCAGTCTTCTCTTCAAAGTAGTTGTGACTGGTAAGGTTCACATGCCTGAATCTAGATGAATATTTTGAATAAAAGAAAGAATAAATTTTTTGTCTGTATAAATTTTATTACATTTTAAATAACAAAATTTTTAATAGAATACATACATTCAATTAGTTTTCTTAATAAAAAAGTATCTTTGAAGGTAGAGACCCTTCTATAATTATAAACAAATAAGGTTAGATAGAGAGGGTGTTATTTTGAACCAATTTGAATTCATCCGAACTTGTGTAACTTCGTTTGTTTCATATCAGATAAGAGCGACAAAAGCTATTTGAATTATTGTCGATATTAAATTGAATCAGTCACATGTTTATGAAAAATATATTTTTTGCTAAGTAGATCACCCTATATATAAAAAATCTACGAGGACTTAACAACTTAATATTTTTCTAGAGTCCTTGCCACAAGATTTCTCATTTGTTTGGCAAAATATTACTACAGAAAAAAATATTTTACTTATTTACCATCATCTGTAAGTATTAATATAATGCGACAATAACTATTTTACCCATGCTAAATGAAGTAAGGTTATTAAAACATATTCTAAATATCTCTTAGACTTTCCTAAATTTACCGGGGATAATCCAAGTTCTCGGCATTGTTCTCCAGAACAATAAAAACCATCCCGACAAAGGGACAATGGAAGGTGTTACATTATTATCAATAAATATCTACCAGGAATTTCCAAATTATATCTTATAAAATAAATGAAGCTTCACAGAAAATCTTCAGTTAAAAATAAATTAATATGAAAGTGGCATTAATACATGGATTTGTGTTGTAAAATCTACGATTAACAGAATTTTGAAGAAAAAAATTCTTGTGATGTCTCGAATCTCTTTATAGTAAATGAAGGATGAAAAGTAGACAAAGTGTACAAAAATCCTGCCGGTCCGTGAATTTTCAACATCCAGAAATTTCGCACACCTCATCGCCATTTTGGGGGGTATTCCCGGCCTCAAAGTTCCAAAAATTGGTTTTCCGCCAATATCTCCTAAAATATGGCATTTAGAGAATTTTTATATAGTGAAAAAATGAAGATCAGGAAATTATCTACAAAACTGGTACTCATGATTTTTTTCGCAACATTAATATTTTTCGCAACATTAATATTTTTCGCAACAATAATATTTTTCGCAACATTAATATTTTTCGCAAAAACCGATGCTGAAAAATCCATAATTTTGAGGTTCCATGGATTTCTGAAAAACCACGAAGCTCGAGAAAAATGAGGGCACAACCAAAAAGGAGAAATTCTCAGCTTTGAAATGGAAGACAATCCGATAATGTACAAACTTCTAGACAGTGATTGTTCGCAAAATATTCCCAACCTCGAAAAACAGCAAAAATTTGGAAATGAAAACACCATCTGGAAAATCAAATCTAAATGCCATATTTTAGGAGATATTGGCGAAAAACCAATTTTTGGAACTTTGGGGCCGGGAATACCCCCCAAAACGGCGATTAGGTGTGTGAAATTTCTAGATGTTTAATTATTGGTCAAACCTTACCCTTCAACTTCAATTCATGGACCAGCAGGTATAATCGCTTCTTGGACCATTTGTTTACTGGACTATTTAAGCAACAGAAAATTTTAAATGGTCGGATAATAAAGTTGAGAAAAATTGAAATTTTTAATAAAAAAAAACGTCATTGCACTGTTGCCAATTCTCTAAATATGAATAGCTCAAGATTTCATTCATTTTGTTCTGAATACACTGAAAGTGCATCAATTATTGTCTAACTAAGCAAACCGAAGTAACGGTTAATTTTTTTTCCAGTTAACGGTCAACAAAACGCCATACACTATACGTTCTTTGTTTTATGAACAAACTGTTACAATCACACACTAGGAATAAAAACAGTTTTTCGGCATTTTCACCTTTTTCGTTTCGAATTACGAGCGTACATGTTTTTCCACACTAACTATGTTTTTGTTTTCAGTTGCCCATTGCGGAAGAATTACACGAAAGTCGATAAAAGTCGTTTTGATTTATGCATTATTTGCAGTTTAAATAACAAATCAAATTAAAATACGTCAAAAACATTGATTTTATCAAGAGTGCAATTTGTAATATATCCGTTCCATTCTTTTTACTAACCTTGTTTATTCTCCATCGATGAAACCTTCAAAATTTTCTTAACACTTTGCGAAGTGATTATTTAAGAATTCCGCTACGTTCTCTCGAACTAAACAAGTTCAATACAAACTATTTAAAATGCTGCCATCTTTTCAACGAGCCTTAGAGAATTACTTGCAGCGAATTTTAATTCGGTGTTTCCACTCTTATTCCTCGATTAGTTCATTTTGGAGTCCTAAAACGGCAAACGTAGTCTTTGGTCTCTACTATCTACTTCCGAGGAATCATTTTGTATTTCGGCTAAATCGCTTTGCTATATTTCGTGAACTAATTAACTTGATCAAAGGATCTAGCGTATTTTTGTTTGTTTTATGACTCACCTTAAGGGTCTTTAAGCAGACAGAGGAAATATTTTTTAAAGCGCCAAAAACTTTTTAAAGAATCGAACGAACTTTACTTAGAGATTTTTAAATAAGATATTAACGTTTAATACTACTATAAATTACTAAATAAAATGAAAATTAAAAATCCCTAAAAGATAAAAACAAAATTGAATTTACTGTTTGGACCCTTACTTTGTGGAATCTAGTCATATTGATGTTATAAATGAAACTAACTATTTCTAATTAATTCCACTACTTAACGAAAAAATTATGAAAGGATATTGATAATTATTTCGATATTGTCATATCATCGTCATAATGACAGAAGTTACATTTTATGTGATACCTACTTGATGTTTAATATTTTGGCTAGACCAAATAGTAAGTGACCTATCTTGTGATTGACTTAATATATATGAATAGAAAAAAGAAGAAGATTTGATTTTACAAATATTAAAGCTTAGGTATTATTAGCCCTATGGGGATATCCTGGATATCTTTTTCCCATTTAAGATCAGTATAAGTGTGCAATGATATAGGAAACCAAGGAAAACTATATCAGCTGATCTTTACAATTGTTACTTAAGAAGACAATTTAATAGTGGAGAGCTCCCTAGATTTATCTGTTCATCGACAACTTCATATTGTGGGTCTCTTAAGTGTCTTCTTATTTCTAGTTCTTCAAGGAAATCTAGTTCTTGTTTCTTACCACAAATATGCAGTACTTCTAGTTCTGTGTTAGGTGTTAATGAATGTTTTGTGTCAAGAAGATGTTTTGCGTAATGTGATTCATCTGGCTGTTTTAATCTGTATGCTCGTGAGTGTTCATTGTATCTAATTTCAAAATTTCGAATTGTTTGACCAATATAGACAGCATTACATTCTGGACATTTAAGTTTATATATTCCAGACTTTTTAATGAGGGTATTTTTGTTTTTACATTTAACAATTTTTTACTCACATTGTTTTCTGTTTAAAAGAAATTGCTGTATTTGTTGAACAAGATATTATCTTTGAAATATTACCAGCATATGTGATGGTTTTGTAATTTTGTATTTCCCTAGTTTTTTCAGGAAATATTAATTGTAATGCCACTTTTTCCTCTTTTTTATTAATTAATTTATTTATTATATGTAATGGATAACCGTTGGATGTGGCTATTTGTTTAATTATATTAATTTCTCTATCAAAATTATATTTGTTCATAGGAACTGAAAATGCTCTATGTATCATTGAATTATATGCTGCTAATTTATGTGACATGGGTTGATTAGAATTATATGGTATAGTCACATCAGTATGTGTTGGTTTTCTGTAAATTGAAAAATAAAGTATATTATTGACTCTTTAAATTTTAATATCAAGAAAATTGATTGAGTTATTTTCTTCAACTTCTAATGTAAATTTAATTTTTGGATGTAAATTATTAATATGATTGAACAATATATCTAATTGTCGTTCACTACCCACAAAACAAGCTAATATGTCATCTACATACCTATACCAAAATAATATATTTTTTGAAATGTTACATTCAAAGATTTTTCTTTCTAAACTGTCCATAAAAATGTTTGCTAAAATTGGTGATATAGGGCTTCCCATTGGTAAACCTTCATTTTGAATATATACCTTATTATCAAAAGTAGAATAATTCTGATTAATACATACTTCAAACAAATTAAGTATATCTGATATTATTGTAACGAGTTATTTTTTTTCTCTGCTTTTTGCAAGTTTAATTTTTTTATTTTTTTTATTATTCCGTAATATATTTTATTTTACCACTAAGGTGTATATAACTCGTTACTTTACAACCCTTTCGACTACCGCAGTGATTTATTTTTTTTGCTATTACCGGTGTATATTTTAGTATAAGTCCGAGTTACGCAAATCCAACTTCTACCATACACAATTTATTCATTTCCGATATTTAAATTTTTCAACTGAAAGGACGCCCGGTATATACAACATTTTAATTTAATCGAGAGCCGTCTAGTATACTTACAAGTTTTTGTCGAAACTAGATAGATTTCACGTTTTAATTCCCACACCGAAGAATGTAACTAAAATTTTGGATATAAATTCGAAAACAATTCATTTTTGGTTGCTTCTTATTCGCGCTCCGAACTTCATTCCGTCTGGCTCTCTCTCAAAAGAATCAGTTCTTTTTTTTTTCGGCTTTAAGCATTCTCCGTTAAACGTTCTTCCGAAAAACAGAAAAACCGTAGTGTGAAAATTTTGTGATTCCATATTCCGATTGTGTGTGGGCTGTATTTATTAAGGTAAATAAATTTTAACAAATAAACTGTGTATTCGAAACTTTCCGTATCGCCGCTTATTATTAAATTGTTGAATATATTTTTTTGAAAATTTTCCGACCGGCTATTTTTTTCTTTTGTTGTTGAACTGAAATTCGTTTTTTTATTTTGTTTCTCTTATCTGAAAATAAAGATTTGTCAACCGTAATTTGATTTCGAATTTTTATTTACTGCGTTTATTATATATTAATTAACTGATGTGAATTATTAGTGGATTCTCGAATTATTTTATGCTTTTGGTTGTCAGTAGTTTTAAATTAAATTGATATCCAAGTGGATTAGGTATAATATTTTAAAGTTTATGCTAGTACGAATATTTTTACTCTGTGTGTCGATAGTTGGGTACCGTTTAACTCTGGGAAAATATTTTTTTTTAATTGTTACCGGCTTTAGTTAGATTCAAGGGTTAATCAGACTTGGAAGAGGCTTAGCCACAATTTGTTTGATTTCCCGGCAGATCTAATTCGTTCTTAAATTTTATTTTTTTGGAATAATAGTTACCGGCTTTAGTAGATTCAAGGGTTAATCAGACTTGGAAGAGGCTTAGCCACAATTTGTTTGATTTCCCGGCAGATCTAAATCGTTCTTTTCCCGTTCCGTAGAATCATTATTTATATTTTTTTTCTCCCCGTCGGAATAATAGTTACCGGCTTTAGTTAGATTCAAGGGTTAATCAGACTTGGAAGAGGCTTAGCCACAATTTGTTTGATTTCCCGGCAGATCTAACTCGTTCTTAAATTTTATTTTTTTTGAATAATAGTTACCGGCTTTAATAGATTCAAGGGTTAATCAGACTTGGAAGAGGCTTAGCCACAATTTGTTTGATTTCCCGGCAGATCTAAATCGTTCTTTTCCCGTTCCGTAGAATCATTATTTATATTTTTTTTCTCCCCGTCGGAATAATAGTTACCGGCTTTAGTTAGATTCAAGGGTTAATCAGACTTGGAAGAGGCTTAGCCACAATTTGTTTGATTTCCCGGCAGATCTAACTCGTTCTTAAATTTTATTTTTTTTTTGGAATAATAGTTACCGGCTTTAGTAGATTCAAGGGTTAATCAGACTTGGAAGAGGCTTAGCCACAATTTGTTTGATTTCCCGGCAGATCTAAATCGTTCTTTTCCCGTTTCGTAGAATCATTATTTATATTTTTTTCTCCCCGTCGGAATAATAGTTGCCGGTTTCATTTGGATTCAAGGGTTAATCAGACTTGGAAGAGGCTTAGCCACAATTTGTTTGATTTCCCGGCAGATCTAAATCGTTCTTTTCCCGTTTCGTAGGATCATTATTTATATTTTTTTTTCCCCGTCGGAATAACAGTTGCCGGTTTCATTTGGATTCAAGGGTTAATCAGACTTGGAAGAGGCTTAGCCACAATTTGTCTGATTACCCGGCAGATCTAAATCGTGCATTAGGGACCCCGTAAAACCCGGTAGATTTGAACCGTATTTGATAACCTGACCGTTAAGTCCGTTAAAATCCCAGATATAGGTAATACATACCTCATTTTATTTTCCCTGTTAATTTGTTTGTCACTAAAGAATTATTCGTGAAATAGACCACAGAGTATTAATAGATTAAAGTTTTGAATTCCTATTATTTTCATTTTTAACCGCAATTTATTGATTGGAGAACCAAGATTTGGCTTTTCCGGATTTTCACTAGTTAGTTAAATTTAATTCAACCAGACCCCTGGAATTTTCCGTAACCTCCATCTGAGGCTATCTGGAACTCTTGACGCTAAGGGTCAAGGGGCCGTGGAGCAAACCACGTTAATAATCTGGCGCCCGAGATTTAAAAACCCGAATTTTGCATCAAGGGTGTCCATAGTGACGTGTTCTTGTGGCAGGAGCCACGTGTAAGAAGGGAGGCACGTTACAAAATGGCGCCCGAGCAGGGACCTAATTGTTGATAACAGTAGAATCAGTTTAATACCGTTTTCCATTTTTTTGAGCGTTTAGAGCAGGGACCCGATTGTCGATTACAATAGGATCAGTTTAATACCGTTTTAAATTTTTGTTTTTTTGAAGCGTTTTTTCGCTTGGACCGGTTAAGTCTGTGTTGACTGTTTGTTTACCGTATTATTAAGAGAGTTGATTATTTGTTAGAGCTGGAACCGTTATTCCGTTTCCGTTATTTTACCGTATTGTTAAAGAGACCTGATTATAACAGGAACTGAAATACAGCTGTGGATATTTTTTTTTGCGTATTGTTGCTGGACCGTTTATACTGTTTTACGGGTTTTTTTTTTGCCCATTATTGATTTGAACAGGGACCGTTATTTCAGTATAATATACTATTTTTTTGTATTGCAAATTTCAATAGTGACCGTTTTGCCGGTGCTAGTTTTTCCTTCTTTCCGCCTTTGTTCTTTTTATTTTGGAAGAAGAAGAAGACGTCTGAGCTGGAGTTAATAGGCTAATGTCCAGAAGAAACTCCGAAGATCTTGACTTATCCGTTTTGTTTGAGCAAGAAGAAGCTGAAGAAACCGAATCCGCTCCTCCAGTACCGACTGTACGTTCCGTGAGAGGAATAACCGACAATCGAGTAAGCTGGGTATACTTACTAAAGAACGAGGGACTTAATACCGAGCTGGTAAAGAGGAATTTATCGGTTGCTGGAACCGTTCCTATCAAACGGAAAAGACTCGTCAACTTTCTGAGAAGAAGAAATATTGCTCCGCGATCCGCCATAGACCAAGAGGAATATCCGACCGCTATGGCAACTCCACCGATAAATGTACACGATTGGAAGGTGTCTTTTGGAAACCGGGGAGATCCTGCTGCATTCATCGAAAGAATCGAAGAAATCTGTACCGCAAGGAATGTCCAGAAAGACAATCTGCTTCCGGCGTTACCCGAATTACTGTCCGGTGAGCCCGCTCTTTGGTACCGGAATAACCGCAGCAGATACTCTACCTGGGAGGAATTTGAAACAGATTTCCGTATTTTCTTCTACCCCGTTAATTACGAAGACGACTTGGAAGCTGAGATAAGCCGTCGTCTGCAGAGAAGAAATGAGTCCGCCGCAACATACATAACCGAGCTACAAACTCTGATGCGACGCCATGGTAAGCTAACTCCCGAACAACAGTTGGCGTGGCTGTACCGCAACCTGTTGCCGGAATACCGTCTGCAAATCCGAAAAGGGGACTTTGACGATTTTTCCTCCTTTTGTCAGGTGGTCAGGGAATATGAGCTCCTCAGGAAGGAACTCCAGTCTATACCCAACCACACTGGACCGAACCGGGGACCAAATCCCCGTCCGCAGTCAATGAGTTCGCCGAGATATGGACCTTCTCACAACACGATGCCTGGGCCATCCAGAGAGCCCATCGCCGGTCCCAGCCAACCGTCACCGACCGATACTCCGCCGCCGCCTGATACTACTCGTCAACCTTCAGGACAATATTCCCGTCAACTCATCTGTTTCCGTTGTGGTGAGTCTGGACATTATAGGAATAACTGTCAACACCCGCCGAAAATATTCTGTTCTCGTTGTCAAAAAGAAGGAGTATTTTCGAGAGACTGTTCCTGCAGGAGGCAGGAAAACTAAACCGAAGTTGTACCGAAGAGAGGCCGACACAGCTTCCGCAAATCTTTGCCTCTCACACCGAACCGCCAGCAGAAATGAACGACCCCCGACCGCACATAGACGTTGAAATAGGAAATCATATGTTTAGAGCATTATTGGATACCGGAGCAGCAAAGTCGTATATTGGTGATCAAGTAGCTAAGACTTTTTCCCAAAGAAAGCAAACTACCTCTCGTCAAGCTACGAAGGCCCGTTTAGCTAATGGAAATCTAGTCTCCATCACCGACATATATGAGCTGAAATGGAAAATCGATGACGTCACAATGGAGGGTTCGTTGGAGCATTTCCCTGGTCTAATAACCGACATTGTATTAGGACATGATGTCCTCCGAAAGTATAATTTCCGGCTGGAGTTAGGAACCGGAGAAATATACGTGAATGATGAGTTAGTGAGGCGTTCACAATTGGCCAGTCCTGTTGGAATATTGGAGGCCGTGAACAGGCCTATGAAAGAAGTCAATTCTGCTGTACCGATAATCTGTAGAGAAGAAACCCCCCACCGTCTTAGGAAAAACCACCGTTCTGTAAATCTGTCTTGTTCCGAAGTCTCTGCGTCTTCCCTGGTGTTAGGGGTTGGCGAGGAGCAATCTGTTTCCAAAGTCTCTGCGTCTTCCCTGGTGTTAGGGGTTGACAAGGAGCAACCTGTTTCCGAAGTCTCTGCGTCTTCCCTGGAGTTAGGGGTCGACAAGGAGCAAATTCGTTCCGAAGTCTCTGCGTCTTCCCTGGTGTTAGGGGTTGACAAGGAGCAACCTGTTTCCGAAGTCTCTGCGTCTTCCCTGGAGTTAGGGGTCGACAAGGAACAAATTCGTTCCGAAGTCTCTGCGTCTTCCCTGGTGTTAGGGGTTGACAAGGAGCAACCTGTTTCCGAAGTCTCTGCGTCCTCCCTGGAGTTAGGGGTGGACAAGGAGCAAATTCGTTCCGAAGTCTCTGCGTCTTCCCTGGAGTTAGGGGTCGACAAGGAGCAACCTGTTTCCGAAGCCTCTGCGCCCTCCCTGGTGTTAGGGGTTGGCAAGGAGCAAACCACTTCTGTAATATCTGCGTTTTCCCTGGATGATTTAGGGGATGACAAGGAGTATGATTGGATAGGATGTCCGTTGGGAACCATCATTCCAGTTACAGAAAGAAATTTATCGAAAGAACAGACAGACAGACTAAACATTTTCCTAGACCAAGAATTACCGAAATTTGGATCCTTGCGAGGTCCAACTACGCTAGTTGAGCATGAAATCCGTTTGCTGCAACCACGTCCGATCAAACAGAGATACCGACCCCAGAATCCGAAAATGCAGGAAATCTGCAATGCTGAAATAGACGCCATGTTGGCAGAGGGAGTGATTGAACCCTCTACAAGTCCGTGGAGCTCTCCAATAGTCATTGTGAAGAAAAAAGATGGGAAAAACCGTTTCTGTATCGACTTCCGAAAAGTCAACGAGGTAACAATGAAGGATGCTTACCCTCTTCCGTTTATTAATGCTATACTGGATAAACTGCGAAAAGCCAAGTACATTTCCAGTTTGGATTTGAAGAGTGGGTACTGGCAAGTTCCGTTAACCTCCGAAAGTAAACCCATTACCGCCTTTACCGCACCGGGACGTGGATTGTTTCAATTCACGGTTCTTCCGTTTGGTTTACATTCTGCACCCGCTACATTCCAGAGACTGGTTGACCGACTGATAGGCCCAGAGCTGGATCCATATGCATTCGCTTATCTGGATGACATTATCGTTCTGGGGGAAACGTTCGATCAACATCTGGAAAATCTGTCCGAAGTGTTCCGCCGATTACGAGGAGCACGGCTGAAACTCAACCCGGAGAAATGTCATTTCTGTCTACCGTCCATGAAATACTTAGGACATGTAATTACTGGAGATGGAATCCGTACCGATCCAGAGAAGGTCGAAAGTATCATAAAATTTACAGCCCCAAGAAATATCCGAGAGATGAGAAGGTTTTTGGGAGTTGCCTCCTGGTATAGGAGGTTTGTACCATCGTTTTCAGAAAAGGTAGCTCCGTTAACTAAGCTACTCCGTAAATCTCAGCGATGGAAATGGGCTGAAGAACAAGAAGCTGCTTTCACTAAGATTAAAACCTGTCTGTCAGAAGCACCCGTCTTAAGTTGTCCTGATTTTACCGTACCGTTCACTCTGCAGACCGATGCCTCCGAATATGGTTTGGGAATAGCCCTTACCCAGCGAAAGGATGGTCATGAACACGTGGTAGCGTATGCAAGTCGCACCCTGAGTCCTACCGAGAAAAATTACTCCGTAACCGAAAAAGAATGTCTTGCCATTGTTTGGGGGATTGAAAAGATGCGTCCTTATTTAGAGGGCTACCATTTCACGGTTGTCACCGATCATCAATCTCTTAGATGGCTGCATTCCATATCTAGTCCGTCCGGACGTTTAGCCAGGTGGAGTATTTTTCTACAACAGTATGATTTCGAGATACAGTACCGTAAAGGTGCTCTAAATCGTGTGGCCGACGCTTTGTCAAGAAACCCGCTACCAATGACCGCTGAGACCGACCCACCGTCTGCACTATGTTTGACCGATGTAACCGCCGAATGTTCGTGGTACCGGAACAGGAAGGAAGAGGTCCTGAAGGATCCAGAGAAGTTTCCGGACTACTGCATTAAAGAAGACCGTCTATACCGTCATTTCTGGGACATAAACGATTTCAGAGAGCCAGAAATGTCCGATCCCTGGAAACTGTGTATAGCAAAGCCCGACCGAACCCGGGTGTTGCAAGAAAACCATGATGCTCCAAACGCCGGACACCTAGGAATTGCTAAAACCATCACCCGGATTGCAAAATTGTACTATTGGCCAGGAATGTTCAGGGACATCACCAAGTACGTAAAGAGGTGTCTGCGATGTCAAAAGTACAAACCGTCACAGCAAAAACCGCCAGAGACCCACCTGCCGCAAGAACGAACGATATCCGGGAAGTTCATCACCCTGACGGATGATCTCTGTTGGAGGTGTGGAATCTCCGGACACCGCCGAGAGAACTGCAGCAGGCCGTCTATTCTGTTTTGTTCCCGATGTGGACAAGTGGGACGGATGTCCCGAGAATGCCCGTGTGATCGACGCGGCCCCCGTACCCGATCGGTGGCGGTACAAGCGCACCTGGTCTCCCGTAGCGACGAACCCCGACGAATGCAGGATGCTTCCAGCCAGTGTAGCATCGAACAACCCCACCCCGCTCTGGAAACAGCCGGACGCTGTTCCAGGTCATACCGAAGACAGGCGTCCCGTGGAAGAGGACCGCCCCATCCACACCAAGCGACCCTACGCCGACGTTCCAGGCTGTGAGACGCTACACCCTGGATCACCGTTTTGTTTTCTCACCTTTTTTATTATTAGGTGTAAGTTGTTGTTTAAAAAAAAATGGAATGTCCGAAAGTTGCACTTTCGCTCATTCATTTTTTTTTACCGAAGTAAAGGGGGTGTGTAACGAGTTATTTTTTTTCTCTGCTTTTTGCAAGTTTAATTTTTTTATTTTTTTTTATTATTCCGTAATATATTTTATTTTACCACTAGGGTGTATATAACTCGTTACTTTACAACCCTTTCGACTACCGCAGTGATTTATTTTTTTTGCTATTACCGGTGTATATTTTAGTATAAGTCCGAGTTACGCAAATCCAACTTCTACCATACACAATTTATTCATTTCCGATATTTAAATTTTTCAACTGAAAGGACGCCCGGTATATACAACATTTTAATTTAATCGAGAGCCGTCTAGTATACTTACAAGTTTTTGTCGAAACTAGATAGATTTCACGTTTTAATTCCCACACCGAAGAATGTAACTAAAATTTTGGATATAAATTCGAAAACAATTCATTTTTGGTTGCTTCTTATTCGCGCTCCGAACTTCATTCCGTCTGGCTCTCTCTCAAAAGAATCAGTTCTTTTTTTTTCGGCTTTAAGCATTCTCCGTTAAACGTTCTTCCGAAAAACCGAAAAACCGTAGTGTGAAAATTTTGTGATTCCATATTCCGATTGTGTGTGGGCTGTATTTATTAAGGTAAATAAATTTTAACAAATAAACTGTGTATTCGAAACTTTCCGTATCGCCGCTTATTATTAAATTGTTGAATATATTTTTTTGAAAATTTTCCGACCGGCTATTTTTTTCTTTTGTTGTTGAACTGAAATTCGTTTTTTTATTTTGTTTCTCTTATCTGAAAATAAAGATTTGTCAACCGTAATTTGATTTCGAATTTTTATTTACTGCGTTTATTATATATTAATTAACTGATGTGAATTATTAGTGGATTCTCGAATTATTTTATGCTTTTGGTTGTCAGTAGTTTTAAATTAAATTGATATCCAAGTGGATTAGGTATAATATTTTAAAGTTTATGCTAGTACGAATATTTTTACTCTGTGTGTCGATAGTTGGGTACCGTTTAACTCTGGGAAAATATTTTTTTTTAATTGTTACCGGCTTTAGTTAGATTCAAGGGTTAATCAGACTTGGAAGAGGCTTAGCCACAATTTGTTTGATTTCCCGGCAGATCAAATTCGTTCTTAAATTTTATTTTTTTGGAATAATAGTTACCGGCTTTAGTAGATTCAAGGGTTAATCAGACTTGGAAGAGGCTTAGCCACAATTTGTTTGATTTCCCGGCAGATCTAAATCGTTCTTTTCCCGTTCCGTAGAATCATTATTTATATTTTTTTTCTCCCCGTCGGAATAATAGTTACCGGCTTTAGTTAGATTCAAGGGTTAATCAGACTTGGAAGAGGCTTAGCCACAATTTGTTTGATTTCCCGGCAGATCTAACTCGTTCTTAAATTTTATTTTTTTTGAATAATAGTTACCGGCTTTAATAGATTCAAGGGTTAATCAGACTTGGAAGAGGCTTAGCCACAATTTGTTTGATTTCCCGGCAGATCTAACTCGTTCTTAAATTTTATTTTTTTTTGGAATAATAGTTACCGGCTTTAGTAGATTCAAGGGTTAATCAGACTTGGAAGAGGCTTAGCCACAATTTGTTTGATTTCCCGGCAGATCTAAATCGTTCTTTTCCCGTTTCGTAGAATCATTATTTATATTTTTTTCTCCCCGTCGGAATAATAGTTGCCGGTTTCATTTGGATTCAAGGGTTAATCAGACTTGGAAGAGGCTTAGCCACAATTTGTTTGATTTCCCGGCAGATCTAAATCGTTCTTTTCCCGTTTCGTAGGATCATTATTTATATTTTTTTTCCCCGTCGGAATAACAGTTGCCGGTTTCATTTGGATTCAAGGGTTAATCAGACTTGGAAGAGGCTTAGCCACAATTTGTCTGATTACCCGGCAGATCTAAATCGTGCATTAGGGACCCCGTAAAACCCGGTAGATTTGAACCGTATTTGATAACCTGACCGTTAAGTCCGTTAAAATCCCAGATATAGGTAATACATACCTCATTTTATTTTCCCTGTTAATTTGTTTGTCACTAAAGAATTATTCGTAAAATAGACCACAGAGTATTAATAGATTAAAGTTTTGAATTCCTATTATTTTCATTTTTAACCGCAATTTATTGATTGGAGAACCAAGATTTGGCTTTTCCGGATTTTCACTAGTTAGTTAAATTTAATTCAACCAGACCCCTGGAATTTTCCGTAACCTCCATCTGAGGCTATCTGGAACTCTTGACGCTAAGGGTCAAGGGGCCGTGGAGCAAACCACGTTAATAATCTGGCGCCCGAGATTTAAAAACCCGAATTTTGCATCAAGGGTGTCCATAGTGACGTGTTCTTGTGGCAGGAGCCACGTGTAAGAAGGGAGGCACGTTACATTATTCCTGGATTGATATTTTTATCCTCTAGTGTTATGCACTCTTTTGGAGGAATTTTAGAGAACATAATGGTAACATTAAATGAAATAAGTTTAGAGTTATCTTGTAATTTGTATGTTTTTAATTTTTTGATTAGTTCTATTGAATTTTCAATTGAGTAATTAGACATACCTCCATAGCTATTAAGTATATTAGTAGAGTAACTACACCAATACTGTGACACAAACCGGTTTTCAGAACCTGTTTAGCCGGTTTTGAGAACCTGTTTGTAGAGCCGCTTTTTTAGTAGTTAACCTTCAGTTTATTTATATACGTCAAATGAACGGATTGACCTCTAGACATCACTGGATACCAAGTACGTAAGTTAACCTCCAATTGATGTATGTAGAGCGTTATTAAACTTTGTCGCTACCTATTACATAACTGGTAACCAGATACAAATTAGTTGAACCTCTAGTTTGAATACACTACTACTGGATACCAAGTACGTAAGTTAACCTTCAATTGATGTATGTCTAGCGTTATTAAACTTTGTCGCTACCTATTACATAACTGGTAACCAGATACAAATTAGTTGAACCTCTAGTTTGTATACACTACTGGATACCAAGTACGTAAGTTAACCTCCAATTGATGTATGTCTAGCGTTATTAAACTTTTTCTATAACATAACCGGTAACCAGATACAAATTAGTTGAACCTCTAGTTTGTACACTACTACTGGACACCAAGTACGTAAGTTAACCTCCAATTGATGTATGTAAAGCGTTATTAAACTTTGTCGCTACCTATTACATAACTGGTAACCAGATACAAATTAGTTAAACCTCTAGTTTGAATACACTACTGGATACCAAGTACGTAAGTTAACCTTCAATTGATGTATGTATAGCGTTATTAAACTTTGTCGCTACCTATTACATAACTGGTAACCAGATACAAATTAGTTGAACCTCTAGTTTGTATACACTACTGGATACCAAGTACGTAAGTTAACCTTCAATTGATGTATGTTTAGCGTTATTAAACTTTGTCGCTACCTATTACATAACTGGTAACCAGATACAAATTAGTTGAACCTCTAGTTTGTATACACTACTGGATACCAAGTACGTAAGTTAACCTTCAATTGATGTATGTTTAGCGTTATTAAACTTTGTCGCTACCTATTACATAACTGGTAACCAGATACAAATTAGTTGAACCTCTAGTTTGAATACACTACTGGATACCAAGTACGTAAGTTAACCTTCAATTGATGTATGTATAGCGTTATTAAACTTTGTCGCTACCTATTACATAACTGGTAACCAGATACAAATTAGTTGAACCTCTAGTTTGTATACACTACTGGATACCAAGTACGTAAGTTAACCTTCAATTGATGTATGTATAGCGTTATTAAACTTTGTCGCTACCTATTACATAACTGGTAACCAGATACAAATTAGTTGAACCTCTAGTTTGAATACACTACTACTGGATACCAAGTAAGTAAATTAACCTTCAATTGATGTATGTTTAGCGTTATTAAACTTTGTCGCTACCTATTACATAACTGGTAACCAGATACAAATTAGTTGAACCTCTAGTTTGTATACACTACTGGATACCAAGTACGTAAGTTAACCTTCAATTGATGTATGTATAGCGTTATTAAACTTTGTCGCTACCTATTACATAACTGGTAACCAGATACAAATTAGTTGAACCTCTAGTTTAAATACACTACTACTGGATACCAAGTACGTAAGTTAACCTCCAATTGATGTATGTTCAGCGTTATTAAACTTTTTCTATAACATAACCGGTAACCAGATACAAATTAGTTGAATCTCTAGTTTGAATACACTACTACTGGATACCAAGTACGTAAGTTAACCTCCAATTGATGTATGTCTAGCGTTATTAAACTTTTTCTATAACATAACCGGTAACCAGATACAAATTAGTTGAACCTCTAGTTTGTATACACTACTGGATACCAAGTACGTAAGTTAACCTTCAATTGATGTATGTCTAGCGTTATTAAACTTTGTCGCTACCTATTACATAACTGGTAACCAGATACAAATTAGTTGAACCTCTAGTTTGTATGTACACTACTACTGGATACCAAGTACGTAAGTTAACCTTCAATTGGAGTATGTATAGCGTTATTAAACTTTGTCGCTACCTATTACATACCTGGCAACCAGATACATATTAGTTGAACCTCTAGTTTGCATGTACACTACTACTGGATACCAAGTACGTAAGTTAACCTCCAATTGATGTATGTCTAGCGTTATTAAACTTTTTCTATAACATAACCGGTAACCAGATACAAATTAGTTGAACCTCTAGTTTGAATACACCTCCGAATGTCAAGTACGTAAGTTAACCTTCAATTGATGTATGTCTAACGTTATTAAACTTTGTCGCTACCTATTACATAATCGGCAACGAGAAACAAATTAACCTTAAAATAGGGGTACCCCTATATTTTTGGATACCTTGTATATTTGTATACCTTTTTACTTAAGAATAATCATAATATTTCATTAGATATTTATAACAAAGATGCAAGGGTAGCTCGTTACATAAAAACAGAATTTCCGATACACATTATAACAGAAAAGGCCGTTACTACCAACACAATATTTATATCAAAGATGCAAGGTAAAAAAATGACTATTATTAAAAAAATTACCTGAAAATAGTTATACCCCAGTATTTGTAGATACCTTTTTACATGAGGGCAGACCTATTACCTACTATACATTTATTAAATATTTATAACGAAAAACTATTTTGCATAAACATATAGATTCTCTAGAAAACAATTAAATGTTATCGCCAAGAATTTATAACACTATCCATACGAGAGAAAGATGAATAGTTTATCATAAATTAGAAGTATTTTCAATAACCACTCTGTAATTTTAAAAATATATTCAGACAGTAAAAAAAAATCCGAGGTTATACTTTTACGAGGATTAAAATTTTGCATAAAAAACACATACTTACTGGAGTTTCATTCAACATTTTTTACATAGGAAAGCTTGGTTAACACTTTAGAAAAATCAAAAACATTAACAGTCATATTTAAAAAATAAACTGAAGATTGGAAGAAATTGCGTTGGTTTAAATACAAAATATTTTGATACAAAACCACCTTCAATAAGGTCAGACATAAAATTCCCAGACTAGCCACTGATTAAGTGAATAAACGTTTTCAATGCCAGAGCAATGTAGCTTCCAGTTTTTGTTGGTGAAGGTAAGTCCCTTTTAAGAGAAAGTTGTTGAAAAGTCTGTATATATATATATAGACACAGAAAATCATTTCAGTGTAGTTCCAGTTTTAGTGAAAATTTAAAAATGAATTGTGAAGGGAAGATAGAAGAAATGGAAGAACAGGAAAATTGGGATGACGAACCTGATTCTCCGACGTACATACCAAATGTTGAAGCAAGGAATGTGATAAGACAGGTTCCGCCAAAGCTCTCAAAAGCTGCGAAGAAAAAATGGAGGTTGTCTGAACGAAAACGGCTGAATGAAATAGCCAGCCAGCCAGACAGAGAAGGGAAAAATTAGGTAAATATAATAGTATAGTTGAGGAGATTTACCGTGGCAAGGTAGTCAATGATACATTTATGATGACTAACGCCACCTTACATCTCCTCAACTATATATTGATTTAATATTTTACGTCAAGTTTAAAAAATTGCATGTTGCATTAGAATTATTTCTGTAATCCATCAAATTCATCCTAGAGTCGTAAATATTAACAAAATTCTAAGAATATATCTGTTCTTTTAATTCTAAACCCTTCGAAAGTTAGTTTAAAAATAAATTGGAATTTTACAACAGTAGTAGAATAGCGAGTCTTTAGATAAATTACAGTTTATGCATAGTACCGGAATAATTATTGTTGAGAGAGAAATAGAAATATTATGTTGTATGTGGTGAATTTTTACATCAAACTCAGACTAGAGTTAGAAATATTATCAAAATTCTGGAAATATATCTGTTAAAATTGTATTATAATATATTTCCATACCTCATACTTTAGCAAAAATATCAGTAACATCGTTAATAGAATGATTTTTTTTTTCATATTCTTTAGTATTGAAGATTGTATATCTAAAATGTCATCTCAAAATTTCTTATTAGTGTGAGTGAATTATAACTCATCGCGTGTATTTTAAACCATAATAAAATCTCACATTTACTCCTCCTTTCCAGTAACAGCTTTTAGTTTTATGACCCCATTTATTCACTGAATAATAAAATGTTTGGTGTCTTCGAAACCACATTCTGCCGGAGGCGCTGGTAACTTGAATCAATTTAAAATATTTTCATAGGCCAGGCAAAGATGAGAATTTGAAACAATAAAATGTTATCACGATGTTTTTAAATGAATATTATTACAGAATTTTCTTGGCGTGAACGTACACCATTTCACGTCTCTTTCCCGTTTTTTTGAATATTTGGAATAATTATTCGTAACAAAGTGTTGGAATGAATTAATTAGAAGAAAAAATGAAAAAACAAAAATTAGCATAATGTTTTAACATGATTATTTATTGTACTTCTTATTCGGTTGACATTTTCAAAAATCCGTAATTTTTTTTTGCTCCAAAGCTAAACTCTTTAACTCCTTCAGTTGCTTCCTCTCTTTTCGCATATTTCATGTTCATAAGATCTTATTATCTCGAAACCGACATTCCGGCCAGAGGCGCTAATATCTTGAATCAATTTAAAATATTTTAATAGACCAGGTAAACATGAGCATTTTTAAACACTAAAATGTTGTCACGACTTTGTTAAATGAATATTTTTACAGAATTTTCTTGGCGTGAACGTGTACTATTTCACTTCCTTTTCCCGTTTTCTTGAATATTTGGAATAAATCGATAAGAACGGAATGAAAAAAACAAAAAATTAGCATGATGTTTTATGATTGTTTATTGAATTTTGTATTTGGTTGCCAGTTTCAAAAATATGTAATTGTTGCTCCAAAGCTAAGCGATTTAACTCCTCTAATTTCTTCTTCTCTTTTCTCATATTTGCTAGCTGTTTTTGCATATTTGCAACCTGTTCATCAATCGTTTTAATGAGTTGTTCCCGATTACTGCACTCATTAACGATTAAAGTTAATTGATCGTCAAGTGCAGTTAACTCCACATCATTCTTAGTAAAAAATTCGAGACTCCTATAATTTTTTTTCCTTTATATCTTTTAGATGTGGAGGAATCTGCTTCAATGAGGAGGGAGAGGTGGAGGAGGGGGAGAAGGAGGACGAGGACGAGGAGGACGGACCAACAGGATCAGACGAAAAAAAAGCTTCGATGTCTGAAGAACTCAAATTGATGATAGGCTATAAAAAAAATACATATGTAAAAAAAAGATTATAGTTGGAAATACTTACTTGATTTTCTTTCGACATTTGCTCCAACGGCTGCAAATTCGGCAAAACTTTTTGCTTCTCAGGTGTAACTAACACGTTAGAATGTACGTTGACGCGTTTTGAAACCATGTTAAAAATATTATCTTGTTTCGAAGAACACTGTGTTTGAGAATGTGTTGAAAATTGAAGTGCGTCGGCTTAAATACAATCTCTGTAGACATAAAAAAACAAGTATATACTTTCAAAGGTTACTTGGGGAAAAATATGAGGTGAAACAAGTTTTTTGTTGTTACTTATTATACAATTGGTAACAAGACAAAAATTGACTGACCTTTAGTCATTGGTACTTTTTCGCTACCACTTAAATGAGTGGTAACGATTTAATTTGTAACTCTGAATATAACAAGTAATCAAGTTAAAGTGAAGGGCAACAATCTCTGTAGACATAAAAAACAAGTATATACTTTCAAAAGATACTCAGGAAAAAATATGAGGTGAAACAAGTTTTTTTGTTGTTACTAATTGCACGGTAACGAGACAAAAGTTAACTGACCTTTATGGTCAATGGTGCTTTTCGCTGCCACATAAGTGGTAGCAATGTTTAAGTCTGTTAATATTGAAAACAAGTAATCAAGTGAAGGTTAAGGATAACAAGTTGAAACTGCAGTTTTTAAGATCACGTGATCAGATTGGAGTTATATAAAAACCCGGTTGAAATAACAGAAGGTATCAGTAGTATTCACAGTGCTTACAAGTAGTATCAAAGTGAGAAAGTGACAACAAATCAAAAGGTAAATATACTGTTATTTCAATGATATCAATTCCGTAAACAATATGTATTTCCAGTGAAAAATGGATATGCAAGCTATAAATAAACATCTTCTTTTAGAAGTAGAAGATAAATCGATTGTGAAACTGAATACATTAGCTAAGGATACTCCTTATAAAATTACCACCGCTAGAATAGTGAACTCAAAATATGGAGAAGTAGTTTTAGTAGAGTTGAATGACAACGCAGTTTTTTTACCGGCACGATCAACGAAATTTTTGAAAGATTTTTTGGTAGAGTTGGGAAACGGGAAATATTCCCTAGTGTACATTGGACAAAAGGATACCGGTGAAGGAAATCCAGCGGAATTGTTTAAATTTGTAAATAGTAACCTATAATTATGTCAGATAAAATATTTAGAGATTTAAGTAAATTAATTGAAAAATTTTCTGAAAAATATCCTGATTTTACAGTACAGGAAAGTAAAGTATGGTTGCATCATGTAAATATTGCTATTGACTTATGCTCTGAAAAAATCCGTTCTAGTATATCTATTGGTAAAAAAAAGAAATGGTTAACCAAATTAGGTCATTTGAAATCTATATATATATAAAATTAGAGATAATAGGTGAGGAAAGCACAGATACAGTCAAGTGGGAAGATTTAATTTCAATATATAATAATAGAGTAACAACTGGAGTAATAATAAACCTAAAACATTTAGATGCGGACGAATTTTTGATAGATTCTTTTAAAATATTTTATAGAAAAATAGTTGATGCTTTACAAAACTATAACTCAATTAAAGTAAATACAACATTCTGTGCAGAGTTTATGAAGCAAAATTTGAATAAAAACATAACAGATATAAAATACTTCCATACTGAGAATAGTGTTATAGATAATTCAACTAATATATATGAATGGTTCATGGATCGTGTAGTAGTCTTTATCGGAATTAAATTGTCAGAATTTCAAGAAAAAGATTCAGCATGGGCTTTAAAAAGAGTTGTATCACTATCAGTCAATATTAATAAATTAGAAATAGGAAACGGTTCATCTTTCATTTCATTACCACATTTTATAGCAAATAAAAAGGCTTGTATAAACGTACATAATTATAATGACGAAGCTTGTTTTTATTGGAGTATTGTAAGTGCTCTGTATCCTGTTGGAAATAAAAATTCAAATCGTTTAACATCATATCCGCATTATAGTCAAGTATTGAAATTAGAAGGACTTGAAATTCCAATGCAATTTAATAAAATTCATCTTTTTGAAAAGATTAATAAACTATCTGTTAATGTTTACGGATTGGAATTGATCGGGAAAAAGTATAACGCAATTCCATTACGTTTAACAAAAGACAAAAAAACAAATCATATTAATTTATTATTAATTCAAAATATATACTTTCCTAAACTAAACGATTATGATGCTCCTGATCCATTAGACGATGAACGTATTGAAATAAAATACCATTAGTGCTGGATTAAAAATTTATCTAGGTTATTAAATGTACAATTAAATAAAGATGGTCATAAAAGTTTATATGTGAAAGATGTTCAAATTATTTTTCTAATCAGGAAGTGTTAACTAATCATTCAAATTTATGTGAAAAAATCAATGATTCCAAAATAAACATTCCAAAAGAGAAAATTGTAAAGTTCAAAAATTTTTCAAATAAACAACGAACACCTTTTGTTATTTATGCTGATTTTGAATGTATGTTACAACCTCTTGAACATAATTTCCAGAAAACAACTAAATATCAAAAACATATTGCGTATAGCTGCGGATATTACGTTAAATGTGAATATGATAATTCTCTTTCATACTTTAACAGTTATCGTGGAATAGATTGTATGCAATGGTTTGCGCATGAAATGGAAATATGTGCTGAAATAATTTATTCTAAATTTAAAAATATAATTCCTATGGATGAAAATAGGACATCGGTAAATGCTAAAATATGTCATATTTGTGAAACTGAATTTACAAATGTTGATATTATTGTTCGCGATCATAATCATTTCACAGGCGAGTTTATAGGTTTTGCACATTAAATGTGCAACGTAAATTTTAGAAAAAAATTTTGTGTCCCCACTATTTTTCATAATTTGAGTGGCTACGATAGTCATTTCATTATAAGAGATCTTGCCTAACTAGGTAGAATTTCATTGTTACCAATTAATAAAGAAAAATATATTTCGTTTACTAATCATATGTCGAATAATATTAAATTCAGGTTTATAGATTCAATTCGCTTTCTGAATTCCTCACTTGATAGTTTGGTGAAAAATTTAGATGAGAAAAACTTGAACAATACAAAACATGAATTCAGAGACTGCAGTGATGAACAGTTCAAACTTTTAACAAAAAAGGAGTATTTTGCTATGACTATATAGATAAATTGGAAAAACTTGAAGAAACTGAATTACCCGAGCCAAATGAATTTTATAATAAACTCTGCGATGAAGAAATCACTGAGGACCGATATAAACATGCTCAGAATGTATTGCAATTGTTTAATATTCAAAATTTAGGTCAATACTCTGATTTGTACCTGAAAACTGATATAATGCTTTTATCAGATGTATTTGAGAATTTTCGAAATATTGGGTATTCCACTAGCGGCTTAGATCCAGCTTGGTACTATACCATTCCTGGATATTCATGGGACTGTATGTTAAAATATACTAAGTGTGAATTAGAACTATTACAGGATGTTGATATGATACTGTTTGTTGAAAATGCAATCCGGGGAGGAATAAGTCAATGCTGCTGTCGATATTCCGAAGCTAACAATAAATATATGAGGGAATATGATAATTCGAAGCCGGACAAGTTTATACTTTATCTGGATATCAATGCACTGTACGGATGGGCAATGTGTCAACCACTGCCATATGGAAATTTTGAGTGGGTTGACACAAACATTAATGTTGGTGACATACCTGACGACAGTCCCGAAGGATACATTTTGGAAGTGGATTTGGATTATCCGGAGGATCTGCATGATATTCATAGAGATTTTCCTTTTTGTTCTGAACATCGAGTACCCAAATTACCGAAACTGTTGACCACTCTGTATAACAAAAACAAATATATCATTCATTTTCGGGCTTTAAAACAAGCTCTAGCACATGGGTTGGTGTTGACTTTATTTCAACTTTATTTCAACAAACCTTTGTACATAGGAATGTCTATTTAAGATATTTCAAAAACTTGTGTGTATGAGTTTCACTATGATTTCATGTTACCTCAATTGAAGGATTATTGTAAAATTTTATATACTGATACCGACAGATTTATTTATGAAATTCAATGTAATGATATTTTCGAGGAAGTGATAAAACCTAACATTAACAGATTTGATACTAGCGAATATGGTGTTAATAATCCGTACAATATGCTACTTTGTAATAAAAAAGTCCCTGGTTTAATGAAAGATAAGGCAAATGGTAGAATTATTACTCATTTTGTAGGATTAAGATCTAAAATGTATAGATATAAGATACAGGATTCAAAGTTGGTTAAAAAATCAAAGGGTGTTAAATCGAGCATCATTGAAAATAAGATTACATTCGATGACTACATCAACTGTTTAAGGGAAAACAAAGATAAAATTATTTCGCAACGTACAATTCGTTCATATGCTCATAATGTTTACAGCATAGAGCAAACAAAAGTGGGTTTGAATGGATTAGACGATAAGCGTTGTATATTACATGATTCAATCAATACTTTACCTTGGGGTCATTATAGTTTAAAGTAGTTATATGTATTTGTATGTATCAATTAACTTTATAAATATATTTCAGTGTATGTATAAATAAACTATAAATATATTTCAGTGTATGTATAAATAAACTTTATAAATATATTTTAGTGTATGTATCAATAAACTTTATAAATATATTTTAGTGTATATATCAATAAAATTTATAAATATAATTCAGTGTTTTTTTTTCTCGTTAGTATTCAAAACACATTCAGTATCGTTACATGTCCACAGAAAATGTATTTAGGTGGGAAAATAAATAATTTGACTAATAACATCTTCATAGTGGTTAGCATATCTCATGAATTGAACTTTGAACCATGTGTTAGAATATTCGGAAAGGATAATATTATTGAATTGACTGAAGTGGAATGGTATGAACTTATATCTTCAATTCAAGCTGTAACAAATGACTATACCATATATGGAACAAATTTTGAATGGAAAATAGTGACAGATCATTCCAGTATTTATTTGGAATCTGATTGTATAATGGAATTATGGAAACTAGATCCATTAATAACGTATAATTTGGAGCTACTGAAGAATCAACAATTTTATAGTTGTTTTAAAATTTTAAAACTTGGTGTGGATAGTGAGAACATTGTAAACTCAGCTCTCAACATAATGGACTCTGTGCAATATATAAATTGTGTAACATACAGCTTGGCTCTGGAAGTGATTTATAAATATCCTCATATGTTGAAGAATGAAGAAAGTAAAATTCAATGAAAATGTTCACATTCATTTATTGATCACCTGGGCTTTCGCTTACAAAAGCACCCGAAAATGCGAATTGAGATATCACGATGACTTGAGATTTCAACGTCGAATACAGGAAGCTGCTATTATTATTAATCCTATATTAGATGTAAGTCACAGAAATAAAGTATATCGACGAATAAATAATTTAAATTAACTCTTTGTGTTTTTTTCAATGAAACAAAAGTATAACGTATACGTTTTTCATTCAAAATTATTACAATTCATACAATACTATTTTTATTTATCCATGATTGAGAGTTCATTCCAAGCCACTTAACTAATAACCGGTCACCTTTTTTTCTCAACACTTTTTCAATTATAAAAACATCCGGATATTTCACTTTTTGTAGCTCTTCTGAATAGAATGCCCCTCGAATTTCTTCTTTTTTCTCATCTTCCAAAATGTAAGTAGTGGGATTGGTGAGTTTAACAGATTTAATCTTGAAAACCTCAGTAGTCCAGTTGGGAGTGTATCCTTTTTTAAACACGTGTCGATATTTGCTGATACGAACATAATCACCTTTTCTAAATTTTGCTGGTTTGGGATCAATGGTTTTGATGTTGTTGAATACAACAATATATTTGGCATTTTTATCATTAATTTCACTGGGTATTTCACCCGTTGTAGAGTGTCTGGTATTGTTATATTTTGCAGCAATTTCTGGGATAATATTTAACCATTTATAACAACCTTCCATACTAAATCGCTTCCATAATAGTGTTTTCAACGTTCGAATTACTCTTTCGGCAATACTAGCCTTGAGATTTGGAAATGTACTGTAGTGATTGATATTGTATGTTTGCATTAATCGTTGAAATTCTTTGTTGTAAAATTCAGTTCCATTATCGGTTTGTAGATTAGCAGGTGTGGTCTTCATTTTACTCAGTATAATTCTCATAGCATTTGTAATTTCTTTTCCTGTTTTCCTCTTGACAGGTTTCACCCAAACATATTTACTAAATGCATTGATTACAACTAAAATATAATTATATCCCTTGTTTTCTTTGGCATGTGGTGACATAATGGCCAAGTCTGCCTGGATCAAATCGTGTAGACCCTTCACAATAACATGTCGTCTTCTATAATTTATTCGAGCTGGAGCATGTAATTCTTGTATTACTTGTGCTTTAGACATTTTTTACTTACGGACACTTTAACAATAGTTCAATGCAGATAGCAGCTGGCGTTCCTAATTTAAACTTAATTATATCTCCTTTTCTAATATTTTTGGTAGATAGTTGATTGAATTTAGATTCAATATCATTTATTAGCACCACTCCGTCTGCTGTATAATGTGACACTTTCAATTATGCAAGCAAACGGAAATTTGAAAGCAATACCCCCATTATCTAATACATAGTACTCTTTATTCAAACTTTGTTTCTTCTCACCTCGCATAATGATGATAATCAAATGAGTGGCAAATATAAAATGGAGCAGTTAGTTCAGCCGGACTCAAATAATGTTCATTGAACTTGTTGAGAGGCATGTTTGAAATAAAACTAACACTGAATAAATGTGTATTTATACACTTTTTTCTAGAGGAACTTGAATAACAAATTGAACATAACAATCACTTCTCATCGACCCTCGGGAATGAAGTTCAAACTCTATTCTATCTCCTTTAGTTACAATTTGATTTTCTAGTAACTGATTAATGGGGTTGTTATGATTTTTATATGAAACAAATAAAGGTGATGGATAGCATTGAATACTTTCAACCTTTCCGGTTATCGGAAAAGTGTACACAGTGGTTAAATCATCTAATACATAATTAGTTTTACCATTGTCTAAAAAAGAAATAGTCTGTCAACCTAATGAGTATAACAGAGACCCTAAAAAGAGAGATGCATATATACTGAGAGGTGGCGGTTTAAGTTAAATTGCGGTGAAATTTGGGACTTTCAAATACTTGCGTAGCCGAGATACTACTGACCGATAGGTGTCACCATGATAACCTTAAAATAAACAACAAGTAAATAGATTTCAACTTATCTATGTACCTACCTAGCCAACCAAACAAAATTTTACCTTTTTTATGTAAAACAGTGAGAGCATTAATTATACCCATCAATTGTCTTCATGTAATGTAACTTAAGGGAATAGGCGAGAATATAAGAAAGCTGTCTTTGTGACAATCATGGAAATTCAAATACAATCATTATTTCTACATTTACCAAAACTTTCATTAAAATAAATTAGGTATCTATCAATTAATTTAAAAGAAGTAGGTAGGCATTCGAAATTCGGATGAATGCTCTTTTAATATCTCTTCTGTTTGTTCGGTACCTATTATATTGTTTTTCGTTATTTTTGAAATGAATATTCGATGTTTATACACAATAAGCCTTACTAAAGTATATTTCACAATATTTCGTTGACCGGTATCTGGTCGGATTAATAATTAAAGTTCATCAATCCCTCATTGTAAAGAACCTAACAGTTACAGATCCGTAGCCGGTAAAATTTAGATACTATAAAACATAAATTAAATTTATTTTGTGAAAAAAATCACTGAATTTCTTAAAAACATATTTAACTTTTATTTATTAATTGGAATTGAATAAATTAAACTGTTGAAACATACAGGGTGGCCCACCGTATACGCTTTAGTTTATTTCATCTAGTCGGTAGATATGTTATCAAAAAATGAATCAAATAAAAAATATATACGATACTGTGTTATCGGATTAACGTCTACCTGCTGTGGGTTTTTCTCTTGAATCAATCATATTGGTGTTAAGTTAAACCTTAAACCGAAATATCTTGTAATGGAATTTATATAGTGTGAACGTAATTTCGAATTTTAAATAAGATAAGAATTAAATTCATTTCTTTTAGTTAATCGTATTTTACATTCCGTTCGATACCTCTATATCTTTCCACAAATGATGTTAATGCATAAGTTTTTCATAAAAAAAATATTCAAAAAAAACCTTCTTTTGTTGGACAAATAGATGAACACATTTATATATAATCTTTATCACAGAGATGAATTCCTAATAGAATCGGTAAGAACTTCTTGTATAACAATCGGGTTTTGGGTGAAAGTATTGTTATGGATTTTGTAAAAAAAATTATTAACTCAATAACAATTTTTTATTAATTTTCCTTTTATTCCACTAAATTGAACATAAAATAACAATAAAAACAAAAAAATTCAAAGATAGGTACATTAAACTTTGATCTAACTCAAAAGTGAGCTAACCTAGAAATATTTGAAAATGAAACGTAAAGTACATAAGAATCTAAAATATGGATGTACAACTGTCACTTATTTTGCAAAATTGTCAGATTTTTTTAACTTTTTTGCAGCAGCAGCAGCTTTCAACGATCTATATTTGAGATCCTTAAAAATTAAAGTTCTTATCAATAATTCTAATAAAAAAGATCTATGTACTTTACATTCATTTTCGACAAACCAATCAGAGTGCTTTCGCAATTTTTTGGTAATTTGATTTTTCATCTTCTTAGATAATTTCGAATTTCCCATTAATCCCACAAAATATTTTGAAAAATAATGCATACTTATTTTTGTAAATTATTTTAAAATAGGTGAAGGCACTTTCCAGTGTCAAATTGAAAAGTCTCCTATATTAAAATTCTTTAAAAATATAAGACATTCATTTTTATCCTGAGCTTGATTCAGATCATCTTCTAAAAATTCTTTGCATAAATTACACTCGTATTTATCTAATACCTTTTTACACAAATATCCTGCAAAATAAACTTCTGAACTATTTTTAAGAGTAAATTTCACAATCGCTTTCATATGAAGAACTTCAGAGATTTTGGGCTCAAATTCGACAGTCCAGAGTTACCTAAAAATATAATTGTTTCTTGTTAAAATGTGCGGTTTATTGCATTAATAAAAAACAATGATTATTCCAATCAATTTTAAGATACATATTTAAAGAACAGAAAACAGTTTGCTGTCATCTTCGGTACAAATAATTTTACCAATTCCTTTTAATCTATATAATGCATAGTTGGTGAAACACTATGTTTGCTTAAGATTAATCAGCTCAATGAAATATTTTATGGTTACTTTCTTAAACAATGGTACTACATACAATCTTGCAAAGTGTTTAAAAAAGCTACAATTTTATAAAAATTCAAAATGACAAATTCTTAGCACAATGTAAGTACCTATCAAGTAATGAGTCTAATAAATATGTCCACTATTTTACAGGTTGTCCCATTTACAAGAAATAAACAGATTTACAAAACCTAATTGCTTTATGTAAAGCTACACTTTTGCGATTAAAGAACAGGGAAAATAAAATGTGATTGCTGTAATGTGAACTACTATCAGGATTATTCTCATTTGATTAGTTAGGTATAGAAGTTAGCATTATGCAAATGATTCGAAGATTCTTAAATAATTATATTCTTGTTTTACTTCCTTTTCAATTAATAAAATACAAAGAAAAATTAATAACATTTATCATATTTGAAGACACAAAACCTGCCAATTACGGCCAAAATTCCCTGTTTTTTTAGTGGCGCGTTGGGCGTTGGCAACTTAAAAGTAATCTGTTTATTCTCTGTACATACTTAATATAACCTGTAGTAATGTTTATTGTTCTTGTAATTTTTACAAATTCAGAAACACTATATAAATGTAATAGTTTTCCCTTCGAATTGATGAATTGTAGAGCTCATTAAATCATGAATATTTCAATTTTCAAGTAAATATTTTTCTATTTATGATTAAGTAAATTACCTGAGTTGCGAATCCACTCAATGCATCTTTTTTCATCATGAACAGGAAATGTAAATTTTCTCAATCCAGGGTTATTTCTACTGGATTCTCCACAATGATAATAGGCACATATGTAACACAAAACGATAATTATTAATTAGGAATATGTTATACAATAACTAAATATATTACTAAAAAGTAGTGCTAACATTGTTATTAGGATCATAATATGCACATAATTGTATTCAACAAGTTCCTTATTCATCTGTTTGGTGTTCACATTTTTTTTTATATATGTATGTATTATTTTTGGAATTTTCTATTCATATCTTTTATTTTTACTAGTTTTTTGGGATTCTTTGATTTCTTACCTTAATCGGTCTTTCAAGACTAAATAGATGTTGAATTATCAAATAAAATAATAACAAATTCCAAAACAGAAATAAAACATTTATTACCCCACTGGTTTCACAAATTATATTTCTGTTGTGGAATTTGTTATTTTATTTGATAATTGACTTTTCATATAATATATTATAGTCGAGATTATAGTACTTTGGTTTAAGTTTTCATTTTTATATATTTATGTACAATATTGTTCCTGTACATTTCATTTAATATTATTGCCTATGGACTGAAGATACAGATGCCGTAAATTATTCACACAAAATCTTAAACATACTGGTAGCATAATTGTGACATAATGGTCCTTACTCACAGTGAAATATTGTTAGCGACCTTTATACTTTTAAAAGCTTTGGTTGGATACAAAGATAATATATGTAATAAGACCTCAACTTGGAGGATATGGAAGAAGTGAACATCTAACTTGTAAGTGGAATTACTAACTTCAACAGATTTTTCAGTGGTTAAGATTAGAAGACGTAGAAACGAAGAAAAAACATGAGTTTTATTTTTTTTTGAAAGTAACATTTTTTTTATATTTGAGCATTTCATATGTCGCAATTATGCTACGACTATGTATAAGATTATGTGTGAATGATTAACGGCATCTTTATAGGTAAAAAGATTAAATGAAATCTAAGAGTTATATGAAAAGTCACTATGACAAGACAAAAACTATGTACATTCGCGTTGCTAACCAAAGTCAACGCATGTGATTATTTTAGTTAGATAGACAAGTCTATAATGCATAAATATTATTCATGCTAGGACAAACCACTCATTTCTTAGCATTAGCACAAATAGGAACATTTGTACCCAGATGAAGATTTTATTATCATGGAATTTCAACAATAATTATGAAAAAATTTCACTTAGTAAGGATTGAAACAATTAATTGGATAGGTAATTAATATATGTTGCTTCATATTCCTTTAAAATCCATCACCAGGGTTAATGTTATGTATTTATCAAATTAAATAATTCATGCAATATGTAGGCATCTATTATAATTATAAATATATATTATTATTTGTGTATGTATACTTACATTGAATAAACTTAAAACACTGGTTAATGGCACTTAGTGTCCTTGAACAAGAATAAATAAGTACCTACAAACTCTCTGGTAAAAACAATATTTTCAACACGATGCTCGTTTTAAACCAACCACTATTTATAATAAGTATGTAGAATAACATCAAAATTATCCAAAATTCAAGAAAGTTATGAAAACGATCCACGCAATTACGACAAGAAGTACATACTTTATAAATGCAAGCAAAATGCAATTTATCTCTGAATGCAATGCTAAAACATTTTCACCCTTCACCTACTATTTAAGTTATTACGGATGACCTTCAAAAACATTCTTGTGCTTTGCAGGTAGATTTATTTGGAAAATAGAATAAGGATACGAAGTGTCGTCACATCTAGCGTTTAGTAACATAATCACTCAAAACATACAGATATCTTTTCTAATTCGAAGTGAAATATTCCATTCAGCGCCCTCTGAACGTTTTGTCCAGCTTTCACAATACGCTATCTATACGTTTAGTCCAAAACTACGAAAAACTGTTAAATTATTAGTCCGTATGGTTGTTAGACTATTTCTTTTTTAGACAATGGTTTACTTAAATTTGGGTTGTTTTTTCCATGAATGTAAAGTATACATTTACTATGATACTTAGATGGTTGACATATGTAAAATGGAACATCTTGAGGTTAACTTTCGTCGCTAGTAAGAAAATGTTGATTAAACTTGTTGATAGGCATGATGTAAACTGAGCAGTTGCGGAGTAAATGCTCCATTTATAGGATTATTTTTCCTTCACGTAATTCTTCTATAATCGAAACTATTTCGTTATTATGAGCAGAACTACCTGCATTCTTTGAACTCAAAAGTAATTTCAATCTTTCAACTATTTCATTGTAGTCATCAAAATATTTGTAGTCTATGGGCTTTGACGAATATTTCAACATTGTCATTCCCTTTCCCCTCCTTGCCATATTTCTAGTAATTACATTTCTCAGCATAGCGGAAGTTTGCGTACCACATCTTGCTCTTACAGGTGGCTTAAGTTTCGGTTTTATAATGAAAAGATATTTATCTTTGAAATCATTGGCAAATTTCTTAATAGGCAAGTCAGGATCATAATTTCGATGGATAGCGTTTGTTCGTTTTATAATATCTACGTAATTGTCAATATCTTTCTGATTCTGTAATGTAGGATTTTTTAAAAACAGTAAATCGTACAGACCTACAGTACCAGGGTATTTAATATTTTTACCTGAAATATTTGCACCTTCAAAATCTACTTCAGAATCTCCGATATAAAACTTTTCTTTGATAGGATCGTGAAATAAACCCAAATCATGATCATATTTACCATTTACGTCGCGTACCATTCTTTCAATATACTCTCGAGGCAGAGGACTTTTGAATTGATCAAAATATTCGCGATACACCTCAGGATTGGATAAAGTTTGATACAATTGAGAAAGGGTATCATCAATGAATTGGTCGTCGCGACTCTTATCAATCTCATCATCATTATGATCAATTTGAGATTGAAACACTTCTTCGGGTGCAGATATCATATTCTCTAGCTGAGTGCTATTGAATAGTGGTCGAGCAGGGGGAGTAGTTAGATACGCTAATTTATTATATTTGGTGATTTGCGATTTAGGTGTTATAGATGACATTGATTTTCTTTCTTCTTTAATAGATTGTTGAATTGGTTCCTTTAAAGCGGACACCAATTCCTCAAGTGGTCGCGTAATTGGTTGGTATGATTGTTCTAACTGAGATTGAGATTGAACTATATCACTTTTCAAACTGTTATATTTTTTCTTTAAAGCCTGGCGTGCCTTTACGAGTTGTTTTGCTAATTGTGTCTCCATGGTTACTACTAGGTGTATGTTCCCATCAATACTATTTATATACTAACAAAAATGTCAAACCCGTTTCTATATCGACCAGACGTCATTGTACAACCTTTATCAATTGTGAGAAATCCAAATTTATCTTGCCAACAAAACGAACATAAATTTTTCAAATCTTGAAATGACATATCAACGTAACGTGATCATCATAAATGTGTTTCAAATTGGTCATATCTTGTTGAAAGACTATTAAGAGATTTGCATTATCTCTAATTAGCTGTTTGGGTATTGCCGAATATGTTTGACATAAATAGAAGCAGTCTGTGTATTTGTGTCAACCAAAACAAAAATAACTTTGCATTATGTTCTGATTACATGTAGCAACATCGTCAAAAATTATTATAGAATTATCTTTAATTAAGTCTGGAGAAATAACATCTTCTGCATTATCATATTCTTCATAGCCAATCTCTTTTATGGGTTGAATTAGATTTCTTAGATAAGTATATTTTGGTTGCTGTAGACTTTTCGAGTAAACATACACATTTTCAAATCTCAAACCATTAGGATGATCAATTAACGATATCATAACATTTGTTTTTCCACACCCACTAGGACCAATAATTAGCCCTCTTTTCGAATCTCCTCTAAACATTGCACCATGTTTTCCAATTTATTTCACCACTCCATCATCATCATTTTTAATGGGTAGTGAAAGTTGTTGTTTATGAATCTTCATGTTGACTGAGGGTATATAAGCACATGTCACTATATATAAGAACTTAGAATGAAACGAACCAGAAAAGTAGGAAGAGGTTTCATTAATACTCTCATCAACAAGCTTCCTGTTGAACTGCATCTACCTGGGTACGAATTTAGTGGTCCTGGTACTCGGTTAGAGGAGAGACTACGACAAGGAGACTTGGGAATTAATCCTTTGGATCAAGCGAGCAAAGAGCACGACATAGCTTATTCTCAAAATAAAGATTTGAGTAAGCGACATCTGGCAGATAAGATTTTAGAAAACAAAGCTTGGGAAAGAGTAAAGGCGAAAGACGCTAAAACAGGTGAAAAAGCGGCTGCTTGGTTTGTTACTACAGCTATGAAAGCTAAGCGTAAAATTGGAATGGGAATGAAAAAAAAAAGAGTGTTGGGAAAAAACGTACCATTCGAACTCCAGAAAAGGGTGGTTTCTTACCATTTCTGTTACCATTACTAGGAGCATTAGGAGCTATTGAGGGCGGTGCAGCTGGAATTGCAAAAGCAGTGAATGATGCTAAAGCCAATCGTGAACAACTAACTGAACAACAAAGACATAACGCAGCAATGGAGCAAGCGGTAAAAGTAGGTCAAGGTTTCTATCTACGACCCTATAAAGGATATGGTTTGAAAAAAAAAAGTTTGGAATCCAAAAAAATTTCGCTGAGGTTACCACGTCATGCGATGACAAATATTGAGCTAGAAGAGTATGCAAAATATATCCCTAATTTTCGTGGTGTTTTCATTCGGGATACGTTACCTAGTAAAATAAAAAAATATGAGTCAGGTATAGTCAATCTTGATGGTACAAGTGGAAGTGGAACTCACTGGACTGCTTACACTAAACATGACAAGCATGTGATTTATTTTGATGGTTACGGTAATTTACCCCCTCCATTAGAATTAGTTAGATATTTCAAGAGTGATGGGTTGGTTGATATAAACTATAATTATGATGTGCTACAATCATTTAATTCACATCAGTGCGGTCAATATTGTCTACGGTTTTTATTTAGTCACTCAGTTGGATCATTATGTCATACACATTTACTTTGAGTGGAGAATCATCAGTTTTGACTGATGATTTTAATCCCCCTATTTATTTAAACGAAAATGCTGACTATGAAATAGGTTTAGCAAATTTTGATAGTTTTAATAGTATTAGTAACGTACATGAGCAAAATAATGTGTTGGTGTGGGGTGATCATGATGAATATAAATTTGAAATTCCTGTTGGAGCATACGAAATTAATGATATAATACAAATTATTGAACGGGAACTGATTCAGACTGGAGTTAGTATTCGTATTAGATATTATTGATAATACCATTGAAGATTATCAGTTCCATACCTACCAACCTTTATTTAAATTATAATGATGAAATCAGAATTCCTATTCAAGATTTGGATGCATACACACTACCATGTAATAGTTATCTTTATTTAGAAGGTAAAATCTTGACTGATCAAGACAAAGTACCCACAAAATTTCAACTTATCAACAACGGTATTGCTTATTTGTTTCGAGAACTACGATATGAATTGAATGGTGTTGTAATAGATTCTGTTAGAAATGTAGGTTTGGTTTCCAGAATAAAAAATTATTTGTCGCTCACTGACAATGAGAGTAAATTACTGCAAAACGGAGGATGGTTTCCCAAAGATGGTAAGATTCTTGTTGATGGCAATGGAAACTTTAATGTTTGCATACCGTTGAAAGTATGGTGTGGATTATTCGAGGATTTTCGCAAAATTGTACTTAATATGAGACAGGAGTTGGTGTTAATTCGCAATAAAGATGATATAGATGCGGTTATCGCGAACGATAATAGCGAAAAGCCGAAAATTCAAATTAATAAATTATCTTAATGCTCCTCATATAACACCTAACTTACGAGAACAACTTCGTTTAAATAAAATTATTCAAAGCAATGTCGATCTCCCTATCAAGTTTCGAAGTTGGGAAATAATCGAATATCCCACTTTAAATGATTCAACACGTCATACTTGGCCTGTCAAAACTTCAACTAAATTAGAAAGTCCTCGACATATCATAGTAGCACTGCAGGCTGGTCGTAAGGGAGAATTATTGAAAGATATGAGTCAATTTGATCATTGTACACGAATATGCGCGTCTTTCTTAATTCAGAACGTTATCCTTATCATGATTTAAATTTGGACTTTGATACTAACCGTTTCGCAACGTTGTATGAAATGTTTGCTAATTTTCAAGAATCCTATTATCACATTCAAACAAATCAACCAATATTCACACCTGAGGAATTCAAACAAAAAGCTCCCATTGTTCATATCGATTTTTCTCGGCAAAAGGAAATCATTCAAAGTGGATCTGTTGTTCTTCGTATTGAATTTGAAACGAAAAAGTCAGTAGGTAATAATGTAACGGCGTATTGCTTAATTTTACATGAAAAAGAGTTTATGTATAATCCTCCAACAAAAATTGTAAGACAAATATTGTGCGCATGCTTTATATTTTGTATATATATATATATATATTTCACATTCGGTTCAAGTTTACAGTTTATAATGGTCAACGAATATCGAAATAATTATCTCATAAAATTAAAACAACTTCAATCTGATATAAACTATTATGAGAAACATCAGCAAGTTATAAAAGAACTAATCAAGTTGAGAATATGAAATTGGTTGTGGATATTCAAGGATTCAAAATCGGAAATAACAAACTTATAGTAAAGGAGTTTGCAGCTTTTGATGGTTCAAAATTCTGTCATTACGTTTTCAAACCTCCATTTCCGATGAAGATGTTACCTCCAGATTTACACAAACAGGCTACTTGGTTAATGACAAATCATCATTACATAAATTGGGACGCCGGATTTACACCTGTTCATACTTTTGGTGTCTTGTTTCAAGATTTGCTTACCAACGTTGAAGCGGTTTATGTCAAAGGTAAAGAAAAGGCAAATTATTTAAGAACATTTTCGACAGTTCCCGTTTATGAATTTGTTGAACAACCGAAATTGGAACATATGGATCCATCATGTTTTTACCATATGAATGATAAATGTATATGAGTAGATATAAAATGGGGTACTAACGAAGTCAAGTACGAAAGTAGCTGACCTACTTCCGCAATCTATAACGGGGATTTACGGAAGGTAAGTAACTGACCTACTTTCGCAATCTATATAATGGGGAACCAAAGAAGTAAGGTACGAATGACCGCAATTGACCTCTCTAATATGCAGTGACGGAAAATAATTATTATACAGGGTAATGATATATAATAGGAGTGGGATATATACAGAGGGTTGCGAAAGTATGTATGTGTCCATTGGAAACATCAGTATACGAATGGTACGTTAAAATTCAATATGCTCCGACATATAATAAGAGTGGGGTATATACAGGGTGCACCGAAAGTAACTACATTTAATAGGAGGGGGTATACAGAGCAGTAGTCAATTACACTATATTTAGTGAAGAGTAGTGAGTGAATTATTATTAATTTGAGTAGAAATGGAAGCTAGTAGGTGTGTTACACCAAAGCTTATTTTTAATCCAGACTGTTTATACTACAGTGCTCCAAGATTAGCAAGTATCGCTGCAAATGCTGTATATTGGTGTATCAAAGATGTAAATAATAAGAACATTGGAATCGGCTATAGATATTTCAAACATGATACTATCTACGAATTTGTAATTCCATGTGATTTGTATAGCCTGTTAAATGTGAACTGTATCCACGAATTAAAAGTGCAAATCGTAAAAAATAGTGATGTACAAGAGGATGACTCTGGTGAATTGGTAGGAGAGGGGTTGATTGATACAACAATATTTAATCCATGCTATTATCCAACACTGCCCGACTAGAAACAAGGGTGCCACCATAATAATAGGAATGAAATACACAAAAATGTGAAACGTCAAAAAATCATATATAAAAGATTGGATATATTTATTTAGTATTAGTCGATATGCAGGCCCCAACGTTTATAATATTGCAAGCTATTATTGGTAACTACCTTTTTATACAGCATCCATATAATATTAGAAAAGTGTTTGTATGTTTTGATAGTAATGGTACAAAAAATGATAGTTGGCCTGAAAAATGGATACGAATAGAATCGTATACACCAAATAATGCAGTAACCCTAAAAGCTGAAATACCTACCAATAGTACTACATATAAAGTGCGTCTTTTCAAAGGTAATGGAAACTACCAAGAATCTGAATGGTTGCAGTTGTATGCAGTTCACCAGGTCGCAAGCACACACATAAATACGCATACTTATATATTATATTATATAGCTACATGTTCTACTATTGTGACTGGTACAATATTTTATAAAATTGTCCTTCGTTTGTTGAAATAAAAGAAAGAAGTATATAAATAACATTTATTTTTTGTTAAACATCTAAAAAATCAAAATCTGTAGAATCTAAGTACTCTTCTATATTCACATCACTGAAAAAATTCTCCACTGCTTCTTCTTCTTCTAATGCTTGGAGAAGATCATCTAATGTGCCTGAATTGGAGGATGGATTTAGGAGAAAATGCCCCCATGCTAGAGTATTTGTGTCATGTGGTATTACATACCTCTTATCATCCTTTGAAGAAAGAGCCACCTTGTTTTTTAATTCTTTGTGGATAATATGCATATTGGAAAGAAAAACATACATTTTTCTATATACAATACCACCAGTTTCAACGATTTGTTTATAGTCATTAAGATGTAGTTGAGTTTCAATTATATGTTTAGAAATACCTTTAGCCTTCTTTAAAATATCAGACTTGTTGAATCGTTCCGATAATTTAACACAATATGCTTTAGCACCAGTTCCATAGAAAGACTCAACAACTACACCAGCAAACTCGTCTTTCATTTTACCGACAATAGATATTGTTTTAGGAATGTCATGGATATTATTTGTCTGATAATTGGATGTATCGAAATATTCAATATTTTCCTTCATGTCTTTGTAGAAATCTTCAGTAAATACTTCCAACACTAATGAATCAGTATCCGTATAACACAACTTAACAGAATCACCATACTGTTGTTTAACATAATCATAATAAAACTCATATATTATAGTCTTTGAAATATCCAAAACTGAAAATCCTACATATAACGGTTTATCATACACTACTTTAATTTTATTCAGTTGAACCGCCACCAAATTATCGTTAAACACAGAACAAGATTTGAATTCTGGTTTCGCAATTAAAGTTTTCGCTCCCAGGGATCCTCTGGTGTTTTCCCAATGACTTGATATAATTATACGTTTTCTTTTTTCAACATTTTCCATCGTTTTTCCAAAGATTGCATTGATTAAAAGTTTAAACAAATCTTTTTCAAAGGCATTTGTAGCTTTGTTGCGTAGACTGGTGTTAAGTTCAGTGTATGTCTTCAGCCACGCAGACTGTGAAAACTCGATAACTCTGTGAATCTTTTTCAATTTTAAACCATTTTTCAAACACTGTTTAAGGTTACGATAGTGTATTATGTATTTGGTTTTATCGTTCGAGTTCGGTATCAGCTTTGAATATTTGGATTTTGGAGGGATGATACTTTCCGGGCAGAAAGGAAGATCGTTATGTGCATCATGCAGGTTGGTAGGATACTCCAAGTCCACTTCCAAAACATATCCTTTAGGCGAATCATCTTCAATAGTATCGACATCGAACAATTCAATTTCAGATTCAGTTAACCACCTAAAGTCACCAAATGGTAGATATTCCTTCATTGCAGCCCCATAAAGGTTTGTAGCATCTAAAAACATTATGTAGCTCTCTGGTTTGTTCACATCAAAGGTTTCCAAGTATCTATTGTTTGCTACAGCTTTCCTCTTGCTGCATTGAGCTACTCCGCCTCGAATTCCTTTTTTGAAGAAGTGAAGCATATCCACATCGGTTAAAAGTTGTAGTTCAATCTGAGTACATCTCAACATGGCATCCCAACTCAGGGAAGGAGCGGTAAGGTAGTGAGCTGGATCCAACTTATATTCCTTGAGACAAACTTTGCGAAAATTCTCAAAGACGTCGGCAAGAAGCAACACATCAGTTTTTAAATATAACTTTGCATAATCACTAATAGTTGTGCAGTTGAAAGTATTCCATACTAGTTGAGCTCGTGCATATTCCTCATCAGAGATATCAACACCTTTTAAGGTATCAAAAAAATGTTCCTTAGATGGTAATTGTCGCTCGCGTAGTTTATCAAAAGATGTCACATATGAATACGGAAACACGCCTTTTTGTCTCATTAAATTAAAATGTTTTGGGAAAAACTTTCGTACCTCATTACACTGTTCAGGATTCAACGTAGAAGCCAGTTTTTCTGATGAATTAGCTAGAAAACTAAAGGAATCAACAAATTTTAATGTCATATACACATCTCGTATCTTGGGATCACTAAACTTTTCCACCAAAATAGATTTTGAGAAGCATATATACTTCTCCTTTGTTTGGGGTAAGGCACTGATGTTTTCACCTTTGGTGGTCAGTTCTTTGATAAATAAATGACAATCATAATTTTTTAAATTATGTAGAAAGACTGGAATATATTTCGGAAGTTTATAATTTAAATTGCAAGAGTTATGGGCTGCATTATTAAATTTTCCGGTAACATGGCAATGATCCATAACCTTTTTATCAAAAACATCAAATGGTTTTAAGCAAATATGACAAACGGTAGCAGTATCATATCTATCTTGTTCCTCGGGTGTTAATGATCGCATCGGTATAACATGTTTAAGATGGTTATTGTACAAATCTTGAACTATTGAATCCAATTTTTGTATGAAGACTTGGGCTGCATCGGCAACTTCACAAATTACAAATTTGGATAAACTATCGTCATATGTACACTTTACATAAAAAGCAAACGAGTTAGGCTCATGTTCACACACTTCAACTGTGAAGGATTTACCAGCATGGGGTTCAGTGTGATCTATCGGTTTTAATAAACTTTCAAAGTCCGCGTATATAACGAATGGAACTTGCAGCTGTTTTTCAAAGTTGATGAATTTTAATGTATTATCTGGTAACCACTCCCCACACTTGTTTATTTTAATTTCAGAAGTTGGTAGCTTAGTGTATATGTGAGTACAATCATTTTCTTGGTGGTGTTGTAATTTGGATTCTTTTGAAAAACTTTGTAGACATCCATCACAAAAGAAAGTTCTCTCTTTGTGTGTTGTTTTTTGACTTCTCAATAATTTAGATAAATCCTCGATGAGAGTATAATGAGTGTTTCCATCTCTATCAGTTATCAATAAGAGATTAATATGGGTTGGTTTCCGCTCTGACGTAAAATGAAGGGGGCCAACAACTTCATATCTTTTTTTTCCATCTTTAAATTCTAATTCCAACCCATAAACATTTACAGATATATTATTCAATTTCTCGAATTTTATAATGTCTTTCAGGGTTACCGGAAACTCTACTCCTGTGAAATCTAGCAAGGTATCAAAATGGGGGTAAGATTCTGGCTTCGTGGGATCTCCTTCGGGTTGAAATATTGCTGCATTCACACACCAAGCAAAACATGCATTATCGTTATTCCGGATATTCAAAACAGTCTGTTTTCTAATTATCGCCCTTGGCAACTTGACATAAGAAGAAGCGGAAATTGCATTAAACCGGTTTATGTTCACATCTAAAAACATTATTTCTTGAAGTGCCCACCCACTATCTTTTTCTTGAAACTCTGAAGCCTGGTTCATAATTTCATCTTTAAATTCTTCATATACATGTTTCAAATCGGTTGATGTAGTCACAACTTTGTTGGCTGTATTCATAGACTTTATATCTGAAATCTCCTTCTCTGGTATTATGTATATACTGAATATTTCAAAATTTATTTTTAATGAATAATGTTGCTGAAGGTATTCTTGAATTTTATTTAATACTTTTGGTTGAACCTCATTGAGAAAATCCATATAATTTGTCTTTTTATCTGGAATGGAGAACCGATAGGAAGCTATTCTGGTTTTGAATGCGTGATGTGACTTGGTAACACCGGGTTCCAACACTTCCATACCCATAGGTCTAAGTCTTTTCTTAGGAATAAAAGATGGACCATCGCAACTCTTACGTTGATGATTTTTAAGATTATTAAACCTCGAAAACTGTTTTCCACAACTGTCACAAGTAGTTGAACGTTGACCGCAACATAACTGATGTCGACGAAGATGGTAAGCTGCTTACCGCACTTGATACAATGCATGATGAAACTAAACAGAATCAATTCTGTAATTACATTTATATACAAGAAAACGCATGCGCAATAGGTCTGAAGGTGAATTGAAAGTCATTATATCATTTTATTCTTTCATTATAAAGTTTTCATATAAAAAAAATACATTCGATAGCGCACAAATACAATTAATATTACTATGGTAAAAACATTTCGGTTCAGATGAAATAACTGGAGGGTGTTCTTCAAATTCGTAAACTGGAGCCATTGAATATTTTTTGATATAGTCAGCCTTCTCTTTTCCTTCAACGTAAATCACGTCAGCATCATTTGTTAAATTAGCAACTATATTACCAAACAAATGTATTGGTGTGAAACCAACATTCCAGTCAATATAGTGATGCTTTTTCATGAGCCAAACAGCCTGTCTATGCAAATCGGGGGACAGCATTCGTAAAGGAAATGGTGGTTTAAACACATAATGACAAACCTGATTTCCGTTGTATGCCGCAAATTCCTTCACTATAAATTTATTGTTTTCAATCCTAAAACCCTGAACATCCATCACTAATCTCATATTTGTAAATTTTTAAAGTGTTCAACTAGTTGCTTTTTTTTATACCACTCAATATCAGCTTTGAGTTTAGCCAAGTTGTTCCCGCGTAACTCAAAATTAAATTGAAATGAAAAGTGGACTGTACTTAAATGAAAAAAAAAAGGAAACTTACCGATCTGCTGTTGTCGAAACCTTCTAATCTGCTCTCACTACACTCCAGAAAAAAGGGGTTTAGAGAGCAAGGATGGAAAAAAGGAATATCAGGGGGAGTAACAACCACGAGCAGTTAATTTGACATTAACCGAATAAAACACTTTTGAATCTTAAATTTGTTTGGTGTAAACTTTCGGGCGACCGTATATTGAAATATATCGTTTCGAACTGGATTTTGTTCGGTACTACTGTACTACCTTGATTATTGTTAGCAGAAATAATTCTTGGCCCATTACCGTGTTGTCAAACTTATTTCCTTTAATTTCTTCAATTATGAAAATAGCGTAAACATACCGCCGACCCTGAAAAATAGTTTTTCAGCCAAATCGAGAAAAGAAAAAAAAAATGCGTATAATATATATTGAGTAACATACCCAATATAACCCGAAGTAAACATTTACCCATATACCTAAAAACCAATAATACGTGTTGTTCCTATTTCCTATACATCAAAAAAAAATTGACTGTAAGACCACAATAATAATAATAACCCCAGAAAAGCAAAAACAAAAAATGAAAATAAATATTAGAATTCAACCGTTTATTGCGTCGGCAAAGGACAAATCCTTATGACCGGTCGCGAATATACACCCTTATTTGTCTTAACAGTAACGTGTCTTACCACTCCGTCATTACCAGGGTGAACCTCCGTAATTATTCCTAGAGGCCAATGTAGGGGAGGAGCGTTATCCGTTTTTAAAAGAACTAACGCCCCGGGTAAAATGTTAGCTTGAGATTTATTCCATTTTTGTCGAATTTGTAACGTGGTAAGATATTCTAATCTCCACCGTTTCCAAAAATCTTGAACCATACGGTCAATTAACTGGAATCTATCCAATCTCCCTAACGGAATATTATCCAAATTTTCTGCAGGAAGACCATTTAAGGGGGTTAAGGTCAAAAAATGGGCCGGGGTCAACGCCTCCGGTGCAGTAGGATCAGATGACAAACGACACAAAGGACGTGAGTTCAATAAAGCCTCTATTTGCGTTAATAAGGTATTAAACTCCTCATAGGTAAGCAACTGATCACCGTCCACCCTGTAAATATGATTTTTAACCGACTTAACGTTACTTTCCCAAATACCACCTTCTTGAGGATTTAAAGGACAAATATGTTTCCACTGAACTCCCCGAATACCTAATTCAGTTTCAAATGCATTCATGTATTCCGCGGAATTAACAAGTTCATTAATTTCGCAGAGCACTCGCTTGGCTCCAACGAATGTCGTACCGTTATCCGAAAACATAGTCTGGACCGGGCCTCTACGCGAAAGAAAACGTTTAAACGCTTGCATAAAGTGTTGAGTGGACAAAGAACTAACCAGCTCTAAATGTATTGCTTTAACACTCATACAACAAAACAGACTAACATAAGCTTTATGAATAGTTGCATTTTTTCTTTTACCCAGGGTAATTTTAATTGGACCGAAAAAATCCACCCCGGTGTTCAAAAATGCCCTAGCTTCTTGTACCCGAACCGTGGGTAAATTTCCCATTATTGGTTCCAAATTTTTTGGCCTTAAACGAAAACACCGATTACATTTATAAATTCTACTCCGAATTAAATTTATTCCTCCTATTATCCAATATTTATTTCGTAAAAGGGCTTCGGTTAATTGAGCACCTGTGAGTAAGTTAATTTTGTGATAAAAATCAGCCAGATTCTTGGTTAAAGAACAGTTTGCAGGTAACACTAGGGGATGTTTGTGATCAAAACTTAAATCCGAAATGCAAATGCGCCCGCCGACCCTAAGCAACCCATCCTGCATGAAGGGATGAAGACGTTTTAACTTTGTTGAACTTGCTTAATTGCTGTTTAAAAGAACAAATTCCGAACTAAAATTTTCCAACTGGATTAATTTTATCAAAGAAAGTTCTGCCCTTTGAAGGTCACTAGCTAAAATTATTGTTCCCTTTGGAAGAATTCTTAAAAATCTCAAAACGTAAACTGTAACTCGTAAAATTTTCAACCAAGAAGATATTTTATCTATCATGTCCACTAAGGGATGCGATTCCCGCTTTTTTTCATTGGACATTAAAACATTTAAATTTTCCACCGGAATAGCCGAATTATTTTGAGCGAAACAGGGCCATTCATTCTCCGAAAGTTTTATCCAAAATGGTCCTGTTAACCACATCGAATGATTAAGCAACTGATTAGGCTTCAATCCTCTGGATAGACAATCCGCCGGATTTTGACCTCCCTCAATGTGGTACCAAAAAACGTTTGGCAGGTTCTCCTTAATCTGCGCAATCCTATTGGCAACAAAAATATCTTTCAAATATGGAGTCATTAGCCACGTAAGGACAGTTGACGAATCCGAAAAAGCCAAAATTTTTGAAATTAAAATCCTATCTCTAAAAGTTTCAATGACATGCTTTAACAGCTTTGACAATAAATGCGGTGCAAGAAGTTCTAGACGTGGAACTGTTAAATTTTTGGCTGACGAAACTTTCGATTTCGAACAAATAAGTTGGACTTTAATTTCATTACTTTCGCGAGACACAGTCCGTGCGTAAATTACTGCCCCATATCCTTCTAAACTCGCGTCTGCAAATGCCAAAATAATTATGGGTTGTTGACTGACAACACCTATATGACGAGGCACTTTAAAATTTTCCAATAATCTCCATTCCGACCGTAATTCCTCCCAACATTGAACAATGTTGGTTGGGGGAGATTCGTCCCAATCTAGCTTTAAAAGCCATAATTTTTTAACCGCAATTTTTAAAAATAAAATAAAAGGAGCTATTAAACCAATAGGGTCATAACATTGTGCTATAGCCGATAGCATCGTGCGTTTAGTGCATTTCTCGTCAGGAATTTTTACTCGAAAACTAAGGGTATCGCTTTGTGGATCCCACTGTATGCCTAGAATTTTATTATCCGTTTTGAATAAAACCGTATCCGAAAGCCGCTTTTCTATAGGTACATTTTGCATTAAAATACTTGAATTAGATGACCATTTTACTAAATCAAAACCGCCGGCTTGAAATAAATTCTTTGACTCAAACAATAATTGGATAGCTTCCGATTCTGAATTTACACTACAACAGTAATCATCCATATATAGGTCACGTGATACAAACTTTGCTGCGAGTGGAAAATTTTCCTTTTCATCCTTAACTAATTGCTGAACCGTTCTCAGAGCTAAGTAAGGAGAAGCCTTTATGCCGAACGCCACTACACGTATTTCGTATACCTTAATTTCATCATCCGAATGAAATCGCCATAATAATCGCTGAAAACGCCAATGTTCTGGTAGTACCTTAATCTGCCTATACATTTGCCGTAAGTCTGAAGTCATAGCAATTTTAAAAAGCCGAAAATTAAGCAATAAAGTTACAATATCGGTTTGTAATTTTGGACCGCTATATAAAATGTCATTCAATGAAACGTCATTGTCCGACAGGGCGCTTGCATCTAAAACCACCCTTACAGGCGTGCTTGTGCTACTTAATTTAATTATAGGGTGATGCGCGATGTAATAGGAAGAACCGTCTTGTCCGCCAGATTGTACTAACCCCATATGACCTTGATTTATAAAATCTTGCATAACTTTATTGTATTCGAACCTTAAATTCGGATCTTTTGCCAGTCTTTTTTCTAAGGATAGCAATCTAACCTGCGCACTACCCCGCGAGTCTCCTAAAGCGTCCGGAGAAAGTTTAAAAGGTAAAGCTACCGCATACCGACCGCTTTTATCCCTTTGATATGTATTACAAAAAATCTTTTTGCACTCTTTTTGTTCAGGTATTACAAGCTCCCTTGTTGGTACTTGTTCAACTTCCCATAACCTTGTAAGAAGTTGTTCGATGGATTGCTCTTCCTGAAGAGTAAAAAATAACGATGGGCTTAACGTGCCTTCTAAAAGAGGAATTCTTCCCATAACAACATAACCGAAAGTTGTTTGAATGGCAACCGGACCGCCCGTGATTCCCTCGATTTTCTTTTCTTTTAAAATATTTGCAAATAATTCAACCCCGAATATACCGTCAATCTCACCGGGTTCATTGAAATTATTATCCGCTAATAAAACATTTTTTAAATCTGGTAATGCGCTTAAGTCTACCGGTGACTTTGGCAATCGATCGGTAATTTTGTCAATCAAAAGCGTTTCAACTGTATACATATAATTTGAATCGTAACGCGAGGACAAACAAAGTGACGTTTTACCCCGAATGGGCTGATTATGACCTCCCAGACCTTGAACCGAAGAATAATATTTATTAATTTTTAAACCCAGCCTTTTGCAACATTTAACCGTTAGCAAATTTACCTCACTTCCTGAATCTAAAAACCGGGCCGTATTATTACTAAAACTACTACCAAAACTACCACCGTAGATAACAATGAAGTATAATTGAAATTATTAATTTTATTATTTAAGGTGCTACATAAAACATTATTTAATTCTCGTGGGTTATTCAATGTTTGATTATCCCGCTGACTTGAGCTTGGACCTGCGCCTGCATCTAAATTCCCATTTTGACGCGACGATTCCAATTTATTTTCCGTGTTTAGTTCCGCCCTTCCCGTATGAAGTAAAATGTGGTGTTTTCTTGAACATATAGAACAGCTCCTATCCGATAAACATGACCTAACCCCGTGGTTAGTAGATAAACAATTAAAACACCAATTTTCATCCCGAACCGTTTCATATCTCCTAGAAGGTGAAAGAGTTTTAAATTTCTCACACCGACCTACATAATGCCCCGGTTTTTGGCAAAACGCGCATACATTTTTTACGCTTTTATTTTGGTTAATTACAAATGATTTTGCCGCCTTATTATTTGAAAAGGAACCGCTACCACCGGCGCCGCTGCTAGAAGGTTTATTAAGATGTAATATTTTTGCCTGTTTTTTCACGAAGTTTATTAAATCATTATACGTAGGAATATCCGTATTGCCCTGACTAACCTCAAAGGCTCTCACCGTATCATGATCCAACTTTGTTAACCCGTGATATAATAAAATAAAATCCGCTAAATCTGGCAAACTTAATTTTTTCAAAGCCGATACCGCTACATCAAAACGTTCCAAAAATATATTTAAATTTTTTCCTGACTCCGAATGCAAAGATTTAAATTCCAAAATTTGCTGTAAATAACTATTTGCTAAGTACCGTTTATTTTCATATTTATCTACAAGAGCCCTATAAATAATCTCATAATTATCAGCCGTAAGAGATATTCCGGCACAAACTGCTAAAGCCGAACCGCGTAAATGCCCTACTAAAAAATGTATTTTATTAAGATCTGTTAAAGCCCTATTATCATGTATAATACTTTTATATAAGGAATGAAAAGTTTCCCATTGGCGTATTTCTCCCGAAAAATCCGGTAATTCTACTTTAGGAAGCTGGGGACGGTGATCTGCCACCGTAATTATTTGTGATGCAGTAGGTGGAGCTGCCGACCCAGCCGCATCTTGCTTCGGTTGCTCTAAACCTTTGGCCGCTAAATGAATATAACTACAAATTTCATTTACCATAGGAATAGCCTTATAATCGGGATCATAATCCGCTTTTAATTCAAAACAGAGTGAATTCATCGAATCTAAAATATTTATAAAATCATTCTTTACCGTGTCTACGCTAAGGTACATAGCATTAAATTTTTTCTTATTTGGTTCAATTTCTAAATTTTTTGAAAGATCATAGAGCGTCTGTAAAATTCCAAAAAGTGTCTCTTTTTTTGCTATAAGCATTTTCAATTGCCTGTCTGTAGTAGTCATTTTAATTTACTTTAATTTCAATAAGTATTTAAGCCGACAGAAATCCACCTATTAGAAAAAGGTAAAACCCTTAATCCCATCAAAAAAAATGATTATTTCTTAAAAAATTATTTGAGTACCCACTTTAACAAATTCTTCTACCATTAGCTGAAAACCAATTTTTCAATAAAACCCGTGCAATAATTTTTATGAAGCTGTATTTAAACAACCTGTAGTTAATACGCCCAGAAGTATAGCCGATATAATGTTTTCTTTTTATTATTAAAGAACCAAATAACAATGGAAACCGATTTTACACCGAATACAATCCCTTTTGACCAGGTTATGAAAAACCAAAACTTTTGAAGAAATACAATAACAACCGACAACACCGCAAATGCCCGAATTCCGATAGTCAGTTTTTTCAGCGAGCGAAAAAACTGAAAGCCTGAAATGCTATTGACTGCTACACCAAACAAACGTCAATAAAAGGATTTAAGTATATATAAAAAAAACATTTTTTTTTTCTGATCAATCCGGATCGTTAAGGATCAAATGTTCCCGCGTAACTCAAAATTAAATTGAAATGAAAAGTGGACTATACTTAAATGAAAAAAAAAGGAAACTTACCGATCTGCTGTTGTCGAAACCTTCTAATCTGCTCTCACTACACTCCAGAAAAAAGGGGTTTAGAGAGCAAGGATGGAAAAAAGGAATATCAGGGGGAGTAACAACCACGAGCAGTTAATTTGACATTAACCGAATAAAACACTTTTGAATCTTAAATTTGTTTGGTGTAACCTTTCGGGCGACCGTATATTGAAATATATCGTTTCGAACTGGATTTTGTTCGGTACTACTGTACTACCTTGATTATTGTTAGCAGAAATAATTCTTGGCCCATTACCGTGTTGTCAAACTTATTTCCTCTAATTTCTTCAATTATGAAAATAGCGTAAACACAAGTTAATAATATACTGCTCGAGTCGTTGACGAAATCCCATAGTGTACTGAAAGAAACTTCATGCTGCTGCAGACTTTTAACACATAAACGCATGCGCATTACACTTGTCTAACAATTTTTGTCATGGGATTGTAATAAAATTCTTTTTCATGTATAATCAAACAATATGCTGATACATCATTACCCACATTTTTACTGGTTTCAAATTATATTCGAAGAACAATAGAACCACTCTGTAAAACCTCTTTTTGACGAGAACAGTCGATGTGGGCGATGGGTGCTTTGGTTTTAAATTCTTCTGGATTGAATATAGGTTGATTAGTTTGGAGGTGGTAATAACTTTCTTGAAAATTGGCAAACATCTCATACAAAGTGGCAAAACGATTACTATCAAAATCTAGATGTAAATCATGATAAGGATAACGCTCAGAATTCAAAAACACACGTAAATTAGTCAAGTTACAGTGATCAAATTTACTCATATCTTTCAAAAGTTTGCCCTTTCTACCCTTTTGGAATGCTACCACAATATGTAGGGCCGTTTCAATTTTAGTCGTCGTTTTAACAGGCCAAGAATGCCTTGAGGTATCTGTAAGAGCAGGATATTCAATCAGTTCCCAGCTCCTAAATTTAATTGGTAGATCAATATTAGTAGATAGAAAAGGGGGAACCTTTTAAGGCGATTTTGAGCAGCCTGACAGCAGTTGACCTATAGGAAATGACTGTGCATGGGGAAGCAGTTAAGGGGATTTTGAGCAGGGTTAATGGCCGCAGTTGACCTCTAGGAAATGACTCAGGGTTTCGTAGAAATCAGTGATGCATGTGGAACACGGAAAATAAAAATTATACAGGGTGCACCGAAAGTAACTACATTTAACAGGAGGGGGTATACAGAGCAGTAGTCAATTACACTATATGTAGTGAAGAGTAGTGAGTGAATTATTATTAATTTGAGTAGAAATGGAAGCTAGTAGGTGTGTTACACCAGAGCTTATTTTTAATTCAGACTGTTTATACTACAGTGCTCCAAGATTAGCAAGTATCGCTGCAAATGCTGTATATTGGTGTATCAAAGATGTAAATAATAAGAACATTGGAATCGGCTATAGATATTTCAAACATGATACTATCTACGAATTTGTAATTCCATGTGATTTGTATAGCCTGTTAAATGTGAACTGTATCCATGAATTAAAAGTGCAAATCGTAAAAAATAGTGATGTACAAGAGGATCTGGTGAATTGGTAGGAGAGGGGTCGATTGATACACCAATATTTAATCCATGCTATTACCCATCACTGCCCGACTAAAAAAGGGTTCCACCAATAATAATAGAAATGAAATACACAAAAATGTGAAACGTCAAAAAATCATATATAAAAGATTGGATATATTAACATTTATTTAGTATTAGTCGATATGCAGGCCCCAACGTTTATAATATTGCAAGCTATTATTGGTAACTACCTTTTAATACAGCATCCATATAATATTAGAGAAGTGTTTGTATGTTTTGATAGTAATGGTACAAAAAATGATAGTTGGCCTGAAAAATGGACACGAATGGAATCGTATACACCAAATAATGCAGTAACCCTAAAAGCTGAAATACCTACCAATAGTACAACATATAAAGTGCGTCTTTTCAAAGGTAATGGAAACTACCAAGAATCCGAATGGTTGCAGTTGTATGCAGTTCACCAGGTCGCAAGCACACACATAAATACGCATACTTATATATTATATTATATAGCTACATGTTCTACTATTGTGACTGGTACAATATTTTATAAAATTGTCCTTCGTTTGTTGAAATAAAAGAAATAAGTATATAAATAACATTTATTTTTTGTTAAACATCTAAAAAATCAAAATCTGTAGAATCTAAGTATTCTTCTATATTCACATCACTGAAAAAATTCTCCACTGCTTCTTCTTCTTCTAATGCTTGGAGAAGATCATCTAATGTGCCTGAATTGGAGGATGGATTTAGGAGAAAATGCCCCCATGCTAGAGTATTTGTGTCATGTGGTATTACATACCTCTTATCATCCTTTGAAGAAAGAGCCACCTTGTTTTTTAATTCTGTGTGGATAATATGCATATTGGAAAGAAAAACATACATTTTTCTATATACAATACCACCAGTTTCAACGATTTGTTTATAGTCATTAAGATGTAGTTGAGTTTCAATTATATGTTTAGAAATACCTTTAGCCTTCTTTAAAATATCAGACTTGTTGAATCGTTCCGATAATTTAACACAATATGCTTTAGCACCAGTTCCATAGAAAGACTCAACAACTACACCAGCAAACTCGTCTTTCATTTTACCGACAATAGATATTGTTTTAGGAATGTCATGGATATTATTTGTCTGATAATTGGATGTATCGAAATATTCAATATTTTCCTTCATGTCTTTGTAGAAATCTTCAGTAAATACTTCCAACACTAATGAATCAGTATCCGTATAACACAACTTAACAGAATCACCATACTGTTGTTTAACATAATCATAATAAAACTCATATATTATAGTCTTTGAAATATCCAAAACTGAAAATCCTACATATAACGGTTTATCATACACTACTTTAATTTTATTCAGTTGAACCGCCACCAAATTATCGTTAAACACAGAACAAGATTTGAATTCTGGTTTCGCAATTAAAGTTTTCGCTCCCAGGGATCCTCTGGTGTTTTCCCAATGACTTGATATAATTATACGTTTTCTTTTTTCAACATTTTCCATCGTTTTTCCAAAGATTGCATTGATTAAAAGTTTAAACAAATCTTTTTCAAAGGCATTTGTAGCTTTGTTGCGTAGACTGGTGTTAAGTTCAGTGTATGTCTTCAGCCACGCAGACTGTGAAAACTCGATAACTCTGTGAATCTTTTTCAATTTTAAACCATTTTTCAAACACTGTTTAAGGTTACGATAGTGTATTATGTATTTGGTTTTATCGTTCAAGTTCGGTATCAGCTTTGAATATTTGGATTTTGGAGGGATGATACTTTCCGGGCAGAAAGGAAGATCGTTATGTGCATCATGCAGGTTGGTAGGATACTCCAAGTCCACTTCCAAAACATATCCTTTAGGCGAATCATCTTCAATAGTATCGACATCGAATAATTCAATTTCAGATTCAGTTAACCACCTAAAGTCACCAAATGGTAGATATTCCTTCATTGCAGCCCCGTAAAGGTTTGTAGCATCTAAAAACATTATGTAGCTCTCTGGTTTGTTAACATCAAAGGTGTCCAAGTATCTATTGTTTGCTACAGCTTTCCTCTTGCTGCATTGAGCTACTCCGCCTCGAATTCCTTTTTTGAAGAAGTGAAGCATATCCACATCGGTTAAGAGTTGTAGTTCAATCTGAGTACATCTCAACATGGCATCCCAACTCAGGGAAGGAGCGGTAAGGTAGTGAGCTGGATCCAACTTATATTCCTTAAGACAAACTTTGCGAAAATTCTCAAAGACGTCGGCAAGAAGCAACACATCAGTTTTTAAATATAACTTTGCATAATCACTAATAGTTGTGCAGTTGAAAGTATTCCATACTAGTTGAGCTCGTGCATATTCCTCATCAGAGATATCAACACCTTTTAAGGTATCAAAAAAATGTTCCTTACATGGTAATTGTCGCTCGCGTAGTTTATCAAAAGATGTCACATATGAATACGGAAACACGCCTTTTTGTCTCATTAAATTAAAATGTTTTGGGAAAACTTTCGTACCTCATTACACTGTTCAGGATTCAACGTAGAAGCCAGTTTTTCTAATGAACTAGCTAGAAAACTAAAGGAATCAACAAATTTTAATGTCATATACACATCTCGTATCTTGGGACCACTAAACTTTTCCACCAAAATAGATTTTGAGAAGCATATATACTTCTCCTTTGTTTGGGGTAAGGCACTGATTTTTTCACCTTTGGTGGTCAGTTCTTTGATAAACAAATGACAATCATAATTTTTTAAATTATGTAGAAAGACTGGAATATATTTCGGAAGTTTATAATTTAAATTGCAAGAGTTATGGGCTGCATTATTAAATTTTCCGGTAACATGGCAATGATCCATAACCTTTTTATCAAAAACATCAAATGGTCTTTCACAAATATGACAAACGGTAGCAGTGTCATATCTATCTTGTTCCTCAGGTGTTAATGATCGCAGCGGTATAACATGTTTAAGATGGTTATTGTACAAATCTTGAACTATTGAATCCAATTTTTGTATGAAGACTTGGGCTGCATCGGCACCTTCATAAATTTCAAATTTGGATAAACTATCGTCATATGTACACTTTACATAAAAAGCAAACGAGTAAGGCTCATGTTCACACACTTTAACTGTGAAGGATTCACCAGCATGGGGTTCAGTATAATCTATCGGTTTTAATAAACTTTCAAAGTCCGCGTATATAACGAATGGAACTTGCAGCTGTTTTTCAAAGTTGATGAATTTTAATGTATTTTCTGGTAACCACTCCCCACACTTGTTTATTTTAATTTCAGAAGTTGGTAGCTTAGTGTATATGTGAGTACAATCATTTTCTTGGTGGTATTGTAATTTGGATTCTGTTGAAAAACTTTGTAGACATCCATCACAAAAGAAAGTTCTCTCTTTGTGCGTTGTCTTTTGACTTCTCAATAATTTAGATAAATCCCCGATGAGAGTATAATGAGTGTTTCCATCTCTATCAGTTATCAATAAGAGATTAATATGGGTCGGTTTCCGCTCTGACGTAAAATGAAGGGGGCCAACAACTTCATATTTTTTTTTTCCATCTTTAAATTCTGATTCCAACCCATAAACATTTACAGATATATTATTCAATTTCTCGAATTTTATAATGTCTTTCAGGGTTACCGGAAACTCTACTCCTGTGAAATCTAGCAAGGTATCAAAATGGGGGTAAGATTCTGGCTTCGTGGGATCTCCTTGGGGTTGAAATATTGCTGCATTCACACACCAAGCGAAACATGCATTATCATTATTCCGGATATTTAAAACAGTCTGTTTTCTAATTATCGCCCTTGGCAACTTGACATAAGAAGAAGCGGAAATTGCATTAAACCGGTTTATGTTCACATCTAAAAACATTATTTCTTGAAGTGCCCACCCACTATCTTTTTCTTGAAACTCTGAAGCCTGGTTCATAATTTCATCTTTAAATTCTTCATATACATGTTTCAAATCGGTTGATGTAGTCACAACTTTGTTGGCTGTATTCATAGACTTTATATCTGAAATCTCCTTCTCTGGTATTATGTATATACCGAATATTTCAAAATTTATTTTTAATGAATAATGTTGCTGAAGGTATTCTTGAATTTTATTTAATACTTTTGGTTGAACCTCATTGAGAAAATCCATATAATTTGTCTTTTTATCTGGAATGGAAAACCGATAGGAAGCTATTCTGGTTTTGAATGCGTGATGTAACTTGGTAACACCGGGTTTCAACACTTCCATACCCATAGGTCTAAGTCTTTTTTTAGGAATAAAAGATGGACCATCACAACTCTTACGTTGATGATTTTTGAGGTTATCGAACCTTGAAAACTGTTTTCCACAACTGTCACAAGTAGTTGAACGTTGACCACAACATAACTGATGTCGACGAAGATTGTAAGCTCTAGAAAATCGCTTACCGCACTTGATACAATGCATGATGAAACTAAACAGAATCAATTCTGTAATTACATTTATATACAAGAAAACGCATGCGCAATAGGTCTGAAGGTGAATTGAAAGTCATTATATTATTTTATTCTTTCATTATAAAGTTTTCATATAAAAAAAATACATTCGATAGCGCACAAATACAATTAATATTACTATGGTAAAAACATTTCGGTTCAGATGAAATAACTGGAGGGTGTTCTTCAAATTCGTAAACTGGAGCCAATGAATATTTTTTGATATAGTCAGCCTTCTCTTTTCCTTTAACGTAAACCACGTCAGCATCATTTGTTAAATTAGCAACTATATTACCAAACAAATGTATTGGTGTGAAACCAACATTCCAGTCAATAGAGTGATGCTTTTTCATGAGCCAAACAGCCTGTCTGTGCAAATCGGGGGACAGCATTCGTAAAGGAAATGGTGGTTTAAACACATAATGACAAACCTGATTTCCGTTGTATGCCGCAAATTCCTCCACTATAAATTTATTGTTTTCAATCCTAAAACCCTGAACATCCATCACTAATCTCATATTTGTAGATTTTTAAAGTGTTCAACTAGTTGCTTTTTCTTTTTATACCACTCAATATCAGCTTTGAGTTTAGCCAAGTTAATAATATACTGCTCGAGTCGTTGACGAAATCCCATAGTGTACTGAAAGAAACTTCATGCTGCTGCAGACTTTTAACACATAAACGCATGCGCATTACACTTGTCTAACAATTTTTGTCATGGGATTGTAATAAAATTCTTTTTCGTGTATAATCAAACAATATGCTGATACATCATTACCCACATTTTTACTGGTTTCAAATTATATTCGAAGAACAATAGAACCACTCTGTAAAACCTCTTTTTGACGAGAACAGTCGATGTGGGCGATGGGTGCTTTGGTTTTAAATTCTTCTGGACTGAATATAGGTTGATTAGTTTGGAGGTGGTAATAACTTTCTTGAAAATTGGCAAACATCTCATACAAAGTGGCAAAACGATTACTATCAAAATCTAGATGTAAATCATGATAAGGATAACGCTCAGAATTCAAAAACACACGTAAATTAGTCAAGTTACAGTGATCAAATTTACTCATATCTTTCAAAAGTTTGCCCTTTCTACCCTTTTGGAATGCTACCACAATATGTCGGGGTGTTTCAATTTTAGTCGTCGTTTTGACGGGCCAGGTGTGACGAGTAGTATCTGTAAGAGCAGGATATTCAATCAGTTCCCAGCTCCTAAATTTAATTGGTAGATCAATATTGCTATGAATAATTTTATTTAGTCTCAGCTGTTCTTTAATGCTTGGAGTTATGTGAGGTACATTCCAATAAACTTTCAATAGCTCAATTTTTGGTTTCTCAGACTCATCAGAAGCAACTACAACATCGATGTCGTCTTTGTCTCGAATTATAATCAACTCTTGTCTCATATTAATTATAATTTTCTTGAAATCCTCAAAAAAACCCATGAGTAGTTTTAAAGGAATACATATATTAAAATTACCCTTGGAATCTGTTAGAATTTTTCCATTGTTTGGATACCACCCCCCATTATTCATCAGCTTACTCTCATTTTCGTTTAAAGATAGATAATTTTTTATTGTCGTAGCTATACCAACTTGTCGGACAGCGTCAATAATTACACCATTCAACTCATACCTGATTTCTCTAAATAAAAACGCAATAGCGTTATTAATAAAGTTAAATTTTGTTGGAACAGTATTTTTATCAGTCAGTAATTTCCCTTCTATGTACAGAACTGAATTACTGGGGAGAGTATGAGCTTCTAGATCTTGAATTGGAATTCTTATTTCATCATTATAGTTGAGGTTAGCAGAAGAATACGGTTGGTATGTATGGAATTGATAGTCTTCAATGGTAGTGTCGCTAAAAGGTTCGCCCGTAACATGTAAAACTTCCATTATACCAACACTTTGAAACCCAAAGACTGCAAAAATTTCCGATTTGTAGACGTTAACAATGCTGTGGTTTTCCCTCTACTGATAGTTTTGTGAATAAATGTGCTTTTATATGGGTGTATACGATTAAACTGCCAAACCATTTCAATTAGTTTTTCGAAGATGTAAGCGAACAGTAATAGTTTCTTTTTGAAAATCAATTAAATCACCGCTTTGATCGAGAGCCCTAACAGTAATGTTGTTTATGGTTTTAATGCTTACAGGGTAATAGAGTATGGTTAAAGGTTGCTCCACTATTTTATACCCACTGGGAACTTGGGGGAAAAACTGATGTATAATGTGGACTGGTTCTCCATTCAAAAATGATCCGACTGCAATGTTGCAGTCAATACATATAGTATTAACTTTTAAAATATTTATAATTTTTGTTGAGGTATTTACCTTATTCGGTTCAAGAAAGACTTTTGAGAAACCCAACAGATCCCCTATTGAATTATCAACTGTAAAATTTATAGTTTCAGTGCTTTTCATTGATACAGACCCTGTTCGACTATCTGGCACAATGCGGGTTGTAGTACCCGCTATATTAAACATTTCTTTTTCAATTAATTTTATAATATCATCCAGTTCATAGGAGCCTATAGGGATGATATAGTTGTATTGACTTTTCTGACCCCACACTAATACGTTATTGGTTTGAGTTACGTTTGGAATACTATTGAATGTATCAAAATTAGCTAATCCTATCTCATACTCGGAATTTTCATCTAAGTAAATGGGTGGGTTAAAGTCACCACTTAGAATTGATGACTCCCCACTTAACGTAAAAGTATACGACATCTTGGACAGTTGGTTATGGAATGAGTTGCCTACTCAGTTATACTGACTATATAAAAATCTAAGACAATACTGTCCACATTGGTAACCTAATCTTTGTACTGTTTCGTAATTGAAGTGGATGTCTACTTTTCCATTACTTGTAAAATACTTTACGACTTCTATTGGTGGTGGTAAATTACCATAACTATCAAAATATGTAACATTTTTACTCTTCTTTGTATAAGCTGTCCAGTGCGTTCCAACACCTTGCAGTGTGTCCAAGTTGATAATACCAGACTCGTATTTGTTAATTTTTGTAGGTAAGGAGTTACGCATGTAAATGCCACGAAAATAAGGAATTTGCAATAACGTTATATATTTTTCAAGTTCAAAGTCTGTCATTATGTGCTGAGGTAATTTTATCAGGAGTTTCTTGAATATGGTTTTAAATAAAAACCCCGCCCCTTTTTACATATTTTTTGTTTTTTTTGCCTCATTCCATATCCTTTATATGGTCTTAAATATAACCCTTTACCGCCTTTAGCAGCTTGCTCCATTTCAAGATTATGTCGTTGCTGCTCGGCTAATTGATCTCTATTAGCTTTAGCATCGTTCACGGCTTTTGCGATACCAGCAGCACCGCCACCGGCAGCAGCTAAAGCCCCAATCAGAGGGATTAAAAATGGTAAAAATCCTCCAATTTTTGGTGGTTTAATAACACGCTTCTTAGTTTTACGTTTTCGTCTTAGACCCATTCCAAGTTTGCGTTTTCCTTTCATAACTGTTGTTGTCAGCCAGGCAGCTACTTTTTCACCTAATTTGGCCTCCTTGGATTTGACACGATCCCAAGCTCTGTTCTCTAAAATTTTATCAGCCACGTGGCGTTCACTTTGATCGTTGCTCTGAGAATATGCTATATCGTGTTGTAGCGCTGCTTCGTGCAAAGGATTTATTGGTTTATCCCCTCGAGCTAATCTCTTTGCTAGCTTCGTTCCAGGACCTAAATACCGATACCCCCCAGGGGCGTGTAGTTCAAAGGGGAGCTTATTTATTAATGTATTAACAAGTCCTCTACCTCTAGTCCTACGACGTTCAAGTGGCACCGCTTTATTTTTCATACTAACACCTATATATGAGTGTTTCTCTTTATATACTAACAGTCTTCAACATGAAGCTTGTAAAACAACAAGTTTCCTTACCAGTTAAAAACTATGACATTACAAATAATGAAAATAATCACGGTGTATTATTTGGAGGTAATTCTAAACGAACACTTATAGTAGGTTAAGTTGGGAATTCTGGAACCGTTGGCGATACTTGACACTGAACACTGTTTACACTACCACTACACCAACACTAACACTTAACACTATCTTACGCGCGTTTCGATAACCAAGTTATCTTCTTCAGAGACTGAAGGTAAACTAACCCTAGGGTGCTTCGTCATCCATATATACTAATCTTTTATCGCGCCAATATAGTTAATCCGCGGGAACAAACCATTCTGGCGCGAAAAAAAAAAAAAAAAAAAAAAAAAAAAAAATTTTACAATTGTTTTTTTCCTAATAAACTATACAACGGACTATAAGGTATAGGTCCTTTGTCTTTATTCAAACTATTATTACATTTAACTATTTCTATACTTTCAAATGCATCCAACATTCTATTGTTAGATACATTTTTTAACAATTTTACACTATCTAAACTTATTGAATGATTATAATCTAAAACATGTTCAGCAACACTAGATTTCTCCGTACGCCCATATTTTAAATGAGCTACATGCTCTTTATAACGAACTTTTAGAGACCTCTTAGTCTGCCCAACATATTTCATATCACAATCATTACAACTAATTTCATAAATACCACTCTTTTCCAATTCCATTACATTATCCTTTGGGAACATGTTTTAGATTATAATCATTCAATAAGTTTAGATAGTGTAAAATTGTTAAAAAATGTATCTAACAATAGAATGTTGGATGCATTTGAAAGTATAGAAATAGTTAAATGTAATAATAGTTTGAATAAAGACAAAGGACCTATACCTTATAGTCCGTTGTATAGTTTATTAGGAAAAAAACAATTGTAAAATTTTTTTTTTTTTTTTTTTTTTTTTTTTCGCGCCAGAATGGTTTGTTCCCGCGGATTAACTATATTGGCGCGATAAAAGATTAGTATATATGGATGACGAAGCACCCTAGGGTTAGTTTACCTTCAGTCTCTGAAGAAGATAACTTGGTTATCGAAACGCGCGTAAGATAGTGTTAAGTGTTAGTGTTGGTGTAGTGGTAGTGTAAACAGTGTTCAGTGACTTATAGTAGGGCCTAGTGGAAGTGGTAAAACCAACGTAATGTTATCCTTGTTGGAACATCCTAATGGTATGAAATATGAAAATGTTTATTTATATTCGAAATCACTGCAGCAACCAAAATATCAATATCTGCGATTATTACTACAACCCATACGAGAGATCGGTTACCAAGAATTTAGTAAAAGTGAAGATTTTCCGCTCCCCGAAAATATTAAACATAATTCCATAGTTATATTTGACGATGTGGCGTCTTGTGACCAAAATATCATCAAAAATTATTTTTGTTTTGGTCGACATAAAGAGACCGATTGTTTTTATTTATGTCAAACATATTCAGCGATTCCAAAACAACTAATTCGGGATAATGCTAATCTGTTAATTGTATTCCCCCAAGATGTTACTAATCTGAAACATATTTTTGACGACCATGCAAATATCGACATGAGTTTTCAACAATTTAAAGACATGGGATCGTTTTGTTGGAAAGATAAGTTTGGATTTTTAGTTATTGATAAGGACTGTGCATTATCCTCTGGAAAATATCGAAAAGGGTTTGATGTATATATAAGACCTTAAAAAATGTGAAATCTATTAGTAACAATGAATGAACGATTAGGGAAACAGCTCATAAGATCACGTCAAGATATTAAAAAGAAATATAAACTTCTCAAACAGCAGAGGCATGAGTCTCAAAGTAAATTGGAAAAATCATACCAGCCTCTCAAAGAATTTGTTTCAACTTTGGGGAAACCTATTAAACAAGAAATATCACCGACAAAAGGTAACATTACTATTAAAAAATCACCCACAACTCGTTACGATCAACTAGCATTTTTTGAGCCCGATAACGATCCAGATTTTCACAGTACTTTCCAGGACAACACGAGATTTTTAACAGATGAAACAACTTATGAATCTCGAAATGATTCGGGAGATATTCCAGATAGAACCAGACAAGACCAATTTATCGATGACAGCATAAGTGATTTTTATCGTACAATCACCGACCCAAACGTTTTGAGAGAGTATTTTGAACAGTTTGACACACCTCTTCCTAGAGAATTTATCGAGGGGATGATACGAGATACGGAAGGGGTATATGATCATATTTTGGGCGTTTTTCATAATCCCAACGAAGAAAAGTTTTACATTGGTGATTCTGAACTTGACTTTAAGGGTAAAAATATTATCGTAAAACATATAACATATTTGGGTACACCTGGGTTGTACGAGTTGCTTTTTAAAAAAAACCCAATTGTATATACTAAACGAGATGTGGATAATTATGTAGATATTATTAAACGAACAAATGCTATTCGTCGAGAACATAACCCCGATTTACCCATCAGAACATTCCCCAATGATATTAAAGATAAATATACATTCATCATTAAGCCTGAACTAAAACCAAATCCGATTAGACCGAGGGCTGGTACGGCCCCTCGGTCTCTATTAACTGGTGTACTGACACGTAAAATGTCAAAACTTGGGGGGAAGTTGACTATGATGGATTACAATAACAAACCCATTGATTATAAATATTTTGATGATTTTAATGAAATAGTTGATAGGTTACGATTACTTGTAGCTTCTCAAGCAGCAGGGAATACAGGTCATCGCAATGAAATTATATCCATTATTGAAGAATTACGGGAGGGTGGTATAATCGAATAAATACTTTGATTACTTTATAAATTGTTTAGTCGTGAACATGCCGTTAAATCATTTCAACCAACATTACCTCTCCACCTCAGAATGTGTAGACGTTCCTTCTACCGCTGAACCGATACTTAAAACACCCTTTTACATTTGCACACCAAAAGAATATTTTAGTACATGCATCATTCGATTAATAGGGGTAAAAAAGACAAAAAATCCCTTGTATGTTTTAGAGAATGGAGGGACTGCTTTCGTTTTTCCTGTTGAAGGTTCTATCGAAAGCTGTAAGCACTACTCGAGTGACGGTGATGTTTTGATAAATGGCAAGGTTTATAAATATCATGAGTTATCCACCATGAAAATAAAAAAGGGCGATAAAATTGAATTTAAAGTAGGTTCTGTAAATAATATGTGTGCTGATTTTACCCTACTTTGCCCATTGCAACAGTTGAATAAATAGCACCCCCTTGATAAAAATGGCCCATTCAATCTTAATATGCCGATTAACAGGTTCAATCAACACTTCCTTCGCAGTCAAGCGTTAAAACCCTCTGACGAAATTGTAGCAGCACCACTGCTCAGTGATAATTTTTATATTGGGGATCCCTATAAATTCCATACCAAAATTTTTTTCAAAATCAATGGTAGTCAAGGAACAGACAAGTTTTTTTACGTCTTAGACTGTAATACAAGCACTTTTACGATACCAGTATCAGGAAAAGTTGAACATTTTAAATGCACTTTTGATGGACTATATATTCGCTATAACAAAAAAATATCTGACCAATCCGGTATAGTTGATAAATCTGTTAAAAAAGGCGATACTTTACAGTTTGCGTTAAACCCTCGTTATAAACAATTTTACGTTGAATTTGTAATTCAGTGTGCTCTACAAAAATATGAGTAATGTGAAGCGAGATGTAGTTAATGAATTGCATAGTCCGGCTCGTAAAAATTACAAGAGACGACATGTGATTGTCAAAGGTTTGCATGATCTTCTTCAGGCTGATTTGGCGATTCTGAATAATTATAAAAGCGTTAACAAAGGTTTTGGATATATACTTGTAATAATCAATACTTTTAGTAAATTCGTTTGGGCTGAACCTGTAAAGCGAAAAAATGCCAAGGACATTACAGAGGCTATGCAAAAAGTACTCTCCCAAATGAGCCCGCCTAAAAACTTACAGACCGATATGGGTAAAGAATTTTATAACAAAGAGTTCCAACAGCTGATGCAACAGTATGGAATAAATCATTACAGCACATTTTCAAACCTTAAAGCTAGCATTGTAGAAAGAGTTATTCGAACACTCAAAACTTTATTGTGGAAAAAATTTAGTGTGCAAGGGTCATATAAATGGTTGGAATTGCTACCAAAAATTGTTAAGAAATACAATAATACCAGGCATTCAACAACGGGTGCTATTCCCAGTAAGGTTAATGAGACAAACGCCAAATATATTATTGCTTTCAACCACATGAAAACAGTCGACCCCCGCAAACCTAGATTTAAAAAAGGTGATTTTGTACGCATAAGTAAATATCGTGAATCATTTTCCAAAGGTTATACACCCAACTGGTCAACCGAAATTTTCACAATCTATAAAGTCAAGCTGACCAATCCAGCCACATATCTTTTACAAGACGAGAGTAATCAACCGATTCAAGGAGCTTTTTACACTGAGGAACTTTTAAAAGGGAAACACCCCGACGTTTATCTCGTTGAAAAAGTATTGAGAAAAAAAGGAAATAAGGTTTTGGTGAAATGGCTGGGATTAGATAACTCGCACAACTCTTGGATTAATAAAAATAATGTATTGTAAACTAACTTTTTAAATAAAACATAATAATTACTGCATATCTTTTATTATAAACTTTACATCTATGTATTACATGTAAAATAGGATTGATAAATTTGGCGGCTTGTTGAATTCGTTGCTTGAAGCGTAACTGATCGAGATATCTAGCTTGCCAATCGTTTTTTCTTGCCGCATGATATGCATATCGCCAGACATATAGAACATGTATTTTGTTAAAGTTTTCGTTAAAGCTGACTTTTTTCATCTTGTAGTAATTCAGGAAATCTGTAAATTACTTCAAGACCTAGGTTGTATGTAATTGGATTGATTTTTTTGATTGGTTGTAGAACTTCTAGTGCTGTTTTCGGAGCATCTTGTGATTTAGTAACAGCCAGTTGTAAAATTTTCATAGTTCCTAAAAACTGCTGGTTTTTTAATGTTTCAAAGGTGTTCTTTATTAGTGGTAATATCTTCCACAGTTCGGATATACTTGCATACCCCAAACAAATACTAGCGTGTCCAGTTAAAATTTTTAGCACTTTATTCTGCTCAAACTTTTGAAATTGAAGCCAAAAATAGCCCGCATCTATAGGGTCTAGGGTTTCCGCTGCAGTGAAAAAATTGTCAATCAAATCCTTGAAACATATTAATTCCTCCCATTCCTTTTCGTAAAAAACTATATAATTATTCCTGTTCCCTGAAATTATTACACAAGGAGTGCACTCTGCTGATAAACACACTGTAACAAACTTTGACTTTGACTGATTCAAGTCAAATCGACGCTCCCCCAAAAACACTTCCTTTTGAACCATATTTGAAGACATTTCCCCCACAACTAACATGACAAAACTATGCTCGGAATGGTTTCTTCATGACTTTTTATAGATATGTGAAAGTGGTGGGAGAAATTATGCTAGTATTGGAATGGATGGGGAAATCTATAAATAGTTATAGCAAAACGAATTTGACTCACACCATCAATATGTGTTTAGAAGATTTCTCCGATTTATTATCATTGTATGACTACCGCTTGCAATCATTCAAAAATTGGGCTGGTAAAATTTCTCCTATAGATTTGGCGTTAGCGGTTTTTTTTTATGTTGGTTATAGTGACATAACTCGTTGTTTTAATTGTCATGTGGAAATTCATGAGTGGTTATCCGAAGATTGCGTTCATGAAGAACATTTGAAATTTAGCCCAGACTGTAAGTTTGCCAAGATGATGAAAAAATCAATCAAAAAAGAAAACGACAAGATGGATAACAGACGTTGGAATACTCTACAAATATTTAATACAACTCTACCAATAAATTTGTTTTTACTAGCTTATATTATAATAAATGATTTTGTGGTGAGACACTGAATAGTGCTTTCATTTGCGCATGCCCTAGCTACTCTTGTTTGCGCATGTCTGAAATTTTATATATAATACGTTTAAACGCTGCAAAACGTATCAAACCCAAAACTGTAGTGCAATAAAAGAAGAAAGTATGGATAGTGATAACGAGTCTTTCGATTTTGCGGTTTTGTTAGAAAACCAAGAGGTTAATAGAATCGATGACGATAGTGGAAGTGAAGTGGATTCTGTTATCAGTTCCTGTACTTCGGAACAGGAACATGATACAGGTTCCACTATTGATTTCAAATCGTTTCATATTGAAACAGTGGATAGTCAGAAATGGCTAAATTATAGTTTTGGAAAACCGCTTTGCGTGTTACAGTACTACTATTCCATGACTGATCAACGACTATGTACTTGTTGCTTTTTTGATGTGACCAGCGGGCTCAATTTAAACGTGGAATCTCAACATGTCAGCGAGCATTTCACCGGACCTGCTGCAAATTTACCAGACTCATGTTTTAAATGTACCATTTGTGAAAGAGAACTATTTATATATTGTATAGTTGATTATTGTTCTTTGTGCAACAACAAACATTTCAACATCAATGCGCCATAAATTTGTTTTAATTCAATTGCATCTTTTTGTATTGTTCAAAAAATTTAATATTTTTGAAATTTAGTAACACGTCCAGTACTGTGGATTTTATTTCACTACAATTTTTATATTAATGCAACTTTATATTCAATTTATTTTAATATCTATTCAATTGTGTCTTTTTATATTTTTCAACATAAAAATGTATGACATTAGTCACATATCCAGTACTGTGGATTTTATTTCACTACACTTTTGGGTTTGATCGAATAAAATACTATATTTCATATATCATCTTTAATTTCCAATCCGGTCCTGTGCTTTCATAACTGTTTTACTTTCAAGAATTACGATCCGATGCCTGACACGGTAAAAAAGAAGAAACTCGTTTCACGCTTACAAAAGAAATGGATATCCGGTCTTGCTAAATATACTTTAATGTACGAGGATAAATTAGTTATACTTTATTTTATCTCGTGAATTAACAAAAATTGTATGAGATTAATTGCTTCAGCTGGGTGTATAGGTAAAAATAAGTCATAATTAGTTGTTAGTATATTTTATCACATAGCTGAAATGCAAAATATATAATTTAAATGTTTAACAATTTATTAATTAAACAATTTTTGAGTTTAGCGTCCAATTTTTCTAATAGAATTTTGGCTGTCAAATATTTTTTTTGTGTTTTTCTCTCTTCAACTTTCAATTTATTTTCTCAAATATACTTTCACTGGGCGTATAGGGAAAAATAAGTCATAATTAGTTATAATATGATAGTTTATTTTATCATATAGATGAAATGCAAAATATATAATTTAAATGTTTAACAATTTATTAATTTAACAATTTTTGAGTTTAGCGTCCAATTTTTCTAATAGAATTTTGGCTGTCAAATATTTTTCTTGTGTTTTTCTCTCTTCAACTTTCAATTTATTTTCTCACTGGGTGTATAGGGAAAAATAAGTCATAATTAGTTATAATATGATAGTTTATTTTATCATATAGATGAAATGCAAAATATATAATTTAAATGTTTAACAATTTATTAATTTAACAATTTTTGAGTTTAGCGTCCAATTTTTCTAATAGAATTTTGGCTGTCAAATATTTTTCTTGTGTTTTTCTCTCTTCAACTTTCAATTTATTCGATTCGATTAATGTTTTCACTATACTTCTTTATCACTATAACTCACTAAAAATTTAAACAATTGATTCAATTTTGATTCGATTATTGTTTTTAATATATCACTATCCTCACTACAGATTTAAACAGTTGAGCGATTCTGCAATTTTTAGATTAACATCTAATTTTTCTAATAGAATTTTGGCTGTCAAATATTTTTTCTCGTATTTCTCCATTTTTAACTTTAAATTTTGTCGCTGCGCGTAACCTTCACTTAAAAATGTTTTATTCGATTCTATTAACATGTTCACATTTTCACTATACTTATTGATCATTGTTTCCAATTTTACTTGATCTACGCCATCTTCGGTAACTCCTACAGCACTATTGAAATCATCCTGTTGAAACAGTTGCTCTACATCGAACTCGTTTTCTACAATCCCATCCATAGATATGTCGTCATAATTACAATTTCGTAATGTTTGTGTTTCACCTTCTATTATTATTACGTCGTTTGAATTATTTGATGAACAATCATCATTTTTTGTGGCTGACAATATTTGGTAATTGGTTCCTGAAGCTTCCTTTTTGATCACCATTGGTATACTTTTTTTACTCATCTTTTCGAATCTTGTTTGCTTTTTTGTTCTCCTAAACTCACTAATTATATTTACAATTTTTTGTTGTTTTTGCATTTCATCTATGCGATAAAATAAACTATACTTTGAGCGTAATATTTTCCTCTTATATACCGCAAGGCCCGAGAGTTAGGAGTAGGAGAATTACTTAAGAAGATTTGAACAAGTTTTAATAGTAAACCAATTAATTCTCAGAGCTGTACATCTTCCCATAAATTTCTGCTTTTAAAATTATATGCGGGTCTAGTCGATACTTGTCGATACTTGTTGTAATTTATTCTTCAATTAGTTTTAAAGGATGCGTGTTTGAACGACTTTTTAATATGTTCACTTGTAGCGTTTCTCGATTTATGGATTTTTTTTGTTTCATAATTATATATCTCGCTGAATTTACGATATGCGGGTAATCAAAAATTTACTTTAATCATGTATTAGTTTCCCAGGACAGGTCTTTGAACCACTTTTTAATATGTTCGCTTGTAACGTTTCTCGATTTATGGATTTTTTTGTTTCATAGTTATATATCTCGCTGAATTTACGATATGCGGGTAATCAAGAATTTACTTTAATCATGTATGGATTTTTCTGTTTCATCATTTTCGCAGTTCTACGTGTCTATAAATTTATGTTATTACATATGCGGGTACTATTAATGGATATCTCATTTACAATATTCTCAATACATGTAAGACGGTAGAAAATGAATTTGCGTGTTTTCAAACCATATGCTGTTCTACTTGAAGAAATTTGATTGATAGACTACGCATGCAATACCTTATAAAGAATCTTGTTTTGTATAATAACTATGAATACAACGTATGAAATTCACTGCTTTTTATTTTAAGATAACATTATTTTTCTTCCTTGAATTCTTCATTCTTCAAGCGAAGTTCTTCAGGAAGTAAGTGATTGTATTCTAACATACAATGCAAATTAATCCTTTTATAAAATTTTTGCAAGCGTCAGCTCCTTTTCTATACACTTTCGCCTGCTGCATACAATCTTCTGCTATGTATATTCTTCCCAACCATATATCTGCTCCCGATCAATCATTTGTCGACGTTTGTTAAAATCATATACTAAAGTTTGCACAGCTTCTTTCAATTCTTCCATTTCTACTCAAATTAATAATAATTCACTCACTACTCTTCACTACATATAGTGTAATTGACTACTGCTCTGTATACCCCCTCCTGTTAAATGTAGTTACTTTCGGTGCACCCTGTATAATTTTTATTTTCCGTGTTCCACATGCATCACTGATTTCTACGAAACCCTGAGTCATTTCCTAGAGGTCAACTGCGGCCATTAACCCTGCTCAAAATCCCCTTAACTGCTTCCCCATGCACAGTCATTTCCTAGAGGTCAACTGCTGTCAGGCTGCTCAAAATCGCCTTAAAAGGTTCCCCCTTTTCTATCTACTAATATTGCTATGAATAATTTTATTTAGTATCAGCTGTTCTTTAATGCTTGGAGTGATGTGAGGTACATTCCAATAAACTTTCAATAGCTCAATTTTTGGTTTCTCAGACTCATCAGAAGCAACTACAACATCGATGTCGTCTTTGTCTCGAATTATAATCAACTATGTACTACCCGCTATATTAAACATTTCTTTTTCAATTAATTTTATAATATCATCCAGTTCATAGGAGCCTATAGGGATGATATAGTTGTATTGACTTTTCTGACCCCACACTAATACGTTATTGGTTTGAGTTACGTTTGGAATACTATTGAATGTATCAAAATTAGCTAATCCTATCTCATACTCGGAATTTTCATCTAAGTAAATGGGTGGGTTAAAGTCACCACTTAGAATTGATGGCTCCCCACTTAACGTAAAAGTATACGACATCTTGGACAGTTGGTTATGGAATGAGTTGCCTACTCAGTTATACTGACTATATAAAAATCTAAGACAATACTGTCCACATTGGTAACCTAATCTTTGTACTGTTTCTTAATTGAAGTGGATGTCTACTTTTCCATTACTTGTAAAATACTTTACGACTTCTATTGGTGGTGGTAAATTACCATAACTATCAAAATATGTAACATTTTTACTCTTCTTTGTATAAGCTGTCCAGTGCGTTCCAACACCTTGCAGTGTATCCAAGTTGATAATACCAGACTCGTATTTGTTAATTTTTGTAGGTAAGAAGTTACGCATGTAAATGCCACGAAAATAAGGAATTTGCAATAACGTTATATATTTTTCAAGTTCAAAGTCTGTCATTATGTGCTGAGGTAATTTTATCGGGAGTTTCTTGAATATGGTTTTAAATAAAAACCCCGCCCCTTTTTACATATTTTTTATTTTTTTTGCCTCATTCCATATCCTTTATATGGTCTTAAATATAACCCTTTACCACCTTTAGCAGCTTGCTCCATTTCAAGATTATGTCGTTGCTGCTCGGCTAATTGATCTCTATTAGCTTTAGCATCGCTCACGGCTTTTGCGATACCAGCAGTACCGCCACCGGCAGCAGCTAAAGCCCCAATCAGAGGGATTAAAAATGGTAAAAATCCTCCAATTTTAGGTGGGTTAATAACACGCTTCTTAGTTTTACGTTTTCGTCTTAGACCCTTTCCAAGTTTGCGTTTTCCTTTCATAACTGTTGTTGTCAGCCAGGCAGCTACTTTTTCACCTAATTTGAATTCCTTGGATTTGACACGATCCCAAGCTCTGTTCTCTAAAATTTTATCAGCCACGTGGCGTTCACTTAGATCGTTGCTCTGAGAATATGCTATATCGTGTTGTAGCGCTGCTTCGTCCAAAGGATTTATTGGTTTATCCCCTCGAGCTAATCTCTTTGCCAGCTTCGTTCCAGGACCTAAATACCGATACCCCCCAGGGGCCTGTAGTTCAGAGGGGAGCTTATTTATTAATGTATTAACAAGTCCTCTACCTCTAGTCCTACGACGTTCAAGTGGCACCGCTTTATTTTTCATACTAACACCTATATATGTGTGCTGCTCTTTATATACTAACAGTCTTCAACATGAAGCTTGTAAAACAAGTTTCCTTACCAGTTAAAAACTATGACATTACAAATAATGAAAATAATCATGGTGTATTATTTGGAGGTAATTCTAAACGAACACTTATAGTAGGGCCTAGTGGAAGTGGTAAAACCAACGTAATGTTATCTTTGTTGGAACATCCTAATGGTATGAAATATGAAAATGTTTATTTATATTCGAAATCACTGCAGCAACCAAAATATCAATATCTGCGATTATTACTACAACCCATACGAGAGATCGGTTACCAAGAATTTAGTAAAAGTGAAGATTTTCCGCTCCCCGAAAATATTAAACATAATTCCATAGTTATATTTGACGATGAGGCGTCTTGTGACCAAAATATCATCAAAAATTATTTTTGTTTTGGTCGACATAAAGAGACCGATTGTTTTTATTTATGTCAAACATATTCAGCGATTCCATTACAACTAATTCGGGATAATGCTAATCTGTTAATTGTATTCCCCCAAGATGTTAATAATCTGAAACATATTTTTGATGACCATGCAAATATCGTCATGAGTTTTCAACAATTTAGAGACATGGGATCGTTTTGTTGGAAAGATAAGTTTGGATTTTTAGTTATTGATAAGGACTGTGCATTATCCTCTGAAAAATATCGAAAAGGGTTTGATGTATATATAAGACTTTAAAAAATGTGAAATCTATTAGTCACAATGAATGAACGATTAGGGAAACAGCTCATAAAATCACGTCAAGATATTAAAAAGAAATATAAACTTATCAAACAGCAGAGGCATGAGTCTCAAAGTAAATTGGAAAAATCATACCAGCCTCTCAAAGAATTTGTTTCAACTTTGGGGAAACCTATTAAACAAGAAATATCACCGACAAAAGGTAACATTACCATTAAAAAATCACCCACAACTCGTTACGATCAACTAGCATTTTTTGAGTCCGATAATGATCCAGATTTTCACAGTACTTTCCAGGACAACACGAGATTTTTAACAGATGAAACAACTTATGAATCTCGAAATGATTCGGGGGATATTCCAGATAGAACCAGACAAGACCAATTTATCGATGACAGCATAAGTGATTTTTATCGTACAATCACCGACCCAAACGTTTTAAGAGAGTATTTTGAACAGTTTGACACACCTCTTCCTAGAGAATTTATCGAGGGGATGATACGAGATACGGAAGGGGTATATGATCATACTTTGGGCGTTTTTCATAATCCCAACGAAGAAAAGTTTTACATTGGTGACTCTGAACTAGACTTTAAAAATAAAGATATTGTCGTAAAGCATATGACATATTTGGGTACACCTGGGTTGTACGAGTTGCTTTTTAAAAAAAACCCTATTGTATATACTAAACGAGATGTGGATAATTATGTAGATATTATTAAACGAACAAATGCTATTCGTCGAGAACATAACCCCGATTTACCCATCAGAACATTCTCCAATGATATTAAAGATAAATATACATTCATCATTAAGCCTGAACTAAAACCAAATCCGATTAGACCGAGGGCTGGTACGGCCCCTCGGTCTCTATTAACTGGTGTACTGACACGTAAAATGTCAAAACTTGGGGGGAAGTTGACTATGATGGATTACAATAACAAACCCATTGATTATAAATATTTTGATGATTTTAATGAAATAGTTGATAGGTTACGATTACTTGTAGCTTCTCAAGCAGCAGGGAATACAGGTCATCGCAATGAAATTATATCCATTATTGAAGAATTACGGGAGGGTGGTATAATCGAATAAATACTTTGATTACTTTATAAATTGTTTAGTCGTGAACATGCCGTTAAATCATTTCAACCAACATTACCTCTCCACCTCAGAATGTGTAGACGTTCCTTCTACCGCTGAACCGATACTTAAAACACCCTTTTACATTTGCACACCAAAAGAATATTTTAGTACATGCATCATTCGATTAATAGGGGTAGAAAATACAAAAAATCCCTTGTATGTTTTAGAGAATGGAGGGACTGCTTTCGTTTTTCCCGTTGAAGGTTTTATCGAAAGCTGTAAGCACTACTCTAGTGATGGTGATGTTTTGATAAATGGCAAGGTTTATAAATATCATGAGTTATCCACCATGAAAATAAAAAAGAGCGATAAAATTGAATTTAAAGTAGGTTCTGTAAATAATATGTGTGCTGATTTTACCCTACTTTGCCCGTTGCAAACAGTTTAATAAATAGCACCCCCTTGATAAAAATGGCCCATTCAATCTTAATATGCCGATTAACAGGTTCAATAAACACTTTCTTCGCAGTCAAGCGTTAAAACCCTCTGATGAAATTGTAGCAGCACCACTCCTCAGTGATAATTTTTATATTGGGGATCTCTATAAATTCCATACCAAAATTTTTTTCAAAATAAATGGTAGTCAAGGCAAAGACAAGTTTTTTTACGACTTAGACTGTAATACAAGCACTTTTACGATACCAGTATCAGGAAAAGTTGAACATTTTAAATGCATTTTTGATGGACTATATATTCGCTATAACAATAAAATATCTGACCAATCCGGTATAGTTGATAAATCTGTTTAAAAAGGCGATACTTTACAGTTTGCGTTAAACCCTAGTTATAAACAATTTTACGTTGAATTTGTAATTCAGTGTGCTCTACAAAAATATGAGTAATGTGAAGCGAGATGTAGTTAATGAATTGCATAGTCCGGCTCGTAAAAATTACAAGAGACGACATGTGATTGTCAAAGGTTTGCATGATCTTCTTCAGGCTGACTTGGCGATTCTGAATAATTATAAAAGCGTTAACAAAGGTTTTGGATATATACTTGTAATAATCAATACTTTTAGTAAATTCGTTTGGGCTGAACCTGTAAAGCGAAAAAATGCCAAGGACATTACAGAGGCTATATAACTCGTTACTTTACAACCCTTTCGACTACCGCAGTGATTTATTTTTTTTGCTATTACCGGTGTATATTTTAGTATAAGTCCGAGTTACGCAAATCCCACTTCTACCATACACAATTTATTCATTTCCGATATTTAAATTTTTCAACTGAAAGGACGCCCGATATATACAACATTTTAATTTAATCGAGAGCCGTCTAGTATACTTACAAGTTTTTGTCGAAACTAGATAGATTTCACGTTTTAATTCCCACACCGAAGAATGTAACTAAAATTTTGGATATAAATTCGGAAACAATTCATTTTTGGTGGGCTTCTGATTCGCGCTCCGAATTTCATTCCGGCTGGCTCTCTCTCAAAAGAATCAGTTCCTTTTTTCGGCTCTAAGCATTCTCCGTTGAACGTTCTTCCGAAAAACCGAAAAACCGTAGTGAGATTATTTTGTGTATTCCAAATTCCGATTGTGTGTGGGCTGTATTTATTAAGGTAAATAAATTTTAACAAATAAACTGTGTATTCGAAACTTTCCGTATCGCCGCTTATTATTAAATTGTTGAATATATTTTTTTGAAAATTTTCCGACCGGCTATTTTTTTTTTCTTTTGTTGTTGAACTGAAATTTGTCTTTTTATTTGTTTCTTTTATATGGAAATAAAGATTTGTCAACCGTAATTTGATTTCGAATTTTTATTTACTGCGTTTATTATATATTAATTAACTGATATGAATTATTAGTGGATTCTCGAATTCTTTTATGCTTTTGGTTGTCAGTAGTTTAAAATTAAATTGATATCCAAGTGGATTAGGTATAATATTTTAAAGTTAATGCTAGTACGAATATTTTTACTCTGTGTGTCGATAGTTGGGTACCGTTTAACTCGTGGGAAAATATTTTTTTTAATTGTTACCGGCTTTAGTTAGATTCAAGGGTTAATCAGACTTGGAAGAGGCTTAGCCACAATTTGTTTGATTTCCCGGCAGATCTAACTCGTTCTTAAATTTTATTTTTTTGGAATAATAGTTACCGGCTTAGTAGATTCAAGGGTTAATCAGACTTGGAAGAGGCTTAGCCACAATTTGTTTGATTTCCCGGCAGATCTAATTCGTTCTTAAATTTTATTTTTTCGGAATAATAGTTACCGGCTTAGTAGATTCAAGGGTTAATCAGACTTGGAAGAGGCTTAGCCACAATTTGTTTGATTTCCCGGCAGATCTAACTCGTTCTTAAATTTTTTTTTTTTTGAATAATAGTTACCGGCTTTAGTAGATTCAAGGGTTAATCAGACTTGGAAGAGGCTTAGCCACAATTTGTTTGATTTCCCGGCAGATCTAAATCGTTCTTTTCCCGTTTCGTAGAATCATTATTTATATATTTTTTTCTTATTGTCGGAATAATAGTTGCCGGTTTCATTTGGATTCAAGGGTTAATCAGACTTGGAAGAGGCTTAGCCACAATTTGTTTGATTTCCCGGCAGATCTAACTCGTTCTTAAATTTTTTTTTTTTCAATAATAGTTACCGGCTTTAGTAGATTCAAGGGTTAATCAGACTTGGAAGAGGCTTAGCCACAATTTGTTTGATTTCCCGGCAGATCTAAATCGTTCTTTTCCCGTTTCGTAGAATCATTATTTATATTTTTTTTTCTTATTGTCGGAATAATAGTTGCCGGTTTCATTTGGATTCAAGGGTTAATCAGACTTGGAAGAGGCTTAGCCACAATTTGTCTGATTACCCGGCAGATCTAATTCGTGCATTAGGGACCCCGTAAAACCCGGTAGATTTGAACCGTATTTGATAACCTGACCGTTAAGTCCGTTAAAATCCCAGATATAGGTAATACATACCTCCTTTTCTTTTCCCGGTTAATTTGTTTGTCACTAAAAAGAATTATTCGTAAAATAGACCACAGAGTATTAATAGATCAAAGTTTTGAATTTCTATTATTTTCATTTTTAACCGCAATTTATTGATTGGGGAACCAAGATTTGGCTTTTCCCGATTTTCACTAGTTAGTTAAATTTAATTCAACAAGACCCCTGGAATTTTCCGTAACCTCCATCTGAGGCTATCTGGAACTCTTGACGCTAAGGGTCAAGGGGCCGTGGAGCAAACCACGTTAATAATCTGGCGCCCGAGATTTAAAAACCCGAATTTTGCATCAAGGGTGTCCATAGTGACGTGTTCTTGTGGCAGGAGCCACGTGTAAGAAGGGAGGCACGTTACAAAATGGCGCCCGAGCAGGGACCTGATTGTTGATAACAGTAGAATCAGTTTAATACCGTTTTCCATTTTTTTTAGCGTTTATTTGTGCTTGGACCGTTTAAGTCTGTTTTGACTATTTTCAGCCGTATTTTTTTTGCTAGAGCAGGGACCTAATTGTTGATAACAGTAGAATCAGTTTAATACCGTTTTCCATTTTTTTTTAGCGTTTATTTGTGCTTGGACCGTTTAAGTCTGTTTTGACTATTTTCAGCCGTATTTTTTTTGCTAGAGCAGGGACCTGATTGTTGATTACAATAGGATCAGTTTAATATCGTTTTAAATTTTTATTTTTTTTTGAAGCGTTTTTTCGCTTGGGCCGGTTAAGTCTGTGTTGACTGTTTTTTTGTTTACCGTATTATTGCAGAGAGTTGATTATTCGTTAGAGCTGGAACCGTTATTCCGTTTCCGTTATTTTACCGTATTGTTAAAGAGACCTGATTATAGCAGGAACTGAAATACAGCTGTGGATATTTTTTTAGCGTATTGTTGCTGGACCGTTTATACTGTTTTACGTGTTTTTTGTTTTGCCCATTATTGATTTGAACAGGGACCGTTATTTCAGTATAATATACTATTTTTTTTTGTATTGCAAATTTCAATAGTGACCGTTTTGCCGGTGCTAGTTTTTCCTTCTTTCCGCCTTTGTTCTTTTTATTTTGGAAGAAGAAGAAGACGTCTGAGCTGGAGTTAATAGGCTAATGTCCAGAAGAAACTCCGAAGATCTTGACTTATCCGTTTTGTTTGAGCAAGAAGAAGCTGAAGAAACCGAATCCGCTCCTCCAGTACCGACTGTACGTTCCGTGAGAGGAATAACCGACAATCGAGTAAGCTGGGTATACTTACTAAAGAACGAGGGACTTAATACCGAGCTGGTAAAGAGGAATTTATCGGTTGCTGGAACCGTTCCTATCAAACGGAAAAGACTCGTCAACTTTCTGAGAAGAAGAAATATTGCTCCGCGATCCGCCATAGACCAAGAGGAATATCCGACCGCTATGGCAACTCCACCGATAAATGTACACGATTGGAAGGTGTCTTTTGGAAACCGGGGAGATCCTGCTGCATTCATCGAAAGAATCGAAGAAATCTGTACCGCAAGGAATGTCCAGAAAGACAATCTGCTTCCGGTGTTACCCGAATTACTGTCCGGTGAGCCCGCTCTTTGGTACCGGAATAACCGCAGCAGATACTCTACCTGGGAGGAATTTGAAACAGATTTCCGTATTTTCTTCTACCCCGTTAATTACGAAGACGACTTGGAAGCTGAGATAAGCCGTCGTCTGCAGAGAAGAAATGAGTCCGCCGCAACATACATAACCGAGCTACAAACTCTGATGCGACGCCATGGTAAGCTAACTCCCGAACAACAGTTGGCGTGGCTGTACCGCAACCTGTTGCCGGAATACCGTCTGCAAGTCCGAAAAGGGGACTTTGACGATTTTTCCTCCTTTTGTCAGGTGGTCAGGGAATATGAGCTCCTCAGGAAGGAACTCCAGTCTATACCCAACCACACTGGACCGAACCGGGGACCAAATCCCCGTCCGCAGTCAATGAGTTCGCCGAGATATGGACCTTCTCACAACACGATGCCTGGGCCATCCAGAGAGCCCATCGCCGGTCCCAGCCAACCGTCACCGACCGATACTCCGCCGCCGCCTGATACTACTCGTCAACCTTCAGGACAATATTCCCGTCAACTCATCTGTTTCCGTTGTGGTGAGTCTGGACATTATAGGAATAACTGTCAACACCCGCCGAAAATATTCTGTTCTCGTTGTCAAAAAGAAGGAGTATTTTCGAGAGACTGTTCCTGCAGGAGGCAGGAAAACTAAACCGAAGTTGTACCGAAGAGAGGCCGACACAGCTTCCGCAAATCTTTGCCTCTCACACCGAACCGCCAGCAGAAATGAACGACCCCCGACCGCACATAGACGTTGAAATAGGAAATCATATGTTTAGAGCATTATTGGATACCGGAGCAGCAAAGTCGTATATTGGTGATCAAGTAGCTAAGACTTTTTCCCAAAGAAAGCAAACTACCGCCCGTCCATCTACGAAGGCCCGTTTAGCTGATGGAAATTTGGTCTCTATCACCGATACGTATGAATTGAAATGGAAACTCGATGACGTCACAATGGAGGGTTCGTTGGAGCATTTCCCTGGTCTAATAACCGACATTGTATTAGGACATGATGTCCTCCGCAAGTATAATTTCCGGCTGGAGTTAGGAACCGGAGAAATATACGTGAATGATGAGTTAGTGAGGCGTTCACAATTGGCCAGTCCTGTTGGAATATTGGAGGCCGTGAACAGGCCTATGAAAGAAGTCAATTCTGCTGTACCGATAATATGTAGAGAAGAAACCACCCATCGTCTTAGTGAAGACCGCCGTTCTGTAAATCTGTCTGTTTCCGAAGTCTCTGCGTCTTCCCTGGTGTTAGGGGTTGACAAAGAGCAATCTGTTTCCGAAGTCTCTGCGTCTTCCCTGGTGTTAGCGGTTGACAAGGAGCAAGCTGTTTCCGAAGTCTCTGCGTCTTCCCTGGAGTTAGGGGTCGACACGGAGCAACCTGTGTCCGAAGTCTCTGAATCTTCCCTGGTGTTAGGGGTTGACAAGGAGCAAACCGTTTCTGAAGTCTCTGCGTCTTCCCTGGAGTTAGGGGTTGACAAGGAGCAATCTGTTTCCGAAGTCTCTGCGTCTTCCCTGGAGTTAGGGGTTGACAAGGAGCAATCTGTTTCCGAAGTCCCTGAGTCTTCCCCGGTGTTGTTAGGGGTTGATAAGGAGCAATCTGTTTCCGAAGTCTCTGCGTCTTCCCTGGTGTTAGGGGTTGACAAAGAGCAATCTGTTTCCGAAGTCTCTGAGTCTTCCCCGGTGTTGTTAGGGGTTGATAAGGAGCAGTCTGTTTCCGAAGTCTCTGCGTCTTCCCTGGTGTTAGGGGTGGACAAGGAGCAATCTGTTTCCGAAGTCTCTGAGTCTTCCCTGGTGTTAGGGGTTGACAAGGAGCAATCTGTTACCGAAGTCTGTTCATCGTCTCTCGTAGAGTTGGGAGATAGTAAAACAGCACCGAGAAATCTCCGAGAGCTGAGAAGGTTTTTGGGAGTTGCATCCTGGTATAGGAGATTTGTGCCATCATTTTCACAAAAGGTGGCTCCGTTAACAAAGTTACTCCGTAAGTCTCAGCGATGGAAATGGGCTGGAGAACAAGAAGCTGCTTTCACTAAGATTAAAACCTGTCTGTCGGAAGCACCCGTTTTGAGCTGTCCTGATTTTACCGTACCGTTCACTCTGCAGACCGATGCCTCCGAATATGGTTTGGGAATAGCCCTTACCCAGCAGAAGGATGGTTATGAACACGTGGTAGCGTATGCAAGTCGCACCCTGAGTCCTACCGAGAAAAATTACTCCGTAACCGAAAAAGAATGTCTTGCCATTGTTTGGGGGATTGAAAAGATGCGTCCTTATTTAGAGGGCTACCATTTCACGGTTGTTACCGATCATCAATCTCTTAGATGGCTGCATTCCATATCTAGTCCGTCCGGACGTTTAGCCAGGTGGAGTATTTTTCTACAACAGTATGATTTCGAGATACAGTACCGTAAAGGTGCTCTAAATCGTGTGGCCGACGCTTTGTCAAGAAACCCGCTACCCATGACCGCTGAGACCGACCCACCGTCTGCACTATGTTTGACCGATGTAACCGCCGAATGTTCGTGGTACCGGAACAAGAAGGAAGAGGTCCTGAAGGATCCAGAGAAGTTTCCGGACTACTGCATTAAAGAAGACCGTCTATACCGTCATTTCTGGGACATAAACGATTTCAGAGAGCCAGAAATGTCCGATCCCTGGAAACTGTGTATAGCAAAGCCCGACCGAACCCGGGTGTTGCGAGAAAACCATGATGCTCCAAACGCAGGACATCTGGGAATTGCTAAAACCATCACCCGAATTGCAAAATTGTACTATTGGCCAGGAATGTTCAGGGACATCACCAAGTACGTAAAGAGGTGTCTGCGATGTCAACAGTACAAACCGTCACAGCAAAAACCGCCAGAGACCCACCTGCCACGACAACGAATTGTAGCCGGCAGGTTCATCACCCTGACGGATGATCTCTGTTGGAGATGTGGAATCTCCGGACACCGCCGAGAGAACTGCAGCAGGCCGTCCATTCTGTTTTGTTCCCGATGTGGACAAGTGGGACGGATGTCCCGAGAATGCCCGTGTGATCGACGCGGCCCCCGTACCCGATCGTTGGCAGTACAAGCGCACCTGGTCTCCCGTAGCGAAGAACCCCGACGAATGCAGGATGCTTCCATCCAGTGTAGCATCGGCACCGAACGACCCCACCCCGCTCTGGAAACAGCCGGACGCTGTTCCAGGTCATACCGAAGACAGGCGTCCCGTGGAAGAGGACCGCCCCATCCACACCAAGCGACCCTACGCCGACGTTCCAGGCTGTGAGACGCTACACCCTGGATCACCGTTTTGTTTTCTCACCTTTTTTATTATTAGGTGTAAGTTGTTGTTTAAAAAAAAAATGTAATGTCCGAAAGTTGCACTTTCGCTCATTCATTTTTTTTTACCGAAGTAAAGGGGGTGTGTAACGAGTTATTTTTTTTCTCTGCTTTTTGCAAGTTTAATTTTTTTATTTTTTTATTATTCCGTAATATATTTTATTTTACCACTAGGGTGTATATAACTCGTTACTTTACAACCCTTTCGACTACCGCAGTGATTTATTTTTTTTTGCTATTACCGGTGTATATTTTAGTATAAGTCCGAGTTACGCAAATCCAACTTCTACCATACACAATTTATTCATTTCCGATATTTAAATTTTTCAACTGAAAGGACGCCCGATATATACAACATTTTAATTTAATCGAGAGCCGTCTAGTATACTTACAAGTTTTTGTCGAAACTAGATAGATTTCACGTTTTAATTCCCACACCGAAGAATGTAACTAAAATTTTGGATATAAATTCGGAAACAATTCATTTTTGGTGGGCTTCTGATTCGCGCTCCGAATTTCATTCCGGCTGGCTCTCTCTCAAAAGAATCAGTTCCTTTTTTCGGCTCTAAGCATTCTCCGTTGAACGTTCTTCCGAAAAACCGAAAAACCGTAGTGAGATTATTTTGTGTATTCCAAATTCCGATTGTGTGTGGGCTGTATTTATTAAGGTAAATAAATTTTAACAAATAAACTGTGTATTCGAAACTTTCCGTATCGCCGCTTATTATTAAATTGTTGAATATATTTTTTTGAAAATTTTCCGACCGGCTATTTTTTTTTTCTTTTGTTGTTGAACTGAAATTTGTCTTTTTATTTGTTTCTTTTATATGGAAATAAAGATTTGTCAACCGTAATTTGATTTCGAATTTTTATTTACTGCGTTTATTATATATTAATTAACTGATATGAATTATTAGTGGATTCTCGAATTCTTTTATGCTTTTGGTTGTCAGTAGTTTTAAATTAAATTGATATCCAAGTGGATTAGGTATAATATTTTAAAGTTAATGCTAGTACGAATATTTTTACTCTGTGTGTCGATAGTTGGGTACCGTTTAACTCGTGGGAAAATATTTTTTTTAATTGTTACCGGCTTTAGTTAGATTCAAGGGTTAATCAGACTTGGAAGAGGCTTAGCCACAATTTGTTTGATTTCCCGGCAGATCTAACTCGTTCTTAAATTTTATTTTTTTGGAATAATAGTTACCGGCTTAGTAGATTCAAGGGTTAATCAGACTTGGAAGAGGCTTAGCCACAATTTGTTTGATTTCCCGGCAGATCTAATTCGTTCTTAAATTTTATTTTTTCGGAATAATAGTTACCGGCTTAGTAGATTCAAGGGTTAATCAGACTTGGAAGAGGCTTAGCCACAATTTGTTTGATTTCCCGGCAGATCTAACTCGTTCTTAAATTTTTTTTTTTTTGAATAATAGTTACCGGCTTTAGTAGATTCAAGGGTTAATCAGACTTGGAAGAGGCTTAGCCACAATTTGTTTGATTTCCCGGCAGATCTAAATCGTTCTTTTCCCGTTTCGTAGAATCATTATTTATATTTTTTTTTCTTATTGTCGGAATAATAGTTGCCGGTTTCATTTGGATTCAAGGGTTAATCAGACTTGGAAGAGGCTTAGCCACAATTTGTTTGATTTCCCGGCAGATCTAACTCGTTCTTAAATTTTTTTTTTTTCAATAATAGTTACCGGCTTTAGTAGATTCAAGGGTTAATCAGACTTGGAAGAGGCTTAGCCACAATTTGTTTGATTTCCCGGCAGATCTAAATCGTTCTTTTCCCGTTTCGTAGAATCATTATTTATATTTTTTTTTCTTATTGTCGGAATAATAGTTGCCGGTTTCATTTGGATTCAAGGGTTAATCAGACTTGGAAGAGGCTTAGCCACAATTTGTCTGATTACCCGGCAGATCTAATTCGTGCATTAGGGACCCCGTAAAACCCGGTAGATTTGAACCGTATTTGATAACCTGACCGTTAAGTCCGTTAAAATCCCAGATATAGGTAATACATACCTCCTTTTCTTTTCCCGGTTAATTTGTTTGTCACTAAAAAGAATTATTCGTAAAATAGACCACAGAGTATTAATAGATCAAAGTTTTGAATTTCTATTATTTTCATTTTTAACCGCAATTTATTGATTGGGGAACCAAGATTTGGCTTTTCCCGATTTTCACTAGTTAGTTAAATTTAATTCAACAAGACCCCTGGAATTTTCCGTAACCTCCATCTGAGGCTATCTGGAACTCTTGACGCTAAGGGTCAAGGGGCCGTGGAGCAAACCACGTTAATAATCTGGCGCCCGAGATTTAAAAACCCGAATTTTGCATCAAGGGTGTCCATAGTGACGTGTTCTTGTGGCAGGAGCCACGTGTAAGAAGGGAGGCACGTTACAAAATGTAACGTGCCTCCCTTCTCTGTGGTCTATTTTACGAATAATTCTTTTTAGTGACAAACAAATTAACCGGGAAAAGAAAAGGAGGTATGTATTACCTATATCTGGGATTTTAACGGACTTAACGGTCAGGTTATCAAATACGGTTCAAATCTACCGGGTTTTACGGGGTCCCTAATGCACGAATTAGATCTGCCGGGTAATCAGACAAATTGTGGCTAAGCCTCTTCCAAGTCTGATTAACCCTTGAATCTACTAAAGCCGGTAACTATTATTCAAAAAAAAAAAAATTTAAGAACGAGTTAGATCTGCCGGGAAATCAAACAAATTGTGGCTAAGCCTCTTCCAAGTCTGATTAACCCTTGAATCCAAATGAAACCGGCAACTATTATTCCGACAATAAGAAAAAAAAAATATAAATAATGATTCTACGAAACGGGAAAAGAACGATTTAGATCTGCCGGGAAATCAAACAAATTGTGGCTAAGCCTCTTCCAAGTCTGATTAACCCTTGAATCTACTAAAGCCGGTAACTATTATTCAAAAAAAAAAAATTTAAGAACGAGTTAGATCTGCCGGGAAATCAAACAAATTGTGGCTAAGCCTCTTCCAAGTCTGATTAACCCTTGAATCTACTAAGCCGGTAACTATTATTCCGAAAAAATAAAATTTAAGAACGAATTAGATCTGCCGGGAAATCAAACAAATTGTGGCTAAGCCTCTTCCAAGTCTGATTAACCCTTGAATCTACTAAGCCGGTAACTATTATTCCAAAAAAATAAAATTTAAGAACGAGTTAGATCTGCCGGGAAATCAAACAAATTGTGGCTAAGCCTCTTCCAAGTCTGATTAACCCTTGAATCTAACTAAAGCCGGTAACAATTAAAAAAAATATTTTCCCACGAGTTAAACGGTACCCAACTATCGACACACAGAGTAAAAATATTCGTACTAGCATTAACTTTAAAATATTATACCTAATCCACTTGGATATCAATTTAATTTAAAACTACTGACAACCAAAAGCATAAAAGAATTCGAGAATCCACTAATAATTCATATCAGTTAATTAATATATAATAAACGCAGTAAATAAAAATTCGAAATCAAATTACGGTTGACAAATCTTTATTTCCATATAAAAGAAACAAATAAAAAGACAAATTTCAGTTCAACAACAAAAGAAAAAAAAATAGCCGGTCGGAAAATTTTCAAAAAAATATATTCAACAATTTAATAATAAGCGGCGATACGGAAAGTTTCGAATACACAGTTTATTTGTTAAAATTTATTTACCTTAATAAATACAGCCCACACACAATCGGAATTTGGAATACACAAAATAATCTCACTACGGTTTTTCGGTTTTTCGGAAGAACGTTCAACGGAGAATGCTTAGAGCCGAAAAAAGGAACTGATTCTTTTGAGAGAGAGCCAGCCGGAATGAAATTCGGAGCGCGAATCAGAAGCCAAAAATGAATTGTTTCCGAATTTATATCCAAAATTTTAGTTACATTCTTCGGTGTGGGAATTAAAACGTGAAATCTATCTAGTTTCGACAAAAACTTGTAAGTATACTAGACGGCTCTCGATTAAATTAAAATGTTGTATATACCGGGCGTCCTTTCAGTTGAAAAATTTAAATATCGGAAATGAATAAATTGTGTATGGTAGAAGTGGGATTTGCGTAACTCGGACTTATACTAAAATATACACCGGTAATAGCAAAAAAAATAAATCACTGCGGTAGTCGAAAGGGTTGTAAAGTAACGAGTTATATACACCCTAGTGGTAAAATAAAATATATTACGGAATAAATAAAAAAAATAAAAAATTAAACTTGCAAAAAGCAGAAAAAAAAAATAACTCGTTACACACCCCCTTTACTTCGGTAAAAAAAAATGGATGAGCGAAAGTGCAACTTTCGGACATTACATTTTTTTTTTAAACAACAACTTACACCTAATAATAAAAAAGGTGAGAAAACAAAACGGTGATCCAGGGTGTAGCGTCTCACAGCCTGGAACGTCGGCGTAGGGTCGCTTGGTGTGGATGGGGCGGTCCTCTTCCACGGGACGCCTGTCTTCGGTATGACCTGGAACAGCGTCCGGCTGTTTCCAGAGCGGGGTGGGGTTGTTCGGTGCCACACTGGCTGGAAGCATCCTGCATTCGTCGGGGTTCGTCGCTACGGGAGACCAGGTGCGCTTGTGCTGCCACCGATCGGGTACGGGGGCCGCGTCGATCACACGGGCATTCTCGGGACATCCGTCCCACTTGTCCACATCGGGAACAAAACAGAATAGACGGCCTGCTGCAGTTCTCTCGGCGGTGTCCGGAGATTCCACATCTCCAACAGAGATCATCCGTCAGGGTGATGAACTTGCCGGTTATCGTCCTTTCTCGTGGTAGGTGGGTCTCTGGCGGTTTTTGCTGTGACGGTTTGTACTGTTGACATCGCAGACACCTCTTTACGTACTTGGTGATGTCCCTGAACATTCCTGGCCAATAGTACAATTTTGCAATCCGGGTGATGGTTTTAGCAATTCCCAGATGACCAGCATTCGGATTATCATGGTTTTCTTGCAACACCCGGGTTCGGTCGGGCTTTGCTATACACAGTTTCCAGGGATCGGACATTTCTGGCTCTCTGAAATCATTGATACCCCAGAAATGACGGTATAGACGGTCTTCTTCAATGCAGTAGTCCGGAAACTTCTCTGGATCCTTCAGGACCTCTTCCTTCCTGTTCCGGTACCACGAACATTCGGCGGTTACATCGGTCAAACAGAGTGCAGACGGTGAATCGGTCTCGGCGGTCATTGGTAGCGGATTTCTGGACAAAGCGTCGGCCACACGATTTAGAGCACCTTTACGGTACTGTATCTCGAAATCATACTGTTGTAGAAAAATACTCCACCTGGCTAAACGTCCGGACGGACTAGATATGGAATGCAGCCATCTAAGAGATTGATGATCGGTAACAACCGTGAAATGGTAGCCCTCTAAATAAGGACGCATCTTTTCAATCCCCCAAACAATAGCAAGACATTCTTTTTCGGTTACGGAGTAATTTTTCTCGGTAGGACTCAGGGTGCGACTTGCATACGCTACTACGAGCTCGTGGCCCTCCTTCTGCTGGGTAAGGGCTATTCCCAAACCATATTCGGAGGCATCGGTTTGTAAGGTAAACGGTACGGTAAAATCAGGACAACTTAAGACGGGTGCTTCTGACAGACAGGTTTTGATTCTAGCGAACGCGGCTTCTTGTTCCTCGGCCCACTTCCATCGCTGAGATTTGCGGAGTAATTTCGTTAACGGAGCTACCTTTTCTGAAAACGATGGCACGAATCTCCTATACCAGGAGGCAACTCCCAAAAACCTTCTCAGCTCTCGGAGATTTCTCGGTGCTGTATTACTATCTCCCAACTCTACCAGAGACGATGAACAGACTTCGGTAACAGATTGCTCCTTGTCAACCCCTAACAACACCGGAGAAGACTCAGAGACTTCGGAAACAGATTGCTCATTATCAACCCCTAACAACACCGGGGAAGACGCAGAGACTTCGGAACTAGTTTGCTCCTTGTCCACCCCTAACACCAGGGAAGACTCAGAGACTTCGGAAATAGATTGCTCCTTGTCAACCCCTAACACCAGGGAAGACGCAGAGACTTCGGAAACAGCTTGCTCCTTGTCAACCCCTAACACCAGGGAAGACGTAGAGACTTCGGAAACAGATTGCTCCTCGCCAACCCCTAAAACCAGGGAAGACGCAGAGACTTCGGAAACAGATTGCTCATTATCAACCCCTAACAACACCGGGGAAGACGCAGAGACTTCGGAACTAGTTTGCTCCTTGTCCACCCCTAACACCAGGGAAGACTCAGAGACTTCGGAAATAGATTGCTCCTTGTCAACCCCTAACACCAGGGAAGACGCAGAGACTTCGGAAACAGCTTGCTCCTTGTCAACCCCTAACACCAGGGAAGACGTAGAGACTTCGGAAACAGATTGCTCCTCGCCAACCCCTAAAACCAGGGAAGACGCAGAGACTTCGGAAACAGATTGCTCCTTGTCGACCCCTAACTCCAGGGAGGACGCAGAGACTTCGGAACTAGTTAGCTCCTTGTCAACCCCTAACTCCAGGGAAGACGCAGAGACTTCGGAAACAGACTGCTCCTTATCAACCCCTAACAACACCGGGGAAGACTCAGAGACTTCGGAAACAGATTGCTCTTTGTCAACCCCTAACACCAGGGAAGACGCAGAGACTTCGGAAACAGATTGCTCCTTATCAACCCCTAACAACACCGGGGAAGACGCAGAGACTTCGGAACTAGTTTGCTCCTTGTCCACCCCTAACACCAGGGAAGACTCAGAGACTTCGGAAATAGATTGCTCCTTGTCAACCCCTAACTCCAGGGAAGACGCAGAGACTTCGGAAACAGCTTGCTCCTTGTCAACCCCTAACACCAGGGAAGACGCAGAGACTTCGGAAACAGATTGCTCCTCGCCAACCCCTAAAACCAGGGAGGACGAAGAGACTTCGGAAATAGATTGCTCCTTGTCAACCCCTAACACCAGGGAAGACGCAGAGACTTCGGAAACAATTTGCTCCTTGTCGACCCCTAACTCCAGGGAGGACGCAGAGACTTCGGAACAAAACAGATTTACAGACCGGCAGTCTTTCCTAAGACGGTGGGTGGTTTCTTCTCTACATATTATCGGTACAGCAGAATTGACTTCTTTCATAGGCCTGTTCACGGCCTCCAATATTCCAACAGGACTGGCCAATTGTGAACGCCTCACTAACTCATCATTCACGTATATTTCTCCGGTTCCTAACTCCAGCCGGAAATTATACTTGCGGAGGACATCATGTCCTAATACAATATCGGTTATTAGACCAGGGAAATGCTCCAACGAACCCTCCATTGTGACGTCATCGATTTTCCATTCCAGCTCATATATGTCGGTGATGGAGACTAGATTTCCATTAGCTAAACGGGCCTTCGTAGCTTGACGAGAGGTAGTTTGCTTTCTTTGGGAAAAAGTCTTAGCTACTTGATCACCAATATACGACTTTGCTGCTCCGGTATCCAATAATGCTCTAAACATATGATTTTCTATGTCAACGTCTATGTGCGGTCGGGGGTCGTTCATTTCTGCTGGCGGTTCGGTGTGAGAGGCAAAGATTTGCGGAAGCTGTGCCGGCCTCTCTTCGGTACAACTTCGGTTTAGTTTTCCTGCCTCCTGCAGGAACAGTCTCTCGAAAATACTCCTTCTTTTTGACAACGAGAACAGAATATTTTCGGCGGGTTTTGGCAGTTATTCCTATAATGTCCAGACTCACCACAACGGAAACAGATGAGTTGACGGGAATATTGTCCTGAAGGTTGACGAGTAGTATCAGGCGGCGGCGGAGTATCGGTCGGTGACGGTTGGCTGGGACCGGCGATGGGCTCTCTGGATGGCCCAGGCATCGTGTTGTGAGAAGGTCCATATCTCGGCGAACTCATTGACTGCGGACGGGGATTTGGTCCCCGGTTCGGTCCAGTGTGGTTGGGTATAGACTGGAGTTCCTTCCTGAGGAGCTCATATTCCCTGACCACCTGACAAAAGGAGGAAAAATCGTCAAAGTCCCCTTTTCGGATTTGCAGACGGTATTCGGGCAACAGGTTACGGTACAGCCACGCCAACTGTTGTTCGGGAGTTAGCTTACCATGGCGTCGCATCAGAGTTTGTAGCTCGGTTATGTATGTTGCGGCGGACTCATTTCTTCTCTGCAGACGACGGCTTATCTCAGCTTCCAAGTCGTCTTCGTAATTAACGGGGTAGAAGAAAATACGGAAATCTGTTTCAAATTCCTCCCAGGTAGAGTATCTGCTGCGGTTATTCCGGTACCAAAGAGCGGGCTCACCGGACAGTAATTCGGGTAACACCGGAAGCAGATTGTCTTTCTGGACATTCCTTGCGGTACAGATTTCTTCGATTCTTTCGATGAATGCAGCAGGATCTCCCCGGTTTCCAAAAGACACCTTCCAATCGTGTACATTTATCGGTGGAGTTGCCATAGCGGTCGGATATTCCTCTTGGTCTATGGCGGATCGCGGAGCAATATTTCTTCTTCTCAAAATAAAAAAAAAACAACAAAGGCGGAAAAAAACAGAAAAATCTAGCACCGGCAAAACGGTCGCTATTGAAATTTACAATACGGAAAAAAAAATTGTATATTATACTAAAATAACGGTCCCTGTTCAAATCAACAATGGGCAAAAAAAACACGTAAAACAGTATAAACGGTCCAGCAACAATACGCTAAAAAAATATCCACAGCTGTATTTCAGTTCCTGCTATAATCAGGTCTCTTTAACAATACGGTAAAATAACGGAAACGGAATAACGGTTCCAGCTCTAACGAATAATCAACTCTCTGCAATAATACGGTAAACAAAAAAACAGTCAACACAGACTTAACCGGTCCAAGCGAAAAAACGCTTAAAAAAAAAAATAAAAATTTAAAACGATATTAAACTGATCCTATTGTAATCAACAATCAGGTCCCTGCTCTAGCAAAAAAAATACGGCTGAAAATAGTCAAAACAGACTTAAACGGTCCAAGCACAAATAAACGCTAAAAAAAATGGAAAACGGTATTAAACTGATTCTACTGTTATCAACAATTAGGTCCCTGCTCTAGCAAAAAAAATACGGCTGAAAATAGTCAAAACAGACTTAAACGGTCCAAGCACAAATAAACGCTAAAAAAAATGGAAAACGGTATTAAACTGATTCTACTGTTATCAACAATCAGGTCCCTGCTCGGGCGCCATTTTGTAACGCGCCTCCCTTCTTACACGTGGCTCCTGCCACAAGAACACGTCACTATGGACACCCTTGATGCAAAATTCGGGTTTTTAAATCTCGGGCGCCAGATTATTAACGTGGTTTGCTCCACGGCCCCTTGACCCTTAGCGTCAAGAGTTCCAGATAGCCTCAGATGGAGGTTACGGAAAATTCCAGGGGTCTTGTTGAATTAAATTTAACTAACTAGTGAAAATCGGGAAAAGCCAAATCTTGGTTCCCCAATCAATAAATTGCGGTTAAAAATGAAAATAATAGAAATTCAAAACTTTGATCTATTAATACTCTGTGGTCTATTTTACGAATAATTCTTTTTAGTGACAAACAAATTAACCGGGAAAAGAAAAGGAGGTATGTATTACCTATATCTGGGATTTTAACGGACTTAACGGTCAGGTTATCAAATACGGTTCAAATCTACCGGGTTTTACGGGGTCCCTAATGCACGAATTAGATCTGCCGGGTAATCAGACAAATTGTGGCTAAGCCTCTTCCAAGTCTGATTAACCCTTGAATCCAAATGAAACCGGCAACTATTATTCCGACAATAAGAAAAAAAAATATAAATAATGATTCTACGAAACGGGAAAAGAACGATTTAGATCTGCCGGGAAATCAAACAAATTGTGGCTAAGCCTCTTCCAAGTCTGATTAACCCTTGAATCTACTAAAGCCAGTAACTATTATTCAAAAAAAAAATTTAAGAACGAGTTAGATCTGCCGGGAAATCAAACAAATTGTGGCTAAGCCTCTTCCAAGTCTGATTAACCCTTGAATCCAAATGAAACCGGCAACTATTATTCCGACAATAAGAAAAAAAAATATAAATAATGATTCTACGAAACGGGAAAAGAACGATTTAGATCTGCCGGGAAATCAAACAAATTGTGGCTAAGCCTCTTCCAAGTCTGATTAACCCTTGAATCTACTAAAGCCGGTAACTATTATTCAAAAAAAAAAAAATTTAAGAACGAGTTAGATCTGCCGGGAAATCAAACAAATTGTGGCTAAGCCTCTTCCAAGTCTGATTAACCCTTGAATCTACTAAGCCGGTAACTATTATTCCGAAAAAATAAAATTTAAGAACGAATTAGATCTGCCGGGAAATCAAACAAATTGTGGCTAAGCCTCTTCCAAGTCTGATTAACCCTTGAATCTACTAAGCCGGTAACTATTATTCCAAAAAAATAAAATTTAAGAACGAGTTAGATCTGCCGGGAAATCAAACAAATTGTGGCTAAGCCTCTTCCAAGTCTGATTAACCCTTGAATCTAACTAAAGCCGGTAACAATTAAAAAAAATATTTTCCCACGAGTTAAACGGTACCCAACTATCGACACACAGAGTAAAAATATTCGTACTAGCATTAACTTTAAAATATTATACCTAATCCACTTGGATATCAATTTAATTTAAAACTACTGACAACCAAAAGCATAAAAGAATTCGAGAATCCACTAATAATTCATATCAGTTAATTAATATATAATAAACGCAGTAAATAAAAATTCGAAATCAAATTACGGTTGACAAATCTTTATTTCCATATAAAAGAAACAAATAAAAAGACAAATTTCAGTTCAACAACAAAAGAAAAAAAATAGCCGGTCGGAAAATTTTCAAAAAAATATATTCAACAATTTAATAATAAGCGGCGATACGGAAAGTTTCGAATACACAGTTTATTTGTTAAAATTTATTTACCTTAATAAATACAGCCCACACACAATCGGAATTTGGAATACACAAAATAATCTCACTACGGTTTTTTGGTTTTTCGGAAGAACGTTCAACGGAGAATGCTTAGAGCCGAAAAAAGGAACTGATTCTTTTGAGAGAGAGCCAGCCGGAATGAAATTCGGAGCGCGAATCAGAAGCCAAAAATGAATTGTTTCCGAATTTATATCCAAAATTTTAGTTACATTCTTCGGTGTGGGAATTAAAACGTGAAATCTATCTAGTTTCGACAAAAACTTGTAAGTATACTAGACGGCTCTCGATTAAATTAAAATGTTGTATATACCGGGCGTCCTTTCAGTTGAAAAATTTAAATATCGGAAATGAATAAATTGTGTATGGTAGAAGTGGGATTTGCGTAACTCGGACTTATACTAAAATATACACCGGTAATAGCAAAAAAAATAAATCACTGCGGTAGTCGAAAGGGTTGTAAAGTAACGAGTTATATACACCCTAGTGGTAAAATAAAATATATTACGGAATAAATAAAAAAAATAAAAAATTAAACTTGCAAAAAGCAGAAAAAAAAAATAACTCGTTACAAGCACATTTTCAAACCTTAAAGCTAGCATCGTCGAAAGAGTTATTCGAACACTAAAGACTTTATTGTGGAAATAATTTAGTGTGCAAGGGTCATATAAATGGTTGGAATTGCTACCAAAAATTGTTAAGAAATACAATAATACCAGGCATTCAACAACGGGTGCTATTCCCAGTAAGGTGAATGAGACAAACGCCAAATATATTATTGCTTTCAACCACATGAAAACAGTCGACCCCCGCAAACCTAGATTTAAAAAAGGTGATTTTGTACGCATAAGTAAATATCGTGAATCATTTTCCAAAGGTTATACACCCAACTGGTCAACCGAAATTTTCACAATCTATAAAGTCAATCTGACCAATCCCACCACATATCTTTTACAAGACGAGGGTAATCAACCGATTCAAGGAGCTTTTTACACTGAGGAACTTTTAAAAGTGAAACACCCCGACGTTTATCTCGTTGAAAAAGTATTGAGAAAAAAAGGAAATAAGGTTTTGGTGAAATGGCTGGGATTAGATAACTCGCACAACTCTTGGATTATAATAATTACTGCATATCTTTTATTATAAACTTTACATCTATGTATTACATGAAAAATAGGATTGATAAATTTGGCGGCTTGTTGAATTCGTTGCTTGAAGCGTAACTGATCGAGATATCTAGCTTGCCAATCGTTTTTTCTTGCCGCATGAAATGCATATCGCCAGACATATAGAACATGTATTTTGTTAAAGTTTTCATTAAAGCTGACTTTTTTCATCTTGTAGTAATTCAGGAAATCTGTAAATTACTTCAAGACCTAGGTTGTATGTAATTGGATTGATTTTTTTGATTGGTTGTAGAACTTCTAGTGCTGTTTTCGGAGCATCTTGTGATTTAGTAACAGCCAGTTGTAAAATTTTCATAGTTCCTAAAAACTGTTGGTTTTTTAATGTTTCAAAGGTGTTCTTTATTAGTGGTAATATCTTCCACAGCTCGGATATACTTGCATACCCCAAACAAATACTAGCGTGTCCAGTTAAAATTTTAAGCACTTTATTCTGCTCAAACTTTTGAAATTGAAGCCAAAAATAGCCCGCATCTATAGGGTCTAGGGTTTCCGCTGCAGTGAAAAAATTGTCAATCAAATCCTTGAAACATATTAATTCCTCCCATTCCTTTTCGTAAAAAACTATATAATTATTTCTGTTCCCTGAAATTATTACACAAGGAGTGCACTCTGCTGATAAACACACTGTAACAAACTTTGACTTTGACTGATTCAAGTCAAATCGACGCTCCCCCAAAAACACTTCCTTTGGAACCATATTTGAAGACATTCCCCCACAACTAACAAGACAAAACTATGCTCGGAATAGTTTCCTCATGACTTTTTATAGATATGTGAAAGTGGTGGGAGAAATTATGCTAGTATTGGAATGGATGGGGAAATCTATAAATAGTTATAGCAAAATGAATTCGACTCACACCATCAATATGTGTTTAGAAGATTTCTCCGATTTATTATCATTGTATGACTACCGCTTGCAATCATTCAAAAATTGGACTGGTAAAGTTTCTCCTATAGATTTGGCGTTAGCGGGTTTTTTTTATGTTGGTTATAGTGACATAACTCGTTGTTTTAATTGTCATGTGGAAATTCATGAGTGGTTATTCGAAGATTGCGTTCATGAAGAACATTTAAAATTTAGCCCAGACTGTAAGTTTGCCAAGATGATGAAAACATCAATCAAAAAAGAAAACAACAAGATGGATAACACAAGACGTAGGAATACTCTACAAATATTTAATACAACTCCACCAATAAATTTGTTTTTACTTGCTTATATTATAATAAATGATTTTGTGGTGAGACACTGAATAGTGCTTTTATTTGCGCATGCCCTAGCTACTCTTGTTTGCGCATGACTGAAATTTTATATATAATACGTTTAAACGCTGCAAAACGTATCAAACCCAAAACTGTAGTGTAATAAAAGAAGAAAGTATGGATAGTGATAACGAGTCTTTCGATTTTGCGGTTTTGTTAGAAAACCAAGAGGTTAATAGAATCGATGACGATAGTGGAAGTGAAGTGGATTCTGTTATCAGTTCCTGTACTTCGGAACAGGAACATGATACAGGTTCCACTATTGATTTCAAATCGTTTCATATTGAAACAGTGGATAGTCAGAAATGGATGAATGCCAGTTTTGGTAAACCAATATGTATCCTACAATACTATTATTCGACAAGTGAATATCGATGTTGTTTTTTCGATTTGAATAATGGGCATGGTGAAAGCATAGAATCCCAACATGTCAGCGAGCATTTCACCGGTAGCGCAGGAACTCTACCAGAATCATGTTCTAGATGTTCTATTTGTGAAAAAGAACTATTTGTATATTGTATAGTTGATTATTGTTTTTTGTGCAACAATAAACATTTCAACATTATTGCGCCATAACTTTGTTTTAAATCAATTGTATTGTTCAAAAATTTGAAATTTTTGAAATTTAGTAACACATCCAGTACTGTGGATTTTATTTCACTACAATTTTAATATTAATGCAACTTGATATTTAATTTATTTTAATATATATTCAATTGCGCCTTTTTATATTTTTCATTAGTCACATATCCAGTACTGTGGATTTTATTTCACTACACTTTTGGGTTTGATCGAATAAAATATTTTCATTCAAGTCGCCTTTAATTTCCTCTCCAATATTACATAAAAGTCAGTCCGACCCTGTTATTGCAATGTGTCTACTAATTATACAGTTACAAACAAGTTATATCGATTGAATTGGATTCGAGAGTTGTAGGCCGATAAAAAGAAACGCTTGAAGATTCTTTCACATATATACAATATCTTAATTTTATGGATTTGTTACTGTTTAAAAAGAGCGAATTATAAATATCGATATTGTAAAAATATACTTTAAATGGATGTACAGGGTAAATCAACCACAATTAGTTATAATATGATAGTTTATTTTATCTCGTGAAATGAAAATAGGTACATACTTTATAGGTTTAAACAATTTCAAATTTATTTATCATTTTATCATTGTTTTCACATTCAATTGAGTTTCATCCAACGCATTTTCAGTAGTTGTCCAGTCTTCTGGTTCGAGGAGTTGATCTATTTCATTTTCAAAAATTCCAAACGATAAAATATATTTTGTAATTAATTTATAGGTTTAAACGATTGATTGATTCCGCTAATTTTATATTATGATTTAACTTTTCCAAGAGGTGCTTTGTTGTTATATATTTTCTTTTATATTTTTCAATCTTCAATTTCAAACTTATTTTCTGTTCTTGACTTTCACTCAAAAAGATTTTATTAGATTCGAAGAACTTGGTCACGTTATCACTATGGTTCGTTATCATTGTTTTCACATTCGATTGAGTTTCATCCAACGCTTCTTCTGCAGTTGTTGAATCACTATTCCAGTCTTCTGGTTGGAAGAGTTGATCTATTTCATTTTCAAAAATTCCGTCCATAGAAATATTATCATATTCAGAATTTTGCAATGGCTGGTTTTTTATATCCTCCACTGGCCGATTTTGGATTTGTTCAGATTCCTCACTCTCTCCTGATATTATTATCATCGAATTTGGTGATGAACAGTCATCATCTATTGTTTTAATATGATACTTTGTCTCAGAAGGTCCTCTTCTAATAATCATAGGTATACTTTTTTTAATTGTATTCATCTTTTCAAATTCTGTTTGTTCACTTGTTTTTCTGTAATCACTCAATATATTTACTCTAATACGACTTCTCATTTCACGAGATAAAATAAACTATACTTTCAAGTTGAATTTTAGCTCTTATATATCTACAATACTGCAATGTAAACAAGTTATTTTCAAGATGGGTTCTGTCACCCCCGCATTACCATTTCAATTTATTTTAATGAGAACATGTTCCCAGTGTGTTCTTCCAAATACATGCGGGTACTAGGTACTTATTCATCCTTGAAACAATCCATTTCTTCTGAAATGACATACATAAATTTAAATCTCATCGACATCTTCTGTGTTATTCCAAAAATGGTATCCTGCTTACTTTGCAGACTAGTCTCACATCAGAATTTTATTTCAATTAATTTCAATGATTACATTTTCCCAGTGTGTTCTTCCAAATACATGCGGGTACTACTTACTCATCCTTTAACAATCCATTTCTTCTGAAATGACATACATAAATTTGAATCTCATCGAATCTTCCGTGTTATTCCAAAAATGGTAACTTGCTTTCTTTGCAGAATAGTCTCACATCAGAATTTTATATTCACCGCGAATTAAAACATTTCAATTGCTCCTGCATACTGATCAATGAAAACGAATTATTGCTAAATGGAAAACTTTTTAAATTGGTTAAAATAATAACTTGTTTAATCTTTTATATGATTTTATCTACACAGTTACATTCCTATTATTATTTCGCATCCAGACAAGGCCTAAAAATAATTCACAATCATTTTTTACGACTTATAATTCACATATACATGGATATTTGAAATATCTATAGCCGATTCATCTTTCATAACTAAAATAAAACACAATATTTCACTGATTTTTTATTTCATGATATTATTTTTCATATTCTTCATCCTCATTCTTGAAACGAAGTTCCTCAGGAAGTAAGTGATTGTATTCATATACCCATCTTTCCAAATCTAAGTGTTTTAATAACATACAATGCAAATTAATCCTTTTAGAAACTTTTTGCAAGCGTCAGCTCCTTTTCTATACATCTTCACCTGCTGCATACAATCTTCCTCTGTGTATATTCTCCCCCTACCATATATTTGCTCCCGATCAAACATTTGTTATTGTTTGTTAAACGCATATACTAAAGTTTGCACTGCTTCTTTCCATTCTTCCATTTTTTTCTTTCCAAATTAATAATAATTTAGGCTACATTCGTAATCAATTCGCTGGCCAAGTGGCACTTTGGCACGAAAGCTAAACAAATCTATTTCAGTGTGATCGTTCACAACGCAATTTGGCGTCAGAGTTGAAGTTGAAGTCGTCGAAATTTCTTGCAAGCTGCAAACTTTCACTTCGACTTGCACTGCGTGCCGGCTATGGGACATGCGCATTAATTTTTGTTATTTGTTTTTTGATATATCTGACATCTGTCTGATAGTCCATCACTACTAAACTCCAGTATATACTGCTATAAAAAATAAATCCAAATTATATAATATAACCTCAGACTGAAGTAAATACAGACAGAATCATGCTTCGACCATATGTTGAAGGAATCCTGACAATTATTTAGGTACGAACGCGCTTGCGCTAAAGTCGACTTTGAAGTTATTGTGAATGGCAAATTTCGTGCCGACTTGCGTGCCAAAGTGCCACTTGGCCAGCGAATTGATTACGAATGTAGCCTTACTCTTCACTACATATAGTGTAATTGACTACTGCTCTGAATACCCCCTCCTATTAAATGTAGTTACTTTCGGTGCACCCTGTATATACCCCACTCTTATTATATGTCGGAGCATATTGAATTTTAACGTACCATTCGTATACTGATGTTTCCAATGAACACATACATACTTTCACAACCCTCTGTATATATCCCACTCCTATTATATATCATTACCCTGTATAATTTTTATTTTCCGTCACTGCATATTAGAGAGGTCAGTTGCGGTCATTCGTACCTTACTTCTTTGGTTCCCCATTATATAGATTGTGAAAGTAGGTCAGTTACTTACCTTCCGTGAATCCCCATTATAGATTGCGGAAGTAGGTCAGCTACTTTCGTACTTGACTTCGTTAGTACCCCATTTTATATCTACTTATATGTGCAGTAACAAATGTATATTTTTTGTATAATAACTATTTAATGCATAAATAAAACAATAATTAAATTTCATTAATTTTTTATTTCATAATTACATTTTTATTTTTCCTGTTCGTCCTCCCCATCATTCTTCAAGCGAAGAAACTCCGGCAGTAAGTGATTGTATTCGTACATCCATCTATCCAAATTTAAGTGTTTTAATAATTGTATTAAACATACAATACAAATCACACCTTTCGCGAAATATTTGCAAGCGTCAGCTCCTTGTCTATACCCATCCGCGTGCTGCATACACTCTTCGTGTGTGTATTTTCTTCCCATTCCATATACTGCTTCCCGCTCATACACTTTTTCTCGTCCATTCAAGTCAAATACTAACGTTTGCACTGCTGCATTCAATTCTTCCATTTTGTAAACAGTTTTAACTTTCAGAGTCTTATTTGCACGAAATTTATACAGCTTTTCCCCACCACTTTTTGATGATGGTGTTGGGTATATAAGTAGGAGGAGTTGGGTATAAAAATTACACATTTCACAGCATGACTAAGTTTTTGTGCAAGAAATCGTTTCATGATTTCACTACCGAAGAATTTAAAGAGCTTCCAATTGAATACCTAATAGAGAATGTGAGACCTTCAGTTCTGCTGGATATTTGGCATAAACTTCCATATGCCTTTTAGTCCAACTTTCAATTGCAAATACGATTACCTTGTTTTGTTCACTATAATCGTCCTGATTGGATAACTCATTGGGATGGACCTGCCAGTGCACAAGAAAATTGTCATTTTTGTAAATATGCACTGAAATTATAAATTGTACTATTTGATGAATAAATAAAACACTTATATATATTTTACTGATTTTTTATTTTATGATAACATTTATTTTCTTCCTCGTATTGTTCATAGACACCATCCTCCTCCTCCTCCTCCGGAAGTAAGTGATTGTATTCATACATCCATCTTTCCAAATTTAAGTGTTTCAATAACTGCATTAAACATACAATGCAAATTAATCCTTTTACAAAATTTTTGCAAGCGTCAGCTCCTTTTCTGTACTTCTTCGCCTGCTGCATACACTCTTCTACTGTGTATATCCTTCCCCTACCATATATCTGCTCCCGATCAAACATTTTTCATGTTTGTTAAAGTCATATACTAAACTTTGCACTGCTTCTTTCAATTCTTCCATTTTGTAAACAAACACTTTTTAACGTTCAGAAATCTTATTGCATCGAAATGTATACAGCTTTTCCCCACCACTTGCATTTCAGCTTTTACCCACTACTTAATTGAAAAACAAAATGAGATCTAAAAATCCCAAGCGTCACCTCAAAAAAGGTCACCGATTCTAAGGTCTCACAAAAACCTGTTTCAACGTTCCACAAAGTTAGTGATCAAGGTGAACATGGTCAAACTGGATCTACAAACAGGTTCAAATTACTCGGTATCCAGTGGTGTCTAGAGGTCAATCCGTTCATTTGACATATACAAATAAACTGAAGGTTAACTACTAAAAAAGCGGCTCTACAAACAGGTTCTCAAAACCGGCTAAACAGGTTCTGAAAACCGGTTTGTGTCACAGTATTGGTGTAGTTACTCTACTTATATTGTTTAGTTTTTTAGCTAACTTATTATTAGGAGTATTAACGTAAGAAACTACAGGTCTAAGGTGCTTAGGTGTTCGATTTCAAAGATGGGTTCTATCAAGTTAAGTTAAACAATGAATCTACTAAATTAACATCATTTTCAACACCATTTGGCTACTATATGTTCCTAAGAATGCCATTTGGAATTAGTTTGGCTCCAGAATATTTTCAAAAAAGCAATTTTAAATATTTTGGGGATATAAAAAATACAGTAATATATTTTGATGATTTATTAATTGCTGCAGACACTATTGAGGAACATGATAAAACATTAAAGGAAATTATAGAAAGGGCTAGGAAGACAGGTATTAAATTTAACAAAGATAAGCTTCAACTCAGAAGAAATGAGGTCAAATATGTAGGGCATATTTTTAACAAGGATGGTATGCAGGTAGACCCAGATAAAATTAGAACTATCAATGACCTAAAACCGCCAAACTCCAAAAAATAAATGCCGGAATTGGGGAAAATGAATTCGTGGAAATTGCGGGAGAGGAATGGCCAGAAGAAGCCTATCAGATAACTTTAACGGTACAGATAGCCGTGATGTGATTATCATGGTGGGGGACAAAAATCAAGGGAGAGATACTGACACCTATGTGGAGGAATGGTTAGCCCCGGGCTGGAGCGCATGGTGGATGAGTGTGAAGGAGAAGTTGATTATATGGCAAGTGATATAAAAACGGAAACGCGGAAAGGTAAGAACCAACAGGAGGCTAGGATAGAATACGTGCTCAGAACTGATGGAGACATGAGAATTCTATATAGAAGGGCTAGGGAGCTAGGAAATGCGATAAGAGAGGTAAGGGAGATAGGGAAACTAGGGAAATACAAAATTACAAAACCATCACATATGCTGGTAATATTTCTAATAATATTTCAAAGATAATATCTTGTTCAAAAAATACAGCAATTTCTTTTAAACAGAGAACAATGTGAGTAAAATATTGTTAAATGTAAAAACAAAAATACCCCCATTAAAAAAGTCTGGAATATATAAACTTAAATGTACAGAATGTAATGCTGTCTATATTGGTCAAACAATTCGAAATTTTGAAATTAGATACAATGAACACTCACGAGCATACAGATTAAAACAGCCAGATAAATCACATTACGCAAAACATCTTCTTGACATAAAACATTCATTAACACCTAACACAGAACTAGAAGTACTGCATATTTGTGGTAAGAAACAAGAACTAGATTTCCTTGAAGAACTAGAAATAAGAAGACACTTAAGAGACCCACACTATGAAGTTGTCGATGAACAGATAAATCTAGGGAGCTCTCCACTATTAAATTGTCTTCTTAAGTAACAATTGTAAAGATCAGCAGATATAGTTTTCCTTGGTTTCCTATATCATTGCACAGTTATACTGATCTTAAATGGGAAAAAGATATCCAGGTCTTCCCGATAGGGCTAATAATACCTTAGCTTTAATATTTGTAAAATCATATCTTCTTCTTTTTTCTATTCATATATATTAAGTCAATCACAAGATAGGTCACTTACTATTTGGTCTAGCCAAAATATTTAACATCAGGTAGGTATCACATAAAATGTAACTTCTGTCATTCTGACGATGATATGTCAATATCGAAATAATCATCAATATCCTTTCATAATTTTCATAATTTTTTCATTAAATAGTGGAATTAATTAGAAACATTAATATGAGTAGATTCCACAAAGTAAGGGTCCAAACAGTAAATTCAGTTAAGTTATTGTTAATAATATTTGAAATCATAATGTAGTCTTATGAAATGATACAATATCACATGCTAAATAGTTGTTGGTAATCAATAGGGATTAAATGCATGTTACTATGTATTCAGATATAACATTTGTATGAAATTTAATTTATCTACTAATAACACTTACACGCACACCCACACCCACACCCACACGCACACCCACACACACACCCACACACCCACACCCACACACCCACCCACACACCCGCACACACCCGCACACACCCGCACACACCCGCACACACCCACACACACACACACACACACACACACACACACACACACACACACACACACACACACACACACACACACACACACACACACACACACACACACACACACACACACACACACACACACACACACACACACACACACACACACACACACACACACACACACACACACACACACACACACACACACACACACACACACACACACACACACACACACACACACACACACACACACACACACACACACACACACACACACACACACACACACACACACACACACACACACACACACACACACACACACACACACACACACACACACACACACACACACACACACACACACACACACACACACACACACACACACACACACACACATACACACACACACACACACACACACACACACACACACACACACACACACACACACACACACACACACACACACACACACACACACACACACACACACACACACCCACACACACACACACACACCCACACACACCCACACACACCCACACACACCCATACCTGTCGCGCAATCATTGTGGGGACACCTGACTGGCGTGTGACTTTTGGGGACAGTAGACTTATTAGCTGAACCCCATTGTGCTTCAAACGATGATTCTAACCGTACCGAAATGAGAGGAAAACACACCCGTTTTACCATGAATTTCGTTTAAAAGCACTTGTGTGGACTGTCCACATAGTGTTAGTTACATTTGTGAAATGTGTTTAAATTTGTGTATGAAAATAATACTAACACAATGTGGACATACACATATTTTCACAATTTTTAGACATATATAAATTTGTGTGGACATACAAAAGTAAAATACATAGGTTAATGTGGACATTACACACATATCATATTTACAATAATTCTGAGGAGATACACACAAATTGGACCAAATGCTCTGTGGAGAAAATTTGGTAGATATTAATCAAATTACTGTGTGTCAATTAATTTTTTGGACAATTCCAACTAAAACAATAATCTAACCTAGCAAATTTTGACTACTCACTTGCAAGTTCGAATGTTCATTTTCTATCAATATTCTCACCGATAAAACATTTCATAAAACGGATACATACAGCGCCGGATTTAGACTTCGGCGGCCCATAGGCAGAGCATGTGGTGGAGGCCCTCAAATCGTTTGTGGTTAACTGTTTTAAAGTTTCTATTAAGGTCAAGGTAAAGAAGAAAGCAACTAAATAAGTTGGCTTCCACAAAATTTATTCAAAATTAAACTAGAAAACAACTAAAATAATTTTAGTTTACCTACAAGCTAAATTATTTTTCGTCTGATTTTCACATCAATAAACGTATCGATAATATCGTCGAAGTCTGTTTCCCTCAACACATCACTCTCTAAACTAAGGAGAGTTAAAACATTTAATCTGTCCTCGGTCATGGAACTTCGGAGTTTATTTTTTATAAGCTTCAGTATTGAGGAGGATCTTTCAGCCGTACAATTTGTCACCATTAGTATGAGATAAATTCTCAGAATTACCTCAACGTTGGGAAAGCAGTCTTTAACATTGTTTTTACACAACAATTCATACATCCATCTCTCATTGCTAATCTCTTCACTTCTCTTCTGTTCAAATTCTTCATACTGAACTATAAATACTTTGAAATGTACGAATTCGTTGCCAAGAGAATCATCTACGTCGTCGCAGTAGGTTTTCACCAAGTTTTGACTGGCAGACAAAATTTCTTGATCAGAAATAGCAGTTAAATTTTTCAAAAATCCAAATCGTGCATTTAGAAGTAAGTACCCGTCCATTCTCTTCTGAAGAGCGGTCATGAGCTGGTCGACAACTGGGATGTAGCTTTGAGTCCCAAATTTGTCCGAGGGTGATAACTGAACTTCCGAAGCTTGCGGGCAATCTAAAGTGGACAACCGGACGTTTCTTTTTGTTTTTCTCCTTGTTTCTTCTTCGTAGTTTCGGCAATCGACTAACTTGAAAGCTTTTATTTCATATTCATTAAAACTGTCTCTTTTATTTTCAATGGTTGTTTTTAATGAAGTAAGCAGTGCTGCAGCAGTATTCAAGTCCAACCTAGGATTTTGTAGGCTTTCGCTGACTTTGTTTATAATAATATGTTCCAAAATAAATATCATCCCAAAAAACTGTATATATGGCTGTTTCTAACTTTGCCATCCTATCATGCAAACCGACAGCTGTTGCTCTTGATTTAGCTGCATCTTCTTCGTCGTCAATAATTTCTTCGAGGGCATATATAAAACCTTTATAGCCCCGCAAGGGTTTTTTAGTGGCTTCAACTCGACATGACCAGCGAGCTGTTGTCGTTCTTTTCGGCACAAGAATAGGTTGGTCAGTTTTCGCTCCTTTTAAACAGCGACTAAATGTATTGTACCTGTTAGTTGAAGCTGTAAAATATACATACAGCTCTTCTAAAAAATCAAAGAAACTTATTGCTCTGAGACAACAACTGACCGCCGATTATATGACAAGATTAAGCGAATGGCCAACGCACGGCACCCAAGCTGCTAGGCTATTTTCTTCTTGTATTAATGCTTGTAGGCCATTATATCTGCCACTCATTGCAGAAGCATTGTCGTACGACTGTCCACGAATGTTCTTCAGGTCCAGCTCGTTTTGGTCTAGAAAATTAATCAAGCCCTCATACATATCCTTCGCATTATGACCCTGGATAGGCATGAAAATAAGAAAACGCTCAACAGGAGCGTGCCCTTCAATAAACCGAACCACTTACGTCAATTGGTCAACATGGCCTTCGTCAGGACTCGAGTCCAGAGAAACTGAAAAATATTTTGCAGTTTTCACTACATCAATAATTTTTTTAAAACTGCTTTTCCTAAAATTTCTAGCAGTTCCTCACAAATCGTGGATGGCAAGTAGTTTGTGTGACCGCTTCCGCGGTTGCCATGTTCTTCTAAATGTTTAAAAAAAACATCGTAGTCAGCTTAAAGTTATAATATTCCAAGGTAGTTGCCGTTGTTGGGAAATCCGAGAGTTTCGTACTCCCCTCTAAATGCCAATCCCCTTTTGCTGAGAAAAGCTATGACTCGCAACACTCTTTTAAGAACTTTTCGCCAATACTTAACACCTTTTTCCATTTGCTCCGCCAGTTCTCGATCTATATGCGACCAATTAGTTGGGATCGCCCAGTATAATCGATTGAAGCCTTTCGTCGTTTTTCGTCTAACTATTTGTAACAAAACTCAGTATTTTTTAGTTTCTACTGAGCCTTTATTGATTTAATTTAATTTAATTTTTTTTGTGGTGTGGTGGCGGCCCATAGGCAACTGCCTATGTTGCCTGTGCTTAAATCCGGCACTGGATACATAGACCAGAGATAATGTTTTAGCTATAAGGAAACAGTTTCAAATTTGAATTGAAATTTTTGTTGTAGTTGCTCAAATTTCACAAAAAAATATAGCTTATCTTTGAATACACTTTATGAAAGTATCTTTTTATATTGTAATTAATGCTTCTATTCGTTTTTTCATGGCATAGACTAACGTCATTCAGACAGTCACATTGTTAGAATTTGTACACACCTATAGGTACATCCACGCAGAATCTGTGATTCAAATTCCCAACCAGTATACTCTTCTGCACCCAGCACTCGACATTTGAAAAGTGAATTAGGACTCACAAGGGAATAAAAGCACTGGGATACTCTCTTCTCGTCTAGGGATCCTTCAATTCTTTGTATAACTAGCACACAAGACTGGATCACGAAAAGTTTGGGTATAGTTAATTCATTCAGGAATGTCAACAAAGGAAACAAGATCTATTCCTAGTATATACTCTGACTGGCATAAACTAAATTTTAATATTTTTACTTAGTAGAAACTCGGCTAGAGCATAGTAAATTTTCATATTTTCTGTAGCTGGAATGGAAAGCAAATTGACCGGAAGTTGAAATCTGCATTTTACTATTTCTTTGATCAGTATTTCAGAGTGCTTCTTGTACAATTGACATTCAAAAATTTTGGGTTCTAAATCCTCTTTGCTACCACAGGTACTGCAGAGATAACTTTCTATGATATTTATTCTGCACAAACGTGCAGAATAGCCAAGCATGATCGAATTTGAGACGTGTTAACATTATTTCACATATTTTTTAGAGATTATATTTCGAAAACCACATTTGAGTAAGAATTTAATTTTGAAGAATATTGAACATTTATAATTTGTACCAAATAAATTTATTCATCGTACTCACACAGTGAAAATTACATTTCAATGGATTAATAGTTATTGGTTGAGAAAAATGCTATTATAATGTGATTTGGGTTCAATAAAACATAATCAATATATAATGAATCTTTATACATTTTTTCTACAATTATAATATAGGTATATTAGTACCTATCTATCAAATGGCACCTCAGCTTTCCAGTTTAGTAGTTTCCTCTTCCTACCGTAAATAAATTGTTAACATTTTTGTATATTTATTTTGTGGAATAAGATATAAAGGACAACAACGTCTCAGAATTGCATCAAATGCAGGAAATGCCATAAACAATAACTTCTTATTATTTGAAATAGAAGAAAATAATTTTTTTATCATTTTATAACCGAATAATAACAAACGGCGTGAGAATTCAACTGTTATACATGAAAAAGCTGTTGATGCAGGTTGGATTTCCCGAGATTTGGCTTTTGTATTTTCATAGCACATATTCTTCTTCGAAACCTCTACGAATAGTTTCCGAGATATGGTGAGGGTACAATTATGATTTTGTGATAAAAGTTGACCCCGAATTAAAAGTGAAAATTGGCTTGTTGGTGTTTCTAAGGGTGTACTACTCAATCAAAATATATATAGATATTTCTAGTCGACGGTTTATCTACCGTACCAAAGATTACAAAATAAATATTTTGTAATCTTTGGTCCTTGCATTTATCTAGAGCGACAGGCGATAAGGAAAAAGGGTCGGCACAAGAATTCAAACCCTAACGCTGTAGAAATTCTTTTAACTTTTAAATGATTTTATTTATTATTATTTTATTGTTATGTGACATAATCTGTGAAATTCACGATACGGGCCTATTACATTAAACGCCTGATAACTTAAACTTTTTTAACAAATTGTTTCAATCCTTTAGAGCCGTATTACACAGCAAAGAATTATGCCGAAAATTACTCTGAAATTTACCACGAAAATTTTGTCAGAAATTTCTCCTAAAATTTTATAACATTTTCTTAAAATCTGTATTACACAGGCAATAAATCTTCCAAAAATTTTCGGAGTAATTCATACGATACTCATGCGCAGTCGGGTTATTTTGTTACAGCTGATGTATGCAAACAGTAAACAAACATACTTTCATTAACCTAATTTTATTTATTTTCAATAATAAGATTTATTTTCTTCTCAAAAATAGTGAGCAAGAAAGAACTTGTAATGTTAGATGTTGCAGAAATTTGTTGTTTGTTCGTTTATAAACTATTTAAAAGCAAATTAATGAGTGTAATGTCAAACAATCCGATTATGTGGTTCAGCGCCGATTCTCGCGCACTTTATAAAATTTTGTCTAGAGAATATAGAACATGTTTTATATTTTTACTCCGAAAATTTTCGCAAGAATTTTTGGTCGTGTCATACAGCATATTTTATTGACGAAAATTTTCGAGGTAAATTTCAGAGTAATTTTCGGCATAATTCTTTGCTGTGTAATACGGCTCTTACTAGGTACGTGGAATCTTTCCATAATTATCAAATAGAATGAATAAATAACACATTTCGCAACAGAAATAGGTATAATATATATTACTAGACCGGTTTAACAAATTCCATTTGCATCAGCAGGAATACATAGTAGAGAATTTTCTATAATTTACTCCTGATGATGGAAAAGTAATTTGCGAAACCGGTCGTGTAATATATGTTATATTTCTGTTGTGAAATTTGTTATTTAATGATTTTATTTGACAATTGAACATTTTTACCTATATTTTTTGTTATTTAGATATTGGTTCGGTATATGTAATATATATTATCGTTTACTCGCCACTGTCGCTAAATACAGCCACGTGTTCTCCGCTTAAATACATATTTTTTTCACTTTGAAAACAATCAATAAACTGCAAGCAAGAAATCCAGTAATTTGCTAGTTAACGTAGGGTGATTCAATAAGCCCTCTCGAGTCCACATTATGTAAGTACAAACAGCACTAAAAAATATCTCTATCACCGACTTACCTGTTGTTAGTAAGTGGATTCGTCTAATACAAGATATATTTTTTATAACAAGCGAAAACAAATAATAAAAATATAAATCAGTTGAACTACGATTTTTGAGTTATTGATTTTTTGGCAGTACAGTTCACACATATACAGCGTTGCTGAAAAGTCTCGCACCAAGGGATTATCTTTGAAACGGATAAAAGGAAAGTATGAGACGTTATTCCGTATATTTTATAGCAAATGTCAAATGTTTTTGACGTCAGCGTTTAGCGTACGGCCGCAATATTGATTTTTTTGGAATGGCAGCCTAGGTCGAGTGAAGTATCACAAATAAGCTTATTTTTTTCTCTTTCCAAAAATAATAGCAATGTATCACTTTAATACAAAATGTCTTATAAAATATCAGTTTTATTTTTCTAAATTGAATTGTACTGTACTAATGATATGACCTTTGTAGCTTTTTAAAATCAAACAAAAAACAATAGTAGGCATTAAAAACGCGGTCGCAGTTGCCTGTTCGAGAATACGAAACCTGCATTTGAGAGCGACAATTGCACAATTATCGGCGGTCGCAATTTACAGAATAGGCCGGCGGAAGTGGTAAAACCAACGTAATGCTATCTTTGTTGGAACATCCCAATGGAATGAAATATGAAAATGTATATTCATATTCTAAATCACTGCAGCAACCAAAATATTAATATCTGCGAATATTACTACAACCGATACGGGAGATCGGTTACCATGAATTTAGTAAAAGTGAAGATTTTCCGCTCCCCGAAAATATTAAACATAATTCCATAGTTATATTTGACGATGTGGCGTCCTGTAACCAAAATATTATTAAAAATTATTTTTATTTATATTTATGTCGACATAAAGAGACCGATTGTTTTCATTTATGTCAGACATATTCAGCGATTCCGAAACAACTAATTCGGGATAATGCTAATCTGTTAATTGTGTTCCCCCAAGAATTTAACAAATCTGAAACATATTTTTGACGACCATGCAAATATCGACATGAGTTTTCAACAATTTAAAGATATAGGATCGTTTTGTTGGAAAGTTAAGTTTGGATTTTTAGTTATTGATAAGGACTGTACATTATCCTCTGGAAAATATCGAAAAGGGTTTGATGTATATATAAAACCTTAAAAACGCGAAATCTATTAGTCACAATGAATAAACGATTAGGGAAACAGCTGATAAAATCACGTCAAGATATTAAAAAGAATTATAAACTTCTAAAACAGCAGAGGTAAGAGTCTAAAAGTAAATTGGAAAAATCATACCAACCCCTTAAAGAATTTGTTCAACTTTGGGAAAACCTATTTAACAAGAAATATCACAAAAATCCGAAATCACACCGACAAAAAGTAACACAAGCCAACAAAATTTTTAACAAATGAAACAACTTATGAATCTCGAAATGATACGAGGGAGATTCCAGATAGAACCAGACAAGATCAATTTATCGATGACAGCATACGTGATTTTTATCGTACAATCACCGACCCTTTGAGAGAGTATTTTGAACAGTTTGATACACCCCTTCCTAGAGAGATTATCGAGGGTATGATACGAGATACGAGAGGGGGGTTATTGGATTTTAGTAATTTGGTTTTTTTGTTTGTGTACTTCAGAATTATTACGCAAATATTATTTGGTCGACTATGGTCAGTAAGACTAATTCAGATAACTCTATAGCTTCAGATAACTCTATAGCTTTACATCTTTATGAGATAAATGTCATATAAGGGACTCTCGCAGAGTATGCCGATTAACAGGTTCTTGGCCCACTAAGGCTATATATTATTGTACTATTTACCACCTTTAAGACATTTATTTGCGTAGCGTGCGGTTGTCTTGGATGCAACATAGGCGTGCGCCACGTTTTTTTAGAGTCTTACTAATTGTTATCATTGATCTTTGATATTGTGTATATAAGTTGATTGTATCTGATATGTGCAAGTACTTTGGGTTAATAATAGTAAGGGTTGTGAAGCGGTAGGTTTTGTATTAATCTCAATTCAGGAATAACAGTTCACTTTGTACAATCATATTGAATTTCAAGTACTCTGTTAACTCTTCCATAGTCTCTAATTTGAAGCGAGATTATTAAACGGTGGGAGACTCTACGTTCGCACGCCTTTTAGTAGCTGTCGTTTAAACATAAATCTAACAGTCGGTAAACACCCACTCGCTATAAAGCACGGCTGTTCGAGATATTTGAAGATAAATGTCACTGGACTATGAGTGTAGCCCACGCGACCAAAGTCGTAACAGTTTTTATAAAAGCATTTTATTAGTGTTTCCTTAATTTTTTCGTTTTAAAAAAATATTTTTTGGTAAGTAACACCTAGTACTTAATGTAATACTTATATTTTAATAATTTTACTGAAATTTTCAGACCCAGAGATAAGGCAAAACATCATGTCGCTGGCTAAAAAAAGACGTGTGGAAAGAACAAACGATCCAGAGGTTTTGTTGAAATGGTTTGAAGAAGTTTCGAGTGGAGAGGAAGAAAATGCCGAAGATGAAGATCCAGACGAGTTTGAAGAAGATATTCGAACTCAGAGCGATCATAATTCTGCCTCTGAACAAGAGGCTTCGTCTGAAGATGAGGAAGAGAACCCCGCTGAAAATTTCTTTGTTGGTAAAGACCAAACTACACAATGGAAAAAGAGAAGACCAAATTTACAAGTTCGTACGAGATCACATAATATTATAACTCATTTACCAGACCCCAAACGAGAAGCTCGAAATGCAAAGACAGAAACTGAGTGCCTAAAATTATTTATAAATGACAGTGTTATACGAATTATTGTCACCTCTACCAATATTTATATAAAAAAAATACAAACTAATTTTACAAAACTTCGTGATGCAAGACTAACCGACGAAAGAGAAATCCGACCTTACCTCGGCATTCTATTTTTCATAGGAACTATGAGGAGCTCCAGAAAGAATGCCGATCAAATATGGGATAATTCTAAGGGTAGTGGAATAGAAGCCTGCTATCTGTGTATAAGTTTAAAACGATTTATATTTCTCACGCGTTGTCTAAGATTTGATGATATAAGAGATAGGGATCAAAGAAAAGAAATCGACAAGCTGGCACCTATAAGAGAGCTTTTTGAAACTTTTCTGACGGCTTTTCAAAATAATTTTGTTGCATCCGAATATTTGACGATAGATGAGCAGCTTTTAGAATTTAGAGGGCGCTGTAGTTTTAAGTAGTACATACCGAGCAAGCCTGCTAAATACGGGATTAAGGTCTTTGCGTTGGTGGATGTTAAAACTGCTTATACTTTAAATCTTGAAGTCTACGTTGGCACCCAACCTGAGGGTCCATTTAGGCTACCAAATTCAGCCGAATCAATTGTCCATCGTTTAGCTGAGCCTGTGAAAGGAACTAATCGCAATATAACCGGCGACAATTGGTTTACAAGTTTATCCTTGGTAAAAAGCTTACTCCATGAAAAGAAGCTAACTTACGTCGGCACTTTACGAAAAACTAAAAGGGAACTTCCTGCGCAATTTTTGCCAAGTAAGAATAGAGGCGAGAAGACTACACTTTTTGGCTTTCAGGAAGAATGCACGTACCAAAAAAAATAAAGCCGTCATATTGCTTTCTAGTATGCATCATGATGATGCAATTGATGAAGAAACGGGTGATGCTCAAAAACCGGAAATTATTACAATGTACAATAAAACAAAAGTGAGTGTAGATTTAATCGACCAGCTCTGCCAAAACTATAATGTAGCCAGGAACACCCGCCGTTGGCCAATGGTAATATTGTTTGATTTATTGAATATTTCCGCAATAAATGCATTAGGCGTTTATAAATCAAACAATTTGGATGAAACTATAACTAGAAGACAATTTTTAGAAAATTGTGTTTGGATTCTTATAAAGGATCAAATAGAATTTAGATTTACTTTGGCCGTCTTACCGATATCAACAAGAAGACGTGCACGAGAATTGTTGGGTCTAGAAAAACTGGTACCAGAAGTGCCTGTTAGGCCAAATAATAATGTTCGACGTTGTTCCATTTGCCCAAGAAATAAGGACAAATCTACAAGAATAACATGTGTCAAATGTAATCGCCAGGTGTGCAAAGAACACTATAGAGAAGTGTGTGTTGGCTGCCTGACCGATTAAAACTTTGTCCTTTTTTGCAACTTTGTATTTCATTTTTCGTGCAGTGTAGGTTATGTTTTTTGTTGCGGTTTATATTTAGGTATCTGTTTTTTATATTATTTTAGCATACATTTTGTTATGTTTTTATTTATAAATAAAATAACGTTGTTTTTTTAGTAGATTAATTTTTTTTATGTAAGTATGCGATGGAATAACAATTTTTTTATATTTTGTTTTCTAAAGCCCATAGATCAATATTTTTTTTATATTGTTGTATTCCCTGTATTACTGTATTCCCATATGTTAACAAAAGGTTGTATTATTTTCATTTTTAAAAGTAAGATTAGTCAAAATTCAAATGGGCTACTATTGTAGCCCGCGCAACCAACCTTGTGACAAAACACCACGCGCCTAATGAAGGGTTAAAATCACATTTTAACAGATGCGATGGCCCCGCCAAAATTTAAACAAAATCCAAAACCTTATTTTGATACATCGAATAAACTCATCAGCCGTCGTGTGCCCTCGTGTCATTAGCGAAATTAGAGAAAAGGTCGGTGTTTAGTATGTGTTTTACTCAATTTGTTTCTAATAATCAAAATAATTGTTTAGTGAATAGTGCATTTGTGAAGATGATGTAAGATATAATCTTAATCAACCTCAACCATTATGTTCTTCATCATAAAAAGTTGAAATGCTACCGGCAAATTGTAAAGTTATCGCCAAAACGATATCAACTTCTGTATTGCGGTGTTGCTTGCCAAGTTCAATCATGGGGTCGGGGTAACAATATAGCTAACTCTAAATAAAATTGTAATTATTTATTTGGTTAATTTTGTATATGAATATGCATGTAAATATTCAAGTGTTGTTTTCATACCATTTGCTTTATATGGAAACTGAGCTGCGTGCTTTCTATGATTTAAAGAAATAAAGTGCGCGGTGGTAAAACCTTAATAACTATAGTTTGATTTCTGCTCCTTTGTCCGTGGTCTACACGGTTGTCCTTCGATTATTGATTTGTAAATTTCGATGAATACTATGAATATACTTGTGCCAGCAATTGCTCAAATATTCTAATAATCAGTCCACTACTGCTCCATCTATGTCCTGTTTTATTCATACTCAATGGAGTTTGGTTCTTCAGCTGGGAGATACTTATACTTTGAATTTTTTTTTTATAAAAATATGTCACGACTTGCAAGTTGGTTGCTGTTATTGAGAGATAATTGAAGGCTCTATTGTAAGGTAAGGTTTAGTCTCATTTCTTCCTCATGTAGGTGTTCATGAGGTCATTTAAACTTCGCTGGCGCCCATAAATATTGAAATATTTTCTAGTAATTTTATACTCACACCCTGCCATCGTTCTGAGTGAGCTGAAGGCCCTAAAGGTTGACACCGGGACAACTGGACTTACATGTAACCCCGTAGACTAATATTTGTCTTGAAGGACAAAGGGGAAGGTTACATTTTTTTCGCCCAACGTGGATAAGTAATATAGATAAAATTACAAAACGTAATTCAAACCACTAAATTTCTTACAAGACAGCTGATAGCAGGTTTCAGCCAATTGAGAAGAGTAGCTCATGCTGACATTAACATTCGCCTGGCTAATAGGCCCCACCATATAGCAATAATAAATTATAGCTACAGAGTAGATACTATACCTGGAAACAAAAATATGTCAATAACCATCAAGTGTTTTATTGATACTTCTGTTACCCCCAATCTTATATATGTTGAACATGACACTATTTTGTATATAATTAGAAAACATTTAGGTCTGTCTAAATTTTTCACTATAATATTTCAAGATAAAGAAGACCTGAATCAACTGGGAGCACTTGGCATTAAATGGGGAGAAGATGCCTTTGATGATACACAATGTGCCGGGGTCATTCAGGGGCCTAAAGCTAGAACTATCACATCTATTGCCATTGGTGGCAATTTCTCTTTCACTATGATTCTAATATCAGAAATCCACAATATTAGCAACCGACAAATTCAGATTCAGCCTATATCATCGGCTGAGGTCAGGTCATCAGTGTCAGCGTCTACTTAAGTGCTTTGCTGTCTACAGTGACAAGAGACTCGTGTGCTGATTTTTTAAAGGAATCTAAGCACCTATTAACCACTGATGTCCTAGAGCTGTGCACGTGGCCTCCTCTGTTTAGCAAGCATTACTCAAGCTGGTGCAGATCCTACTCACATTAAAAAAATGGACAGAGAAAATGCTTAAAGCACTACTGGCCAACACAGAGTAGGACACTGCACTTATAGCCAACGACTATTCTTATGAAGTGATGGCATTGGCACAATATTTGAAACAAAACCTGAATTAAGAGGCATTCTGGGAGAATATTTCCTTTACAATTCAGGGAAGTCTACGTTGCCTGGATTCAACACAGGCTAGACTGGTATTAGACTACTACGGCATGACTTCCTTCGACAAGTGCCTTAAGTTTGGAAAATGGCCAACCACCGAAGCTCATTTAATAACAGAGGAGGTAAGGCAGTTCTGGGCTTTGGAGGAAATTGAGGCTGAGCTGGACAAAGCCTGTGAGGACAAAGGTATTGAATTGAAACACCTTTGTTACATGGAAGCACATGAGGCACGAATTGACATTAGTAACTACCCGGACCTCGCAGTAATTGGTAGAAATATTTTTAAAATAAAATCTGAGAGCGTTTGTTGAAAAAACAAAGGAAAAAATCAACAACGGGTGGAGATTTTGAGAAGGAAGGAGGAGGTTGTTCGAAGTAAGAAACTAAAATTGAAATTTATGCAGAAATATTCAAAAAGAAATAAAAGTTTGTAAATATAAAGTTAACTAAACTAATATAATGTGACTATAACAATTAATAAGTGAGTGAAAGGTAATACTTACCATAAAATATTTGTTGCTAAGTGAACACTGGTATAAGCCATATAATATACCTATATCCAAGGCATATTATCAATAAATTACAAGTGAAAAGCAGAAAAATATTGAAATCGTTTATCCAGCACAGAAAAAAACTTTCCAAGTGACCCATAATTTTGATCTAGGGCCACGAACATTGAATTCAGTGTGACCTTCAAGAGAAGAAAGGATATGAATACTTTAATTACGAAAGACAATCAGGTATCATTTATCTATATAATTTAATAGACAGCCCAAGTGCTTACGTCACAACTGTGGGCGGAGCCTGGACTGGTTCCAAACAAAGTCTCTTTCAATGTAAAAGTTCCATAAGGAATTTTTTATTCAGTGTTTTCAACGTTATAAAGGCAAAATAAGACATCTAGTTTCCATATTGTGTTAGAGGAACGAGCCTTTTAAGTGTTTTTGTATAGGTTTTTGCGAAGGTGAGTTAATTTAATTACTAAATTAAGTAGAAAACTTTTTGAGGTTATTTTGGCTATTTTATTTTATTTGAAACCATCTAAACTGTATTCTGTATCCTTAATTTCTATATTCTATTATTTTCAGATGGCTTCAAAACATGTCTTAAAGCTTTCAAGCATCAATGATTTCTTAGGCGATAACAAGATTATAAAGAAGGGCGACACACATGTATGCATCTGTATGTCTGTGCCCATCTTAATGAATAAAAGTTATCTGTATGGAATTAACAAGCTTTTCACAGCAGATTACATCCCTTTTTTCTGGAGATTTTATTTTACATTTCTTCTCAACATTAAACTCGAACAATGTTGGCCTGTTCTTCCGCTCTTTGTCCACAAAATGGCAAATCACAAACTCTCGCAAACTGAGTGGGTTGTTTATCTTTTGGCCTGTGAGTAAATAAAATATTTCAATAAAACATTCTTTAAAAATGATATTAATTACTCTTTCTTTACCTTATAAGAGAAATCCATTTGTTTCTCTCAGCCTGGTTTGTTGGAAACCGAAAAAATTTGCAGGTTTGCTTTGCACTATAATGCTTGCAACCTGGCACAAAGCACATTACCATAGTGTCTTAAAAGCCCTAAAAATATATTCAGTTAAAGTCACAAACTAAATAATAATATACATAGAAGAAATTATCCAAAAACCTATCACCAAAACATAACCTCAAAAAGTTTTCAACTTAATTTAGTAATTAAATTAACCCACCTTGGCAAAAACCTATACAAAAACACTTAAAAGGCTCGTTCCTCTAACACAACATGGAAACTAGATGTCTTATTTTGCCTTTATAATGTTGAAAACACTGAATAAAAAATTCCTTATGGGTCTTTTACATTGAAAGAGAGTTTGTTTGGAAGCGTAATAGGCTCCGCCCACAGTTGTGACGTCAGACTTAAGCTGTCTATTTTGAATTTATTGATATAAAAAATTTGAATTGTTCAAATTTAAAAAATATTACATAAGATTATACTTACTGATAAAAATTTTCAAAAGAATCTAAAAGGTATTAACCATCATGACTCCATTTTATTCTAGAACGTTGTCGAATGTAATTTCTTCACATATAAAATTAATCATCTTTTCTGTAGTTTTTTAAAACCATAGAAATATAAAACCATATACTCTGATAAGTATAATCTTAATTTTGTTGTGAATGAGAGAGTGAATGAATTTTAGATAAGAAATAAATAGTGTAAATGATTTTTGAATATTTTTGAAGTTAATTAAACCGTTAAGCAGAATTAAACAATAAACTAAACGTTTTCATTTGTTGAACATTTATTTAATATTGGATGTGTTTGTTTTTGTATCTATGATATATTTTACAATCAACACAGGCTATCAACGTTGGAACATTTTGAAGGTCAAAGGACAGAGTTGGCCTCACAAAAATTTGAACTCGCAAACAAAAATATAATACCCCGAGATAGACAAAATAATATAATAAAGAGTCTCATAACAATCATAATAAAAAAATAACAAAATTTAAAAAAAGAAATATTTTGATAATTTCCGACTGAGCTAGATTGATATAAATAAAGATAAGTATTAAAACCAAAATAATAAAATGAATAAAATTTGATTTATAATAAGGTATGGAATTGATATAGCTCTACAATTCAACAAAACGATATCAATTGGCGCCCAGCGTGAGGCAATAAAGCAATCAGAAAATCACAAGAAGAGCATTAGAAAAAATTTTAAAAAATTTATTAAATTTCATATTAATAACATAATAAAACAGAAGAAAAATGGAAAGAGGAATGACACTCAGGGATGGTAAACAAGTAAGAACAGAAGGAGGATCAGAAGAACGAGAAGAGAGGAGGCATGGACTGGGTGACTTTCAAATATATTATATGGAACAAGGGGGGAATAATCAGGAAAATGATGAAGAAAAAGAGAGAACTGAAAGAGAAGAACCAATAGAAGAACATGAAGAAATTAGGGGAAATAAAGAAGAGATGGTAAGACAGAATCAAGGAGAAGGAGCTGGAGGCAGTGATAGTACAATTCAGAGTGATCAAAATAAAATCATGGAAATGTTGCAACAACTATTGAATCATAAAGAAGAAATTAAAAGAGATATGAATACTCAAAAAGAAGATATGAGAGATATAAATAATCAATTATTAATTCAAAAAGAAGAAATTAAACAAGAAATTAAAACAAATAGTCAAAGAATGGAAGAGAAAATAGAAGATGTAAAAAAACAATTGAAAGAATCAAGAATCTACACAGAACAAAGAATACAAGAAACAAAACTAGAAATTCGAGATGAAATGTTAGGAAGATTAATGGAAATGGAGAAAATGCAATCAAGAGAAAGGAAAAATTTAAAGAATAATAAAAATGAATTAAAAATGGAAATAGGAGGGAATAGCAAGAAAAAACTGACAAAATAAAGAAATTAGACAGAGAAATAATGGAGACAAATAAAAGCATGCAAAATATGGAAGAATATATGAATAAAGAAATAAAAATTAATTTTGAGATAGCAGAAGAAGAGAATTCTGAAACAAAAAGGGAATTCAAGATGGAAATAAAAATATACAAGGAAAAGTAGAACAAATTGAGAAGAAAGGAATGAATATACCTAGAATATGTTGGAGGAATAAAAATGATGAGGCAACGAATCAAAAATTTGATGGAAATATTAAGAAATTGCATCCGAAGATATTTATTAGAATTTTGAAAAATAGAGTTAGAGGAGTAAATAATATCGAGGATATAAAAGAGGTAATAAGGGAACATTTAGAAAATCATGCGTTAATATGGTTTGCTGCCATGGAAAAAGAAATAGCTGGATTTGAAGATTTTGAAATGGCTTTCTTACAATATTTTTGGGGGGAAAATGCGCAGTCAACCATAAGGGAGCAGCTATATTTTGGTAAATTTTGCGAAAATAGAAGCTATAGCTTGAATAATTATGCAAACCAATTACATGCTATGAAGCAATATTTAGAACCACCAATCCCTGAGGAGGAAATTGTTATGTTTATAGCAAGGCATTTCAAAGCAGAATTAGCTGAAACCATTGCTGTACAAAACATAAAGAAATTGGACAAATTATCTATATATATATACAAAGAGTAGAAAGAAATTTGATCAGACAAGACACTCAACAATATAGAAGAACAAACTAATATAAATAATGAAAATAATAATCCTAGAAACATAAACAACAATAATAATAATAGTAATCAAAATAATAATTGGACAAATAATAGATTTAATTACAATAGAAATGGTAACAATAATGGACAAAACAATAATAATTATTAAAATAACAGAAATATGAATTATAGAGATAACAATAATAACAATTACAATAGAAACAACAGTAATAACAATTACAAAAGAAATAACAATACTAATAAATATAACAGAAATATTAATATAGTCTAGGGAACTTAATGAAATCAGTCGAAATAATTCGTGTAGTACATACTAAAAGTCCCCGGCGGTGGGGGGTGAGCCGGCGGTGGGGATTGGGTGAAAGGTTAACTTTTGTAGTTTTTTGCTTGTATTACTGAAACCGACTAGAATTATATCCATTTATGATTGTACTTTGCTGTCAAAAATGTTATAGAAATAGTACACATGTTCTAACCGCGGCAAAACTGGTTGTACATCACGTCCTTTCTCCCTCCCCGTGCACTGGCAACTTCCACTCCGCGAGCGCGCGTCCAATAGTCGCCGCGTCAGGTCGGCGGTTTGGCCAGTGGTCTCGCTACGCTTGTCGTATGTTCGCGCTGCTTTTGTTCGGAAACGTGCCTACGTGTCTAATTTAAGTAAGGTTTTCATTATTTTAAATGCTAACATGACTGATAAATGTGCAATTTGTGAAAAGGACGTGATTAGTGACCGATGTGAGGTGTTAGAAAAAGGTATTCGGGGCTTGATAACAGCTAGTAAAAATAGAAGAGATGGAAAACATATCCTGCTCAGTGGCGTTAAAAGGGTTAGTGTTCATGCCGCTTGTAAAAAAAGGTACACACGAAGTAGTTCGATTATCCCTGATATCAGGCAAACGACATCGGCACCATCGACGTCCTCTGCTTCGACATCTGGATTGCGCTCATCACAGCCTTTATTTAATTTCAAATTAAAATGCCTCTTTTGTGTCGAAGCAATAGATGAAGAATTTCATGCCAAAGAAAAAAAGAAACCCAAAGAACGACGTCGCGAGGTATATCCTGTTCGCAGCCTACAGTTTTCTTCTACCATTGTAAATGCAGCCAAAAAGCGGGACGATGAATGGGGAAATAATGTTTTTCGCAGAATTATAAATACCAGTGATCCTGTTGCAGCTGAAGCTATGTACCACGTTGACTGTTATAAACGTTTTTTATTGACACATGAATCTACTACAGGAAGAACAAGTGGTCGTCCTAATGAAGAATGTGTCTATTGCCATGAAAGAAATTCAATATTTTATGGAGCAAAATAAAGATTGTCAGATTTCGTTGGAAAACTTAATGGATGTAGTTTCCGGGGAAAAACCAACAGTAGAGACGGTGAAGTCCAAACTTAAAGAAATATATGGTGACCGAATATTGATTAGTCCTTTAAAATCACATAACACTGTTATATGTTTTCGCGATATTGGACAGAAAATCCTAAATGAGACATGGTATGATTCACAGTGTGGAGATCCAAACGAAGAACGCCTGCGTATCGTTAAGACGGCAGCGATGATAATTAAACAAGTTGTTCAATCTCGAGTCTACGATACCAGTCACTACGCTCCCAGTAATACATTCCTTAATGACACAGAGAGTGTGATACCCGACACATTGAAGGCCTTTTTGGATTCCCTTCTCGCCCAAAAGAGGGGTGATAATAAGAAAACCAAGAGAAAAATAATTTCATTAGCGCATTCTATTAATAGTATCATTCGCCCGAGAAGCTTCATTTCCTCGGAATTGCATTTTTCATCCACAGAAAGTTTGGTGCGAAAAGCTTGATAGATCTTTTAGCTAATTTTGGTTTTAGTGGATCTTACTACGATGCTAATATGCTTGAGTTATCTGCAATATATCACCCCCAAGAACCTTTACCTACAGATACTTTTACGCAGTTTATTTTTGATAATGCCGACTTTAATGTGGCCACTTTAGACGGCTTGAACACATTTCACAGCATGGGGAGCATTTCATGCATTACACCTGCGGGATCTGTACCAGTTGGAAAAGAGATTGAGAAATTAACAAAAGCTCCTACCTCTACACAAACTGGAACGTTAGGGGTCCTGCAACTGCAAATGTTTAACAAACTTGCTAAAAGAGGGTTAAAGCAAATTATGATAGAAGCCGTGAATCAACAACATCATCTGTACTAAAATTCTCCTGTACCAAGTCTGTGTGATATGCTATGGATATGTGGCAAGTGGCTTGAGGTATCAAACGTTCCCGAGTGGAAAGGTTTCATGCAGTGTATCCAACCAAATCAGAAATATGATAAAAGTGCAGTTATACCTCTCCCATTCATCACATCACCTCCAAGTGACCACGATACAATATACACAGCTTTAAAATATTTTTTGTCAAGCCGGGAAGAGGGAAAATGGAAACTAAAATATTTCCTTCCCAAGAACTCCAAAAACTTTCATATTGTTGTGCCATTCTTTTTCTTCACAGTTTTAGCGGTTGCGATACAACCTCAGCCATTTTTAGAAAGGGCAAAGCATTGTTTGTTAAGCTTTTTGAACAAAATCCATTAATAAAGGATATAGCAGCCATCTTCTATGACCCAACGTCAACTCAAGAATCCATAGTAGAAGCAGGAGAGAAGATGTTTTTGACAATCTACCGTGCCCCTTCTAATCAGACTGATCTAAACAGTTTTTTTTAAATCTAGCACCAAGCCTAAACTGGATCTTGCTTCGCTGCCACCTACCAAAGGGTCAGCAAAATATCACTCGTTTAGAGTCTACCACCAAGTACAAGAGTGGCTAGAGAACCAACTGCCTCCTGAAATGTGGGGATGGAAGCGAGGATTCGATGGAAACCTGGAGCCAATCACAACCTTAGACCCTCCCGCACCTGTGTTAAATTCTATTTTTTGCCGCTGCAAGAGTGACTGTTCTGGGAAATTTGGCTGCCGAAAAGCTGGAATTTATTGCAGCCTTCTTTGTAATAGCTGCTTAGGTGCATGTCCCAACGGGGCGCCCGTTGATCTCAATAAAAAAGATGTCGATGACAATAATAATATAACAGACGATTAAATACAATATATACATTTTTCGCTTGATTCAAATAAATAAATTTAGGAAAATAACAAAATCACTCTTAGTTTTTCATTTTGTTAAATTTCAACACCCTGTATCTAAAAGTATTGATCATACCTTAAAAATACAAGGTAAAATTTGTATTAAATTTATTTTACTAAACTCTGGTTGATATTCCTGAAGGTTTCACAGATTTAAGCAAAAAACTAAAGAAAATTACCTTTCACCCCCTCCCCTATCGCCAGCTCGTCCCCCACTCTCGGGGACTTTTACTATGTTTATCAGGACACCCCAATGGATAGCTATACCAATTTTAAAAACTACACGAATTATTTCGGCTGATCATCAATTTTCAGCTTAATTTTCCTAGGCTAATAATAGAAAAATGTACTTACCAGTATTTTATAGGCTAATGACCTCAGCAGTCGATGCCTTAAAGGAAGAAAAAAAAATAGAAACAACAATGACTCATACCGACAAAATAACTATAATGACAGCTATAATAGACAATATAGAGGACGTGAAAGAAGAAACTCTGAAATAGATGGTCAAAGAAATGGGGATAATGAAACAAGAAGAGTTAATTATCAAAAACTGAACCAAAGCAGGAGAAGCAGATCAGAAGAAATGTAGAAATAACAAACATGAATGACACAAGACAACATACAACACAAATACACAGAGAAAAGACAGACAACAGAACAAATAAATGACAATAAAAATTTTTAAACACGCACACATCAAATAAACAAAATCTATATATCTGTACTTATGAAAATCCCAATGAATTTATAAAATTAAATGAAAATATAGACACAAATGAAAATAATGGTTTAATCATAATAAATGGGTTAGTCTGTTTCTTATTGTCTGACAGCACGCGAAAAGGTCACAGATGCTAGTCAGGTAGTAAACCATAAGCGTCACCGTTCATCTAAGGAATTTATTTACTATTTAATTTTATACCCGATCTGATATATAAAGGTAATATAAATGTAAATTCGGTTAGTTAAAACAACTAACTGACCTTCATACATTTGTAGAGTACATCCAGTTAAAACAATAAATTATTTTTGAAATAATCTGGTAACGCAACTATTCTGACTGAATATTTCATTAATTATCTTGAGAATTTGGCGCAGGTCAATTCTTGGGAGACGTATTAACACGACTCATGCGCAGAGTCTTTATGTGAACGGTTTTCATTCACTGCGCATGAGTCGTCCAGTTTGTGACTGCTCTACGAACAGACCTAATGACTACTTAGAAATTTTGCAGGAACGGTGAACTTGGTCTCGCCCAAATTTGTATAATTTGTTTTGCTTAGAGTCGCTTACGTTCCATAAGTGTTGACTGTGTTGAGAAAAATGTCTTCAAGTTTTACCCCAGTAAAGTGTAAGAGCGTGCTTAGCTTACAAACGAAGACTGTAGTGTTAAATGTGCATGATGCTGTTGTACATCAAATGCCGGCTGCTACTGTTAGAAATGTAGTTTCGACATGTTCCAATATGACAGGAGTTAGTGAATCTACTATTTACAGGCTTCTGTGAGAGAGGAGAAATGGAAATATATCTCCACCTAAAAAGTCAACTGGAAGAAAACCACTTGACCTTGATGAACATATGCAAAATACAATAAGACGAAAATTACATGAATTATATTTTAAAAAGAGATCCCAACCCTTGACATAATTCTAAGAATGGTGAAGGAGGACGAGAATTTGTCTGACATAGGGCGAAAAACTTTGTGGAAAATATTACACAAATTAAATTTTACTTGGGAGAAGCAAAGTCGCAAATCAGTGCTAATCGACAACGAAGAAATAATATGTTGGAGACGCCAGTATTTACGAGATATCCGAAAATACAGACAGGAGGGAAGACAAATCTATTATCTAGATGAGACATGGCTCAATGAAGGACATTCAGTAAAAAAAATATGGCAGGACAAAAGTATTCAAACCAATCGTCAAGCTTTCATAGAAGGTTTATCTACTGGACTAAAAACTCCTATCGGAAAGGACGCCGACTAATAATAACGCATATTGGATGCAATCAAGGGTTCGTTGAAGGTGGTTTACTGGAGTTTCAGTCAACACCAACCAAAGACTATCATGAAGAAATGACTGCAGATGTTTTTGAGAAGTATTTTACACAAATGGTCGAATTAATTCCAAATAATGCTGTAATCGTTATGGACAATGCCACTTATCATTCGCGATTAACAGAAAATCTTCCATCTACCTCTTGGAGAAAAGCTGATATTAGAAACTGGTTAATCGTAAAAGATATACCATTTGAAGATGATATGTTGAAAAAAGAACTTTTAAAGGTTGCTTCAGATCACAAGCTACACATTAAAAAGTTTGTTATTGATGAAATAGCCAAGAATCGTGGGATAACAGTGCTTCGTTTGCAGCCATACCATTGTGAATTAAATGCGATAGAGTTAATATGGGCCTAAATGAAAGGTTATGTAGCTAGACATAATAAAACATTTAAAATGAAATATGTTCGTGAACTCATGAAGTACTCATTGACAACAATAACTGAAGAGAACTGGAGAGATGCTGTGAATCATGTAATTAAAGAGGAAGAGAAAATGTGGGTTTTAGATAACCTCATAGAACAAACTATAGAACCAATAGTGATCTCTCTCGACGAGTCTTCGGATGATTCTTGTATGGCCAGCGAAGAGGATGATACTATAGATTGAATGTTATATTTCCTATAAATGGTATGTTTACTTTACTTTATATACATTAATTCATTGTCAATAAATTTGAATTATGAAAATTAAACTATATTTTCTTTAATTAATTTAATAAAAATGAAAATGTAACTTGTTAATAGGCCTAAACGAATGAATTTATTTCAACTGTAATGTTGACCGAATCTAATTAAATAAGCAAAATGAACTTATATCGTAATCTCCGCCACTGCCGCAATGTTTATCGTTTAGCTGGCATTGTTCAGTTTTATTACCATATTGTATTTTGAGCTGAAACAGGGATGTACAGATAACCAATACAGACATTAGAATTTTAGTATTTACTTGTAAAATTCTTAGGATCACTCTGTAAGAGATCATTTTCTATTTGAATATTTAATGAGGCTACTGTGCTGTCAGACATTAAGAAATGAACTATAGTTAACAATTTAGAAGCTAAATTGCATATTGATACTGGATCAGAAGCATCAATAATCAATCAAAATTTTGATTGAATTTACTGTTTGGACCCTTACTTTGTGGAATCTACCCATGTTACTTTTTTAAATGAAACTAAGTGTTTCTAATTAATTCCACTATTTAATGAAAAAATTATTAAAAATCTAAGATATGTCATTCTGACGATGATATGTCAATATCGAAATAATTATCAATATCTTAGATTTTTAATAATTTTTTTATTAAATAGTGGAATTAATTAGAAACACTTAGTTTCATTTAAAAAAGTAATCAAAATTTTGTTGAAAAATTAAATATACCAATAAACAATATTATTAAAATCCCAAAAAATAATTCAATTGGTGCTAACTCCAAGAAATTATTTATTCAATTACAATATCTTCGGGCAAGCCCAATTACAGGATAAGGACAAACACAGGACAATAAAGACAGAAGAGAAAAAAAATAATACAAAGCAGTATTTATGATAAAGCTATTCATGAATGCCCACTGGCATTCACAAAAAAGAAACTTACACAAGCATTATATGCAAAGTGAAGTATTTCCTATGAATTACCCCGGAGAAAGATTCGTTATATTTGTCTATTATTTGTGCAGAAAATATATATGTTTGACTCAATCGAGGAGTACTCAATGATAAGCTGGTTTAATGGTGAAAATTTGTAAACGTTTGTCCTATAAGGTGATTCATAGAAAAGGCTATTGGTTCTAGAATTTGTTCTAGGAACTCTGAAGTTTAGTAACGATACAATATTATCAGATTTAAAAATATAATTAACAATTTTATATAAAAACATAACTGAATGCATTGAGCGACGACGAAGTAAACTACTGCTATTAAAACGAGAATAAAAGTGTTCTTGAGGTGTGCCTCTAACAGGATAAAGACCGTCCAAGATATAAGAAGCCGACTTCTTTGTACTCGTTCCAAAGCGGAAATATGAATATTATAATTCGGGCTCCAAATAACACATGCATACTCCAGTTGCGATCTTACAAATGTGTTAATATTTTGCATTTCTAACGATGAAACCCAGCGACCGATATGCTGCAGAAACCGTTTTTTGTATATGTGGAACAAAAGACAACCTTTGATCAAAATAAACACCCAGATCTTTAAGGACATCTGGTCTCTCGAGGACAATGTTGCACAAGGTGTAATCAAATTGGATAGTTGTTTCTTTTCGACAAATGGACATTACGTTACATTTATTCGGGTTCCTAGGGAGCTTGTTTCTGATACACCAATTATTGACCAGATTAAGGTTTCTCTGTAGTTTCAAGCAGTCATTAACGGAGTTTATTTCACAGTATAGTTTCATATCATCAGCATATATGTCTTTATCAATGTCAACATCCATATCTTCGGTAATGTCATTTATAAAAATGTTGAAAAGTAAGGGACCCAATATAGAGCCCTGTGGGACACCGGAAGTTTGAAGAAAAGGTCGAGACTTGTATCCTAAAGTTTGAACATATTGAGTGCGATCATGAAAGATAAGAACTAAGTATAGCAATTAACATGTCATCTACACCAAACAAATTAAGTTTATGTAAAAGTAGGCCATGGTCAATTTTGTCAAAAGCTTTAGAAAAGTCAGTGTAGATAGTATCAACTTGACTTTTTTTCTCCAGCACTTCACAAATTAATTGGGTTACGCAAAATAGATTCGGAACTGTGGACCTACCAGATATGAAACCATGTTGTTTAGGTATGATGATATTACTGACATGAAACGCAAGGTGATTATGGACGACTATTTCGAACACTTTGGCGAAATTGTTAAGAATAGCTACTGGACGATAATTACTTATGTCATTCTTTAAGCCTTTTTTAAATATGGGGCAGATCCTAGAAACCTTCCAACAATCGGGAAACTTCCTAAGATTGAGAATGAGATTAAAAATTCTATAGAGAGGTTTGCACACTATACGCACTGTCCTCGACTAAGAAGGCCGGAATTAAATCGGGTCCATTTGTCTGTTTGGGCTTAAGTTTCTTAGCAGCCACTAAAATTTCGTTTTCAGATAATTCTCTGATACTTAAGATATTTTGACTGTTATTATGACTGTCGTGATGAGAGAAGGTGCCCGACGGAGTAAAATTATTGGATAAAAATGAAGCAAATCCATCAACCACCTCCTGTGGGCCATTATATTCAAAATTTCCATATACCATTTGAGCAGGGATAGAGGAACTACTCCTTGCGGAATTAACAAACGACCAAAACCGATTAGGATTGTTATTAATGTCGGATTCAAGATTTTCGGTAAAATTTTTATAAGCTATCTTAGATTCTTCTTTAGTAGTTGATCTAATATTACTAAAGGATAAATAATCAATGCCAGAACGACTTTTGCGGTATTTTTTCCAAGCCTTAGATTTTGCTGAAACAAGGTTGATTAGACGTTTGTCAAACCAAAGAGGATAGCTCCTATTATTTATAATTTTTGGTGGAACAGTTTTATCAAAAATGTCATTTAAAATATAGTAAAATATATCAACTGCGCTATTGACATCATTGCAACCATCAAGCGGAGACCAATCAGCAGAGGCAATACTGTGATAGAGAGAGTGAAGATTGCACTTTTTAAAATTGTAGCCACCTGATGACTTCGCGACTATAGTTGAAACAGAATTATCAAGTTTGAATTCTATAGATATTGCTGGATGGTGCTTGTCCTCGGGCAATAGCGGATCAACCGATTTAGAGACATTGCATTCAATATTGGATAAGATTAAATCAAGTACTTTATTATAACTATTCAGAATGTAATTGTATTGTTTAAAGTCAAAGAAGTTCATAAAGTTAATTAGTGAAGGAATATATTTTCCTGGCATAACACCATTTAAAAGATAATTGGCATATTCTGTGATATTGAAGTCACCAAAGATAATAATGTTTTCATTGAATATAGCATACAAAGACTCGATTGCATCAAAGAAGTTATCATAGACATCTGAGTTTGTTCTGAACGACACCGTCCAGACCTCCGTCCGTGTACTTTTGATATACCCCGGAGCGAGGCCACGCCTCCTCCGAGAAAATCAATAATCTCGCATATTTGTCTACCAATCAGAACGAAGTAGACAAATATGAATACAGGGCCAAAAAACCGTTTCGGCAGTAGCAAATTTTGAACGAGCAGATCCACGTCGCTTTGGTATTCGGTCCCTGGTTCATACCGTGTCAATAAAGCGATATACGAGGGTGCTCCAAAAAATTTCAAAAAAACTTTTTCTAAAAATCAACGTAGGTGTTGTTTCCTTTTCAGGAAGCTCACCTAACATCTTAAATTAATTAATAGTTAAAAATTAAATTCAGTGAGGTAAGGTATAGCACCCAGTTACTGGCCAAAGCCACTTTAGGCTGTCAACCGGGGAGTGAGGCTGCTCCTCGGCAGTAACAGGCGACAAATTGACGTTGATCGCAAACGGCCTCTAAAGCCACCTCCGAACCTGGTTCCTCCTCAGAAAAGGAATTCCCACCTCTAAAACCCATTCCAACAACCTCTGCTTCCACCAAACTTCCCCCTATCTCTTCTACTTCCAGCTCTCCGCAACCAAATTCCACAAACCGCTCAACCATCGGAGTTCCTTGCCAACAATTCCAAGATATGCAACACTTCTCTTAAAAATCAGGTTGATAACTTAACCAACCTCCTCTCTCAAGTAACCCAGCGCTTAACGCTTATCGAAAAATCTTCCACTACTCCCCTACCTGATGCAATTTCTTACGCACAGGTAGCACGATCCCCTCCTACTTCTGTCCGAAGCATACCAGTCATCAGACAACAAAAATCGCCCACTATTGTGAGCACACAATCCTCCGGACGCCAGTCCATCCACCAACCTACCACTACACCAACACAAACCAAACCATCCCTCCAAACCATAAACCTTCGCAACCTTCCTCCCAAATATTGCTCTCAAAAAGAGCTTTTCACACTCCTCAACACGAATGAGATCTTACGAGGTCAAATTCAGTTCCTTAAGGCCAACCCAAACTGCACTGCCCTTCTCAAAATCTTTCGAGGTTAAAACCCTCGAACGCAAACTCCAGAATGCCACCGGTGACAACCGCGTGGCTTGCATACCTCTAAACCACAGCCACCAAACCAAACCAGCCATCTCGGCAAAACACTCCAAACTTTTCTTTCATCGTCACAAATGTCGACAAAACCATATCCGACATCGAAATGACTGAACTTCTTCAGTCATTCGGCGTAAATTTCCAAAAATGCTGGAGAATAATCTCCAAAGCCACCACAAAACCCACCGTTCTTGTCAGAGTCATAACCGATTCTGAATCCGCTTATCACCAGGCCCTCTCCAAGGGAATACTCCTCTATGGCCTAAACCACAGGTGTGAGCCTAACCTAATCCTCTTCCACCAGTTCCTAAAGATTGTACACGCTGTACAGACATTGGCCACCTCGCCAACGAATGTAAAGCCAAACTGTACACTTGCCCAAATTGCGGTGGTCACAACCACCACTGCAGTGGTGACCATGCAACCTTCGACCCCAAATGCCCAAAACGGCAAACTCTACCCTCTAAACCCGAGGAAACTGCTCATATCACCCTCCCCAAACCCTCCATGCCTTTCGACTTCCCAACGGAAGTCCAAAAAATTCTCGAAGTAGTGGCTGTCACCATCATGAACGCCATTCCCACCTCCAGAAAGTTGGTTATCGAAACCTTCAAACACCTAATTCCAACCTACTACAACCATAATTGCGCTGTCCTTTGGACAGGGCAACAAGGCGTACTTCAGCTTCACGCCAACAAAATCTTAAATCCCTACCTTCCTATTCAATAAAGGTTTTTGATAGACTTTTTGATTGGTACGTTGAATTGCCAAGGTCTCTACAGGAAGAGACACTTGCTGAAGCGCCTCCTCAACACCCAAAACATTCAAATTCTATCTATTACTGACACTCTGGCAAAAAATCCTCCTCACTTTTCAGGATACCAAACCCTCCACTATGACAAATGCCAATACTCTCGAGGTAACGGCTTTCGTGTCAGAAATGGAATTTCAGCCACAACTCACAGTTTTCCTGTGCAAATCACTTCTCAGAATTCAGATTGCTTCGCTATTGACGTTACCTTTAATAGGTCTACCATCACCTTTATTTCCTACTATAACCATCCTCGCCTAACCTTAAGTACAGAGCTCTTTGAATATTTTTCCAATCTTCCCAATGCAATAATTCTCGGAGATTGTAACTCCCGACACCTACAATTCGGTGATACTTCCACCAACCCCTCAGGTAGAATCTTTTCCGATTTACTTCTCGACCTACCTATCTTTCGAATTCTAAACAGAAATCCTACCTTCATAGGCCACCAGGGAGCTTCAATCACAGACCACGTGGTATCTACCCAAAGAATAGCTCCTCTGTTCGACGATGAATGTTACCAGGGTGACTCAATAACTTCCGACCATCTTCCACTTCTAGTACGAACAAAGCTAGCTAACCCAAAACCTCCTATATCGCAAATTTTCACCTTTTTAGACTACAAAAAGGCAAACTGGGAAAAATTCAAAAACCATATATCTTCCCATATTCCTAACGAACCCGAAATAATCACCATTGATTCAATAAATTCTCACGCCGAAACACTTCAATCTCTTATTATAGATGCCACTGACCAATCTGTACCACTTACCACCAACGATACTTCATTCCATACTCTACCTCAACACATCCTCAATTTAATCAAACTCAAAAGACGTCTTTATCGCACTTTTGTACGTACTAGAGATCCAGCCGTCAAGAACGAATGGAATCGCCTAAATGCCCTTGTCAGATTTGAGACGAACGCCCACAAACAGCGGGAATGGAAACGTCTCACGGCTGACCTGGACTATAGGCGAGGAAGTGAGTTCTGGAACAGATTCAAAACTCTCACCGGTCAAGGGAAGAGAGTAGAATCAGGTCTCAAAGTACAAAATCAAATAGTGCACACTTCCGACGAAAAAGCCGAGGTTTTCAAAACACATCTTCAAAATGTTTTAATTTCTCCAGAAAACCCACTTTTCTTCCCGATTTTTTTAGAGAAACCACTCTACATACCTCGAATATTACGAGAAGCCCTCATACTATCACCCCTCTAGATCCCAATAACCCTCTTTTAAAACCTTTCTCTCTCGAAGAGATCAAAACCGCCTGTCTAAGAGGCAAAAACACCGCCCCTGGTCCCGATCAAATATCTAGAAGAGCTCTGAAAAACCTCCCTCCCTGCATCCTTCCTCAAATTCAGAACCTAGCAAACGCCTGCCTCTCTCTTACTTCCCAAACGTATGGAAAACTTCACATACAATCCTCATACCGAAACCAGGTAAAGATATTAAAAATACTGAAAATTATAGGCCCATTTCACTTATCAGTGTTCTCGGAAAACTCTTTGAATTCCTGGTAAAAGAACGACTTTGGCAACACTGCAATGGCCACAATATCATTCCCGATTACCAACATGGGTTTCGACCTGAACATACTTCACAAGACCCGCTATTAGCTTTTTACACCACCATCACCCGTGCTATAAATGCCCGAGAAGTTTCTTCAGCCGTACTTCTGGACGTTCATAAAGCCTTCAATCAAGTCTGGCATGCTGGACTTGTGAGAAAACTCATGAGCATGAATCTTCCTGTTCACTTCGTAAAATTAATCTATTCATATCTCACTGAACGTACCATCAAAGTAAAAGTTGGCTACTCAATCTCAGAACCATTCATCCCACTAGCAGGTGTACCGCAGGGTTCTATCCTCGCTCCTCTCCTTTACCTCATCTACACTTACGATACACCCACACCACTATATCAACATCAACACATACACTTGTATGCAGATGACACATCCATTCTAAACACTGCAAAAGACATCTACACACTACAAACAAAAACACAAGCCTCGCTCAATCGGTTTTCCGATTGGTGCTGCAAATGGCGAATTACACTAAACCCACACAAAACACAACTAATCGCATTCAAACATTCAGATACAAACAAATACGACCTAAAACCTACACCAACGAATTTCCGCATTTCACTTTGGGGATAAAGACTCGATTTACTGAAACAGGTTACCTACTTGGGGGTGAGATTCTCTCACACCCTCAATTGGGAGCCTGACCTCCTTGCCACCCTGAGCAGGGTGAAAAATCGAGTTAATCTCCTCAAAATGTTGTGCGGTAAGTTCGCTAGAACACACCTACTAACACTTCTGCATACATACAAAACATTTATTCGTCCAGTAATTGACTACAAATACCTCGTATACTCAACACTTCACCCAAGGCGAATAAACCGTCTCCTTTCCTGCGAAAGACGCATTTTGAGACTCTGTCAATATAAAGACTTCCGCTCACCCTGTAACGAGGTATATACTAACACCAACATCACACCAATTTCAGAAAGACTTCTAAAACTTCAATCTGGCTACATCACTCGTACACTCACTTCAAATAACACAAACGCAAAAAACACACTTAAATTCCCTTGGAAAACCCGACTGCAACGTCCACTATCACGATACCCTAAAAACAAACTCCCATATCCACCCTTACGTCTTCTTAGAACCATCCCTTACAATGAACTTCCCCCGGACTACCAAGACTTTTTGGACACTTCACCATTAACAATTCGATAAAGGTGGCAAAAAAGTGCCCAAATAGACAAAAAAGGTGCACTGAAAACAGTGGATACTGCGGTTGCAAAACTACACCGAAAACGGTCGACGCAACGCAACGCTACGTACAAATATCATGCGACGAATAAATTTTAAAAAAGTACACAAAAGCTGTCGAGTGACGGCCAACAAAAATGTACCGAAACAGACGTTTTTCAGCTAGGAGGAGCACCTTCGTCCACCGCAACAAAAATGCACTTTTCAGTGTATTTCTGTCTCGTGAACTTTTCAGTTTACGAGACTTTTCTATGTATGGAATCAAACCATTAATAATAAAAAATTTCTATATCGTTTTACTTACCTATCCTTTCCACAGCGGGATAATGAATGCAGGTTTTCTGTGGTAATTTCACTGCATTTTAATTTCCGTAAAAATCGGAACTGCGATAATTGCGGAAATTAACCAAATGGCCATCCTTTGGGTGTACAGCCACAGCTGTCCCTACAGCGACCTTTAACTTCACTTGCTAAATTCAATCAATAAAACCCTGAAGAGGAATTAATCCTATACCGTTTCGGCAGTGCTTCGCTACTCGTAAACTTGGAAATAACAAATGGAAAACAACTACTGGAACAACAAACAAAACAAGCCGAACTGCCTTAAAACAAATATTGTCTTTTATTTCAAAAGCGGAGCAAAACAGTGAAAAATAGTGAAAAATCGCGAAAGTAACGCAAACGCAAACCAGGACGGGAAAACAGAAGAGACCCGAGAGTCTCTCACGGAAGCGGAACCGAAAATCGATAGAAATATCCACGGAATCGCGTCGAGTTGGATATTCGCGAGGAACGTGTCGGAAATTGATACCTACGGAACTACGTCGCACACAGGTATCCACGGGCTCGCGAATACGACGTATTTACGGCTGCTACCTTCTTATTTATTGGAATCTAGTTCAAAAAGCTTTACAATTATATTTATGGATTTTAGTTGCGCTCTGAGCAGTTTTTAAATACAGGTCGTGTTACTACCGGGTAGTAACAAGCTCGCTGTCGACACAGAGAGACGGACGATCCGCGTACATCTTATTCTTTCTGTACAGTATTTTTCTAATTCCAATCCTTTTCAGATATGGAGTCGATAATGAGTTCGTTTGAGGTGGAGGACGACCTGAGATTTCCTCCGGTAACGACCACTACTTCAAAACAAGTTCATTTGTGGGGGAATGTAAATATTAAATGTAAATAAGTTCTTTGAACCTGCCTTGATCTTTACTGCAATGATATCGCTTCTGCATGTGATTCATGGATGCGTAGTCATGGGGGAATGACCTTGACGATTCATCATATTCCAGGAATTATAAGGGACGCCTTACCCTACGCTGTGACTCAAACAAATATCCAGTCAGGATTCAGGTGCACTGGAATTTTTCCTTTGAATAGAAATATATTCACTGGCCTAGATTATTCTCTATCATATGTAACCGATCGACCCCTGCAACAAATAGCAGACAATTCAGAAAACCCTAATGAAGAACTTAACAACACTGTGAATGAATAGTTAAAAACTACCGTGGATGCTGCTCCATTAGCATCAAGAGACTCCTTAAGACTTCTAGAGAATTTGCCTTAAACTTCGCGTAATATTTCTCATCCAGTAGAAAATTTGCAGGAATCTCATAAGGTTCTCAATCAATCTTCCAACCCAGATAAAGTGTTTTCTCCTGAAAGTGTTCGACCCTTTCCAAAAGCTGCTCCAAGAAAGAGAGGAAACAGGAGAAAAACTAGGAAATCTGCTATCTATACCGACACTCCTGAGAAAGAGGTAATACGAGTTGAATATGAGGAAAAGGAGAAAAATAGAGCCAAGCGGAATTTATCTAGTTCAGAAAATAAAAAAAACAAAACCTGTATTAACAAGAAACTCATACAACAAGAAACCAAGAAGACCAAAGCCACTACACTTTTTTTTTTTTTTATTTACGAATCCGCATCAACCTCAAGGGTTATTAGCGGTCTGTAGCTATATGTTATGGTACCTGTTACATAAAATATTATATATGTTTAACATTATTACATTTTATGATATAAGTTTGAAATATGCAAATATTTAATAAGATTCTTAACATTGCTGCTGTTGTTTAAAGTATTTTCCAAAGAATCACTAATGTTGCATGCTAGTCTGTTGATATGATATAGCGGACACTCAACTAAAAAATGTTTCACTGTTAACTGCTGCTCACAAATGACACATTGTGGTATTGGTGCTCGGGTAAGTAAGTATTCGTGAGTAGCTCGAGTATGACCTAGTCGTAGCCTTGTGATGATGGTTTGATGTCTTCTATTTTCGGTAAAAGTGAACCAGGGTGTTATGTTGGGTTTGATTCCTCTAAGCTTTGCGTGTGAGTTCCTCCACGTGTCATTCCATTTTTGTTCTGCTTTATTGCTAATAAATAATTTTAGGTCGGTGTATAAAGGCTTAATAATTGGTGTGGTGTTAAGTTGTGCAGCATTTTTGGCGAATTGATCGGCTATCTCATTGCCTTTTATGCCTATGTGTGCAGGAACCCACAGGAAATGTATGTTTCTACCTATTGATTGAAGATGATGAAGTTCTTGTTTGATCATCAGTACTAGGAAGTTTTTCGAATAGGTGCTTCGCAATAATTTCAGAGAGTTTAAAGAGTCTGTAAGAATAACCGTCTTTTCGTAGTTCGATGTTGTTATGCACTTTACTGCTTCTAATATTGCGTACAGTTCTCCTGTAAGAATTGTTGCATATTTCGTTAGTTTAAATTGCACGTTGTTTGTAGGTGTTACAATGGCTGCGCCTACTCCTTCATCTTGTTTGGATGCGTCCGTGTATATTTCGGTATAATTGGGATATTTTTGCATGGTTTCACTAAAATGTTGGATGTATGTTTGTATACTTGTGTCTTGTTTGGAAAAACATGAAAGATGAGTGTTGATATGTGGTGGCTTAATTTGCCAGGGTGGAGTAAAGTTATCAGTTTCAATTTTTAGAGAAGAAATGTTGGATACATTGAGACTGTTTTGATAGTGCTGGATTCTTAGATAAAAGGGTTCTGTTTGAATATTAAATGATACTGGATTTACATTTTTATCAAATGTGTGATGGTAAGTTAAAATATGAGGATTAGATGTTATTTTTGAGGCATATGAGAGACTAAGGATTTGTCTTCTGAGTTCTAGTGGGGCTTCTCCGGCTTCACAGTATAGGCTGTCTACTGGTGTGGTTCTGTAGGCTCCTAGGATAATGCGTAGTGCCGTATTGTGTAATACGTCTAATTGCTTAAGAATAGTATCTTTTGCGGATGCATAAGCAATACAGCCGTAATCAATTTTTGATCTCACAAGTGTTCGATAGATTTTTAAAAGTATTCTACCTTCAGCTCCCCAGTGTTTGTTTGATAAACATTTCAATAAATTAAGTCCCCTTTGACAGTCTTTAATTAGTTGTGTTATATGAGCTTTCCAGTTTAGTTTCTCGTCAAATATAAGTCCCAGGTATTTTATCTCATTGGTGTACTTGAGAGTAGTATTGTAGATTTCCATATGAGGTTTGTGGTTAATTGGTTGCTTTGAGAATATTATGCACCGTGACTTGCTGGGTGAAAAATGAAAACCTGTCGCTCTTGACCATTTTTCAATCGTTTTGAGTTGTTTTTGTAGTATTGTTGCACATGCTGATATTGTCTTACTTTTTACAAAAATGATCACGTCATCAGCATACATTCGGATCTGTATTGGTTTCTCTATATCCTTAGTTATATCGTTCATTGCCAGAAGAAATAACGTTGGACTAATAATTGATCCTTGGGGTGTTCCATTTATTTGTTTTTTGATAGAAGAAGTTGTTCCATTGACTCTAACATGAAATGTTCTGTCACATAAAAAGTTCTGTATGAAAGCTATAATGTTACCTTGATATCCTAAGTCATTTAGTTTTGTTAGTATGTTGTGTTTCCAAGCTGTTTCGAATGCTTTATTTATGTCAAAATAAATGGCCATACAGTGTTCTTTATTTAAAAATGCTTCTTTAATATGAGTTTCTAAATCAATTATGTTGTCTAATGTAGATCTATTTGGTCTAAATCCTGATTGCTCAGGGGTTAGATGTCCTTTGTTTTCTAGGTTCCAAAGAAGTCTTTTATTTATTATTTTTTCGAGCAGTTTGCAAAGGGCACTGGATAAAGATATAGGTCTATATGAATCAGCTAGAAGTGGCGATTTAAAAGGTTTTAAGATGGGGATTGTGATTGCCTTTCTCCATGTGTCAGGATATGAATGTTGGCTCCAGACAATGTTGTATATTTGCAAGAGGTGACGTTTCGCAGATGCAGGCAGGTTTTTTAAAAATATGGGAGGGATATCATCAGGTCCAGGAGATGTATTCTTAAGTTCGTGGAGTGCTTCGTTGAATTCGTGTAGGCTGATAGGCGCGTTAATAGGGTCTGCGTTTTCATGTATGATAATGGTATTTTTTTCTTGCTCCTGCTTAAATACTAAGAAGTCTGGGTCGTAGTTATCATTTTGTGAGTGGAGACAATAAGCGTTTGCGAGTTCTTCAGCTATCTCATTGTTGTCTGTTATCATACTTAAATCGTTTTTTTGGAGAGCTGCAATTTCCTTATGTGAGCTTTTACTTGTTATGCTCTTTATTTTTTTCCAGACATTTGTTAGTGGTGTTGAGCTATTGATTTCCTCAACATATTGGTGCCAAGATTTTCTTTTGTTATGTTTGATGGTTAGTCTAGCAAACGCTCGCTTCTTTTTGAATTCGATACAGTTTTCAGGAGTCTTATATCTTTTATATTTATTTAAAGATTGTTTGCTTTCTTTTACTGCTGACTCACATTCTTCGTTCCACCATGGTACTGCATTGTACTTCTTTATGTGCGTCGTCTTACCAATAGCGTGGTATGCTGCATCTGTTATTATTTTGTTAAAGTCTTCCACTGTGGCCGTAATATCGTCTTGCAGTTTTGCCAGATGAATATTGTCGTCTATGTGTTGTGAAAAATCTGTCCATTCAGCTTTATTTAGTCTCCAACGTTGTAAGGGTATCGTATCATGAGAGCATTTTGCGGTGTTGGTTATTATTATTGGGAAGTGATCACTGTCGTATAAGTCTTTATTAATTTGCCAAGAGAGTTGGGGTAGGAGATTAGGTGTACATAGGCTGAGATCTATTGCTGAAGAAGTGCCCGCTGTTATGTTGAATCTGGTGCCGCTGCCGTCATTTAATATAGCTAAGTTAGCAGAGTTGAAAACCTCATATAGTTGCTTTCCTCTTAAATTGTTTGACCTGGATCCCCAAACAATGTTGTGTCCGTTGAAATCGCCTATAATTAGCCTGGGGGAGGGTATTTGATTGAATAACGCATCCAGTTCCTTGGGATCTGCATGTATGTTAGGCGGGAGGTATAGATTGCATATATTTATTTCAGTTGGAGCTTTAATTTTAATGGCTATCGCTTCAATATTGGTGGTGATGTTTATTTCTTCCGCTACTATCACTGATTTCGTGAATATGGCTACCCCTCCACTGGCCGTTGCTCGATTTCGATTTTTAAAGAATCCATTGTAATGTTTTGGGGTATGTGTTTTGTGTTCATGGAAGTGTGTTTCCTGTAAGCATAAAATGTCTGGAAGGTATTCTGATATGAGCTTTTGTAGCATTCCTAAATGGAGATAGTATCCATTTAGGTTCCATTGTAGTAAACTATTGAATTTTATTATTTAAATTGGCATTTTGAAGTGATTAACGAGATTTTATGGAGGATTCGCTGCCAGTATCATCTGTCTGTCTTTCCAGCTTTTTCCTCAATTTGGTAAATCGGGTTTTTAGAGTCTTTTCCTTTAACAAAGGATAAAGTGTAAGTAACATTTCAATAAGGCCTTTTATATCTGATGTATAGTATTTTGCAACGGTATATGCATTCTGAGCTCCGTGTGTGTGCTCGAGCAACCTCTTCAATTCGTCATAGTTCAGAGGATAAGGGGGTGTTTGATTTTCGATTATTGGTTTTAAATGGCTGGTTGCTTCCTCTGGGATGGAGTAGACCGGAGTGGAGCTGATTGCAGAATGTTTCTTCTTTTTTGGTTTTTCTGCGGTTGAGAAAGCTGGTTCTGTCATAATGGATGCATCCGGGGAGGATTCGGATGATAGGAATCGTTTATTTGTAGAGCTGGGCGTATTGGTTGTAGTTGTTTGTGATATGTTGTTTACTTCAGCTATGGGGGTGTTTTCTGCCAGATTTGATTGGGTAGAGAAAATATTTGTAGGAGTTGGTTGAGGGAAAGTTGGTGTTGGTTTTGTTTGCTCATGTGTTGTTTGGAGAGGGTCATGATTTGTTGTGTTCGTTTGAACTGGAGACTTTGGGTTTTGTAAGGTAGGGCAATTGGCAACAACGTGACCAGATAGTTTGCAATTGAAACATTTCTGACTATCTAAGGATAGAAAGATACGATAAGAAAGGTTATCGTGTGTAAGTTCCAGAGATTCGGCTAAAGTAAGAGATTCTATAGGGGTAACGTAAACTTGGCGTCTGAAACTCATTATATGGCTGTATGCTGGATCTGTTGCACCTATTCGTAAAAATGTAATTGGTGATAATAATTTTAGACCTAATCCTTCTAACATAATTTTTAGTGTGTCGTGTGGTATTGTCGGACTAACATTAGATATGACTAGTCTGTCAGAAGGGGTTACTAAATGACGTGCTTTTAATTTTTGTCCCAGAACTTCGATTTCTCCTCCATTTTCCATAAATTGATCAACTGCAGCCTTAGTCGATAAGTAAATACACACTCTAATATTAGATATTCTTGAGCAGAAAATAATGTTGCGTGGTTGAACTATTGGGCCTAAACTCAGAAGATAGTCTTGTATTTTTGCATCATTGATTGCGCTAAAAATGATTCCCTGATCTTTTGCGGGATACATTGGTTGGGTTGGTTGTTTGAGCATATGAGAATAAGATTGTGTTGAAGTAGTTATTGGTGTATTAGGTGATGTAGGGTTTTTATTTATGTTGTTATTATCCATCTTTTGTTTTAAATGGTTTTCGGAACATTCTTTTCTGAATACGGCACTGGCAGTTAATTCAAGTCGATTAGCAGATTGTTTTTGCTGCTTGGAATTTACTTGACAAATAAAAATTTGTTGTCCTTATCAGTTTGTATGGTATTGAATTAATGATATTATTCAACCACTGTAACTTATGTTTTGTACTCACTCGATTATGATGTCATGTATCGATCTTAATACTATCACTAACTTTGCACTGTATTATTTTGCCTAATAACTAGTTATTTCGTTAAATTTGCGCACTCGATTCGAAAGCTGTTTATTGCTCCGTGAACAGAGATGGACCAGCCACTACACTTAAAACCTCATCAAGCTCAGATTCAAGTGAAGATGAAGAATGTTATTGTATGGTTTGCTTAGAACCATACAGTTCCAGTAAACCCGGTGAACAATGGATTCGTTGCATAAAATGCAAACATTGGTCCCATGAAGAATGCACTAATTCAACTCCTACATATTACGTTTGTCATAACTGTCACTCATAATGAATTTTTAATTACTTACAAATAATTCAAATTTTTTGTTTTTCTTCCATTATTTCTCTAGTTTTACTTTTAATTTGTGATTTTTTCTATGTTTGGGAATAGATTTTTATAGTTTATGTCTTTTTATTATTTTACAACGGACCCGGATTTGGTGTTCCAACTGACCCCATATGTTGTTACAACTGCTGCGGCGTCGGGGGCGATTGTAACAATATGCACTCACTCCATTTTTATGTTATTGGCAATGACGTACGAAATTTAAAAGCCTCAACACTTTACCCAAATAACTACATGGATTTCCCAATTTACTCGTACAACTATAATTTCTCTAGCATTTATAATTTTCTTGTTTACCTAATTTAAAGTCAAAATGTTACTTCCGACCCCGGTCCACCCTACAGTTTTGACTTTTGTGATTGCTACACTAGAATTTATTGGATTGATATTGGCTAACATATCATTCTTTGTAGCATATAAGGTTTGTTTAGTCTTCGGTTTAATGACCAGGAAGGGTTGTTGCTGGACTGCTGAAGAGTAAGAGGGGATTGCCGAAGAGAGATGATCAGTTGCAGTACTACCAGTGGCCATTTGATTAGACTTGACAGACGCAATTTCATCTTTAATGAGTGTCAACAGATCCACCTTAAATGTATCCATCCTCGATTGAATTTCAGAAACTTTAGATTTAACACCTTTTTCAATAAGTTCTTTGATATTCGTAATATCTAGTTGTAGGGTCGATACATTATCAGCATGTTCTTTTACACTTATTGTTTCTGAAATTGCACATTTCCTCCTGCAGATGTCACAAAGAAAAAAGAGATTTTTACTCTTACTGAATGAGGAAAACTCAACGCTAGAAAACCCTACGCAGGAGTAATGAAACCACTTATTACAAGCGCCTTCACATCCAATCAGGCCCTCATTCTTTGTCAGTTTGCATTTGCTGCACACATCACCTGAGTTATTCATTTTTTAAATTATTTAAATTTACTTGAATTTGTAAATACCTCATTGGAAATTTAACATTAAGCTCCCGAACTATTAAATACTTAATCAATATTGATAGACTTTTTTGTGCAAAAACGATTTTACTTGATACCAGTTGAGTTTAAATACAATGGATAATAATGCCAAATATCTAACTAATTGTTGATTAATGCAGACAAACAGATTTCAAAGTACTGCATCATCTGCATCTTGAAACCATTTTAAGAGATCTTAATTCTGCAGGCCTAAAATTGAATAAAGAAAAATGTGAATTTTACAAAAATGAAATAATATATTTGGGATATAAAATAAATCAAAATGTTATACAATTAGATCCTCAAAGAATAAAAATCATACAAGAATATGCTAGAACTAAGAATTTAAAAACCTCAAGAGGATTTTTAGGAATGCTCAATTATTACAAGAGGATGATTCCTGATTTGAGCAGTAAAGAAATACCTTTAATAGAATTATTAAAGAAAAATATAAAATGGCAATGGACAAAGAAAAGAGAAAACGCTTTTCAAGACCTCAAGGTACAATTTGTGGAAAATTAAAAAATTTATCATCCGATGTATGATATTCCATTTATTTTAAAAACTGACGCCTCTATCAACAGATTGGCAGGAGTATTGATACAAGAACAAGAAGAAAGAGAGGTTCCTATCTGTTTTGTATCAAAGAACAACAGTGAAAAGCGAAAAGAATTATAGTGTGAGTGAATTGGAACTTGCCAGTATAATATTTGCTATAAAGAATTGCTAGGAAATAATTTTACCATAGAAAGTGATAAAATCAATCTTTAACATCGATTCTTAACAATAAATATGGTTATAACAGAATCCATCGTTGGGCACTGTTATTACAAGAATACGATTTTACAATAAAATGCGTCCCAGGAAAATTGAATATTGTACCAGATTCCTGTAGTGAATTACGAAGGATTACCTTTAAAATAAGCCTTTATTCTACAGAAAACAACTAACATAAAATTATTGACAACTTTGTAACATAACTGACAATGTCATGAATCCTATCAAAATGGTAATATCATGACATTCTTCCCGCCTTTTTATTTCTCGAGGAAGTCTTCCAAATATTGAGGACGCCTTCGTGTCCTAACTGGCCTATCGATATTCAGTACTGCATCTTGATTGTGTTGGTCTTGAATGGAGTGGTCTTGAATGAGATGGTCTTGATTTTCTTGAATGCTTTGGTCTTGACTTTCTTGAATGCTTTGGTCTTGATTTTGACTGACAGAATTTTTATCGCAATAAGTTAATGATGTGTCTCCTCGATTAGCTAAATGCCTAGTGGAAACTGTCTTTTCTTCTCCATTTTCCAATCGGATATGGGCGTATTCCTAGTTGGCTTCTAGGAGTTGGACTTCATCAACTAAAGGTTCGTATTTATTCAAACGGACGAATCTCTTTAATAGCACTGGTCCTGGTGCAGCTAGCCAAGTAGGAATCGATGATCCATAATTTGAGCGCCTCACATAGTTAAACATGGGTTCGTGTGGGGTCGAGTTGATAGCAGTGCATAAAAGAGATCTAATAGAGTGAAGAGAATCCACTAGAACCTGCCCCCACTGATTGATGTTCAAATTTTGAGATTTTAAAGCCAACTGGATAGTTTGCCATAAAATTCCATTAAATCGTTCGCACTGACCATTACCCTGAGGATTATAGGGAGTCGTGCGACTTGAAGCAATACCGTGAGACTCTAAAAATGACTTAAGTTCACGAGACATAAAAGAGGTACCTTGGTCAGAATGAACATATGCCGGAGTGCCAATTATAGAAAATATTTGACACAAACATTGGATAACTGTAGAGGATGATATGTCGGAACATGGAAATGCGAATGGGAATCTGGAAGATTCATCAACAACGGTTAGTAAGTACTTATTTCTTGAAGATGAAGGCAAAGGACCTTTAAAATCCAAATTAAGACGTTCAAATGGTGATGTGGCTTTAATTAACATTCCTTCATTTTTGTGAAATTTTGGTTAAATTTCAGCACAAACAGGACATGAGGAGGTAATTTGACGAACGCCTTCCACAGAATAAGGCAGATTTTTGCAGCGTATCCAATGGAAAAACCGGGCAATACCAGGGTGACACAAAGAAGAATGTAAATCGAATAATTTCTTTTGATCAGCCGATGACATAGTTGCAGAAGTAATACGGGAAAATGCATCAGCTACCGTGTTTTGACTTCCTGGCCTGTAAACGATATCATACTTGTAGCATGACAATTCCAAACGCCAACGTTGAATTTTCTCATTTTTGATTTTTGACGAAGACTTGTTGTTAAACATAAATGCCACTGACTTCTGATCCGTAATGAGCTGAAAATGTCTGCCAATTAAAAAATTTCGCCACTTTTTCAGTGCTTCTACTATTACGTACGCTTCTTTTTCAACTGACGAATGCTTTTGTTCCTGAGAGGACAAGGTTCTTGAGAAAAATGAGACTGGTCTTCCTGATTGGGATAATTGAGCAGCTATTGCAAACTCCGAGGCATCGGTTTCAACAGTTAACACAGCGTCCTCATCAATTGAAGTAATCGAAGGGTTGGCTATGTCTTGTTTGAGCTGTCTAAATGCCGAAATTGCTTTCTCAGACAATGGAAAACTTGTGCTGTGTGCTAGCGGCTGAATTTTTTCGGAAAATTTAGGAACCCATTTAGAGTAGTGTGCAAACATTTCTAGAATTCTTCGAAGAGAAGCTGTAGTATCAGGTACTGGTAAATTCAAGAGAGGCTTAAGTCGTTCTGGGTCCGGCTTCATAGTTTTGTTGCATATTAAATACCCAAGAATGCAAATCGATTTGAGGGAAAATCTTGATTTTGTTTCATTAATTGTTAAACGGTACTTCTTAATGACATCTAAAATTTTTTGAAAATTTTGATCATGCTCTTCTTGTAAGTTACCGCAAACAGTGACGTCATCCAGATAAGTATAGACGCTTTTAAGATTTTCTTTCTTGATGATGCTGTCGACGGTTCGTTGGAAACAAGCGACTCCATTAGTAACACCAAACGGAATTCGAGTAAATTGGTACAAGTTTACACAAGCTTCAAATGCAGTGTAGATCTTTTCTTCATCTTTAATTGGAATTTGGTAATAGGCACTACGGAGATCAATTGTACTAAAAACGGAATATTTCGAAATTTGGTTTACAATGTCTTCTATCCGTGGCAATGGGTATGCATCCAATAATGTATATTTATTTATGGATTGAGAATAGTCAATACACATACGTTTCTTGTGGTTTTCACTTGAAGTTACCAGAGGTTGAGCTCGCCAGGGGGAGATACTGGGTTCTATGATCTTTTCTTTTAGAAGATGTTTGATTTCTTGTTCAATAAAGTTGAGGTCTGAAGTTGTAAATCGACGTGATTTTATTGCGATTGGTTTGCAATTAAACGTTAAATTCGAAAATAAACTGAATGGTTCAACATTTGCTACTGCTAAATTGCATATTGATAGGTTATTGATAGGGTAGATTTGTCACCTCCAAAGAGAATTTCGAGTCGGGAATGTTGCTTCAGAATATCATGACCAATGATTGCTTCAGTGCAGAGTTCATCAAGGACTAAAAGCTTTACATTTGAATAAATGTTATTCAAAATTTGTAGGCGCACAATGCAATATCCAAGAACTTGCGACGTGAGAGATGTTGAAGCCATTTTAACATTAATTCTTGATGGAATGACACAAATATTTCTACTGGCAACAATTTTACTTGAAATATAGCTATCAGAACTCCCTGTATCGACTAGTGCATCTGTGATTATGTTGTTTATTTTAATTTGAATAATAGATTTGGATAAACAACTAGGAGAAGCAGCAGAAATCGTAGTCTGAATAGTAGCAGATGTTTTCTGAGTTCTTCTGGTGTTACTTGATCTACACACAGTTGAAAAATGACCTCTTTTATTGCAGGAATGGCAAATTGCATTTTTAACAGGACAGTGTTTGCGCAGGTGTCTATCTCTGCCACAAAAGAAACATTTCTGAAAAGATACAGCAGCTGCTAACGGCCTGGTTGATGAATTTTCAGAATCTTGTGACGGTTCTGCGTTTTGTAAAACGGCAACACTTGAATCAAAAGTTGATGAATATGATTCACCTTGTTGCTTGGCTATTTCTAACGCTCTCGCAGTATCAAACGCTTGAGTTAAGCTCAAAGAAGAGTGCTCTAGAAGCCGCTGTCTAATTTGTAGTGAACTTAAACCGCTGATAAACGAGTCTCGAATGAAATCATCTCTATTCTGTTCGGCCGTAACAGCTTTAAAGTTGCAGTCTTTGCTCATTTGCTTCAAAATTTGTAAATATTGGTCAATTGACTCACCTACTAACTGTCTTCTTGATGAGAGAGAATGTCGAGAAAATATTTCATTTTTGGGCTTTACGTAGAGGCTTTCAAGGATTTTTATGGCATCTTCATACGTTGTACTCTCACTAATGGACTCAAAAACGACTGGACTCACGTAGTTTATTAGTAGATTCAGCTTCTTCTTATTGTCCTTCGCAACTGCCGCTTCCAGAAAATTCACGAACGATCTGTACCAATGATTCCAAAGTTGACCTGCGTTTCCAAGTGTAACATCTATATCTAATCAATTGGGGCGAAGTAGCTTATCCATTTTATAGAATTCTCTGTAGAATAACTTGTAGTGAATTACGAATGATTACCTTTAAAATAAGGCTTTATTCTACAGAGAACAACTAACATAAAATTACTGACAACTTTGTAACATAACTGACAATGTCATGAATCCTATCAAAAGGGTAATATCATGACATACAGTTAAGTTTACGTATAAAGTATCAGATGAGATGATTAAATTAGGTACGATTGGGAAGTTGAGTGGACAAGCTAAAAAATGGTTTCACTCGTCACCGTTGCATGCAGGATTGACATATGTTATGATTAAGGAGGGGATGACCAAGATGTTTAAGTGTGAGGAGGGCAAGATATCACTAATGCGTAGATTTGAGGCAAGGAGATGGAAACGTAGTGAAAAATTCAGTGAGTACTATTTTGACAAAGTATTAATTGGTAAACAACTGCAATTGTCTGAATCAGACTTAATCCATTATGCTATTGAAGGCTTTGATGATGTACATTTACAAGTTCAGGCACCTTTTAGAAGTGATGAATACAATCACAGTATTAGAGAGGCGAGGAGGATACTCTGCCTCTGCAGTACCAAAGAAAACCTTTCAGGCAGGTGGACAATCAAAACCTTCAACATCTGGAGCTACCAGAAAGTGTTACAATTGTTATTCTGAAAACCACTTAGCAAATGAGTGTCCTGAGCCAAAACGAGAGAGGGGATCTTGTTTTGAATTCCACCAAACAGACCATCAGGTTAAAGACTGTCCTAAGCGTAGAAATGGGCCAAAACGAGGTAAGCCAGTCACAGCGCCAGCAGATTCCACAGTTACTCCAGTGTGCACAGAGGTAGGACCAGACTTAATTCCAGCTTATACAGTTTCATGTAGCTTCGGCATGAATATTGACAATTGTTATGAAGCTGTAGTCCACTCAGGAAGCCCTATCAGTTTGGTAAGTGAGGAAGTGGTTTTGAACTGTCCAATTCAACCTTATGAGGGTTCTCAAACATTTGTTGGTTTAAACAAGTCAAAGTTGAACATTTTAGGAATTTTTGAGGATATATTAGTTTTGGAAAATTGTAAATGTAAAATTCTATTTCATGTTGTTCCTAGTGACACTTTTAATTTTGATGTTTTGTTAGGGATACATTTTATTTCAAATGATTGTTTAGAAATTTCTTTTGGGGAAAAACTTGAAATTCAGCCGAAAATTCAAAATTTTGAAGTAAATGAAATGTGTTTTATACAGTATATTAATTAGAATGATTGCCCAGAATTGAATATGAATGAATCCTTGTCAGCCGGTCAGAAAAAGGAAGTATATGACATTTTTGAAAAGTTTTATTTATATGCTGAGAAACCTGAAAAAACAGCTACTGATTATGAGTTAAAGATAAACCTTAAACCTGATGGTAAACCCTTTTTTACTAAACCTAGACATTTATCCTACTATGAACAGCGGGAGGTTGACGAACATGTTAAAGAACTGTTAGCAAACAATATCATAAAAAAATATGAGTCAAATTTTGCTTCAAGAGTAGTTTTAGTTGGAAAGAAAGATAAAAAAACCCGATTATGTGTTGATTTTAGGGATCTTAACAAAAATGTTTTACTAGATAATTTTCCACATCCCATTATTGAACAGCAAATCGAAAAGTTACGTGACAAAAATTATTTTTCTAAACTGGATTTAAAAAATGCTTTCTTTAATGTGAAGGTCAGAAAATCAGACACAAAGTATTTAAGTTTTGTAACCCCAACTAATCAGTATGAATTTCTACGAGCCCCTTTTGGTTTCTGTAACAGCCCAGCCGCTTTTAATAGGTTCTTAAACTTAATTTTAAATGATGTTATGGAAAAGAATGTAATTATTTTGTTCATGGATGATTTACTAGTCACATTAGGCTTCTCAGAGCATATTTCTGTGTTACAAGACATTTTTCAGAGACTAACAAAAAATCTTTTAGAACTTCGCTTAGATAAGTGCTCATTTTTGAACAACAAAATAGATTTTTTAGGGTATTCTGTGAATATTAATGGCATTACACCTTGCACAGGCCATATTAAGTCAGTCCAGTCTTTTCCAGTACCCAAGAACAAAAAGGAAATGCATAGCTTTGTTGGGTTAATCTCATACTTTCGTAAGCACATTTCTAATTTTTCAATTGAAGCAAAACCTTTGTATGACTTGCTTAGAAATAATGTTGAGTTCAGAATGGGTCTAGAACAACTTCAAGCTTTTGAAAAATTTTAGAATATTTTGTCAAGTAAACCTGTTCTCAAGTTGTACTCTCCAGAAGCTGAAACTCAGCTGCATTGTGATAGCAGTTCCTTAGGTTTCGGTGCAATACTAATGCAGAAGCAATCAGATTTCAAATTTCATCCCGTAATGTTTTTTAGTAAGCGTACTTCTGAGGATGAATCCAGATACCATAACTATGAGCTGGAATGTTTGGGCATTATCTATGCCATAAAACGTTTCCATGTATATTTGCAAGGAATACAATTTAAGATTGTTACGGATTGTGACAGCTTTAGGTTGGCATTGAGTAAAAAAGATATTTCTCCAAGAATTATGAGATGGGCTATTTTCTTCATACAATTATACAATAGAACATCGTAGAAACCCTCAGATGAGACACATCGATGCCTTGAGTCAATGTCACAATATTCTGATCCTTGAAGAAAATTCAATTGAGCAGCTTTTGTCTATTAAGCAGTATTCAGACCCTAGTATTGTTGAGCTGAGCAAAAGGTTAGAAAAGGAAGAGTCCTCTTTCTTTGAACTTCGCAACGGTCTTGTTTATAGAAAAGACAAGCGGAGTGGAAATTTGCTTTTCTATGTACCTAAAGGTTTACAACAGAATATAATTAGAATTCACTTCACACCTTCCCCCTTTACAAGACGAGGGAAGTTAGTTACTACAAAGTGAGGTAACTGACCGAGTTGAGTCGTTGAGTCTGCAATGTTGTAACCTACTTATTTGCTGACTGTACTTCAACCTTGTCATTATGTTTTAGTTTTACAATATAATAATACTATGTTTACAAACCAATGGCCTGTTATCACAACATTGTTACTTCTAAACACTTACAAAATTTAAAAATAACTTATGTGCACGTACCTGGATAAATAAAATATAAGTAAAAGAAAATTCAAATTTTCTACACTATAAATATGTATATACTAATCTAAAAACCTAAAAATAAAACACTCCTAAAAAAACTTTCATGGAAATAAATCAATTCTAAAAACCGATGATTTTTTTATATATATAGATTGTCCTTCCTAAAAATGAATAGTTTACATTGTTCAGTGAGTAGGCACATTGAATAACTTTGAAATTTGTTCTATATTCACGGATAGTGTTCACTGAAGTTCACTGTCTTCACTTGGTACCACGAGGCTCTGCCCATCATACGGATATATTCTATTCTTATAAACAGTTTCTACCTTCCCTTGAGCTGACTGAATACTGCAATTGACCCCGTCTGTTTTGACAATTCTATAGAGACGTTTATACCAAGGATCTAGTTTATTTCTATTTTCATTTGCAAGAAGCACTAATTCTCCTATTTTCAATTTCAATTCCCTAGCTGTTAAGTCTAAATTTTCTCTTCTTTTTTTATTATATTCGTTGAGAAATTGTCGGGCTCTTTCATGTGCCACCTGCAGCTTATACCTTACCTCCTGTTCATAAGCATCCATGGTGTATTATAACAAAAAACATACAACCTACACCATTTATCCCAGTCAATCTTACATTCATTTGTGAAATTTCCCAAACTACTTATTAAATATTCTACGGTTCTGTCACACCCCCCTATGGTTTGTTTAAATCTCATTCTGTTTTTCTCATTGTATACCTTTCTTCTCTCATTTTATCGTTTTCCGTTGGTGTTCTTTCTCTTGCTGTTCTAGTTTTTCTTCTTTCCCCTGGAGTTTGTTCAACATTGCCTCCGGCTATGTAGGGTGATCCAGTTTTCCATCGCTTTACATCCTCTATGGAGTATTCCGTTCCGTTTATGATAAGTTTATTGTATTTAATTGTTGCTAAGATTCCCTGTTTTCTTGCTTGCCTCATGTGGTAAAGTAAGTGTTTTCTTTGTAACTGCATTTCCTTGGGATAGTCTTCGCTAATTATCCAGTTTGTATCTTTAAGATTCCTTGTTGTTTTTAAAATCTCCATTCTTTTGATTCCGCTTGTCATCTCGATTAACATTGGTCTGTCTTTATTTTTACCTTTTCTCCCTAATCTCCTTATGTCCGCTATATCATGTTTTGTTTCCAATCGTATTCCAGTCTTATCTAGTACTTCTTTAACCTTTTGTTCCTGAATTTCTGTGTCTTCCTTCTCGGTTTCCTCTATTCCAAATATTATTAGGTTTTTCTTTCTTAGATTTCTTTCAAGCATCTCTATTTTTTTGTTTTGTAGGCGTATTTCTGCTTTCAGTTTTTCATTTTCTAGTTTTCTCTCCATATTTTCTGATTTTAATAAATCGAGTTCATTTTTAATATAATCTAGCTTTTGCTCTATTCTTTTGTCTCTTTTTACCTCGCTTTCGCACATTCTTACGTTCCTCTCCGTGTACCTACTGTTATTCCGACCACTACTGGAAGTCCAATTATTCCTATGGTACCTATTATTAGGGTATCTACGTTCCACAAATTCACGGTTCCTGTCATATTGACCATTGTCTTTTCTATTCTGCTCTCGGCCTCCATAATTTCGGTAATTGTTCACATCACTAGTAACTCTCCAACCATTCATGCCCTTGACTCTGTACCTGATACCTTAGTACATTTCCTACCTCGGACGTCACATCAACAGATACCAATTTTGACAGCACCTCCTGCGTAGTTGTAAAATTACCCGCCATCAGGACTAGCTTTGCTGTCTCTGAGCTGAGATTTTGAATCAAGGATTTTGTGGTCATCTCGGTGGTGTATTTTTGTGCCAAATTAACGGGCATGCCCTCAGCCACGTAAGCCGCATATAATCTATCCGCTAACTGCTCCACCTCCGACACGTAACTTACTAGATCCTTATTATTCTGCCTATGCCGCCCTAACTTTGCTATCAACAAACTGGAACTATCTCCTTTGATGCCCTGCTGTAGAGTAAGAACTATCTCATCCAGTGAAGCCTCATTAGTGATCAGTGTTCTAGCCTTCCCTGACAACCTAGTCTTAACAAAAGAAACTGCATTTAACTCCTGTCCTGCTGCATTTGCCTTGAGTAGGACCAATCCATCAATAAAACTACGTAATTTATTCGGTGTCCCGTCAAACTCTGTGGGGATCACCTTGCTAGCCAAATTAAAGAATTCTTGTATGTTTAGCGCCATATTTTCTTCACCGTCACTCTAGTCGCTATCACTCTCTTTCTCAAACACTCCAGTCGCTATTGATTTAACACACGAAGTAGGTATCAAATATTTGCAGGATAAAACTTGAAATACCCTTACTACCTTATCTCTCAAGCAAACAAAATTTACTTTACAAAATTTCCGTTGATTTTCCTCTAACTGATTCCAACATTTATTGACTACCGATGTGTAAGCATTAAAATTATTAATTAAATTTAAAATGATATCTTCCCTAATTTCCTTACTTTTTGGTACCTGTTTTTTAGTGCTCTCTTACTAGTTTTATTTATTTCAGCTACTGAACCGTTCAACTTTGTTTCAACTTGATCCCATATCATGGCCTTGAACTTATGTATTAATATTACAATCCTAGCAATTTCCCAAAACAAAACACAGTTCATGCGATATTCAGCCTACTCATCACAACAATATTTATTTATAGAACGTAAAAATCGACAGTGAAAATCTAACAAAATTACTGTTCATCAGAATAAAATAAATCAAAATGTAGGCTTACCCCTTTACACTTCCAATGTACTTATAGCTCTTCTCATTATTTTTTTCTTTAACTGCCTCCTGTAGGTTTTCCAAACAGACCATTAAAATTTTAGCAATAGAGTGATTGTTATTATCTACCATAGTATACGAGCTTCACTACCAATTCTTACTGCCTGTTCTTGCACTATAAAATTAGAATTTACTACTCCAGTTTCCATTACGTCCTGCTTAGTTGATTCATATTATTATCCATTAAAAATATTATACAATTAGACCACCATATCTTGAACTAACCATTAACCATATATAAATCCATACGAGTGTGAAAGCAGCCACGAGTTCGCTAGAACCGTAAGGCGCGCGCCGAGTCACCACTGGTAATTTAACAATACTTAACATTCGTGGCTGGCCGTGGATGGATTCTCGACATTCATAGATGGGCGTGGATGTACATTTAATACCATTTTATATATATTTTTTTCATAATTAATCAATTCACCCTCTACAACATTGAAAATAAATGGAATCGAAATTCGCCAACATACACGTTAAGGAAATTTTGTCCGTCCATTTTATAAAATAAATCATAAGTTCGTTAAAATACTCGTGAATGACAATTTTTTTTGCCAATATGTGCATTTTAATGTGCTCTATAGGACCTATATACCACCCGATTTTGTCAAGCAAGCTTTCAACCTCCACAACCCTTTTCAATTTATCAATAAAATAAATCATAATTTCGTAAAAATAATCGTGAATGAAATTTTTTCTCTGTAGATATATATTCTTTAATGTACTCTATAAGACCTATATACCACCCGATTTTGTCGGATAAGTTTTCACCCTCCACAACCCTTTTCCATTTTATCAATAAAATAAATCATAATTTCGTAAAAATGATCGTGAATGAAATTTTTTCTCTGTAAATATATGTTCTTTAATGTACTCTATGAGACCTATATACCACCCGATTTTGTCGGGCAAGTTTTCACCCTTCACAACCCTTTTCAATTTTTCAACCAAATAAATTATAAGTTCGTAAAAATAATCGTAAATGTAGATATATGTTCTTTAATGTACTTTATACGAGCTATATACCACCCGATTTTGTCGGGCAGGTATTCACCCTCCACAACCCTTTTCAATTATTTCATAAAATAAATCTCAAGTTCGCAAAAATAATCGTAAATGAAATTTTTTCTTTAATGTACTTTATAAGAGCTATACACCACCGGACTTTGTCGGGCAAGTTTTCACCCTCTACAACCCTTTTCAATTTTTTAATAAAATAAATCATAAGTTCGTAAAAATAATCGTAAAAGAAATGTTTTCTCTGAAGATATATGTTCTTTAATGTACTCTACAAGACCTATATACCACCCGATTTTGTCGGGCAGGTATTCACCCTCCACAACCCTTTTCAATTTTTCAATTAGAAAAATCATAATTTCGTAAAAATAATCGTGGATTAAATTTTTTCTCTGTAGATATATGTTCTTTAATGTACTCTGTAAGACCTATATACCACCCGATTTTGTCGGGCAGGTATTCACCCTCCACAACCCTTTTCAATTATTTCATAAATTAAATCATAAGTTCGTAAAAATAATCGAAAAAGAAATTTTTTCTCTGTAGATATATGTTCTCTAATATACTCTATAAGACCTATATACCACCCGATTTTGTCGGGCAAGTTTTCACCCTCCACAACCCTTTTCCATTTTATCAATAAAATAAATCATAATTTCGTTAAAATGATCGTGAATGAAATTTTTTCTCTGTAGATATATGTTCTTTAATGTACTCTATAAGACCTATATACCACCCGATTTTGTCGGGCAAGTTTTCACCCTCCACAACCCTTTTCAATTTTTCAACAAAATAAATTATAAGTTCGTAAAAATGATCGTAAATGTAGATATATGTTCTTTAATGTACTTTATACGAGCTATATACCACCCGATTTTGTCGGGCAGGTATTCACCCTCCACAACCCTTTTCAATTATTTCATAAAATAAATCTCAAGTTCGTAAAAATAATCGTAAATGAAATTTTTTCTTTGTAGATATATGTTCTTTAATGTACTTTATAAGGGCTATATACCACTCGGTTTTGTCGGGCAGGTATTCACCCTCCACAACCCTTTTCAATTTTTCAATTGAATAAATCATAATTTTGTAAAAATAATCGTGGATTAAATTTTTTCTCTCTAGATATATGTTCTTTAATGTACTCTGTAAGACCTATATACCACCCGATTTTGTCGGGCAGGTATTCACCTTCCACAACCCTTTTCAATTATTTCATAAATTAAATCATAAGTTCGTAAAAATAATCGAAAAAGAAATTTTTTCTCTGTAGATATATGTTCTCTAATATACTCTATAAGACCTATATACCACCGGATTTTGTCGGGCAAGTTTCCACCCTCTACAACCCTTTTCAATGTTTTAATAAAATAAATCTCAAGTTCGTAAAAATAATCGGGAATAGAATTTTTTCTCTGTAGGTATATGTTCTTTAATGTACTCTATAAGACCTATATACCACCGGATTTTGTCGGGCAAGTTTTCACCCTCTACAACCCTTTTCAATTTTTTAATAAAATAAATCATAATTTCGTAAAAATAATCGTAAATGAAATTTTCTCTTTGTAGATATATGTTCTTTAATGTACTTTATACGAGCTATATACCACCCGATTTTGTCGGGCAGGTATTCACCCTCCACAACCCTTTTCAATTATTTCATAAAATAAATCTCAAGTTCGTAAAAATAATCGTAAATGAAATTTTTTCTCTGTGGGTATATGTTCTTTAATGTACTCTATAAGACCTATACACTACCGGATTTTGTCGGGCAAGTTTTCACCCTCTACAACCCTTTTCAATTTTTTAATAAAATAAATCATAACTTCGTAAAAATAATCGTAAAAGAAATGTTTTCTCTGAAGATATATGTTCTTTAATGTACTCTACAAGACCTATATACCACCCGATTTTGTCGGCCAGGTATTCACCCTCCACAACCCTTTTCAATTATTTCATAAAATAAATGTAGATATATGTTCTTTAATGTACTTTATAAGAGCTATATACCACTCGGTTTTGTCGGGTAGGTATTCACCCTCCACAACCCTTTTCAATTTTTCAATTAGAAAAATCATAATTTCGTAAAAATAATCGTGGATTAAATTTTTTCTCTGTAGATATATGTTCTTTAATGTACTCTGTAAGACCTATATACCACCCGATTTTGTCGGGCAGGTATTCACCCTCCACAACCCTTTTCAATTATTTCATAAATTAAATCATAAGTTCGTAAAAATAATCGAAAAAGAAATTTTTTCTCTGTAGATATATGTTCTCTAATATACTCTATAAGACCTATATACCACCCGATTTTGTCGGGCAAGTTTTCACCCTCCACAACCCTTTTCCATTTTATCAATAAAATAAATCATAATTTCGTAAAAATGATCGTGAATGAAATTTTTTCTCTGTAGATATATGTTCTTTAATGTACTCTATAAGACCTATATACCACCCGATTTTGTCGGGCAAGTTTTCACCCTCCACAACCCTTTACAATTTTTCAACAAAATAAATTATAAGTTCGTAAAAATAATCCTTAATGTAGATATATGTTCTTTAATGTACTTTATACGAGCTATATACCACCCGATTTTGTAGGGCAGGTATTCACCCTCCACAACCCTTTTCAATTATTTCATAAAATAAATCTCAAGTTCGTAAAAATAATCGTAAGTGAAATTTTTTCTTTGTAGATATATGTTCTTTAATGTACTTTATAAGAGCTATATACCACTCGGTTTTGTCGGGTAGGTATTCACCCTCCACAACCCTTTTCAATTTTTCAATTAGAAAAATCATAATTTCGTAAAAATAATCGTGGATCAATTTTTTTCTCTGTAGATATATGTTCTTTAATGTACTCTGTAAGACCTATATACCACCCGATTTTCTCGGGCAAGTTTTCAACCTCCACAACCCTTTCCAATTTATCAATAAAAAAAATCATAATTTCGTAAAAATCATCGTGAATGAAATTTTTTCTCTGTAGATATATGTTCTTTAAAGTACTCTATAAGACCTATATACCACCCGATTTTGTCGGGCAAGTTTTCACCCTCCACAACCCTTTTCCATTTTATCAATAAAATAAATCATAATTTCGTAAAAATAATCGTGGATCAATTTTTTTCTCTGTAGATATATGTTCTTTAATGTACTCTGTAAGACCTATATACCACCCGATTTTCTCGGGCAAGTTTTCAACCTCCACAACCCTTTCCAATTTATCAATAAAAAAAATCATAATTTCGTAAAAATGATCGTGAATGAAATTTTTTCTCTGTAGATATATGTTCTTTAAAGTACTCTATAAGACCTATATACCACCCGATTTTGTCGGGCAAGTTTTCACCCTCCACAACCCTTTTCAATTTTTCAACAAAATAAATCATAAGTTCGTAAAAATAATCGTAAATGTAGATATATGTTCTTTAATGTACTTTATACGAGCTATATACCACCCGATTTTGTCGGGCAGGTATTCACCCTCCACAACTCTTTTCAATTATTTCATAAAATAAATCTCAAGTTCGTAAAAATAATCGTAAATGAAATTGTTTCTTTGTAGATATATGTTCTTTAATGTACTTTATAAGAGCTATATACCACTCGGTTTTGTCGGGCAGGTATTCACCCTCCACAACCCTTTTCAATTTTTCAATTAAATAAATCATAATTTCGTAAAAATAATCGTGGATTAAATTTTTTCTCTGTAGATATATGTTCTTTAATGTACTCTGTAAGACCTATATACCACCCGATTTTGTCGGGCAGGTATTCACCCTCCACAACCCTTTTCAATTATTTCATAAATTAAATCATAAGTTCGTAAAAATAATCGAAAAAGAAATTTTTTCTCTGTAGATATATGTTCTCTAATATACTCTAGAAGACCTATATACCACCGGATTTTGTCGGGCAAGTTTCCACCCCCTACAACCCTTTTCAATTTTTTAATAAAATAAATCTCAAGTTCGTAAAAATAATCGTGAATAGAATTTTTTCTCTGTAGGTATATGTTCTTTATTGTACTCTATAAGACCTATATACCACCGGATTTTGTCGGGCAAGTTTTCACCCTCTACAACCCTTTTCAATTTTTTAATAAAATAAATCATAATTTCGTAAAAATAATCGTAAAAGAAATGTTTTCTCTGAAGATATATGTTCTTTAATGTACTCTACAAGACCTATATACCACCCGATTTTGTCGGGCAGGTATTCACCCTCCACAACCCTTTTCAATTATTTCATAAAATAAATCTCAAGTTCGTAAAAATAATCGTAAATGAAATTTTTTCTCTGTGGGTATATGTTCTTTAATGTACTCTATAAGACCTATACACCACCGGACTTTGTCGGGCAAGTTTTCACCCTCTACAACCCTTTTCAATTTTTTAATAAAATAAATCATAAGTTCGTAAAAATAATCGTAAAAGAAATGTTTTCTCTGAAGATATATGTTCTTTAATGTACTCTACAAGACCTACATACCACCCGATTTTGTCGGGCAGGTATTCACCCTCCACAACCCTTTTCAATTTTTCAATTAGAAAAATCATAATTTCGTAAAAATAATCGTGGATTAAATTTTTTCTCTGTAGATATATGTTCTTTAATGTACTCTGTAAGACCTATATACCACCCGATTTTGTCGGGCAGGTATTCACCCTCCACAACCCTTTTCAATTATTTCATAAATTAAATCATAAGTTCGTAAAAATAATCGAAAAAGAAATTTTTTCTCTGTAGATATATGTTCTCTAATATACTCTATAAGACCTATATACCACCCGATTTTGTCGGGCAAGTTTTCACCCTCCACAACCCTTTTCCATTTTATCAATAAAATAAATCATAATTTCGTAAAAATGATCGTGAATGAAATTTTTTCTCTGTAGATATATGTTCTTTAATGTACTCTATAAGACCTATAGACCACCCGATTTTGTCGGGCAAGTTTTCACCCTCCACAACCCTTTTCAATTTTTCAACAAAATAAATTATAAGTTCGTAAAAATAATCGTAAATGTAGATATATGTTCTTTAATGTACTTTATACGAGCTATATACCACCCGATTTTGTAGGGCAGGTATTCACCCTCCACAACCCTTTTCAATTATTTCATAAATTAAATCATAAGTTCGTAAAAATAATCGAAGCAGAATTTTTTTCTCTGTAGATATATGTTCTCTAATATACTCTATAAGACCTATATACCACCGGATTTTGTCGGGCTAGTTTCCACCCTCTACAACCCTTTTCAATTTTTTAATAAAATAAATCTCAAGTTCGTAAAAATAATCGTGAATAGAATTTTTTCTCTGTAGGTATATGTTCTTTAATGTACTCTATAAGACCTATATACCACCGGATTTTGTCGGGCAAGTTTTCACCCTCTACAACCCTTTTCAATTTTTTAATAAAATAAATCATAATTTTGTAAAAAAAATCGTAAATGAAATTTTCTCTTTGTAGATATATGTTCTTTAATGTACTTTATACGAGCTATATACCACCCGATTTTGTCGGGCAGGTATTCACCCTCCACAACCCTTTTCAATTATTTCATAAAATGAATGTCAAGTTCGTAAAAATAATCGTAAATGAAATTTTTTCTCTGTGGGTATATGTTCTTTAATGTACTTTATACGAGCTATATACCACCCGATTTTGTCGGGCAAATTTCCACCCTCTACAACCCTTTTCAATTTTTTAATAAAATAAATCTCAAGTTCGTAAAAATAATCGTGAATAAAATTTTTTCTCTGTAGGTATATGTTCTTTAATGTACTCTATAAGACCTATATACCACCGGATTTTGTCGAGCAAGTTTTCACCCTCTACAACCCTTTTCAATTTTTAAATAAAATAAATCATAATTTCGTAAAAATAATCGTAAATGAAATTTTCTCTTTGTAGATATATGTTCTTTAATGTACTTTATACGAGCTATATACCACCCGATTTTGTCGGGCAGGTATTCACCCTCCACAACCCTTTTCAATTATTTCATAAAATAAATCTCAAGTTCGTAAAAATAATCGTAAATGAAATTTTTTCTCTGTAGGTATATGTTCTTTAATGTACTCTGTAAGACCTATATACCACCCGATTTTGTTGGGCAGGTATTCACCCTCCACAACCCTTTTCAATTATTTCATAAATTAAATCATAAGTTCGTAAAAATAATCGAAAAAGAAATTTTTTCTCTGTAGATATATGTTCTCTAATATACTCTATAAGACCTATATACCACCGGATTTTGTCGGGCAAATTTCCACCCTCTACAACCCTTTTCAATTTTTTAATAAAATAAATCTCAAGTTCGTAAAAATAATCGTGAATAAAATTTTTTCTCTGTAGGTATATGTTCTTTAATGTACTCTATAAGACCTATATACCACCGTATTTTGTCGAGCAAGTTTTCACCCTCTACAACCCTTTTCAATTTTTAATTAAATAAATCATAATTTCGTAAAAATAATCGTAAATGAAATTTTCTCTTTGTAGATATATGTTCTTTAATGTACTTTATACGAGCTATATACCACCCGATTTTGTCGGGCAGGTATTCACCCTTCACAACCCTTTTCAATTATTTCATAAAATAAATCTCAAGTTCGTAAAAATAATCGTAAATGAAATTTTTTCTCTGTAGGTATATGTTCTTTAATGTACTCTATAAGACCTATACACCACCGGATTTTGTCGGGCAAGTTTTCACCCTCTACAACCCTTTTCAATTTTTTAATAAAATAAATCCTCAGTTCGTAAAAATAATCGTAAAAGAAATGTTTTCTCTGAAGATATATGTTCTTTAATGTACTCTACAAGACCTATATACCACCCGATTTTGTCGGGCAAGTTTTCACCCTCCACATCACTTTTCAATTTTTCAATAAAATAAATCATAAGTTCGTAAAAATAATCGTAAATGAAATTTTTTCTCTGTAGATATATGTTCTTTAATGTAGTTTATAAGAGCTATATACCACCCGATTTTGTCGGGCAGGTATTCACCCTCCACAACCCTTTTCAATTATTTCATAAAATAAATCTCAAGTTCGTAAAAATAATCGTGAAAGAAATTTTTCCTCTGTAGATATATGTTCATTAATGTACTCTATTAGACCTATATACCACCGGATTTTGTCGGGCAAGTTTGCACCCTCCACAACCCTTTTCAATCATTTCATAAAATAAATCGTAAATGAAATTTTTTCTCTGTAGGTAAATGTTCTTTAATGTACTCCATAAGACCTATATACCACCCGATTTTGTCGGGCAAGTTTTCACCCTCCACAACCCTTTTCAATTTTTCAATAAAATAAATCATTATTTCGTTAAAATAATCGTAAATGAAATTTTCTCTTTGTAGATATATGTTCTTTAATGTACTTTATAAGAGCTATATACCACCCAATTTTGTCGGGCAGGTATTCACCCTCCACAACCCTTTTCAATTATTTCATAAAATAAATCATAAGTTCGTAAAAATAATCGTAAACGAAATTTTCTCTTTGCAGATAAATGTTTTTAATGTACTTTATAAGAGCTATATACCACCCGATTTTGTCGGGCAGGTATTCACCCTCCACAACCCTTTTCAATTATTTCATAAAATAAATCTCAAGTTCGTAAAAATAATCGTAAAAGAAATTTTTTCTCTGTAGATATATGTTTATTAATGTACTCTATAAGACCTATATACCACCAGATTTTGTCGGGCAAGTTTGCACCCTCCACAACCCTTTTCAATTATTTCATAAAATAAATCATAAGTTCGTAAAAATAATCGTAAGTGAAATTTTTTCTCTGTATGTATATGTTCTTTAATGAACTCTATAAGACCTATATACCACCCGATTTTGTCGGGCAAGTTTTCACCTTCCACAACCCTTTTCAATGTTTAAATAAAATAAATCATAATTTCGTAAAAATAATCGTAAATGAAATTTCCTCTTTGTAGATATATGTTCTTTAATGTAGTTTATAAGAGCTATATACCACCCGATTTTGTCGGGCAGGTAATCACCCTCCACAACCCTTTCCAAGTATTTCATAAAATAAATCATAAGTTCGTAAAAATAATCGCGAATGAAATTTTTTCTCTATAGATATATGTCCTTTAATGTACTCTATAAGACCTATATACCACCGGATTTTGTCGGGCAGGTATTCACCATCCACAACCCTTTTCAATTATTTCATAAAATAAATCATTCGTTCGTTGAAATAATCGTAAATGAAATTTTTTCTCTGTAGATATATGTTCTTTAATGTACTCTATAAGAGCTATATACCACACAATTTTGTCGGGCAGGTATTCACCCTCCACAACCCTTTTCAATTATTTCATAAAATAAATCATAAGTTCGTAAAAATAATCGTGAATGAAATTTTCTCTTTGTAGATATATGTTCTTTAATGTACTTTATAAGAGCTATATACCACTCGGTTTTGTCGGGCAGGTATTCACCCTCTACAACCCTTTTCAATTATTTAATAAAATAAATCTCAAGTTCGTAAAAATAATCGTAAATGAAAATTTTTTTTGTAGATATATGTTCTTTAATGTACTCTATAAGACCTATATACCAACCGATTTTGTCGGGCAAGTTTTCACCCTCCACAACCCTTTTCAATTTTTCAATAAAATAAATCATAATTTCGTAAAAATAATCGTAAATGAAATTTTATCTTTGTAGATATATGTTCTTTAATGTACTTTATACGAGCTATATACCACCCGCTTTTGTCGGGTAGGTATTCACCCTCCACAACCCTTTTCAATTATTTCATAAATTAAATCTCAAGTTCGTTAAAATAATCGTAAAAGAAATTTTTTCTCTGTAGGTATATGTTCCTCAATGTACTCTATAAGACCTATATACCACCGGATTTTGTCGGGCAAGTTTTCACCCTCTACAACCCTTTTCATTTTTTTAATAAAATAAATCATAAGTTCGTAAAAATAATCGTAAATGAAATTTTTTCTCTGTAGGTATATGTTCTTTAATGTACTCTATAAGACCTATATACCACCCGATTTTGTCGGGCAAGTTTTCACCCTCCACAACCCTTCTCAATTTTTTTATAAAATAAATCATAAGTTCGTAAATATAATCGTAAAAGAAATTCTTTTGCAGATATGTGCTTTGTAATGTGCTCTATAAAACTTATATGCCACCCGATTTTTTTATCTGTAGCTGTAAATAAAAAAAAATTAATAAAATTCTTAGTACTATTTGTTTAATATTTCATGGAATCTTATTGAAATTGAAAGAAAAAATGGAATATATTCGACTAACTATATCTATCTACTAAAGATAAAACTGTTATTCTGCTCCAATAGAACTGGGCGACGAAGCGGTGTCACGATTTCTGTTGAAACGATTTGCAATTCTTACTTCCCCAATTAGTTTGTTAAAATTAATTTTTTTGTAAATAAAAATTTATTTTACTACAACCATATGAAAAGCCATATAAAAAAGTAAACTACACCAATGGAAACTGTTAAAATTAAGATACATTATCTCAGCGTCCTCTTGCTGTTACATTTCAAGTGTAAGTTCAAAATATACTGATTACTTTAGGATTATCGTGATGTTTACATTTCAATAAGTGTTCCCATAATTAAGGGTTTTTGTTTGTAATGTAAACAAATATGTCCATTTATTATTTTCATTACCTAGTCTGAGAAAGTCTGGCTTTTATAATCTAGGTGTCGAAAATATTCAGTGTTGAGTTTTTCTAGCTATCAAGTAGTGTCAAAAATTTTTAACGCCTTATTTTTGTATTGGTGGACTCTCAATATGTGCTAGTGATTGTGGGCAGAAGTTCGTATACGCTATATTTTTTGTTTAAACGGCAGTGATAGACATTATATATAGACAATATTAGTGAATAGCCTGTTAGTGAACGAATACCCTGTCAGGACGGGAACCAAACGGTAGGGTGAGTCAGTTTCCAGTATTGTTTCGGAGAATTAGACGTTAACAAAGTTCGAACATTTTTGTAATTTTTAGATTATATATTATTTCTTTATATCTGTCATTCTGTTTATAAATAAAATACGTATTCTAAAATGAACCGACGAGGGCGTCCTTCTCATATGGATGTGAAAAAGTTGGCAGAATATTTCAGAAACAACCATTCTAGAATGTTATACCACGAAATTAAAAATCTTACGGCGGGTACGGATGAGATAAAACAAGCTGCTTTATATATGTTCGATAAAAATGATGAAAATAGTTATCATAGAATAGTTAAAACGATAAGAAGAAATACTGGTGATTTCATTGATTATCTCTAACCTAAAATCAATATAATTCAGAATATAATTATTCAAGACGGTAAATTGGCAAATCCATATACATCACAAGTTATCGGTCCAAATAGTAACTTTCATAGATCATGAGATTATCATAATGAACAAAACTCAATCGGATCTGAACATAATGATGTAGATAAAAAACAATCCTCTGATTTTTCGATAAATAGTGACTGTAAGCCAAATATGTCCATTTATAACAATTTCCAAAATGATATTATAACGTCTACTCCACTAATCATAGAAGATAATACAATGTTGCTTCACACTAGTATATTTCCTGGCAGTTATTATGAATCCAAAATTGAAAATGACAAAACTATCACACCAAACCGGTCTTCTGATATTTCAACAAGTAATGAAGATACACCTCAAAGTATGTTACAACTTCGCGATTCCGTCAAACACAAGAGTTTACTTCCATTAAATTCGGTTAATTTAAAAACAAAGAAATGGATCAAACCATCTTACAGTCAGTGTAATATTTCTGAAGGACATTTTACCATCAGTCACCATGAATTATCTTCTATATTTGCAGGAAAAAAATTATCTTCAGGCTACACTTACCTGTTAGAGCAAAAATTTAAACAGTTTGTGAATAATATTTGTATCTTAAATTTCAAAGGAAATCGATATAATATAAAAGACGATTATTTCACAGTTTATGCGTATTGTGCCCACAACTGCAAAAAATTTATATTTTTTATAAATTCGATTAGTCACCATGAAGATCATAGTGTTAGAGTAGGGGAGACTATTGTACCTTGGGCCATCTTGTACCTCGGGCCATCCAATCTAATTCATCTAATACATATTTAAAACTTTGGGTACTTGTATATACAACTGGCAACATTGTATAGGCTCTGGCGGTAACTGCAAGCAATCGAATGTTCGACAATTCACAGTTAATTTCAAGCTTAGAGTTGTTTAGATACGGTTTGTAAATTTTTATTAGTGCAGTTTCTTGGTGATAATCCGTAAAGTAAGTAGTATTTTATAATAAAATTTTTGTACCCGTTGTCTGAAGACTTTCTTTAATATGTGGTAAAAATTTAAAACGCGAAATATTTCAATAACAAAATCTACATAAATTTTACATACAGCCGGTTGCGTTTCGTACCTTGGGCCACTAACTAAACCTGTACGTTGGGCCTGGCCCAAGGTACAAAACTATTTTTTTAAATGAGTACTACAAAATAACAAGTGCTTTGTTTTTTCTATTTAGATGCCGAGAAGTAAGGAAGGAATCAAACGACCAAAAGTAAACATAGAGAACTTGACAAATGCAGTAAATGCAGTTTTACATGAAAATTTATCTACTCGGACTGCTGCTAAACAATTTAATATTTCTAGAACGACACTACAAAACCATTTAAAGAAAAAGCAAGAAGATCAACCATATACATATACCAATAAATGTGATATTTGGAAAGTGTTTTCTGCAGAACAGGAAGAGATGTTATGCAAATACTTAATTAGTTGCAGTAAAATGTTCTATGGCGTTTCTATAAAAGGTGCTCGAAAACTAGCATATAATTTTGCCAAAGCCAACAATATAAAATGCCCAGCCTCTTGGGATAAATGGAGCCAAGCTGGAAAAACCTGGTATTATATGTTTATGTTTCGTCATAAAAACATGTCTTTACGAAAACCGCAAGCGACCAGCCTGTCGCGAGCGACAAGTTTTAATAGACATAACGTGTCGTCCTTTTTTATTAAATATAAAGAGTTAATGGGCAAGTACCATTTTTCTCCTGAAAATATTTACAATGTAGATGAGAGTGGCATTTCTACAGTGCACACACCTTCCAAAATAATAGCTGTTAGGGGCATAAAGCAGGTGGGGAGTATGACATATGGAGAAAGAGGTGTGAATACTACTATTATTGGTTGCATCAATGCAATAGGAAACTCTATACATCCTGCTATGATTTTTGCACGAGTTCACTTTAAACAGCACATGCTGAAGGGTGCACCTGCAGGCACTTTAGGAATGGCACATGCTAGTGGCTGGTCCAATTCCGAGAAGTTCTTAGAGTTTCTTGAACACTTTATAAAACATACAAAACCTTCTCAAGATAATAAAGTTTTGTTATTAATGGACATCCACGAAAGTCATATAAGCATTCAAGCAATAGACTTAGCAAAACGATCAGGTGTGGTAATGTTTACTTTTCCACCCCATACGAGCCATAAACTGCAACCACTCGATAGAGGTGTCTTTGGACCATTTAAGAAGTTTTACAATGCAGTAGCTTGCGAGTGGTTGCAGACACATCCTGGCAAACCAGTGACGATATACGATGTTGCAGAAATAGTCGGACAGGCATATCCAAGAGCATTTACACCAGTTAAAATTCAAGCAGGATTTAGGGCCTCTGGAATTTGGCCAGTGAATGGAAATATTTTTGGAGAAGACGAATTTTTAAGCGCAAGCGTAACTGATCGAATTCTACCTACAGTGAGTGTGCAAGATACGAACAGGCCCACAGAACCATTATCTAATGATCCTCAGAACACATTAGTCCAAGATATAGCATATCCCGGATCATCAACATCTGCTGGTCCTTCAGGTGTTATTACTTTTGTATCTCCAGAACTAATACGTCCATTTCATAACGCAGGTGCCAGGGTTGGATCTAGCAGAGGTAGACGCAAACCAGGAAGAGCCAGAGTATTAACCGAAACACCTGAGAAAGCAGAAATAGAGAAAGCATATGAGAAGAGGCAGTCGAAAAAGAGAGAAATACAGAAAGTTACTAGAAAAATTGTGGAAGAAAGCTCTACATCCTCATCGGAGGAAGACGAAGAAATGGAAATGATGGATGATTCTGATGATGATGTTGACTGGTGTCCTGATAATAATGATGAAGAAAATGATGTGGAATTTACTACTGACGAAATATCTACGGGCGATTTTTGGTTGATTAAGTTAAATAGTAAGGAGAAAACACATTATTACTTAGCAGAAGTAATTTGTATAGAGAATGAAGATGTTATAATCAAATATTTAGAAAAAATTGATGGTACTGACAATAAATTTTTGTATGAAGGAGAGAAAACATATTTAGTTTTAAAAGAAGACTTTATTATGAAGTTACCTAGACCTACTAGTTTGGGAGGCTCAGCTAGACAGGCCTTACAACTTGCTTTTCAAATCAGTTTTGGTTCTTACCATGTTGAATAAAAATTATTGACAGTTTTCTTTCCTTACATTTTACGTGTTTACCGTATAACTTTTTTAGTTGCGTTGAATAAAAAAAATTAACATTTTAGTTGTATGGCCTAAGGTACAATACCTTCCTGCCCAAGGTACAAGATAGGTTTGGACCTTGGGTCATTTGACCGAATTTTTTGTCACCCTTGAAAAATAGCCCTTGAGTTTGTATGCCTTTTTTATTACCAATATTAGTAACAAACATCCTAATCTAGGTCCTGAAACCATTGATAGTTCGCTTGCACATTTCTCTGTAGTTAAATATATATTTTTAAGAAAAGCTGCCCAAGGTACAAGAGTCTCCCCTACTTAGCTCTAGTAGAAATTATAATCATATATGTCGATTCAGTAGATATGTTAAAGGCACTCAGCGGAAAATATTCATGCAGAAAATGAAAAGTTTAAAACCCTCCTTATTTCGCGACAAAACAGTTCGAAAATCAATACCATCATTATTAGAAAGTGGTAACTTGCAGAATATTAAATCAGAGCCGGTATTTCGGAAAATTCGATCAGACAAATTAGGTAGAAATGATCGACATAAAGATGACCTGATAGATTTGATTTTGATGCAGAGGGAAAATCCTGCGTACATAAAAGTTGTAGGTCAGCCACTTCATGTATATATGTACAGTACTGAACAGCTGCAAATTATTGAAAAATGTAATCCAAAACCAATCCTTCATTTGGATGCAACTGGTAGTATTATTAGAAAACCGCCGGCAACTGAAAAACGTGTTTTCTATTACGCAGGTGTAATTAACGTAAAAAATCGTATAGTACCAGTTCTTGAAATGATCAATTGTAATCATGATATGGTATCGATCGGTGTATTTCTCGCCAAATTTAAATCATTCTCTCTACAGTATTCCAATATTATTCCAATATTATATTTTCAGCAGTTGTAACCGATTTTAGTTTTCCTCTAATAAATGGCACACTTCATTTCTTTAATAGAATGGATCTAAAAACATATTTGACATGGGCATTTTCAATTTGTCAAGAGCCTAAATGGGAGCAAAATTATATCACACCAATTCATTTATGTTGCGCTCACTTTTTCAAAATTATTTGTAATGATATGAAAAAAACTGGGGTTAATAAAGGTGCACAAAAATACGTGAACGAAATAATGGCAGCATGTTTTAACTTCAATCACTTAGAACAAGTTATAGTGTGGTTCGAAAATTTGGTGAAAATCCTTTGTTCAAAAACTCAGAATCAAACAATGAAATTAGCATTGAAAACTTTGTTAGAATTATGTGTAGGTGAGAATTCTCCAGAAGCAGAAAGTGCTAAATTAGATTCAGACCTTTCAGAACTTCAAATTGGTGAGGTTTCCGATGTACTATATTCGAATAGTCCGTTTTATAAATTATTTCTAAGAAAATTCGAAACAATTATCTCTTATGTAGATAGCGGAGCGGACGAACCCAATTGCTATTACAGCATGGAATTTGCGAAATTAATTTTAAAAAAATATCTGCCTTTCTTGCCCTTATGGACTGGAATTTTATATAAAAATGAATACTCTGGTAGATTTAGTAATGCGAATGTAGAAAACTGGTTTTCCCAAGTAAAAAATCAACTGTTTAATGGTAATTGTTATAATCAGAAGTCTAGTCGAGTTGTAAGAGTTTTGCGTAAGAAGGTAATCTCTCTTCATAGAGAAATTATATCCGATATACCAAGACAAGCTTGTACCTCAAAGACTAAACTAAAGAAACATGTAACGAACGTACATACAACGACAATGTACGACGAATATTCTCATTCTGAGAAATGGCAGAAAAAGCATATTCAGAAAGACAAAAACTTTTTGGGGTCTAAATTGAAACGTACATTAAACGACATTAATAAGAAAAACAACACTAAAAAACTAGCAGTGCAGTCGAAACAAATTGACATCAAGTTGCCAAATAATGGTGATTTTCCATCGATACTTTCGAAAAAGTCCTCCTTAACGGATGTTAAGGGAAAATGTCACAATTTTTTGTATACAATAGCTAATTATGATCGTACTGACTTAGAAACTTTAAAACAAAAATCAGATTCTTGGCTTTACCAAAGAAAACTTAGACTCACATCCTCAAATTTTGGATCAATAATCAAATCGAAATCAGACAATAGAAGGTCATCAATAGATAACTCACTTTTATATAAACAAACTCCACAAATCAAAGCTATAGCACTCGGAAATCACTATGAACGATAGGCTCTTTCGGATTACCAGATAAAAACTGGTAAAACGGTGACATATGTGGGCCTGATAATTGATAAGAAAGGTCCATACTTGGCATGTTCTCCGGATGGTTTGATAGGAGATGATATTGTTGAAATTTAATGTCCTTTTAATATCCGATATGAAAATCCAGAAATATCAAACATCCAACATAAATTAAAATATATTGACAATAATCAAAAATTAAAAGAAAACCATAATTATTTTTTTCAAATTCAAGGTTTATTGAACATAACAGAAAGGAAATGGTGTGATTTGTTTATTTGGACTTTGGCAGGAAGTTTTTTAATAAGAATAGAACGTGATGTTCAATTTTAGAGATCCATAATGCTCAAGCCTTTGTGCGAATTTTATTTATCCTTCGTTCTTCCAGAGTTAGTGGATCCTCAACGTTATAATATTAAAAAGTGGAAGTTCATCAGTTTCTCTGAACATATAGATAATGAATGTAGCCAGTCAACTTTTGAATCGTATTTACACTTTTTTGATAATGGACTTGTCAAAAACTATAAATATTATGATATCTCTAATGAGTACGGTAATTATGTTGTTGCTAAATTTCAACAAAAATTTTCTAATGAATTGCGTATTGACGATTTTCGAACAATATATGGGAATCATTGGTTAACCGATTTTGCAATTAATTACTGCTTATCAGCCCTTATGAGATTATTCCCGAATGAATGTTATATTCTGCTTACTACTGATCAAACTTACGCTATAATGCATTGCAGCAATGAACTCGAAGAATCATTCTTTTTAGAATTTCCAGAAATTCGTAAAAATTCAATATTAGTATTTCCTATAATTATTGGAACTGTTTTAAATAGGGACTGGGTGCTAGCTCTAGCTAACATGACAGAGAGAACATTTTTATATATCTATCCACGGTATAATAGTATATCAAAGGAAGCTTCAATGTATAAGGGGAAATTTGAAATTTTTATTGACAAATATCTTAGTTTCCAAAAATTCACCGAGGGAAAACCATGTTTTATTTTAAAAAGTATTGCTTATATAAAACAAAGAGACGGATTTATACCATATATTTTTTAATGCAAATTTTGAAAAATGACTCATTACTGAAACATGATAGTATGGATGAATTTAGGAAAGAACTGGCAAATATGATATTAGAACTTGCGGATAACGATCAAATTAAATTTTGTCTTGTTTGTGGATATGAAGTTGTGAAGTCACATGAGAATACATGTGAATGCTGTAATAGAGTATTCCATATTACGTGCTGCAAAAACCAAAAATGTTCATTGTGCACAAAATTTTTAAAACTGACCATCTAATCTAATTAAAAAATTGAGAATTAGAAATTAAACCCATGTTCTAGCTCTCTCACATTCACCATGTAGGTACTAAAAGTAAATTTATTTTGTTTGTTTTTGATAGAAAATTAAACCACAATAATTGTTTATATTTTTATTTCCAACGTTTGCGTTTCTGTAGCGTTCCAGTTGCCGAATTATTCTATTTTGGATTAATATTTCCCTATTCGACAACTAGAAAATAAATTTATGTAATCTTCATTGCTTATGGCCTACTTATAATGGGCCACAATAAGGCATAAATAATTGAAATTTTTAAATGTATATTAATATCTCAAAAACGCTTACGTTTGGGTATAGGAAAGTGAACATACATTCCACTTATTTTTGGTCGTAGATATAAATAAAAAGGAAAAAATGCTAGTTCCATTTGAAAATTAAGGTATTTGACATTTTTGAAGTTCATCTTTTCATCACTTTTTCACAGAAAATCTGCTGACACTGGAGGACAATAGTGTTTTTAATATACTATATCATTATGTAAAAACTAACAACATAAATCTGTAAGTAGCTGTGCTACTAAAAACAAATGATAAAAAAAGCAAAATTGAAATAGAAGAAATTTAAAAAAAATGAAAAAATTGAAAAAAAAAGAATAAAAAAAAATAAAAAAATGAAAAAATGAAAAAACAAAAAAATAGACAAATAAACTAACAGTACAACTATACAATGATAAAATTGTAAAATTGGCAAAAGAAACTAAAATAAAGCTGGCTCTGCCGATGTGCACATAAAATTTTCAACGCCTGTTAATTTTTCATTGAAAAAATTAATATTCCGAAAAGTATACGTTTGAGGTATTGGGTATGCTTTTAGCTGGGCGCCAATTTGTAAGAGTAAACAGTACAAACGGATGTGACATATCTATCAAATTATGTTCCATAAACTCTCCATAGCCTGTAATCCATATATACCTATTTTTTAAATCGCGAGAGTGCTTTACAATATGAAGATTGTGCATGCTCGTCGTGAAAGAGAATGTATTGAATACTGAATTTATTTCATTCCTGGCTGGGAGATATAATTTATTTTTGTTACTTTGGAATAAGTTACTTTATTTTCGTGGATTAGGCCTACTGGGGATACCACAGTGAAAAAAACGCACCCTATACTCTACCGCTAGGTGGTGTGGAAAGGAGTGAAAACCAAACAGACCATACATAAGTATAACTCCGCAACTCTTACGGCCAAAGGTATACACGCTGCGACAGATAAACTATAGATTAGAGAGATCTCGAGAACTGAAGGTGTATGGGGTATGGTATGGTTTATAAGGCTGACCTATTTGAGAAAAATATTGTCATGATTTTTCTACTTCCGGTTATCAAGTCAAGTTTTTGTAATGGAACATCCTGTATATATTTTTTTGAAATATTTACGTTATTTCGAGTAGTATTCTAAAAGTTTCATTGAGCAGCATAAATATGCAGTAAAAAAATTACCCGACAAAATCGGGTGGTATAGTAAATTTTATACCCATTTAGAATAAGACCATCCTTATTTATTATTAATGAATCGGTTGAAACAAAAAATTACCAACAAAAATGAACGTCGTAACTAATTTATTAGATGTCACGTTTTTGAAGTTACGTCAAATTTTGATTTCATGTTAATGTCAGATGGTTCAAGAAGCCGCATACGTTAAGTTACTAAAACGGCTGGTACCTCTAAATAGGTATTAATTTTACTATATATAGGTCTTATAGAGTACATTGAAGAACATATATCTACAGAGAAAAAAATTCATTTACGATTATTTTTACGAACGAATGATTTATTTTATGAAATAATTGAAAAGGGTTGTGGAGGGTGAATACCTGCCCGACAAAATCCGGTGCTATATAGGTCCTATAGAGCACATTACAAAGCACATATCTGCAGAACAAAAAATTCATTGACGAGTGTTTTCACGAACATATGATTTATTTCACTAAATAATTGAAAGGGGTTGTGGAGGGTGAAAACTTGCCCGACAAAATCGGGTGGTATATAGATCTTATAGAGTACATTAAAGAAAAAATATCTAGAGAGAAAAAATTTCTTTTACGATTATTTTTACGAACTTATGTTTTATTTTATTAAATAATTGAAAAGGGTTGTGAAGGGTGAAAACTTGCCCGACAAAATCGGGTGGTATGTAGGTCCTATAGAGCACATTAAAAAGCACATATTGGCAAAAGAAATTGTCATTCACGAGTATGTTAACGAACTTATGATTTATTTTATAAAATGGACGGACAAAATTTCCTTAACGTGTATGTTGGCGTATTTCGATCACGGCCAGCCACGAATGTTAAGTATTGTTAAATTACCAGTGGCGACTCGGCGCGCGCCTTACGGTTCTAGCGAACTCGTGGCTGCTTTCACTCTCGTATGGATTTATATATGGTTAATGGTTAGTTCAAGATATGGTGGTCTAATTGTATAATATTTTTAATGGATAATAATATGAATCGAATAGAGATTTACTCACCTCAGGTTTTATCCCGTAAACACCAAGACTTTCAGAGAGCTCTCTCCAACACAGCTTCGTTCACCATCACTAGCAGTCTTTTTTTATATCTCAAAAACGTAGAAAAATCCTGATAAACGCACATGTCATCAATTTTAAAAATCACACGAATTCTACTAGCTGAATTCGTGTCCAAGTGTCGGCTGTCGATTCAATGTATATGGTAAATCTCTAATTCAACGCGCGCATAAATAACCACCACGAGTACAAAGGATTGTTTGGGTTGTCCACCTCGCAGGTCAATAATTAAACTTATAACTGAATGGAAATCCAACTTCCCAACTGCACTATTGGACATAACAACAATCCGGATTTTGTAGATGATTCTACAAATATTGCGGATATTTTAAATGTAGCTCCGCCAAATTCGCAAAACATCCCAGTCACAATAAGAAATATATATTGTGAAAAAGTCAATGAGTCGCCAAGACAATTGGAAAATGTATGCGACGTGCATTCCAAAAATACGAGGGAAAATTCGAATTTTGGTAATTGCACGTATTTAGAGGGATCTTTTGAATTGTCATCACAAGAATTTTTAGAAATAAATGTTGATGGCAAATTGGAAAAGTACTATAGTACTATACGTCACAAACTTAAAACTGTGAACGGTTCCTGCGTTCTAAATTTCAAAAAATCATTTGTTAATAAATCCAAAACAATATACCCTATATATGCTTACTGTAGCCATGAACAGTGTAAAACATTTGTAATTTGTCTCCAAAGACAAGTTTCAAATGTTGTCGGTAGGGTTCATAGCTCTTTTCACGTTATTCGTCACAATCCTGATGAAAAATATACAAAGTACGTACGTGCTTATGAGCGGCAACTTTTGCCAAACAAATTAGTTTCGTCAACTATTTCTTCTGTTCAGATGACAGATGTCGCAATTAGATAGGGATAAAGTCGATTTCATTGATTCAAGATTAATGAAAAAAGAGCACCCTGAGTATATTATATTGGAATTAATAGATGACTTTGCAGTTTATGTTTCTAGTAGAGAGCAACTAGATATACAGCTAGTGTAACGACACCATCCGTAACGTTACATTTAGACGCGACGGGAAGCTTAGTCAGGAATACTGACAAAGATAAAATAAAAAGGTTTGCTATTATGCGGCGGTGATTCACATTCCGGAAGATCAATTTGTATGCCCGATCTTTGAAATGGTTACTGATCAACACGATGCACGGGGCATCGGTTAGTGGTTGGAATATGTTAAGGTCTATGCAATTATTAATAATTGTAAATGGTCTTCATTTTCCACAGTTGTCACGGATTTCAGTTTCGCGCTTATGACCGCGGTTCTCTTGCAATTATTAATTGGTATGGAATCATTGACTGACTAAATCAAACTTTGTTACGCCTCTAGCTCCTCCTCTCCGAAACTAACCGTTTATTTGAAAATGTGCTGTTGCCATTTTATGAAAATTATAGTAAATGACGTAAATAAAATCATAAAGAATAATAAACATAAATTTTATTTCTTTTTTAAGTACTTTGGCGTCACTACTCTCTGTCGATTCTCAAAAAGAAGTAGGAATTTGGTTCAAAAACTTTTCAATTATTTCTTTATCAAAAAATAAATCATCAGAAGTAGAAAATACTTCAAATCTTTTAAGTAACAATAGTAACGAACAGTTTGATGCGACAATAGAAGTAAATATTAATATCGAAGAGAAAGGCAAAACTAATTTTGAAAATAGTAATTATTATAAGTATTTTTAATGAATTCGTTGAACCTTGTAGCGTTTCTTTGACTCAAAACGAGTTTTTTAATCCGGAAATAATTATTATAGTATTAAAAAAATATTTGCCTTTCCCTGATGATAGTAGAGAAAGATTTAGTAACCCACCCGAAGAGAATTGGTACGGGCAGCTTAAAAATAATTATAAATGAGCGCATAATCAAAAATGCACTATATTTATACGGGCAGCTTAAAAATAATTATAAATTATCGTGTAATCAAAAATGCACTATATTTATACGGGCATCTCGCGAAATTGTTTCAATCAGGTACAAAGAAATTGAGTTAAATATTCCGAAATCGGGGTGTGCTAGAGGTAATAAACGGAAATTGGACCCAAAAGCAAATTCAATGCTGGCGACCGAAAAATGGGCCAAGAAGCGGAAATTTAATCAAACATATTTTAGTAATGCCGTTAATTTACCAAAACCTTCGCAGTCGTGTAGTAATAATACACTGAACATCCAATCACCAACGAATTTTACTTTGGATATTCGCGATAATGATACGGTGAAAAGTGAAGATTATTATTTCGATTTCGGTTTGCGTTACGCTGTCGGTATTTTTGAGGGTGCTACACCTTTGAATTATATGGAAATAGGGATTTACGTCACACTCGAGGATAATCAAGATAGTAGAAAAATGTGGCTATCGAAATTTTAAATTGATATATCTCTTTTTTTGTTTGCGAAAGGGAGTACGAACCGGATATGCGTGATATCGAGTATAGATTCTTCCATTTTTAACAATCATCATCAGGACATTCAAAAACCCCAATTATCTTGCTACGGCATAACTTTCATTCCAGTTTTAATAAATTCTAATCATTGGTGTTTAGCTGTCGCGGATATCGAAATTAAAGCGTTTTCTTTTTTAAACCCCTCAGGAAGATAAACTCTAGAGTTAATTAAATTCATGAATATTTTCTTAGATTTTTTTAATTTCGATGAGCAATCGTGGAATACTTTTCAGATCAGCCATTCACTTCAAACGGACGATTTTAATAGCGGAGTTTTTGTTTTAATGTTTTCTAAAGACATTATCGATAATCTTAGATTCAATTTGGAACATTTACGGCCCCCCAAAACAGTTCCGGGAATACCTTAAATCTTATATATTAGAATTCAGATAATTTACAATAGAATATTGTTTGTGCGGAAATCTACATCGGGCTAGTGTAGGGAGAGGAAATTCTTTTGATGATTGGGTGCAGTGTTCGTTTTGCAATCGATGGATTTATTATTAATGTATAAACAATGTAAATGTTGTTGAAACGCGAAGATTGGACGTGCAATTTCAGGATGATTTAATTTAGAAATATAAGAATCGATTATTGTTGGCCGGGATTTTATTTTAGGAATTTGCATAACATTTTCATATATTTTTATACTCGTAATCGCGTATTCGTCAGACACTTGAAGAAAAACTGCAGAAGTCTTGAACAAGCTATTGTTCAAGATGAATGCGCCGTGTATAATTTCAGTACTCGTCATGCATGAGCATGACAGAGGATCTTATTATACTTATTTTCTTTCAAAACTAGGAAGACTGACAAATCGACATTTAATTTTTTATTAGTATTCAACTAGGTTGTGAAAACAGAGAATGTTCCGTATAATAATGGTCCGAACAAGCGGTAATTTCAGTGTAATAATGGTACATGTCAGGAGTTAGACCGCTTTTATTCTGAAACTTGCTGATAGCATAACGTTTTCAACCACAGTATACAAACGAGTTGTTTAGACTTGATATTTTTCGTAATGGAGAGTGAACATTCGAGAGAATTTGTTGATTTTAGCGATTCTGGGTGAGAATATTGTCCAAGTTCAGACGATTCTTCATCTGATGGTAAGTATATTTTTAGACTAAGTAAAATATAACCTCAAGTAAATATTGTAAGTTTTAAGTTATTAACAAAGTTGCAATAATTTTATATACCGAAAGACTTTAAGTTATTATAAATGGACTACGATTAGTGCGCCACTGATAAAATTAGTTATTGTAATAATGGACCAACTCCAAAATAAATAATATTTTTTTTTCCTGTTTAAGGATATGTTTGAAAAAAAAACTGTTTTGTTGGACTCATATTATAATTTCAATACTAAGTTCTCAATAAAAAAAACAATTTAAAACAATTATTCCTTTTTGTTTTGTTTTCCTTGATCAACTTCAAAAACACTTCAATATCTCAAAACATTCATTTATGGAGATAGACCACAGTTATTCTATGTGCCTCATATGTAGATACAGGAGAGAAAATAAAATTTAGAATTTTTTTGAAAAAAACTGATTTTTATTTTTTTTCTCACCCTTGGATTTTGCTTCTTAAATTAAATACATTTATTCTTTGACACGGAAGAAATCAACTAAACTTACTATATTTTTCTTTAAAATTCCATCCCTTAGTAAAAGTTTATCCAAAATCAATTGCAGTTTTACTTATATATAAAATATATTTAACCTCCGTTAATAAATATAAAAATGTGCGAAGCAGAAGGAGGTAATAGGAACGAATCATTAAAAATAAAAATCCCTCTTGTGTGAGTAGGTTATTCTGTGACTGAATTGTTAGAGTTTGAAGTTTTTAGTTTGCCTACAATCTTTGCACTGCAAAGCTGTCTTCGTAAGCAAATATCGAGTTATTTTTGTGAATTACCAGGTTTTATTTTATTTTTCACTTTTAATTTAATATTTTCACGTGCATTCGAAATGTAAGTATCTTTATATATATGAAAACATGATTTGTGTTTATATTTCACGTCGTAATTATTTTCAGGGAGTACCATCAATTTTGGGATAAATTCGCACAAAACAAAATTCCAACGGTACACGTAAATTTTATTCGCGGGGGTTTATTCCAAACTGGTGGTGCAATTGGACATTGCGTATCACAAGATTTTAAAATGTCGAATAGTCGGGTGCCGAGCCATGTGACATTGGAATAGGGTACAACTAAAGTTTTATGATTGATTCTAGTACTATTTGATATACTGAATCATAATATGACGGGTGCCAGAGTGGCACTTTTAGGCAACTTGAGAAATCGAAGGTCAAAGTTCACGAGATCGAAATAACAGAAACCACCTGATTTTAATGCGAATGAAAGGGAGTCGGCTAACCAAAACTATATATTTGTAGTTTTAATAATATTTAACATGTTTTATTTCATTTATTATATATTTTTTTGAAGGCTAAACATGTCTGAAGATATTTACTTAATTACAGATACCTGTAAATAATTGTCATATTAGTAAAGCGTGATCTGAAGACGTCAAAAAATAATAGTTCAATTCTATTAAACGCTTTACAAAATTAGAAAAATTAATTTCCAAAGAGCAGACCGTCCACTAAGAAGCAACAACTACTTCTCGGGTTATATGCCCCGACAGACATTAAATTACACTTCTAAAGTAAACGGGGTTGGTATATCTGTTAAGATAGAACCAACCATTCTGGTTTGCGATTAGAAGGAATAACATCACTTGTAGACCGGTTTCGGCGTATTTGCGCCTCATCAGTACAAAGTAGATGCTTTTCGTCCAGAAGCTCTAAGAGCATAATCCTGGACTGGAGACTACGGTGATACCACACCAATACTTTAGCCTCAGTAAAGGAAATGATAAGAGTACGATATCAGCGACATCTAATCACAAACTAAAATTCTATATTGACAAAAAACCATCTCGGTTTTTTAGGTATTTACTTAATTAGAGTAACCTGTAAATAATTGTCATATTAGTAAAGCGTGATCTGAAGAGGTCAAAAAATAATAGTTCGATTCTATTAAACGCTTTACAAAATTAGAAAAATAAATTTCCAAAAAGCATACCGTCCACTAAGAAGCAACAACTACTTCTCGGGTTATATGCCCCGACAGACATTGAATTACACTTCTAAAGTAAACGGGGTTGGTATATCTGTTAAGATAGATCCAACCATTCTGGTTTGCGATTAGAAGGAATAACATCACTTGTAGACCGGTTTCGGCGTATTTGCGCCTCATCAGTACAAGGTAGATGCTATTCGTCCAGAAGCTCTAAGATCATAATCCTGGACTGGAGACTACGTTGATACCACACCAATACATTAGCCTCAGAAAAGGAAATGCTGATATCGCACTCTTCTTTTATAGTATTTTTAGAGACATACATATTTTTATTATAGTATAGTTATAGTACTGGGTATATTTGCGTAATTATTAAACTCGCAAAGATATTCCTGAAACGCCAAAATTGTCAACGAGTTTCACTCTACTGTCAAACGAGATGAAAATATGAACATAAAATTGATGCGCTACCCGCAAACTGAATATCAGTAAAAAAAAACAAATATAAATTTGATTTTCTCCAGCGGTTGAAACCAATTCGAACTGCAATAAAATAAATACCAATGTCGCTTAAGGTTAAAGTGCTTTTATTCCAAGGGATTTTTGGTAATTTATGGAAACAATTTCTTTATTAATAAAAAATTAACTCTAGAACTGTGTTGATTTGAATAATTTCAATGAATAAATATGGCTACTTAAACCTGCGCAGTCAAATATACTTTAAAAACAGACGTTCAGGTGTTTGTTACTACAAAGTTAGTAACATCAACTAGTTGAACTTGAGTTCAAGTTTGAGACACGAAGTGTATCAAGAAGTAATCACTCACGCGGCTCGATCACTAGAAGTAGTTTGCGCTGAAGCATTGCTGAAGCCAAGAGAGATACTGCATCTGGTATTCCCGTCGAAAGGTACTCGATCACAAAGAACTTGCTTATCTTGTTGCACAACCGTGGGTTTAGGCAAAGTTCCGTACCACAGCAAATGCAGAACAGTGCGATGGTTAAACAAACACTGTAGGTACGAATACGACGGAAGCGATCAATGCTTAGTCGAACGTGAGGGATTATACTTAAGTCCAGACGAACGAAGACTGCTCGTGGACATCCTCACACAATATACTATTATGTCACTGTCAGTGTCAAGTAAACAATTTCGAAAACGAATATCCACTTGGAAAGTTAACAGTTTTGACAGAAAAGAGGCAGGTCCTTCAAATACATCCAAACTAAATCCTATCTCCAATAACACAATTGACAAGCTACATTTACAGAATTTTCGCGTACTGACTTCAGCATTTTTATGCACACAAACAATGTGTGTGAAAATTTGCTCTAGTCAGTACTGCCTAAAATCTTGTGCGCGCACGCCTGTACGCGCACGCAAGGTATCCGTCGGTTGTCGGTTTTTAAAGAAATATCAAAAGGGTTGTGTGCTCAGTTTGGACGGGTTTGTCGTTGTAAATTTGTGTGTGTTGTATTTGTTTGTTCAATTTTAAAATAATCAGTATATTATTCTTAATTTTGTCGAGAAAAGTTGGTGTATTAAATAAAAAAAAACATAGGTACTTACCCATTTTGTTATTTACAATAATACTAGAAATAAAGTGCATTTAAACAAATTTAAAATGGAGTGGACCAACGAAAAGGCGTTGCAATTAATCGATGGGTACGAAAAACACCCTATATTATGGTATGCCAAGCATCCACAACATTTTTCAAGGAATTTAAAGTCAGATGCTTGGGAGAGAATTGCATATAATTTAAAAATGGAAGAGCATGAAGTTAAACAAAAAATAAATAGTTTATTGGGGTCATTTCGAAGAGAAAAGGCAAAAGGGACTAAAACGATTGGTACAGGAAAAGGTAAAAAGAAAGTTTTCTTTTTTCCTAATAGGTATTTATTAATATGTAATTGCTTTTTTCAAGGTCGTCGGGAAGAATACATTTCAAAGTTGTTCGCCTTTACTAGGATGCATTATCTACTTGACAAAGATAAACCAAGAAACACAGTCGATACAGAAAATGTAAGTACGATTATATTTTAAGTTTTTTATATTTACTAAATAGTAAACAAAAATTATTTACATTATTATGCATACTTGTCTTGCCATGATACTCTACTACTGCTAGTAAAATAGGTAGCAAACTCCTCTCGAATATCTTTTGCTTCTTTAGGCGGCCTTCGTGGTATATTTCTCAATGAAATTAATATTTTCATTCGTTGATTCTCGCCAATTATCAGCGGTAAACTCTCCATTTACATCACTATCAAAGGTACCTGGAGGATTATATAAAGTTCTGGATTGTTTGTTTCTTCCCTAAAAATTATGGTGGTAAACAATAGTCATTACGATAAGTTCTGCTTTTTCGGGCTCCGATAGTATAGGTCTTCGCAAAATTCGAAAAACTGCAGAAGCAATCCCAAAAATATTTTCAATAATTCTTCGCGCTCTGCTAAGACGATAATTAAAAACTCGTTCTACTGACCCTTTCTTGTGTGTTCCTGAGAATGGCGTCATAATATGTTTAGTCAGAGGAAAAGCATCGTCTGCGAGAAAAACAAACGGCAATTTTTTTACTCGTCCTGGTAGAGATTAATCTGCTGGAAAAGACAGAGAACCGTCCTCCAGTTTTTTATAAAGCGTAGTATGTTTAAAGACGCCACCATCTGAAATTCGGCCTTGGCAACCTGCATCAGCATATATAAAATTATAATTCGCATCATCTAACGCAAAGAGCACAATGCTAAATTGCTATTTGTAATTAAAATAATCGCTACCACTGCTTATTGGAGCTTGTAAAACGATATGTTTTCCATCCATGGAAAATAGGAAAATTCCACCACTGTCCATATTGTTCCGCAGCTTGCAGCCATTCTTCTGGATATGTGGACATCTGAAAAAAATATGAATTAAATTAACAAAGTAGAGTTGAAATATAGGTTCAAACGGAAACTCGAAGATTTTTTTGTAATCTAAATGAAATTAAATAGAACTTTCATAAATGTATTGTTACCTATTTGTTTTTGTTTTCACTTGTTAAAAAAATTATTTTATTTTAGGCTAATAACGATGACACAGACTCCAACCAAAACCTAAATGAATAGGCAAATGAAGATGTAGATAACAGCTTAGCGAATTCCGTAGAAGCAGCTGAAGCAGTTGAACACATTATAGAGTCCCAGAATGAAGGATTTGTGGACCCAGTCCCCCCAAAACCAAAGAGGTTTAAAACCAAAAGTAGAACTGAGGATCCTAGGTTGGATGAAGCTTACAATATTTTAAAACAAGTGGCTGAGACTCCTACTCCAGTTCTGGACGAATTTTCAATATTTGGGCAACATATTGCAAACAAAATTGTAACAAAACTAGAATCGAAGTTGAATACGCTATCAACAATATTCTATACGCAGCTGACATTCCACAGTCACCTTCATCACCGTATTCTTGTTTTAATTCTTCATATTCTGGATCTAATAATTGTACTAACCAGCAACAAAATCCAGCTATAAATATGCCAGATCTTCACCTAACTTCGATTTAGTTAATAACCTGTTTTTAATAGTTTGGTTCCAAAAAGTTTTAGGATTTTTATTTTTGAGTTTAGAATTATTGTTTAATTTGATTACATATACGTATATAAAAACAAATAATAAAATTAGTTTTCTTACTTTTACTTGATACTTTAGAGCTGATTTAACCCTTTAAGGTTTACTGGGATAATATCTTCCCACCATATATAACGTAGGCCACTAATGTTTCACTGGGAAAATATCTTCCCAGGATATTAATATACCTAGATATATACATGATGCCATCTTTTCGCCTATAGAAGAAGCACCGTTCTAACAAAGAACTATTTGGTGGGAAATTATTATCCCACTGGTTTATCAGAAAGCATACATATTTTAAAAGTTATGGTTGTATATGTTTTTGTTGCTTTAGTGCATTTTTTCATAAAAAATAAAAGCAAATATTACCAAAAAAATGTAAGTACATGACATAAATACGTCTCAAATTATAGTGAATTTGTTTTAAATAGCATTGATATTTAGACACAGTACACGTAAAGTTATGAAAAAAGAATTTGAGGTTAGGATTTGTACATTTTATATTTAGTTTTTTTCTGTTAAATTATAATTGAGAAGGGTAATATTTGATATATATACCAGTCAATATACAAACTGTGGGAAAAAAATATAATTTTGAGTATCTGATACTTGGCTGGGCTGAAATTACACGCAAAATCTCATTTCATCTGTTTTTTTGCAGTGTCATTGTGCGATTGTTTTGTAGTCAACATGTGGCAGCACAAAAATTTGTCAGATAAACAGTTGGAAGAGCTGATGAATGAAGAAGATATCACTGATGATATGGCTATTGATTCTGAATGTGAGGGTGATTCAGATGGAGAAGATAACATGCCAGAGTCAATGAGTAGAAATTACAAATCAAAATCCCTTAGAAGCTCGTCAAAAAGTTCACCACTCACATTAGAACAAGATCAGCAATTTCCTAGTGACCCTGAACAAAAACAAGAATCTGAACATGTATTTCATACAAGTAGCTCAGATTTTGCTCCAGTTCCCTCTCCAGAAATACTAAATAAGCCATCTACATCTACACAGAATACCATTTTTTCAAGACCCAAACGTCTTCAAAGAAAGCAAACACTCACCTATCAAACTTTTTCGGAAGATTCAGATGATTCCGTTGGAGACCCGGATTACGAAGGAGAAAACGAATCTAAACGCCGAAAATTTCATTTTACAGAAAATGAGACCGAGAGCAGTGAAGAAGAAATAGAGCAAGAAACAAGACAAAGTTCGAAAACCAAGAAGGGTACAAGTGAGAAGAAATTTGATTGGACTAAATACACACAACTACCAGACATGTATAGTAAATCTCAGTTTACTGAAAATGTGGGACCAAATGATATCGACGTAGACAGTCTATCGATATTTCTGAAGTTTCTTCCAGATACCTTCCTTACAAAAATAGTGAAGGAAAGTAATATATACACTCAACAATTACATAAGATCGATGACTTTACAATAATTACACTAGACGAGTTGAAAGCATTCTTTGGAATTTTGGTATTTATGGGCATTCACTCATTACCTAGTATAAAATTATATTGGTCTGAAGACGAAAATTTTCATGTTGATCGGATTGCGAGAGGTATGACCTTGAAGAGGTTTTTATTCATATTGAGACACCTACACCTGAATGATAATTCAAAAATTCCTACAAAAGGGACAGAACAGTTTGATAAACTCTATAAGTTACGTCCTCTGATTGACCACCTTGCAAGTACTTTTCCAAGCTTGTATAAACCTTCCCGTAACATTTCTATTGATGAGTCTATGATAGGGTACAAAGGAAGATCAAGTATGAAGCAGTATATGCCAATGAAGCCCACTAAAAGGGGCTTCAAAATTTGGGCTTGTTGCTGCTCTGAAACTGGATATTTGTTAAAATTCGATGTCTACACTGGAAAAAATGAAGATGGTGCAGTTGCTCAATGCCTGAGAGAGAAAGTGGTCTTACCGCCTATCGGAACCTTATGCTGGAAAAAATTACTGCTTGTATTTTGACAACTACTTTTGCAGTATTACCCTCCTTGATGTTCTCCTTAGTAAAAAGTTATTCGCTTGCGGCACCTTACGAGTAGATAGAAAATATTAATGAATTAATACAGTTTCCTGTAAAATTGTCGTATTTAGTAAAGCGTTTTAACAATAGATGTCGAAGAATAAAAATATATTATTCTACGCTTCACAACTAGTTTTGAAAAATATTTCAAAACTAGTTGTGAAGCGTAGAATAATCGACATCTATTGTTAAAACGCTTTACTAAATACGACAATTTTACAGGAAACTGTATTAATTCATTTTTGTTTCAAATCCACGTGGTTTGTTGTCTCATTCGAATTTTGGTTTGTGACTTAGAGGTGAGATGTCGCTATTTTCGCAACAAAAATATTTCCGTAACTGGACAATATGTACCGTTGTTGATTATAGTCACATTTCAGTCCGGGATTAACTCTCGGACGATAACATATACCTTGTACTGATGAGGCGCAATACGCCGAAACCGGTCTACAAGTTGTGTTATCCCTTCTAGTTGCAAACCAGAATGGTTGGTTTAAATCTTGTAGATTTACCAACCCCGTTTGACTTAGAAGTGTAATTCAATATCTGTCGGGGCATGTAGCCCGGGAAGTAGTTGTTTCTTCTTCGTTGAACGGTCAATGTTTTTGAAAAATATTTTTCAAAACTAGTTGTGAAGCGTAGAATAATATATTTTTATTCTTCGACATCTATTAGAAAATATTACCCTAAAGATATTTTCAAATCTGATAAGGAGTTACAAAAATCTGAGTTTGATTTTGCCCAATCAGGCAACATTGGAATAGTAAAATGGAAAGACCGAGGCACAAAATGTGTATCTGTTGCATCCACAATTCATAATCCCGGAGAAAAAACAACGGTTTTACGACGCAACCAAAAAGGCGAAAAAGTACCTGTAAATTGCCCTAAGATGATATCATGTTATAATAAATATATGGGCGGGGTGAACTATTTTGACCAATACATGTCATTCTACAATATGAATAATAAATCTAGACGATGGTGGATCAAAATATTTTTATACTTACTAGAAGCTTGTCTTGTAAATGCCTACATCCTCTATAAATTTTCAGCGAGAGCAAAAATGATAAAACCATTGAGTCAATTGAAATTTAGCTCATTATTGGTAAATCAACTAATAAACAATTTTTGCAGCAAAAAAAAACCCGGTTTTTGCCCTGCAAAAGGAACCGCGAACAAAAGAAACAACCCTGAAGGCATGAAAACGGTACAAAATGTTATTAGACTTTCGAACGTAGGCGATCATATGCCCACAACGATTAAAACTTATAGGAGGTGCGCTCGGTGTAGTACTAAAGCCAAGGAGAAACGAAGCAACATTATTTGCTCTACCTGTAATGTCGGTCTGTGCAAAAATTGTTTTACCCCATTCCATAAGTCTTAGTTGATTACTTCAGTTTGATTATATAAGATGTTTCGTAGTTTTATGTAAAACTAAATGTTTAGTTTATTATTTGATAAACATTTTGTACTTTTATAATAAAATTACACATTGAAATGACACTTTAGATGAGAATCTGTTTTCTATTTCATGCAGATGGGAAATTATTCTCCGAGTGAAGTTGTATGGATAGTCGTTACACTAAAAGTTCTTTGGTATAATAATTTCCCACCTCAAAAAAAAATAACCAGTAGAGAAAAAAATATGAAAAAAATATTTTTGTGCTACTAAATGACAGTTCATGGAAAAGCACTAGTAATTTTTTGTTTAAAACGTTTCTCAGACCTCTGCAACTTAAAGGGTTAAGTGCCTAACACACTGGTATAACTGTGTAACCCACCATCGCTTATCTCGTTTTTTCTTTTTTGTTTGCTTGCTTATTATAGTGTGTATAGTAATGTGTATATTACTGGCATTAAACATTTTCATCTAGTTTTTACTGTTAATAGTAATGTTTACTTACTTTTTTTAAATTTTAAGTGAAGTAATAATATCGAAAAAATAAAATAAATAAATAATTAGCTCTGCTCAACTGGAGCACATATTTTTGCGCACAAATATGAACTTGCAATTAAAATTCATGTCGAAACTAAAATAACTCGCACGAACGTATGTGCGCGCAAACTGTTTGTGAGCATAAAGATGCTCAAGTCAGTACGCACCTTAAGAAAACATTCAAAAATATATTAGGATTGAAAATACACAATAGCCGAGTTGACCTGACTAATAACTGTTCCCAGAATTCAGAGAAAGATAATATTAAGACTCTCCCAGATGATTATTTATCCAATTTAAAATCCTGTGTACCGGTACTTAAAAGAATTCCAAAATCAGAAGAATTGACCAATATAATTAACGACTGTGTTGTAGAAAATATTGATACGACTTATTCCAAATTATTTCTTTTTTCTTATGTTGTTTTACAATCACCAATCAAACAAAGAACATCTCAAGAAAAGAAAACACTGACAACATTTGTCAAAGAGGATCTACTCTTTTGGAAGAAAGTAAAATAAATGGATTAACATGAGATATACAAACACATTATTGAAAATTTTATCAACAAAAGAAAGCAGAGAAGAACGTCCAAGACATTTGAAGAAACAGACATTCAGATTTTTAAGAAAGCTCAAACCAAGGTATCAGATGGAGATATACGTGGTGCCTTAAATATGTTAATTTCACAAGACACGATCGCTCCAAGAAATGTTACAGAAAAATCATCCAAAACCAAGAAAAGATAATAGACCTTTCATTAAACATACAGATAACATTGGCTTATCAGTTACAAATTTAGCGATAAAAAATGCCATTGCTTCCTTTCCCAATGGTTCCGCTGGTGGATTAGATGCTATTCGACCACAACACCTGAAATATTTAACAACTGATGCATTAGGCCAGAATGCATCCAATCTAATTGCATCTTCATCAGAATTAGGAACTTTATCATTGAATGGTAAAGTACCTTCAACAATATGCCCAATTTTATATGGTGCAAATTTATGTGCATTGAAAAAGGAGGATGGTGGTATACGACCGATTGCTGTAGGTTCAACAATAAGAAGATTAATATCTAAAATCGTATGTCGACGAATAGCTACTGAGTTAGGATCAAAATTTAAACCTCATTAGCTTGGTTTTGGAACTAAAGGAGGAATGGAATACATTCTGATCGACGTTAATTACAACACCATCAGTCCACAAAAGTACTTTTGAAAATTAACTTTTTAAACGCTTTCAATATGTTAGACAGATATATTATCCTGCAGAAATATGGAGGGTAGAAGGAAGGAGCACCATCTGAATGTATTAAAAAGTGTCCATCGAAAGGAAGCAAATTAAGATGGCGCCATAGTAGCAAGTGGAAGGATTTTAAAAACGGCGCCATGAATTATTAAAGTGAGATACACACTTAAAAAAGGAAATACTACGTAAATAATTGAGATTTTAAATACTGCATATTTCTCAACTACACAAGTCACGAAAAATACTAAATTTTTAAACCCAGCACACTTTACTTGGTTTATAACCCTAAATTCACATCATTTCCATTAGCTACACGAGCGCCATTTCGGTGAATCTTCGAATTATAATTTGCTGTTTACAGGTGGACACTTTTTCAACTTATCCCCCATACAAGATGGTGCTCCTTCCTTCTACCCTCCATATGCAGAAAGTTGATGAAGAAATTCCAGATTTCTGTAACTTCTTAAATCAATGTTATCAAGAACCTTCAAATCTTTACTATGGTTCAAAAGTTATTCTATCACAAAGAGGTGTTCAACAAAGTGATCCTCTAGGAACACCTTCATTTTGTCTTGGCATTCAATCCATGATTAATTCACTACTTTCTGAATTTAATATTTGGTATATGGATGACGGTACGCTAATTTCAGACCAAGACACTGTACTCCAAGATTCAAGATCCATTATATGCAGGTCAAAAGACTTAGGTTTGGAGCTTAATTTCTTTAAATGTGAAATAGCAGTAGTAATTGATGATACAGAAGAAAGAAACAGAATATTAGAAGATTTTAATTCCGTAGCACCTGGTATAAAACTTTTACAAGAAGATAATATTACTATGTTAGGATTTTCTTTATATGACAAAGGTATTTCAACTGCTTTAGAGAAACGTACGTTTGAATTACGAAATATCACTACAAGCTTGTATCATTTACTTTACCGATAAAACAAGGAGGATTTGGTATTAGAAATGTAACCAAACTTTGTTATTCGACATTTTTAGGATCTTGGAATTCTTGTAATTCCTTATCATCAATTATCCTTCCAAAATCCCAATCAGTATTACTTGACGTTGCTTATGAAGAAGCAATTTCTAATTGGAGCATTCTAACGAACATGTCGCCCTTAGTAACTCCAGATCAACAAAAACTTTGGGATGAACGTTTACACAATATATCATTTCAATCATTGTTGAACCGCCACTCATCAGACAAAGACCATGCCCGATTATTAGCTCTTCAAGAAAAATAATCTAGAGCTTGGTTACATGCACTCCCTTCTACAAATTTAGGAACTCTTTTAGATAATTCTTTTCAGAATTTCGATTTGTTTGAGGCTTGGAATTTCAATATGTGTTCCCCATACTTGTACATGTGGTGCAATAGTTGACAATTTAGGACATCATGGTCTTTCTTGCTACAGATGCGCTGGAAGAAACACACGCCATGATATGATCAATGATCTAGTTAAGAGAGCTCTTATGACTGCTGAAATCCCTTCAATTAGAGAACCAAACGGTTGCTACAGAAAAGATAGCAAGAGACCAGATGGTATAACTTTAATACCTTGGTAATATGGCAAACCTCTTGTTTGGAACGTTACATGTACTGATACATTAGCTCCCTCCTATATACAATTTTCTTCTAAAAAAGCAGGAGAAGTTGCTAGGTTAAGAGAAAGAGTTAAGGAATCAAAATACATAACATCTGATGATAGCCACCATTTTGTTCCAATTGCCATCGAGACTCTTGGTCCGTGGGGAGATTGCGCAAAAAAATCAATTAAGAAAATTGGTCAGAAGATTTGTGGGATTAACAATGAGGCAAAGTCGACATCCTATTTGACGCAGAGGATTAGTCTTGCAGTACAACGTGGAAATGCAGCGTCAATTCTCGGGACAATGCCGTATTCCGCAAGCAATTTAGAAGAGATTTTTTATATATTGTAGTGATGGTTGTTTGCCGGGAGGCAGAAAATTGTATTGTAATTATTTGATTTTTAATAATTAAATTTTTTCTACTTTAAAATGCCGTGTTTTAAAGTTGTCTCGACCAGAGAGAGAAAGGGGGTATATTTTACGGCCATTCCGTACCAATGGGAAAATAAAATTTTATGTTTTGGCCGGCAAATATGCCCTTTAGCGTTAGAGAAGGATTGAGGAGCGATGTTAATTTTGAAAAACAATTAACAGAATTTTCGGATACTGAAGCTGAAGAAAAGTGAGTACCCACCTCTAAGTTTTATACTTTTATTAATATATTTTGCTGATTTGTTACTATTCACTTGGTCCAGAATTATTATTCACAGTTACATAATTATTATAGCTTCATTCCAAACACCCGAAAAAAAGTAGGCCTGATTTGTATCAATCACAACGGGATTATTTATTTCAAGAAAAACAGAATTTCAAGGCAACAGAACTAATTAGTGACTGTATCCTGTTACCAACTGGATTTATTCAAGGTTCACAAAATGGGAAGTACTCACTTTCTGAATAAACCTATAACTAATTTTGTCATATTATTGGAAAGCTTCTTAAATTAAGTGTAATGAATGTAAAATAAATTTATTTTTTAGATGAACAAGTCAACGCAGGCTTTGCAAAAATTATGATTCAATTAGATGATTAGAAGTACCCACTGAAATTGAGACCACTATAATCCTGCCCCTATCTACATCAAATGATATTGAACATTTAGAAGAACTGCTACACGATACAGATTTCAGATCTAATTTTGTAAGTTGCATTCATATTTATACAACTTTCTTACGTTCCACTAAACTATCTTGAAAATGATATATTAAGTACCTAGTAACTTCAATTCAGTTGATTGTTAAGTGTGGAAAAAGAAAAAACTATATTCTCCAGTTTTTCAAGGTATTTCAACTTAATTTCTAAATATATTGTCCTAGGTATTGTATGTTATGATTGTTTTAGTACGAGATCCCACTGCAGAATTAGTGTACTCATCGAGTATATGCTAAAAACCTAATTTTTACGCATATTTATCATCAAGAGAATAAATATCTGCTAGGGTGCCTATCAAAATGTGGCCGCTAGTATTTTTAATTAAATTATTTTTAATTAATTTTTCGCAAAAAATTTCATTGATTTGTTTATAAAATCAAATATCGTACACTTCACGGCAATATATATAAAGACTTTGAAAATTTACGGTTGCCGTTGCGCACTTGACCGCACCTCTTCGCAGCCAGGTGTAAACAGGTATGATTTTGATATCTTTTTACGTTTATAACGTACATTCATGATTAATATATCAAATTAAAGCTAATTTTTTTCTTATTATTATGATATATGGGTGCCTAATTAAATCTGGCCGCAAATAAGAGTTGCTGGCTGCTAAATATGATAAATATTAAAAGTAGAGTGAAAGAGAGCTAGCGCGTAATGTCACCAGTCAGACGAAGACAGCGATTGCCAGCTGTACGACGTTTTAAAGCCATTGCGCATGCGTCGGATGCTAGTGTTCTCAACCACTGGTTCAAATAATAGTAGAGACGACTTAATAAATACTCCAAAAGAAATGTCTTTCTTTCAAAATTACAAATTTTAAAATTACATAAAAAAAATTAATATTGAAAAATAAAACCAAGGTTACTTACGTAAAAGAAAATTTTATTGTGCAAGTAGGTTGAAAAAATATTAGATTTTATTTAAGTATTTAATCGTTTGTTACATATAAATTAAACATTCAAGTAAATTAAACATTAAAATAAAAAAATGTTTCTTATATTTCCGTGACTCTCATTTAAAAATCTGAATCATCGGAGCTTTCACTTATACTATCATCGGAGCTATCACTTTCATCGTTACAAATATCAGAATCGTCGTCATTATCGGAAGATTTGTTTGTGGAATCACATAGCACACTCTCAACTTGCGTTGGAGTTGAGTCTCCCAGGAACCATGTTGGTTTTAGGACACCATCTAATAACAGCCAGCCGTTATTTTCCGCGTTAAACTTGATACAATTCGGCTCAGTAGCATTTAACCACATTGAATTAACAAAGATTGTCCGCAACAATTTTTGTTTCAAAGATTTCCAGCACGGTGGAATATGCGTTGAGTCGAAACCTTTCATTCTTTTCATAAATTTTTCATTATTTTGTTTTGAAGCGTACATTTTGTTAAATAATAAAAATCTTGCGGCATTTACATTTCGACACTTTGGAAGTCCATACATAAGGCACGCAAACTCCTGGACCGCATCAATTTTAGTTTCATTAAAGATGTCATTAGGATTCGTCAAAGACGCAAGAGCTTGTTGAATGTGTGGGTGCTTCATAAATAAAGTTAAGGGCCGAACTTTCCCTTTGTTGAAGAATGCAGCCGTGTATTCTAACTTCGAAACCACGCTGTTTTGGAGTTCGTAATATACAACGTTATTTATATTGCTATTTTATTTGTGCATCTAAAACTATCAAATTAATTTACGTTAAATAAAATTGATGAAGATGAAGGCGTGTTTTCTGTGTAACAAAAAAAACAATGTACTTAACTTTAATGATGCATCATTTAAAAAGTGTTCGCTCATATTATTATTTCGTCGTATGAAAAAATATAAATATCACGACGCTTTATTAACAATTGAATCAACTGATGATTTTGGATATCATACAAAGTGCCTTAAAAAAATTGCAGTTTTAAAGCAAAAAAACAAAGAAGAATTCGAAAATTTTTGCAAAACACAAACAGTAAGTAAAATGTCGATTGAACTTAAAAATATTATAGGTTATAGATACGATATAAATAATACAGTGCTAACTAAGTTTTTTTGTTAAAAATTATTTTTTTTTTAAATTTTTTATTTTTGTGGACAAACGTGGTAACGTAGCACCATTTACTCATTCCTAAGATATTTCATTTCATGGACAGGTATAATTTATCAGGTAGTCGGACCTTTTTTAAACTTATTTCAAGCACACAATAAAATCATTCAACAATATAATGTGGAGAAATAAATACTATTGCTGACTTTTTCTATTAACTGTGCGTTATGTTTTTCCGAAAAAAAAATATATAACTCTACATTTAAAAAATTAAAAAAAAAACAAAGATTATATAATTATATTTTTGTAGATCGACTTAATATTTTTATTTAATTATATCAAATACAATTAAAACAGTGTTGTGGAATGACCATGGAATATTTAACTATAACACCGTATTTTTTATAATTAACAGATTCCGAGCCTCCCTTCAGATCTTCATGAACGAAGTATTTCTGCTGTCAGCTGTGATCTAGTAAGTACATACAATAGTAACAATATTAATCGGATATGAAAAAAAAAAAAAATTTCTAGCAGTAAGCTTTTAATACAAATTATCTTCAAACGCATACATTTACTTTGTAGGAAGAATCAAGGGCTTCATTGAGCGATCAACCAACTACACTTCCAGCAGATGAACAGCAAACTACGACTGCTTCAAACGAGCAGCCTAGTACATCTGCGCACGAAGATGATCAAACTCAAGTTTTTCAAAGTTTATCATCTGCTGCTACAATATCCCAACAAGCTATTCCATCAACACCTAAAATCAAAAAGTCAGTCTGCCTTTTTTGTGATCATGTTGAAAAAAAAGTTGGTAAGAGGCGAATCTATACAACGTTCCCGCAATCAGAAGCAACGATTGAAACAATAAAATCAATGGCCGAAAAATCGAATGACACTAAATTGTTAGCGAAACTAGAGAGCCCTCAATCTGTTGCTTATCATTCAACTTGTTTTTCATCATATCAAATTTCATTGAAACGGCAATGTGAGGAACATCCAGAACCAAGATATTGGCACAAAAACCGTCAATTTCATCACTTGGCATTCAATGCGATTTCGGAAATTATAAAGACGGAAATTATTGGAAACAATCGCGTTGTGTATCTCACTGATTTGTTCACTCAATATAAATCATTGCTACTGGAATTTGCTGAAGGTCAAGTACGCGCTGAAGACATACAAGACTATCGTGTTGAAAACTTGGAAAATAAAATAATCAAAGCTTTTGGCGATAGAGTTACTATTGAATCATCCATGGGGACACCGAAAAAGAAAATTGTATATCAGTATGACATGGACACGTCACGATTAGCTGGTGAAATAGCAAAATTAGAATCTACAAAAAAGAATCGATTCAGAGATGTCGCTTACGAATTGCGAAATTGTATCACATCTCTGGAAAGTACGAAGCTGCCAGATAATCTAACTCCAAAGGATGTCATTCTCGGAGAGTGCAATATTCCAGAACAACTTTTTAATTTCATGTGTAACTTAGTTCAAGGACCAGATACTCGTCGTAAAAATTCAGGTGATGATTTGGTAAAAATAAAGTCCGTGTGTAGTGACCTGATTTATATTGTATCCAAAGGTAGAGTGAAACCGTCAAAACATCTTACACTCGGGTTATCAATGAAATCTATGACAAGTTCACGAAAAGTTTTAACGATATTAAATAGATATGGACATACAATAGGCTATAATTTAGCTGAAGAAATTGAAACTGAGATGACGTATAGTTCCCAAAACGAAAACAATGCGATACCGGCCGGTATTAGCAGAGTTTATGGGCTAAGCACGCACGTAGCTTTCGATAACTTTGACCGTTTCGTCGATACAGCCACTGGGAAAGACACTTTGCACGATACAGTTGGTATCATTTATCAATTTCGCAGCGAAAATGATGACCCTAATAATATGAACAATTCAGATACTTCTGATTCAGAATCCCTAAGCGCATATGTCCATGAAGGTCCCACGGAGCCTCTTGCAAGAGCTCGTAAGAGACGGCGTTTTGAAGCACCTTCGAAGGAAATTCGTCCCTTTGTCAAGACACCATTTACAAGTATGACGTTTCTGCCTTTTCAAACAATTACTGAAACAATCGATGCGTGTCATTCAGATAAATCAATCGCAATTGATAAGGATTTGGTTTGGAGTATGTCTTTATCTCAAATTGATTCGGTACCCATGTGGTTAGGTTATAACTGCAAAATTGGCATTGATGAGAGTAAAATTCAGACAGTCGAGTACTTATCACCAATTAATGAATCTCCTACATCGCTAGCTGTTGTTCGAGAAACTCTTAACATTGCAAAGGAAATTGCTAAGAATTGTAATCAACAACAGATCATAGCTACTTACGATTTAGCAATAGCCAAATTAGCTATGCAGATTCAACATACTAAAAAGCCAGAATTTGACGATATATTCATTAATTTAGGCGCATTCCATACCCAAATGGCTTTCTTTAAAGCAATTGGAAAGTATATTGATTCCAGTGGATTAGTAGAGATTTTGGTTGAAGCAGAGGCACTAGCAGGAGGTTCAATGAACAGCTTCTTAGATAGTAAACATTTTAATCGATGTAAGCGGCTACATCCTTTGGCTTCTGGTGCTTTGCAGATTCTTCATTTTGAAAAATATCTGTCAGAAATTGACACGGATGATGTTGAAACTTTAAAGGAAGACTTAAACGCCGTAATGAATACTTCATGTGGAATCAACGAGAGCATTGTTTTACCTGATTCATTGGATAAAATACTGCAGGGTTACAAACAATTCCGCGAAATAACACTTCAGGGCGGTCATGGAAAGACAGCTCAATATTATTTGCAGTATACTGAACTTATCAACATATTTCTTCGATTTTCTAGAAGTATACGCTGCAGTAATTTTGAGCTCTACTTAGATTCTATCTTCGAAATGTGTGGCTACTTTTTTGCATTCAATCAGCCGAATTATGCCAAATGGGCTGCTATGTATTTAAATAACTTAATCAAGTTGAAAGTCGAAAATTCTACTCTACTTCAGGAATTTCGCGAAGGTGCATTTGGTATTAGACGCACAAAATCATGCTTAGGCAGATCACCTGTAGACTTGACTTTGGAGAAGACGATTAATGCTGATGCTGGTAATACCTTGACTGGTGTAAGCCATTTTACAAATTCGATCGCTGCACGAGAAAGATGGGCTCTTAGCCATAGTGTCAGGACTAAAATTATGTCGTTCGTGAAAGCAGAAATCGGATTATCTCAAGCAGATGATACTTCTTATACGTTACAGAAGAATCGAATTGAGAAAGACTCCAAAACTCTAAACAATATTGTTGAAACCATGAAGAAAACAATGAATCCTTTTTCTGAAAATGTTGACAAAGATCGTTTGTTCAATTTGTCAACTGGTAAAGCGGCATCCTCAAATGTTACTGATTATTTACTCAATGTTAAGTCTTTAGGTCAAGAACAAAAGTTAAAATTTTTTTCGGAATGCTCTGAAGATTCAACAAGATTTGTGAGATTAATAACTCGTAATAAAATAAATAACTTCGCTTCAGATTGTGTTAAAAAAAGTATTAAGAGTACCACCGGAGACAAAAAACCAATAATTAAAATGGAACGAGATATTTTTGGACGTCTGTTGGCAATTGCTATTAATCAAAAAGTTGACATTGGGTACTGTTTGTCATTCCCTCTAGCACCTCTACCTCCTGCACTATTCCACTGCTCAGGTGACATAATGAAGACGGACAAGTCAACTCTGAGTAAACAATTGACAGCAAAGATTGCACCAGCTAATCCTGGCCAAGTCGACATAGAAATCATTGATGGTTTCTATTATTTGTATCAAATTGGCTCTACTTTCCCGCAAACATTTGGAAAAGTAGCAGAATCGATATTGATAAAACTTTGTTCGAAAAATACTCCCGAAGTACATATCATATTTGATAGATATTTAACGCCTTCTATTAAAGATAGCGAACGACAAAATCGAGAAGGAATTGATATTCCATACACAATTAATGGCCCTTTGCAAAAAAGACCCAATGATTTTTTAAAAAGCTTGAAGAATTTTCGTTTCAAAGAAGCCCTGGTGAAATTCTTAGCAAATCATTGGGCTGATGATTCTTTTGCTACAGTATTAGGAAATAAAAAAATTTATATTACAGTTGGAGAGCAATGTTTTTCATATTGTTCTGCTGCAAATCTCGTAGTGCAAACTGAAGAAACTGCATTTGAATGTAAACATGAAGAAGCTGATACAAGGATTGTTTTCCACATAAGCAAAGTACCTGAAAATTCAAAAATTTTGGTGAAAGCATCAGACACGGACGTTTTAATAATTCTATTAGGTAATATGCATAAATTTCCTAATTTGCAGATTTGGTTGGCGAACAGTGCATCAAAAAAAAGTAATAATAAAGATGAAGTTTACATTAACTGTACGGACTTATCAATAAAATTAGGCGCAACTCTATGTCTTGCTCTTCCCGCTTTTCACGCGTACACGGGCTGCGACTACACGGCTGCATTCTTCAACAAAGGGAAAGTTCGGCCCTTAACTTTATTTATGAAGCACCCACACATTCAACAAGCTCTTGCGTCTTTGACGAATCCTAATGACATCTTTAATGAAAATAAAATTGATGCGGTCCAGGAGTTTACGTGCCTTATGTATGGACTTCCAAAGTGTCGAAATGTAAATGCCGCAAGATTTTTATTATTTAACAAAATGTACGCTTCAAAACAAAATAATGAAAAATTTATGAAAAGAATGAGAGGTTTCGACTCAACGCATATTCCACCGTGCTGGAAATCTTTGAAACAAAAATTTTTGCGGACAATCTTTGTTAATTCAATGTGGTTAAATGCTACTGAGCCGAATTGTATCAAGTTTAACGCGGAAAATAACGGCTGGCTGTTATTAGATGGTGTCCTAAAACCAACATGGTTCCTGGGAGACTCAACTCCAACGCAAGTTGAGAGTGTGCTATGTGATTCCACAAACAAATCTTCCGATAATGACGACGATTCTGATATTTGTAACGATGAAAGTGATAGCTCCGATGATAGTATAAGTGAAAGCTCCGATGATTCAGATTTTTAAATGAGAGTCACGGAAATATAAGAAACATTTTTTTATTTTAATGTTTAATTTACTTGAATGTTTAATTTATATGTAACAAACGATTAAATACTTAAATAAAATCTAATATTTTTTCAACCTACTTGCACAATAAAATTTTCTTTTACGTAAGTAACCTTGGTTTTATTTTTCAATATTAATTTTTTTTATGTAATTTTAAAATTTGTAATTTTGAAAGAAAGACATTTCTTTTGGAGTATTTATTAAGTCGTCTCTACTATTATTTGAACCAGTGGTTGAGAACACTAGCATCCGACGCATGCGCAATGGCTTTAAAACGTCGTACAGCTGGCAATCGCTGTCTTCGTCTGACTGGTGACATTACGCGCTAGCTCTCTTTCACTCTACTTTTAATATTTATCATATTTAGCAGCCAGCAACTCTTATTTGCGGCCAGATTTAATTAGGCACCCATATATCATAATAATAAGAAAAAAATTAGCTTTAATTTGATATATTAATCATGAATGTACGTTATAAACGTAAAAAGATATCAAAATCATACCTGTTTACACCTGGCTGCGAAGAGGTGCGGTCAAGTGCGCAACGGCAACCGTAAATTTTCAAAGTCTTTATATATATTGCCGTGAAGTGTACGATATTTGATTTTATAAACAAATCAATGAAATTTTTTGCGAAAAATTAATTAAAAATAATTTAATTAAAAATACTAGCTGCCACATTTTGATAGGCACCCTAGCAGATATTTATCCTCTTAATGATAAATATGCGTAAAAATTAGGTTTTTAGCATATACTCGATGAGTACACTAATTCTGCAGTGGGATCCTAGACTATTTTCATTTTTAAATCATAAGAAACTGCAAAGATAAGGTATTTTAATATCAAACATCCTAATTAACTACACTTGGACCGGTGTCATTAGAAAAAAAGATTCAGAGAAAGTGTTTTACATTATATTAAAAAAGGCAGATGTTCGATACACAATATGATTGTGTATCATCATGTGGAATTTTACGATTTGTGATGGAATGATTGTCCCATGAGAGTTTGATAATCCATCAAATATCATTGAAACACCTAATGATTTAATGTTTTATCTATTTTCATATTCAGTAAATATTTTTGACTTTATGTTTAAAATTGTATTTTGTGACAAAATAATATGAAGGCTAGTCCAATGAGCTGAGTTGCCAAGTTGTTAAGTATTTTTGTAAGTGATCTAGTAAAGTCACAAAAACATGTGATTCAGAGAAATTTAATTTGTGTACTACAGTAGTGTGGTGAAACCTGTCATTACAATACCTACTACAAATTCTGAAATATTACAGTATATGAAAATAGAGAAACTTTATTACAAGACTGTGTACTGAATGCATTGAATACTTACTTATAACTGTGTTTTGGTGTTCCGGCTTTTTACTTAAAACATTACTAAAAAAGATGCAATCATGACTTTTAGCCAAATTAGATAAAATATAAAATAGTTACATTCAAATATAATCAAAGTCATTGACAAAATGACATTGTTATAAAGTAACTTTAGAAATGACATTGTATCCATATTGCCATGCCATTTTGTCAAAGATTCTTATTAAATAGAACATTCATATTTTATCAAAAATGTATTTGTTTGTACATTTTTTGATAACAGTTTGAGTAAACAGCCAAAACATCAAAATATAGTTTTAGTCGAGGGGTAAACCACTGAAAAAAATAGTGTACAAATTAGAGAAAATACATTGAAAATACTCTAAATTATATTATATATTATTAGAAAATACTCCTGAAAATACAGAAAATACATGGAAAATACAAGGAAAATACATGGAAAATATAGAAAATACAACGGAAATACAGAAAGTATGAACAAGAAGCAAAAATAGAACTAGGTAAAAGATGTCCCTATTGTCGACGAGAGTACTCTTGGCAACAATGGTTATAGCATTTCATTACCGTTTTGTAAGGGTATGTTAATCTCGTTGTTTTACTAGCCGACAGCCGTGTACATACGTTAGCTAAAACCGAGGTAAAACTGAGTTCGGTTCTTCGATTTATTGTATAAGTGTTAACTATTCAGATCGCGGTTTCCGCAGACGAAAGGTGAGTTAAATTTTTTTGAAAATATGTTAAGGACTAGGAATCGAGGTAGGCGTTATCTCTCGTAGTTTCTGTTATAAAATTTCCTAATCTTGCAGTAATTTTTTGTAGACTTTTTAGTTTTGATTAATTAATAAACATATTCCTTGTACTATTTGTACTAATTTTAAGACATATTTAAAATACAAAGAGTAGATCGTCGTTAAAATTCGAATTCTTGCACAAACAGTAATAACGTGAACTGTGTGGCGGCGCCAACGCAGTTGCCAGGCTGACTTTTAATTATTTAAATTTGACCTTTTTATTAGAGTAATTCTAAAATATAGCGGTGATTTTCCAAGGCGTGCAAAATACATTTTTGAATGAGGTATAGGTTTGAAATGACTTAACTTAGAGAATTTTGGATTGGTTTCGAAAGGTTGAAATACTTATTTAAAGTCAAGATGGGAAAGTGAAAACAGTTTTGGTTCATTTTATATTGTTAAGATCTTTCAGGCTGTCAAGTAGCGAAATTGACAATTTTCAAATGTCAATAATTCAAAACAGTTGAATTTAGGTATAAAATATAGATACAGGTTGTCCCAATAGTGCCTTCTCAACAGATATCTCACTTGGAGATACAAAAGCTGTTTAAACGTAAATAAGGGGATACCAAAAAAGAGTTATGTCAGAAAATTATGTTTATGTTAGAAACAATTAAGCACACTTGTTGAGTGATATTTTTTTGAAATATTGACAATTAAGATTTGCCAATTTTGCAATTTTACCAGATTTAAAATTCTCGATATGATTTCGGTGAATTTATTAAAAACCGCAACTGCAGTGTCTATATATAAATTCTGATGTATTCTGTTTCAAAATTGACTAATAAACGCTCTCGTAAACGCTTGAGTCGAACCTTTTGTCTGGCAGCTTATTTTGAAATTAAAAACTATATCCAGCATTAGATGCATTTTCGTGTTACTTTTAGCATGAGGGATAGCCAGAGCGAAATCAATCAAATAGAGCGTGGAGAAGATTTAAATTCAAATATTTCTAGTGTAGACCTCGGAAGCTGAGAAATCTTCAGGGCTGAAAATACCGCCGGAACAAAAAAAATGACTGACTGTTGATGGTTATGAATATGCAAGTTCAATTTCTGAAATAAATGACGAAATTCTTACCGAGATGGAAGATTTTGCGTGAAATGATCTTCCGCATTTAATCAGCAAAGAAAAATATGTTGATTATTATGGCATTTTTTCGGAAAATCCCGAAAGGTTTAAGCTTGTTACAGGTCATAAGAGAATTTTAAGTTTGTTCATACAATTTTGTAAAGAAAAGGTTTAAAAAACGGAGACAAAAAAGTTAAACCAGCGTGTGAACGTTACCAGAAGGAGTGATCAAACCAAGTCGAAAAATAAAAACGTAGTTAAAAAAATGCGACCTTCTCTCACAAAGCGTCTTTTGAAACCGACTCCGCGTCAACATCTCAAACATCGTTAGGGCCAGTGCAATACTTTAATCTAACAGAAGAAAATAGGAATTTACTAAGAAGTGTTAAATTGTGAGCAGAAAAAAAGGTTTCAGATAAAAAAAATGTGTGTCTCTATCTCATAGCTTAGACAGCATGACTGTTCATACGAAAATATGTGATCATGACTCAAGTGATGACTTAACTGCCAATATTATCTGCTTTTGTAAGGCTTCATATAAAATTCATCGAACTTGCAAAAAAAGTGAGTGAAAAGCCGAGTACGTCCGCCACTGACCCAGATCCTTATTAATCTGCTTTAGTTAGCGATTTAGAACCGCTACCAACAAAGCCTAGTCAAATTTCAGGTTCTCACTTAAATTCCTATCAACCAATTTTGTTGAACACCTCAGAAAATAAATTTATCAAAACGACAAAATATCAAAATATAGATAGCCCTAATTTAATTTCTTTCAACTGTAGCGTAAATGATGCGGAAAATCAGTAAGGGCAATTTGAAAACATATCCAAATGGAAAGCCCCAAAATATCAGCGCTCTGAAAGAGAAAGAAGGTCTAGAGAGAAAAACGCCGAAAATCAAAGTCTCATTACAAATTACTTCGATATAGTTAATAACATTTGTGAAACAGTAACTCCTGAAATTACTGACGCCATATTTGAAAAAATGAAAGATTTTGAAAATGTCAGTGGAGAGGCGAACCTTGAGGCAAAATCTAGTACAAATTACTTGGGTAAAACCGAGGGTAAAACGTTTGAAGACAAGAAAAAGATTCTCTCATTTTTTTTGCAAAAATTAATAACAAATGCATTGGATAATTCAAAATGCTCAAACAGCAAAAAAAAACGTTTTTGATGGTCTTACAAAAAATATTTGGAGTATACAGCGGGACGTCTTGCCTATGAGACTTTGTATGCGAATCTCAAAAACTGTTTGCCTTCTATAACAACAATCAATAGGTTTCTTGGAGAGACTCGAATTCGCATTAGAGAGGGTGAATTTGATTTCGAAGGTCTAGCTTCTTTTTTGGACAAAATTGCCGAAGGTTATTTGGATATCCGAACATGCTACACGAATTAATGGGAAAATTGAGTACGATTCTAAATCAAACGAAATAGTAGGATTTGTTTTGCCATTACTAAATGGTTTACCGGTTCGAGAAACTTTCATGGCAACAGCAGCAGACAAAATTAAGGAATGTTTTCAAAAAATACCAAATCATTATATGCTTATGTCATAGTGGCACAACCATTAATGGCCGGAGCTCCTTCCTACTGTCTCGGATGTTTGTAACTGATAACAGATTTACCCATCAAGATGTTGTTCTCCGATGGGAACATATGAAAAATATGGCCAAAGAGAATGGAATTACCATCTTAGGATTCTCGTCTGATGGGGATAGTCGTTTATTGAAATCGATGCGGCTTAAATCTGGACTATTTGATTTATATACTTTATGCGACTGAAAATGGTTCCTTGTGAATATTAATAATTCAGACAAATGTTACTTCCAAGATTTTGTTCATATTATGACAAAACTTTTTTTTTAATTAGTTTTATGGGTTTCGCATAGACCAATTAGCCAGACCCTTTTTTACAGTAATTCTAAATAGATTATGTTAGTAATATGTGTGTCTGTTTTCCTTTTTTTTATTTATTTATTTTCTTTCTATTTTATTTTTTTAGCAAAACTTAGAACCAGACTCTTAAATGGAAAAATATCTCTCAAATTTGAATCAGCGGAAATATCGTCGAAACATCTATATGACCTTCTTCAAATGGCCCCAAAAGACCAGCATATGCTGACCTTAAGTGATCTTAAACTCGAAGACAACATGAATTTTCTGGCAGCAGAAAAAATGTGTTCTCCTATAATTATTAATTTATTACAGGATATGGAGGGAACCGAAGAAACTGTTTTTTACTTAAATATTATGAATAACATTTCAAGTGCGTTTTTGCAAAGTAACGTTATCTTATCAGAAAGACTATAAAATATGGTCCGTAGTTTTTTACCTTCGAATTTGGAGATCAACCATAAAAAAAAACAAAGAACAAACGCTGAAAAATAATTTCATTTCATATACCTGCATAGAACTAAATGCTCATATGCTCATTAAATTAATTTTGCTTTTTAAGTATACACAAATTGATGGCTTAGACGCCAATATGTTTCTTTTATCCTATATGAGTAGTCAACCCTGCGAGAAACTATTTCGAACTGCAAGGTCAATGACTTCTACATTTTCGACAGTTATTAATATTAGTTTAACCCTTAGTTAGTCGCGTGGGATCAATGTGACCCCGCGCTTCGTTCAAAAATCGATAATTTTAAAACTAAGCATTTTTTTGGCGATCTCCCCCACTCCTTCCTAGCTCCACGTCTTACGGGCATACCAGTGTCCAGTGTCGTGTTAGCTATTATACAGGAAACAATATTACATATTTTGTGCATTTTTGTTTATTTCTATATATTTCTATAATGTATGGTATTTCTTTTTTGGAAACAGCTGTTCATTGACATTATTGTTTGTAACAATTATAGATACATTTTTTTTCAAATTGATTCATTTTTTTTGTGATAAAACAATAATAAAATATTAATTTCAGGATGTCTTTATCGGATTCAAAAAGACCCCTAACTGAAACAGAATTACAGGCGATTATAGATAATTTGAACGACGACGAAGATGATCTGGTTCCTGTTGAAGTCGGTAGTGATGACACTGATACAGATCATCCTGATGAATGCAGTGAGCATCTTTCTGACACGGACCAATATGCTAGTGAAGGTAGCATTGAGGAGGAAAGTGAAGACGAACAAGTACAATCAGTAAACTACTTTTACACCAGAGATCAAAACGTAAAGTGGAGAAAAACAACTCCACCGATAAATGTTAGAACCAGAAGACATAACATTGTTTCTTGCTTACCAGTTACAAGACAAAGTGCAAGAAATACATCCACCCCTCTCGAAGAATTTTCTTTATTTTTTGATGAAAGAATTTTGAATTTACTTGTAAAATATACAAATATGTATATTGCGAATGTGAGAGGAAATTTTGCAAGAGAAAAAGACGCCAAGGATGTAACACATGAAGAAATGAGCGCATTTATAGGTCTGCTTATTCTTAGTGGCGTTTTGAAGTCTTCACATCTAAATTTTGAGGAGTTGTGGGCAACAGATGGCACAGGATGTGAAATGTTTCTCCTAACAATGTCGTCTGGAAGATTTCTTTTCCTATTGAGATGTCCAAGATTTGACGACCTCGCAACTCGAGATGAAATAAAACAGACAGATAAGCTCGCTGCCGTTAGAGAATTTATTGATATTTTGGCAGAAAATTTCTCTTCTTCTTATTCAACAGGAGCATATGTTACAATCGACGAACAACTGATTCCCTTTCGTGTTCGCTGCAGCTTTAGACAATATTTGTCAAACAAACCAGGCAAATATGGCATTAAAGTGTTTGCTATGGTAGATGCTAGGACATTTTATTTGAAATCCTTCGAAATATATGCAGGGACTCATCCAGAAGGTCCGTATAGAACCAGTAATTCGCCGTCGAACATTGTAAAACGTCTGGTTCAACCAATAAAAGATAACAATCGTAATGTGACTACCGATAATTGGTATACAAGCATACCTCTTGTGAGGTCATCACTCACAGATTATAAGTTGACGATGGTTGGTACCTTGCGTAAAAATAAAAAGGAGATTCCGAAAGAATGAAGATATGAAGTTGCAATGGAATTAGTAAAAAATCATCAAATGTCTCGCTCCTCGTCTCAGTATCTCCCAAAAAAAAATTAACGAAAGCGAATTTGCATTCAACAAGATATACCTGACAATGTCTTGCAACAACCAAATGTACCTGGACCTTCACGGGGAAGGTGCGCAAGGTATTCAAGAAAAAATGACAACAAACATTCAGTTAAATGCAATAACTGTTCTAATTTGATTTGCAAAACTCACATCATGTACCGACTGTGTTGACAGTGATTAACTTGTTATAAATATGATAATTTTGTATTCTATGGATGTTTTATGTGTTTTTACTCAGGCGTACCTAAAAAAATCACCGGGGTCATAATGACCCCACGCGACCAGCTACGTGATTTTCTTTCACGCGACTGAGTAAGGGTTAAGAGACTTACTTTATAGACTTGATCGAATACGTAGTACTAATGATATCATTAGTGATATCGGTGGGGATTTCTTTTTTCCTAGAGAAGAAAAACGTTTATTGGCAATGACAGATCCGAGTGAAATTTCCCAGGGAGAGATTATAAACCTGGATATTAAAAAAATCGTATACAGGGCGCTGAATGATGTTTTAAAACAAATTCAACAGATGGGCATTTTTACTGAGGAAACTGATTATTTTTCCATCGACCTCTTACCAACTTTTAGATGACGATTCTAGTGAAATGAGAAGTCTTAAACGTGCTGATACAACAAATGTTGTTTCAGATCCAAATTATATCTACTCCCATAATTCCGAAGAAGAACCAACTGAATATGAATCACTATCATATAAAGACTACTCCGAATCTATCAGTAACATTTCTCCAACTTCGCCGTTCATAAAAATCATAATTAAAAATAAAACAGCAATAATAAAAAAATCTTCGTTTTGTTGGCTCCTAGATGAATCGAACGGAAGACTCAGCACATACCGTCTTCAAAGGTTTATTTCAGGTAAACAAAAAAAGATAAAATCAGAAGTAAAACGCGTCAAGTTTGATTCGCAATGACCTGATTCTGATTCGTCAGTCGATGAATCTGCAGTAGACGTGTCATTGACTGAAAGTCATTCAGAAAAACCAAGCTGTTCAAATCTAAGTGTTGACATCGAAAAATACTACGCTGTGAGCTATGACCAGCAATGGTATATTGGAAGAGTCACGGAAAAAATAGACAGCGAATATTTTAAAATAAAATTTTTAAAATCTGATCTTGGGCAATTTGAATGGCCTCATGATGACGACCAAGACATTGTTCATAAAAATTACTTTTTACAGACCTATAGAACTTATCGGCGCCGGGCCATTTCAGTTAAATAGAGATGATTCCTCCATGATCTCTAAAAACAAAACAAACAAATTCTCTCTAACATTTTTAGATCTAGTATAGTACCTTGGTTATATCATTGTGGTCTCCACATTGTATTCAGCAGTTAGAATTTTAGTTTTTTTCTTATGAGATTAACGCGAGTTGCGTTTTGATTTAAAAAATAAAAATAACTTGTTCATTCAACTGAACAATTTTTTGATAATTTCAAAAGTATCTTGTTCTTTTTGTATTGTTACTTGTACAACGTATTTGATTGGTGTTGAATATATTGTTTGTTGGAATATCCTATAAAATATAGTTGTACGCCACTTACTGGCTAGGCAACGTAGTTGTTGGCGGAAATGCATACCCAGCAACGAGTAGTCGTGGTTCATGTCATCCAAAAAAGAGAAAAGTCAAAAATTTAGTAAAAATTCACATGTTGAGTATTGTTCTGTATATAGTGTAAGTTTTTTGATAGTGCATTCATTGACACACCCTGGAAATTAAGGTAGTAGTTTGTATTATAGTTTCGTTATTAAAAGAGACTGGAAATTATATAATAAACATTTGGTCCTTCGAGAGTATTTGTATTTTTGGTTGATAGTATGTTACAAAAATATATACGTATTTGACTGGTGTAAAGAAGCACTTTCCACTTAACAAATCTTCAAGAAACCAGCTGACAGTGAATAAATTATTTCTAACCACAATTATAAACATTGTTATTAATATTAGGTTTAGGATATTTGACTGATTTTGAAAAATATGTTATAATTATTAGGTTTACGATATTATTTGTTATCCATATCAGTCTCAGACTTTTCCAAAATGAATTATTAATAATAATCACGTAAATAAAAAAATTGAAGCTGACCTTTGTTTTTTACAAATCCTAACACCTGCAAAAATTCTACTTTATGTATTTCGAGATGTATTTTTTTCAAGAAGTTACTGAAGGAATATAAAACATACTGCGTAAACTGCTAAAAATACATGGAAACGCATATTTTTTATGAAAATAGAAAAATAGATTTTTTAAAAGAAAATACTTGGACAATACAGAAAATACCTGGAAAATACAGAAAATACTCAAAAAATACTAGTATTATTAGAAAATACTCCTGAAAATACAAAGAAAATACTAGTATTATTATAAAATACTCCTGAAAATACAAGGAAAATACTCAAAATCAAGTGCAATACAGAAAATAGTGTACAGATTTTTCATTAGTGGTTTACCCCTCGGTTTTAGTAAGGCTTACTAGAATAAATTTATTTTTTAGAGTAACAAACAAAAAATTTGTTGGAAACGGAAGGGAAATCGGAGTGGAACCTGAAACAGCTGAAAATGTAGAGGTACAAGCTAGAAGAATAGAAGAATTTTTGCATATCGAAAATATAGATAACACTCAGGCCGAAAATTAATTTAAAATTAAATAATACATGTTTTAAATATTGTAGAATTTATTTTAAGTAATAAACATTTCAGTTATAGAAGTATTAATTTTATACGAATATAATACTATAATGAATGTAATAGTGGTAAAACAAACAAATTATTTCTATATTTTATATATTTTTTATCTTGAACACTATACAGTATGTCGCTAATGTATGGAATAAATTCATTATTTCCAAAATAAACGACTTTTGAAATAAATCCAAAAACAGGTCAATTTTAATTTTTGAATCGTCATCACATGATGTAGATGTAACGAACATTGCGTTACCAGTATTAACGTGGTAACGTGATCGGCAATTTTTTCAAATGCAACCATGTGTCTCAAGAGCCCTCATTGGAAAGGACTTCTAATTGTCTTTACAACGATATAATTATTTGAATATTTATTTCTACAGGGTCGACCAAAACTGTTTATTTGGTAAAATTTTAATCATACATTCTGATTCAATGAACTAAGTTATTGTAAGGACCGCCACTGGAAATAAAACATCGTAGTGTACCTAAAAAATATTTCAGTTTTTGGATATGTTACTGATAATAGTACTAAATTCTAATTTAACACTAATTGATGAGTATCAGTCAAGTGTTCAATAGTTGAAATCTTTAAATTAGCATAATTTAGTAATGAAACTTACAGAAACTGAACGAATCGAAATATTAATGATGATTGGCTATGGAGATAGAGTAAGGACACAGAAAGAAGTTGGCAATTTATTTAATGCTAAATACCCCAACCGTGAACCCATTTCTCATTTAACAATTAGTAAAATCAAGAAAAAAATGAAGATCTCCCCAAAAGTGGTAGAAAATCAATTTCCGAAGACAAAAAAGTTGACGTTTTCCTTGAGTTTCAAGAAAATCCCCACACCAGCTCGAGACAAGTTGCACTGGATAATAATTTACTCCATTCTACTGTTGCTAGAGTGCTGAAACAGGAGAAGTGGCATGCGTATAAGGTACATTTGGTCCAAGAGCTGTTAATGGATGACTTTGATAGGAGAATCGAATTCTGAGAAACAATTATGGAACGACGTAACAGAGATCGTAATTTCATACAAAATATACTTTTTTCAGATGAAGCAATTTTTATGCTCAACGGCCATGTAAACCGCCAGACGTATCGATACTGGGCAAGTGAAAATCCCCATTGGATGCAGGAGTATAGGACACAATATCCTGAAAAGGAGAATGTTTGGGAGACCCAATCAATTAATAGGGCCATATTTTTTTGAAGGAAGCTTGACCAGTCCTCGATATCTTCTATTTCTCCGGGATTATCTATTACCACAGTTAAATCAACTATTTCCAAATAGATGTGATTTGTGGTTTCAGCAGGATGGGGCACCCCCTCATTACGCCTTTGATGTACGAACCTACTTAAATGCTGTTTTTCCAGATAGGTGGATAGGAAGAAGAGGAACGATCGAATGGCCACCAAGGTCGCCAGATTTGACACCTTTAGACTTTTTTATGGGGATACTTGAAGAGCAAAGTTTATCAAAGTCGCCCAAATGATATAGAAGAGTTGAAGGATCGCATCAGAACGGAGATTGCACAAATAACTCCTGAAGTTCTCGTAAACGTTAGAGACGAATTTATTGCTTGGCTGTCTCATTGCATTATTGCTGAAGGTCATCAGTTTGAACATTTAATGTAATTTAATTGTTTTTTACTAAACAGTTCTCTATATAACCTTTTTTCTCCAAGTATTTGCCTCTACAAGGTAAATATTTAAATATGATGACTTCATAGGCAATAAGAAAATTATCAGTTTTATTAGAAAGTGATGAACCATATATATTAATAATCTTATTATTACCTACCACAGCATATATCATTGCGATTAACTCATCAAGAAAAATTTGTTTTTATCATCATTTTTAATACGATAACCATCAAATTGGACAGTGTTAAACATCTTAGTTCCATGACTATTATCAGATTTTTTTTCATCTTTTACATATGCTGTTATTTTTTCTTTGGCAGGTAACTCATCGTTAAAGGCGGGCGGCCACTGCGAGCGAAACGAAACTAAGCTAAGCGAAACGAAGAGAACGCGAACTAAACGGAACTACGTTGGGTGCGGCCACTGCGACCGAATTTCGAATTTCGGTTAGTTGTCAGCTGAGGTTTTGTGTGGAAGGATGAGTTCTGTAGCAAACGTGCTGTTATTAGATCTAAGTTCGGAATCAGATGAATCTGATGGTTTTGATGATATCACTGCAGTGGTTATAAAGAAGAAAAGAAAAAAAAAATGGATAAGCAATTACATGCAGACACGAGAACAATTCGGAGAATTTCACAAATTAATAAATGACCTAGACGATGTTGAGTTCAAGAACTATTTCAGAGTCAGTCGAGAACAATTTTGGGAATTACACGAATTGATAGCGAGTGATATTCAAAAGCAAAACACAAATTTTCGGCAAGCAATAAGTACTCAAGAGAGACTAGCAATCTGCCTGCAGTAAGTACATACATAAATACGAATTATAAACTCTTTATTGACAAATAGTATTGTACATCTGGTTCCATAACACGTTTAAATATTTGTAACATATCACGTTACCTAGATAAATGTGGGTCCAGACACATTCTGCACGACGTCTACAATATTTTAATCGTCATTATTACTCATCACATAATTTGCTTCATGTCCATAGGTAGCTTGTACGTTGGGTGCAAATGTCGCAGACGTTGTCGGAATCTGGCAATGAAAATGCTGATGGAGTAGCGCTACCAACGGTTTGATTTTCAGCTGAAAGCTCAGCACTGGACACTGCGTTATAAAGAGCTGTTCTCACTTGACGCTGTTGTGGTAACGGCAAAATCTTTGTAGCTTCATACATAGAGTCAAAGAATAATTTCAGACTATCGTTCACTGGTTGCAGTAGTGCGTCCAAGTACGTTGCCTGATTTCGGATCACTCCTCACGTTTCCTTGCTTGCTCTTTGGGAAATTCCAATGTCTCAGCTTTACTTCCGACCAGTTTCTTTTTCTTGGCAGGTGCACTCTCATCAGTTTGTTGTTGGCTTATTTTTTTCGTAAGGTGCCTCGCAGCTGACGTGAATGGCGTTTCAGTCAGTTGCAAAACGTGTTCATCATCGTCATCGTTATAAGAAGAATTGTCATGAACATTTTCAGGTTCATCATAAACTTCATGTTGTGTTTCATTCAGCGGAGATGTAGATTCACCATCCCCTGAAATATTGGAACTCCTGGGTCGATCCTTCATGTAAGGAATCAGGAAATTCATCTGTTCCGAAAACTTCCACGGTTTGGTTTTCTTGGCGGCATCACCACTTTTGGTAGACTTGGCTGTTTTTAGAGAGCACCTATGCCCATCTCTTAAATTTTTCCATGCATTTTTGGCTTCCTTTCCTAGAAATGACAAAAATACTAGTTTTTATGAACTTACTTAAATTATTTATCGTTCAAATATTAGCTGGTAAGTGAAGTCAGTCTTGTTTTTTTTTAGATATATGGCAACTGGCAATTCATATAAGACCATCGCCTACAGCTATCGCTTAAGTCCATGAAGTGTTGCACGATGCGTCAAAGACGTCACTGAAGTGGTTGAGATTGCAACCACAATATATGCCGGATTGGACTGCAGCCGGGTTGAAAAACACAGCTATTCAATTTAAGAAAAAATGGAATTTTGACCACTGCGTAGGCGCCATTGACGGAAAGCACGTGACAATCAAAGCTCCTCCTAAGTCAGGTTCATATTTTTTAATTACAAGAAGACGTTTTCTATAGTACTCATGGCACTAGTGGATGCCAATTACAAATTTATAGCAATAGATATTGGGGCGAAAGGCCGCTTTAGTGACGGTGGAATTTTTTCAAGTAGCCCACTTGGTCAACGTCTGAAATCGGGACGAGATTTGCCACCAGATGAACCCTTGTATAATGGAGGAAAACCAATGCCTTTTGTGGCTGTCGGCGATGAGGCGTTTCCATTGATGAAACATTTAATGCGACCTTATCCAAACAGACAAGCATCTGGAAATCCGCGACTTGAACATTTCAATTATCGCTTATCTCGAGTCCGTAGAATTGTTGAAAATGCCTTTGGCATTTTGGCTGCAAGGTGGAGAGTATATCGGAGTCCATTCGAAATCTCAGTTGAAGTTGTTGATGCTGTTGTTAAAGCCACGTGTGTTTTACATAATTATTTAGCTGAAACTACATCCGATCTAACCGAGATTACTAAGGATTTTACGCATAATCAGTTACTAAATATGCCAAACAGACTTTGCCATTGCCGAAGAGCTGCTCAAGAGGCTTTCGACTTCAGAAATGATTTTATGGACTACTTTAACTCACCGTTGGGTTGTTTACCATGGCAGAGGTAGCCATACTTATTTTCATGTATATAATAATATTATTATAATAAAATATTAGGTACAATGAATAAAACTTACCTGTTAAAAAGCCTCTTTTGCAATTTGTTCCCAAAGTTTCAATTTCAAATGAGCATCACTATACTCTTTTGAACTAGTGTCATATAGCACAGTGTGTTTTCGTACACATTCAATCAAGTGTTCGCTTTGACATGTTTTGGACGTTTTGCTTGCAATACTTTTCCAAATATGCGTCCTCTGACAAGTGCGATTATCAACTAACAATGGGCAAAACCTCGCTAGAATCTGACACGGGCTAAAACGAACGAAACGAAGATACGATTTCAATATTCGTTTGCACAGTTTCGTTTAGTTTAGTTACAGTGGCCGCGGCTGCATTTAAAAGTACGACAGCTGATTTTTAGGAAACTTATCTTCGCTTAGCTTAGTTTCGTTTCGCTCGCAGTCCGCCGCCCGCCCTTGTGCTTCTCAGTTCAGACACTCTTTCAGCAATTTGTGCCAGGGGACGATTTCCATTTCTCAATAATGATTTTGATGTACCCAAACAGTTTTCGAATTCATAGGTGCTGATGTTAGGCAGAATCGAAAAATTTTTAACGTCTCTAGTAACATGAATTAAATTGTTTATATTGCTGCTTATAGAGTGATTACCATAAATTATTTTGAATTGGTCTACATAATCCCTTAACAATACATCCGCACAACTAGTACGGTTTATAAATGTTATGAATTGTCACCAGTCCCGTCAGCACTATTTGATGAATTTGGGGACATGAATCCGTCCTCCCCAAAAATCACAGTTACTGAATCAGTTGAGAGTACAGGTCTCGTCTAGGGGGATATTTGTGAATGCCTTGTTTATAGATGCTAGTGCTCTTTTGTGGCATGTTTATTGGCCGAAGGTTGGCGCCCTACAAACTTATATTGACAATGTGATTGCAGTGATCATGAAGCACGTTGGAGAACAGAACACATTTCTTGTATTTGATAGGTACTTTGAGTACAGTCCAAAGAGTGCAACGCTGTCAAAAAGAGGAGTTAACAGTACTTCCATGCAACTAAGAGCAGACATAACTCTTCCAAGTCGCAACACTATATTGACCCATTGATGCAATAAAATACAACTAACAACCATAATTTGTGATCAACTACTACAACATAGTGAGTTTCTTCCACACAAGTTGGTCATTACTGGTACTGAAACAATCCCAATTCAATCACAAACTCCTGGCGTTGTAATTCCTCGCTCGGATTTGGAAACTCACAATGAAGAAGCAGACGTTATTATTGTACAGCAAGCTATTTGTCTGTCAAGGTGTGCAACAAACAATATCAATATTCTATCTGATGACAGAAAGCTAAATCTTAAATGCGCTATGTGTATGGAGTTTGTTGAAAGGGCCATATAGCAGCAGCAGTTCATAATCTGGGAAACCAAGCAAACTCATTGTTAGCAGTGCATTGTCTCACTGGCTGTGATACCACTTTATACAATTTTTTGGAATTGGAAAGTCTAAAGCTGTACAAGTTCTGAAAACTGGTATTGAAATTAAACATTTAGGTTGTGTAGAATCTTCAGTGCAACAATGTATAGCAGAGTGTACAAGCTTTATTGTCCACTGCCACGGCTACAATAAGGAAGTTCACAACATGTCAGATGTTCGATACAAAGTGTGGTTATGTAGAAAAATTCTTCCTAAAATTAAGAAACTTCCTCCGACAACGGAGGCATTTGAACTACATATAAGACGATGCCATTTGCAAGCTTGCATTTGTGACGCAGCAGTATCTCCGTTACCTCCAACTTTGAATCCAACTGACTATGGATGGGCAAAGAATGAAGCAACACACTATTTGGTACCCATACAATTTCCAAGTAACAAAGGGTTGGCACCACCAGAATTGCTAAAAAGTTTAAGATGTAGCTGTTCAAGTGAGAAGCCATGTTCAACAGCAAGATGCAGTTGCGCACATGTAGTTACGCAGACGACTTATTTGTCAACGATAATTTCTCTTAACTCTATTCTGTAACATTATCGTTCAGTGTCTATTTGAGTGATCAAAGTTAACGGCAAATTTTAAGGTTGGTATTAATAAATTGACAGAAAACGTACGTCGAATATTATTTTTCTAATGTTTTGTGTTTCTAACCACAATTTTGATAATTTTGGAGATAGTTTCTGGGTTCTATTGAAGATAGTTATTTAATTAAAAAAAACGTAAGTAGCTCCTGGATTTAGCATTATAATGTTTATATACTAGATACGTACAAAGTAACAACTTTTTATTTTAATTATTGCAGATTATGGAAATGAAAAAAACCGATCAACCAAAACAAGTAGAGGGCAGTATGAGCTCTATTTGAATGAACTGGAGTCGAATAAAGCTTTCAGAGAGAACAAATTCGACGGAGCGGATCCTGATATAATAAAAAGGTCTTGGTCTGATTTGGCTTTAAGACTGAATGCATCTGGTGGGCCAATAAGAGATGTTGCAGGGTGGAAAAGGGTAAGTTCTATTTGAAAGTATAGAATGGTTGACCAACATTAATTTCTTTCTAGATCATGTCTGATTGGAATTGCCAAACAAGGGGCAAGGCCCGAAAAAATAAAAACTTATTATTGGAAACAGGTAATATTGGAGATCCTCCTAAGCCATTAACCGACCTAGAAGAGAGACTGTTAGATTTAACAGGTCGTGTTGTTGTAGATGGAATTGAAGGAATTCCTGAATATGGAGTAGGTATTTATGATACACTAATAATAGTACCACCTCTAAAAAAAGTGTTTTTCCACAGCTGAACAATTGCCAATCAATAAGGAGAATGTACCTCAATCGACTAATACTGAAGCTGGAACATCACAAAAAAATGCAAGACATGCCTGACACACCAGTCAAGAAAAAAAGAAAATCCTTGACAGCTTGCCTACAGGAAATCATCACCACAAAACCTGATACAGACAACGGTGAAGTACTTAGAGAAATTCGTGATGAATTAAAAAATCCAAAAAAAAACGTTTGAAACTCCAGCAGCTAGAGCTGCAAGTGAAATTCCCAGAATATAATTTTATTGTAAGTTCCTCTGATTCAGAGTGATATATTTTCTTTGTAAGATTTTGTTCAATTACGTTAATTTTTTTTTCTACTCCTGTTTTATAACATACTTATTAAAAGACTAAAATCTGTATCATAATGATATTCATTATGATACAAATTTTCATTATGATACAGATTTTTAAGCCAATAGGATTGCGACATTCGCACAATATTTAATATAGGCATGGATACCTGGTTGACATTCCTGAAATTAATTATATTAGGTGACACTTAATTTGACAGCTGTCAAATAATTTTGATTTTCAAAAGTAACTATGTTTAAAATTAATTAAACTAAATAATTAAATTGTGTTAAAATAATGAGTGATAACGAAGAATTTTCTCTGACGCCTCCAGAAATTAGAGAAAGAGCCGAAATTGCAGTTGACAACATATTACCAGAAAAATCCAAGAAAACTTATGAAAAACTATACAAACAATTTATGGATTGGAGAAACACAAAAAATATAACATCGTTTTCTGAGAATGTTTTAATAGTTTATTTTGAAGAATTACAAAAGAAAATGAAACCATCATTCGTATGGATACATTATTCAATTATCAAAACAGTTTTAAATTTATTTGTTGTACAATTTGTAAAATTTATTTGTTGAAGTTCCTTTCATTGTTCTTGTTTTTTATAATAAATGATAATTATTAATTAAATAATTCTTATTAATCGGAGTAGAAAAAATATTGTATGCAACTTTCATGTAATGGCCATTAATACACTCGCATATTATATACGAAACTCGCCTGCGGCTCGTTTCGTATCCTACATGATCGTTGCATAAAATACTATTATGTTCATTTTATTTTCAATTTGCTGTTTACTTTATCCAATGGATACTGTTTAATAAAACTACAATAACAAATAATATCTTTTATTTACAAAATTAATTTAAAATAAATAAAATTCAAATTTACAAAATTAGTTGAGAAATTCACGAATAATTCTATTTCTTACAAGGTTTCCTCTATGTAATAATCCTGCATCATTTAAGTCATCATCTGCATTATGTATATCATTATCATTTTGCCCATTATCATCTATTAAGTTCTCATCCACTGAAATGAAAATATATACCTAATTATAATGTTTGTTCTATAAATTTTGTTCATCTGATCATATCAGAGAAACGAGATGTTAGGATTTTTATTGGAAAATTAAAAACAAAGAGGAAACTTCAAACGAAATAGTTTTGAACTTACAAGGTATATTCCTTGTTCGCATGAAATTGTGTAAAATGGTACATGCACATATAATTTTGGAAACAAAAGCAGGTTGATAATGCAAAACACGATCAGAGCTTAAGTACCTCCATATTCCTTTTAATATGCCATTTGTCATCTCAATACAATTACGAATTTGCCGATGTCTCCGAGTATATCTTCCTTCTGGTGTATCTGCTGGTGCACCAACAATCGGAGTTAACAAATATGGTTGAAGGGGGTAGCCAGAATCACCTGAAATATGATCATCTCATTTAATTGATGACCCTTTATTTAACTTACTAGAGGGTGAGAATTAAGAAAATATATTTTTTATCCTACACTATGAGAAAGTTGAATTTTACCAGCTTTATGGAGACAGCTAGCCGAGAAAATAAATTTTACGTTTCCACGCCAGCTGTCGCCCCAATTGATAGATTGAATAAAAATTGCTAATTTATAGAAAAAATATTACCAACAATTATTGTGTAGGATAAAAAATTATGTGTAAACCACAGTAAAGTGCTTTTTCAGTACTTTTTTTTTGCTGAGAAATACCACTTTACCGCCTAGGTATACAATATACTATTACCTATTAAATAAGTTGCCTGATCCCCATTCATGAATTTACGATGTAGAAAATCTCTAATGTTACTTGCCCTCCATATAGCAGCATCATGTACACTTCCTGGGAAGCGACAATTGATAGCCAATATCTTGGCATTTACATCACATATCTGCAATATAAACTAACATGAATGGAGATTTGAATATAGAAATAAAATAATGCTAACCAACTGACAGTTGATACTATAGAAGTTTTTCCGATTCATGACTACATTTGCTGGATAACCAAGATCGAGAAAACTTGGAGTTACCAACTTGATATGTGTGCAATCTATGCATCCTATAATACCAGGGATATGATGTTTTTCATAGAATCTAAAAAATGTGAAGCTAGTTACTATATTATTCTACTTGAGTACCAAAATGTTATTAGGTATATTTATATCTAATAACAAACATTTACCCATTTTTTACAACGCCAATTTCATTTGCTTCTTGTGAAAATCTGATGTATCTGTTAGCCAGATGATGATTCAAGGCATTTACAACTTCATGAATTGATTTGCTCACATTAGGTTGCAGAGATGCGTTCAATCTGTCTTGTCCTACGGACTTCTGGTAACTGCCATGGGCAAGAAAATGTAATGTGGTGCAAAACTGAAAGTCATTGTTTTCTTATTATTGCTCACGAATATGCCACACTGATAGCAGATCTATTAGTTACTGATGGGGTTCTAGTATCTCTCCCTCCGACAGATAGATGAGGTAAAATTTCCTGAAATAAATCTTTTGCTGATACAACATTCAGTCTATATAACTGCCTAAAAAGTTCCTCTGGGAGCTCAGAAGGATTACTGGTATCTCTCAGTGTACGTAATCTTTCTCGGGTTTCTTCTCTAAAAACAATACGTGTAGATACCAAGTTATTTAAAATTAACATTTTAAATAGATATTTATGTAGACAATCCAATTCATTACCTCCTTTGTAACTCATCTAAAACCAGATTAGCTATTTCACCTGCCATATTTTTTATTAATACGAACACTTCAGAAAAATAAAGGCGAGCACAATGACCTTCACATTATTTCAGGTTTGAGGTTAGAACGACTTTTTACTTTCTCAACGAGAGCTGTCAAGGTATCGTCGGTGGACGACAACTTGGTAGCCATTTTTGTCGTCCAACAACGACTACCGTTGACTATAAAATAGAGAAAGTCGTTCATAAACGATAATCGCCCACGAACGACGTCGTTATGTGTTACAAAATAGACCCCTATATTTCTGAATATTTCTTTGGTGGTCGTTTTATAGGAAACTTTTATAAACTTACATAATTTACTAGGACTCTGGGCCCATAGCAGCATAATGACATAATTTTGTTTTCTTGTTAATTGACGCAGTTTCATTCATATGTCGCTAGGAAGACAAAACACTGCAAATTTTACGATCCATAAAAGATAAAAACGTAAACGTAAGTCAACTAATAACAATACAATGGAATAGTAAGTAATGTCAAATATATAAAAATTTTACAGGTAGAAAAAAATTTCATTCTGTTCTTTGATTTTATCACTAAGCGCTTACCCAATAATTCTCAAAATATACGGGAAGTGTCATTTGAAATTTGAAAGCTGAGACACGTGATAAAAAATGACGTCATTAAATTAAAGATATTTATCGTTGTTGTATGGCTCGTCTCATTTTTCATCGACCCGCAAAGTCTCATTTTATTATTTCGGAGATACAGGATGCATGAACTTGGTGACCTGTGATTTTAAGGAAGCAATCGTTCAAATTAGACACCAAGTATTATAGCATTTTTTAATTGGTTATTTTTGTATAATCTAAAATTTTTAAATTGTACAGGTTGTATCTTTAAACGTTTGACAGTAACTGAAAACGATGTAAACGCTATGGTCGGTACTTTATAGCCCCTCTCTCCTCTTATGGCTCCTCAAAGTTTCAAAAAAGTACCTTTTACCGAATATATAAACGGACTATCTTTCTTGGACCACCCTCTAATAGACATGTTTTGTTGACGCCGCAACTTATAATATTAACAAACATTCATTTTCCCTTGAAGTAATTATATTCCTACCGCTTCACGCATATCTTAGAAACAACATTTTTTCTACGAGCGGACGGATACAAACTAACAAGTTTATTAGTTACCGTCTGGTTATTGATGTAATCAATAATAGTTACTTACGCCATATTAAACAAAATTTCAATGAAACGAGAAAAATGATTATAAAAGGCAATAAATGATACCTCGCGTGCGGTAAAGTAGAATCGTGCGCCATAGTATACTTTTCCGCACGCCAGTAGAAAAAAATATTGGATAGTTTTTTCTAAGTTGAGAAAACTGGAAATTGAACTATTGAAATTTAAAAAGATTATGTAAATTGAAGTATATCCAGTACAATATCCGTTATACGTAACCAAACACAAACTTCACTTCTTCATATTTGCACCACGTTACCAAATAGATGAATAGTATAATACATACCTAAGCCAGTAAAGTAAGAAATGTCTCAGATCTCATGTAATTGTCGGCCGAAGCAAAGTGAGGTCGACAAACATGTGATCTGAGACTGAGACGGAGCCGGAAAGCGGCAACTTCGTTTAGCGCGGCGGCCCGAAACTTGATGCTTTCCGGCCGGAGGACAGAAAATATTCATAATGTAATATTTAAATGAGAAACTAATTATCTATTAGAATTTCCATTTTTCACCTAGTAGGGGTCTTAATATTACCGTGTTACTGCGAGATTACTAATAACGTACATTGGGTTTTGTAGTGAATATATTTTTGTGTGAAATTGGAGATTGTACTTAAATTAATTAGTTTATTGACAGAAAAATAAAGAACCCCGTACATAATGTTAAAAGAATGGTCCTCGGTGAAAGTAGATGCAAATTGTTTACAGGGTAATTCATTAATGCCATAGAGTCCAATATATTATAAATCCTCGAATATATTCGAATAAAAGTTTGACCGGTGCTAGCCACCCTGAAGGTTCATATTTTAAAATTGGTTGCAATTGTACAGTATGATCCAGAACGCCGTGCCAGATGAAAGCTACAGTTTTTTAAATGGGACATCCTGTATTCTAATTCTAATTTGAATTCTGCATGATTTCTCTATTGCAATGATATAAGGTTGTTCTAGGTTATACAGTGTATTTAAGAAGTTCTGACCACTTGTTCCTGAAAATCGTAATGAGTTCAATGCCCTTCTATAGTTTATTCCAACAAGTACATAAAGTATTGGAATGCAATAATCCCCTGACTAACTGGCGTTTATCGGAATTTTACTCAAAATTTACGAAATATGTTACAAAAATTTAATAGTAACTGAAAATATATTATTTTGCTAAAATGATTGAGTTATAAATATAATCGCATAAAAATGTAAAAAACAACAACGTAAAGCAGAAAGTTACTGGTCGTCATCGTTATCAGTGTCACTTGTACTTGATTCACTATCACTTGTGTTAGAACTATCTACATTAATAATTAAAGGATTTACTTTCACACTTTTAATAACAATATGATCCATATTCCACATGTCATTTTCAATTTTTTTAACATGACTAATGCAATTTTGCCACGTTTCTTCGGTAATATTTCCAACTGCACTTAATAGTAATTTCTTTACATCTTCTAATTTGTATGTAATATTGTTTCTCCGAACGAACTGTTTAATTTCTGCCCAAACCAACTCTATTGAGTTCAACTCGCAGTGAACGCCATAAAACACTGACAAGTCCATCTATGACATATTTTTTATATTTTCACTTATGTTGCTTAGCAATCTCATAGGGATAGGCTTTGGTAAATCTGTGATTAAATGATATACCTTTATTTTATAATAATAATAATAATTCTTCATTTTTTTTTTGACAAACAACAAAGTTTGTATAGAATTAGTCACAATGAAAACTTAATCCCAATTCTAATCTAAAATTGACATGCAAATTATAACTAAACAATATCTAATTAGTGAAAGTTACCTGTAAATAATTGTCATATAAGTAAAGCGTGATCTATAGACGTCAAAAAATAATAGTTCAATACTATGAATGAATGACACTTCACTACAGTCCAGGATTATGCTCTCAGAGCTTCTGGACGAATAGCATCTACCTTGTGCTGATGAGGCGCAAAAACGCCGAAACCGGTCCACAAGTGAAGTTTTTCTTTCTAATCGCAAACCAGAATGGTTGGTTCTATCTTAACAGATATATCAACCCCGTTTACTTTAGAAGTGTAATTCAATGTCTGTCGGGGCATATAGCCCGAGAAATAGTTGTTGCTTCTTAGTGGACGGTCTGCTCTTTGGAAATTAATTTTTCTAATTTTGTAAAGCGTTTAATAGTATTGAACTATTATTTTTTGACGTCTATAGATCACGCTTTACTTATATGACAATTATTTACAGGTAACTGTAACTAAGTAAATACCTACAAAACCGAGATGGTTTTTTGTCGATATAGAATTTTGGTTTGTGATTAGATGTAGAGATGTCGCCGATATCGCACTCTTAACATTTCCTTTACTAAGGCTAATGTATTGGTGTGGTATCAACGTAGTCTCTAGTCCAGGATTATGCTCTCAGAGCTTCTGGACGAATAGCATCTACCTTGTGCTGATGAGGCGCAAAAACGCCGAAACCGGTCAACAAGTGATGTTATTCCTTCTAATCGCAAACCAGAATGGTTGGTTCTATCTTAACAGATATACCAACCCCGTTTACTTTAGAAGTGTAATTCAATGTCTGTCGGGGCATATAGCCCGAGAAGTAGTTGTAAAGCGTTTAATAGTATTGAACTATTATTTTTTGACGTCTAAACAATATCTGATAAAATTTCAAATCATAATTCACACAAACAAATAAATAATTATTCATACAATATTCACGAGTTTAAAAATTCTTCTGTGGAATAAAAACAACTTTCAATTAAAAATGATTTTAAAACTTTTTTTAATTCTATTAGTGTAGTACAGTTTCTAATGGTTAAAGGTAATTTATTATAAAACCGTTGTCATTGTATAGCCGGAGATTTAAAATGAATATTTCCCTTAGATAAGGATACATGTAGATCATTACAATATCTTGTATTAAATCTATGGACTTGTAGACTTGTAGCCATTTCATTAATTCTGCGTTTCTTCATGAGCAGATTGGTCATTTTTCTTGCAGAGCACTATTATTAAGAGCTATGAGAGATGGTGGTATATTTTCCAAAAACGACTTAAACCAATTTTAACATTTGTGCGTTCATATATTTATGATAGTCGCCGTCAGTTTTTGAAGTAAATAGTAACAAATCATTTTCAGTAAAACCAGGTGCGGAACCAATTTGTCCAATAATCAAACAGCGACCTTTCCCACAAGGACCTTCAATGCCGGTTGACCATTACAAATAAACGCCTGTTTACCGCTGTTAATATTAGAATCCTGCCAAATCAGAGAAGGGGTATGTCCTTCGTTAACCCAAGTTTCGTCAAGATAAAAAATTTGTTTTCCCCATCGTCTTGCTGCCATTATCTCGCGAAGATAATCTGATTACACGTTTTCTAGTAAGACAACTATTCCTACCCCGTTGCTTACACTTAAAACCTATTTTATGCAAATGCAACACAACGTTGTTTTACTTATAAGCGACAAATTCGCATCAGTTTTTATTAATTGAAATATTTTATTTAATGTGTACTTCATTTTTCATATAAAATGAATGGATGTATCTTCTGATTTCGTTGTTCATAAATTCATTGGTTTTCTCCACTTTTCGTCCTGGTTTCTCCTTAGGTTCGCTTAAAACATGATTTGTTTTTTGTTCACGTATAACTTTGTAAACAGTCGATATCCCCACTCCGGTAATTTGTGCACATTTTTCTATGCAGTGCAGTCAACACTGTTTTGCAAACAGTAAGCACTAGGAGAAGGCGTGTTCAAGGAACTGTGATTTTCTTCCTGTATATACCGAAATACGTTTAAAATCATCGTTTGTCCGTTTAGACCTAATGGTCCCAACTTTTACAAATAGGTACAACCATTCTCAAATACGGTTATTACAAAACTAAAACCATAATTACAACTAATATGAAAACCTATAGGTCGTAATGACGAAATTGTACATTAATATTTCTCAAAATACGTAACCAGTTTTTTGTTTTTGTATCTGCGCATTGGACAACAATAGATAATATTTCTGTGTTTATTCATAACATGTCAAATCGATAGTGAAAGTTTGTTCACAATGGGTACCGAGGCTATAATATTTTATAGTACATAATTTTTTATTCGAAGTGATCCACCACAAGTTTCCTTTTATAAACTTAAAAATTGTGTCGCCTAAAAGTATTTATTTTTCAATAGTACCTACCTAAGTTACCATTGAATTATTGTAAAATATTTCGTCAATTTTGAGTACAACTTTGTGATATCCGATAAACATCTGTTAGTAACTAACTACTTTCCGAAATGTTAATGCGCAAATGCTTATTGTTTATCAACCTTGTCACTGTAGATCTACTTATAGGAGGGCATTCAGGATTTAAATAGTTAAAAATATGAGCTGCTTCGTCATGGGAACGTTTGCGATCACCATATTCAACTAACATTAAGATTTCGATTCGTTGTTTTTCCGATAAATGTGCCGTTATTCTTAATTTACTTTTAAACTTTATGCTAATTTGAAATTGGTATCAGTTTTCACAATTTGTACATAAAAGTGGTTCACGTTTTTAATGACTACTATTGTTTTTTGTTTAATTTTAAAAACCTACAAAGTCATACCATTAGTACAGTACAATTCAATTTAGAAAAATAAAACTGATATTTTATAAGATATTTTGTATTAAGGTGATACATTGCTATTATTTCTTGAAAGAAAAAAATAAGCTTCTTTGTGATACGTCACTCGACCTAGGTTGCCATTTCAAAAAAGTCAAGATGGCAGCCGTACGCAAAACGCTGACGTCAAAAACATTTGACATTTGCTCTAAAATATGCAGAATAAAGTCTCATTGAAATTTTGCCAAACAAATTAAACTTCTTAACAAAGCCGATTAACATGGTCTTAAATCAATAATTAAATGATTGAAATTTGAGACAGTTGAAGCTGAACGGTTTTATCAAAAATGCATACATGGTCCTGTCCTAATTTTTTGAGCACTATATAATGATATAATATAAAACATAATACAAGGTAATCAATACTTTAGAGTTTTGACCACTTTGTATTATGGTTTTTCTTATAGCATTAGATAGTGCTTGAAAAATTAATATAGGTCAATATAAACCATTTTAATAAACTTTGAACAGCTGTTACTTGAAGTTCAAAACATACGAATATAAACAGTCTAAAGATCGTAAATTATTGACTATATAAATATACCCTATGTGTTAATTTTCAAATCTTCTATTTATACCCTTCCAAATGAAGTGTTACTTACTTGACCCCTTTTGCTATTCAAAAACATTGAAGGGATGAATATTACCTGAAAGGGGTTCAACAAAATATCGAAACTTATAGTGACGGATATTTAAAGAAATTCGAAAGTCGACAATAAGATTTAATCTTATCACTGTATATCTACATTTTTTTCGAAATAAATATTTCAGCAAAAATCAGTGGTAATATTACATAGTTCAACATTTAACTTAAAGAATCATTTCATTTATACTGGCTAGTCAGTGTTGTGCAGTAAAAGTAAATATGAACAACAAAAATAAATAAAAAATTGTAAAAAGATTCTCTAGAAATTTTTTTTACATGCGCCACAATAATAATATCGTGTTTTTATTTATGAGAATGCTTGAAAAAAATTCAACCAATAATTTCTCAATTTATATTCATTAATTAACTACATTAAATTTTAAAACATTTTCAGTTGGACCACTACACACTTTTATACGAGATTTATCCTGTATGGACAAAATCTATAATTTCTCAAATTATGTTATGCTTTGAACGGACGCAGAATAGTGTATCACTGAAATAATTGGTGTGAAGAATGCCGTTTTCCTTTTGAAAAAGAGCAGCTGCCAGGCCTATTGAACTAGCATCAGTATGTAGTTCACATGACAACTCAGGGTCGTAAAGACGCAACACTGGAGAGTCAGTTAGCTTTTTAATAATTAATTGTCTTGCTGATTCGCACTCAGCTGTCCACTTAAAAATTTGATTTTTCTTTAATAGGGAGGTTATTGGTGCTGTCACTTGGGCATAACCTTTAATAAAACGGCGAAAATATCCTGCTAGTCCCAAAAATTGTCGTACACCTTTTACATTCGTAGGGGCAACAGTTTGTGTCAGCGCGGTAACTTTTCGCGTACTCGGCCGCACTGTTCCTTCACTAAGCCTTACTCCTAAATATTCAGTCTCTTTTGCGAAGAAAACACACTTTTCATAATTTAAAGAAAATCCTGACGTAGCTAAAGCCTCTAAAACCTCTTCCAAGTTTTGCAGTCCTTCTGAAATGGTAGTTGCCGGCACTAACACATCATCTAAATACACAAATGCTTTTTTGCCTTTTAGATTACCTAAAGCTTTGTCAATAGCTCGCTGATAAACACTTGGCGAATTAACGTAGCCGAATGGTATTCTGTTCCATTCGTATAGTCCATCTGGCGTGACGAAAGCTGTAATATGCTTGGAAGACTCATCTATTTCCATTTGGTGAAAACCGGACCTCATGTCTAAAGTGGTAAAATATCGGGCATGGCATAGAGCATTTAGTTGATCCTGTATGAGAGGTAAGGGATATCTTTCTTTAAACACCTTTTTGTTCAGGTCACGGTAGTCCACGCACATTCTTGGCTGTCCATTTATTTTCGTAACTAACACTATAGGGCTGGCATATTCTGAGTTACTTTCGCGAATAATACCGTCCTTTAAAAGTTCACTTATTATGTTTGCGACTTGAACACGCTCCTGATATGCTAATCGGCGCGGACGATATACCACCGGGGTATTGTCTTTTAATGATATTGTCATTTTTCCAGTTATAATATGGTCTGGTGTTTTATCCCTATATTTTACCAATAACTTTTCCAAGCACAACTTTAAATTGGTATCTAAATTGGGTTGATTAATTTTAATTTCAGTTACACATTGTCCAATAAGTACTTTTTGAATCGTACACGGCTGATACTGTAACTCAAGTCCGGCACTGCTTTTCACTATCTGCACAAATGGCTGATTTATCATATCCCAGCCAATGATAATATCCAATTCACCCGGAATAACTGAGTCAGGAACCACCACAAAGTTAATTTCTAAAATTATTGTTGACAACACTAATATCAGTTCACAAACACCGACAGGATAAACAATCCGGTTTCCTAATCCCACAAACGCACGCACTTCACAGTTTGTTTTTATAATACCGTCCAATGCAATAACTACAGAATGTTTTATAATTGACAACTCAGCACCGGTGTCGATAAGATACGTGAATGAAAGAGCCTTTTTTTCGTATAAAACTGTTGCTATCGGTGTTGTTGACAAATGGCGTCATTTCTTCATCAAAAACGCTTTCTTGGGTTTTCCATGCTTAAGCCAACAATTAGTATCAGTGTGGCCCATTTTTTTACAAAAATCACACACAGGAACCTTGTCAGGAGTTGACTTACTATTAAGGGCTGATTCACCACTCACTTTTTCGTCCTTCTGAACCAATCGGCACTTATTTTGAAGGTGTCCGAGCCGGCCGCACTTGAAGCATTTATTAATCGATTGTCCGACCCGTGGATCGTTACTTTTATTTGATCTTCGTTCAGTTTCCCGTTTTTCGGCAAAATTTTTGAATGATCTTGTATGGCGGGCGTCAAACTCGCTGAGTAAAACTAACAAATCACGTTCGAATGCTGGCTTCTGCACTCGGATGGCAGAACGGGCTTTAGTGTGTTCCGAACCAAACTCGACCATGCTGATAATAATATTCCATGGTAAATGATTTTAAAACCTGTTTATTGATCGTAATTTCTGATTTCCATAATCAGTTAATGAATCACAGTCTCTACTGATTAAGGTTGCAGCAATATGTGCACGTGTTCCGGGTGTTTCACGATCAGGAAATGCAACAATGAGATCATTGCAGAAATTGTCCCATGTTCTAGAAAGGGGTCTCCAATCACGAAAATAATGATATCCTCGATGTTTTAATGCATTGCCTGCTTTGCTAATCATTAAAATATCGCTGACGTTCAGTTCCTTCTTCATCTTTGTACAATCTTCGAGCCATTCGTTGATCGGGTACGAACTTTTATCAGGGTCATTACTCGTTATATAAAATGAAAATACTTGCCCATTCGAGGTCTCCGTTCCTGAGTCACTAGGCATTGGCTGCGACGGTGACGTCACTCTTTTAGTTTGGCTTGATAATAGGGCGATTTGTTGCTGTTGAGCAGCTACTAAGTTGATGAGTGTTTCTTGCCACTGAGCCCTGGGACGTTTAGCACTAAGGGGCAAAGTTTCCATCTCATCTAGGTCACTGTTTTCACTACCGCTAACGATTTCACCTTCTTCAGCCATTTTATAGTTTTTACTTGTACAAAAGTCACTTTTGAAAAGAAAACAAATAGTACTGGACCAGAGACTATCCCACTTCTGATGATAACTTTAATTACTTTTTATTAATTAAAAATACTCAAAACTCAAACTCATTTCACAAAAACATTTATTTGTCACTTCGGTATAGGTACAATAATGATAATAATACTTCGACGACTCCGTTCTGTCTTATATCTGAACAAATTCCATGTCGACCCCACTTAAGTATCGGCTTGCTCGGCTGTCCTGACATAGCAGTTTTCGGGAACCGTGTCTTGTTTATAATTAATCAGCTGATCGGCTAACATATATATATATATATATATATATATATATATATATATATATATATATATATATATATATATATATATATACATAATTCTAGCTATCCCGGCACCATTTAAGTTAAGTATTGTCTTAATAGCACCCAAATTTTCGTATCAGCACCCGAAGTTGGGTGCCTACACGTTTTCTTCATAAAAAAATTCATTCGATTATAAACGGTCATTGGAAGCGTTTGACGAAGTTTTATGTGGGAGTCGGATAGACAATAATTTTGAACGAACATATTGATTAGTTCGACCATTTGCCGATGAGGGCGCTGCGTTCTATACAAGTGTATATAAATTTATAATTGAAACCAAAAGGGCACCATCCAAATATGATTATTATATAGCACCAGAAATTTGGCATCGCCGCTTTTCAAATTAGTAACTGGCAGCACAGATAACTCACGTGTCGGTTGTTTGTCTCTGTAGTTGGTGGTTGTTTATCAGACACCTGTCTCGAGAAGTGCGACATTTTATATGCAGTAAGACGGTTTATTTTAAATAAAAATTTTGAACAAAATCAATAGTTTCATTTCTTTAAGAACCAGAAAGCTAGTAGAAAAGTGTCGACCTGTAGGTAAGTAGATTGTGCATCGTTAAAAAATTATTTTAGAGAAACACTGATTATCTTTTTAACCCGCTTACTAATTTAGTGATACTGATGATTTTTAGATGTCGATGATAATTTATCTGAAGCTGAACAGTCTGATCCTTTTGCTGCAGGTGATACCTCAGACGAATATATTCCATCATCATCTGACCTGAGTAGTGACAATGAAAGTGTGAGTAAGGAATAGAATAATTTGTTATTATTTTATATTTTGTGATTTTATAATGCGAATGTGATATTATGATAGGTTTGCCTGTCACCCTATAATATACCCGAAGAAGAAACAAATTTAGCTACAAATAGATGCAAATCGCCCATAGTCAACGTAATTTCCGAAATTATTATACCTAAACCCCATAAGGTTGGTAAACTTCTAATGAGGGTAGGCCAGTGAAAATGAAACTTCCAAATTTTTATGATGAGGTATGTTTTTTATTTAAATCTTAGCTCGTGTTAATTTTTATAGGCAAAATCTTTCTCTTCAACCCACAATTTAAAAAACGGAAAATTTAAAAAAAAATCATTTTAAATTCGGCCCGAATTATTTATATATAATATAATACGACAATAATTGGAAATATTTAATTTTCTTTGGCCCATCCTTTATAACATTATGAAGTTAAATATTCCATATTTGCTTTTATTACGTACCTATTTTAGACGGCTTAAGAAATAATTTCAAATTATGATAAGGCTTTGGAACAAGAAGTGACATTTGAAGCGCAACGATATGAATTCGATAATAGTTTTAGGGTAAGCCCGCGCTTGAAAAAAATAAATATATTAATTATATTTCAGAATGAAACTTTAATATATGACGATGATACTGTTAGAAGGTTATGTACCTTTTTTGAAAACAAACAGGAAATTGATAAAAGAAAACAAACTACAAAACAGGTAGGTCCCAGTGTCGTTATTTGTTAGTTTGATTAGAAATCTTGTTTTCAAATGAAATTTTTACAACTTCGCATACAAGCTGCTAGAAAACGTATTACATTCTTATTCCGAATTTCTAGATTATAGAAGGATTTAACGATTTTTTATTTGAAATTGTCGAAGAGAGTTCCAAAAAAAATAGTTTATTCGATTATATAGAAATTTTGTTGATCACTATTGGACTGGAAAATAATTTTAAATTTAATAAGAATATTGTTTTTAGAAAATACTATACGACTCACCATTGCTTATAAAAAATAAATATAAGAAGACTGTATGCAAATTTTGTGACCAAAGTGTTGTTTCAAGACATTTCGCAAGACATTCAGAAAGAAGACATATAGAAGAGCTTGAAGTAAAAGAGATAATGAATAAAAAACCAAATTCTAAGGAGAAAAAAGACCTGCTTTCACTAATTCGCAATCAAGGATGCTTGGATGATGGATTGAGGGGAAAAATTATACCTAAAAAATACAAACTCGGCGAAGAAGTGAACGAACGGGATTTTGCGATATGCAAATACTGCAAATGGTTTTTTAAGCGGTTATACTTGAGTCGACATGTGAAAAAGTGTTTCGCAAAACCCCCTGAGTCTAATGACGTATCTGATCCTTTGACCAAATCCTATATATATGTTGCTTGCCAGAAAAAATACGGAGAAATATTAAATAAACTTCGAGTAAAAAAAGAAGTTTTTGAGAGAATGCAGGCCGACGATATTACTCAAACAGCAAGTAATGACATTTTGATAATTTATTATGGGGAGGATTTACTTAAGAAAATAAAAATGAAGAGACGTTTTTATCATATTTCTAATAAACTTCGTGAATGCGCCAAATTCCTATTGAAATGAAAAAAAATTAAACCTTTTGAAAATCTCATATCAGTATTAAAACCTGAAAATTTCGACCATACCATTGACGCTGTGAAGGCCATAGCAAGATATGATATTGACAAGAGAAGTTTTGGAGCAGCATCGTTAGCATTACATTTTAGAACCATCCTGACTAACTTATGTGATTTGACAAAAAAATTAATTCTAAGAAGAAAGATTCCTCATTTTTATCAAGATGTTGGTCAGACATTGATAGATCTTGAAAGGTTCAAGAACTTAGTGGATACGCAGTGGGCTATTGAAATTGGAAGTTTGGCACTGAAAGAATTGAATGAAAAGTCGGCGATGAAGCCAAAGTTGCTGCCGATAACAGAAGATATAATTAAATTAGCGAGATTGATTGAAGATAAAGCTGAGGAAGCCTATAGAATACTTTTAAACAATAAAAAAGATACAGTTTCATATAGAATTCTCGTGGAAGCTGTACTAGTGGCTACGATTTTGCATAATAGAAAGAGAGTAGGAGATGTTCAATACTTGGAATACAACTCATTAAAAGAGCAATTTGAGAAAGAAAATTCTTCATTACAAACAGAATTGGCTAGTTCATTAACCGAAAATGAGAAGATTTTAACTAACAATTATAAGAGGATTGTATCAATAGGAAAAGGAAGCAGGCCTGTTACAATTTTGATACCAAAAAAGACTTTCAATTACAGTTAGAACAGAACTTAGATTTCCAATCGAGAACTGTTATTTTTTTACGTATCCTGAATCGAAATTTTGGATTGATGGATGTTCTGTCATTCGAAAATATGCAAATTTATCCAATGCCAAATATCCGAACTTACTAACATCATGTAAGTTAAGAAAACATATTGCAACTGTGACACAGCTGCTTAATTTACAATCCAATGAAGTTGATCAATTTGCTAAATTTATGGGCCATACATCCAAAACGCATGAAAGCTTTTACAAGTAAGTTTCTTATACAATAACCATATTACAAGTGAAATTATTGATGTAATTATTATATACAGTGTGGGGCATCCACAATGATCAAGCTTGATTATTTTGATAACTGTTAGAGATTGGGTTAAAACCATCCGGCAAAAAAAACTTAAGTACCTCAAATCAGAAAGTAATAAATATTTTTATATAGTTTTCAAAACATTTCTGATATATCGTTTTGGATTACTCATTAACTATTTAATTTAATTTGTCATAAAAAGCAAAAACTTTATTCTTATAGCTGTTGTACCATTGGGACCAAAAAAGTGGTACAATAAAAAAATTAAAAATGTGTTCCTTACAAACTTCTAGGAACAGTTTCACCAGAAAGTTCAGGCAATTTTGAAAAGTTATCTGTAGAAAATATTACCTACTAACAGATTGAGATATTACTTTATAACTAACAATTAGCTTGGGATATCATAGAAAACATCTTTGTAGCACTATTTTTGGCCACAATGAATCAGGTGATTCGTAATACCCATTACTTTTCTATTTTTTGACATAAAAGAACGAATTTCGAGCAAAAGTTCAAAAACTGCAACTGGAAACAGCTAACTGATAAACACATACTTATTTTTTTCTTAAACGTGCCCTCCAGATTCGTTTTTTATGTCAAAAAACAAAAAGTTGAAGGGATGAGCCAGTATTGAGAACTGCCACATATGTATTGATTATTAAATTTTATATCAGACTACCACAAGATGTTTATCAGATTGCAAAAGTATCCAAAATCCTTCAAATAATGGAAAAAGGAAATGCGGCAGACTTCAAAAATAAGACACTGGAAGAAATTGATGTTGACATGAATGAGTTAGAGTCAGTTTTGGAGGAAGATGATCAAATGTTCAATTCAAACACAAGCCACATTTTGGGTATATATAATTTACAAATTAATGTGGTTATTAATATATACGGTGTCATGCAGAATGAGTGATATCTCTCTGGAGCATTAAATACCACATATAAAAATATCACTTCTACAATATAAGGTTCGTTCCATGAAAGGCTTTTATTTAATTTCATAACGGGCAAAAGGGTATGTTTTATTTAACCCTCATAGCTGTGATAGAAAAATCCTGTACATCAAAACAAAGGTATCCTAGTTCTTAGCAAAATGATAATGCCCAAAATTACGTTAAAATTTTCGATACAATTAAGTTAATTAAGAAAACATTTTAAATGCTCGCCTCTAGGAATTAATGAAATTATATCTTGGTAAGGAAAGGTTATATCAAAAAGTTATATTATTAATGTAATAATATTATTTTTTTGAGTGCTTTATGTTCCCGAGGGATACTCCACAATTTGCAGGATACCCTTTATATGTGAAAAAAGTTGCAGGTATTAACGAGAGTGTAACCGAAAACACAGATGAACATGAACTTGCATCCAGTTTAAGAAAAAATATGAAGAACAAGATAACAGTGACAGGCAAGAATTAAAAAATAAAGGTATTTTTTCAATTCATTGTTTTACTCCTACTACCAATAATAACCTTTTGAAATTAATTTAAGAATTTGAAGTTCACTTGGAGCAAGTAGAAAATACAGGACAGCCTAGGCCAAAAAAACAACAAAAAAAGGTTTTTGAAGTCATTGGGATTACCTAAGTCAATGATATTTTTAAATTCTCATTTATAGGTTCAAGACAACGATGGTCTCCTATTAAAAAAAAACTTATGAAGAAATATTTTCATAAACAATTACAGACGAAGAAATTGCTGCGTAAAGAAGAGTGCGGAAACTTCATTAAAGCGTATCCAAGTGACTTTGAGGGAGTTGGATGGGTTCGAATTAAAACTTTCATTTTTAATGAATGCAGATTTTTAAAACTCTAAGTTTTGTATGAAAAATTTGGAGAATTGTTCTTTGGTTTTTTTAGTTTGAAGGTTTAAAAAACTTTTGATTTGTGAACAATTTGAATATTCAATGAATATTTTTATTATTTTACTTCAGGAACAAATATTTTAAAATCAAAAAACAAGAGAAATTTTAATTCAATAAACTGTTCAAATTGCTGCGGATGGAGATATTTTAATTTGATAGAACTAAGATGTTTGATCGATGATTTCATGTTTGACTATTTTGTTCAAATATAAGTTTTTTTTATCAATTTAGTTTGATAAACGTTGAATACAATGAGGTTTTTCTATGAAATTTACCTATGAATATTGCACCATTTAAATTTTTTCATCCCTACATAAAACCTAAGAATGTATTTTCTTTAAATTAAAACTGCTGTATTTAAAGCTTTACAGAAAGCTTTAGAAAATTTCATTAAACTGGTGTCTAATTTTAGGCTATAAAACCTTACATTTAATATAATCTGTTTGGAATTCGAAATTGAATTTAGTATTCGTGCTGCAAAAACCTACAAGAGAAAATTCTTATTCTTCATTAAAAATCGATATTTAATTTTAAAATATAAAAACTTACCCGTCATTCAAGCTACATAAATAATTATATTTTCCTTGTCTTCGATTTTTGATTTTCTATAAAGGCGTGAAAGAGTGATTAAATAAAAACGTAGTACCCACATTAATGGCAGTCGTGACTCGTGGGCACTCATTTCTTTTCTTGCTTAAATTGCATTAATGCAAATTTTTCATAAATTATCAGTAATGTTCAATGCACTTGTTATACAGTATCCGCCAAAATAAACAGTACCGAAAATAAAAATAAAAATTAATTTTTAATTTCTGTAATGTAAGTGTTCAAAATGGTCACCATTTCGACGCAAACAAGCTTCATATCGATTTTGTAAGTCAATAAACATATTTATAAAAAGTGGTTGATGTAACTGCCGAAAAATATTTTGTATTCTTTCCCGTAGTTCGGCAATATTCGCCGGCGGATTTTCTTTGTCCTTCATTATGCCCCAAATGTATGCGTCAGGTGGCGTCAGATCAGGTAAATGAGAAGGATATTCGAAGTCTGTTCCCCGAGAAATTATTCTATTTTCCGTATGAACGAAAATAATGCTCTACCAAAAACACTTTTTTTCCGTTGTTAAAACCATTTTTAAATCAAATTTAACTGCGGCATACTATTAATATATCAACTAATGACAATTAAGTCAAATATGACAAATCCATATTACATAAACAACTCCACAGCACTCTCTGTTTCGGTACTGTTTATTTTGGCGGATACCGTACTACATGAAACCCGAATATTTGTAAGGTGTCACTTTGACCTGTAATATAACAAGTTCATACATTTTGGTGTCATTCTGACCACTATTAACGAGGGTGCTAATACACCAAACTTTCACAATTCTTTTTTATATGTATAAAACATTACAAGATCTTGGCAACATTGTAGGGTGTTAGTTTAACCCGAACTGTATCAAGTTCATACATTTTGGTACTATTCAGACACTATTCACATGGGTGCCAATATAGCGACATATGATACTATTATTTATACTGTATAAAAGTGTGGGTGTCAGATTGTACATAAGTTATGTGGGTGTTGTGAAGTTAGACGAATACGTATATATATATTGATATGAATTTTTAATTTATATTGTTAATATGTGTTTTAATTTATTTATTGTAATATATTTATTTTGGGCGCCAATTAATGAATTTTAATTTAAATATTAGTGATATCATACATCACTCACCTTTTATGATGACTCTTCACCTCAGGTTGGGTTCATGGGTAAAATGCTCACTTAGTTTCTTTTTTTATGTAACACTAATAACCAAAGACAAAATAGAACATCTGTTTTTAACAGATTTTATATACAAATTGGACGATATTGTAATCGTAACGAAGATGAATAAATATTAAGTTCTGGATTTAATCATACGCACGTAAGTTTAATGATTTAACTTATAGTTTATGAAATACCTTTTTATCTTGTATTACTTTTTGAAGTTTTTCTATGTTTTAGACCTTTCTGGGCCTTGGAGTCTCTCGTAGAAGTGGCTTCAATATGGCTTCGTGGTCGGTTTGGGAAGATTTTCAGTTTTGTTTACTCTTTGAATTTTCACCCAGGATTTATTTAAGGAATTTTATATTTAAAGAGATTATTTAACCTCTGTTTTTAACAGCAACTTGTTAAGGAAAGGTTAGAAACACCAATTCACTTTATAGTTTCACTTTTAACACAACGTAATCTAATTTTAAATAAATTTTTAAACATGAAAGAGCTTATACTTCTCAATTCTGTATATTTTTTGTAACTAACCGTTTCTAATCAATAGCAACCAATATCAAATTTTTCTATCTTCTCAAAATCCATATGTCTCTTTATTTTTAAGTTTTTCTATATTTGCTGACCAATCAAATTCATTTAATAATTTTTGATTTTTGTTATTTGACTTGATTGTTTTATAATTTGATCTTTTTCTGATATGAAAGTTTATTTTCAATGTCTCCAAATAATTTATTATTGTTTTTATCTTTTAGTTAAAAAATTTTAAAATTATTTGACATCTGTTTTAATTTCAGTTGTCATCTCCTTTCTTCCGTTCGAGTTGACAAATCTAGATTCACACTTTGTTAGATATGTTCATAAGTGTACTTCTTCTATTTTTACCAGTGTCAGATTTTATGACCTAATTAATAATTTTTAATTTTCAGGTTCTTTCTTTTTTAGACTTATGATGAGCCAAGAAACTTTTGCAAAGCTTTTGAAAATTCTGAAACTGTGATAGGATTTCAATAAATTAGAGAAAAGTTATAAAGATTCCCGTTTAAAGTTTGGGTTGTTAATATTTGTCAGGTGATTTGTTTATATTTTATTTAGATTTTATACTGAAATAACCCTTGTTTGGTGTATGTGTTGTATGATTTCACTTTCCATATCAAAATCCCCTAAATTTCGCATTTATCAAACATTTTATTAAAAAAATTTTATGAATGCAAATTTTACTTCAATTTTTTTTAAATTTATTTACTAATAAATTTCTTTTTGTTTTAGGTCGCTGTTGTGAGAATTAACCTTTATCAAGATTCTTCAACCCTGTGTTGCAGTATTTTCTTAAATTGATTAACTTATAATAACCTAATACTAATTTATTTACAATTTAATTTACACATTGTGTGTATTTTTTATTTAATTATTGTTCGTCCATTGTTCTATCAATGGTGATATTTGTACAGATCATGAATGTTGAATATTCCTCTGATTCCTTCTCCTTCCATGTATTTTAAAACATAACTGTTCACTCCATTCTCGTTGTCTATTATGTATGGTCCTTCGAAAGGAAGTTTTAATTTGGCACATGTACCTCTATTTCTATCTGATACTCTTAGAGCACAAACTATTACTAAGTCTCCTTTTTTAAACTTTGTTTTTATTTTTATTCTTTTATTTATTCTACTTAAATATTTGTTAGCGTTGTTTTGTAGATTTTTGTTTGCTCTTTCCAAAACTTCTTCATAATTTTTGTTTGTTTCTATTTCCCATTTTCTTTCAGGTATTATTTTTTTAATTAGATATATTGGACTTTCCATTGTTACAGTATTGGGTATGTTATTTAAATAATTTTGAATTTCCTCAATATGATCTTCCCAATTTTCATGATTTTGATTTTGTGAAGCAATTCTCAAAAATTTAATTACCTCTCTAATGTACCTTTCTGAGGGGTTTGCAGGTGGATGCCGAATACTTGTAGTTTTTAAGTTTATTTGATTGTCATTGCAGAATTTTTTGAATCTATTATTTACAAAATATGTTGCATTGCCTACTATGCATTTTTCAGGTTTTATAACCTCCTTCATGTATTCTGACAATTTTTCCATCACGACTTTACATTTTGTAGTTTTAGTAGGGTACAGTTTTACGAATTTTGAAAATAAATCAACGACAATTAATATATGAGAGTTCCCCTGCCTACTACGTATTAAATTGCTAAGAAAATCCATTGCAACTATTTCACCACATTTTGTTGTCAATATTGTTTGTGCAATGTTTTCGTTTCTTCTATTTTTGCTTTTTCCTAATTGGCATATATGACAGATTTTAGTACATTGTTTTGCAAGACTTTGGTCTCCCTTACTAATGTAATTCTCCCTAAATAGTAACCACAATTTTCTAGATCCTATGTGACCATTTTTTGTATGCAAACTTTTTAATATTTTCTTTGCTAAATTTTCTGTTATTACAAATGCTTCTACCTCCCCATTTTTCTTTGTTAATATGTTCTCTCTTAAATATCCCCTTTGTTTTTTTTTCTGTTAAATTTTCTTGATCTTCAATTATTTTGTTTAAAGAAAATATCCCCTCTAAATATTTCATAATATTAACCCCAATTTTAACCATTCTTTTATTTATGTTATTTTCCCCCTTACTTTCTCTACTTAGAGCATCTGCCACATTTGTTCTACCTGGAATATATTTTATTTCAAAATTATATTCCTGTAAAATTAACCCCCATCTATGTACTCTACTATTGCCAAATCTATTTTTTTAAATTGTTGTTAGTGAGGAATGATCTGTTTCTATTATGAATTTTGCCCCTAGTAAATAAAATCTAAATTTTGTTATACAGAAAATTATGCTTGCTAATTCTAATTCTGATACCCCATAATTTTGTTCATAGTTTTTTGTGACCCTTGATACAAAACATATGGGTACTTCCATATTGTTTTGTACTTGCAACAAAACACCTGCAAATCTTTCTTTGGATGCATCAGTTCGCAATATAAAAGGTAGATCATAGTTTGGATGATACACTTTCAATTGTTTTTGAAAAACTTCTTTTAGTTCATTGAAAGCTATTTCTCTCTCTTGTGTCCATTTCCACCTAATATTCTTTTTAAGTAGCTCTATTAGAGCTGTTGTTTACTTAAATCCGGTATCAGACGTTTGAAATAATTCACCATCCCTAAAAATCCTCGAAGAGTTTTTAAGTTTGATGGTCTCTTATAATTTATTATGGCTTTTATCCTTTCCTCATCCATAGTCATTCCATTTTCATCAATTTTGTACCCTAGAAAGCATATTTCTTTCTGGTAAAATTTACATTTGTTTTGGTTTATTTTTAAACCTGCTTCATCCAATTCTTTTAAAATTATTTCTATATGTCTTAAATGTTTTTCCTCATCATGTGAGAAAATTAATATATCGTCTATATAATGTAAAGCAAAGTCTTCAAATTTATTTAATATTTGGTGTAATGCTCTAACCAAGGCTGAACAAGCACTTTGTATACCATATGGAGCTACACAAAATCTGTACAAAACCCCATCAATAGAAAAACCTGTATAGTCTCTACTGTTTTCATCCAAAGGAATAAGCCAAAAGCTGTGTTTTAAATCAATTTTGGAAAATATTTTAGTGTCCGTTATGCGTCCAAATATTGCTTCTACATTCATCGGAGCCTCGTATTGTGGTACAGTGTATTGATTTATATTTCTAGCATCTAGGCATAATCTCAAATCTCCATTTGCTTTCTTGACTACCACAATAGGATTCACATATCTTGTATTGCATTTTTCTATAATACCATCTTTCAACATGTTTTGTATTTCTAATTATACTTCTTTCCTATATTTGTAAGGTATGGGATACGTTCTTATTCTGAAATTTTCTACTCCTCTTACTTCTATCTTATGCACATAGTTATTGGCCATTCTCATTTCTTTTCGAATCAATCCTTCATATTTTTTATTTAAATTCTTCACTTTCCCTTCATATCCTTTATTTCCACACACTAATTCCAATTCTTCCATTATTCCACTCCTTTCTATATTCCATAACATCTTATTATCCTCTTCAATTGCCAATTCTTCCAAATTTCCATTTTCAAATTCAATTCTATTTCCATCTATTTCTATCTCCATCTTATCAAAATCAATTCTTGCCTTATATTTTGTGAATTGATCGACTCCTATAACTATGTCTGTTTCTAAATTGTTTACTAACAATAATTGCATTTCAACTTCTTTCCCATCCTTCAATTCAATATTTTGTATTATAGACTTACTTACTTCACATAACTTTTTTCCGTTTGCTCCTATCAATGTGGATTTGGTATTTTAATTAATTTGTTTTCATAATTTCCAATATTTTCTTCTATTAATTTTTCTTCAATTATTGACGCTTCCGAACCTGTATCTATTAATATTTTAACTTGTTTTCCATTTATTTTTCCTTTTATGTTTATTAATCCCATTATTTCCTTTAATTCTAATTTTTCCCCAAATTTAATATATTCCCTTGGATGTTCATATGTACAGATAATATTTTTTTTACATTTGGTATGTGCTCGATCCAAAATTTTGATTGGATTCTGCTTCAGTGACTATCTCTGGTTCCATTGATATCACTCTTTCTTGCTGTCTTTGTATGTTGTTTATTCTTCTTTGTTCTCCATTTCTGTTTTCCCTTTCTTCAGTATTTTCATTCATCCTTCTTGTATTGTATTCTCTTCCTTGTTCTCTATTGTCATCTCTTTTTCTGTTTTCATATTGTCCATTTCTATTATTTCCTTCATAATATGATCTATTTCTATAATTGTTGTTATTGTAATTGTTGTTTCTTTCATATTGTCCATTATTCTTATTTCCTTCATATGATCTATTTCTATAATTGTTGTTATTGTAATTGTTATTTCTTCCATATTGTCCATTTCTATTATTTCCGTTACTCCTGTAATTATTTCTATTTTGTTCATAATTACCATTTAGTCTATTAGTTTGGTTATTATTTTGATTTTCATAGTTATTATTATTATATCTATTATAGTTTCGGTTTTCATTTGGAGTCCTATTTCTGATTTGGTTATTTTCCATTTTGTTCCTTTCAATTCTTTGAAGGTAACTACTCAGTTGTTCTATGTTCCTTATGTTCTGAATAGCGATTGTCTCTGTTATCTCAAATTTGAAATGTCTGTAAATAAACATGATTATTTCCTCCTCTGGTATGGGAGGATCTAGGAATTTGGCATTAATGAAGTTTTTCATGGCATAGTCATTCATACTATTGCCTCTTCCTGTTTCATATTTACCAGAATAAAGTTTCTCTCTCACTCTAGTTTGGGCATTGTTCCCCCAGCAATATTGCATAAATAATGTCTCAAATTCATCGAAACTGCTAAACTCTTCTTCTTTGCTGGTAAACCACACCAAAGCATGATTATCGAGATTTTCCCGAATCATTTCCTTCATATCTTCATTACTTCTAATGTTTTTATAAATACCTTCGGGTGTATTTTCCTATTGTTCCCTTCAAATTTGTGTTCCCCTCTATTTCCTATATAATTATTTATAATTCTGGTTTCCATCATGCCTTTTCTCTTGTCTTGGAAATTTCTGCCTTCAGCTTGATCGCATTCTTCTTGTAGGTAAGCCAGTCTTGCTTCCATATTTTCCAGTTTCCTGGTCATTTCTACAGTTTCTTTTTGTTGTTCCCCACTATTTATTCTTACTCCTGTCTGTTCTATTTTTCTTTTTAATGTTTCCATCTCTTTCTGGATTTCCCCAATTCTTTTTTCTGTTTTTTCTTCCCTCTGATTTTGTTTTTCGGTCCATGCTACTTCCACATCTTGTTGGAATTCAGCCAGGGTTTTGTCCCATTTTCCTTCTAAATTTTGCATTATTTGTTGGGTATCTTGTACTCCCATTTTGATTTCACTTACTTCTTTCTGAATTTTTCCTTTGAAATTATTTTCTTCCTCTTTTATTTCTTTGATTCTATTAATTTGTAAATTTTCTATCTCTGTGATCCTTCCAATCATTTCTCCTCTCATTTCTTGTTTGGTAAATTCTATTTTATTTTCCATATATAAGTTTGATTCTTCCAGTTTCTTTTCCACTTGTCCTAACTTCTCTTCCATTAACTTCATTATTGATTCCTTTGTTTGTTTCATTTCTTCGTTAGTTTGATCCATTTTTGTGTTCATATCTTTGTTAGTTTGATCCATTTTTGTGTTCATATCTTTGTTAGTTTGATCCATTTTTTTCATCATCATATGGAACATACTCATTACGTCCATCTCCTCTTTCTTTTCCTGTGATTTTCCTGCTGTTTGAATTTCTTTTTGTTCTTCTGTTTCATCATTATGCCCTTGTTCCATGTAATGTACTTGAAAGTCATCCATTCCATGTCTCCTTTCTTCTTCTTCTTCTGATGCTCCTTTCTTTGTTCCAAAATCGTATTGTTCTGGGTCTTTTTCTTCCAATTCTAATATTTTTTCTAATCTGTCCTTTAATTCATGTTTCGATACAGTTGTGCTTTTTCCTCTTCTTCCTAGTTCCTCCTTCAATTCGTTAACTTTTAAGTAGATCAACCTTTTTTCCTTCTTCTCTTGAACTTTTTCTCCAGTTCCGTCCATTTTAATTTTATTTATTTTTCAGATATTGATTTTAATTTTATAAATATTCAATGTTTCTTTGTACAATTTCTATGTACAGTAATTTTTTATTATTAAATAGGTTTTATTTTATTATTATTTATTATATAACAATGTTACGAATGCGAGCCTTTTTCAGTGCGAGCCTTTTTCAGTGCGAGCCTTTTTTAGTGCGAGCCTTTTTTAGTGCCCCACGTTGGGCGCCAATTGATATGAATTTTTAATTTATATTGTTAATATGTGTTTTAATTTATTTATTGTAATATATTTATTTTGGGCGCCAATTAATATGAATTTTAATTTAAATATTAGTGATATCATACATCACTCACCTTTTATGATGACTCTTCACCTCAGGTTGGGTTCATGGGTAAAATGCTCACTTAGTTTCTTTTTTTATTTTATTATTTAATATATCCTCAGGCCGGTCCTGTGTCCTTGCCCTTGAATAATAGGAACTATCCAACTGTGAAGCAGTTTTGCCTACTTAATAGGAAGAAAGCTCTTTATATTAGAAATTTATGAAATATTATTCAATTTATTTTTTAATGAACGGCGTATTTATATAGAATTGATAAGTAAATACATAAGAAACAATTCAAAACACTTATCTAAATGATCTTTCGCTCAACGTTCACACTAAATGAAATTCTTATATCTAATAAATATATGAAAATTATGCAACTCTCTTAACATGTAACACTAATAACCAAAGACAAAATAGAACATCTGTTTTTAACAGATTTTATATACAAATTGGACGATATTGTAATCGTAACGAAGATGAATAAATATTAAGTTCTGGATTTAATCACACGCACGTAAGTTTAATGATTTAACTTATAGTTTATGAAATACCTGTTTATCTTGTATTACTTTTTGAAGATTTTCTATGTTTTAGACCTTTCTGGGCCTTGGAGTCTCTCGTAGAAGTGGCTTCAATATGGCTTCGTGGTCGGCTTGGGAAGATTTTCAGTTTTGTTTACTCTTTGAATTTTCACCCAGGATTTATTTAAGGAATTTTATATTTAAAGAGATTATTTAACCTCTGTTTTTAACAGCAACTTGTTAAGGAAAGGTTAGAAACACCAATTCACTTTATAGTTTCACTTTTAACACAACGTAATCTAATTTTAAATAAATTTTTAAACATGAAAGAGCTTATACTTCTCAATTCTGTATATTTTTTGTAACTAACCGTTTCTAATCAATAGCAACCAATATCAAATTTTTCTATCTTCTCAAAATCCATATGTCTCTTTATTTTTAAGTTTTTCTATATTTGCTGACCAATCAAATTCATTTAATAATTTTTGATTTTTGTTATTTGACTTGATTGTTTTATAATTTGATCTTTTTCTGATATGAAAGTTTATTTTTAATGTCTCCAAATAATTTATTATTGTTTTTATCTTTTAGTTAAAAAATTTTAAAATTATTTGACATCTGTTTTAATTTCAGTTGTCATCTCCTTTCTTCCGTTCGAGTTGACAAATCTAGATTCACACTTTGTTAGATATGTTCATAAGTGTACTTCTTCTATTTTTACCAGTGTCAGATTTTATAACCTAATTAATAATTTTTAATTTTCAGGTTCTTTCTTGTAACATGTCTATCGACCTGTTTCGATTTTACAGAATAAATCCTTTTAATTAGCGCTCGTCGTCACTAGCCACATCCAATTATAGTTCTGTGATCCCAAACTCTTCTACCCCGAACGTAAGACAATTGACGTCTGCCAACGGACAACGCCACGTTAAACACCCCTTTTTGTTAACGACCACCGAAGGGCACAGATCGTCTTTCGCTATCTTTCATATCTTAAGTATCTATCTTAGGAATTTTGCTGTGGTAAGTTCAAAATCATAATCTATAATTAATAAGCTTCTTCTAAAGTACTGTCTGATATAATTTTTGTATGCATTCTTTATTTTTTTACAGAGATAGACGAAATTAAATTCAACACGTGGTCATAAACTGTTCTTTTATACTAATATGGTAGTTTTAAGTCAAATATTTTTTTATAATTCACTGTTTTACTTTTATACAAACATTTTCAAGCTTTTTCAGTTGCGAAATAACTCTTAATTATAAAATAACACTTTTATAAACCGCTAACCTATAAAATATTCTTTCGCAACGCCAGTGCCGGTTTCATATATTTCCTAAGCACGATATTTTTTCATATAACTAAATATATAACTTTTTGCTATTATTAGTTTCTTTCGGATCATAAGTATAATTTTTTAATTCAGTCGATAATTGCTATTTTTACTGTTTTAACATGGGACATATAATGTTGGAAAGCTTTCAGTAAATTAATTCAATTTTTTGACTTTCAAATAACTGCCTTCCTTTTCTTTAACCTGAAAAGCTGACCAACATAATGTGCCATTACATTCAAGTTGCTACATATCCCTGATCCACTTGTACTTCTAGGTAAGCACAGCCCCTAGGCGAGAATATAAGCCAAGAATATAACCCTAGGCTAGTATATAACTCAAGAATACAACCCTAGGCTAGGATATAACCCAAGAATTTAACGCCGAGAATATAACCCTAGGCTAGAATATAACGCCGAGGATATAAACCGAAGAATTTAACCTGAGAATATAACCCCAAGAATATAGCCAAGGATACAGCCCTAGCTCAAACTACCGCCCTAGAACAGAACTCATCAGTTCGGATCAAGACCTGACTTCTTCTCCAGGAAACCACTTCATCTAAGCTAAGTACCTATAAAAGTACAAATTCCTTTATTAAATTCCGTTGTTCATTTCCTGTGGCAGAATAAATTGTAAATTTGTTTTTAATTCTTTTTTTTATTAAAATCCTCAACTATAAAAGTTGAGGGAGATATCGCCCGGGGTAATTTTTAGTGACTTTTTTAATTATTAATTTTATTTAAATTTTACAAGGCGTTTCTACCTTTTCCGCCTTAGTTTTTTGTAGTTTTCATCGTTAAAAAGGTAGTGGCGCCCTCAATTTTTACAACCCTTCTGTTATCCCTGTGTGACATAAACTTGAGGTCGAATCACCCTTGAGAGGAGTCTCTAGCCGGAGCCCTTCGAGCTGGTGCCCTGTGAGGTACAACTTTTACCGTTACAAATTGGCGCCTTTACCGTTACAAATTGGCGCCCAGCTAAAAGCATACTTTTACAGTTACATTCTTTTTTAGACTTATGATGAGCCAAGAAACTTTTGCAAAGCTTTTGAAAATTATGAAAGTATGTGATAGGATTTCAATAAATTAGAGAAAAGTTATAAAGATTCCCGTTTAAAGTTTGGGTTGTAAATATTTGTCAGGTGATTTGTTTATATTTTATACTGAAATAACCCTTGTTTGGTGTATGTGTTGTATGATTTCACTTTCCATATCAATATATATATATATATATATATATATATATATATATATATATATATATATATATATATATATATGTCTAACTATTATTGTGGGGGATGCGGCAATGTGAATAAGTGAACTCTTTTTAGTTTGTTCTGAGCTTTCGGTAATTTATTATCACCATTATCAAAGAACTACAAAAGATATATATATATAAAGATATATATATATATAAAGATATATATATATATATATAAACAAAAGGGAATTCTTGACGGTAGATAATTCAATAGGTTTTATATATCTTAGGGATTCCATCAAAATAGTGCCTTCAATGTATTATATGAAATTTCTTACATACAAAGAATGTTTTACTTGCTGAATAAGAAGTTTAGTTTTGTAAATTATTGACTCACTTTACACCCTTGAAAAAGAAAATAAAAATTTTCGAAACGTTGGGTAGTAAATAAGAGTTTAATTCAGCCCTCCTTACGACGGAATCCCTAAGATACATAAAACCTATATATATATATGTCTAACTATTATTGTGGGGGATGCGGCAATGTGAATGAGTGAACTCTTTTTAGTTTGTTCTGAGCTTTCGGTAATTTATTATCACCATTATCAAAGAACTACAAAAGATACATTTATAGATATTTCAACAGGTATAAATAAATTCAGTTTAAAAGTAAAACATTAATTACTTACAACTAAGCGAGGTTAATCACAATATCTATATATAATATGTATAATATGGAGAAAAAACATGGTATAGGATATAATTTTCTTTTTCAAGAAATTAAATTAAAAATAAAACTATCAAAATTGACATTATGACATCGATGTTAATTTTTAGTAGTCATAGAAATGTCTTCAAATATGTTTAGTATATTAGCAAGTGAAATAATAGTTGGTAAGTTAATATGAAGGAACAGAATTCTCATCTTCAATATTTGAATTTTTTGTTTTTTTGTCAAAAGATAATAAATAGCTATAAATAGTACTAAGTTTTTGAATATCAGTTCTTTTATTTAAGCAATTATCTTCTTGAGATATGAATGCCACTTCCAGGAAAATCCTTTTAGAGTAGTTGTTTTCTTTATGTAAAATTTCAAAGTTTTTATAATCTATTATATGATTTGTAGAAAAAACATGTTCAGCTAATGCTGATCTTTCTGGATATAATCTTGCATCGCTCTTATGTAGAGCTATACGTTTAGTTATTTTTTGTGATATTTCACCTACATATGCAGATCTACATGTAGAGCAAGTCAATCTATATATTACATTAGAAAGATCAGTAAGAGGATCAATTTCTTTCAACTTACTATAAACACAATTAAGTGAGAGAACATTTTTATTTGCAAGTTTTATATTAGTTACTTCTTTTAATATTTTGGAAATTCTAGGTTCAAGCTCTCTAAAGTAAGGTAAAGATGCAAAAAATATGTTAGTTGTAGTTGTATTCGTTACATTTTCTGAGTTCGTAATAACTAAATTTGGTTCAATTGCAGTATGTATGGGATGAGGGGTGTTAAACAGAATTTTTCTTACTAATGTTTTAGGATAACCATTATTAATAAATAGGTTAGATAATATATGTAAGTTTTTATCATGCATCGTACTATCTGAGATAATAAGTACCCTATTTTTCATTTGTTTTATCAAATTTATTTTTGTTGAAAATTTATGGTATGAAAAATAGTTGATATATCTACCAGAAGTACAAGGTTTTCGATACCAATCAACTGTAATAGTATCATTTTTCCTTATAAGTCTGGTATCTAAGAAAGGAACGGATTGTTCTGTATCTTCAGTTTCAATTGTAAACTGAATGTGAGGGTCATAACTATTAAATGTTTCTAATATCTCATTGATGTTTATGATAGGTAGTGCTACGATAATATCGTCTACATATTTTTTTATAAAATGAAGATTGAAAGAAAGTACTGGAACAACAATGTCTAACAAGTCATCCATAACGTATGCAGCTAATATGGGAGATATATTTGCTCCCATTGGGGTACCAAAAGTTTGTTTATAAAAGTTTTTATTAAATGTGAAAAAAGTATTATTAAACAAATAAGTGATAATTTCTAAAAAAGTATTTTTGTTTATATCACAATGTAAATGGATAAAATCCCAATGTTTATCAATAGATCTTAAGCAGGTTTCTAAGTATACATTACTAAATAAAGATACTACATCTAGACTTGCTAAAACTTAATTTGGAGGAAGTTTCATATTATTGAATGTTACTGAAATTTGGAAAGAATCTTTTACAAAATATTCATTATTGCAATCATATGCATTAGTAAGTATATTAGTTATAAATGCAGATAAATGTTCTGTAGGAATTCCCATAGAAGCTACAATAGGTCTTACTGATAAATTTGGTTTATGTATTTTAGGTAAACCGTAATATTTAGCTATAGTACCATTATAAGTGGTTAATTGTTTTTTCGTATTTTTATCGATCTGATGTGAATTGAATTATTATTTTCAATTAGATCTAATGATAATCTTGTATATTCTATTTATTAATAATGGTTATCCTAAAACATTAGTAAGAAAAATTCTGTTTAACACCCCTCATCCCATACATACTGCAATTGAACCAAATTTAGTTATTACGAACTCAGAAAATGTAACGAATACAACTACAACTAACATATTTTTTGCATCTCTACCTTACTTTAGAGAGCTTACACCTAGAATTTCCAAAATATTAAAAGAAGTAACTAATATAAAACTTGCAAATAAAAATGTTCTCTCACTTAATTGTGTTTATAGTAAGTTGAAAGAAATTGATCCTCTTACTGATCTTTCTAATGTAATATATAGATTGACTTGCTCTACATGTAAATCTGCATATGTAGGTGAAACATCACAAAAAATAACTAAACGTATAGCTCTACATAAGAGCGATGCAAGATTATATCCAGAAAGATCAGCATTAGCTGAACATGTTTTTTCTACAAATCATATAATAGATTATAAAAACTTTGAAATTTTACATAAATAAAAAAAACAACTACTCTAAAAGGATTTTCCTGGAAATGGCATTCATATCTCAAGAAGATAATTGCTTAAATAAAAGAACTGATATTCAAAAACTTAGTACAATTTATAGCTATTTATTATCTTTTGACAAAAAAACAAAAAATTCAAATATTGAAGATGAGAATTCTGTTCCTTCATATTAACTTACCAACTATTATTTCACTTGCTAATATACTAAACATATTTAAAGACATTTCTATGACTACTAAAAATTAACATCGATGTCGTAATGTCAATTTTGATAGTTTTATTTTTAATTTAATTTCTTGAAAAAGAAAATTATATCTTATACCATGTTTTTTCTCCATATTATACATATTATATATAGATATTGTGATTAACCTCGCTTAGTTGTAAGTAATTAATGTTTTACTTTTAAACTGAATTTATTTATACCTGTTGAAATATCTATAAATGTATCTTTTGTAGTTCTTTGATAATGGTGATAATAAATTACCGAAAGCTCAGAACAAACTAAAAAGAGTTCACTTATTCACATTGCCGCATCCCCCACAATAATAGTTAGACCTAACTAGTATCGGCAACGAAGTATTTCCTATATATATATGTATATATATATATATATATATATATATATATATATATATATATATATATATATATATACATCCTTCTATCGTTAGAGCGTCCAGACAAAAATGTGCTTTATAGCGTCCGACGTCGTTTTCTGCAGATATAGTGTTAATTGAGGTGAATACTTTTTAATATAGATAAAGGATGGTTAAAATAAATGGAAAAAAGGACTTTGGCACGGAAAACACAACATTGCTGTATATTTTCCCAACATTATGGCGCCCTTTCAGTCGATGGACAATTGGGCGTCTCTTATATTCAGCATTACGTATATATGATAGCCTTTAGGGCGTCAATTTTGTTATTGCGATGTTGCCGCAGTAAGTACATATCTGCTATTTACAGAAAATAGGAGGACAAATAAGATATAATGTGGTTATTGTAAGTAGGAGGGAACTATAATATGTTATTGCAATGAAATTTCAGAGGTATTCATTTAACAAGTTACAAATACTCAAAATATTGAAGACAGTGAACTTAAATAAATCTTCGAATGGACAATTTCTTCACAAAATTGCATTAATTTCAGAATTACATGATAGTAATTATTTTATATGGTGTTTGTTAGGTACTAGTTGAAGAATAGCTATTTATGTAGGCAGTTACAAAAAATATGATTTTTTGTGACATTTGTGTTCATTCAGGAAACGAGTATTGTCGGTGAAAAGTTTTAACCCTAGTTGAGAACTAATATTTTTCCTGCGTAGATAAATAATTTATTTCCTTAAAATTGTGGGTTACGGGAAAATACTATAAGGGAAGTGATGTGATGGAGTGATTTTGACGTTTCGAGATTCGAATGGATCTACACGTTTCATATTAGTCCAAAAAACCCATTTTTAAAAAATGTCGGTCGGTCAGTTGTCAACACGATAACTCAAAAACACTACCGAATTTTTCAATGAAATTTTATAAGTAGGTTCAGAACATAAAAACTGAGGCTAAGTTCGTAAATGATTAAAATCTGATTTACAGTTTTTCGGAAAATTCCATTTTCATGCAGTTTTCTCAATTTTCCACCCGAAATAATTTTTTTAACGAATAACTGACAAATTTGTTGGAATCTTCGTATCAAAAAACCTCCTATACAAAATTTCTCCGAAATCGGAATCAAATTTTTTTTGGAAATTTCCTTCAGCTTTAATCCTGTATATTATCTACAATATAAAATGAAAGAATTCAAATGTAGTAAGTAATTGAGATGCATGTTAAACATTTTGCAGTCCTGACCCAAAAATTGTAAATTTTGGTTTATATTGAATGTATGGAAAAAATTATGCAGTATCATGTATTTTAATACGCGGAATCCATTTCTTGTAGTAGTGTTATGAAATTTTTGTTATTAAAAAAATGTTTTCTTAGTTTTTTTCAAGTAAAGTATTAGAAAACAAATTTTGGGTGAAAACTAATAGCCTCGTGCATAAGGTGAAGTCATCTGGGTACATCAACTGGTTCAAATAATATTCTAATACATCAGTCGGAGCTAGATATCACGTTTATCCTTAGTGCCACGAAACAACAACATTAACAAAAGAAGTAAGTAGATATCGTCAAGGACCAGATTTTAAAAATATTCATACATACAGTCTGCTCCAAAATTCAGTGACGAAACAAACACATATTTTTTATGTAACACCCTGTATTTCTTAATATCTTTCGATTCTCTTCGAAGAGCTGATTTCGAAAAACTATAGCACTTGGAGTCAAATGGTTATAGTTTCTAAATTCCAGGGAGTTGAAAATCACTTTTTTAACTTCAAAGATTTTTCAGCTAAAACAATTGATTATTTAAAAAAGAATGGATGTCCCTATATTTACTTGGGTTTAGTTGGGTTCTTCAATCAATTTTGGAACATCCTATATATTCATGAATACTTATAAAACCTGCCTCTTGGCGATATCGGCTACTTTTATGTTTCATACATCAATATTGTGTATAGGAAAAGGAATAACTTTTGACCCTTGTACTAATATTTCTGTTGTTAAAAAAAATTGAATTTTTTGTTATTAATCTAATGAAATTATGTCATATCAACCTGTTGTTGGTTTTCCAATGAGTCTTTCAGTTGGTTCTTGCTGATTTGCCATTCCAAATGAAGTATTATATACAGGGTGGTCCGTAAGCAATGGTCCAAAGTGAAATGGGAGATTTTTGGCCTGAAAATATTACAATCTCTTGCAACTTGCTTTAATCAAATATTTATAATAGAAAAGATACAGGGTGGCAAAGTTTGAATGTAAAAGATGTTTTTTCTCAGTAAATTGAAAGATTTTGGATATACAAACGTAAAAATTAAGAGATGGGGGTTTTAAGGCATGAGAAATCGTAATATGATATCCGTTTTGATGTATTTCCTAGATGGCGCCAAATGAGCTAAGTTGTTGGTGTAACTGTGCGCTTAACTTTTTCATCGTTAACGCTATCTCTCTTTTTATTGAAAAATATTAAAACTACATCATTTGCGACAAAAATAAATATGTATCATTAGTCTCAAAAATTAATAGTTTTCGCATTTTAAAAACCCCCTACATAATTATTATTTTATTTATTAGCACAAATAACACCGTACACTAACTAACGTCGTTAGTTAGTGAACGATGCAAATAATAGCGTTAGTAGGCGCTGATGTCAGCAAATTTATCATCACAAGAATTAACATAGTGGGTGCCGATGTCAACAAGTTAATCATTCGTGTTTTGACAGTTAATCTCATTACACTCTTGAAGTACGAAACTATTTAAACAGCTTGTTTCCTGAAAGCTGGATTGGTCGTGGTAGTCCCTTTCCTTGGCCAACACGCAGTCCAGAATATAACCCTTTGGATTTCAGTTTATGGGGCACAATGAGGGAAATAGTTCACAGAAACCCTATAAATAGTCGAGTTCAACTTTGGCAAGAAATCAGAGCAGCAACAAATTTTTTTACGCCAATGACATTGTTTAATATTAGGCGATCTTTCATGAAACGCATGGATAAATATATCGAGATGAATGGCGGACATATTGAACAATTACTGTGAAATAATATTTAAATTTTGTTGTTGTATTTTTCAATAAATTTTTCTTTTTTCTCTTGATTAAAAGTTATCGAGTTCATAATGGTTGCTTTATTAATATGTCAAAGTACTAATAAATAAAATGCAAATTACGTAGAGGGTTTTTAAGATGCGAATATCTTGAAAACTAGCAACCTTTGAGACTTATGATAGGTATACATTTTTTCACAAAAATGATGTCATTTTAATATTTTTCAATGAAAAGCGAGATAGTGTTAACGATAAAAAAGTTAAGTGCACAGTTACACCAAGAACGTAGCTCATGTGGCTCCCTCTAAAAAATACATCAAAACGGATATGATATTATGATTTCTCAGGAACTAAAACCCCTATCATCAAATTTTTACGTTTGTATATCCAAAATCTTTCAATTTACTGAGAAAAAACATTTCTGACATTTCAACTTTGCCTCCCTGTATCTTTTTTATTATCAATATTTTATTGAAGCAAGTTGCGTCAGATTGTAATATTTTCAAGCCAAGAATCTTCCATTTCACTTTGGACCATTACTTACGGACCACCCTGTATATATATTTTTATTGTTTAAAAGTATATTTTGCAAATTTTTTTAATTTCATTCAACTATTCGAGAGCTATAAGACCGAGGCAGGAATAAATGCGGAACATAACACCATCTATGCTACAAAGTGTTAGAGTAGACCTTAATGCCCGGTTAAGTCATGTCTACTGGTCAATGATGAACAAGCTGAACATTTATTGTAAATTTTCTTTTGTTTATTTTGGTAATTTAAAATCAAAAACTGACCTATTTGGGGAATTTTTAATAGTACTTTTTATTTAGCTTATAATAAATTTATGCGTTACTTGGACGCACCCTATATACAGGAACGTATCTAAGAAATTAAGATCTGGGAAGTAGCTTGGGACTTCGATTTTTAATGAAAAAGAGATTCATTCATATTGTTTCATGTATAATTTGCGTATATTGTTTCGCGTTTACGGCGTCCACTGACCATCTGCATACAACGTGCTAACTCTTTTTTTTTAAGAAAACTAAATATTTTTATGATCGAAGTATACGTACAAGTACATGCAATGGAAACGCACAAAGAAGTAAGAGATGAAGGCTGTAGTTCATTAAATTCGAATGATTTTGATTTTTGTATCCCTGCAGGATTTTTTTTCAATCTGAATAACTTTGTAGTACCTATTGTAGGACTTTTAAGTTTCTCTGTGTATATGTAGATTTTATAGTAGAAAACTTTTTTTTGTATTGTGTAAAAATTTACTTTTTATTTGTCCCATATTCGACATTGTTTTATAATTACTACTTACTAGGTATTAAAACAATAAAATCTAGATTTATAACCTAATTAAAGTGGGTTTCTTTAACACGTTTTAGCTTCCAAATAAATTTAGGGGTAGTCAACATAATATAATATTGACATTATACTTGTCTTTTAGATGACCGAGAATAGTTTGTATATAATGCCCTACTCAATAATTAATTATACAGTGAACGTCTAAATTATGGAATATTATCATTGTTCCGAGAACCGTCGAGTTTTAAGGGAAATCCCGAAACAGGTCGATTTTTGTTGTACAATGCCCATGTTATAACGTACATGGAGTAGGGATGACGTAACCGGTGTAGGTGTAATGACGTAATCGTTAATTTTTTTAAATAGAAATCGGTATAATGTGACACCTCATTTGAACGAGAATTTAATTATCTATTTAACGACATTACATTTTTAACTAAAATATTTTTTTAAGGGTACGAAAACAATTTTTTTTAATTTAAATTCAATCAAATTACAATTAATGCTTGAATCCATGACTTTCTGAAATACTTAAAAAAGCAAAAATAAGTAAAAATAATAATGGACACGAAAAGTTCTCTCATAAACACTGAAACTTTTTGTCATATGTTAATTCAAGCAAGTGATAGTGGCATAATTACTGTAATATTTATTGTCGTAAATGTTTTGATTTTGTGAATTGTTATCAGTTGTCAATTGTAATTTTTACTTTTGAATAGTGAATTATGGCTCACCTAAATGAATCACAACGCATAGAAATATTAATCCTTAGCGGATGCGGAGATAAAAAAAAGAACACAGAACGAGGTATGCAATTTATTCAACGCAAAATATCCCGTCAGACCCATCAGCCAATCAACAGTAAGTAAAATAGTCCGAAAATTTGGAGAAACTAGGCACGTTAAACAGATTCCAAACGCAGGGCGTCCTAAAATTGAAGACAATGTGAAACTTGATATTTTATTAAATGTACATGACAATCCTCACAGTAGTTCAACACAAATGGGTGAATATGCTGGAGTTTCCCAAAGATCGGTATTACATATTTAAAAAAAAGAAAAATACCATCCCTACAAAATTCAACTACATCAGGAGTTAAACAACGACGATCCCGATCGCCGGCTTCAATTTTCTGAAATTATTCAGGATTTATGTATCCCCAATCCACTTTTCATCAATCAAATCCTTTTTTCCGATGAAGCAACATTTTTTATACATGGTACCGTAAATCGTCAAAATTGCAGATATTGGAGTCAAGAAAACCCGTATTGGATGACTGAGGCACACACGCAATATCCTCAGAAAGTGAATGTATGAGGTTTGTTCCAACCAGCGTCAGAAACCGTCAGGATTCTGCGCAGTAACTTAAATACGTTCCAACCAGACATACAACCGATTAGTTAACGATCAGTTTCTTGTTCCAACCAAAATTTAAAACGGTTTGAAAACTATCAGAACGGTTTACGGATTTTCTTCTGACCACTAATCTGGCGCATGCGAATCGCTGTGTTTTTATTTTACAGTTTCTTTCACTGTTTCATTGAATTGCAGCATAACCTTAAAGTGTGAATTGTGTTTGTATTTAGATATAATTAAAACTAGAACTTTTAAAGTGTGAATTGTGTTTGTATTTAGATATAATTAAAACTAGAACTTTTAAAGTGTGAATTGTGTTTGTATTTAGATATAATTAGAACTAGAACTTTTAAAGTGTGAATTGTGTTTGTATTTAGATATAATTAAAAAGCTTGGTTTTATTCCTAATTTTGATCATAATAAAAATCGTGTAAGCCTTTGGATCAGCTGATTAACGATGCCAACACAAGCGCATGTACAGTACAGACTGAAGTTGTAAGATGTTCCAACCAAAAACATAAATTGATCAGGGATCAGATTATTTGATAGACATGCGCGTTGAAAACGATTTGAAAATAGTTGGAAATCAGTTTGTGATTTGTGGTTGGAACAAACCTATGGGCAGGGATCATCAATGACAGAATCATTGGCCCTTTTTTCTTTGAAGAAAATCTAACAGGAAGACGCTATTTAACTTTTTTGAGAAATCAACTTATACCTGTCCTTGCTAACATGTATCCAAATGCCAATAATCCAAATTTACCTAGTGAAAATATCTGGTTTCAACAAGATGGATCCCCTCCGCATTACGCACGTGAAGTACGTCAATTTTTAAATAATTACTTTCCCGGGAGGTGGATCAGAAGTCGAGGTTTTATAGAGTGGCCAGAAAGGTCGCCAGATCTAACACCTCTAGATTTTTTCCTGTGGGGTTACATAAAATCAAAAGTTTATGTCAATAGACCCCAAAACTTACAGGACTTGAAAGATAGAATTAGGCATGAAAAGAGTCTAATTACTCCAGAAGTCATCCGCAATGTACTTGATGAATGTGTCCGTACATTCGCATATTGTCAAGAAACCGATGGATGGCAGTTCGTACATTTAATTTAAAATAATTGTTATGCATAATTTGGTTACTTTAAAGTACATTATTAATTAAATCATTAGTTGAAATTTGGTTGAATTTAAATTAAAAAAATTGATTTCGTACTCTTAAAAAAATATTTTAGTTGAAAATGTAATGTCGTTAAATAAGGAATTAAATTCTCGTTCAAATGAGGTGTCACATTATACCGATTTATATTTAAAAAAATTAACGACACCTACACCGGTGACGTCATCCCTACTCCATGTACGTTATAACATGGGTATTTTACAACAAAAATCGACCTGTTTCGGGATTTCCCTTAAAACTCGACGGTTCTCGAAATAATAATAATATTCCATAATTTAGCCGTTCACTGTAGAATACTATTAATAAAGAAATGCGCCAGCTCACTGACCTTCGTACCTCATATCTAAACCTTTACTCACGTTAATGTATCGGACTTTCTTAATTTGGCGCTATTAGAGGAGAGTGGTTGACGTGACGCTCTAAAGACGAGAGCATGTATTTGAGAGAATACTCAGAGTTGAGTAATGTACCAGAAATGTATTTTTCTAACTGTTGCATTCAACAATATAAGCAATTTAACGTTCTACTGAAACGGCAGTGTTGTCAAATCTCGGGACGCTCTAAGCGCGAATAACTATCAAGATAAAATGTATACTCTATATACAACTTAATACTCCTAGCGTCTCTGCCGGAGAGTTGCGCGAACTAAATATATTCGGGAACCGTATATTTTCGTTCATTTCATGATCAAAAAAGCGTCCCCCAAAAATTTTGTTGGTAGGTTCGTGACGTAATTTCAAGTCCCTGGACAAATTATTACAAGGGGTGTGCATAGAGCGTCCGTATACGGACGCTGTATGCACTTGGACGCTCTATTGAATGCGATTTCAGAATGTATGGACGCTTTAACGATAGAAGGATATATATATATATATATATATATATATATATAATCAAAAATCCTTCTACCATATAGTATGGTGTAGGAAGGTAATCTCTTTTTATCCATGTACGAATTTCCACCATTCTTTCTTGTTTTTGGCTTTTATTTTTGCTCAATTCCACGCAAGATTTATTTCTTTCAAGATTTTTTTTATTGTTTTATCCCAGGTGTTTTTCGGTCTTCCTCTTTTCCGTTTGTTCTGTGGTATTGCCTGCCATACTTGTTTGACTACTCTGGTATCCTTCATTCTCTGTAGGTGTCCCCACCAACTCAGTTGCCTCTTTTTTATGAATTGCAGTAGAGGTTCTACTTTTAATTCCTCTCTTATTGTTTTATTTCTAATATGATCTCTTCTTATTATTCCTTTCACTCTTCTTAGGTATTTCATCTCTGCTGCTTGGATCTTACTTTTCTGCCTGTCGTTTAAAACCCACGACTCGCATCCGTACGTGAGTATTGGTCTGTATATGGAGTGAAACACTTTCGTTTTAGTTGTCTTAGAAACTTCGTTTTTGTTGATAAAATTCTTATGAATTGCATAATATCATTTAATGGCTTTGTCTATTCTCCTGTTAATTTCTAATTCTTGCTTGCCAGTATTTTCGATTACGACCCCTAAATATTGAAAATCATTCACTTGTTCTATTTCCGAATTATCGATAAATATGCTTAGTTCCTGTCGTTTTTCTGTAATCGCCATAACTTTTGATTTTTGCACGTTGATTTTCATTCCATGTTTCAACATCGATTCATTCCATATATTGACATTATTTTGCAGGCTATCTCTTGTGTTTGCCATTATGACAATATCATCAGCAAATGCGCACTCTGCTATTTGGATTCGTTGCATATTGTGAAAGCCAACATATAGTTTTTTGACACTTTGGCTACACCCTTTTATGATGTCATCCATAAATATAATGAATAATATTGGGCTCAATCCACCTCCTTGCCTCAGTCCGTCGTGTGTTATGAATGTATTCGATTTCATATTTTTACTTATTACATAATTTTCCGTTCTTCTATAAAGAGCTTTAATGTTACTTATCAGCTTTTCGTTCACATTTCTTTTATAAAGGCTTTCCCATATCTGCTGCCTAGGTACACTGTCAAATGCTTTCTCTAGGTCCAAAAAGGCAAGATATACGTTTTGTGTATTAGCGGTTTTCTTTTCAATTATTTGCTTCAATGTAAAAATATGATCTTGGATGCTACGTCCTTTCCGGAATCCACTTTGCGATTCTGTTAGTGTTTGTTCTACTTGTTTGATCAATCTCCGGTTTAAAATTTGCTCATACAGTTTTAATGCGGTACTTAGTAATGTTATTCCTCTATAATTGTTACAGTCCATGGTATCTCCTTTCTTAAAAATTGGTAATATTACACCCATTTCCCAATCCTTCGGTATCTCTTCTTTATTCCATATTTTATTGAATAGTATTCTGATTATTTCCTTTCCTTGTTCTCCTATTTTTTTGATCATTTCAGACGTTATCTTGTTGTGCCCTGGAGCTTTTCCGTTTTTCAATAATTTTAAAGCCTCTTCTAGCTCTGTTTTTGATATTTCTTCTTCTTCTTCTTCTTCTTCTTCTTCTTCTTCTTCTTCTTCTTCTTCTTCTTCTTCTTGAAAAGGTATCGTTTCTGCTATATTTCGTGTTTTATTCTCTTTAGTGTTTAGTAAATTACTGAAGTACTCTTTACATCGTTCCATTATTGCTTCTTCTTTTGTAAGTATCACTCCTGTTGGGTCCTTGATTCCTAAGGTTATCGTTGTTTTTTCCGTTCTGGTGCTTTTTAATACCTTGTAAAAAAGTTTTTGATTATTTTTACTGTTCCATTCCATTTTATTTCCAAAATCTTCCCACGACTTCTTTTTTGCATTTTGCACTGATATTTTGGTCATTTTTCTTTGTTTTTTGTATTCGTCATAATTACTTCCCGTTTTATTTGCCAAGTATTTTCTCCAAGCTCTTTTCTTTTCTTGTATTTGCTTCTTAATTTCCGTCGTCCACCATGCTGTTTGTTTTTTCCGTCTTCCTTCATTTCTACCATAAGAATCCTTTCTGAGTAACAATTCCATTTTTGTATTTTGTGTAATATTTCTTTCTTTATTATGCATCCTACCCCTGCTTCTGCTCTTTCATTCTGCTCGACTCCACTGTATATTAATATGTGTCCGTTATCTAGTGCCATTGTTCCTTTCCCTTTCTTTTTTGTTTCTGTTATGCCTAAAATATCCAGTCCTATTTTTTCAAATTCCTCTTCTAGTTCTTTTTCTTTGCCACCTATGCTTCTTATGTTCCATGTTCCGAGTTTCCATGTCTTTTCCTTGCGAATTGCCTGCTTCGTTATATTTTTCTCATTAACCTTCTCCTTGTTTAGTTTTTTGTCTTCTGTAACTCTTCCTTCTCCTTATTCCATTTCCATTCTTCGCCATTAATTGTTAACTTCCGGAAACCAATTTTAATTTCCTTCCCCTCTTGTTTTTCTATTTTTGCTCTCTCGCGGATTTTCCTTACCATTTCTCTTTCTTTTTTGCTTAGGTCCGGGCTTATAAAATATCTTTCATTTCTGACTTCTTTTAGTTTGTGTTTATTTCGCATTATTTTTTCTTTATCCTCATTGCCATTGCATTCTATTAGGCACGTATTATTCCCAAGTTTTCGTACTGCTTTTATCTTTGTCTGCACCTCTAGATTTCTTTCAAGAAAGTTCTAATTTCTACTTTTAATTCCTCTTGGTTTGAACTTTGTATTTTTAGCCCATTAAGCACCACATTATTCTCTCTTTTTTGTTTTTCCAACCACTCCACGTTTTTTTTAATATCGTTGAGTTCGTTAGTAATTTTTTCATTCTCCTTTTTTATTATTGCATAAAGCCTTTTGTTTTCTTCTCTTACTATTTGAATTTCCTCTTCAAGTTCCTTCTGCTCAGCTTTCATGTCTTTGACTGCATTTTTCACATCAAGCATTTCCAATTTCATATCTCTCATTAAATCTAATATTTGATCCAGTTTTCCATCGCTATCTTTTCCCGTCTTCGTAGGTGTTCTGTATGTCTTCTTATTTCTTCTAGAGGCTTCATCATCTTCATCATTTACTCCCGATCTTCTTCTTTTGTTACCCTCATCCGTTGAGTAGTCGCTTTCCATTTTACCTGTAGGCTCGCGGAAAGGATAAGCCCATCTCAACGGTTCGGAAGCTTTCTCCTTATCAAGCCTTCTTTATTTCAAATCTGGCAACACCGCAGTATATTTTGATAAGGTTTCTTCTTTTAATTACTTGTTATCGTTAAAATATTTAAATATTTAAAGGTAAGACACCAAAAAGAACATATATACTGACGAAATAAAAAAACTCCCGGGGCTTCCCTAATTACAAACCCTAACGTTCTATTAGCTGATCTTGTTATTTGTGTAATATAACTCGCAAAAGAAAAACCAGTATCATATGTAACTCCTAGATCCTTGACTTCAAGTTTTCTCTGAAGGACCGCATTCTCCATTTGATATTCAAAAATAATACTATCTTTCGATCTAGGTATCGTTAAAATGCTGCATTTTTTATATTGAAGTATAATTTATTATTATTACTCTATTCAATTACAGTATTTATATCTTGAAGTGAAACGCAGTCTCTTACTGTTTGAATAGTTTTAAATTTTTTAAAATCATCTGCAAAAAGTAAACACTGTGAATATTTCAATACGGTAGGTAGGTCATTTATAAACAGTAAAAACAGAAGAGGTCCCAGATTAGATCCCTGCGGTACGCCTGAATTTGCATGAAACTTTCCTGATGTGTTTCCATTATGCCTAACGATAAATTGTCTATTCATTAAATAACTTTATAAACACCAAATTTCAAGGACTTAACCCCCTTCATAATAATACTTTATTTTTGATATTATTATGACAATTCATTATATTTAAATCGGATTCCCGTGATTTGTATAGAATCTGTTTCAAAGGACTTGTAGGGTGATGCATTTAAATGCTTGAAATGTACATATTATATCAATTTAATAATAATTAGTATTTAACTGTTATATCTATTCAAAAATAAATCGTTTAACTTGAAATGCGTTTTTATTATACCCTTTTAACTACATTCTGCAGAAAAAAAATAAAGAATATCATTTGTAGTTTGAGAATGTGTAATGCATTAAGCTATGCCATGTTTTCTAATTGTGATTGATGCAAATTTATAAGATTCAATACTATTCATTATTTAAATGAAACACAATATTTATCATTACTCAATATCGTTATTAAGTAATAATATAATATGGTGTTTCATTTCAATATTGAAGGTCTGAGGTAAATCTTGTGTTGAAAAAAGAGGTATATTTCAAATATCCCGGCAAATCCCAATTAGTAATGACCCCGCTCGCAATAGCGCTAAAAACGAAATTTGTACATTAAGTTGCCTATCTACCTTTGTATATATAATTCTTTTATCTATGGTCGTAACTTTAACTAAAACTGCTAGGATTACGAATTACGACTGTAGTACCTTTATCTAAAACTACTAGGATTACGACTGTGGTAACTTCATCTAAAACCGCTAGAATTACGACTGTCGTAACTCTATCCACGGCCTATTTTTAAATACACCATGCGCAGTACTTCTGGCAATGCCAAATCTGTCTCCCTCTGCCAAAAAGCTTTCGGGCTTTGCTGATTTCCAGATGGTAAAAAGTATTTTTTTTTTTGAAAATCGATGTTGTCCCGATTGTGGATAACATTATTCCCCAAGACATTGTTGCATAGATCCTATAAATGAAACATCATAAGTATAGTGCATATTTTTTATACAGTTTTCAATAAGTTACTTGAAATGCCATTCGACTCATTCGGAAATGTTCTTTAAATAGATCATCACTGAATCTTGGAATGATTTGTTCAGAGAAATTTTAATTTCTTGGTCACCTTACCCGCGGTCGACCTTCAAGCAAATTAATTGGTACAGGTTGTGCAACATGAAATATCTTAGTATTGGTTGAGGATACCCTTGACATTGGGAAAGGACTTCTGATTGGTGGTTCGATTCGAGCAAGGAGAGATTTGGATTTGGTACTTCTAGAACGTCGTGGGATCTGTGCACAAGATCTGTAGTCGTGGGAACAAATTTTACTGTTATCATATTTGGTTGGAAATATAAGCTACGTTAAAAAAAATAATAGTTCAATACTATTAAACGCTTTACAAAATTAGAAAAATTAATTTCAAAAGAGCAGACCGTCCACTAAGAAGCAACAACTACTTCTCGGGCTATATGCCCCGACAGACATTGAATTACACTTCTAAAGTAAACGGGGTTGGTATATCTGTTAAGATAGAACCAACCATTCTGGTTTGCGATCAGAAGGAATAACATCACTTGTGGACCGGTTTCGGCGTTTTTGCGCCTCATCAGCACAAGGTAGATGCCACTCGTCCAAGAGCTCTGAGAGCATAATCCTGGACTAAAGACTACGTCGATACCACACTAATACATTAGCCTTAGTAAAGGAAACGTTAAGAGTGCGACATCGGCGACATCTCTACATCTAATCACAAACCAAAATTCTATATCGACAAAAAACCATCTCGGTTTTGTAGGTATTTACTTAATTACAGTTACCTGTAAATAATTGTCATATAAGTAAAGCGTGATCTAAAGACGTCAAAAAATAATAGTTCAATACTATTAAACGCTTAACAAAATTAGAAAAATTAATTTCAAAAGAGCAGACCGTCCACTAAGAAGCAACAACTACTTCTCGGGCTATATGCCCCGACAGACATTGAATTACACTTCTAAAGTAAACGGGGTTGGTATATCTGTTAAGATAGAACCAACCATTCTGGTTTGCGATCAGAAGGAATAACATCACTTGTGGACCGGTTTCGGCGTTTTTGCGCCTCATCAGCACAAGGTAGATGCCACTCGTCCAAGAGCTCTGAGAGCATAATCCTGGACTAAAGACTACGTCGATACCACACTAATACATTAGCCTTAGTAAAGGAAACGTTAAGAGTGCGACATCGGCGACATCTCTACATCTAATCACAAACCAAAATTCTATATCGACAAAAAACCATCTCGGTTTTGTAGGTATTTACTTAATTACAGTTACCTGTAAATAATTGTCATATAAGTAAAGCGTGATCTAAAGACGTCAAAAAATAATAGTTCAATACTATTAAACGCTTTACAAAATTAGAAAAATTAATTTCAAAAGAGCAGATATACCAACCCCGTTTACTTTAGAAGTGTAATTCAATGTCTGTCGGGGCATATAGCCCGAGAAGTAGTTGTTGCTTCTTAGTGGACGGTCTGCTCTTTTGAAATTAATTTTTCTAATTTTGTAAAGCGTTTAATAGTATTGAACTATTATTTTTTGACGTCTTTAGATCACGCTTTACTTATATGACAATTATTTACAGGTAACTGTAATTAAGTAAATACCTACAAAACCGAGATGGTTTTTTGTCGATATAGAATTTTGGTTTGTGATTAGATGTAGAGATGTCGCCGATGTCGCACTCTTAACGTTTCCTTTACTAAGGCTAATGTATTAGTGTGGTATCGACGTAGTCTTTAGTCCAGGATTATGCTCTCAGAGCTCTTGGACGAGTGGCATCTACCTTGTGCTGATGAGGCGCAAAAACGCCGAAACCGGTCCACAAGTGATGTTATTCCTTCTGATCGCAAACCAGAATGGTTGGTTCTATCTTAACAGATATACCAACCCCGTTTACTTTAGAAGTGTAATTCAATGTCTGTCGGGGCATATAGCCCGAGAAGTAGTTGTTGCTTCTTAGTGGACGGTCTGCTCTTTTGAAATTAATTTTTCTAATTTTGTAAAGCGTTTAATAGTATTGAACTATTATTTTTTGACGTCTTTAGATCACGCTTTACTTATATGACAATTATTTACAGGTAACTGTAATTAAGTAAATAAGCTACGTTCTTTATTTGCATCGCAGAGGCGACGGATTTTTAGTCACGTGATCACAGATTAATCTGTGCAAATTGCTATTACCAAACGGCCCGACCAACCTTAGATATAAACGAACTTCTAACTCTAATATCGGTCAATTTTGCAAAAGACGTCGAGAATGGACAAATAAAAATTAAATGTCTGTATGAAAAACACTACGAGATTTATCTAGTGACTACAACATAACCTCACAACATCACAGATACATAGATTAATTTTTCTCGTCGATCAAAATATTCCGAGCAAACAGATTTACATCGGACTGATCTGGACCGCTATTCTTGACTGTCCGCATCTCTCAAGGTCGTGCGCTTCTCATTATTCTGCGTATGACAATGAATTTTGGTATTCTTGACCATCCGTAACATATGCGATCATGCGTGTTTAACAACGAGTAGAGTTTCTTGATCGCAAACGACTTGCGTATGCTATTCAATAAATATTTAATAGGTTATGTTCCTGAATTTTATATACATATGTTATTTTTGTGAAGTATATCTCGACACTCAAAGCTAGAAGTAGAATTATTATTATTCTGATATCCGTATTCTAATACAAGTAATACTAATTGAGGTTTGATAAAAATTTTTTGGAATGGATGACCTACAATTTATAGCCAATTTGGAGAATTTATAAAATGCAGATGAACAAATCATTAGACACAACCGTTTCGAAAATATTGACCCATTTGAGAAATTGAGTGAACATCAGTTTTTACAGTTATTTGGTTAACAAAAAGATTATACAGATATTTGATTGAAACATAAAGCGCGATTCCCACTATACCTAACGTCACCGTCACGTCTCCGCACCGACACCGAACCGAAAATATGACCTAAATTCATACTAGCCGGCAACCGGCAAGCAGCAGTCAGTATCTGTCTGCCCGTAGAGTGTGGCGTAGTGAAAATTCAAACATGAGTGAATCTACAAATGAAGAGCTTGCGCTTATTCTGGATATGGAAGAAGAATAGTTTAAAGTAAAGAGGGTGCATGATATTTTTCTTAGAAGGAAGGACGAGGGCGAATATCACACATTGTTTTCGGCATTAGAAGATGATGAATTAAAATTTTATAAATATTTTAGAATGTCTAAACAGCAATTCTTCCATCTCTTGCATAAAATTGAAGGCAGAATAACGAAGAAAAACACTAAGTTTCGTTAAGCAATTAGCTCCATTGAAAAGGTGATGGTATGCATACGATAAGAAATTTTTTTTTAATTATATTATTTTTATTGATAACAAATCTAATTATATCAAATAGTAAAAATAATGGATTATATATATTTAGACAAATTATTGTTGCTCATTTGGTGAAAAAATTCGGATATAATTCTGAAGGGATCTGGTTCCTGATTTGAGTAATTGGGATGATGAAGGTTGCGACAAAACTTCATAAATAGGTTCTGACGGGGATGGCGTCGGCGTCGGTGTCTGTTGGATAGATTCATGTGAAAACGGCCACGATCCACCAGAAAAGTTTGTTAATTGCTGCATTTGAGCTAGTTCCAACTCTGATACAACATTAAGTAATCTTGTTTTAGCATCTAACACCTCTAGATTTTTTCCTGTGGGGTTACATAAAATCAAAAGTTTATGTCAATAGACCCCAAAACTTACAGGACTTGAAAGATAGAATTAGGCATGAAAAGAGTCTAATTACTCCAGAAGTCATCCGCAATGTACTTGATGAATGTGTCCGTACATTCGCATATTGTCAAGAAACCGATGGATGGCAGTTCGTACATTTAATTTAAAATAATTGTTATGCATAATTTGGTTACTTTAAAGTACATTATTAATTAAATCATTAGTTGAAATTTGGTTGAATTTAAATTAAAAAAATTGATTTCGTACTCTTAAAAAAATATTTTAGTTGAAAATGTAATGTCGTTAAATAAGGAATTAAATTCTCGTTCAAATGAGGTGTCACATTATACCGATTTATATTTAAAAAAATTAACGACACCTACACCGGTGACGTCATCCCTACTCCATGTACGTTATAACATGGGTATTTTACAACAAAAATCGACCTGTTTCGGGATTTCCCTTAAAACTCGACGGTTCTCGAAATAATAATAATATTCCATAATTTAGCCGTTCACTGTAGAATACTATCAATAAAGAAATGCGCCAGCTCACTGACCTTCGTACCTCATATCTAAACCTTTACTCACGTTAATGTATCGGATATCTTTCATTTCTGACTTCTTTTAGTTTGTGTTTATTTCGCATTATTTTTTCTTTATCCTCATTGCCATTGCATTCTATTAGGCACGTATTATTCCCAAGTTTTCGTACTGCTTTTATCTTTGTCTGCACCTCTAGATTTCTTTCAAGAAAGTTCTAATTTCTACTTTTAATTCCTCTTGGTTTGAACTTTGTATTTTTAGCCCATTAAGCACCACATTATTCTCTCTTTTTTGTTTTTCCAACCACTCCACGTTTTTTTTAATATCGTTGAGTTCGTTAGTAATTTTTTCATTCTCCTTTTTTATTATTGCATAAAGCCTTTTGTTTTCTTCTCTTACTATTTGAATTTCCTCTTCAAGTTCCTTCTGCTCAGCTTTCATGTCTTTGACTGCATTTTTCACATCAAGCATTTCCAATTTCATATCTCTCATTAAATCTAATATTTGATCCAGTTTTCCATCGCTATCTTTTCCCGTCTTCGTAGGTGTTCTGTATGTCTTCTTATTTCTTCTAGAGGCTTCATCATCTTCATCATTTACTCCCGATCTTCTTCTTTTGTTACCCTCATCCGTTGAGTAGTCGCTTTCCATTTTACCTGTAGGCTCGCGGAAAGGATAAGCCCATCTCAACGGTTCGGAAGCTTTCTCCTTATCAAGCCTTCTTTATTTCAAATCTGGCAACACCGCAGTATATTTTGATAAGGTTTCTTCTTTTAATTACTTGTTATCGTTAAAATATTTAAATATTTAAAGGTAAGACACCAAAAAGAACATATATACTGACGAAATAAAAAAACTCCCGGGGCTTCCCTAATTACAAACCCTAACGTTCTATTAGCTGATCTTGTTATTTGTGTAATATAACTCGCAAAAGAAAAACCAGTATCATATGTAACTCCTAGATCCTTGACTTCAAGTTTTCTCTGAAGGACCGCATTCTCCATTTGATATTCAAAAATAATACTATCTTTCGATCTAGGTATCGTTAAAATGCTGCATTTTTTATATTGAAGTATAATTTATTATTATTACTCTATTCAATTACAGTATTTATATCTTGAAGTGAAACGCAGTCTCTTACTGTTTGAATAGTTTTAAATTTTTTAAAATCATCTGCAAAAAGTAAACACTGTGAATATTTCAATACGGTAGGTAGGTCATTTATAAACAGTAAAAACAGAAGAGGTCCCAGATTAGATCCCTGCGGTACGCCTGAATTTGCATGAAACTTTCCTGATGTGTTTCCATTATGCCTAACGATAAATTGTCTATTCATTAAATAACTTTATAAACACCAAATTTCAAGGACTTAACCCCCTTCATAATAATACTTTATTTTTGATATTATTATGACAATTCATTATATTTAAATCGGATTCCCGTGATTTGTATAGAATCTGTTTCAAAGGACTTGTAGGGTGATGCATTTAAATGCTTGAAATGTACATATTATATCAATTTAATAATAATTAGTATTTAACTGTTATATCTATTCAAAAATAAATCGTTTAACTTGAAATGCGTTTTTATTATACCCTTTTAACTACATTCTGCAGAAAAAAAATAAAGAATATCATTTGTAGTTTGAGAATGTGTAATGCATTAAGCTATGCCATGTTTTCTAATTGTGATTGATGCAAATTTATAAGATTCAATACTATTCATTATTTAAATGAAACACAATATTTATCATTACTCAATATCGTTATTAAGTAATAATATAATATGGTGTTTCATTTCAATATTGAAGGTCTGAGGTAAATCTTGTGTTGAAAAAAGAGGTATATTTCAAATATCCCGGCAAATCCCAATTAGTAATGACCCCGCTCGCAATAGCGCTAAAAACGAAATTTGTACATTAAGTTGCCTATCTACCTTTGTATATATAATTCTTTTATCTATGGTCGTAACTTTAACTAAAACTGCTAGGATTACGAATTACGACTGTAGTACCTTTATCTAAAACTACTAGGATTACGACTGTGGTAACTTCATCTAAAACCGCTAGAATTACGACTGTCGTAACTCTATCCACGGCCTATTTTTAAATACACCATGCGCAGTACTTCTGGCAATGCCAAATCTGTCTCCCTCTGCCAAAAAGCTTTCGGGCTTTGCTGATTTCCAGATGGTAAAAAGTATTTTTTTTTTTGAAAATCGATGTTGTCCCGATTGTGGATAACATTATTCCCCAAGACATTGTTGCATAGATCCTATAAATGAAACATCATAAGTATAGTGCATATTTTTTATACAGTTTTCAATAAGTTACTTGAAATGCCATTCGACTCATTCGGAAATGTTCTTTAAATAGATCATCACTGAATCTTGGAATGATTTGTTCAGAGAAATTTTAATTTCTTGGTCACCTTACCCGCGGTCGACCTTCAAGCAAATTAATTGGTACAGGTTGTGCAACATGAAATATCTTAGTATTGGTTGAGGATACCCTTGACATTGGGAAAGGACTTCTGATTGGTGGTTCGATTCGAGCAAGGAGAGATTTGGATTTGGTACTTCTAGAACGTCGTGGGATCTGTGCACAAGATCTGTAGTCGTGGGAACAAATTTTACTGTTATCATATTTGGTTGGAAATATAAGCTACGTTAAAAAAAATAATAGTTCAATACTATTAAACGCTTTACAAAATTAGAAAAATTAATTTCAAAAGAGCAGACCGTCCACTAAGAAGCAACAACTACTTCTCGGGCTATATGCCCCGACAGACATTGAATTACACTTCTAAAGTAAACGGGGTTGGTATATCTGTTAAGATAGAACCAACCATTCTGGTTTGCGATCAGAAGGAATAACATCACTTGTGGACCGGTTTCGGCGTTTTTGCGCCTCATCAGCACAAGGTAGATGCCACTCGTCCAAGAGCTCTGAGAGCATAATCCTGGACTAAAGACTACGTCGATACCACACTAATACATTAGCCTTAGTAAAGGAAACGTTAAGAGTGCGACATCGGCGACATCTCTACATCTAATCACAAACCAAAATTCTATATCGACAAAAAACCATCTCGGTTTTGTAGGTATTTACTTAATTACAGTTACCTGTAAATAATTGTCATATAAGTAAAGCGTGATCTAAAGACGTCAAAAAAGAATAGTTCAATACTATTAAACGCTTTACAAAATTAGAAAAATTAATTTCAAAAGAGCAGACCGTCCACTAAGAAGCAACAACTACTTCTCGGGCTATATGCCCCGACAGACATTGAATTACACTTCTAAAGTAAACGGGGTTGGTATATCTGTTAAGATAGAACCAACCATTCTGGTTTGCGATCAGAAGGAATAACATCACTTGTGGACCGGTTTCGGCGTTTTTGCGCCCCATCAGCACAAGGTAGATGCCACTCGTCCAAGAGCTCTGAGAGCATAATCCTGGACTAAAGACTACGTCGATACCACACTAATACATTAGCCTTAGTAAAGGAAACGTTAAGAGTGCGACATCGGCGACATCTCTACATCTAATCACAAACCAAAATTCTATATCGACAAAAAACCATCTCGGTTTTGTAGGTATTTACTTAATTACAGTTACCTGTAAATAATTGTCATATAAGTAAAGCGTGATCTAAAGACGTCAAAAAATAATAGTTCAATACTATTAAACGCTTTACAAAATTAGAAAAATTAATTTCAAAAGAGCAGATATACCAACCCCGTTTACTTTAGAAGTGTAATTCAATGTCTGTCGGGGCATATAGCCCGAGAAGTAGTTGTTGCTTCTTAGTGGACGGTCTGCTCTTTTGAAATTAATTTTTCTAATTTTGTAAAGCGTTTAATAGTATTGAACTATTATTTTTTGACGTCTTTAGATCACGCTTTACTTATATGACAATTATTTACAGGTAACTGTAATTAAGTAAATACCTACAAAACCGAGATGGTTTTTTGTCGATATAGAATTTTGGTTTGTGATTAGATGTAGAGATGTCGCCGATGTCGCACTCTTAACGTTTCCTTTACTAAGGCTAATGTATTAGTGTGGTATCGACGTAGTCTTTAGTCCAGGATTATGCTCTCAGAGCTCTTGGACGAGTGGCATCTACCTTGTGCTGATGAGGCGCAAAAACGCCGAAACCGGTCCACAAGTGATGTTATTCCTTCTGATCGCAAACCAGAATGGTTGGTTCTATCTTAACAGATATACCAACCCCGTTTACTTTAGAAGTGTAATTCAATGTCTGTCGGGGCATATAGCCCGAGAAGTAGTTGTTGCTTCTTAGTGGACGGTCTGCTCTTTTGAAATTAATTTTTCTAATTTTGTAAAGCGTTTAATAGTATTGAACTATTATTTTTTGACGTCTTTAGATCACGCTTTACTTATATGACAATTATTTACAGGTAACTGTAATTAAGTAAATAAGCTACGTTCTTTATTTGCATCGCAGAGGCGACGGATTTTTAGTCACGTGATCACAGATTAATCTGTGCAAATTGCTATTACCAAACGGCCCGACCAACCTTAGATATAAACGAACTTCTAACTCTAATATCGGTCAATTTTGCAAAAGACGTCGAGAATGGACAAATAAAAATTAAATGTCTGTATGAAAAACACTACGAGATTTATCTAGTGACTACAACATAACCTCACAACATCACAGATACATAGATTAATTTTTCTCGTCGATCAAAATATTCCGAGCAAACAGATTTACATCGGACTGATCTGGACCGCTATTCTTGACTGTCCGCATCTCTCAAGGTCGTGCGCTTCTCATTATTCTGCGTATGACAATGAATTTTGGTATTCTTGACCATCCGTAACATATGCGATCATGCGTGTTTAACAACGAGTAGAGTTTCTTGATCGCAAACGACTTGCGTATGCTATTCAATAAATATTTAATAGGTTATGTTCCTGAATTTTATATACATATGTTATTTTTGTGAAGTATATCTCGACACTCAAAGCTAGAAGTAGAATTATTATTATTCTGATATCCGTATTCTAATACAAGTAATACTAATTGAGGTTTGATAAAAATTTTTTGGAATGGATGACCTACAATTTATAGCCAATTTGGAGAATTTATAAAATGCAGATGAACAAATCATTAGACACAACCGTTTCGAAAATATTGACCCATTTGAGAAATTGAGTGAACATCAGTTTTTACAGTTATTTGGTTAACAAAAAGATTATACAGATATTTGATTGAAACATAAAGCGCGATTCCCACTATACCTAACGTCACCGTCACGTCTCCGCACCGACACCGAACCGAAAATATGACCTAAATTCATACTAGCCGGCAACCGGCAAGCAGCAGTCAGTATCTGTCTGCCCGTAGAGTGTGGCGTAGTGAAAATTCAAACATGAGTGAATCTACAAATGAAGAGCTTGCGCTTATTCTGGATATGGAAGAAGAATAGTTTAAAGTAAAGAGGGTGCATGATATTTTTCTTAGAAGGAAGGACGAGGGCGAATATCACACATTGTTTTCGGCATTAGAAGATGATGAATTAAAATTTTATAAATATTTTAGAATGTCTAAACAGCAATTCTTCCATCTCTTGCATAAAATTGAAGGCAGAATAACGAAGAAAAACACTAAGTTTCGTTAAGCAATTAGCTCCATTGAAAAGGTGATGGTATGCATACGATAAGAAATTTTTTTTTAATTATATTATTTTTATTGATAACAAATCTAATTATATCAAATAGTAAAAATAATGGATTATATATATTTAGACAAATTATTGTTGCTCATTTGGTGAAAAAATTCGGATATAATTCTGAAGGGATCTGGTTCCTGATTTGAGTAATTGGGATGATGAAGGTTGCGACAAAACTTCATAAATAGGTTCTGACGGGGATGGCGTCGGCGTCGGTGTCTGTTGGATAGATTCATGTGAAAACGGCCACGATCCACCAGAAAAGTTTGTTAATTGCTGCATTTGAGCTAGTTCCAACTCTGATACAACATTAAGTAATCTTGTTTTAGCATTGTTCTGATAGTACGGAGAAAATTTTTTCACCGTTCCAGCAAGGCTATTAAAAAAAGCATCAATGGGATCGCACAGAGGCTGTGGTTTTTCTTTGTTTCTTTTCTGTTTGTTTTCTTTTTCTGGCGTTTCATCTATCTAAGATTCGCTAAGCGGTATATTACTTTGAGTTTCTCGTTATTTTACAAAGGACAACAGAAATGACATAATTCCTTCATATTTCCATAATGTAACTGGATTTCGAGCTTGACCGCTTTTGGTTTTCTTTTTATTGAGTGCTCTTCTCCACTGATCTCCTAGTGATACCCACTTCGACTTGAATTCCGGGCCTGAAAATCGAACAAAAATATAAATTACCGATATACGGGTTAAAATTGTGATAGCCTTCGGGCTGCCATTTCATTTTTTGTTAACTAATTCAAATTAAATTTTAGTAGTGGCATCAAGAACTAAAATGTAATTTTTTGACTTACCAGGAGTGGAAACAATGCCATATTCTTAAAAAAAATACATATTAGTTTCTTATGACACAGTTAAAACCCATTTAAATCGGTTAAAAGAAAATGAAATAATGGACCGGAAGCGATTTCAGTTACACCCGGTATATTTTAACTATGCGAAGCTAGTACCAAATGAAATATTATTATATTTTTTCTTTTTTTAGATTTCTGGCAACGGGAGACTCATTTCTTACATTATCATTTAGTTTTCGAATAGGACATTCTACTATACACAAAATAGTTAAGGAAGTGTGCATTGCTTTAATTGAAGAGTTGATGCCTGAGGTTATGCCAAAACCATCAATCCAAGATTGGCAGAGAATAGCTGAAGAATTTCCCAAACTGCTTAGGTACCATAGACGGGAAACATTTTACAATTTTTGCTCCACCAAATAGTGGCTCGCAATTTTGTAGTTATAAACAGACTTTTTCAATTGTTTTGTTGATGCTAACTATAAGTTTATAGCAATAGATGTAGGATCGTATGGAAAAAATAGTGATGGTGGAATATTAGCAAATTCAAATTTTGGAAAAGCTTTAGAAAAAAATGATATGAACATACCACCAGATACAGTTTTACCAAATACTAATTCACTAGCACCATATGTACTGGTGGGAGATGAGGCATTTCCTTTGAAACCCTATTTATTACGACCATATCCTGGCACAGTCATTTCTGGAGATATTGAGAAACAAATATTTAATTATCGGCTCTCCCGAACTAGACGAGTCTCTGAAAATGCGTTTGGTCACCTAGCTCACAAATGGCGGCTATTTTTTCGATCTATGAATGCACTGCCGGAAAATATTGATCTATATATATTTTAACAACTTGTATTTTACATAATTACATCAAAGACATAGATGTTAATTTTGCTAATATTAACACTGATACCAATATCGCAGAGCCTAGGCGTGAACCAATATTTAGAAATCTTCCTCGGCAAGCAGGTAATGCCCAACAAGACGCATTTAATATTCGTGAAAATTTCAAAGTTTTTTCAATTCTCCTTCTGGAGAAGTTCCGTGGCAACAAAACCAATTCTTATAAAATAAGTTTTCATATTTTTCTATGTTGAGTTGAGCTATTACAAATAAAAATCCAACCTACCTGTTTTGTTCAATTTTTCTCTAATCTTTCTCCATTTTTTCCTTATAGATATTGTTACAATAATTCTTTGAGGCCATGTTATATAGATCTTCATATTTTCTCACTCCTTCTATTAAAAGTTCGTTTTGGTCAAGGCTTTCTTCGTCACTCATGGTTAATTAATTTTACAAACAAGCAGATATTTTCAAACAAATATCAAACCTAAGTAAACAGAGACGTCAGCCAATGTTCCGAGTTCCGAGAAGTATCAGTCACAAAAATATCTTTTCTTGAAGGTTAAGTGCCGCTGTTTACACTAAGCCGGCGCAGTCACGAATCAGTACCGTCAGTCTCGCTGCCGTCACACTTTCTTTCCAACGATATTTTTGGTTTTGACTGACGCTTTTTATTTCACTCGAATTTCCTTGTTTCGTTATATGATGGGAAAAAATGGCCGATGATGAAAAGTTAATCGAATGTGTTAGAAAATATCCTGTTCTTTATGACTTATAAAATAATAAATATATGGATACTGGGTTAAAAAATGGGATAGGGAAGAAAATTGGATAAGAATTAAATTTAGATGGTAAGTAAGAAACAATTTATGAATATAAAAACAAAATACAAACCGTAAATATAGTACATGACCTACATTTATATAATTTAAATAGATTTTTCACATATTTGCATGTTGCCATGGTGAACTGTCAACTTCTAAACTGAAAAAGTTTGTAAACTCTTCCCTTATTTGAAAAGCTTGCCGTGATGCATTCTTACCTTGAAAGGGCAAATTTCCCATATTTGTGATTCTATGAGAAGGGACAGTTGATTCTGTTCCATAGTTGTACGTGTTACGATCATATTGTTTTATAAAGTTATGAAGTACACAAGTTGCAAGCACTATATGGTCGACATTTTGAGGTGTAGTCTGAATCCGCCTGTTATAGATCCTGAATTTTTGTGATAAAATGCCAAATGCGTTCTCCACAACTCTTCTTACCCGAATGCGTTCTCCACAACTCTTCTTACACGAGATAGGTGGTAATTAAAAATTCGCTTTGAATTATCCAAATTTTGACCCGGGTATGGTCTCATTAAATAACTTGTTAACGGGAACGCTTCATCACCTACAATTACGTATGGAAGCTCAACCGATGTATTTGGTAACGCTGTTTTTCGTGGTATTGATAGAGTGCCCCTTTCAAGTCCCTTGCCAAGATTAGATTTTCCAAGTATGCCACCATCACTATCTTTCCTATAGGCACCAATATCCACAGCAATAAAATTGTAGTGAGCATCAAGTGCTAATAAAACTATAGAAAAATGTTTTTTGCAGTTGTAGAATCAAGACCCGCTGTTCGGGGGTGCTTGGATGGTAATATGATTACCATCCAGAGCTCCTATGCAGTTAGGAAAGTTCCAAATTGTATATATATCATCGGAAATGGATTTCCACATTTCTTCAGTAGGTTTTGGAATCATTTCCTTCAATAGGACGTCACCAATTATTTTACAAGTCTCCATTACAATTTGGTACACCGAAATACAAAATTCGGATAATAATATCCAAAAAGAACAAGAAAATTCAGCACAATTTTACTTTTATCAGTTTCAACCTGTTACAGATGATCTTACTTAAATGAAACTTATAATTTAAAAATAGAGAATAATAAAAGTTACGTATTTTTATAAATTCTATTGTTTTCATTTACTTACCTCAAGCAAACTGCTAAACGTTCCTTGGATGTTATTGATTTTCTCCAGTGAGTATTTTGTTTTTTTAAATGCATCTCTAGTTTACTATGCAATATATTAAAACAGATCTCGGTCATTCTAAAATACTGAATAAAATTTGTTCCATCATCGATCAACTTTTTAAATAACGTGAAAAACTCTCCTTCTGTTTCTCTTTTTTCCATGACTCGTGAACCCATTTTCTTTTTTTCCTATGTTGCTTTTTCTTTTCTTCATCCAAACATGACAGCCAGGTCATTTTACAAAAACGGCATCCCAAAAATATAGAAAAGTGCACTTAAAGGCACTCGACGCACTTGATAGAAAAAAAAGACTGAATACAATCAAAATAACCTGACTGGTAGATGTGAATGTATCCGCTATTATGACTGAGACTGGCCGGGAACGGTTTTGATTCGGAACGGTCACGTGACTGGTGTGTATGAATATACCTTTAGGCATAACGTTTCTGCTCAACTAACCCGCGCATCGAATCGCTACCGTCGCGTGAACTACATGATTGTTTTACATAAGCAAAATAGAATAAAATAATTCAAAATATCATAAATTGCATTACACTTCAACATATCGCCTTTAATGTCGATAAATATAAAATATCCTAGTATATTAACTTTTAGTCATTAAAATTTTTTTATTTTTTTATTTTCATTTTCAGTCGCATCAACCTCTAGGGTTATTAGCGACAATATAATTATTCTAGATTACAATTTGGATAAAATATTTATGTCTTTGAGATAGGCTATTAAATTTTGGACATTACAATTTACACCGAGTACTACATCTAATTTATTGTTAATATTATTTTTTGTCCTTGCTTGGTTGAAAATTGGGCATTCTACTAGGATGTGTTTTACAGTTAATTGGCGGTTACATAGTTCACACTGTGGAGGTTCAGTTTTTTTAATAATATAACTATGAGTGATGTTGGTATGGCCTAATCGGAGTCTTGATAATATTACTTGTGATGCTCTATCAAGATTTGTATAGGGCCAAGGTTTTACTGTTGTTTTAACATTGCGTAACTTTGATTGTGATACATGCCACTCATTTTGCCACAACTGTTGCATTTTTAACTTCACGTACACTTTTATGTCCTGTAGCACTGAATTTTGTACTTCACTCGCGGTTTCACTGGTAATGGATTCTCGAGCAAGCCGATCGGCCTCTTCGTTCCCATGGATGCCAATATGGGAAGGAATCCATATAAGTGTCACTTTGATGTTGGATTGCTGGAGATAGGACATAGTTTGTTTTATTTCTAAGGCTAATGGATGGGTGGTGTAAAGTTGATCGATTGACTGGATGGAACTTAGGGAGTCTGTTATTATAAGAAATTTTGTGAAATTTTTAGTTTTGGCATAATTCAGTGCTTGTAGAATGGCATAGAGCTCTCCTGTGAAGACACTGCTATTATTTGGTAATCTGAATTGCCTAGATTCATATTTTGTGTAAATTGCTGCACCTACATTATCGGAGATCTTTGAAGCATCTGTATAAATGTGAATGTTTCCAGGATAAGTGTCGAGTTTGGTCTTGAAAAGCTGTTTAAATAAAAATGGAGATGTATCTGATTTGCAGTATGAAGCTAATGAGGTGTCAGATGGAATAAGTCGAATTGACCATGGCGGCGGAGTTTCGATTCGATTGGAAAAGAGGCTGGGAAGTTCGATATCAAGTTCCGAAATGATATTTTTAACTCTATCGTAGTATGGAGGGATAACAGTTTTGTTGGATGTATATAGTTTATGATACCGCTTTTTGAATGTCTTGTTATATGTTGGGTTTGCTGTATTATTACATACTGAAATAGCATAGGAAATTGTAAGATGTTTTCTTCGTAGATGTAAGGATGGTTCGCCGGTTTCACATTGTAGACTTTTGATTGGACTAGTGCAGAATGCTCCCGTAATTATCCTCAATGCTGTATTTTGAAGAGTATCAAGTTGATTTAATATGGTCTTTTTCGCTGTAGTATATACTATAGAACCATAGTCAATTTTGGAACGAATTAGAGTTTTATATATATGCATTAGGGTATTATAGTCGGATCCCCAACTTTTCGCAGTTATTGTTTTTAGTAAGTTTATGCCATTTTGACATGTTTTTTTGATTTGTTGAATATGTTGCTTCCATGTTAGTTTTTTGTCAAATATCATTCCTAGGAATCTGATACTATTAACGTAGGTTAGTGTTTTTTGGTCAAGTTTCAATTCGGGATAATATGGATGATGTTTTTTGGTGAACAATAGACATTTTGTTTTCTCTGTTGAAAATTGCAGACCTGTGAATTTTGACCAGTGTTGAAGTTGATTTAAAGCATCTTGGATATGTTTCTGAATGGAATGAATGTTCTTTCCCTTACAAAATAATACTAAGTCATCAGCATATAGTCTACCTTTGACTAGTTTGGGACACTGTACTAGGATTTTATTTACAGCGATTAGGAATAACGTTGCACTAATAACAGATCCTTGAGGAGTTCCATTTATTTGTTCTTTTCTAGATGAAGTGATGTTGTTTATTTTAACGTGGAAATAGCGTTTTTCCAAAAAATTTTTTATAAATTTCAAGATATTTCCTGTTATACCCCAATACTGAAGAGTCTTCATAATATCATAACGCCAGGCTGTATCAAATGCTTTTTTTATGTCGATAAAAACTGCTATGCATTCCTGCTTGTTTGCAAAGGCTTCATGTATCTCAGATTCTAGATCGATTAGATTGTCAATGGTAGACCTGTTTTGCCGGAAGCCACTTTGTTCGTTTATAATTAAGTTTTCCTTTTCAAGAATCCATAGTAGTCTTTTATTGATTATTTTTGCCAGGATTTTGCACATAACATTAGTCAGAGATATAGGTCGATAAGAACTTATATTTGTTCTTGGAGAGTGTGGTTTTGAAATAGGTATAATGATGGCTTCAGACCATGAAGATGGAAACACATTTCGGGTCCAAATTAGATTGTAAATTTTAAGGAGGTGCAGTTTGGCATTGCTGGGGAGGTTTTGTAAAAATATTAGTGGGATATTGTCTGGCCCTGGAGCAGAATTTTTGGTTGCACTCAACGAAAAATTTAGTTCATCCAACGTTATGGGAAGATTAACTAGGTTGTCATCATTATTTTCAGAGCTAATAAGTTCGACCTCACTGTTCCGTTTAAACGTGAGAAACTCATTTGTGAAGTTCCTATCGCTGGAGTCATGCTCGAATTGATTGGCAAAAATTTCAGCTATTTCTTCAGTATTCGTTACTACTCTGTCATTATGTGCTATAAATGGTATATTGGCGAATTTGCGTTTTCCTGATATTTTTCTGAGTTGTTGCCATAGCTTGCTGATTGGCGTTGAGCTATTTATGTCACTAACAAATGTTTTCCAACTATTCTTTCTAGTAGCTTTCAGTATAAATCTTGTTTTAGCTCTATTTTTTTTGTAGCTAATTAAATTGTTTTCTGCTCTATTTCTCTTTAGTTTATTGAACGATTTTTTATATTCCTTAATAGCATTTTCACATTCGGAATTCCACCATGGTAGGGGTTTATGTTTGTTAAGTTTCTTCGTTTTCCCTATGTATTTTTCTGCTGCGTTAATAATTACTTTGGTGAAAGTGTTAAGAGTTTCATCTATATTATCAAAGATATCTGTGTTTTTTGGTAGTGCAAATATATCTGATTCGATGTGCTGTGAAAATTTAATCCAGTCTGTTTGCTTATAATTCCATTTAGGGACGAAAGAATACTCTACTTCGGGGTTTTGGTTTGAGACTGACATTTGAATTGGGTAGTGATCACTTCCATAAAGATATGGGACAGTGTCCCAAGAAATTTGGGCTGTGATATTTGGATCACATATTGATAAATCAATTGAGGATTTCGTTCCAGTGTGGAGGTTTTCTCTAGTGGGTCTACCATCATTTAGAATATTCAGAGTTTGTGACGTTAGAACGTTCTCAATGATTTTTCCTCTAGTGTTAAGACCGGTGGATCCCCAAATTGGATTGTAGCTATTAAAATCTCCTAGTAAAATTCTGGGTTGTGCAATTTGAGACAAAATGTTTATGATATCTTCGGCTATTATTATCTGATCTGGTGGAATATAGATATTGCATATATTGATTTTCTGTGGTGTGTTTATTGATACCGCTATGGCTTCCAGGTTTGTATTTAGTGGAATATTTGTTGCTTCGATTGTGTTGCTTATATAGATCGCTACCCCTCCACTTGCTTTTGTTACGTTTTCACGATTTTTGGAGAAACAAGTGTAGTCTTTAAAATGATGGTTCTGTTTATTGAAATTGGACTCTTGAAGGCAAATAATAGATAAGTTTATTTCATGAGTATTCGTAATGTGTCATAGTGGGTGTAAAACCCATTTATATTCCACTGTAAAATATTGAATTTTAATTATTAATTTCGGAGAGAGATTCTTGAGATGCTGCTATAGAGTTATCAGATTCGTTATCTGCGTCAGTTTTAAGGAGCTGCAGTTCTTTCATTAATTTAGTTTTTGTTTTAGTACATTTTGTTTTAAGTTTCCGATCTGAGGTTTCTGCATGTATTTTAGTGAGCAAATGTAGTATAGCTAAGGTATCTTCAGTATAATTGTTTGCTATGCTGATGGGATCTTTCGAGCCTTGCACATTTTCTATAAAATCAATTGTTTCATCAAAAGATAGAACCTGTTGATCATCTCTGAATATATGTTGGATCCGTTCCATTTGTTCTCTTAATATACTGATAGACTTGGGTAGAGCTTTGATTTTTTTTGAACTGGTTTCTAGCATGTTGAGGTTTTGGTAGGATGTGTGTGTGTCTAAAGGTGGAGTTATGATTTCTGCTCTGGTTCTTTTGGGGGTTTCCTTGCTACTGGGCTCTCCAATATCTACAAGCTTAGGATGCTGCTGTGTTCCGGTTGCGGATATCTGTTTTGATTCTGTGGGTATTCCTTGTGTTATGATTGTGGTAAGATTTGAAGCTGGCGGTGTTTTAAAGCTAGTTAACTTCTCAACTCTTAATGGTACTTTTCCTGATAAACTTGTTGTGGTAGAATTGGAAGGGACATTAACATCAGTGGGTGTTATATCAGATGATTCTGAAATGAGTTTTTCTTCTAGTACTTGATTGGTGAGAGAGCTTGGAGTGTCACATGTCATAACCGGTGATGTCGATGCAGGATTTTGTACTGTGTGATTGTCTATAAGGGAGATTGGTGTTGAAGATAAGGTTGGAGAAGTTTGGGGGCAGTTATTTGAAATATGTCCGTGTTGTTTGCAATGAAAACATAGATTATCAATACTTGAGAAAATTCGGTAGGTGGTATTGTCGAAATTTACCAAAAATGATTCTGGAATCGGTGTTGCAGGAGGAGAAATATAAACCTGTCGTCTGAAACTACAAATATGCTTGAAGTCAGGATTTGTGGTGCCTATTCTCAGAAAAGAAATTGTGGAAGATAACTGAATTCCTAGGTTTTCCAGTTCATTTTGTAATATGTGGTGTGGTATAGTAGGGCATACATTGGACAAAATTAGTCTTTCACTAGGGGTGATGAGTCTACGTGCTTGGATTTCTTCATTATTTATTTTAATGATTCCTTGATGGTTAGTGATAAAGTTATCTACAATATCCTTACTAGAGAAGTATACACAAACTCGATTATTTGAGATTCTAGACGAAAATAAAATATTCTTAGGATGTATTTTGTTGCCTATAGCGTATAGGTATTCTTCGATTTTGACATTATTTAGAGAATTAAACACAATTGCTTGTTGTTTTGACGGAAAACTTGGTTGTGGTTTGCTAACAATATTTGAGTATGTCGCTTGAGGTTGTGGTGGATGCATAGTTGAATGTGCTGGTTGGTTTATTGATGTTTGCTGAGTAGGCGTTGCATGTTGAGTTAACGTTGTATGTTGAGATGAATGTAAATGATCATGGTTGGTAACAATGTCGTCGGTTTCCATGTTTTGTCAGCATTTGCCTGAATACGGTCCTGTCCCGTATTAGGCTCCGCTGGCAAAAACAATAAAAACTTTGTGATAAGTAATGATATTGGTGTTCTTCTTGATTAGTATATTTTGAATTATTTTGAATTATTCGGTAAATATAATTTGATATGCTTACTTTTATTTACTATGCTGTGTCAGGGTGTTTAAATATCACTTCTATTCACTTTTGAAAATAAAGAACTGAATATTTCAGTTACTTTGGTGAGAAATATCGGAGCTGGTTTTACACACGTTGTTAATCGCGTTTGTCCAGAGGCGAACTCCTAGTCATTAAAATTGAAAATATACAAAATCAATCATACATTGGTTAGTGTGGATTGGGCTTGTGTTTGTCAAAGTCAAAGTGTCAAAAATAATGATTGCAAATGGCTAATTAATGGCGAGGCAAGGGTGAGTAGGATTTAGGATTAGTTCAATTTTAAATTTATTTAGGGTTTTAGTGAAGATAATTTAATGATAATACATTCACAAGTTCATTACGAAAAAGACTTATTAAATTTGCTTTACCTTTGCAACTCTTACAGCATACACCACCAAATGTAGTTGAACATAATAATAATAATAATATCCAAGCTTTTGATAATACCTAAAAAACAATGTTTGGAATTAAGTATTTTAAGTAAAATAAATGAAACTAGAGTCAGTAATCTATCTCCCAAGAAGAATAAAATGTATTATATCAATAAAGATCAGAGAAATAGAATTTGTAAATTAAAAAAGGCACTCATCAGTACTAATAACAAAATTAAAAAAGCTGTTAAATTGTCTGAATCAAAGTTATTTCAAAATTTTAATTCAAAATTAGATCCAGCATGGATGGATTTTTTAAAAAGTAGTACTGCTAACAGTAAGAAACATAAACCTTCTTGTTCAATAACAGATAAGGCCCTTTCATTAGCCATTCATAAAAAGGGACCACGAGCATATAATTTTTTAAAACGTTTTATAGCTTTGCCCAGTAAATCTACTTTACAGTCACTTCTAATTTTTGGCTTAAAGAAAGGATTGTCAAAATGAAGCAAATAGATGAAAATTGTGTCTTGTTATTTGATGAAATAGCTTTGAAAGAACAATTGACTTTGGATGTGGCTAGCGACAAAGTTGTAGGATTCGTAGATCTTGGTAGCAATTTAGGCAGAGAGTTACAACCTGCCAATCATGCATTGGTGTTTGTAATTAATGGATTGCATAAAGCTTGGAAGCAGCCAGTGGCTTGTTATTTCACTAAGGATCAGGTTAAAACTGAAGATTTGAAATTTATTATTGTAGAGGTAATTTCAGCACTACGAGATGTAGGATTAAATGTAATGGCAACTGTTTGTGATCTAGGGAATACAAATCGAGCAGCTCTGAGACAATTAAGTAGACATTGGAAAATTGAAAAACCTGCAGTGAGATTACGAAAATTCGATGCGAACAGTCAACTCGATACGTGTGATAACTCGAACCGTATCCAAAATGGAATTATGAACTTCCTTCGAGTAGGATTCGGCTAAACTCGTAATTTTTTATCTACTGGGATGACAATTTGAATAAATGGAACAACTCATAACTCAACTGTTTTGACATTTGCAAGAAGTATCGTTTTAGTTCATTGATCGTTTTGTTTGATGCTTTTTCTTGTTATTTTAAATTCTGATCGTTTTTATTTTTTAATTTGGTGGATTCAGTTGATTGCTTATTTTCATTCCATTTAAAAAGTGTACAAACAGAGAGTACTAATAATAATAATGCTTCCTGTTGTCAGAATACAGAACATTCGTCGGCGCAGGAGGGAAATGAATATATCCTTGATCAGGAATAGAAGACAATTAAGAAGTTTATACAATCCATTTGAACTTCCGGATTTTAGATTTAAGGAGTTGTATAGAGTTAATAAGGAACTAGCAAGAGACATTATTGAAAGACTTCGTGAGCATTTATACAATCGCCAAACAGTAGCTGGAATATCCGTGGAAAAAAAGTTATGGTAACCCTACGGTTTTATGCTACTGGCTCTTACCAAAGGTGTGTAGGAGAGGAATATAATTCTGCACTAAGTCAGTCGGCAATTCACAATTGCATCCATGAGGTCAACATTATAGTACCAGAAAAAATCCAGTTTCCATCAACACCATTAGAAAGAAATGTTAATAAGCAGGAATGGATGGATAGATTTGGTTTTCCAGGGATCCTAGGGGCAATTGATGGAACTCACATAGCTATCCTAAAGCCACCCATTGAGGAACATAATTTTATTAATAGAAAAGGTTTGTTATCTAAATATAAAGGTTGATATAGTTTTGATGTATCATTCATTTCAGGTTTTCATTCAATCAACTGCCAATTGATGTGTAATAGTAAATTACAGATTATAAATGTTTTGGCAAATTATGGAGGTTCAAGTCATGACTCTTTCATTTGGAACAATTCCCAAATAAAAAACTACATTGAGAATCTAGGAGAAGTAGGTTGGCTTATTGGTGATTATGGTTATCCACAGAGTCGCTTTTTAATGACTCCTTTTGAAAACCCCCAAGATGGTACACCTCAAGCAAGATATAACGCTGCACACATTAGAGCAAGAAATACAATTCAAAGGTGTATAGGTACATTAAAAATGAGATTTAGATGCCTATTACGAGAAACCTCGGCACGTTATAATCCTGCTTTTATGTGTGAAATTATAAAAGCATGTAGTGCCCTACACAATATGTGTATAGAGAGAAACATCTTACCAGAAGGAGAAATTGATGGTAACGAACATCTGAATATTATATTGCCTATGCAACAAAATAGAAGAGATGGGTTAAATGCAAGAAATATTGTGGTTGAAAGATATTTTAGAAATTAGTTGTTTTTTATTAATAATAGTGTAAAACAATAATTATGTGCATCATTTAGTCTTCCTTCATCCTACAATAAATTAATTAAAACAACATATTGGATTTACATGTAATATTTATAAACAAGTCACAAAAATAATTTATAGAATTCTCAAAACAAAGAACTTAACAACTAAAGCCTACTTTAATATTTACAGAAAATTAACACAGCTCTAAAAAATCCAAAGTAATGACCAGTCAGCTATTGAAAAAACTTGATCCTATGATTAGTTTTGACTTACAAGGTGTGGAGTATGATATATATTGGTTTTCTAATCTTTTCTTTTCAGTGAAAATTAAGAGTTTTATTTCAAATAATTCTTTATTGAATAATTATTGCTAAAAATTCGTCTAAAATTAATGCTTGGTGGGTATGCACTATTTGTTGTGCAAACATGAATACTTGTTTTTTTTTAGAGAAATTATTGCTTTCTAACTTCACACCATGTGTCCCAAAAACTAATCCTAGGATTGAATTGTACCTGGCTGATTGGTACTTTATATGGAAGTAAACATTTAACGTAACATAGATACCTACATAAATAAATGAGATCAAATAATTGATATTTTTATAGTATATAATAGTATTTTATGCAACGATCATGTAATGATAGCTATTAAGACACGAGCATGTTGTAGGATACGAAACGAGCCGCAGGCGAGTTTCGTATATAATATGCGAGTATATTAATGGCCATTACATGAAAGTTGCATACAATATTTTTTCTACTCCGATTAATAAGAATTATTTAATTAATAATTATCATATATAGTTACTTTTGAAAATCAAAATTATTTGACAGCTGTCAAATTAAGTGTCACCTAAGATAATTAATTTCAGAAATGTCAACCAGGTATCCATGGCTATATTAAATATAGTGCGAATGTCGCATTCCTATTGGCTTAAAAATCTGTATCATAATGAAAATTTGTATCATAATGAATATCATTATGATACAGATTTTAGTCTTTTATTAAGTATATTATAAAACAGGAGTAGAAAAATTATATTATAATTTACTTATTGAGTAGAATATCTTTTATTTGTCTGAAAGTATCATTCATAGTCTTTAAATTCTGATTAACACCATTCAACCCCTCGCGTATTAATTTTAATTCATCTATTGTTTCTTTATACAATTCATTTTCCTTGTCATACTGGCTTTTCTTTTTTTTTGGCTTTTGGACAATAATCATGGTCTTCAGCTAAGTTTGCAGAGCTGGTTGGGGCTTGTGTGTTTACCTGTATGTCTGATAAGGGGCTATGTGCTGGAATCTAAAATTTTATTTGTGTATTCAAACAAGGGTTCAAAAAATTTAATTTTTTTATTGCCTCTGCTTTGTTGTGTGACTTAACAATTTCTTCTGGTTCAAATTTCTCAAGAACAAGGGACATCTCTGTTCGAGGAACCTACATTAATTATTAAATAAAATATTACTTATCTCTCTGCATATAGCAAATATCCTTACCCCACATTCTTTACTTCCAACTACTTCATGGAATGAAGACCCTAATACTGCCAGAATTCTCTCTTCAAATGGGGTAAAATGGATGGTTTTGGGTTTTCCACCACCTGTCATTTGTAGATCACACCTCTGTGCCGTGGCCTTCTTTTTAATAAGATACTTGGTATCTGCCCACGTCTAAAAAATATGGGTTAATTAATATGTGAACACATAACTAATGAGAACTTACTTTTTGCCACTTTTCTACAGTTCGGTTTCCCAAACCTAAGGCATTCAGTTGTTGGGATAATGTCTCCCACAATTTCCTGGAGTTGCCTTGCCTTGTGGGCCTACAAACTTTCCACAGGCAAAATCGGTATGACTTTCCATAAACGAACATATTATCTGCCAATGACTGTCTGAAATTTTAAAAGCCATTGTAATCAAACTTTTATTCTTTGGGTATATCTAATGCTAATGTCAAAGGTCAACATCAACAAATAACTGATATAACCTTACTTTTTGATATTTCGATAGCTACATACATATCGACTGACTCGCATCGAATTTAGTCGCATCGAGTAGCCATCATAATCGCTAGCATCGTTTTAAAATGGCGTACTCGATTCGAGTTGACCATTCGTAATCCCACTGCTGGTCCTTATTTTTTTGTCAATGAAAAGAAAATAATAACTTTATATGACCCTCCTCATCTTTTGAAATGTACGAAAAATTCTTTATTTAATTATGATATTTATTTTGATAACCATAATGTGCAAAGTTACAACATATTAAAAATGCTTTTTATATTGATAAAACAAAAAAATTTCAGGCTTCGCACAAAATTAAAGAATCATTTTTTTATCTTCGTAGAAACAGTAAAATTTAAATGAAAGTTTCAGTTGCTGCAAAAATAATGATCCACACTATGGCTGCTACTATTTAAAGTTTAATTGTTCCTGGTAAATTACCATCTGAGGCTATCTATACTGCTGAATTTATTGAGGACATTGATAAGTTATTTAACAGTTCTAATGGTAGGAAACCAACCTTCGATGCTGGTAAGGCTCTTAGACGGAATGTTTCAAAAAAGTCGAACCATCTGCTTGTTACGGTTCACCCTGCAAAAACAATAACATTTATCAAGAACTGTAGTGTGATGCATAAAAGATTTATTTTTTACCTCCAAAATGTAAATATTTATTTTAAAATCATGTGTACATTGTAAATATTTTTATTCAAGTGGAAGAAACAAATCATTATTAGTGACGTTAATAACTGGTTCATAGGTTAACATCGGTGAGAGTCTTTTACAAAATGCAAATGTGTCATGATTCTTTATGTATCCAGTTAGCCATTTGACCTTGACCCCAACTCAAAAGGTAGAAGAACTCTTTTGACCTTTCAAGGCCAGTGACATAGGTTTGGCCACTGGTTTGAAACCACCATTTAGTATTGTACTTTTTTTCCAAGTCTACATGGTTGTTCAACCTACGTTCGCTACGGTTTTGTGATTTAGGAAAAATTAAAAATCAGGGATTCTCCAATACAAAGTGATGTAAAGGAACATGTATGCATAGATATAGTTCCTGATTTTACAAAGACAAAACACTTAAAGGTCACCCACTATCTAGGGTAAGTAATCTACCCGATATCTATTGGGACTCAATCACCAACACAGTTTCTTATTTATATATTTTTTTCAGACCTTCTTTCTTTCTTTCTTCTTTCTTTTTTTTATCTTTTTCTTTAGGATCTTCTGCATCGTTTTCTTCATTTATTTTGGTACTTTTTCTTCGAGATTACTTCTTCAACGTTAAGCGTATAGCTGGATAGCTACTTATCGCTATACCTTCAACATATACCACTCCAGGCCAATTTTATGCGCATCGATAACTACAACAGCAGAGCAGAATACCACGTGTAGGTAACCTCATCAGGATTCTCAGACGTGAACATACAAGTGAGATCTTTCTGATAAGTAAATTTTGAGATGCCTCTCGTCTAGAGTTCATCCCTTTCGGATACTGGTTAGTTAGTGACAATAGTACGTATTACATTTTGGAAGTGAACCTTACCCTACTGTTTATCTGGTGTTCATTCAGACTAAAGTTTTAGACCATTTTCCCATTAACTGAGTTAAGTACATCTAGGGGTAGTTATAGTATATCTGATATAGTTCGTCCTATACTTGCTATCCTCCGCAATAGTTTAATACCTGAAACAGATGTTCCCCGTCAATTTACCAATATGAGATTTATCTCTCAATATAAATAGTATCATGTTAACCAAGTATTCATAAGCTAGTTATAATATAATACTTACCAGGAAACAAGTGTAATCCCAGAAGTATTTATAATCAGTACTTTAAGAACGTTGTTTTTTGTATAAGGAGAGCCAAGCGCTGTCACTCGTGTCAATCTCTAAGTTCACAGAACCCCATTGTTCCACAGAATATAGATCGTAAACCAACACGCCTACTGAGTAGATCATTTACACCTTCAATTTTAGAGACCACAGACTATCCCCTCACTAGAGGTGAAACACTAAAACTTTCCCTCGTTTAGGTTTTACCCAGCCACTCTCCGTAAACGAGAAGTCCGGGAAGAAAATACTTCATCTAAGCTGGTTAAGTGGATAAAATACCTCCACACTAACCATTCTTCCTGTTTTACTACCTTCTAAACCCTCTTAGGGGATAAAGGGGAAAGAGCAGGACCCCAATTCTTGATCCTTCGCAACACTCAAAGTTACTCGCTTCCTAACGAATTCGTTAAAATACTATTCTTGAGCGCCCTCTCCTTTGCGCATTCGCTTGATAGTGTTCGTTATGCAGCGAGTACATTTTTGTACGTGATAACTATAGAAAATATTTATATTGATACTGCAAGTGATACCACGCGCATAGTTAATACTATTTTTTATAGAAAAATTTCAAATTGTAATTGTGTTTGAGTAGGTAATTGAGGATGGAAGAACTTGTGAATTTAATGTTACTGGAAAATTTAGAGCTGCCGGCAATAGAAGTTCAAAATTTCCGGGTTTTGCGCAATCCTTCGAATCCTTTCAGGACAATGAATGATTTTCTCCGCCGCGAGATATTTGCCAATTCAGTCCAGTCTTCCACGGAATCTTCAAAGTTATTTGTGAATTTACTACCAATTATTTGATCCTTCCCTTGGAAATACTATAATATCATTTTTTTGCTTTTCCTCCGCGTAATACATTATTTAGAATGGTTTGATCCATTTCAGACAACACTTTTAAACAGACATACATAAAACATAACCATAAAATTGGAAAAATTTGACAGCGTCAAGAAGAACGAAAGCTTCATTTACGGTATTGCCAAATTTCTCATTTCGCTTAAGGACGCTCTTTAACGAATGACCTCAAGAATTGCATAGTTGTAAAGTCTTCGCTAACTACTGCTCGTTATGCAGCGAATTCGCTCGATAGCGAGTGATGTCAAGAATTGGGCTCCAGGTAGTGGGAATTCTATGTTGCCCAAAATAAAATCTTGGCAGTTTTTACCGAAAAATGGGAAGGCTATGGAAACCAAAATGCCTTTTAAAACCTTTTGGTTAACTACTATTTATGGTGTCAAATTGTTAACAAGAGAATGTTGGAAATTAGGATTCAAATTTATTAGAACGCGTTCTTTAAATCAGGACCCAGTTGAAAATATGTTTGGGGCAACTCGGCAGTATGGTGCAGCCAATACCTTTCCAAATTGTTACCAATTTATATCGGCTTTAAAAACGTCAATTTTGAATAGTTTAGTTTCTTCCAAAAACTACAACACAAATTGTGAAGCAGATGACTGTACTTTATTAGATAACTCAAATTCTTTTTTAAATTTTCATAATTAACCAAAACCATTAAATTCTAATACAATTAATGAATTGGAAAATATTGAATTCCCGTTTTTAGATTCAGAATTAAATGATTCAAAACTTTGATACTCAGGCAATAAGCTATGGTTTTGTTGTTAAAAAAATTACAACTTTTAATTGCGAAGAATTTAAAGCTAATTTGCAGACAGACATTTTAGACGTTCACTTCCTTCAAAGAAAATGATGATAAAACACGTCTGATTTATGTACAAAGGGTAGTCATTAAATTTCTTTCAATGCTGCATGACATTGTATACTATATTTTACCACTTTTAGGTCATGTAGAGAATATTATTTAAAAAACTGAACTCTTTGCAAGAGGTCATATTAATTTTGATTGGTTCACCTGTCAAGAACATAAATCATATGTATTTTCTCATCTGATAAAATTTTGCGTCCCCTTATCAATTAAAAAATATTATAATGATGGTAAGAGGAGTAACAAACAACAATAATTATTTTTTTTGTAACAATGTACTGCGTTTAATTTTTTTTGTTTCAGACCTGTTCTTGTATTCATGGATCATGGAAATCGAAAATCTAGTTTTTAACTCCTTTTTATTAAAATATTTGTTGTTTTTGTCAATAATTTTAAAATAATTTGCAATTTGATGTGATATTGGATTAGCTTTCTTAAATATAATGTAATTTTAGTGAAAATATTGTGATACCAATTCAAATTTTTTAATATTTATGTTAAACATTTTTAACAGATAGATTATAGAATAAGAATTTCACTAATGTACAATTTTAAGTGATATTAGAATAATTTTTTTATAACAGGAAATATTGATGAAAATATTCTTTTAAATAATGTAAATGTGTTAATTTATTCCAAAGATAGAATAAGTAGGTATGTTAATGAAAGTTGATAATGTATATAGAATAACCGTACTATATTTATTAAACAAATATTTTAGTAAATTTTGTTGTTATTATGTGCAGATTAATAACAATTTTAAATGTGTTGTTTTCTTATTTATCCAAATTATGTGTTAACCATTATTATCTATACTTTATGCAACCACCATTACCATCAAGTTCGACATATTAACTTCACTTGTCATCTTGACATAACTACATGTATAACAGTACTTTCAACCTTCAGTGTCAAAAAAATGTACAAGTCCATCAGAATTAAAGTTTAGTTATAATTGAGTGCTACTTTACTTCATCACAAAACCCCCGCAACATTTGGTCCTTCGAGCCGGATTTGGACTCATTAAAAGCGAAAAATTCAGATCATTCACAAATCACCGGTGTTCGACCGCGAGACCGATGAGACATTCACACATAAATGTAAGTGATTGATGCCTTCTATCCATTTCCTTATGTTCACGTTCACACGTCGCCATTTGGGATAGCACTGAGTACATTTTCAATCGCTTTAATTAATTATTACTATTTTTTATTGTACATGACCATACATTCATTCAATACATTGAACAATATTTGCTCTGGGACAGAAAGTATTATCATTGCGTTAACAATTCATTTCGTTTACTTTATTCACACATTTCTTTATTTATCAAGCTTTGAATTACATTCATCATGAGTGAAAACGGTGAAAATAGTCTTACTTCGGTACATTCTGAAACACAGTCAGATAAACTAATCCGATTAACTAACGAACGTGAAACAATAATCGGCACATTAACTCGTTTCATTAATTTCACTAAAAATGCTGGTGAAGACAAACTGATAGAACTTGAAGCTCGAAACACACACAACAATTATTTTCACAATTTGACAAAGTGCAAACAGACATTGAACATTTAAATGCAGCAGAAATATATAGCTCTAATAGAGAATCATTTGAAAACAGTTACTTTAAAGGCATTGCGTTTGCCAAAGATATAATTTATCAAATTCATTCAAACATTAATAAAAAACATATGCAATCTATTGAGTCAAGTAACAAGTCTGAATTACAACACAATACATTTAAAACAAATCGTTTTTACCTCCAATTGATCTTCCAAAATTTGACGGAGATTATAAAAAATGGATTTTTTTCTTTTAAAGGTTTTCAGCGCTTGTTGATCAAAATTCAACTCTTTCCAAGGTCGAGAAATTGTATTACTTACAGGGTAGGCTTCAGGGTGAGGCTGCAGAAATCATACAAGATATTGAATTAATAGACAATAATTATGAAGTAGCTTTAAGACTTTTAACTGATCGGTATGAGAATAAAAAGGTCATTATTAACAAGCATGTTGAAGATTTATTTGATATACCTGAGGTAATTAATGAATCTCCAGTACATTTAAGGAAACTTATCGACACTCTCAAACAACACTTGAGAGCCCTTAAATCATTAGGGGAACCCACAGAATCGTGGGACAGACTTTTAATTCAATTAATAAAATTAAAACTTGATAGAGGTACAAGAGAACGTTGGCTAGAAGTCTCCCACTCACAATCAAATAAAAATCCTTCTACATTAAATGCATTTTTAGACTTTCTAGTATGCCGTTGCGAATACTTGGAAAGTGCAGAAAAAGACGTTTCGTCACAAAAACAGCGTTATTCACCGAATACAAAAAATTCTAATTCACATTCTAGGCACTTCTCGCAAAATTTCAAAACCACTCATACACTTTCATCCACTCAAAATGATACTGCACATGCAACAAAATCTTACAGTTGTTTTTACTGTCACCAACCTCATGCTATTTATAATTGTTCAAACTTCATGAAACTTTCATTAAATGACAAGTACAGGGAAATTAGAAAGTTAGGCTTGTGCACTAACTGCTTGAGAAAGGGACATTCTAAAACTGAATGTGGCTCAGGTAGCTGTCGTTGCTGTGGTGCTAAACACAATACGGTACTTCACCCCACCAATCAATCTGATATCAAAGCCTCACACTCTAATAGTCGTGACAATCAGTCAACCGTTTCCAATTCAACCAATACAGGTCAGAATCAAGGCCAACCTAAACCAGACATCAATAACATTGCTTCAACCTCTCAGTTACATTCAAATAATTCCACATTAACAAACATTACTGCACATTCCCTTGAGCCAAACAATTTGGTTCTTTTATCTACAGCCATTATTCACATTAAGGATATTTATGGAAAGGTCCATCCCTCACGAGCTCTCCTAGATGTAGGCAGCTAGAGTAATTATATCACCGAGGAACTGAGCAAAAAATCGCAATTATGTGAGCACGACATTAACATTTCCAATTCAGGTGTAGGGCAGAATTCCATTGGTGTCTTTAAACAAGCATTTACCATTATCAAATCTAAGCATTCAGACTTTGAAATTCATTTGCCATTCTTAATACTACCTAAAATTACCGATAGAGTTCCAAACGTCTCATTCAATTTAAATCACATTATTCTTCCTAGTGACATTTCCTTAGCAAACCCTACTTTGAATAAACCAGGGGAAATTGATGTCTTACTTGGAGCGTCAATATTTTATGATCTGCTCATCCATCACACCCGATCTTTAGGTCATGGAAAACCACGACTTCAGAACACAAAACTAGGCTGGATATTGACATGTATCATTCAAATTCCTGTAACACATCGTTCTCAAAAATCATTTTGTGCTTTAAGCTTGAATAATCAATTAAGAAAGTTTTGGGAGCTTCAAGAGACTTCAAATAAAAAACATTTATCATTGGAAGAAAACTTTTGTGAAAACGTCTTCAAGGAAACCACTAGTCGTGATTTTACTGGTAGGTATGTTGTAAAATTTCCATTGAACGATTCCATCAACCAACTAGGTGATTCTAAATCAGCAGCTCTAAATCGTTTAAGAAGCATTGAAAAACGATTTGAACGTGATCCTGAGTACAGGACATTATATGTCAATTTTATTAATGAATACTTGGAACTTGATCACATGTCTTCAGTAGATTCCAAATGTCAGGAAAACACACTTTCATTTTACTTACCATATCACGGGGTTAAGAAGGATAGCTCCTCCACAACCAAACTGCGAGTTGTATATGATGGCAGCGCAGTCACTGATTCTGGAATCTCCTTGAACCATTGTCTAGGTGTTGGACCACAAATCCAAGACAATCTTTTTGATATCATCATTCGCTTTCGGACTCATGCATTCATTTTAACGGCTGACATCGAGAAGATGTATAGAATGGTAGTAATCCATCCTGAACATCACCGCTCCCAGCGAATATTCTGGCGGGAAGCCAAAGAAAGTCCCATTGAAGTTTTCGAGATGTCCAGACTAGCCTACGGACTAGCATCTGCATCTTACTTAGCCACTCGTTGTCTACATGAATTAGCCATTCAAAATAAACCGCATTACCCGCGAGCTTGTGAAATTATTCTTCATGATTTTTTTGTCGACGACTTAATAACTGGAACCGATTCTGTAGAAGAAGTCATTCAGTTAAAACAAGAAATCACTTCCATTCTTCAGTCTGGTGGATTCAAACTGAGAAAATGGTCTTCTAATCATCGACCAATCATTTCAGAACAATCTTCAGATCAAACATTTCACGAAAAATCCGAATTCAAGACCTTAGGTCTTATTTGGGACCCAAATCGTGATGTATTGAAATACTCCGCAAACTTTCAACCTTCAACTTCTATCCATGTTACTAAACGTCAAATTATTTCCATAATTTCAAAGATTTTTGATCCCTTAGGTCTTGTCGGTCCCGTCATCATTAAGGTCAAACTATTTATGCAAGCTCTTTGGCAGTGTCAAGTCAACTGGGATGATCCAGTACCTTCGCATACACTCTGGAAATCGTTTCTGCATAATGTTCATTTAATTGATCGGTTAGAAATTCCAAGGCACGTTTTGTGTATTTCTCATGAAAAACTTGAGATTCACGGTTTTTGCGATGCTTCCGAGGTTGCATACGGATGCTGCATATATCTTTAATCCCACAGCTCTACCCAACATTCAACTAGGCTTCTTTGCGCAAAAAGCAGAGTGGCCCCCCTCAAAAAAATCACATTACCCCGTTTAGAGCTTTGTGGTGCTCTACTTCTTTCTCGTTTAATAAACGTCGTTCAGACTGCATTCTCTAAACAGGTAGATCAAGTGCACTTGTATACAGATTCCAAGAACGTTCTAGCTTGGATATCCACTCAACACTGTTACTTGCAAACATTTGTAGCCAATCGTGTTGCAGAAATCACGGAATCAACTCCAGATTCCAATTGGCATCATGTTCCCTCTGCCGAGAACCCGGCTGACGTTATTTCCAGAGGAACAACTCCCGAACAATTATGTACAACCACTATCTGGTGGAACGGTCCTTCATTTTTGCAGAATGGTCATTTCCGTCCTGCACCTTTTAACGCCGATTTGAGTCAACTCATAATTCCCGATATGAAAATCAGCTCAACCTTACTTGTTAGTCAATCCTTTACTGATTTTCAATATTTCAGTCATTTTCTTCTCTCCAACGAGTTACTGCATACATACTGCGTTTCAAGAATAATTGTCGCTTCCTTGATAAATTATTGACAGGTTCACTTTCAGTACAAGAGCTACGGTCCTCTTTGACGTATCTATGTCGGTTGGCACAATATCAATAATTCGCTACTGAAATTGATTTGCTATCCAAACAAAAATCTTTAACTAGATCAAGCAGATTATTAAACTTACATCCTTATTTAGACGACAATAATGTGCTAAGAGTTGGAGGCAGAATCGAACACTCAAACGCTAGTTATGCTCAAAAGCATCCTATTATTTTACCACAAAAACATTTGCTAACAGAGCTGCTATTCAAACATGAACATTTGACTCATTTACATGCAGGCGTACAACTGTTACTTTCAGCCATATGATTACAATTTTGGCCTTTGGCAGGCAAAATGCTGTTAAACGTGTCTTACGAAAATGTGTTAGGTGTTTTCGAGCTAAGCCTGTTCCGTTGACCCAACTCATGGGCAATTTACCTGCTAATAGAGTTTCACCATCCCGAGCATTCTTCAAATGTTCCGTGGACTACGCAGGACCCTTTACTTTAAAGAGTTCCCCATTGAGAAACTCCAAATTCATTAAATCATACGTTTGTATTTTTGTGTGCCTTTCCACAAAGGCTGCACATCTCGAATTAGTTCAAGATTTAACAACCCAATCATTCATCAATTGTCTTAAAAGATTCATTTCACGTCGCGGAAAACCGTCCGACATTTATTCAGACAATGGGACTAATTTCGTAGGTTGCAACAACGAATTATTAAGGATATTAAGAAAGAATATAACAAGACCGATATTCACCATCTTCTATCTAACAATAATATTATATGGCATTTTATTCCCGCAAATTCCCCTCACATGGGAGGACTTTGGGAGGCCGCAGTTAAATCTGCTAAGTACCATCTAGCACGGTTGATTGTCAATGATCGTTTAACCTTTGAGGAAATGTGCACAGTGTTGGCGCAGGTGGAGGCTTGTTTAAACTCACGCCCTTCAACTCCTATTTCCTCTGACCCTGCCGATTATAACCCTCTAGCTCCCTCTCACTTTCTCAACGGCGAATCACTAGCTGCACTACCAGAAGAAAATGTACTGGAGATTCCTTAGAACCGTCTTAACAAGTTCCGAAGGCTGCAGCAAATCCAACAACATTTCTGTACCAGATGGTCTAAGGACTATTTGTCTCAGCTCCAAATGGCAGATAATTCAGTCCAACAAGCTACGAGAGGGTGATTTAGTCATTATCAAGGAAGACAACTCACCCCCCACGACTTGGTGCTTAGGCCGCATCGTTCAACTGTTTCCCGGAAAGGACAATGTTACTCGTGTCGTGTCGGTGAAAGTGCCATCTGGAACTATTCTTAAAAGGGCTATTTCAAAGGTGTGCCCCCTTCCCATAGACAATAAGAGTGATTGAACTTACAATTTTATAATTTTGTTAAATTATTTGCTTCTTATTTTTTAAAAGTTAAGAACTTTTAAGGTAGCCGGCTATGTTAAGCATTATTATCTATACTTTATGCAACCACCATTACCATCAAGTTCGACATATTAACTTTACTTGTCATCTTGACATAACTACATGTATAACAGTACTTTTAACCTTCAGTGTCAAAAAAATGTACAAGTCCATCAGAATTAAAGTTTAGTTATAATTGAGTGCTACTTTACTTCATCACAAAACCCCCGCAACATTATGTGTCTTAAAATTTTTTATTAATTATAATTATTTCACTGCAAAAAATGAAATATAATTCCATTTTTTGTAATGAAATAATTATACAATGAACAATTTTAAGACAAATTGTAAAATCAGTTCCGGCACCCTTTCCTGGTAACGCGATCCCAACTGTTACTACAGCAACGACAACTCTCATAATATATTATTTCTCTATGTTCATACTACGTAATGTCTTTAACATGATGGCACAGTCCCCTTTTTTTCACTGGATTTTTGTCATAAACATTTACCTATTGCTTGGCCTAATACATAATATGTCTTCGTAGCGTGCTGGTTAACAGTTGTGACTTCATGAAATGAGGTATTGTAGGCATAGGGTTCGAATCCTGGTCGCGGTGATAATTTTTATTTATTACGTTGTGACATTTGTATATAAATTACCTTCAATATAGGTCCTATTTATCCGTGTCATGTGACCTGTTCATTATGCACACCTATTATTCACTGGTGATTTTTTTTTGTTCGAAAATGATTCGACAGTTGCAAAGTTTTTGAATTATCCCTTTTTGGATAGAAAAATTTTTGAAAATTTTCAAAAAAATTTCCGCAAAGTTTTTGATTCTACCCTGTTATAGGAGATTTAGTCTTCTTCAGGGTTTAAATTGAATTTTAGAAAGCAAGTGAATTTACGGTCGCGGTAGGGACAGCTGTGGCTGTGCACCCAAGGATGGCCATTTGGTTAATTTTCGCAATGTATCGCGGTTCCGATCATTGCGGAAATTAAAATGCAGGAAAAAACCACAGAAAACCTGCATTCTCATCCCGGAAATTTAAAAGGAAAAAGGTGTTTTTATTGTTTGTATTTCATAAAAGAGAAACACACTTCATGTACTGAAAAGTACTCGAAGTATGTGTGGTTTGCACTGAAAAGTGCGTGTTGTGTATCTGCGCCTTGCAGACTGGAATCCCATCGTTGCGGCTAATGTCGGCGGGAATTTCGCTGTCTCGGCGCGGTTAAAAGGGAATGTTTATGTAGCGTTTTGAAGAGTTCAGATTGGCGAGAAGTTAAAATATGCCTTGTTGCCCTGTTCTTGGACAGAGCAATTGTGGTTATAGTAGGACGGTATGAGATGAGAGAGTGTCTCGATTACCATCCTACGGGGAAGGGAGTGCGTTCATGAGAATGACACATGTGATTTCAAGGATTTTTTGGACTTTCGTAGGGAAGTCAAATGGCATGGGTGGTTTAGGGAGAGTTATTGGGGCGGTTTCCTCGGGTTTTGAGGTGGTAGTTTGCCTTTTGGGGCATTTAGGGTAAAAGGTAGCGTGGTTGCCACCACAGTTCCTGCAACAAGGCTTTTTTGCCTTGTCACATTTGTCGGATCTGTGTTCGTGACTTCCACAGTTTGAGCAGGTGTAAAGTTTAGCTTTACATTCGGTAGCGGAATGGCCCAGTTAAGTACAGCGACTGCAATATTTTGGGACGGGAGGTAGTTGAGTGGAGTTAGATTTTTTACATCTTTGATTTAGGCCGTAAAGGAAAATTCCTTTTGAGAGTGCCTGGTGGAGTTAGATTTCAGAGTTTGTTATTACTCTGATGAGGGTGGTTGGGGTATTGGTGGACTTGGAGACGATCCTCCAGCATTTTAGAAAGTTGATTTGAAGATCTTTGAGAAGATCAAAGATTTCTTCGTCGGAAAGGGTTATGTCAACTCTGGTGATGACAAAGGAGAAGTTTGGAGCGTGAGTGGTGGCCGAAGTTTCTTTTCTGGAAGCGGAAGATTGAGAGTGAAGAGGTAGGCAAATGACTTTGTTGTCTCCGATGGTATTTTCTATTTTAGATTGGAGTTTTTTGGGGCAGATGTCTTTTGGAATGCTTAGTGGGGCAGTGCAGTTAGGATTGGCTTTTAGGTAAGAGATTTTGCCTCTTAAAATTTCGTTTCTGTTCAGAAGGATGAACAGTTCCTTCTGAGAGCAGAATTTGGGTGGGAGATTTCGGAGGTTTAGGGTCTGAAGCGGAATAGTATGTGTCGGAGAAGTGTGGGATGAAGTTTTTGACGAAGTAGTCCGAACTGAACTGCGAACGGAGGCTACTTCGTCGATTGGGCTGAGGTTTTGTGCTTCATGGATTGATGAGGCTTGTGAAGAACGGGAAGAGTGAATGGAAGGTGGAGGAGATTTTGCAACATGAGCATAGGATGATGGTGAGACTGAGTTTGAAGTTGGTCGTGGAATCGGAGATTCCATTAGAGGGCGAGGTTCGGATGAATCTGGTTTGGGATGTTTTGAGAGTTGTGCAGATGATGAGGAAGATTCGAGTTTTGCCAATTTTAATTCGATTTCATCCTTTTTTGCTAGGAGTATTTGTACTTGGGAGGTTAGTCGTTCGAACATTTCGAATTGTTTGGAAATTTGCTGTTCGGTAGGATAAGTATTGAGCTTTTCTTGAGGGAAGGATGACGTCTCAGATTCAGTTGAAGGGCATGGTTTGGTTTTTTTTTGGTTTGCTGAGGGTGTCTCTGAGGGTTTTTGGACTGAAGATTTTAGAAAGAAAGATTTGGAAGTTTTTGAAGTGGCTGGAAGTTGAGGAAACTCTTCGATGGTGTCGTTGTGAATAATCAGTTTTCTAAAAAGGGGACTGAACGAAAAAGGCTAAAGTATGAAATATCAGTGAGTGAAAGAAAAAAGAGGAAAAATGATACAATTGTGGAAAAACATGGTGTGGAGAACGGTTGTGGGGAGCAATGTCCAAAGAAGTGTACCCAAAATATATCTGAGGCCAGAAGAGAATTTCTTAATTCTGAGTTTGGGAAAATGACAGATGAAAAAGAAAGAAGATATTTCATATTGCATCACATATCATCAACTGCTGTAAAGCAAAGGACGACAGTTGTTGCTACTGATGTAGGCCAGGAGAGTTATCGAAGAAATATTTCATATAATTATATGCTCAAAAATGAAAATGGCACTTCACATAGTGTATGTTAAAGACCCACTATGTATAGAAGTAATGGCACCACCTGTGTCGGACGTGAGCGATGCTGCTTCGAAAACAAATACCTGTAAAAGCTGTAAACATTCGATTAAATCAGGATTACGGTTTGTAAATTGTGACACTATTTTTCATCAAAGTTGTGAAAGAAATAGTAGCTATGTTAAAGTTCTTGACAACAATAAAATTTTATGTTGTGAAGGTGATAACAACCAAAAGAAATATGATGAAGCCGAACCGGAAATAAATTCTTCATTCTTTGATAACTTAGAAAAAATATATTCCGATGGTAAAGTAGATATTTCACTATTCAGTTACATCATTAGACAAAAAGATAACTTGATTCATCAAAGATCAAATTAAACCTCCTGATAAACATATTGATATACTAAGAAACAATTCGAATATTGATAATAACTCAACACAAAGTAACTCTGATAAGACGGTCATCATTAACAGAGAACATAAACGAGTTGACTTTGAATCTTATAGCAATGTTGCCAAAAACTCTAACCGTTCAAATGGTTCGGGAAAAACCCATACAGTTTCACGTCAAAATATGGCAATTGCAGTGGAGGAAGCTGAGACAAAGCGTATGCTTGAATAATATCAGAATTTAGGACCAAATCACCGTAAAATGCAAACTATTCCCGGTGTATCAGTCAACGACAATGTAGACAGTGATGGTTTCCGCAAAGTTATCAGGAAGCATAGAAGTAAAACTGGAACTGGTGATGGAGACGAAGTATTCTAAGGAAAACAAAAACCGCAAAATATGGTTATATATATATCCAAAGTACCAGACTCCATAACTACTGATGATGTAAAAAAATATATTAAGAAAAAAACCAACTGCAATGATCCACAGGTAAAATCACTACCGACTGTTAGTAACCGAAAAGACAATAAATCGTTTATGATAGGGGTTGAACCATAACTTCAGGATCAAATATACGACGCTGTCTTTTGGCAGAAAAAAATTTCGTTCGAAAGATTCAATTTCAGACTAGGTAAACGTTTTTTGGAAAATCAAATTGATTCATCTGCGCAACAGGGACAACCAGATTCTTTTTTGGAGGCTTAGAACCACGAGAGACTATTTCCAATGAAAAAGAAACATTTCTGAAGATTGTTCAGCTCAATGCTCAATGGCTAACAAACAAAATAATAAATTTGGAACTATTGGTGATGAGGGAGAGACCTGACACCTGACATTTTAAGTATATCCGAACACTGGTGTTCAAAAGATAATATTCTATATATGAATCTCGAAAAATATGTAAGTGCTGCATATTTCTGTCGAACATCTCATATCCACGGAGGAAGTAGTATTTATGTAAAAACCGACCTTAAATTTCAAACAGTAGACATATCTCAATTTGGTGAAGAAATGATCTGTGAGTGTTGTGCCATAACACTTGTAGTTCCAAATCGGAAAGTGTGTGTGTGATCAGTATTTATAGGCCAACAGGAGGTAATACTGACCAGTTTCTTAGTAAATTAAACGATATTTTAGAATTTTGTAGCAATTCTTATCAAGACCTGTTTCTGTGCGGGGATTTCAATATTGATTATTTATCAAACTCTGTCCATAAACAAACTTTATATGATATTCTTGTTAGTTATAATTTGCGGGTTACTTCTATGGAACCTACGAGGATTCTCACCAATAAATTAGGGCATATGTCATCCACTAAGCTCGAATACATTTTAACAAATGTTAATATTGATTTTTGTAAATCTAATGTATACGAGGGTCATTTTAGCGACCATAGAATATTTTCTCTTATAATTGATCTTAACAATGTAAATTTACAAAAAGTCGAAAACAAGCAAATTTTTTATTATCGCGATTTTTCAAATTATTGCTTATCGCAATTTTAAACTGCTATATCTTCACTTAATTGTGAGGAAGTATATATTCAAAAGAATATTGATTTGGCAATGAAAGAATTTATGGATATAGTATCTTTCAATATGAATGTTTACTGTCCTGTTAAAAAAGGTGGAGTAATAATAAATATTCTAAAAATGAATGGGTAACCGCAGAAGTGAAAAAAGCCGGTCACGATCTAAAAAATGCATATTGGCTATCCAAAAATATTGGAGGAATTAATTCACAAAATGCGTATAAAGGAGTTAAAAATAAATATAGTAAATTTATCAAGAATGCTAAAAGGCGATTTAATGAACAGCTCATTAAACAATCAGATAACCCATCTAGAACGACATGGAATTTGGTAAATAAGGTAACAGGTGGAAAACAAAAAAAAATCTGATATAACTCTCTGTTCTGATGGTACAGATATGACTTGCGCTGACGATATTGCAAATGTTTTTGCAGAATACTTTGCAACTATAACTGATAATAATCTTGAATCATATTTTGGCCTATCAAGACCTACAGCATGTACTGCCTCCGAAATTTTAGATAAAACTTTTTTCTTTACACCAGTCACGGATCAAGACGTTGGGGACGCAATTGATAGTCTCAAAAACAAGTCAAGTACAGGTTCAGATAATTTATCCACAAAAATTTTAAAATCTGGAAAACTCTCCCTCTCTACTTCTTTGAGTTACTTAATAAATTTATCTGTGGCTAATGGTAAATTTCCTGACACACTTAAAAGTGCAAGAGTTATTCCCATCCACAAAAAAATTATCCAAAATTGATTTCAAATTATAGACCAGTAGCATTGCTGAGTGTTTTATCAAAGATTTTTGAGAAAGTTATATATAACAAAATATTATGTTTTCTTGATCATTTCAATATTATATCCCCGCACCAACATGGGTTTAGGTCAGAGAGGTCAACATTGACTGCAGCATGTAATTTTTTTAAGCATATATATTGGAACGGTATATGAACCGTCCATAATAGACAAACCATATAATTACTCCTCAACAATATTTATCATCGACGTCTTCAAATAAATACAACATATGTATTCAGAGTTTATTAATAATATATTATTGTCACTATTAAACCTTAAATTTATCATGAATCTAAAGGAATAAACCAAGGACCTGATTACAAATTATTTAACAAGCGATAGAATGATAATTTAGCTTGTAATAATCTGTGTAGATGTACAAAGTATTATTAACAAAAATTGTAACACATGAAATGATAAAGTATAACATCCATAGCAAATTTAGAAACATAAAAATCATTCCAATATGTGAAAGCAATAAATTTAATTGAAATATACATCAAAATTAATAGTATCAGAAAGTAACCGGAAAGGATGTTCATAACATAAGATTTCCAGGTAGAGGAAGTTAAGTTATTGTTAATAATATTTGAAATCATAGTGTAGTCTTATGAAATGATACAATCTCACACGCTAAATAGTTGTTGGTAATCAATAGGGATGAAATGGGTACCATGTATTCAGATATAACATTTGTATGAAATTTAATTTATTAACTAATAAAGATGGGTGTAAACTATGCATGGATTATCCTGATTACTCCTTGTTGGAAATTCTTATAACAATAATGATAGAAAGTTTGTTAAAAATATCGAAAAGTTGTAAATTATTGTATATTTGAGAGGTTAAATTGAGGTAGTTCAAATTTAATTGAAATTTTGTATTTAAAACAAAGTGCGTGATATAAGAAGTAAGAAGGGTTGAATAATAGTTTAGTGTTTCGTTATAAACAATTATATAGGGGGAAGAAGTGTTTTAGCAACAAAAACTTAATTTAAATTTTATTATTATGAACTGTCAAATTAATATTTGTTAGCTAAATTTCGGTCTTAATAGCAATTTTGAGAGGGAAGGGCATGCATTGGGATAGATAGTAGATCATAATCTTTAATTTTAATATGTTTTAAGTTAGTTTCTATAAAAATTCAGTAATTTTTATTATAATTAGTGAGGTTATGTCAACCAAAATTAGCCTGGCAGTCTGTTTTTGAACGTTGTACAAGGAACCTCGTTTCTCTTGGGCTCCACCGTCATTTGTTTTATGACGTAATTTCATAGGTGACCCAAAATCAACAACGGTTTTTTGATCTGTCAAAGAAAGAAGTGACATTAAAAAAAGGATTTTGAAAATTGAATCTTATTAAGGAGAGTAAGTCTTATCAAAAATTTCAACGACGTCAACGTTCTACGAATAGAACCATTCGTTGGAAAAAAATTAATTCATGTCACAATATATACCGATTTGGATAAGAGAAAGCACGTTGTAGGACTTTTTTTTGATTTGTCACGTGCTTTTGATTGTCTTGATTTTAATTTCATTAAAAATAAATTTTATAACCTAGGCTTCAGAGGAATTTTCTTGGGATGGATAATTGATTATTTGAGCAATAGAAAATTTCAAGTTGCATATCAGAATTCTACTTCGAAATTTTTCAATATTGATAAAGGACTTCCTCAGGGATCTGTTTTGGGACCGCTAATATTCATTCCTTTTATTAATGATCTTCCTGATCACATTAAACGTCTTATTTTGACTATCTATGCAGATGACACTGCACTAGCGATCTCGGCATCCTGTTACGAGGAACAGATGTCATCATTGGAAGTTGTTTCTGAATAATTTGTAAATTGGTCGAGAGCAAATGGTTTAATGGTTAACGTTGATAAGACTCAATTTGTATATTTTAATTCCCAACATGTCCTTAAAAATGCATTTCCATTATCATTTGGATTTGACAACGTACTTATTACATCAGTTCCATCAACAAAATTTCTAGGTTTATATATATATATATATATAGATGACAGTTTGAGATGGACTGATCAGATTAATGCTGTTAACACAAAGCTTAATAAATCTTTCTATGCCATTTCTAGAATAAAGGTTACCATGCCAACATCAGCACTTATCAATATTTATTACGGTCTTGTTTACAGTCATCTAAGTTACAACATCTCACTCTGGGGAAATTCTATTGACAGCAACAGAATTTTTGCAACTCAAAAAAAATTATTTGGAAAATATTCGGGCTACAATTTAGGGAAACTTGTAAACCCACGTTCATAAAACACAAGATCATGTCATTCTATAGTGTTTATATTTATCGTACTCTTCTATTTGTGAAAGAAAATTTCACTAATTTTGAAACTAAATCGTATGGACATGATTACTATACAAGACATTCAAACGCCCTTCAACCCCAGGGTAAAACTTCAAAATTAGAAAATAGTTTTGAATTTATGGGAATGAAGTTATTCAATAAATTACCTCATGAATTCCGGGAAATTGTGCAAAGGGAAATTAAAAATTAATTATTAACTAAATGCTACTATTCAGTCAAAGAATTCCTTGAAGATTCTCTGTGAACCATTTTTATCTGTTTTTTTACTTGAATATTTTATTGTTTATATGTCTATCTACTTTATTTTATATGCTATTTAACCAATTTAATAATGTCGCCTATCACTTTTGACTTATCCTATACATTTGTATGAATGTCTTAAGGGATTAATAAATATTATTATTATTATTATTATTATTAGACTCACATATTTATGTCTCAAGGGATTGATAAATATTATTATTATTATTATTAGACTCACATATTTATGTTAATTTATCTCGATACCTGGTAACGGGATGTTTTCGAATATAATAAAATAAAAAATTCTTTACAGATAGGTAATGTAAATACTAAGTGTAAGCTCTATGGTACATGCAAAAAATGTGGTGGCAGGCACAACACACTTCTGCATCAAGAAATTAATGAAGAACCGTCGACTTCAGTAAATGTCGATGGAGTTGAAAATAATACAGTGTTAACATCACATACTTCTTATAAATATGATCTGGTTTTACTTGCTACAGTGATTGTTGAAATTTATGATAAATATGGAATATCGCATAAAGTTCGTGCACTGTTAGATTTTGGATAGCAATCCTGTTTTATTACGGAGTCTTTATGTAACAGACTTAAGTTGAATAAAAGTGAAATTCAATTTTCCGTCTCTGGGTTGAATAATAATGTCTCTCATTTGAAATATAAGACTGAGGTAACTATACATTCTCTTTACGAACAGTTTTCTCTGACGATTCCTTGTTTAATTTTACCTACTATAGCAGGTTTAACGCCTTCCAGAAGGGTCAATATTTCAGATCTGAATATTCCAAAAAACTTCCAACTTGGCGATCCTAATTTTAATATTCCTGGATCAATTGATATATTTTGGCGAATTATTCGTTATAAACGTTTAGAACTGGCAATAAATAAACCAGTTCTTCAGAAAACTCGATTAGGTTGGATTATTTCTGGAAAACTAAATAACCTAAATGATGTGGAACTGAGTCTTTGTAACATTAATAACACTAATAAACTAATACAAAATCAATTAGAGATATTTTTTGAACTCGATAAAATTGCTGAGAAAAATCCATGGTCTATCGAACAGCAAGATTGCAACAATCATTTTTTAAATACAACCACTCGTCTAAAAAATGGTCGATTTTCAGTTCGCATACCGTTCAAAAGATCAATATATGAATTGGAAGATTCTAAAGAACAAGCAGCTAAACGTTTTTATGCACTAGAAAAAAGGTTAAATAAAGATTTCGAATTTAAAGAAAGGTATTGTCGATTCCTAAATGAATATGAAAATTTAGGACATATGACAAAATTAGACATTCATTCATCTGAAAGATCGTATTTTTCACCCCATCATGGTGTTTTGAGTGAAAGAAGCTTAACAACCAAGTTACGTGTTGTTTTTGATGCTTCTGCTTCAGCTTCAACATCAACGGGAGTTTCACATAATGATATTCAAATGGTTGGTCCCACCATTCAGGATGATCTTTTTTCCATTTTATTACGATTTCGTCAACATCGTATAGTTTTCACTGCCGACGTAGAAAAAATGTATCGACAAGTCGAAGTGGCAGAAGAAGATCGATGTTTTTAAAATATCTTATGGAGAAAAAATCCTTCTGAAGAAATTTCTGTTTATAAATTGACTTACGGAACCGCTAGTGCTCCGTTTTTGTCAATTAGATATCTTGTTCAATTGGCCCATGAGGTTCGTGAAACATTACCAGATATCTCGGAAATTATTGCCCATGATTTTTATGATGATGATGATGAAAACCATGCAACGAATTTGTGTGTTGCAATAAAAGAGGTACTTGAATCTGGTTGTTTTCCATTAAGGAAATGGAGATCTAATTATCCAAATATTTTTAATAAAATCATACATAATGAGACTAGTAATGAAAATTCTCATTTGTTAGAAATTTGTAAGAATGAAACTGTTAAAACTTTAGGTTTGCTCTGGTCAAATATTGATGATAAATCATCCTCTTTTATGAGTACCATGGTACCAATTTTTATGTCTGGTTTAAGGGTTTTCCACGTAGGACGGTTAGTTTTTGGTCTACTGATTAGTACGAATTTAATCACATAAGCCATTGCTCAGATTAATTTTACAAACGAATATGACCGCGCTATTAGGTCCAAAAATTGGTAAGTAGGGGGGGTCGTTGCAATGAAGGAATTCTTATATTCTTCACGAGGGTTAGCAATGTTTGAAAATGAATTTTGACACGCAGTGTCTTGGGATGTTTTCCTCAAAAAGGGTGGCCCTGAAAACCAAAATTTACCAGGTGATTGCAAAGTTTGACCTCTGGACAAAAAGTCCGCCGGGTTGTGTCTAGATTTGACGTGCCTTCATTCAGCAGAAAGAGATAATTGTTAAATTTGTGTGACTCGATTGCGGACAAAAACTCCCCATCGCGTTGGGATGCCTTGTATCCATGAAAGAGCGATCTGTGAATCGGACCATAAGATGAATGAGGATATATGCAACTGTTTTTCCAAAATGTGTCGAAGACGAGAATAGAGATGAGCTAACAGACGCATGGCACATAATTCCAACTTAGGGATAGTTAAGGGTTTACTTAAAGGGGCCACACGGGACTTGGATATAAGAAGTTGAGAGGAAGCAGATCCGTCTACATAAATTGCTCGTAAATAAAAACAGCCTCCATACGCCACTGAGCTGGCGTCACAGAAACCATGAAGTTCTAAATAAAGAACTGTCTTAGACAGAAGGGTATATCGCGGGATTTGTAAAGTGGGCAATAGAGCAATCTTCTCAACAAAGACTTTCCATCTTTTAATAAGGGGGGGGGGATCGGTTATGGGTTCGTCCCATGACAGCTTGAGTAACCATAGCTGTTGCATTAGAGACTTTTAGCTTGTCTTAAATTTCTCACGTATCCGTATCCGTAACGAACTGCGCATGTGTAGACCCGTTACGACTCAGCCGATACGATGCGTTGAACGTATCGTTACGTCCCCTACTCCGTATACGAAAACGTATCCGTATCCCGACCAAAATCAGTATTCTGTGCTATTCGTGCTATTTTACAGGTCTTCTCCTTCTTTGATATTGGTTTGGTTTAATTATAACCACAATATTTTTAACTTTATTTTTACTCTTACCAAAGAATTGTGTTTAAGTTATGAGTGTTAAACGAAAGCGTCTTTTTACGGACCAGGGGACGACCTTCACCTCCTGAGGGAGTTTGATGGCCAAAACCCCTTCGAAGACCCGTCTCGATGGTCTAAAATTTCTGAAAACCTAGCAAAGGCAACTGGGAAGTAATTTAGTACCAGAAGTCTACGAGAACGGATGAACCTGCTTGTTTCCAAATACGAAGAAAAAGCAAACAAGGACCAATACAAGTAAGCTTTTTGTAATTTGCTGCAATTAAGAAATTAAGTAATAGAACTAAAAAATATCATTAAAACTATGAAAATTTTGGTGACTACCAGAATCTTATTAAGTTAACTTTGCGCACAGTGTGCAGGAAAAATTGTTTTCCGCACAAAAATTCTATTGTTAACTTGTGCACAGTGTGCGGGAAATTGCTACTTTGCGTATGCACAAGTGTGCACAAAGTACCTTCTTTCTGGCCACTCATAGAAAAAATTGTTAATGTAATGAAAAATCCCGTAAATAAAATATATATTCAAGGTCTGGAGTTGAAGAAGAAGTTTCAGAAATGGACGATCTTCTGAACTCAATTTCGCTACTAATGAAGGAATTTAAAAGAAAAGAAAAACTTGATAAAAAATTTTCATATCAAAAAGGGTTTGAGAAAAGAGAGGTAGCTTCCGAGGCTGCTGCAGCATTGTCAAGTGGTAAGTATATTTAAAAAGATCTGGAAAAGTCAGAGTTTCCAGTTGATTCTTGGGGCTACCTAAAAATAGGGTTTCCTGGTGATGTTTTCCTACTTAAAACCATTTATAAGAAATTAATTTAAAAAAATAGCTAAAAAACAGTTGCAGAGTAATAACTTTTTTGGGTTGTAAAATTTAGCATTGTTGTTATTTTAATAAACCATTTTTGTGAATTTTATTTAAGCCTCAATTATAATTTAAATGCAGTAAACAATAATTATCACTTTAGCCAATGCCGACCATATAGAAAATCATTATATTGCAGGGGTCGAACAACCAACTAAGTCTACGGAAGAGAGTGTGTCTAATCCCTCAACCGCAACCTCACAACTTTTTGGAAACCAGAAATCATCGCTGGTTCCAAATAAGAAGCAGAGAATTAGCATTGGAAGAAAAGAGAATGGAAACAGAAGCCCAAGAAAGAAAAACAAGATTAGAAATAGAGTTAAAGAAATTAGAAATGGAGCAATTACGTTTTAAGGCTGGAATGGATATTTTTACGAATCCGCAAAAACTGATGGAAATTGCACTCCAGGCAAGATGTGACTGCAATAAACACTAGTTTTGTGTTTTTCTAGTTTGTATTTAACTAGCCACAGTGTATTAAGTATTGCGTAGAAGCATTTGACTAGAGTACAGGGATATCCAAATAAAAGTGAACAGGCCTTATAACTTTTTTACTTTTAAAGATGGAAAAAATGTTAAATATGAAAGTTCTGAGGATTTTTATGGTTAATTCATATATCTTATTAGCGAAACAATCGAGCATGGAATCCATAAGATATAGTATAAAACATAGATTTTCTCGCTCATTTTAATTGCATGGTATGGTTTTTATTACATTTTTGTATTCTACATCAAGTTATAGACATAATGTATATGATTTTAATTAATTACAATTACATGTAAATAATTGTCATATTAGTAAAGCGTGATCTATAGACGTCAAAAAATGATAGTTCAATACTATTATAACGCTTTACAAAATAAGAAAAATTAATTTCCACAGAGCAGACCAGAATGGTTGGTTCTATCTTAACAGATTTACCAACCCCGTTCACTTTAGAAGTGTAATTCAATGTCTGTCGGGGCATATAGCCCGAGAAGTAGTTGTTGCTTCTTAGTGGACGGTCTGCTCTGTGGAAATTAATTTTTCTAATTTTGTAAAGCGTTTAATAGTATTGAACTATTATTTTTGACGTCTATAATTTATATAAGATTCCTTTTGCTGAATTCTAGTCGTTTATATATATAAAACCAGAAATATTGGGGAAACGGCAAGTTTATAAAAGTGAACTCTTCTTACTAATTTAACAATCTTTTGGATCCATTATCAAGTTACAGTAAATTGAGGATTGATATAAAATGGTAAATATATATTAAATGCTAAAAGTGGTATTTGAATTTTTTTAAAAATATTGAAATATTGTCAAATACCAATTTTAGCATTTAATATATATTTACCATTTGATATCAATCCTCAATTTACTGTAACTTGATAATGGAAATAAAAGTTTCCGCTTGTTAAATTAGTAAGAAGAGTTCACTTTTATAAACTTGCCGTTTCCCCAATATTTCTGGTTTTATACCTAATTAGTCGGCAAAGACTATCCTATATATATATATATATATATATATATATATATATATATATATATATATATATATATAGATTGTATTGTTCATCTCTAGTAATATAATAACTCTTATTATATATTGTGGCTTTTTAGAGAAAAATACCTATTTTCAAAGTACACACTTTATTTTGTTGAGCTTTCGTTGCACTTCCTCAACTTCATCAAAACAAAATCCGTGATTAAATGACTGGAGGATTGTTTTCCATTCACTTCTCTCCTCCATTTGGGAAATGAGCTGAGTGGACTGTATATTTTTCCTGAAGCTGGTTTGGTTTTTTTTACTTACTTTCTATACCAGCGGCCTATGGATTACAGGCTTAGTAGCGGAGGAAGAGGATTGTGTTTTTTATTGTGGATGGTACTACGATGAGTTTTAATGGAACATTAATCCATTTTATATTAAAAAATAGTCGGGAACTCAAAAAACATATTTTATTTTGTCTAACTTGACAGACAACCCAAAATTCCTAACTAACTTTTTTGTTTCTATATCGACGGTTACGTTATAGTGAGTTTTGAAATAATTATAACTGCTCACTTACTGGAACACTGGTAGATTTTTTAGTTACTTTTATAACTGATTACAAACTTATTTCGGATATGAGAGAAGGGGGTAGGGTGAAGGCATGCAAGTTCGAATACAAATGGTTTGTTTTCGAACATACTGCCCGCGCGGCAGGTGAGACTATGAAAGCCTAGATTCGGAAATATATGTAAATGTATTTTGCTGTCACTCAACGCCACAAAACATACACGTACCAGTTGATTAACAACAATATTATTCTATGTATAAATAATGATAAAACAATTAGAGTAAACAAAATCCTAAAATGAACTATACAATTACCTACTAGTAGTGGCCGGTGATGTGCCAAACATTCTAAGGTGAAAGGGAGGTAGAGATTGAAGGGGTATCCTCGTTAGGGAGTAATACCACCTCTGTGATGGGGCGAGTGAGATATCCAGATTGTGTAAATACTTGGACTGAGCGCACTTTTGAATCTTTTCCAGTGAAAACTTGTGTAATGCGAGCTAGTGGCCATTTCATGGGGGGATTATCTTCGTCTTTGAGAAGAACCAAATCGTTTACTTTGAGATTTGGTTGGGGATGCATCCATTTCGGACGATTCTGCAAACGGTTTAAGTAGTCTGTTGACCAGCGTCTCCAGAATTGTTGTTGCGCCTGAGTACATATCTGCCAGTGCTTTAACTTATTGATCGGAGTCAGAGAAATGTCCACTTCTGGATAAGATATGAGAGGGGAGTGCACTAAGAAATGACCGGGAGTCAAGGGGAGTAGATCGTTCACATTGTCGGACAATGGGAATAAAGGGCGTGAGTTTAATATTGCTTCCACTTGACTTAAAATGGTTGAGAACTGTTCGAAAGTGTAAGATGAATTTTTCACAATCTTGGCTAAGTGTACTTTAGTGCTTTTGATGGCACCTCCCCCAGTGGGGAGATCTTGGAGGAATACGTTTCCAAGTGATTTTAGATTGAGAGAGAAAATCTCCCAATTGAGGAGCATTATCAAGTAGGTATTGATTAACTTCTTTCAAGTAATTGTCAGCTCCTATAAAATTTGTGGCATTGTCACTGTATATTATTGATGGCAGTCCCCTACGTGCTAGGAATCGCTTTAAACAAGGTAAGAAAGAGTCGGCAGATAAGTCAGAAACTAACTCTATATGAACAGCCTTAGTGGATAAACATACAAATACTGCTATATAGCTTTTCATTACGGGAGCTTTCTTTAGTGATGAGGACTTAGTGAAGAATGGGCCACCGAAATCTACCCCGGTGTTGGTAAAAGCACGCAAAGGAGTAACCCTTTCTTTGGGCAAATTAGCCATGATTTGGCTGGAAGCAATAGCATTGAAGCGTTTGCATGTGGGACATGAATAAATAATTTTCTTCAGAGATCTGAGGCCATCTATGGGACAATAATGTAATCGTACATTATTTAATACATTTTGGGGGCTTGCGTGACCTAATCGGTTATGCTCATGACGTAAGATCAGGATCGTGAGATGATGTTTGGAAGGTAACAATATTGGGTATTTTTTGTCAAAGGGCAAGTCAGCATTGGACAATCGTCCACCTGCTCTGAGGTATTTATTGTCATCTAGAAACGGGTTAAGAGAAGCGATGTGCTTGTTATGAATGGGTTTATCTAATTTGAGAGATTTAATTTCCATAACAAACGAGATTGTCTGGATTTGTTTTATTACGAAAGAATTAGATTGTTCTAGTTCTTTTGGGCTCAGGAGACCTGTCACTTTTTCCCTATTTCTGAGATTATAGATGAATCGTAGAACATAATCAGTTGTCCGTTGCAGCTTGTTTAGAGAGGAACATTTTGAGACAAGACATTCCCAGAGGTTAGGTGATGGTTTAGTATTCAAGGCAGAGTGCTTTCTTTCTTCGGGAGGATTGGATATTGGAGAAAAAGAATCGAAAGAGTCTAAATTAGATTCTGGGTTGGAGAGAAAAGAGGGGCCTGATTTCCACAGGTGAATAGAATCAGGTTGAAATTTTCCTCTGGGCAGCATATCGGCGGGGTTTTGGACAGATGATATGTGTCTCCAGGTCGCTTGTTTCGTAGCAGTTTGAATGAGGGAGGCTCTATTACACACAAAGGTGCTCCATTGGGTGGGAGAGCCTTTGACCCAAAATAGTGCTATCTGAGAGTCTGACCATAGGGAAGATTCATCTATAGTCCGTACAGGTTGGAGAACTGAGTGAATTCTAGGAAATAGTTGAGATAAGAGAGTCATAGAGCATAGTTCCAGCTTGGGTATGGTGAGCGGTTTCTTTATGGGAGCTACTCTAGATTTGGCGGCTATCAAAGAGGACGTGACAGAGTTATCAGAGTAAAGTAAGTACAAACAGCATCCGTAAGCTGTGGTGCTGGCATCGCAAAATCCGTGCAATTCGTATCTTGTCACGGTTTTGTGCAATATAAGGCAGCGAGGAATTACATAAGAAGATAAATTCGAGATATTAGACAGAAAATTGTTCCAGTCATTTACTATATCGGATTCAGTGATGGGCTGGTCCCATTCAATACCTTTGTACCACAGTTTTTGCATGAGCATTTTTCCCTGTACTATTACAGGATTTACTAATCCTAAGGGATCATAGCACTTGGCCACATGTGACAATATTTTTCTCTTAGTGATAGGGTATATTTCTTGCAATTTAGGGAGAGATATCTGAAAATTATTAGAAATAGGCTGCCAGAGAAGTCCTAGCACTTTACAAGGGGCTTCGTCGGGATTGAATTCTTTGACGATTGGTTCACATTGAGAGGTAGAGCTACAGAAATTTTCTGAGTTGGATCTCAGCTTGTGCAATTTGAAATGAGCAGGAGATAAAAGAGTAACCAGAGAATTGTATAAAACGTTTAAGTCTTGTTCTGAATCTGCTCCTGATAGAATATCGTCTACATAGGTTTGGAGCAGTATGGTTTGTTGAGCAAGTGGTAAGTCAGGTCGTCGAAGAGCTATTTCTTACTCTGCAGGCAAGGAATGGGGCACTTTTCTGGCCAAAGGAGACAGTGGTCAGTTCGATGCATTGAATCTCGTCGCTTGGATTGTCCCTCCACAGAACATTTTGGAGAGAACAATATTTGGGGTTCATTGCCACCTGCCTATACATCTTTGTGAAGTCTGCTGTCAGTGCATATCTAAAAAGCCTGAACCGAGTAAGTATATCAAATAACTCGGGTTGTATGGAGGGCCCTCGTAAACTTGTATCGTTAAGAGAAAGACGCGAAGTAGTGGTTGCAGAAAAGTCAAAAACTATTCTAGTTTTTGTGCTAGAACTTTGTTCCCTCACAACACATAAGTGTGGGACAAAGTATTTATTTTCCATAGAAGCGTTGTGAAGAGAAAGAGGTATAAGTCGAGCATGACCCAAGAGTAAGTACTCATCAAGTACTGCTTTGTACTCTTGTTTGAGTTGTGGGTTTTTTTGTAACCGTTTTTCTAATGACATAAATCTGTTCTGCGCTTGAGTGAATGATTCCCCCAAGTTTTTTTGAGCTAGCGGATGAATTATGGGCAAGTCTACCTGGTATTTTCCATTAGGGAGAATTTGGGTAGTGCCTTGAAATATTTGTTCCGCCAGGTCATCCTGTTCGGAATTTGTTAAGTGGTAAGAACCATTTTCTTGGTTTACAAATTTTTCTAAAATTTCCTCCAGCTTCTCTTCTTGAGTGAAGCTAGTTGTGTGGAAAGAGTAGCTGGGGTGAGCAAAGCGAGACAGAGCAGATAGACACTGGGGAGGCACGGCTCCCGAAATAATCCAGCCCAATCGGGTCTGAACTAGAGTAGGGTAACCTTTTCCCAAGGATTCGACACCAGGGAGTAATAGTTCATAGTAAATATCAGCTCCTAATAGAAGCGATATTTCTCCTGGAGAGTTGAATTCTTCGTAGGCTAACTTGGCCTTGATATCATGAGGTATGAGCAGTTTGGAAGAATTTATGGGCACTTGAGGAAGATGAGAGGTTATTTTTGGCACCACGGCACAGGAAACAGTAAACTTCTGAGATGAAGAGCGATGAGAGTATATGTCTACATCCATCACTTCCCTAATAACACTATGTTCATTAAGAATACCTGCTACTTGCAGATGAGATGGTTTTAAGATTCCTTTCACATTTGCAGCTAAAGAGGAAATTATGAATGAAGTTTGGCTTCCAGGATCCAATAGTGCTCTTGCTACTATTGGCCTTCCGTTTTCAGGATATAAGTGTACTTTAGCGGTAGCTAATAGTATGTGAGAACCAGCAGTGTTCAGCGCAGACAAGGCTGTAGCCTGTTGGGGTTGAGCGTTCAAATTTTCTTGGGAACTTGAAGCTGGGTTTTGCGTCGGATGCTGATTAGAGGGTATAGAATTTTGGAGACTATGTCTTGAATGAGTATTAGTGAGGTGAAGAAGAGTGTGATGCTTGTTATTGCAAGTAGCACATGTACCTTTGGAGGTACAATCTTGAATAGAATGCTGCAAACCTAAGCAGTTGTAACATATTTTGTTGATTTTGACGAAATTTATTTTATCAGGAACAGGGATATTTCGAAAACCATTGCAACTATAAATGCGATGACCACTGGTTTTGCAATAATCACAGTTTTTGTTAACAGAGACACTAGAGCTTTGTTGAGAGTGAGAAATGGAGACTGGCTTAGAGTACGAAAGTGTAGAACGATTGTCGGTGGAACTAGAGTGAAGAACCACCTGAGGAGTGTGGATTTTAGGAGCGTTACCTTTTGAAGTATGGTGAGAGTGTTTGGTAACATTTTTGTTATCTGGTTGTAAATCTGGATTTATGTTTTCCAAGACTACACAACGTTTTTGCAAAAAATCGAAAAATTGCTGAGGTTGAGGTTGATAATTTATTCACCTCAGCTTGTTCTTCAAAAACGCGACGAGTGTTAAAATCGAGCTTTTGTTCCAGTAAGTGAACTATAACGAGTCAAATAGAGTTTCCTTATTAGGTTCAACTGAATCCAAAGCATCTAGTATAGCTTTGGAGCTAGCACAAAACTGTCGCATATTTTGAGAACTACACTTTTGTATAGTGGGAAGAGCCAATAACTGCTGATAATGATGTATGACGATTTGTTTCTTGTTTCTATACCGATCTTCAAGAAGGTTCAAAGCTATCGCGTAATTATCATCAGTTACCTGTATTTTTTCCACTATTTGTAACGCTTCGCCCCGTAAGTACGATTTAAGATAGTAGAATTTCTCAGATCTAGAAGCTAATTTAGAATTATCTCCAATTAATGCATTGAAAAGATCAATGAATGATGGATATTCCACGCGATTACCAGAGAATGTTGGTAAATGTATGTTAGGTAGCTTTATGTTACGATCATGAAAAGTAGAAGGATCGGCTTTAGGAGTCAATACAGTAACGGATTCTATGATTCGTTTGAAGTTACTAATTACATTCACAATGCGATCTTCAAATTCTTCCCTATTTTCATCTTCATCTTTGTAATCTTTGTGATTTTCTATCTGATCTTGGGTATCAATATAAGTTTCTAGAGTTCGAGTGAGCATGTCAACTCGAGTCTGCAATTCGAATGTATCGCGACAATCCTTGTTGGCCGCGTACCAATTTACTATGCGTTCGAGTTGAGATGTACAATTGCGTCTTTTCTTTTTAAGAGATTCCATGTTTGTTTTTTATTTGTACCAGTGAATCAACAATTAGTAGCCCCGACAGATAAGGTTATCAGAGCAATGTTAAAGTTCGGGTGTAAGCTCCCGAACTATAAGAGCAATAGATTACAACTAACAAATTATTGCATGAGCCCCCGAAGTATGAGGGCGTCAGAGAACAAATCACAAACTATGAATAACCCCGAGATATAAGGTTATCAGATTACAGTGAGAGTTCGGGTGTAAGCTCCCGAACTATAAGAGCAATAGAGTTGAACTAACAAGTTATTGCGTTAGCCCCCGAACTATGAGGGCGTCAGAGAACAAATCACAAACTATGAATAACCCCGAGATATAAGGTTATCAGATTAGAGTGAAAGTTCGGGAGTAAGCTCCCGAACTATAAGAGCAATAGAGTTAAATGAGCAAACTTTTTGTGTTTCTAGCTTCTAGATCTCAGAAACCACCATCTGTAGTATTATTAAACTTAAAACTTAAACAGAATTGCTGTGGCCCAACTCATGCCAACAATAAAATTAACAGTGTAAATCAATAGCAAATTCAATAAATTTAAATCAGAAAGAAAGTAAATCAATAATCACGCATATTAAAACAGACGACGACTTGACGTTTTAATATAAGACTTCTCCTAATCTCCCAGTATCTGAAACGTATTAAAGCAGAACACAAACAAAATATACTATTTTGGTCACAGCTGGTTTTCTATAAAGACTTATCTACTTTTCTTATAATCTAAGCACTGATTCAATTTTATTCTTGGGAAATGCAGAATTCAATAGCGGCACTTCACTATAGTTTTGACACTATTTTTATTAGATAGTTCACGTGAAATTGAACAGAGTTTTATTAAAAGATACTACCTTTCGGTTTCAATATGGTGTGCAGTAGAGAAGGGACTTGACTGGCATCACTTGAAGAATGACCATAACTGGCATCCGGCTTGAATTAGACCATAAAATGGAGGATTGTTTTCCATTCACTTCTCTCCTCCATTTGGGAAATGAGCTGAGTGGACTGTATATTTTTTATGAAGCTGGTTTGGTTTTTTACTTACTTTCTATACCAGCGGCCTATGGATTACAGGCTTAGTAGCGGAGGAAGAGGATTGTGTTTTTTATTGTGGATGGTACTACGATGAGTTTTAATGGAACATTAATCCATTTTTATTAAAAAATAGTCGGGAACTCAAAAAACATATTTTATTTTGTCAAACTTGACAGACAACTAACTTTTTGTTTCTATATCGACGGTTACGTTATAGTAAGTTTTGAAATAATTATAACTGCTCACTTACTGGAACACTGGTAGATTTTTTAGTTACTTTTATAACTGATTACAAACTTATTTCGGATATGAGAGAAGGGGGTAGGGTGAAGGCATGCAAGTTCGAATACAAATGGTTTGTTTTCGAACAATCTACTTGGAGGTACTTTATTTTTTTGTTGGCAATTCCCTCTTCAACGCTTATGTGTTGCAGAACTGCGGGACATTTTATTTCTATTATAGAATCATTACCTATAGTTCCATCAGGACTAACACCCAGGAAGAACTCATCATCATGTCCAACGAACAATCCACAATTCTCAACTTTTAAATTTGTTATTTTTTGGAATGTTTCAATAGCTACTGGTTCCTGATCCATTCCGTATTTGGTGTTTTTATTTCCTGTGAAGGGGTCGTTAAACAATCTTTTGGCCAATGCACACGGGTTCGCCGTTCTCCTTTTACAAATTTGACCGAAGGTAGAAGCAGTTAACCTGCACATCATCTCCTCCAGCCACTTATGATTAGTGCTTTGTCCTCTAGTAGTACGCTCTATATTCTTTATTTCTGAATTCTTTTTCAGGGAAATTTCTATTTTAATCTTTCTACTTTCCGCTTCTTCTACAGTTAAAACCTCTTCTACAGCTCCATAGTCTTCATCTGGTCCAGATGTTTTCGATTTTTTATTAATTCGTAGAGTTTTTTTTTCATAATATATCAGTTCTCTTTTTCTCTTTAAACCCTTCCTTTTGACAAAATTGTCAACAACATTGTTGGCTTCCAAACCTGCACCTTTTAGGATTTCCCTAATGTAGTTTTCTCTACAATTATCAGAAATGGCCGCTGCTTCACACCTCATTTGATAGGATTTCTGACCCGAAAATTTATCTAAAATATAACAGTAGGTACTTTACAAAAATAATGTAGTATATAAAAAAGGCAAGAAAATGTTAGCCTTCCCTATAGAAGTGAGATATAATTCGAATTTATAGTTAACAAAACGACGGATAAAGTTACAATGCCCAAAAATATTCCAAGGTGGCTTTGCGTTATAAAAAAACAGATGTCAAATTAATCACTTACCCTTTTCCCTCCTACAAACTTATTCACAATTGCATTGAATTGCTCTGCGAGATTATTGTTTTTATTGAGTAGCAAGGAAGAACTACAAGATATAACTCTTTGGAGTGAGCAACTAATGTCTTGAAACATTCCACAATATTGCATAATGGGAAGAAAATTGTCAGTGTCCTTTTTTTTTACAAAAATAATCTTCACAATTCTTGTGTTCACCGAAAATGTGTTTTGGAGTGTTCACTACATCTTTCTTAAATCCTTCTATTTTAGCTCTTCTGTTTGCTCCTGAATTCAGCCGATTTTTTATTGCTATTCTGAATTTCAAAATATTGTTTTCCAATTTTCTCCTGAGGAAGACTGGTACACTCTTCAGAAGGGAATTACTTCTCACCGATTTGGATATTTCCTTCAATTTGTAGCACATATTACGCAATAAATGGTTTACACATTCCACTTTCTTAACAAAGTTCCGTATGGCTTCACTTGAAATAATTTTTTAGTAATGCTGCTGTCGCCATCACCTATTAATTTAGAATATTTCACACCATGGATTGCTAAGCTATTTTTAAATCCTTCCACTATTATAGCCAATTCCATGGAGGTTGAAGATCCAGCCCAATTTTTGGCGCAAAAGTGATCTTTTGTAATTCCCTTCGTTTCATTTCGGGCACAAATTAAACAAAATTTATTTTTCACGCCCAAAAATAATACTTTTTTGGTTGCCTCACCAATAATAACAGCTTCTCCGGATAAAGCATTGTAGTTCGTCTTGTAAGATCTTTTTGACCAAGCTCCATCCGCTATAACTGTTACTAAAGGAATGTCATTTACATCAACATTGCCTTTCTCAATTGCAAGTTTCTTCTCTTCCTCACCTGCTAATTTTTTAAATTCAAATCCTCTATTTCTGTGGGAGCTTCGTCAATCACGGGTGGTATTTGGTTATTGCTAATAACAGAGGAATGTTGCATTTTCCATCTTTTCAACGCGTTACTACAATATTGGAGAATAATTATATAGCAGGAACAATTGAAAGAACTTACTCTTTTTTTGTGGATTTTAAAGTACGATGTTTTTGTCTCACCATGTTGAAAATTTTATATCTAAAAGGAAATTACGGTCTGTAAGTATATTTAAGAGCTGGAGGAATATGCTAATTACCCATCTTCTAAGTATACAGATTAAATATTAAGTATATTCATTTACATGATAAACACAACAACCATTAGACTATTGTCGTTTACATGTAGGATAAAAAATATTTGATTCCTTTTATTTATTTATTTTTGTAGCTATTGTTTAAACTGTATTCCAAAGAATAACAAACTTTTCATAAAATATCACTATCTATATATAAAACTATTTTGTTACTTACCTAAATATGACACTAATATGTTAATCCCAAAAGTCTAACTAACGTTCAAATTAAAATTAGTGACGCGATTCGCTACACAGTAGCTTTTTCAAACTAGTGAAGATACAATGAAAAACTTTTAATTTATATAGTGCCTTAGTAAGAAATTCTAAGATATTGACAAAAGTATTATATTTAAATAGGGATAAGTACAAAAAGTGTCTAAATACGGAATTCTAAGAATGTTACAAAAGTATTGAAAAAGAGTACCTGGGAAATTTATCCACAACCATCACATCTTCTAGGTAAAAAGGTTTCATAAGGGAGAATGATTGATATCTATTTGGTCGTTAAGCAGATTACCTGAATATTTGTTTTTGTTAATCTCGAGGGCTTCTAGAAGATTTAATTTAAAGGATTTGGGTTCTACATGCAAAATTCCAAAATTTGAGTCGAAAGTGTGTTGGTTTGTTAATAAATGATTTGAATAGTTGGAATCTAATTTGTTGTTGTCATAGCTGCGTTTGTGTTCTGAAATTCTAGTTTTAAAGTTCCTAAAAGTTTTACCGATATAAATTTTGTCACAGTTGTCGTTACCACATTTTAATTTATAAACACCTGATTTGTTTAATTTTGAGGATTTAGATTTGTTATTTTTAATGAATTTGGATAGGCACTTTTTGTACTTAACCCCATTTAAATATTATAATAATTTTGTCAATATCTTAGAATTCCGTATTAAGGCACTATATAAATTAAAAGTTTTTCATTGTATCTTCACTAGTTTGAAAAAGCTACTGTGTAGCGAAACGCGTCACTCATTTTAATTTGAACGTTAGTTCAAAATAAAAAATGAAGATTTAAACAAATTAAATTGTTTTATTTCATCATTAATATCCACAAACTTTAAACAATAATCCTCCACACTATTCCAATATTATCCGATACACACTCACACTATTATTCGAAAACAGGCATTGAGTAATACCGCAGTAGATATTGTTTTCGTTTAACAAAATACCGATTTAGTATCTAGAAGTCGCTCGAGCTAGTTCTCCTCTTACGTACTGTACGGCATGTATTATACAAGCTTGTTGATTTACATCTGGTCCACTATTTCGTGCAATATAGTAATGATTCAGAACGTAAGTAATGATAACTCCAGTTACTCTTTTCAAACGGTCAGTGATTTGCAACAGACTGTACTCCGTAAGATGTCGCTTCAGACCGAACCATTAAAATTCAAATTTTTACGCACCTTCAATCACATTTTTCTCATTAATTAATCAACATAATGATTTCAAATTTTGACAGTATATTACTAGTGTGTAGCTTCGGAGACGATGCATATTTATAACTGCACTGATAAAATATTAACAAAATTTATTTCAAATTTCACAGCACGTAAATTTTTTTTTCAAAAAATAATATGCATCGTCTCTTCACTGTAATGGTTCATATAAACTCTGAAATTTTGAACGTATTATCTCAACTAATAAGGGAGAAAAATGTGTTTGAAGGAAAAATCACTTATTTTTCAAATTTAAAGGAAATCTTAAAATAATTTCTATTTCTGTATATTCAATTATATGTATTGAGTAAATACCTATCAAATTTCAAACAATAAAAAAATACACATTCTACAGGGTCTTTAGTACATTTTAGCTTTTTTGGCGAAAGCGCACACAGCGCATTGCCTCTTAAAACACAATGATGGGTAATAAACATCTCCAAAATGTATTACATTTTTTTTAGAATTTTAATTATTAAGCTTTTTATTTAGCGGCGTCATACTTTCAACTTAATGAAAAACTGTATCACAATTACCCCACCCCACCTTGAATTGATTTGGTTTCAGAGAGGATTTTATTAAATCCGAACAGTAATAATTAAGGAAGACCATGTGCCACCTTTGGAATGGTGTCTGGGGCGCATTATAGACTTGTTTCCCGGAGGAGACAATGTAGTCCGAATCAGATCAGTCCTCACAAAACGCGGGACAGTCAAACGAGCAGTTACAAAATTGTGTCCATTACCCGTAGAGAATCAACAAACGTTCACCAAAGTAGATTCATCTAGCCCACTAATTGACGAATAGATTTAAGTAATGTTTTTAAAAGACTAAATTCTTTTAAGGGCGGGGGCATGTTAAAGACCCACTTTGTATACTAACATATCCATTATGTATGCTTACATATTTATGTTAATTTATCTCGATACCTGGTAACGGGATGTTTTCGAATATAAAAAAATAAAAAATACATTTGTCACATCTGACATAAAAAAATGTTTTTTTTTATTTCTTTGGCCGAAGGAACTATAATAATTATTATAGTCCACTAAATCTCTCCAACAGTGTATGTAAAATATTTGTTTTAACAACCCTTGGTTTTAATGGAAATAATGACAAGGCTGTTCGTACAGCATTATTGAACGAAAAAAATTCTGTAGTGCCTGTGGCATACATGAGATGTACAAAAGAGTCCCATAATAAAATAGACAATGAGGTCATTCGCCAGCACATTTCAACATTCAATCAAACCATTTCGCATTACCGCAGGGATCATGCACCACGCCGCCTTTATCTGCCAAGTGATCTCTCATTCACCGCAATGCATGAAGACTTTCTTAACAAAAATCCCAATTTTAAATGTTCGTATGAAAAATACCGGGTGGTGGCAAAGAAAATGAATGTGTCACTTACTAACCTTGGGCATGAAGAATGCGAGAGTTGCCAGGTGTTTAACTTACACAATAAAAGTCATACAAAGAACAATTTCGATGAAAATTGTGATGTTTGTATGAAGTGGAGCAAACATATTGAGAGAGCAAACAAATCTCGAGACAGAGAAGATGCCTCAAGAGATAAAGAAGTAGGAGAAATAGTGTATTGCGCAGATTTAGAAAAAGTTATAATGTTACCACGGCTTGAGATGTTTAAAAGTGCGATTTTTACGAATCGTTTAACAGTGTACAACGAAAGTTTTGTTCCAGTTGGAAAGAAAAGAAACAGGAAACCATTTGCAGCTCTCTGGCATGAAGCTTTGTTCAAACGAAACAAAGAAGAGTTGATCAATACATTTTACCAGTTCTTCATTAGCAAGAGAGACGTTTTAAAACTTACGTTATGGCTCGACAATTGCACAGCGCAAAACAAGAATTGGGCATTCTTTTCATTTTTAATATATATTGTAAATTCCGATGAAATATGTGCCAATGAAATTAATATGAAATACTTTGTGCCGGGCCATACGTTTATGGCTGCCGACTCCTTTCATCACAGAGTGGAGGTTTCCATGAAAAAAATGGGCAACAAGCTTTATGATTTCTCAGATTTTGTACTAGCCGTAAAAGGTGCTGCTCATAAAACCGAGGTCCTGCTAATGGAGCTACAGCATTTTTAATTATGAAAAATCGGTTGCAATTCTGGGACACTCTTCCAGTTTCAGATGAGAGCTGAACAAAATGTATGTTTTTCTATTTGTATTTAGTTTACTTTTGGGTTTATTTCCAGTATAAAAATGTATCATTTTCTGAAAAATTCTTTTAATATCCCACAAATGTAACATATTCTTCATGTATCACATTATTAATAAATCGTTTCTAGATAATGTTTTATTTATTATTCAATCTCCTATCCAAGTCCATGTGGTAAGAAACAGAATCGAACCTTATCTATTAATTAATCGTTAGCGCAAAGAGACGTATCTCAAATTTTTGTTCACAATTCCTTAGCCAATTAGCCGTATCTCAGTTTAAAACTAAAATAGTAGTTTATGTAAGACAAGTTAATTACCATGCCATTGTCGTCTCAATCTTTATTGTATTCGCCCAAAAAAAAAACCATAAAAAAATTTGACTATATAGGTGCGGATTTGAAGTTCATTAAAATTCCTTATATCTAAAAACAGGGAAATTTGAGATACGCCTTTTTGGCTTAGGAGGGCAGTAAAGCATATTTATTTTCTAACTTGGATCTTGGGTAACATCCAATGATGTCTCCTGAAATCCATTGAAAAGGAAAATCGATATTTTTGTAATTACCCATTACACTTGCTTTAGGTAAATTTGTACTTTTACAAGAGGCACGTATCTCACATTTTTCAACGTAAGGTAAACATCTTGACGAAGTTTTGGCCAATAATATAATTCTGAAATTCGATAAAGCGTTCTAGAGAATCCTAAATGACTGCCTGCCACGGCATCGTGAAATTGTTTGAAGACTTCCGAACGATTATTTGTGGGAACAACTATTTTCCAATTACTTATATTAGATTCCACCGGTATTTTAGAAAACACATGTTTGTAAAGTATGTTATTTTCGACTTTAAATGAGGGATATTTGTCGGGACTTTTAGATACTTTTTTTATCATAGAATGATACCATTTGTCTGGTTTAAAGGTAGAAACATCGAGAACTGAAATTTCATTTACTGAACGAGATAGGGCATCGCTCACCAACATGGTAGAGCCTTTACGATGTTTGTTTACGAAATCAAATTGAGAGAGACTTAATGCCAATCGGGCTAACCTGCCACTGGGATTCGATAATTTATAAAGATACTGTAATGAAGAATGATTAGTTTCTAGTGTAAAGGTTGTACCTTCTACATAACCTCTGAATTTTTCCACACCAAATATTACACCCAATAATTCCTTTTCTGTAGTCGACATTTTCCGTTCGGCAGTAGTTAATAATAATAATAATTCCGTCACATTCAAATGAATCAACTAAATGCATGGGGTATGAATCTGATTTTGTGACAGAATTTTATTTTTTACTGTCAAAACAAACTCTAAAATCTTTTTTTGGTACCAACCACAAAGGACTACACCACGCCAATTGCGCGGGTTGAATTATATCTAGTCTTAACATTTCATCTATTTCTTTTTTTAAGTGACTTTGCATTGTCGGAGATAACGGGTATTGTCTTTGACAAATTGGTTTCGCATCGCCCGTGTCGATATCGTGCTTCATTAAATGGGTTTTTCCTAGAGAATCGGTAGGTACTATTTCCGAATAGAGTTATAATCTTGTCCAAACTAGTTTTTCGTTGGGGATTTAAAGAATCCATATTTTGTAGAGAATTTATGACGCAAAGAGAAGACAATATTGAATATGACAAATTATGAAAGTAAACATCTATCCTGAAAAGTTTTTAAAAATCCATCCGTAGTATTAGGGTATGTGCTATTTTCGGAATTATCAAAATTCTTAATAAATGAGTAACATTATTCAGAGAAATTGAAGTGTCAATATAACCCAATATATTTTGTTAAGTTCAATCAGCTGTTGTAATCAAGAGATTCATCATATTTAATAGGAATATTTAGAGAATGAAGCAACCCTAAACCTTTATTGGCCAACACACATGCAGTACTGCCGCTGTCTACCATCGCTAAAATTTCGACATTATTTATTTTTACATTTAGATATAGTCTGTTGTCGTTACATTTCTTATTAAATAGAGGCGCAAGATTATTGTTAGAGTTAAAATTTGAATCGACATAATTTAAATTAGGTAGGATATTTTCAGATCTTTCATTATTATATTCAAGGTACGAATCGTTACTTTCCTTTGAGGTTATTGACCTATTATTAGAAATTTTATCTGGCTTAATATTTGTAGGAACATTATAGGAAGGCGTTTTCAAAATTTTTTTAACGAAATTCAAATATCTTTTCCACTCGGCTGGCGATGTAATATTAGATATTACTTTTCTTCCGGCTGCTCGAGATTTTTGTGGACACTGTGAAAATGTTTGTTTTCCGACGCACCGCTTGACGAAGCCTGACTGCATACCTCTGCCGGATTTTTTCGATATGAAGTTTTTTGCGGGTATTTTTCTGCGCAAAAACTACATTTGGATTTAACGAAATTTTTCATTCCACAACCGTGATAAAATATTTTTTTAGATACACGACATTGACTGTACTTGTGACCGAATCTATCACAGTTCCAACAGGATAAATTAGAGATGGGTGAAGTATTCGGAGATACTTTATTCTCGTTAATAGTTAAATTACTGAAGTTCTCCGAAAATCTATCATTATTTCTACTTTGAAGGTTTCCACCCCGCAAAATTCGGTGACCGGTAACGATCACTCCAAGTTTTTGAATTTTCAACTTTTTTACACAATGAGCCTAGTTCATCTACCGTTTGCGGGTTATGTAATGCCAGCCGAGTTACTAGAAAAGGTAATAAATTTCTGCGTATTTTGGTGACGCGTGAATATTCGTCCGGAACATTTTCTAAACGAATAAATGAACTTTCCATCTCCGCTATGTAAAGTGTCGCGCTTTCATTGGGACCTTGCATTCTGTTCATTATTTGAATTTCTAAATCAAATTGATAGTTACTTGGAGGGAAATCTTTCTTTAATTTATCTACCAATTCGGTCCAAAAGTTTACTTTATTTTTATTCGTTAAAAACCATGTTGAAGCAGAATCTTTGAACAATTCACAGCTTTTTGTGAACAATTCTTGTTCCGTTAAACCGCGAGAAGTTCTTAACATTTCAATTTGCTTAAGAAATTCCGGTAATGAGCCTTATCCGTTAAAAAATACATTCCATTTATGTACATCTACATTTTTATAAGAAATGCTGCTATTGCTAGTTGCCGACGGGACACTCGGTACGGTAACAGGAATCGGAACGGTATTTCTCTTATCAAAATCGGCTTCTAGATATAAAATTTTTAATTTGAGCCCATTACATATTTCTACCTCGTCATCGCCGGTAGCTAATAATAATCGGCTGGACGTCGATAATAAACTCTTTCATTGATCTCAGGGTATGGATCTTCGCCTAAATTAGGATGTGTTGGATACTCATCATTGGAAAAAGGGCCGGTAAAGTAATAAAAGATAGTCTGGACGCCAACTTGTTTTTTATTCTCTTAAACAAGTAAAAAGAGATGTTTACATATTTCAGGTGATATGTAAATTCACCTATAAAGCCTTTCAACGTACAACTCACATTATTAAACTGCACTTTTTCAACATGTTTCTTTACAATCTTCGAGCTGGATGCTTCACATAATCCCGATCGAACTTCACTTAAGGTAAGTTCGTTTGATCGTTAAATTATGTGAAGCTCTCGATATCATTTAAAACTGGTTTAAAGATTAACTGCTGTGATTGTGAATTTTTGCTGTGAACCTGTTGCAATTATTTTAACTCAATAAAAACTCTATAAAGCCCTTTATTTAATTCTTTTTACAAGTAAAGTAAATAAAAATATAATAATTGCAACTTAACTATTTATTGTTTGGTTAAAAACTTGAAAAATTTTGATTCCTATACTAATTGGCATGACTGATTATTAATTTTGCAAAATCTTGGGCAGTAGATAAGGGTCTTCGATAGAATTTTGCAAAAGTTTCTGATTCTTCTGACCATCCCAAAGTTCTCCGAATTGTCTCTATAGAGAGTCCTGCTCTATCTGCCAATGATGAGGAGGCATGCCTTGTGGAGTGGGGCTTGAAAATACTGGTGTCAATTCCTGCAGCTTTTAAAATTTGTTCAACCCAGCGACTTAAGGTCTCTTTAGATGCTCGTCTATGCGATTTCTTAAATGTGATGAATAAGTATTCTTGTTCCGGTTTTCTTGAATTTCTTGTTATTTTGATATAATTTTTTAATGTGGTAGCTACGCATAATTTTGGGTTTTCCCTGAAAAAGGGTAAGTTCAAACAGGGTTGATATTTTCCATGTCCCGATGTTTTAATTCTATCGGAAATTAATTTTGAATCCCGCTTTCTGTTTCAATAATGTTCGTCAGTTTGATCAACGATATGGTTTGTATTCTGTGACCTGTTGTGAGCGTAAGTAACGTGATCAATTTTTGTGAAATATTTGTTGTTTTCTTCAATAGTTTCAAGATAGCTAAGGACCGGTTGAGGATCCCATGTTACCGCATATTTGGGATTTGAAAGATTTAGGTTTGATGCCCCCTTCATAAATTTTTTTATTTGTTTCTCTTCTCCAATATTAGTGATAAGAATGAGAGAAAGGGCTGCCCTATGTGAGTATAGTGTACCGTATTTGCATTTATCCTGTACTAACCTGTTTTGTAGGAACGTGTCTACTTGAGAGACATTTGCTTCAAATAAGGGAGCTTTCATCTATTGACAATAAAGCCAACATTGTTTGTATGTGCTCTCATATTGTTTTAGAGTATTTTTTTATAAGGAAGCAATCATGGTTTGTATGGCACATTCCGGGATTCCTTTCAAGCGGAAAGCTTGGCTGATAATGTGGCCGCTATTAGTGTAAGTGTCTTGCACATCGGGTGTGAAGGAGAGGATAGTAAATTACTTTGTGGTTTAAAATATATTGGGTTTTCTATTATGAGTCTCTTAAACCAAGGGAACCTCGGTTGCGAAGGCCAATTTGGAACAATTAGTATACCTTCCGCGTTATCGTTTACTATTTTTTGAATTGTTCTTAAAATGAGTAAAAACGGTGGAAAGGCATAAAAATATAAATTATTCCAATCGATTGTAAAGGCATTTACTGCCATTGCACCGGGGTCCTTTAACCAATAACATACTTTGCACACTTGAAATTTTCTCGTGTAGCGAATAGGTCTATTTCGGGTATGCATACTAATGTTCCAATGAATTGTGCAAAGATTCGTATTTTAATTTTCTAACACGTTATAAAAAGATCTGTTAACTTTTTAATTCGTTCCCGTTTTTCATCAGTTAAGGACATCTGCATTGAAATACTATTAAGGTTAAATCCTAGGAACTTGCATTTTTGATTAGGAGTAAGGCTACTTTTTTCGGAATCAATAATAAAGCCCAAATTTTGTAGTGTTTTAAGGATTAGAAAATCGTCCAGGTAATTAACACACATTATGCCATTCACTCGGAGAAATTCTACTAAAGGTTTCATGAGTTTTGTAAATGTATATGGGGCACACGATAATCCGAATAGTAAACAATTAAATTCATAAACCCTATTTTCGAATTTAAACCTCAAATATTTACTGTAATTCTGATGGATTGGTAATAAAAAATATGCATCTTTTAAATCCACAGATGTCATGAAACAATTTTTTGTTACCAATCTCTGTGCCGTACGTATGTCCTCCATTTTGAAATGTGAACTATTTATAAAACTATTTAATATGAATCGCTTTTTACCATTCGGTTTATCTCTCAGGAAATAAGTGGAAATAAGCTGTTTTTTAACCTTCCTTGTACATTTACTAATAGTCTCAACTTTTAACAGGTCTATTAAGGCCTTATGTATGTCCTGTTTTTCTTTTCGAGAAAATTTTAAGTGTGTTGTAGGTTTTATTTGGCGAGGTTTTTTGTAAAAAGGCAATTTATAACCTTGTAGCCACTTTAAGATGGTACTATTGGTTGAAATTTTTGACCACTCTGTTGTATATTGCCTTAACCTCCCAGCAAAAATATTTTTACTTACACTTTTTATTTTTTCCCCCTGTACATCGAGAACTGGAGAGTAGAAGACGTAGAATCACTGAGCGACCACCAATACATAGTTTTTAACATAGCACGACAAAACATGACAAGACATAAACCAAAACAACAAGTAAATATTAAAAACATAAATACAGAAAAGTTCTCGACACTAATAACAGAAACAAACTGGGACGTAACTGGTACATCAGAAAGACGAGCAGAAAACATACAACAGAAAATAATGGACATAGTAAGACGATCTGTACGCAATAAATCCCTGAAGACAACAGAAGACCAAAAATGGTGGAACGACGAATTAGAAAAAGAAAAAAAAAGACGAACAAAATGAGGAAAATATTCCAAAACGAAAGATACCGGGACGCGCACAATACAACTACAATGAACAAAAAAGAAAGTACAAAAACATTATAAAAGAGACCAAACAAAAAGCCATACGGAAATACCTAACAGTCCACGACCCTGACAACCCATGGGACATAGCGTACAAAATAATACGAGACAGGAAAAACAATCACAGTGTACTAAATACAATCAAAATAGACGATGGACAGTATACGACAGACAGGGAAGAGGCCATACAATACCTACATGATAAGTACTTCCCTGTAGACAACGAATCAGATGACGAGACAGAACATAGACAACTCAGACAAAACCATCACAAAGACAGAATAGGCTTACAGCAGAAAGAATTCACGCACGACGAAATAACTCTAACAATAACAATTGCGTACATGAAAAATAAAAAAGCTACAGCTAGAGACGGACTCAGTAAAGAATGAATCAACATATTGCACATGATCGAGCCCAACATACTGACAGGACTTTACAACAAATGCTTAGAAGAAGGAAAATTCCCGAGGGTATGGAAGAAGGCGGATATGGTGTGGCTACCCAAAAAGGACGGAGGCAAGCGACCAATCTGCCTTCTTCCAACGCTAGGGAAGATCCTAGATAAGATGATGGCCTCGCACATTCCTTGGAAGACAAGAAGGAAATAAATAAAAATCAATATGGCTTCAGACGTGGGCAGTCAACGAAAGACGCTATTACAGCTATAACAGACAAAATCGCGCAGAACAAGCATAGCAAACTACACACCGCGATTATAACGCTAGACCTCGCGAATGCATTCAACTCAGCCTGGATACCCACAATCACAAGTATGCTAAGACGCAAAAACACGCCTAAAAACATCCATAAAATATGTAGCGACTTTTTAAACAATAGAGTAATACAAACTGAACACACAGTAAGTAGCACACAAAGAGGATGCCCGCAAGGCTTCAGTTTAGGACCTACACTTTGGCTACTTATTATGGAAGATTGGTTTGATAATGTGGAAAAATTAATACAAACATCGGAAGCGGATTTGATACAGGCCTTCGCCGATGATCGAATAGTACTCATCTCAGGTACCTCCCTGAAACAAATAGAAACGAAATGGGAAAACCTTTGGGAAGGGTGTGAGAAATGGGCCAACTAAACAAACTGTCATACAATCAAAACAAGACAGAAGCAATATTCATACCTTACAAATCAACAAGACCACCAAGACTAAAAATACGCGACACAAACATTACTTCCAAAGACTGCATACGTTACCTTGGTCTTACAACAGACACTGGACTACTTTACCTTGAACATGTTAAACAGAACTGGAAAAAAGCGACCGACATTGGACACAAACTGTTTATCATAGCAGGACGAGACTGGGGACGAAAACCAACAATCCTAAAGGATATTCACGAAAAGGCAATAAAACCCATGCTTCTATATGGAGCAGAGATATGAAGGAGGAGAGCCACAGACACCAGAATTCAAAAACAATTGGCAGCGTCAGAACGACCATTTTTACAAAGCTTATAATACAGCCCCTACATCGGCATTACACGTGCTAGCCGGAATTACACCTTTGGAAATAGACGTATGGACAATGTACAAAATATATAATGACAATAGAGAAGCAATAGATACAATGAAAATAAGGACGACAGACTTACCACATCCAACAGCCATGACAATAAAAGAGACAAACACGCAAAGAACAACAGACATAAGACTTTACACAGACGCTAGCATGAAGGACAACCAAAGAACAATCGGGATCTACATAGAACTAAGAAAACGGACAATAAGAGAAACTCAAAAAATAGAAGGGTACATTGACATAAACAAATTAGAAATACTGGCAGTCAAAACCGGAATAAATACAATAACAGACAATGTAGGAGATTACGTAGGCCAATCCATCTCCATTTTTACCGATTCCAAGGCAGTAATTGAACAACTAAATATAGGAGATAATAAATGTAAACTAATAACATAACATAACATACAACATACACAAAGTGGGACGGAATGATCCAGGAATAAGAGAAGCTGACAGAATATCCAAATTAGAGACTGCCAAAACAACAAAAATATGGACTAAAAAAGAAATAACGACAAAAAGGAACAAACTACAACTAGACAAATGGCAACAACTATGGGACAATTCAAAAACAGGCAGGAAAACATATAACATAATCAACAAAGTAAAAATCATGCCACCTTCACTAAATTGGAAAACAACACAACTAATAACAGGTCACGGGAACATGAATGGTATTACGAACGGTTCAATTTAAGACAAACAGACGGGACATGCACACATTGCGACATACTAGAAGACCAAAGACACATTATAGAAGAATGCACGCTACAACAAAGAACGACAGCAAGACAAACACTCACAGATAAATTACGAAAAAGAGGAATGGACTGACTACCCACCATCGAACGTTGACATGAAAGACAAAGACTAATTACTATACTAAATGAATGGGGGAATGGCATGATCCATGAAGCAAATCAAGGACATAACTTCCTTGCGATATGTACAGATGTTTATCAAAACACACACCATTTTCTTAAATTAATTAATTAAATCTCTAACATAAAACTGTCGATATCCTCTTCTAGCTTTATTATGGTATTTATACCTCCTCCCCTATTTCAAGTAATAGGCACAAACTATAGTTTGAAAAATACGAGTATAACCTTATGTGGTGTTTTAAGCATTTTATTAGAAAAATAAAAAATATGTATTCTTTCTACATATGAATTTTCTCATGTAAATATATTTTTATATAAAAAAATTAAGTATCATTACAACTTCTTCCAGCATGACAAGCTGAATTACATAAGTAATTAGTTTTTAAACATTTGCATCTGTTCGAATTGCACATTTTGTTGCAGTTGCATCATTTATAGCCTTGTCCAGAACCAACTTAACCTTTACGAACAAGCATTCGAACGTTCGTTTCGTAATTAGGCACATCATTTAATTTCAGTTTTTTAAATTTTGTCGGCTGAAGGGAATTCCTTTCTAACCAGGTATCTATAATGCCACGCTTTGTACCAATTTTAAATTTCCCTTCTTTTTCTGTCATAACTACTCCAATGAGATTGGCTGGGTCACCTCCTCTTCTATTGAATTCACTCATACCTATTAAAAGTTAAAAAAATGTTTTATTAACCAAAAACTTGACTGTTTACCCAGAAGCACATTATCTCCAACGGTGAATGATCCCAGCTTTTTATTGAATAATTCAGTAATTTTATTAGCTTGTTTTAAAATATTCGCATAAGCGACAATTATTCTCAAGTCAATAGTAGGATGCTTTGCTTCACTGTTGGTTATAGCAGTGTTTGGTTAGGTTAGGTTAGGTTAGGTTAGGTTCTGGAAGAATACAAGGAGCAGAGGAGACTGCTCAGAAAAGAAATAAAAAAGGAAAAAGAAGACAATGGAAGAAACTATGTGATGAGCTGGAAGAGGATATATGGGGACAAGGATATAAGATAGTCACCAGAGCTTTTAAGGGTGGAAGCCCATCCTTTCAACTTGCAAGGGAGAAAAAAGAGAAGATTGTAAAAGCTTTGTTCCCAAAAGGGGAAAAAATCCAAAATGTGAATATAGGTAATGGGGAAGGAGAAGGAATAACGAGTTTTTATATGGAGGAGATAACAAATGCATGCCTAAGGCTCAAGACGGGAAAAGCGCCAGGGCCGGATGGTATACCCACCGAATGTATTAAGGACCTTGTCGAAGACCATATAGGAGAAATGGGAAACTTGATGGACGACCTGATAACAAGGGGTGAGTTCTCACTAGGTTGGAAATTGGCCAGGTTGTTGCTGATACTGAAAACAGGAAGACCGGAAGAGGAGACTTCTTCCTATAGACCACTGTGCTTAACGAACAGTGTGTCAAAGCTTTATGAGCACCTGATTAGGGGAAGGTTGGAGGAAGCGGTGAGAGAGAGTGGCGACCTCGCCGGAAACCAATACGGCTTCAGAGTGGGTAAGTCAACGGTGATGGCGGTTGAGCAGATTATTGGGAGTGCAAATAGCAGGAGGATGGGTATGGAAAAGGAGAGATTGTGTGTGATGGTCACGATGGATATTAAAAACGCTTTTAACACGGTTCCAACAAAACACATCTTGAATGAGCTGGAGAAAGGAGTGTATTAGTGTATTTACTAAGTTATCTGTCAACGACGGTCTCTCGAGGTCATAAATTTGGTTGCCAAAACATCAAAGAAAATGCGTCGGGCTTTGATTTTTGTTAGCTGGTGTATTATTTGCTAGTACTTCAACTGATGGTCGTAGTACCACTAGTCGACAAATGTTACACCTTCGTGGGAAACAAATTATAGTAAAAGTTTATACTTCCCTTCTGGACCGTGGAATGTCCAAGGATCAAGGTGTGCAAGAAAGTGCTTCTTTAACAAAAACCGTATTCCACAGTGTTTAAAATAGTAACCATATTTTAATGAGAAACGGGTGGTTCAAGGAAACTAGCTGGCTGCGATGTTTCTTAATACTTAATTTCTCATCTTAACCCAATATCATTTACCTATAGGTACCTATAAAACAAAATTTAATGACTATGGCAGGTAGAACTCTGCGAAGAATCGACCGCATGCTGATAACTCAAGTGATTGGGGATTTATGACCTTTTTAAATTCCTGGTCGTACTCTACATATAATTTCCAATTTTAATTATATTAAAAATGCACAAGAACGGGCTTCAAATTTTGCTGAAATGGCAAAAGGAACGTAATACAGATGCCACACTATACCCTAGACAAACAATACCAAATTAAAGTGAAAACAAAATGAAACTTTAGTTAATTTCATTTGACAGTCCCAGACTTTTTTTTCTATGATACATAAAATCCTTAGCTCACATTCTTGTTTTATATCGCAAAAATTCATTTATCGTCGCCTGTAAAAAAACCTCTTTTTGTCTTTGCTTGGCTCCGTCTGGATGTTTGTATGTCGAATCATGATCAGCCATCGATAGATAATCCTCATAAAATGTGTCTTAACATTAATTCAAATACTTATACAGTCTACAAATATTTTAAAATTATACCTTGGGTATAAAGCTTGATTTTCTAAACTCTGTTATTCCCGTTGTTCGTTGCTCGTCGTGATTTCCACTTGGCGGGCGATTAGTTATTCACAGTTGTTCTCGAGTCACGTGGCACTAACTTCAGTTGTCATTGGTGGAACTGCGAATCACGAATAACAAGATATGAAATTCATTTTCGAGGAGCGGGAATCACGAACAACGAATAACGAACAACGGAGTTTATAAATCCAGCTTTAGGCTTCACTTCTTTGTATCCAGATCTTTAAGGTGATTCCTTTGAACAATATTTTGTATCCAAGGATTAAGTTTAGACAGCCATGTTAAATTTATGTATAAGTAGGTACCTACCTTAGCATGTAGACTCTTGAAACGCCATGCGACACTCCCCCGATCGGGGTTGGGGCCAACCCTGTGAAATATTTTCTACGACCCACTTATGAGGTTAAAGCTACCGGAAGGAGTTGAGGTGGTTGGATTCGCCGATGATGTGGCGATAGTGGCGACGGTGGCACTTGGAGATAAGTGTAAATGAGACAATGTGGGAAGTTAGGAAATGGATGAGGGATAAGTGGATGCAATTAGCTTGTAACATGTCTATCGACCTGTTTCGATTTTACAGAATAAATCCTTTTAATTAGCGCTCGTCGTCACTAGCCACATCCAATTATAGTTCTGTGACCCCAAACTCTTCTACCCCGAACGTAAGACAATTGACGCCTGCCAACGGACAACGCCTCGTTAAACAGCCTTTTCGTTATCGTCTGCCTAAAGAGGCACATCGTCTTTCGCTATCTTTCATATCCCAAGTACCTATCTTATGAATTTTGCTGTGGTAAGTCCAAAATCATAATCTATAATTAATAAGCTTCTTCTAAAGTACTGTCTGATATAATTTTCGTATGCATTCTTTATTTTTTTACAGAGATAGACGAAATTAAATTCAACACGTGGTCATAAACTATTCTTTTATACTAATATGGTAGTTTTAAGCCAAATATTCTTTTATAATTCACTTTTAATTTTATACAAACATTTTCAATCTTTTTCAGTTGCGAAATAACTCTTTTAATTATAAAATAACATTTTTTATAAATTACCGTTAACCTATAAAATATTCTTTCGTAACGCCAGTGCCGGTCTCATATATTTCCTAAGCACGATATTTTTTCATATAACTAAATAAATAACTTTTTGCTATCATAAGTTTCTTTCGGATCATTAGTATATTTTTTTATTTAGCCGATAATTGCTATTTTTACTGTCTTAACATGGGACATATAATGTTGGAAAGCTTTCAGTAAATTTAATCAATTTTTTGACTTTCAAATAACTGCCTTCCTTTTCTTCAACCTGAAAAGCTGACCAACATAATGTGCCATAACATTCAAGTTCCTACATATCCCTGATCCACTTGTACTTCTAGGTAAGCACAGCCCCTAGGCGAGAATATAAGCCAAGAATTTAACGCCGAGAATATAACCCTAGGCTAGAATATAACGCTGAGGATATAAACCGGAGAATATAACCCCAAGAATATAGCCAAGGATACCGCCCTAGCTCAAACTACCGCCCTAGAACAGAACTCATCAGTTCGGATCAAGACCTGACTTCTTCTCCAGGAAACCACTTCATCTAAGCTAAGTACCTATAAAAGTACAAATTCCTTTAGTAAATTCCGTTGTTCATTTCCTGTGGCAGAATAAATTGTAAATTTGTTTTTAATTCTTTTTTTATTTAAATCCTCAACTATAAAAGTTGAGGGAGATACCGCCCGGGGTCACTTTTCTTTACTAACTTTTATCTAAATTCTACAAGGCGTTTCTACCTTTTCCGCCTTAGTTTTCTTAGTATTTTTATCGTTAAAAAGGTAGTGGCGCCCTCAATTTTTACAACCCTTCTGTTATCCCTGTGTGACATAAACTTGGGGTCGAATCACCCTTGAGAGGAGTCTCTAGCCGGAGCCCTTCGAGCTGGTGCCCTGTGAGGTACTACTTTTACCGTTACAAATTGGCGCCCATTGTTTTTGTTGCACAGTGTAACAGTTGGGTTGGAAGGATTTTAGTTTTTTTATTTTTGCATATTCTCTTTAAAATTTTTTCTTATCGTTCAATTTAGAATTTTTGCTTCCAACTAACTTTTTTAAAAAAAAAATTTCACTTTTTCAAGTAACCATCTTGTACCGACCCTGGACGTTTTTTTAATTTTATCTTAACTACCTGCCTTATTTACAATATATATTTTGGTCTACGATAACGAATATTCTCTGGGTTTATTTTTTTAAGAGATAACGTAGTGTAGCACAATCTTTTGTTGTTCCGAAACGGAATTTTGTTATTGATTTTTTTTAGGAAAGGTGAATTACATCTGATTTGTTTGCAATGTTGCCACGTTTTAAGTAAATTCTTAAGGTGTCTGTTTTCTGATAAGTTGTTATATTTTATGTAGCCGCATAGTAAAATTATCTTTTTCAGTTGAATTGTGTCTGGTTACACAAACTGAAATATCTTACCGTTTGTATCTTGTTCAGTTGAATTGTGTCGAGTTACACAAACTGAAATATCTTATCTTACCTATTGTTAATCAAGTGCAGTGTTGCAAAAGTAACAATTTATCTTTAAACTCTCTTACTTTTTCTTGTCTAATATTGTTAATACAAAGTGCAGTGTTGCCAAATTAACAATTTATCGTTAACTATAAATATTTTGCAGTTCAGTTTTTTTGGCGACAGAGAGATTGTGATGTGCTACAAAAATTTTAATGACAATTTATGATACATTTTTGATCTTGATCAGTTATATATTTTGATACTTATACTTTTTATGGAGTTATTATGCAACATTTTTATTACTACGTATGACTTGTTGAAAATATAGTACGGTTTTGTTTATTTTAATTGACGTCTATCGGCAACAAGTATTTGTTGTTTTTATACCTAAAGTCGTCCACGCACATAGAGTTCCCATTCCTATATCTCGTTGCCAGGCATTTATGTTCACTCGGATTTTAGATCCTTTGCTTTCGCTAGTGCTATTTGATTAGTACTGTTGATTTAGATACCGGCTCTTATTCTTTTTCTCTCATTTTAAATATTTTCAAGATGCAGGCCAATCATTTAAAGTCACTTGAACCAGCATATGAAAGTTTTGCTTTTTACAACTAACGTAGAGTCACTTACTTCAGAAACCGTTTCATTCTCATGGAGTTTCGCTATCGTTCTCCTAAAAAAACGGTACAATTGTGTTTTTAGTTCATTATCGTTTTCGTTTTCTTCCTTATTCTAGGCAACCACGTCATTCTCTTGGAGTTTCGCTATCGTTCTCCTAAAAAAACGGTACAATTGTGTTTTAGTTCATTATCGTTTTCGTTTTCTTCCTTACTTTAGGCAACCGTGCCATTCTTATGGAGTTTCGCTATCGTTCTCCTAAAAAACGGTACAATTGTGTTTTAGTTTATTATCGTTTTCGTTTTCTCCCTTACTTTAGGCAACAGCGCCATTCTCTTGGAGTTTCGCCATCGTTCTCCTAAAAAACGGTACAATTGAGTTTTAGTTGACCATTATTTTTATTATTTCCGTTTTCGTTTTCTTCCTTACTTTAGGCAACCGCGCCATTCTCTTGGAGTTTCGCTATCGTTCTCCTACAAAAACGATTCACTAGAGTTTTTTTCTCTTCTCTTTCCGTTTTCTTTCTTTTAGGCAACTGTGTTACTTACCGTCCCGATTACTCAACCCATACTCAACTTGGTTCCCAACCATTTTTACCCTCCGCGTAGAAAAGGAAGTAGACCAAGCTACATTGGAGTTTATACCGTTCTCCGAACAAAACGGATCCTTTTCTTATCCCGCATTTCATTCATTCTGTTACAAAACATAAAAATACCGGCTAGACACCGTGAGAGCTCTCCATTGCGGAAATGGATTTTACGACATTCAAATTTTTGGTCCCCCTTTTTGTTATATGTCTTTTTGTTGCCCCGAGTTTTCCTACCGTTTCTCAAACAAATAAACGGTCAATTTTGCTTTTTATAACTAACGTAGAGTCTCGATTGACGTACCGTAAGACGTTAGGCCCCAATTGGACTGGGTTGGCCTTTGCTGAGTGGCGGATTGCGCTCGGTTTACAAACATAATAGGTTTGGAAAATGACTGCTTAGTCGCTTTTTCTCTTCACCCTGGCTTCTATAGCAACCTCTTCCTTTTCTTTGCCTTCAATGGCAGTACTTCCGTAGCTTTTAGTGTTTTTTCCTTATTTTACCAGATTGGCCACACTCTTGTAGAGTTCTGGACCGATATACCGTATTCCCTGACAGAGTCATGGGTGTAATTTTAGTAACAATACCTTTGTTCGATTTAACAAAGAGAGCATATCAACGGACTGAATGCATGTAGCTGGAATGACTTTCGGATCGATGACCAATGGCTACTGTGGACGCTAACTGGCAACCTCACCGAATGTCGATCGCGCTGCTGTTTCTGCCCTCTTCCTGTACTCTCGGCGTATAAACCAGAATACCTTTTTGTCCGATCACGTGATAAGAATCTATCGTCTTTCTTTTTATAATGTCGCCACAAACTATTCCTAACCACACATACCATTATTTCGACCACGATTTACCTTTCAGAATCACCCTATTTATCTTCAATTCTCTTTTACGGTAAACCATTCAAAGTAAGTATCTATGTATTTCTTTCTCTCCCTTAACATACCTTTTGCGTTGCCATATTGTGATACTTGTGAACTACCTACCGTTATCGTATATTTTAGAACCGTTCCTTGTGGAACACTATAAGTGTTGTCGCCCTGCCAATAATCTTTGCTAAGTCAAGTAGTATTTCACCCCTGGTGACGTCATTATGACAAATCTTTACTCTTTGCTCGGTGAAAATTAGGCTGATTTATGAATTAATTAGAATTCCGACGGAATTGCATTCTAAATCAATTTTAGGCTGACATCACTCACCGTGTTCATTTTTGTGTCTCTCCCGGAGACATTGGTTTGGTATTTCCTGGAATTTTTCGCTCTGCGTATCTGAGATCCCAGCGTTTTATCAAAACACACCCTACCGTACCTTATCTTATCGTTTCGCCTGCACTGAGAAATTATCGCACCCTATCGTTACCTTTCGTTCTCAGTGTATGCTTTGTCTTATACGATGACTTAACTACATGATAATCACAAGATGACAAAACTGCATTACCGTTACCTTTGACAACCGCCTTACCTTACCTTTGACAATTGCCTTACCTTTACCTTTGACAATTGCCTTACCTTACCTAAGATACATAGATTTTGCAATGATACTTCACCCCTCCTTTTATCTTATTAAGCACATTTTTCACAAAAAAAAATAATTCTTCGAATCATTTTTTTCCCGGAGGAGAGGGGGTGTAACATGTCTATCGACCTGTTTCGATTTTACAGAATAAATCCTTTTAATTAGCGCTCGTCGTCACTAGCCACATCCAATTATAGTTCTGTGACCCCAAACTCTTCTACCCCGAACGTAAGACAATTGACGCCTGCCAACGGACAACGCCTCGTTAAACAGCCTTTTCGTTATCGTCTGCCTAAAGAGGCACATCGTCTTTCGCTATCTTTCATATCCCAAGTACCTATCTTATGAATTTTGCTGTGGTAAGTCCAAAATCATAATCTATAATTAATAAGCTTCTTCTAAAGTACTGTCTGATATAATTTTCGTATGCATTCTTTATTTTTTTACAGAGATAGACGAAATTAAATTCAACACGTGGTCATAAACTATTCTTTTATACTAATATGGTAGTTTTAAGCCAAATATTCTTTTATAATTCACTTTTAATTTTATACAAACATTTTCAATCTTTTTCAGTTGCGAAATAACTCTTTTAATTATAAAATAACATTTTTTATAAATTACCGTTAACCTATAAAATATTCTTTCGTAACGCCAGTGCCGGTCTCATATATTTCCTAAGCACGATATTTTTTCATATAACTAAATAAATAACTTTTTGCTATCATAAGTTTCTTTCGGATCATTAGTATATTTTTTTATTTAGCCGATAATTGCTATTTTTACTGTCTTAACATGGGACATATAATGTTGGAAAGCTTTCAGTAAATTTAATCAATTTTTTGACTTTCAAATAACTGCCTTCCTTTTCTTCAACCTGAAAAGCTGACCAACATAATGTGCCATAACATTCAAGTTCCTACATATCCCTGATCCACTTGTACTTCTAGGTAAGCACAGCCCCTAGGCGAGAATATAAGCCAAGAATTTAACGCCGAGAATATAACCCTAGGCTAGAATATAACGCTGAGGATATAAACCGGAGAATATAACCCCAAGAATATAGCCAAGGATACCGCCCTAGCTCAAACTACCGCCCTAGAACAGAACTCATCAGTTCGGATCAAGACCTGACTTCTTCTCCAGGAAACCACTTCATCTAAGCTAAGTACCTATAAAAGTACAAATTCCTTTAGTAAATTCCGTTGTTCATTTCCTGTGGCAGAATAAATTGTAAATTTGTTTTTAATTCTTTTTTTATTTAAATCCTCAACTATAAAAGTTGAGGGAGATACCGCCCGGGGTCACTTTTCTTTACTAACTTTTATCTAAATTCTACAAGGCGTTTCTACCTTTTCCGCCTTAGTTTTCTTAGTATTTTTATCGTTAAAAAGGTAGTGGCGCCCTCAATTTTTACAACCCTTCTGTTATCCCTGTGTGACATAAACTTGGGGTCGAATCACCCTTGAGAGGAGTCTCTAGCCGGAGCCCTTCGAGCTGGTGCCCTGTGAGGTACTACTTTTACCGTTACAAGCTCCAGAAAAAACGGCAGCGCTGGTACTGTATGGGCCTAGAGGGAGAAATGTATCTCTTGAAATAGGGGGGTATGGAATAGTACCGGGAAGGGAATGTAAATACTTGGGCATCTGGCTTGATAGAGGACCCCATATTAGAGAGGTAGTCAAAAAGGCAGGAGGTAGGGCGGCAGCATTGAGCAGGGTGCTCTCAAACATAGGAGGACCGGGGGAGGCAAAGAGGAAAACTTTGTGGGGGGTGGTCAAATCTATACTGTTGTATGGTGCCCCCATTTGGGGAAGGGCTTTAAGTATAAAAAAGTACAGAGAAGACATGACGAGAGTACAGTGGGTTATGTTGCTAAGCATTGCGTCAGGGTATAGAACCATATCCAACGACGCGATCCAGATTATAACTGGCATACCTCCAATAGACCCACTGGTCGAGGAGAGAATTCAAATGTGAAATAGGGGCAGGGAAAATAAAGTATTGATAGAGAGGGAAATACAGAGAAAGTGGTTAAAAAGACTGAGGGAAGGGAACCCTAAGGGGAAATGTACTTGGAAAATCATACCTAATATGGAGGGGTGGCTGGGATGTAACCATCGAAAATTGGATAACTTTACCACGCAAGTATTGTCAGGGCACGGATCTTTTAGGGTTTATACGCACAGGATTGGGAAAGCTAGGGACGAGACGTGTGTATACTGTGGGGATAGGGACGATGTCCAGCATACCCTATTCTTGTGCACAAGGTGTCATAAGGAGAGGGGGGAGGTAGAGAGGGAGTTGGGAGTGGTACTGGGAATGGAAAACATGGTAGGATGTATGCTGGAGTCAGCGGAAACATGGGAGATAGTGAGAAGTTATATTAGAACCATCATGGGTAAAAATGAGATAGAAGAAAGGATTTCGCAGGACAGAGAAAGAAGGGAAAGGGGGAATTGAATAACTTCCAGATGAAGAAAACAAAGGGGGTTTATATATAGGTATTTATATTATGTATACGTGTAGTTTCATCCATGTATCGCTGTAACCTCCTGATGCAAAATTGCTACCGACTCTGCAGCATCCGTTGACGTAACATCCAAAATCGGATGTCACTACGTTTTCTATGCTAAAACTACGTATTACAAGGATAGAAGAGGGTGGGGAAAAAATCATACGGATGTCAAAACACATGATTCTCAAATTTGTTTGTATTATTCATTCGCGCGCTTACCCAGTAGGTACCGCGTCGAACGGTCGGTGATGTTTATTTTGTATATTTTACGTAATTTAACCTGCGCATCTTGTGACATCCATTATATGGAGCGTATATTATATTTTTATATGACGCGCGTTGTGACATCAAAATATTGGCAATGTTGTATCGTGAGAATTCCGTTTTGAGCATTCAGTTTTATTGTTTGGAAAATTAAGTTTCGTCAAAGAATTACACTCTTCAACAACGGGTAAGATGTTTCAATAAGATGTATTAATGGTAAATAGTACAAAATGTATGTTTTTGTTACTGTTAGCACAGAATATTATAAATATTGTTTAGTGAACATGGTGCAATTATTTTGGAATTTTTTTTTGTTTTAAGAAATTTTTTGAAGTCATTTACACGTAGTTTTAAAATATAAGTATGTAAGAACCTATTTTACAGAGGATTGATGATTCAAGACCTGTTAAGAAAGTTTGGGAGGTAAAAATAGGTAAAAACAAAAAAAGAGGAAGACCTAAAACATCGTGGGATAAATGTATTGGAAAGATATTAGAGGCTAGAGGCATCACCTGGGGAGAAGCAAAAAGAGCAGCAAGAAATAAAAAGGAATGGACTAAAATTGTTTACAATGTATAAAGTACATTAATGTACTTCACCATACACCACTATGTGGTACATGTGGATATGATTATATATATATATATATAGAACCTATTTTGCAACAAAAAATTAAATTAGTTTCTGCCTTATTCACGTAGGTACTTGAACAACAAGTGCTCAGAATTTTCTATTGATTATTTTAAGTAGCTGTTATTAATTTTTGCAATTTTAGCACAAATATATTTCTACTTTATTTTCATTAACAATATTATTTCGAAGAGTCATAAAATTGGTTGTTGAATAATTTTGTATTTCCAGATTTATCACAAAAGTAGTGTAGGCGCTTTTACTTCACAACAAACACTAAGTAACATATTTGAAAAATCAGCATGTCGAGGGGAAGCTAATGGTAAATAAAATTTGGCAAAAAGATCAAAAAATTTTAAATGAGAAAAATTAGGCTGTAGGTAGTTGATTAAAAAAATAGCTGGGTTTAGAGGATTACAAAAAAATGAATAAGCTTTTCACGATTTTTTCATATTGCCTCTGTTTATATCGTATACGAATACTAACAATTGATTTAAATAATAATAATTTGATTTTTTAATTTCAATTGCTACGTCCCTGGGGGCATTATCAAACCTGTTAGAGTAAAAGACTCTCCGGCTAGCCCAATTCCCACAAAGAACGAACATACCTGTATCGAGATATCTTGTCCTGTACTCGGCAACTCAGGCTGCAATGGAAATATCAGAGTTTCTTACCTTCGTAGTGCACAAGCTAATTTTGACAAGTGTTTATCCCAATGTTTTTTATTATCAGTAATATATGACCGAATCATTGTTTTAAGCACTCTGTTATATCTTTCTGTGAAGTTAGGACCAGGATTATATAAAGAATTTGTTAAAGAAATTATATTATTATCTTTCAGTAATTTCTCAAATTCTATTGATTTATACTGACCTCCATTATCTGATCTAAGTAACTCTGGAATTTCAAAAAGCAGAAATACATTATCTTCAATTACTTTTGCTACATTCGTAGCTGTTGCTGTTCCAAGTGGAAACAGTAAAGTAAATTTACTAAAGTAATCTACAACTACAAGAACAAAACGATGACCAAGAGTACTCCTTGGAAAAGGACCCATCAAGTCAGTTGATATATATTGCCAACACCTTGTAATTTCAGGTTTACTCCCCATCTGACCACCTACTTTTTTCTGTTCAGGCTTTTGTTCTGCACAAATTCTACATTTCTTATGTATCTTCCCACATCATCTTCATTTTAGGCCAAAAATGATTACTTAGAATTTTATTATATGTCTTATATATTCCCAAATGTCCAGATTTTGGATCATTATGTGCATCAAATAAAATTTGTGATCTTTGTGGTTTTGCTTTAACCATTTTCCATTTATCATACGGCTCATAAAAATTATTACCATTTACATACATTTACTGTGTATGACATTCTTTTCCCGGTGTGACTATGACATTGCTGTAAGCGCAATGTCCATCGTCCAAGACGACCTTGAGGGTTCTTTAAATTATGAATCCATGTCAAACTACTATGATCTGTGGCCACTGTGAATTCTGATAGTTCTAGATAACACCTGAGCTTTTCAATAGCCCAAATAACACATAGCAATTCTTTTTCTGTTACTGAGTATTTAATTTTGTGTTTATTTAACGTTCTGGATAAATAACAAATTACATGAGTTTTTCCATCATAATCCTGCGTAAGGACCGAGCCTAGTCCATACGAACTTGCATCACAATGAAGAACAAAAGGTTCATTAAAATTAGGACAAGATAAAATTGGTGCAGTTACTAAAGTATTTTTCACTTTTTCAAAAGCTAACTGACAATCTGATATCCATTTAAATTTAACATTTTTCTTAGTAAGATTTGTTGAAGGAACTATTATCTCTGATAAATAAGGTATGAAACGACGATAATAAGATACCATTCCTAAGAAAGAACGTTCTTATTTAGGTGTTTGTGGTGGTGTCATTTCAACCACGGCTCTAACTTTATCTGGGTCCACCGATAACCCTGACCTATTTACAATATATCCTACATATTTCAGTTCACTTCTAAAAAAGTTGCATTTGTTTTATTAAGAGTTGAATTTGCTAATTTGAGTCTATGAAAAACCTCTCTTAAGATTTGACCATGAGTAGAAAAATCGGTAGTTACTATAACAAGATCATCCAGATATTTGAATACATATGGTTCTAGTTCTGGTCCAAAAATTTTTTCAACTAAAAATTGAAATGTGGACGGCGCATTGGTCAAACCAAACTCAAGTCGATTAAAATGAAAGTGTCCACGACCTGGAATCGAGAAAGCTGTCTATTTTTTTGAATTATCTGCCATTTTTACTTGCCAGTATGCTGATTTAATGTCTAAAGTTGTAAGATGTTTTGCATTACCAAGCCTATCAAGAATTGAGCTGATTAAAGGTAAAGGATAAGCCCATTTTTCAGTGACTGCATTTAACTTTCTAAAATCTACACAGAATCTATAAGATCCGTCACTTTTCGGAACCATTAAAATAGGTGAATTCCATGGACTTTCACTTTTTTCTATAACACCCAAATCTAGCATGCGAGTTACTTCCTCATCTATTTTTTCTTGCATTTTTGGACTGACAGGATAGTATCGTGATTTTATAGGAACACTATCAGTTTTTATTTCGTGTTTTACCATATCGGAACAACCTAGCTTGATGTTCTTTATAGAATCAAAATATTCATCTATTACTGAATTAACTTCACTCTTTTGTTCTAGAGTCAAATCATCAGCAGTTTCAATTGAATTTAATTGTCCATGGTTATCATCCTTCCCAAAAAACCATTCCCCTTTTCCTAAGTCTGGAACTATACCCATTTTTACCCAAAAAACAGTGCCTAAAACTAGTGTATGTCTTCTGAGTCTCTGGAGAAGATAACTTGGTTATCGAAACGCGCGTAAGATAGTGTAAAGTGTTAGTGTTGGTGTAGTGGTAGTGTAAACAGTGTTCAGTGTAGTGTATGTCTTAACTGAGGCATTATATAACACTAAAAAACATGAATTTTTTCTTGTGATTGAATGGGAATATTCATGAAGCCTATACATGCCACAGAAGTTCCATTCGCAACTGTGCAAGTGCTTTTTGTCTTTTGTAATTTTATTCCAAGATTTAATAAAATATATCCTTTTTCTCCAATAAATATATTATTTGCAGCTGAATCCAATAAACCATTTATTTTAATTCCATAGATAGATACGGCCACATAAGGACATTCATTATCATTTACTTGTGATATTAAATATGACAATACAGCTTTACTATAATTATTGAAAAACTCAAGTTCACCTTCAGAGTAACAGTCGTTGATTTCAATATTTGAGACCGACTTATTTTTATCCGAAACACGATCACGGTCTACAATCGGTTCCTCAATTAGTTTTCCGTACGATGGGTACAATATCGAGCAATATGGTTTTTACCTTGACACTTGAAACATATTATTTCTTGATTGCCAGATCTACCACCCAAACTATAGTTTCTGTTATGTTGGTGTTCAGAATTATGAGAAAAATTTCTTTGATAATTCCTATTTCTGTTATCTTGATAATTACTTTGTAGATATCCACCTCTAGGTTTATAATTATTATAGTTAGTTGCTCTACATCTATCTCTAGATGAATCTCTATCTCTTCTACCAAAATATCCATCCCTTGAAAAATCTCTATTCCTATCTCCTGAAATATTTCTATCTCTCGAAAAATTCCTATACCTATCACCTGAATAATTTCTGTATCTATCACCTGAAAAATTTCTATTATCATTACTATTTCTATTTACAAAACTAAAATTACGATTCTCTGATGAATCTCTCCTATCATTAGAAACGACTGTATAATTACTCTTATAACTATCTACACTATTAACGCAATGTTTGTGTTTAGTTAATGTTTTATTGCGACTTTTGTGTCTGCCTGTTTTCCTGTAATTATCTCCTGAGCTAGATACACTGTTCCTAGAATCTACACTACTATCTCTATCCTTATAATTTCCACTATAGTAGATATAAAATGGGGGGGCTTTTAAGGCGATTTTGAGCAGCAGGCGAATGACTGGTTGACCTCTAGGAAATGACTGTGCATGGGGAAGCATTTAAGGTGATTTTGAGCAGGGTTAATGACAGCAGTTGACCTCTAGGAAATGACTGTGCATGGGGAAGCATTTAAGGCGATTTTGAGCAGCAGGCGAATGACTGGTTGACCTCTAGGAAATGACTGTGCATGGGGAACCAGGGAAGGTGAATTTGAGCAGGGTTAATGATCGCAGTTGACCTCTAGGATATGACTAAGCATCGGGGTTTCGTAGAAATCAGTGATGCATGTGGAACACGGAAAATAAAAATTATACAGGGTGCACCGAAAGTAACTACATTTAACAGGAGGGGGTATACAGAGCAGTAGTCAATTACACTATATGTAGTGAAGAGTAGTGAGTGAATTATTATTAATTTGAGTAGAAATGGAAGCTAGCAGGTGTGTTACACCAGAGATTAGTTTTAATTCAGAACGTGTATACTATAGTGCTCCAAGATTAGCAAATATCGCTGCAAATGCTGTATATTGGTGTATCAAAGATGTAAATAATAAGAACATTGGAATCGGCTATAGATATTTCAAACATGATACTATCTACGAATTTGTAATTCCATGTGATTTGTATAGCCTGTTAAATGTGAACTGTATCCACGAATTAAAAGTGCAAATCGTAAAAAATAGTGATGTACAAGAGGATGACTCTGGTGAATTGGTAGGAGAGGGGTTGATTGATACAATAATATTTAATCCATGCTATTATCCAACACTGCCCGACTAGAAACAAGGGTGCAATTTTTAATTGTGAATCATTTTTAGGCCTTGTCTGGATGCGAAATAATAATAGGAATGTAACTGTGTAGATAAAATCATATAAAAGATTAAACAAGTTATTATTTTAACCAATTTAAAAAGTTTTCCATTTAATAATAATTCGTTTTCATTGATCAGTATGCTGGAGCAATTGAAATGTTTTAATTCGCGGTGAATATAAAATTCTGATGCGAGACTAGTCTGCAAAGAAAGCAGGATACCATTTTTGGAATAACACGGAAGATTCGATGAGATTTAAATTTATTTATGTCGTTTCAGAAGAAATGGATTGTTTAAGGATGAATAAGTAGTACCCGTATGTACTTGGAAAAACACACTGGGAACATGTAAACATTGAAATTAATTGAAATAAAATTCTGATGTGAGACTATTCTGCAAAGAAAGCAAGTTACCATGTTTGGAATAACACGGAAGATTCGATGAGATTTAAATTTATGTATGTCATTTCAGAAGAAATGGATTGTTTAAGGATGAATAAGTAGTACCCGCATGTATTTGGAAGAACACACTGGGAAAATGTAATCATTGAAATTGATGTGAGACTAGTCTGCAAAGAAAGCAGGATACCATTTTTGGAATAACACAGAAGATGTCGATGAGATTTAAATTTATGTATGTCATTTCAGAAGAAATGGATTGTTTCAAGGATGAATAAGTACCTAGTACCAGCATGTATTTGGGAGAACACACTGGGAACATGTTCTCATTAAAATAAATTGAAATGGTAATGCGGGGGTGACAGAACCCATCTTGAAAATAACTTGTTTACATTGCAGTATTGTAGATATATAAGAGCTAAAATTCAACTTGAAAGTATAGTTTATTTTATCTCGTGAAATGAGAAGTCGTACTAAAGTAAATATATTGAGTGATTATAGAAAAACAAGTGAACAAACAGAATTTGAAAAGATGAATACAATTAAAAAAAGTATACCTATGATTATTAGAAGAGGACCTTCTGAGACAAAGTATCATATTAAAACAATAGATGATGACTGTTCATCACCAAATTCGATGATAATAACATCAGGAGAGAGTGAGGAATCTGAAGAAATCCAAAATCGGCCAGTGGAGGATATAAAAAACCAGCCATTGCAAAATTCTGAATATGAAAATATTTCTATGGACGGAATTTTTGAAAATGAAATAGATCAACTCTTCCAACCAGAAGACTGGAATAGTGATTTAACAACTGCAGAAGAAGCGTTGGATGAAACTCAATCGAATGTGAAAACAATGATAACGAACCATAGTGATAACGTGACCAAGTTCTTCGAATCTAATAAAATATTTTTGAGTGAAAGTCAAGAACAGAAAATAAGCTTGAAATTGAAGATTGAAAAATATAAAAGAAAATATATAACAACAAAGCACCTCTTGGGAAAGTTAAATCATAATATAAAATTAGCGGAATCAATCAATCGTTTAAACCTATAAATTAAATACAAAATATATTTTATCGTTTGGAATTTTTGAAAATGAAATAGATCAACTCCTCGAACCAGAAGACTGGACAACTACTGAAAATGCGTTGGATGAAACTCAATTGAATGTGAAAACAATGATAAAAATGATGAATAAATTTGAAATTGTTTAAACCTATAAAGTATGTACCTATTTTCATTTCTCGAGATAAAATAAACTATGATATTATAACTAATTGTGGTTGATTTACCCTGTACATCCATTTAAAGTATATTTTTACAATATCGATATTTATAATTCGCTCTTTTTAAACAGTAACAAATCCATAAAATTAAGATATTGTATATATGTGAAAGAATCTTCAAGCGTTTCTTTTTATCAGCCTACAACTCTCGAATCCAATTCAATCGATATAACTTGTTTGTAACTGTATAATTAGTAGACACATTGCAATAACAGGGTCGGACTGACTTTTATGTAATATTGGAGAGGAAATTAAAGGCGATTCGAATGAAAATATTTTATTCGATGATCAAACCCAAAAGTGTAGTGAAATAAAATCCACAGTACTGGATATGTGACTAATGTCATACATTTTTATATTGAAAAATATGAAAAGGCACAATTGAATATATATTAAAATAAATTAAATATAAAGTTGCAATAATATTAAAATTGTAGTGAAATAAAATCCACAGTACAGGATGTGTTACCAAATTTCAAATTTTTGAACAATAAAAAAAGATACAATTGATTTAAAACAAAGTTATGGCGCAATAATGTTAAAATGTTTGTTATTGCACAAAAAACAATAATCAACTATACAATATAAAAATAGTTCTTTTTCACAAATAGAACATCTAAAACATGATTCTGGTAAAGTTCCTGCGCTACCGGTGAAATGCTCGCTGACATGTTGGGATTCTATGCTTTCATCCCCACCATTATTCAAATCGAAAAAACAACAGGTACATAATCGATATTCACTTGTCGAATAATAGTATTGTAGGATACATATTGGTTTACCAAAACTGGCATTCATCCATTTCTGACTATCCACTGTTTCAATATGAAACGATTTGAAATCAATACTGGAACCTGTATCATGTTCCTGTTCCGAAGTACAGGAACTGATAACAGAATCCACTTCACTTCCACTATCGTCATCGATTCTATTAACTTCTTGGTTTTCTAACAAAACAGCAAAATCGAAAGACTCGTTATCACTATCCATACTTTCTTCTTTTATTGCACTACAGTTTTGGGTTTGATACGTTTTGCAGCGTTTAAACGTATTATATATAAAATTTCAGACATGCGCAAACTAGAGTAGCTAGGGCATGCGCAAACTAGAGTAGCTAGGGCATGCGCAAACTAAAGCACTATTCAGTGTCTCACCACAAAATCATTTATTATAATATAAGCTAGTAAAAACAAATTTATTGGTAGAGTTGTATTAAATATTTGTAGAGTATTCCAACGTCTTGTGTTATCCATCTTGTTGTTTTCTTTTTTGATTGATGTTTTCATCATCTTGGCAAACTCACAGTCTGGGCTAAATTTTAAATGTTCTTCATGAACGCAATCTTCGGATAACCACTCATGAATTTCCACATGACAATTAAAACAACGAGTTATGTCACTATAACCAACATAAAAAAACCCGCTAACGCCAAATCTATAGGAGAAACTTTACCAGTCCAATTTTTGAATGATTGCAAGCGGTAGTCATACAATGATAATAAATCGGAGAAATCTTCTAAACACATATTGATGGTGTGAGTCAAATTCATTTTGCTATAACTATTTATAGATTTCCCCATCCATTCCAATACTAGCATAATTTCTCCCACCACTTTCACATATCTATAAAAAGTCATGAAGAAACCATTCCGAGCATAGTTTTGTCATGTTAGTTGTGGGGGAAATGTCTTCAAATATGGTTCAAAAGGAAGTGTTTTTGGGGAAGCGTCGATTTGACTTGAATCAGTCAAAGTCAAAGTTTGTTACAGTGTGTTTATCAGCAGAGTGCACTCCTTGTGTAATAATTTCAGGGAACAGGAATAATTATATAGTTTTTTACGAAAAGGAATGGGAGGAATTAATATGTTTCAAGGATTTGATTGACAATTTTTTCACTGCAGCGGAAACCCTGGACCCTATAGATGCGGGCTATTTTTGGCTTCAATTTCAAAAGTTTGAGCAGAATAAAGTGCTAAAAATTTTAACTGGACACGCTAGTATTTGTTTGGGGTATGCAAGTATATCCGAGCTGTGGAAGATATTACCACTAATAAAGACCACCTTTGAAACATTAAAAAACCAGCAGTTTTTAGGAACTATGAAAATTTTACAACTGGCTGTTATTAAATCACAAGATGCTCCGAAAACAGCACTAGAAGTTCTACAACCAATCAAAAAAATCAATCCAATTACAGACAACCTAGGTCTTGAAGTAATTTACAGATTTCCTGAATTACTACAAGATGAAAAAAGTCAGCTTTAACGAAAACTTTAACAAAATACATGTTCTATATGTCTGGCGATATGCATATCATGCGGCAAGAAAAAACGATTGGCAAGCTAGATATTTCGATCAGTTACGCTTCAAGCAACGAATTCAACAAGCCGCCAAATTTATCAATCCTAGTTTACATGTAATACATAGATGTAAAGTTTATAATAAAAGATATGCAGTAATTATTATGTTTTATTTAAAAAGTTAGTTTACAATACATTATTTTTATTAATCCAAGAGTTGTGCGAGTTATCTAATCCCAGCCATTTCACCAAAACCTTATTTCCTTTTTTTCTCAATACTTTTTCAACGAGATAAACGTCGGGGTGTTTCACTTTTAAAAGTTCCTCAGTGTAAAAAGCTCCTTGAATCGGTTGATTACTCTCGTCTTGTAAAAGATATGTGGTGGGATTGGTCAGCTTGACTTTATAGATTGTGAAAATTTCGGTTGACCAGTTGGGTGTATAACCTTTGGAAAATGATTCACGATATTTACTTATGCGTACAAAATCACCTTTTTTAAATCTAGGTTTGCGGGGGTCGACTGTTTTCATGTGGTTGAAAGCAATAATATATTTGGCGTTTGTCTCATTCACCTTACTGGGAATAGCACCCGTTGTTGAATGCCTGGTATTATTGTATTTCTTAACAATTTTTGGTAGCAATTCCAACCATTTATATGACCCTTGCACACTAAATTCTTTCCACAACAAAGTCTTGAGTGTTCGAATAACTCTTTCTACGATGCTAGCTTTAAGGTTTGAAAATGTGCTGTAATGATTTGTTCCATACTGTTGCATCAGCTGTTGGAACTCTTTGTTATAAAATTCTTTACCCATATCGGTCTGTAAGTTTTTAGGCGAGCTCATTTGGGAGAGTACTTTTTGCATAGCCTCTGTAATGTCCTTGGCATTTTTTCGCTTTACAGGTTCAGCCCAAACGAATTTACTAAAAGTATTGATTATTACAAGTATATATCCAAAACCTTTGTTAACGCTTTTATAATTATTCAGAATCGCCAAATCAGCCTGAAGAAGATCATGCAAACCTTTGACAATCACATGTCGTCTCTTGTAATTTTTACGAGCCGGACTATGCAATTCATTAACTACATCTCGCTTCACATTACTCATATTTTTGTAGAGCACACTGAATTACAAATTCAACGTACAATTGTTTATAACTAGGGTTTAACGCAAACTGTAAAGTATCGCCTTTTTCAACAGATTTATCAACTATACCGGATTGGTCAGATATTTTATTGTTATAGCGAATATATAGTCCATCAAAAGTGCATTTAAAATGTTCAACTTTTCCTGATACTGGTATCGTAAAAGTGCTTGTATTACAGTCTAAGACGTAAAAAAACTTGTCTGTTCCTTGACTACCATTGATTTTGAAAAAAATTTTGGTATAGAATTTATAGGGATCCCCAATATAAAAATTATCACTGAGCAGTGGTGCTGCTACAATTTCGTCAGAGGGTTTTAACGCTTGACTGCGAAGGAAGTGTTGATTGAACCTGTTAATCGGCATATTAAGATTGAATGGGCCATTTTTATCAAGGGGGTGCTATTTATTCAACTGTTGCAACGGGCAAAGTAGGGTAAAATCAGCACACATATTATTTACAGAACCTACTTTAAATTCAATTTTATCACCCTTTTTTATTTTCATGGTGGGTAACTCATGATATTTATAAACCTTGCCATTTATCAAAACATCACCGTCACTCGAGTAGTGCTTACAGCTTTCGATAGAACCTTCAACAGGAAAAACGAAAGCAGTCCCTCCATTCTCTAAAACATACAAGGGATTTTTTGTCTTTTTTACCCCTATTAATCGAATGATGCACGTACTAAAATATTCTTTTGGTGTGCAAATGTAAAAGGGTGTTTTAAGTATCGGTTCAGAGGTAGAAGAAATGTCTACACATTCTGAGGTGGAGAGGTAATGTTGGTTGAAATGATTTAACGGCATGTTCACGACTAAACAATTTATAAAGTAATCAAAGTATTTATTCGATTATACCACCCTCTCGTAATTCTTCAATAATGGATATAATTTCATTGCGATGACCTGTATTCCCTGCTGCTTGAGAAGCTACAAGTAATCGTAACCTATCAACTATTTCATTGAAATCATCAAAATATTTATAATCAATGGGTTTGTTATTGTAATCCATCATAGTCAACTTCCCCCCAAGTTTTGACATTTTACGTGTCAGTACACCAGTTAATAGAGACCGAGGGGCCGTACCAGCCCTCGGTCTAATCGGATTTGGTTTTTGTTCAGGCTTAATGATGAATGTATATTTATCTTTAATATCATTGGGGAATGTTCTGATGGGTAAATCGGGGTTATGTTCTCGACGAATAGCATTTGTTCGTTTAATAATATCTACATAATTATCCACATCTCGTTTAGTATATACAATAGGGTTTTTTTTAAAAAGCAACTCGTACAACCCAGGTGTACCCAAATATGTTATATGCTTTACGATAATATCTTTATTTTTGAAGTCAAGTTCAGAGTCACCAATGTAAAACTTTTCTTCGTTGGGATTATGAAAAACGCCCAAAATATGATCATATACCCCTTCCGTATCTCGTATCATCCCCTCGATAAATTCTCCAGGAAGAGGTGTGTCAAACTGTTCAAAATACTCTCTCAAAACGTTTGGGTCGGTGATTGTACGATAAAAATCACTTATGCTGTCATCGATAAATTGGTCTTGTCTGGTTCTATCTGGAATATCTCCCGAATCATTTCGAGATTCATAAGTTGTTTCATCTGTTAAAAATCTCGTGTTGTCCTGGAAAGTACTGTGAAAATCTGGATCGTTATCGGACTCAAAAAATGCTAGTTGATCGTAACGAGTTTTGGGTGACTTTTTAATGGTAATGTCCCCTTTTGTCGGTGATATTTCTTGTTTAATAGGTTTCCCCAAAGTTGAAACAAATTCTTTAAGAGGCTGGTATGATTTTTCCAATTTACTTTGAGACTCATGCCTCTGCTGTTTGGGAAGTTTATATTTCTTTTTAATATCTTGACGTGATTTTATGAGCTGTTTCCCTAATCGTTCATTCATTGTGACTAATAGATTTCACATTTTTTAAGGTCTTATATATACATCAAACCCTTTTCGATATTTTCCAGAGGATAATGCACAGTCCTTATCAATAACTAAAAATCCAAACTTATCTTTCCAACAAAACGATCCCATGTTTTTAAATTGTTGAAAACTCATGTCGATATTTGCATGGTCATCAAAAATATGTTTCAGATTAGTAACATCTTGGGGGAATACAATTAACAGATTAGCATTATCCCGAATTAGTTGTTTTGGAATCGCTGAATATGTTTGACATAAATAAAAACAATCGGTCTCTTTATGTCGACCAAAACAAAAATAATTTTTGATGATATTTTGGTCACAAGACGCCACATCGTCAAATATAACTATGGAATTATGTTTAATATTTTCGGGGAGCGGAAAATCTTCACTTTTACTAAATTCTTGGTAACCGATCTCTCGTATGGGTTGTAGTAATAATCGCAGATATTGATATTTTGGTTGCTGCAGTGATTTCGAATATAAATAAACATTTTCATATTTCATACCATTAGGATGTTCCAACAAAGATAACATTACGTTGGTTTTACCACTTCCACTAGGCCCTACTATAAGTGTTCGTTTAGAATTACCTCCAAATAATACACCGTGATTATTTTCATTATTTGTAATGTCATAGTTTTTAACTGGTAAGGAAACTTGTTGTTTTACAAGCTTCATGTTGAAGACTGTTAGTATATAAAGAGAAACACTCATATATAGGTGTTAGTATGAAAAATAAAGCGGTGCCACTTGAACGTCGTAGGACTAGAGGTAGAGGACTTGTTAATACATTAATAAATAAGCTCCCCTTTGAACTACACACCCCTGGGGGGTATCGGTATTTAGGTCCTGGAACGAAGCTAGCAAAGAGATTAGCTCGAGGGGATAAACCAATAAATCCTTTGGACGAAGCAGCGCTACAACATGATATAGCATATTCTCAGAGCAACGATCTAAGTGAACGCCACGTGGCTGATAAAATTTTAGAGAACAGAGCTTGGGATCGTGTCAAATCCAAGGACGCCAAATTAGGTGAAAAAGTAGCTGCCTGGCTGACAACAACAGTTATGAAAGGAAAACGCAAACTTGGAATGGGTCTAAGACGAAAACGTAAAACTAAGAAGCGTGTTATTAAACCACCAAAAATTGGAGGATTTTTACCATTTTTAATCCCTCTGATTGGGGCTATAGCTGCTGCCGGTGGCGGTGCTGCTGGTATCGCAAAAGCCGTGAACGATGCTAAAGCTAATAGAGATCAATTAGCCGAGCAGCAACGACATAATCTTGAAATGGAGCAAGCTGCTAAAGGTGGTAAAGGGTTATATTTAAGACCATATAAAGGATATGGAATGAGGCAAAAAAAACAAAAAATATGTAAAAAGGGGCGGGGTTTTTATTTAAAACCATATTCAAGAAACTCCCGATAAAATTACCTCAGCACATAATGACAGACTTTGAACTTGAAAAATATATAACGTTATTGCAAATTCCTTATTTTCGTGGCATTTACATGCGTAACTCCTTACCTACAAAAATTAACAAATACGAGTCTGGTATTATCAACTTGGATACACTGCAAGGTGTTGGAACGCACTGGACAGCTTATACAAAGAAGAGTAAAAATGTTACATATTTTGATAGTTATGGTAATTTACCACCACCAATAGAAGTCGTAAAGTATTTTACAAGTAATGGAAAAGTAGACATCCACTTCAATTACGAAACAGTACAAAGATTAGGTTACCAATGTGGACAGTATTGTCTTAGATTTTTATATAGTCAGTATAACTGAGTAGGCAACTCATTCCATAACCAACTGTCCAAGATGTCGTATACTTTTACGTTAAGTGGGGAGTCATCAATTCTAAGTGGTGACTTTAACCCACCCATTTACTTAGATGAAAATTCCGAGTATGAGATAGGATTAGCTAATTTTGATACATTCAATAGTATTCCAAACGTAACTCAAACCAATAACGTATTAGTGTGGGGTCAGAAAAGTCAATACAACTATATCATCCCTATAGGCTCCTATGAACTGGATGATATTGTGACGCTCAAATTCACCTACCCTTTGGATTTTACCAAAAGGGCACGTCACTTTGGTCACCCTCGATGCAAAATCTTATAAACGAATGCTCGGGCGCCAGATTTTTTTACGTGGTTTGCTCCACGGCCCCTTGACCCTTCGCGTCAAGAGTTCCAGATAGCCTCAGATGGAGGTTACGGAAAATTCCAGGGGTCTCGTTGAATTCAACACTTCTAAAACACTCTAAACCCTCAGACGACTATGCTATGGGTTATTAAGAAAACACTAATTGGGTCGAATTGTATATTACCAGGTATATTTAATTTCCACAGGGATAAGTACATAAATATTTACAGTAATTTATATTTTAGAAATACCATAAATTAAATATTTTCGGCGGTTCCCAACAAAATGAATATAATACAGTGTGCAAATGCGTCAAAAATATTCGGGTTATGTAAAATTTGCCGGTAGAACGTGCATAAGCAATGGTACGATAACGGAGATATAAGCAGGTTATTTAAGCGATTAGCAACAGGTAAAGCGATATAAGCAATGCGTGAGCAAACAGTGAGCAGTTTTAAAGGAAAAAATTATATTACAGTAGTGAGCAAAAACAAATTATCGTACAAAATTAACCATTTAACCACAACTACAAAAGGTCGTTAATTTGGAAGACTGGGAAAACGGATCAACCACTGATAATGAAAACTTTGAATTGAACTAGATATTCAATCAACCAATGGCATCGGCCTCAGACTTGTTTGAATATCATAAACGAATTAAAATGAATGAATGAAAAATTTATGTATTTACGTAACTTTACCGGCTGAAGGTTGGACAACGCATGGAATAGTCCTCGCACTTGCCCCACGATCAGTTTTTATTTCAAATAATCGAAATGAAAATTATAATCAAATATTATAACAAAAGGGTTGTTAATTTGGGTAGGCAGGGAAAACGGATCAACCACTGATAATGAAGACTTTGAATTAAACTAGATATTCAATCAACCAATGGCATCGGACTCAGACTTGTTTGAATATCATAAACGAATTAAAATAAATGAATGAAAAATTAATGTATTTACGTAACTTTAAAGGCTGAAGGTTGGACAACGCATGGAATAGTCCTCGCACTTGCCCCACGATCAGTTTTTATTTCAAATAATCGAAATGAAAATTATAATCAAATATTACAACAAAAGGGTTGTTAATTTGGGAAGGCAGGGAAAACGGATCAACCACTGATAATGAAGACTTTGAATTAAACTAGATATTCAATCAACCAATGGCATCGGCCTCAGACTTGTTTGAATATCATAAACGAATTAAAATGAATGAATGAAAAATTTATGTATTTACGTAACTTTACCGGCTGAAGGTTGGACAACGCATGGAATAGTCCTCGCACTTGCCCCACGATCAGTTTTTATTTCAAATAATCGAAATGAAAATTATAATCAAATATTACAACAAAAGGGTTGTTAATTTGGGTAGGCAGGGAAAACGGATCAACCACTGATAATGAAGACTTTGAATTAAACTAGATATTCAATCAACCAATGGCATCGGCCTCAGACTTGTTTGAATATCATAAACGAATTAAAATAAATGAATGAAAAATTAATGTATTTACGTAACTTTAAAGGCTGAAGGTTGGACAACGCATGGAATAGTCCTCGCACTTGCCCCACGATCAGTTTTTATTTCAAATAATCGAAATGAAAATTATAATCAAATATTACAACAAAAGGGTTGTTAATTTGGGTAGGCAGGGAAAACGGATCAACCACTGATAATGAAGACTTTGAATTAAACTAGATATTCAATCAACCAATGGCATCGGCCTCAGACTTGTTTGAATATCATAAACGAATTAAAATAAATGAATGAAAAATTAATGTATTTACGTAACTTTAAAGGCTGAAGGTTGGACAACGCATGGAATAGTCCTCGCACTTGCCCCACGATCAGTTTTTATTTCAAATAATCGAAATGAAAATTATAATCAAATATTACAACAAAAGGGTTGTTAATTTGGGAAGGCAGGGAAAACGGATCAACCACTGATAATGAAGACTTTGAATTAAACTAGATATTCAATCAACCAATGGCATCGGCCTCAGACTTGTTTGAATATCATAAACGAATTAAAATAAATGAATGAAAAATTAATGTATTTACGTAACTTTACCGGCTGAAGGTTGGACAACGCATGGAATAGTCCTCGCACTTGCCCCACGATCAGTTTTTATTTCGAATAATCGAAATGAAAATTATAATCAAATATTACAACAAAAGGGTTGTTAATTTGGGAAGGCAGGGAAAACGGATCAACCACTGATAATGAAGACTTTGAATTAAACTAGATATTCAATCAACCAATGGCATCGGCCTCAGACTTGTTTGAATATCATAAACGAATTAAAATAAATGAATGAAAAATTAATGTATTTACGTAACTTTACCGGCTGAAGGTTGGACAACGCATGGAATAGTCCTCGCACTTGCCCCACGATCAGTTTTTATTTCAAATAATCGAAATGAAAATTATAATCAAATATTACAACAAAAGGGTTGTTAATTTGGGAAGGCAGGGAAAACGGATCAACCACTGATAATGAAGACTTTGAATTAAACTAGATATTCAATCAACCAATGGCATCGGCCTCAGACTTGTTTGAATATCATAAACGAATTAAAATAAATGAATGAAAAATTAATGTATTTACGTAACTTTACCGGCTGAAGGTTGGACAACGCATGGAATAGTCCTCGCACTTGCCCCACGATCAGTTTTTATTTCAAATAATCGAAATGAAAATTATAATCAAATATTACAACAAAAGGGTTGTTAATTTGGGAAGGCAGGGAAAACGGATCAACCACTGATAATGAAGACTTTGAATTAAACTAGATATTCAATCAACCAATGGCATCGGCCTCAGACTTGTTTGAATATCATAAACGAATTAAAATAAATGAATAAAAAATTAAGGTATTTACGTAACTTTACCGGCTGAAGGTTGGACAACGCATGGAATAGTCCTCGCACTTGCCCCACGATCAGTTTTTATTTCAAATAATCGAAATGAAAATTTTTAATATATTCGGGAAATTTTTAGGACCGGACAATGGGTATAAGGATTTAATTCGGGAAAAACAAAATCTAAAATAAAATACTTGATGTATTGAGCATTCAATTAAGAATTATAACCAACCCAATATAAAAAAATGTAACAATAATAAAACTGAAAAATAAATTTTCTTATCTATTGCTGTACTAAATTTCGACAATCAGAATATCGAAACTGCTAACGGAAATATATTTTTAAGCGGAACAAAATAATTATATTCTTTGGCTTTACTAAAACAATTTTTCTTACTTACGCAGAAACGGTTGGATACTACGGATTCACTGTAACTGGACTTCCAAAATTTTTGGTCGGTAGGAGAGATTTTTGGTTTAAACAAACGACAGCGGAGTTTCGAAAACAAACGGTAGCCGAGCGCGATTATTGTTGAAAACGACCGGTAGCAGAGAGGCCCAAAATCGTTCGGTTTTCGAATTTATATCCCAATTCCTACCTAAAATTTTTGCCTTATCGGAATCATACGTGAAATTAATTTACTTTCAACTACAAAAAAGTTTCTACTAGACTGGATGGCTTTTGTTTTAATTAAAATAGTTTATATACCGGACGTCCTCTAGTCTTTGAATTTTTGAGAATAAAAATTAATAAATTTTATATTTTTAGTTTCATATTCATGTGTTTTGAATTACTAAGAAAATATAATATTGCGGTAAAAAAATCAATGTGGTAGCAGAAAGGATCGGAAAGTAAGTAACGAGTTATATAAAAATAAAATATGCCACAGTGAAAACTAAAAATGAACTCCAAATCGGTGCCCCACAAAATAACTCGTTACAATATTATAAAATTAATTGGAAAAGAAATGTTTAATATAGCGGGTACTACAACCCGCATTGTGCCAGATAGTCGATCAGGGTCTGTATCAATGAAAAGCACTGAAACTATAAATTTTACAGTTGATAATTCAATAGGGGATCTGTTGGGTTTCTCAAAAGTCTTTCTTGAACCGAATAAGGTAGATACCTCAACAAAAATGATAAATATTTTAAAAGTTAATACTATATGTATTGACTGCAACATTGCAGTCGGATCATTTTTGAATGGAGAACCAGTACACATTATACATCAGTTTTTTCCCCAAGTTCCCAGTGGGTATAAAATAGTGGAGCAACCTTTAACCATACTCTATTACCCTGTAAGCATTAAAACCATAAACAACATTACTGTTAGGGCTCTCGATCAAAGCGGTGATTTAATTGATTTTCAAAAAGAAACTATTACTGTTCGCTTACATCTTCGAAAAACTAATTGAAATGGTTTGACAGTTTAATCGTATACACCCATATAAAAGCACATTTATTCACAAAACTATCAGTAGAGGGAAAACCACAGCATTGTTAACGTCTACAAATCGGAAATTTTTGCAGTCTTTGGGTTTCAAAGTGTTGGTATAATGGAAGTTTTACATGTTACGGGCGAACCTTTTAGCGACACTACCATTGAAGACTATCAATTCCATACATACCAACCGTATTCTTCTGCTAACCTCAACTATAATGATGAAATAAGAATTCCAATTCAAGATCTAGAAGCTCATACTCTCCCCAGTAATTCAGTTCTGTACATAGAAGGGAAATTGCTGACTGATAAAAATACTGTTCCAACAAAATTTAACTTTATTAATAACGCTATTGCGTTTTTATTTAGAGAAATCAGGTATGAGTTGAATGGTGTAATTATTGACGCTGTCCGACAAGTTGGTATAGCTACGACAATAAAAAATCATCTATCTTTAAACGAAAATGAGAGTAAGCTGATGAATAATGGGGGGTGGTATCCAAACAATGGAAAAATTCTAACAGATTCCAAGGGTAATTTTAATATATGTATTCCTTCAAAACTACTCATGGGTTTTTTTGAGGATTTCAAGAAAATTATAATTAATATGAGACAAGAGTTGATTATAATTCGAGACAAAGACGACATCGATGTTGTAGTTGCTTCTGATGAGTCTGAGAAACCAAAAATTGAGCTATTGAAAGTTTATTGGAATGTACCTCACATAGCTCCAAGCATTAAAGAACAGCTGAGACTAAATAAAATTATTCATAGCAATATTGATCTACCAATTAAATTTAGAAGCTGGGAACTGATTGAATATCCTGCTCTTACAGATACTACTCGGCACACCTGGCCCGTCAAAACGACGACTAAAATTGAAACACCCCGACATATTGTGGTAGCATTCCAAAAGGGTAGAAAGGGCAAACTTTTGAAAGATATGAGTAAATTTGATCACTGTAACTTGACTAATTTACGTGTGTTTTTGAATCCTGAGCGTTACCCTTATCATGATTTACATCTAGATTTTGATAGTAATCGTTTTGCCACTTTGTATGAGATGTTTGCCAATTTTCAAGAAAGTTATTACCACATCCAAACTAATCAACCTATATTTAATCCAGAAGAATTTAAAACCAAAGCACCCATCGCCCACATCGACTGTTCTCGTCAAAAGGAGGTTTTACAGAGTGGTTCTATTGTTCTTCGAATAGAATTTGAAACCAGTAAAAATGTGGGTAATGATGTATCAGCATATTGTTTGATTATACATGAAAAAGAATTTTATTACAATCCCATGACAAAAATTGTTAGACAAGTGTAATGCGCATGCGTTTATGTGTTAAAAGTCTGCAGCAGCATGAAGTTTCTTTCAGTACACTATGGGATTTCGTCAACGACTCGAGCAGTATATTATTAACTTGGCTAAACTCAAAGCTGATATTGAGTGGTATAAAAAGAAAAAGCAACTAGTTGAACACTTTAAAAATCTACAAATATGAGATTAGTGATGGATGTTCAGGGTTTTAGGATTGAAAACAATAAATTTATAGTGAAGGAATTTGCGGCATACAACGGAAATCAGGTTTGTCATTATGTGTTTAAACCACCATTTCCTTTACGAATGCTGTCCCCCGATTTGCACAGACAGGCTGTTTGGCTCATGAAAAAGCATCACTCTATTGACTGGAATGTTGGTTTCACACCAATACATTTGTTTGGTAATATAGTTGCTAATTTAACAAATGATGCTGACGTGGTTTACGTTAAAGGAAAAGAGAAGGCTGACTATATCAAAAAATATTCAATGGCTCCAGTTTACGAATTTGAAGAACACCCTCCAGTTATTTCATCTGAACCGAAATGTTTTTACCATAGTAATATTAATTGTATTTGTGCGCTATCGAATGTATTTTTTTTATATGAAAACTTTATAATGAAAGAATAAAATAATATAATGACTTTCAATTCACCTTCAGACCTATTGCGCATGCGTTTTCTTGTATATAAATGTAATTACAGAATTGATTCTGTTTAGTTTCATCATGCATTGTATCAAGTGCGGTAAGCGATTTTCTAGAGCTTACAATCTTCGTCGACATCAGTTATGTTGTGGTCAACGTTCAACTTCTTGTGACAGTTGTGGAAAACAGTTTTCAAGGTTCGATAACCTCAAAAATCATCAACGTAAGAGTTGTGATGGCCCATTTTTTATTCCTAAGAAAAGACTTAGACCTATGGGTATGGAAGTGTTGGAACCCGGTGTTACCAAGTTACATCACGCATTCAAAACCAGAATAGCTTCCTATCGGTTTTCCATTCCAGATAAAAAGACAAATTATATGGATTTTCTCAATGAGGTTCAACCAAAAGTATTAAATAAAATTCAAGAATACCTTCAGCAACATTATTCATTAAAAATAAATTTTGAAATATTCGGTATATACATAATACCAGAGAAGGAGATTTCAGATATGAAGTCTATGAATACAGCCAACAAAGTTGTGACTACATCAACCGATTTGAAACATGTATATGAAGAATTTAAAGATGAAATTATGAACCAGGCTTCAGAGTTTCAAGAAAAAGATAGTGGGTGGGCACTTCAAGAAATAATGTTTTTAGATGTGAACATAAACCGGTTTAATGCAATTTCCGCTTCTTCTTATGTCAAGTTGCCAAGGGCGATAATTAGAAAACAGACTGTTTTAAATATCCGGAATAATGATAATGCATGTTTCGCTTGGTGTGTGAATGCAGCAATATTTCAACCCGAAGGAGATCCCACGAAGCCAGAATCTTACCCCCATTTTGATACCTTGCTAGATTTCACAGGAGTAGAGTTTCCGGTAACCCTGAAAGACATTATAAAATTCGAGAAATTGAATAATATATCTGTAAATGTTTATGGGTTGGAATCAGAATTTAAAGATGGAAAAAAAAATATGAAGTTGTTGCCCCCTTCATTTTACGTCAGAGCGGAAACCGACCCATATTAATCTCTTATTGATAACTGATAGAGATGGAAACACTCATTATACTCTCATCGGGGATTTATCTAAATTATTGAGAAGTCAAAAGACAACGCACAAAGATAGAACTTTCTTTTGTGATGGATGTCTACAAAGTTTTTCAACAGAATCCAAATTACAACACCACCAAGAAAATGATTGTACTCACATATACACTAAGCTACCAACTTCTGAAATTAAAATAAACAAGTGTGGGGAGTGGTTACCAGAAAATACATTAAAATTCATCAACTTTGAAAAACAGCTGCAAGTTCCATTCGTTATATACGCGGACTTTGAAAGTTTATTAAAACCGATAGATCATACTGAACCCCATGCTGGTAAATCCTTCACAGTTAAAGTGTGTGAACATGAGCCTTACTCGTTTGCTTTTTATGTAAAGTGTACATATGACGATAGTTTATCCAAATTTGAAATTTATGAAGGTGCCGATGCAGCCCAAGTCTTCATACAAAAATTGGATTCAATAGTTCAAGATTTGTACAATAACCATCTTAAACATGTTATACCGATGCGATCATTAACACCTGAGGAACAAAATAAATTTGACACTGCTACCGTTTGTCATATTTGTGAAAAACCATTTGATGTTTTTGATAAAAAAGTTATGGATCATTGCCATGTTACCGGAAAATTTAATAATGCAGCCCATAACTCTGGCAATTTGAATTATAAACTTCCGAAATATATTCCAGTCTTTCTACATAATTTGAAAAATTACGATTGTCATTTATTTGTCAAAGAGCTGGCCACCAAAGGAGAAGTAAATATGCTTCTCAAAATCTATTTTGGTGGAAAAGTTTAGTGATCCCAAGATACGAGATGTGTATATGACATTAAAATTTGTTGACACCTCTAGTTTTCTAGCTAGTTCATTAGAAAAACTGGCTTCTACGTTGAATCCTGAACAGTGTAGTGAGGTACGAAAGTTTTTCCCAAAACATTTTAATTTAATGAGACAAAAAGGTGTGTTTCCGTATTCATATGTGACATCTTTTGATAAACTACGCCAGCGGCAATTACCTTCTAAGGAACATTTTTTTGATACCTTGAAAGGTGTTGATATCTCTGATGAGGAATATGCACGAGCTCAACTAGTATGGAATACTTTCAACTGCACAACTATTAGTGATTATGCAAAGTTATATTTAAAAACTGATGTGTTGCTTCTTGCCGACGTCTTTGAGAATTTTCGCAAAGTTTGTCTTAAGGAATATAAGTTGGATCCAGCTCACTACCTTACCGCTCCTTCCCTTGGGATGCCATGTTGAGATGTACTCAGATTGAACCACAACTTTTAACCGATGTGGATATGCTTCACTTCTTCAAAAAAGGAATTCGAGGCGGAGTAGCTCAATGCAGCAAGGGGAAAGCTGTATCAAACAATAGATACTTGGAAACCTTTGATGTGAACAAACCAGACAGCTACATAATGTTTTTAGATGCTACAAACCTTTATGGGGCTGAATGAAGGAATATCTACCATTTGGTGACTTTAGGTGGTTAACTGAATCTGAAATTGAATTATTCGATGTCGATACTATTGAAGATGATTCGCCTAAAGGATATGTTTTGGAAGTGGACTTGGAGTATCCTACCAATTTGCATGATGCACATAACGATCTTCCTTTCTGCCCGGAGAGTATCATCCCTCCAAAATCCAAATATTCAAAGCTGATACCGAACTTGAACGATAAAACCAAATACATAATACACTATCGTAACCTTAAACAGTGTTTAAAAAATGGTTTAAAATTGAAAAATATTCACAGAGCTATCGAGTTTTCACAGTCTGCGTGGCTAAAGACATACATTGAACTTAACACCAGTCTACGCAACAAAGCTACAAATGCCTTTGAAAAACATTTGTTTAAACTTTTAATCAATGCAATCTTTGGAAAAACGATGGAAAATGTTGAAAAAACAAAACGTATAATTATATCAAGTCATTGGGAAAACACCAGAGGATCCCTGGGAGCGAAAACTTTAATTGCGAAACCAGAATTCAAATCTTGTTCTGTGTTTAACGATAATTTGGTGGCGGTTCAACTGAATAAAATTAAAGTAGTGTATGATAAACCGTTATATGTAGGATTTTCAGTTTTGGATATTTCAAAGACTATAATATATGAGTTTTATTATGATTATGTTAAACAACAGTATGGTGATTCTGTTAAGTTGTGTTATACGGATACTGATTCATTAGTGTTGGAAGTATTTACTGAAGATTTCTATAAAGACATGAAGGAAAATATTGAATATTTCGATACATCCAATTATCAGACAAATAATATCCATGACATTCCTAAAACAATATCTATTGTCGGTAAAATGAAAGACGAGTTTGCTGGTGTAGTTGTTGAGTCTTTCTATGGAACTGGTGCTAAAGCATATTGTGTTAAATTATCGGAACGATTCAACAAGTCTGATATTTTAAAGAAGGCTAAAGGTATTTCTAAACATATAATTGAAACTCAACTCCATCTTAATGACTATAAACAAATCGTTGAAACTGGCGGTATTGTATATAGAAAAATGTATGTTTTTCTTTCCAATATGCATATTATCCACACAGAATTAAAAAACAAGGTGGCTCTTTCTTCAAAGGATGATAAGAGGTATGTAATACCACATGACACAAATACTCTAGCATGGGGGCATTTTCTCCTAAATCCATCCTCCAATTCAGGCACATTAGATGATCTTCTCCAAGCATTAGAAGAAGAAGAAGCAGTGGAGAATTTTTTTAGTGATGTGAATATAGAAGAATACTTAGATTCTACAGATTTTGATTTTTTAGATGTTTAATAAAAAATAAATGTTATTTATATACTTATTTCTTTTATTTCAACAAAAGAAGGACAATTTTATGAAATATTGTACCACTCACAATAGTAGAACATGTAGCTAAATAATATAATATATAAGTATGCGTATTTATGTGTGTGCTTGCGACCTGGTGAACTGCATACCACTGCAACCATTCAGATTCTTGGTAGTTTCCATTACCTTTGAAAAGACGCACTTTGTATGTAGTACTATTGGTAGGTATTTCAGCTTTTAGGGTTACTGCATTATTTGGTGTATACGATTCCATTCGTGTCCATTTTTCAGGCCAACTATCAACACATACAAACACTTCTCTAATATTATATGGATGCTGTATTAAAAGGTAGTTACCAATAATAGCTTGCAATATTATAAACGTTGGGGCCTGCATATCGACTAATACTAAATAAATGTTATTATATCCAATCTTTTATATATGATTTTTGGACGTTTCACATTTTTGTGTATTTAATTTCTATTATTATTGGTGGAACCCTTTTTTAGTCGGGCAGTGATGGATAATAGCATGGATTAAATATTGTTGTATCAATCAACCCCTCTCCTACCAATTCACCAGAGTCATCCTCTTGTACATCACTATTTTTTACGATTTGCACTTTTAATTCGTGGATACAGTTCACATTTAACAGGCTATACAAATCACATGGAATTACAAATTCGTAGATAGTATCATGTTTGAAATATCTATAGCCGATTCCAATGTTCTTATTATTTACATCTTTGATACACCAATATACTGCATTTGCAGCGATATTTGCTAATCTTGGAGCACTATAGTATACACGTTCTGAATTAAAACTAATCTCTGGTGTAACACACCTGCTAGCTTCCATTTCTACTCAAATTAATAATAATTCACTCACTACTCTTCACTACATATAGTGTAATTGACTACTGCTCTGTATACCCCCTCCTGTTAAATGTAGTTACTTTCGGTGCACCCTGTATAATTTTTATTTTCCGTGTTCCACATGCATCACTGATTTCTACGAAACCCCGATGCTTAGTCATTTCCTAGAGGTCAACTGCGATAATTAACCCTGCTCAAATTCACCTTCCCTGGTTCCCCATGCACAGTCATTTCCTAGATGTCAACCAGTCATTCGCCTGCTGCTCAAAATCGCCTTAAATGCTTCCCCATGCACAGTCATTTCCTAGAGGTCAACTGCTGTCATAACCCTGCTCAAAATCACCTTAAATGCTTCCCCATGCACAGTCATTTCCTAGAGGTCAACCAGTCATTCGCCTGCTGCTCAAAATCGCCTTAAAAGCCCCCCCATTTTATAGTTACTCACTATTTATACTCTCATTACTGCTCTTTCTTAATTTTCTTTCCTGTCTCGTTTTAGTTTCACACTCTGTATCACTTGACAATTCATAGTTATTTTTGAGAATAGGCTTTTTGTTTTTCTTAAATGAAACTGATCTTGTGAATTCCATAGAGTCTAGTTTCTTCTTACCACTTTTTTCATCTTGATAAGATAAATCAATTTCTACTGTATGTTTACTTGAAGAGAGAGGGGTAAATTCTAACATATTTTTTCTGTTATCTTCAATGCTACGACATAGATGAATTAAATGTTCAATATAATGTATATCAACGAAAGCCAATTGATTTTGATAAAAAGGTAAAATATTTTTTCTGATGATTTTTAATTTTATTGTTTCCTCTACAGTCACAGTTAGTCTGCCAAATAAGTTGTCCATATCTTGCAATGCTTTCCCTATCACCCTGTGTTCTAGATTTTATTTGTTCCCATATTTTTTCATTATAGTCTCTAGGTAGAAATTCTTTCCTAAAAACATCACATAAGGTATTGCAATCATTGATCTTATCTTTCAGAGACCTGTAATATATTAAAGCTTTAACTTCAAAGAGTTCTACAGCGCTTCTGAATAATTGTTGATTTGTTCAGCCTCTTGATTCTCTGAGTTCATTTACTCTTTCTAGAGAAGCATTAAGGCCTAGTGCATCAGATTCCCCACTAAATTTCAAACCCCAATCAGCAATTTTAATTTTTGAGATATTATTAGTTAAATCAGTAATCTGATGAGAAGTTGCCTGAGGAAATGTATTAATGACAGAAGTAGGAGTGGAAGTATTTGGTTTCCCACCCTGTACTAGGCTTGTTTGAAATATAACATCTAAAGGATTTTCTTCCTTCTTTAAATCATCCTTGAAACTGTTATGTTTTTTCTCAAATTCATCCATACATTCAAGTGTTAATGACAATAATTTTGAACGTTCTTCAATCTCAACCGTTTCGGTTGAAGAAATATTTTCAACTCTCCTTAACACATGAGAAAGTCGAGCTTGTTATTTTTTTATCAGAGAATGAGTAAGATTTTCAGTTAAAGCTTGTTTTGTTTCATTAATTTTTATTGTACAAATGTCTAGTTCATCTCTTGCTTTATAAGTTTATGTTGTTTTAATACTGCTTTTTTTAAATATAATTGTCTAACGTCTAATATTTTCGTTTCATTATATAGAAGTTCACTGCTGTATCTTCTAGTTTTTCCAAGAAGGATTTTGAGGAATCTTTTTTGCGAAACCTGGAGAATGTTACAGTAAGTCTTCGCCAGTCCACCCCAGCTGACCAGGCCGTAAATTAGGTGAGATTCAACTAAACTTCTATAAACCATTAGTTTTTGTTTATATTGTAGGTGATATGAGATATGTTTGAATTTATACAATATACATCTCAATTTTTTAACTAAATAGTTAATATGATTATCCCACCTAAGATGTGGGTCTATCATAATTCCTAAATATTTTATTTGTTTTGCAGGTTGAATATTGGTATTTTTTTGGACATTAATGGTGTAGTTCGGAAGATCGGGTTCTAAGGATGCAAAAGGAAGGTAAACAGTTTTTTTATAATTGATTGAAAGAAGTCTATAATCAAACCACTGCTTTATACAATTTAAATCATTTTCAATTTCTATCTCTAGATCGTACCAATTCTGATCAGTGTATATGAGAACTGTATCGTCTGCAAAACTGATGATTTTACTGCTAATTTCAACCATAAATAAGTTATTTAAATAGATATTAAATAAAACAGGGCCTATAACCGTACCTTGTGGTACACCACAGGTTATTGTCTCTTCTTTACTGCATTTATTACCCACCCTTACTTTTTGAGATCGGTTTGTTAGATAACTTTTGAAAAATGCATGTGCTGTACCTCTAACTCCAATGTCTTCTAGTGTTTCCAAAAGAAGGCAGTGGTCCACTGTGTCGAATGCCTTTGCTAAGTCTAGGAAGATCGCAATTGTAGGTAAACCCTCATCAATATTTTTATACAAAGTATTTATTACTTCCAGTAGAGCATCGTCAGTGGACTTGCGCTTTTGGAAACCGAATTGAGACCTTGACATTAGCTGGTATTTGTCTAGGAATGTGTTGAGCCGTGCATTAACCACTTTTTCTAGTATTTTGGATAAACAAGTTATTAATGATATTGGTCTGTAGTTTGTCATCTCATCTTTTTCTCCACTTTTATAAATAGGTTTTACAATCGACGTCTTGAAAGCTGAAGGAAATTGTCCTATTTCTAATGACTTATTTATTATAATCATTAGCGGATATGCAATAAAATCCGAAATATGTTTGAGTGTTTCAGCCTTTATTTCATCCCAACCCGGTGCTTTTTTATTTTTCAGTTCACTAATTATATTTTTTATTTCTGTAATACTGGTGGGTTCTTTTCATTATAATTTATTGGTTTTTGTATGGTATTTGCTAGATTTCGTCCTATATTTACAAAAAAAGTATTAAACATTTCAGAAATTTTCTCAACTTTATTTACTGTTTTTCCATTGTTGTCCTTAATATTTGTAATTTCCGTGTTTCCTGATTTTTTAGATATTGAGTTTACCACATTCCATATTTTTTTTGACGAATTTTGCTCCTCTTCTATAAGTTTATTATAATAATTATTTTTAGCAGTGATGATTAATTTATTTAGTAGCTTTTTGTAATCGGTATACTCTTTTTTTAGCGTATTATTCAGAGGATTTATTTTTGATTTTTTATACATTTCATTTTTTTTGTTAACGGATTTTATGAGGGATGGTGTGATCCAATTTTTCCTTTTTCTTAAGTTATTCTTAATCTTTGTATAAGTTGTTGCCTGCCTAATATTATCTTGGATAGTACTAACCAATTTATCAGTTGCGGAGTCCAAATTTGAATTAAGAATAATATCATTCCAGTCAGTATGTTGAAATCTATGAATAAGTTTATTCTTATCTATCTGGGCAAAATATTTAGATTTAGAGTTTATAAAATGATCTTTTTCAGAGAGAATTAGCTGTAGCATTACTGTATAATGATCAGTTACAGATGTGTTGATTGTTAGAGGAATTAAATTATCATAAAAATTATCACTCTTGGAATGTATAAAAATATGATCTATACATGTTTTTGAATTTTTTTGAACCCTTGTTGGAACATTAATGGCTGATTGATAACCACATTCGTTTAAGACGTCTAAGTAATTTCTCTTGTTATCATTTTCAGTTAATAGATCAATATTAATATCACCAACAAAAAGTTTAAAATCACAATTTTCAGTTTGTATATCTAAAACGTCATTTAACTCCTCAACAAACGAGTCGACTTTGTTTTCAGGAGCTGGTGATCTATAGAAAGCATTTATAATAAACGTTTTATTTTCAAAATTGGCTTTTATTTTAATAAGTGAACTACCACTTAAATCAAATAAGCTATGCGACTGATACAGTTCAGATTTTATGTATACAACGACTCCATCACTCTGGTTGAATTCTCCATAGTTATATAAAGTTCGGTAACCATCAATATTATACAGTGATAAGTCTGGAATAAAACGAGTTTCTGTTAGGATAATACATTCAATTTTTGTTTCTAACTCTTCTATAAAGATTCGAAATTCATCAAAGTTACAAGCGATGCTGCGAATATTAGTGTGGATTATTTTAAAATTAATATTGTTGTCGTTTATTTTAAGGACCTTCTTGGTTTCCTCTGATGATTGTAAAGGGAATGTTTCTATCTTTTCTATTCCAAAATCACGTATATAATCATCCATTTAGGTATATAAGTATTTACAGTTCAATGTAATTGTTAAAATATGGATATAATTATAATATTTGAGGTTTATTTAATACAATTTACTAAGACTATAAATTAAAACTAGAAATTCATTAAAAATCTGAAATTAATTTACCCAAGTAAATATTAAAAACGTTGACTTTAAAAAAATACTTCAACTAGATACCTAATAATAACGATAAAAATAAAAAACTTGATGATCAAATTGATTGTTCTTCAGAAACTAGTAGTTGATTTAAAATTGTTACTTTTAGATATTAGGAATTAGTACGTGTGGTTAGCTTATAGAATTTAATTAAATTCAGTTATAAATGTATTGAATATATGTGAAAAATTTTTTTATGCACTATTTAGTCTTGCTGATTGTCTTTGAGCGAGTTTTGGCTCTGTCGGTGTTTTCTTGTTTGCTGGTGATTGTTCTTCTTTCTCTTCGTTATCTGGTGTTTTTCTTTTCTGTACCTTTGAAAGAATTTCTGTTTTGCCTTCTTCTCGGACTTTTGGAAAACTGTTGTTTGATGATGCTGCACCCATACAATTCTTCTCTTTAGTAGAGTTTGTTTCTAAGTCCTTATAAGAGAATGCTTCTCCTTCAACAAACAAAGTGTTTTTGTATATATGAGCTTTTTTATTTTGGTTTTTAGCTTGTTTTAAGTGTTGTACTAATAATTTGTTCTCTTTTCTTTCTTCCTGGGATAAGTCTTCCGCAATTACAATACCTGATCCTTTCAGTTTTTTGCTGTTTTTCAAAATTTCTTTTTTGGTCAATGCTGTCAGAAGTTTCACAACTATTGGTTTATTCGACTGTGATTTTCCAATTGTATAAATATCGTTTATTTCAGTGTTTTTGAAGTTCAATTGAAGTTTCGAATTCAACAAATTTATTGTAAAGTTTAATAGTTCGCCTCCCTGGTAATTGCTATTAAAAACAATAATGTTATTTGAACAAATTTTCTTTTCCAGATATCTGATTTTGTTCTTCAGATCTTTTACTTCCTCTTCTACTTTAGTAGTTCTAATTTGTTCAGAGGTTATTAGTTTATTTATATTTTGAATTTCTTCATTTAACTTGCTTGTTATTATTTCAGTTTGTTTTTTATTCTGCCGTTCAATTATACTAGTTAACTGTTGAATGGCTTCTTCTGATAAAGACATTAGGAATGGAAATTTCGATCATCACCCGGACTAAAATGTTTTTTTTTCATTCACTTTGTTTCGTTTTGTTTAGAGTTGTCTTTTCAAGAATTATGTAGTTTTTATATAGAAATTTAGTAACTTACTGCCTTATTAATACACTGTCCAATTTTCAAAAATTTTCGGTCACTTTATACCACTTTTTCAATAACTTTTATATAGATCGTTTTAAAAACGTGCTTTCTCGTTGACCATGTGTCTCAACACTTCAATATGTTACCTTGACATCGAATACCTAACTAGCATTCTGATGATACCAGGCCATTAATTTCGACTTCAGCTGCAGCCTTCCATGGATGTCTTCTTCAAGGATAGGAGATACAATATTTCCTAGGCGACTACCAGTAGCAGCAAAAGGTGGAGGATATGACTGATAAAATAATCAACCATCTCACGATTGACTAACCTCCTAAAGGGACAGCCCTACTGTCGTTCAGGAATTTTAGGAAACCTGAAGTCTCTTAGATGAACTTCAACGTCACTCAGAAGTATTTTGAAAAAGTATACCAATAAAAAAAAATCTGTGAATCAAAAGGGAAAACTCTCATGATGGTGAAATTCATAAAAAACCAAATTAACTTACCTCGACAGAGTCGAGATTTTTTTTCCCTATGTGAAAGATGGCCACGTGAACTAGTTACCGGTATCAGACATGAAAACCAATTTCTCAGTCCTTTTTCCACTGACTGCTTCCAGAGACAATGAATGGATTATTTCCAAGAAGGGTGAAATCCCGCATCTACCAACGGACACTCAAAAGTGATATTACCCCAACAAGGACCAGTTAACACCGGAGACCTTTTCTTCACACCACTTCTCTTTCAAGATCAAAAATCCAACAACTAATCGGAAATCGGCATTGAGATCGTAACTACGAAGACCTGTTGACATTTTCCGTCAGAGCTTACCAAAACAACAGAAATTAAAATGAATATATTTACACTTTACAGGAACGTAATCAGCGACAAGTCACAAACCCTGTTTTCTAAACAACTCTGAATAATGAAATTCAGTCTATGACTCGATGCATTTTGACATCATACTAAACAAACCATTTCTCACAAACAATTTCCTAATCAGGAAATATCTCATTAAATATCATCTTCATCACATATGAAATAACGAATCACTCCATAAAGAGTTAGTCCGGACCTTGTCTACCCTGTTGGAATCGACAATCGCCTTCGAAACTACAACACAGTCTTGCCAACTGATAATATTGCAGTTAAGGTACGTTCTACATACAACACCTGTAAATGGAATCGCTTCGCGAATACCTTTCAACCAATGACTTCGCTTGTTTGGTTGAAATCACATATTATGGTACTATATGAATAGAATATGGTGGTTATGGTATAAGGTAAGATGTATTATATTTGTTTCAAGCGGAACATTTACTTTAGAAAAATATACTGGGCGAGTTAGAAATACTCAGTGAGTGAAATACCAACGACGCAAATAAATAAGAATAGTAACGATTACGAACTACGCAAATCAAAAAGGATTGGTGTGTCATGTTAGACAAAAGTCATGCTATGTAGACATAAAGACAATAAATAGCATTTCGAGATTATACTGAGAGATATTTGGGGTTACGAATTTTGTAACCGTAACACAATTACAATTTTCTGTTCCTAAAAAATAAATTATAGATATAATATTTTGAAAACTATCCAATATGAAAAAATACTCAAAATATGAAATACAACTCATTTTTCGTGGTCTAATCTAACTATTTTTTTGTTGCATATTATTAAATCTTGTAATTTTTACTAATTTTTTAGAGTCTGAATCGATTCAAAAGGATGACCAGTTAATTTTCACCATTTTAACAAATAATAGTTTTGAACATGTTAATAGACCCATAGTAAGTCTAGGTAAATTAGGTAATTATCATATATAAACAAAGATATTATATCTTCATATTATAAGAATACAGGTAATATTCCACATATTATGTCCAAAAGTTTGGAATATTGGAATATTTCATCTTTTTTTTTTGATTTTTATATAAAAAAATTTCTGAATAATTAAACATCATTTTGCTACAACTCCCACCAATACTAAATAAATCTCAAACCCAGATAAACAATATGCAAAAAAATGATTTATTCTTTTGGAGTGAAAAATTTACAATGTACCACTTACATTTGAAATTAAATTATTATAGAAAAAAATATTTTTTTATAAAATTAATAATCAGTATTTCCTCCATTGGCCTGTATGCATGACTGTAGGCGATTTGGCATGCTGTCGATTGAATGTTCGAGCTGGGCTTGTGGAATTCTCTCCCATTCTTCACGAGCAGCATCTTTTAGTTCTCGCAGTGTAATAGGGGGATTGTTTCGCTTCTTAATGCGTGTTTTGAGAATGTCCCAGGCATGTTCAATGACGTTCATGTCAGGGGAATTCGAGGGCCACCATATTGTGGATATTCCTTCTTCTTCCAGAAAATTTTGTACTGCTACTGTTCGATGCGGAGGTGCGTTGTCATGCATAAACACAAATCTATCACCTACTGCCCCTCGGAATAGACGCACGACAGGATTTAAAACCTCCTCTATGTATACAGCACCAGTGACTCTTCTCTCCAGAACCAGTAGAGGCGTCCGTGTGCCACTCATAATACCACCCCAAACCATAATACTCCCACCTCAAAATGGGACACGCGGTTGGGCTGTTTCTAGTCGGGCTTGTCGTCCTGAGGCCCTCCAAACTAGTGTTCTTCGCGAATCAGAAACCAAGCCAATTTTTGATTCATCAGAGAACATCACGTTATTACAGTTAGGACCATGATGTACCATTTCTCGAGCCCATTGCAACCTTACAATTTTGTGTTGATAGGTTAGTTTGGGAACACGTAAGGGTCTTCTACGATACAAATTTACGGCATTTAGTCTGCGTGTTATTGTTTGCCGTGAAATATTCAGTCCTTCACGCCTAACAATTTCTCTGGAGATACCACTCGTAGATTCCAGACGATTTCTTCGAGCTATCAATGTTATCTGTCGGTCTTGTGCTGCTGTACATCGATTTCTGCCACCTCTGGGGCGATCCTTCACGTCATTTGTGTCTTGGATTTTTTTTGGAATTTTCGAGACAGCACTCTGAGTGACGCCAATAATATTGGCGATATTACTTTGAATAAATCCCTGTTGTAACAATGCAATTACTCTAGATCTGTCGAAATGAGGTATCATGTTTCTAGGCATTTTTAAACGGCTCGAATGAAATTTGAACAAGAACTGAAATAATGTGGAAATACCAAAATCAGTTTAATATGACCAAATTGCTACAAAAACGAATCAAATTTTTGATAATTTTCAATTAAAAACGCTCTAGAATAAATATCAACAACAGTTTTTAAACCACCATAGGCGTAGATTATTATTTGTACGTATTCCAAACTTTTGGACATATGTGTATATGTTTTTTCATCATTGTATTAGGTTATGTTATTACATCTTAAACATATTTATGGTTAATGAAAATATTTTCAAAAATATTTTTCCAATTTTAGATTTAAACTTTGAACAAGTAAAACAAAATGAATTTTTATCATGAATGAAGACAAGATATACTTACTTACTTCAATACACCCAAAATGAATTATAATTCCCCAGGTAGTCTTTCCAAAAATTATGAAAATAATACGAGTACACGTTGCAAGTTGCCCAGTTATGAAATTGAAAGTTTACCACCAATCTCCAGTGACATATATGACTTAATGCATAACTATTCTGCTACACCAAGGGATATGGATATGGAAATCTTATCAAGAGAATTTGATACCTTGCGAAATTATAAGACAAAAGATTGGATATACATTGGGACTTTCGACTAGTTGCCTAGCATTACAGCGATAATAATTGTTAATCAAAAAGAATTGGAAAGTTACCAAAATACTGAAACCAAAAATAACTATAATAATGAACCAAACACTAGCAAACATCTTAATGTTTTTTTACAAAATGAACCAAACCAAGGAACAGTTTCTGCTGACGAGGAAAGCAATGTTTCTGCCTCAGATCATGGATCAGATTACATTCCATCATCGGTTCCTTCGAGTGAAAGTGATAAAGGTACACTTTTCATTCAAATCCATATCAACGTTTATTTTTTATACTTGAATAATAAAAAAATAATAGACAATTCACTTGATTAGTTAATTAGTTTTTGTAGCGTCATTAAGCGATACCAGTGATGTATACGAACCAAGACAACAATTAAATAGCACCTGCAAAAACACGCAAAAAAATCAAAGCAGTAGCTGTGAGAATGAATTACGATTTAATGAATTATCAGGTGTTAAAACATCGAGTAAAAATATAGGAGGAAAACTTAAAAGAGACAAAAGAGAAAATTGTGTGTTTTGTGAAATGAATGTAACCAATTTTGCAAGGTATTTAATACGCAAAAATTATAAAGAGTTGGAAGTCATAAAAATTATGGCATTACCTAAAAATTCGAAGAAGAGAAAACTAATTTTGGACGAGATTTGAAAAAAAGGTACCTATTCTCAACAGGGGGTAAATCCTGTTCATAGTTATAAGAAAGTAAATCAAGCGGATTATTGAAGGGTAGCTATTAACTAACAATGACATGAAATTTATCACCCGATTTTCGTAGTTTTAGAGCAGGTAGGCTATGGTCCGTACCCATTTAAAATCTTTATCCTATACTTTATCAAGGGGTACTTCCTAATAGGATTCAGTCAGTCACTTTCTTATATCGATGAACAGGCTTTACCATTTTCATTAACTGACTTTTAGGATCTATAAAAACACCAAATTTTTATTATTTTTTTGATATATCGAATATTAAGATTTTATCAATTCAAGCTTTTTTTTCAGTCTATATTCAAATAAACGTTAATGTAGCTGCAAACAAGTCATATTTCTAAGTATTTTTTTTTAATTAAATATGTTTTTTTTTATTTGAGGAAATTTATTGAACTCTTAGGTAAATGAGGGTTTTGTTAGTCCAGTTCGGAGACCAAATGTAGCTTTCGAAAAAAAGTCGTCTGATTATTTGACATGTTCTGGATGTAAGGGATTCTTCAGTCGAAGTTATCTTTCTCGACATATGAGAATATGTCCCAAAAAATCGACAGATGCCGATTCTAAAAATGCACAGGCCAGTGGACTAACACTGCTTCATATGACACAAGAAACAAACTTTGACAATTTAAGAAAACATATATTTCCTCGTATGATACCCGACGATATAAACAAGATAGTTTTAAAAGATACTTGAATAAAACAATATGGCCAAAGATATTATAGGTGCCACAAGGAAAAACATTTAGTGTTTACTGTTTCACAACGAATGAGAGAATTGGCAAAATTTCTTTCAATATTACTCCAGAAAATCAGCTAGTCAATTTTTTAAAACCGTCATATTTTGACTTATTAGTCGACGCCACTCAAGAAATATCAGGCTATAATACAATTGAATTTAAATCTCGTCCATTGGCATTGAGGTGGGCAACTGTATTAAAGCAGGTTTGTGATACAGCCATGTTTGTAGCTGTTAAGGAAGGGATATGAATAAAAATAAAGAAATAAAAACCTTAAAAGGGTTGATTGACACTCGTTTTTATATTTCTACAAATGCAAATAAAGATTTATATTCCAAAAACTGGAATAAGGGAAGTATGCTTCCATTGACAGAATATGTCATAAAAATGAACAGCTTTGTTGTGAAGGAAGAACAAAATTGGGCCGAAGAGTTGGTGTGCGATCCAAGCAACCCAGTTTATGTTCGTAACTTAAGTGAATTTCTTTTAGCTCACTATACTTTTAAATAGAAAACGGTCCGGAGAAGCGCAGAGAATATCAATAGAAGATTATTCGAGAAATGAAAATAACTCCAGTGTTCAAGATTTGTATCAGTCACTTTCACTAACAGAAAAGGTATTGGTCAATAACATTAAACGATTTACTATTCGAGGAAAAAAAGGCAGGGCTGTTCATATCATATTCACTAAAGATATGCAAAAGAATACTCAAATTTTATTGTCGTCTAGAAAAATTGTTGCTTCCTCAAATCCTTATCTATTTGCAAATCCTAGCACTGAGGGTAGTTATTTGAAATCATACAAGGTCTTAAGAAAAATCGCTATTGCATGCAATGTAATGAATATTTAAGCCATAACTGCTACATCTCTAAGAAATCATATTGCTACTATCGCACAGTTGATCTCTATGGAAGACAGTGACTTAGAACAGCTATCCAATCACCTTGGGCTTGAAAAAGCTACACATTTAATTTTTTATAGAAAAACTGATGACAAATTGCAAATAGCGAAGGTATCCAAGCTTCTCTTATTGATGGAAAAAAAATCAATGGGCGAATATCGTGGCATACCTTTAGAAAATATCGATCTTGAAATACCTGAACTTGAGAATGAAATTGAAGAAAAAACCTTAGATGAAAGCACAAATATTCTTGAGAATAAAGAAAATAGTGATCTTTGCGAAGAGGTAAAAAATGTTTTAATAAAAAAATATATAAATGTAAAGAGAAACTCAGTTTTCAGATAATGAACAGCACTCACAAATAAAAAGTATAGATAAGAGTCATACAAGAGCCAATAAGTCTAAAAAATGATTGCGATACAAGTATTAATCATACTAGGTTAAGCAATTTTTTTCCTATAGCATTTCCAAACGTTGTTTTCTATCTTCTCAAAATCGTAGACAAAATGTTACTGTAACAAGAGGAATAGAAAAATAACTTTTATTTTTTATTGACTGGTTATGTTTGACATATTTGAATGAATTGACAAATTTGGAATGTTTTTCTGTCCCATTAGGAGAAATATTTTCAACATTTTGACTATATAGGGTGTTCCGAAAGTTACGATCAACTTTGTTATTTTAAATGGGATACCCTGTATATTATTACATATATTCGAATTCTACGTGTAATTCTAGAGACACTTCGTGTAGAATATCATATACCTACAATATATACTTTTCGTGATATTATTTCTTTGTAATTGACACTAAGATATTTTTTTGTGCAGGAAATGTTCGTATATGATTTTAAATTATAAAGGTCTGCATCTGTCAATTTCAAAAAAATATCTCCAAAACTATACATTTTCAGTATAGGTGTGTGTGACTAAAATTTCACATAGAATTCGAAAATGTAATATTATACAGGGTGTCCTATTTGAAATGACAAAGCTGGTCGTTTCTTTCGGAATACTCTACAGACCAAACGTTTAAAATATTTTCTTTGCATGGGACACAAGGACAAACTATTATACAAAATTTCATAAATGCCCTGTTAGTAATTTTCAATATACAGATAGGATAAGAGCTGTATTACACAGCAAATAATTATGCCGAAAATTACTCTGAAATTTACCACGAAAATTTTCGTCAATAAAATATGCTGTATGACACGACCAAAAATTCTTGCGAAAATTTTCGGAGTAAAAATATAAAACATGTTCTATATTCTCTAGACAAAATTTTATAATGTGCGCGAGAATCGGCGCTGAACCACATAATCGGATTGCTTGACATTACACTCTTTAATTTGCTTTTAGATAATTTATAAACGAACAAACAACAAATTTCTGCAACATCTAACATTACAAGTTTTTTCTTGTTCACTATTTTTGAGAAGAAAATGAATCTTATTATTGAAAATAAATAAAATTAGGTTAATGAAAGTATGTTTGTTTACTGTTTGCATACATCAGCTGTAACAAAATAACCCGACTGCGCATGAGTATCGTATGAATTACTCCGAAAAATTTTGGAAGATTTATTGCCTGTGTAATACAGATTTTAAGAAAATGTTATAAAATTTTAGGAGAAATTTCTGACAGAATTTTCGTGGTAAATTTCAGAGTAATTTTCGGCATAATTCTTTGCTGTGTAATACGGCTCTATGCTCGTTGTGATACACCCTATGTTTAATAATTGAACCACTTGGAAAATCTAATACATTTTGGATACAGAAAGAAAAGTTTTTTTGCTGAAGACAATAAAATGCCATTATTATCTCCTAAAACTAAATCATTTGCGATTTCATTGCACGTCAATTCGTTTTTTATTGGTCGACGATAAAGTGGTATCCGTCTTGTATTAAACTTACTTAAACAAAAAATAAAACAGAACTACCCAAGACCGTAGTCAAGTAGGGTACTTTAGAATTTATTTTTCAAATTCACAGTTTATCTATGTAGTTATCACTAATAAACAATATTGTTTATATCATTCAAAGAATAATAATCTAATCCTGCGAATTTTAGCAACAAGCCAATAAAGATCGTCGAATACTAATACCACGGACAGGTGAACAAAAAAAAATATGCCCAGATATTTTTCCAAAAACATCTAGCTCTGAAGAAACCTCCAAGAAAATTAGAATGTGAAGAGATGCAAAAACTTCATTCAACAACATTTAAAAATAAACGGAGTATCAATGCAATATTTTCAAAAAAGCATATTTTTTATTTTTTCATTAAAGCACTCCTTAGGGTGGATGTTACAACGACTCAATTTTTACGGGATGTCACAAGATACGAAGGATAGCTATACATTATAATGTATTAATGTTTTTGTATGTGAGTAATTATAGATCTTTTTATATATTTGAGTTTATGATTGATATTATTTACTTTTGTTGTTTGTGTTAAGTCAAATAATTTTGTAATGTTGGTTGTCTATGTGTTAGGGTTCGTTTTAATTGTCAAGTATAATTGTACACTTCTGCCACAGCTTCTTAGAAAGAGATTTGACAACTTACCTCAAGGTCGTGCTTCAAAGATACTATAGATGATGGTACGTAGATGGCGCTCTAATCTAATTACCTAATTTATGTTTACTTGTACGTAAGAAATGAAATAGTAATATACTCTAATTTCGATTTAATAAACCACTATAAAAATGAATGTGAAATTAAACAATGAAAAGGCAAATTACAAGCAACAATACAACATAACTACTTGTCATGTTGAAAATAATAAAACTTTGAAATACTCTTACCACTAATATTTGCACTACTCAAATTACGGAACGTAATGTTCGCCCCGATGAAACAGCTGTTGTATTTTCCTCACAGAAATGTGAGGACGTAACCTAAATCAAATATAATATCACTTACTTCAATATAATGCAAATATTAGAAAATTTAATAACAAATTTAACGTAAGTATGAAACTATTAATAATAATAAATACAACCTACAATCAAATCCCTTATTTATATACACTTAATTACTTTCAATGCACTAGTCCCTCTAACACAACCTAAAATTCCATTTTACTCCTCCAAATATATATATATATATTGATATGGAAAGTGAAATCATACAACACATACACCAAACAAGGGTTATTTCAGTATAAAATCTAAATAAAATATAAACAAATCACCTGACAAATATTTACAACCCAAACTTTAAACGGGAATCTTTATAACTTTTCTCTAATTTATTGAAATCCTATCACATAGTTTCAGAATTTTCAAAAGCTTTGCAAAAGTTTCTTGGCTCATCATAAATCTAAAAAGAAAGAACCTGAAAATTAAAAATTATTAATTAGGTTATAAAATCTGACACTGGTAAAAATAGAAGAAGTACACTTATGAACAAACATCTAACAAAGTGTGAATCTAGATTTGTCAGCTCGAACGGAAGAAAGGAGATGACAACTGAAATTAAAACAGATGTCAAATAATTTTAAAATTTTTTAATTAAAAGATAAAAACAATAATAAATAATTTGGAGACATTAAAAATCAACTTTCATATCAGAAAAAAATTAAATTATAAAACAATCATGTCAAATAACAGAAATCAAAAATTATTAAATGAATTTGATTGGTCAGCAAATATAGAAAAACTAAAAAATAAAGAGACATATGGATTTTGAAAAGATAGAAAAATTTGATATTTCGTTGCTATTGATTAGAAAACGGTTAGTTACGAAAAATATACAGAAGTGAGAAGTATAAGCTTTTTCATGTTTAAAAATTTATTTAAAATTAGACTACGTTGTATTTAAAGTGAAACTATAAAGTGATTTGTGTTTCTAACCTTTCCTTATCAAGTTCCTGTTAAAAACAGAGGTTGAATAATATCTGTAAATATAAAATTCTTTAAACAAACCATGAGTGAAGGTTCCGAGAGGTAAACAAAACTGAAAATCTTCCCAAGCCGACCCCGAAGCCATATTGAAGCCACTTCTACGAGAGACTCCAAGGCCCAGAAAGGTCTAAAACATAGAAAATCTTCAAAAAATAATACAAGATAAAAAGGTATTTCATAAACTATAAGTTAAATTATTAAACTTACGTGCGTGTGATCAAATCCAGAACTTAATATTTATTGATCTTCGTTACGATTACAACATCGTCAAATTTGTATATAAAATCTGTTAAAAACAGATGTTTTATTTTGTCTTTGGTTATTAGTGTTACATGTTAAAAGAGTTGTATAATTTTCATATATTTATTAGATATAAGAATTTCATTTAGTGTGAACGTTGAGCGAAAGATCATTTAGATAAGTGTTTTGAATTGTTTCTTATGTATGTACTTATCAATTCTATATAAATACGCCGTTCATTAAAAAATAAATTAAATAATATCTCATAAATTTCTAATATAAAGAGTTTTCTTCCTATTAAGTTGGCAAAACTGCTTCACAGTTGGATAGATCCTATTATTCAAGGGCAAGAACACAGGACCGGCCTGAGGATATATTAAATAATAAAATAAAAAAAGAAACTAAGTGAGCATTTTACCCATGAACCCAACCTGAGGTGAAGAGTCATCATAAAAGGTGAGTGATGTATGATATCACTAATATTTAAATTAAAATTCATATTAATTGGCGCCCAAATAAATATATTACAATAAATAAATTAAAACACATATTAACAATATAAATTAAAAATTCATATCAATATATATATATCAATAAATCAAATATGATATATCTGACTCGAACAGAATTTACTGGATTGTAAATTAAATATCTTAATAAATTTGGTTAGCTCACCATATGTAGTAATAGGTCATCCTAATGTGGACACATATACCACGAATTGCTCGTAGACCTCGTTCTAGGCACTTTGCAACAACTATCTCCTTCTGGATATCTTTCCCAGAAAAAATATTATCCCACTCAAGAAAAATTATTTGACGCACTCCCGTTCCCAGTTCAAAACCAACAACTCCCTAGTTTCCCCTTAACAACCGTCCTTATTATTTTTTGTTTTATTTCCACTTCCTCTTTCAAAACATTCTACCAACCGATATTATAAAATATTTCGGGTAAGTACTTAAATTTTAACTTTGACATTTCTTGACATTTATTTCTATAAAATATTTATTTACAATATTAATATCTAAAATTCACAAATTAAGCAAAATCAGAGTATTATTACCACTGTTTCAAAGCTTTATAAATTTTATTATTCATAATTCATGATTTACAATAGTGACATACAAACATTATTTTCTGATTGTGCTCCCTATTGACATATACTTCGAAAAAATTATTATTATGAATCAGCCTTTATATATGAAATGTTGACATCCGTCTTCATATATGAAATGTTGACATCCGTCTTTATATAAAATATGTATACAGGATGTATCAAAATTGTTCAAAATAATCATTAACCTTTGTTGATATAAAATAATTTAAATTTTTATTCTAACAAATGTGATCATAAATTTAATTTGATGCAATCTTATTATGATTCCTTAAATCCCATAACAATGTGTGTGTATATGTGTATATACCATGTGTATGTGTGGGTATGTATATACACATATAAATATATACGACGGAATCCCTAAGATATATAAACCCTATTGAATTATCTACCGTCAAGAATTCCCTTTTGTTTATATATATATATATGTCTAACTATTATTGTGGGGGATGCGGCAATGTGAATAAGTGAACTCTTTTTAGTTTGTTCTGAGCTTTCGGTAATTTATTATCACCATTATCAAAGAACTACAAAAGATACATTTATAGATATTTCAACAGGTATAAATAAATTCAGTTTAAAAGTAAAACATTAATTACTACAACTAAGCGAGGTTAATCACAATATCTATATATAATCTGTATAATATGGAGAAAAAACATGGTATAAGATATAATTTCCTTTTTCAAGAAATTAAATTAAAAATAAAACTATCAAAATTGACATTACGACATCGATGTTAATTTTTAGTAGTCATAGAAATAATATAAACAAAAATACTTTTTTAGAAATTATCACTTATTTGTTTAATAATACTTTTTTCACATTTAATAAAAACTTTTATAAACAAACTTTTGGTACCCCAATGGGAGCAAATATATCTCCCATATTAGCTGCATACGTTATGGACGACTTGTTAGACATTGTTGTTCCAGTACTTTCTTTCAATCTTCATTTTATAAAAAAATATGTAGACGATATTATCGTAGCACTACCTATCATAAACATCAATGAGATATTAGAAACATTTAATAGTTATGACCCTCACATTCAGTTTACAATTGAAACTGAAGATACAGAACAATCCGTTCCTTTCTTAGATACCAGACTTATAAGGAAAAATGATACTATTACAGTTGATTGGTATCGAAAACCTTGTAGTTCTGGTAGATATATCAACTATTTTTCATACCATAAATTTTCAACAAAAATAAATTTGATAAAACAAATGAAAAATAGGGTACTTATTATCTCAGATAGTACGATGCATGATAAAAACTTACATATATTATCTAACCTATTTATTAATAATGGTTATCCTAAAACATTAGTAAGAAAAATTCTGTTTAACACCCCTCATCCCATACATACTGCAATTGAACCAAATTTAGTTATTACGAACTCAGAAAATGTAACGAATACAACTACAACTAACATATTTTTTGCATCTTTACCTTACTTTAGAGAGCTTACACCTAGAATTTCCAAAATATTAAAAGAAGTAACTAATATAAAACTTGCAAATAAAAATGTTCTCTCACTTAATTGTGTTTATAGTAAGTTGAAAGAAATTGATCCTCTTACTGATCTTTCTAATGTAATATATAGATTGACTTGCTCTACATGTAAATCTGCATATGTAGGTGAAACATCACAAAAAATAACTAAACGTATAGCTCTACATAAGAGCGATGCAAGATTATATCCAGAAAGATCAGCATTAGCTGAACATGTTTTTTCTACAAATCATATAATAGATTATAAAAACTTTGAAATTTTACATAAAGAAAACAACTACTCTAAAAGGATTTTCCTGGAAATGGCATTCATATCTCAAGAAGATAATTGCTTAAATAAAAGAACTGATATTCAAAAACTTAGTACAATTTATAGCTATTTATTATCTTTTGACAACAAAACAAAAAATTCAAATATTGAAGATGAGAATTCTGTTCCTTCATATTAACTTACCAACTATTATTTCACTTGCTAATATACTAAACATATTTAAAGACATTTCTATGACTACTAAAAATTAACATCGATGTCGTAATGTCAATTTTGATAGTTTTATTTTTAATTTAATTTCTTGAAAAAGAAAATTATATCTTATACCATGTTTTTTCTCCATATTATACAGATTATATATAGATATTGTGATTAACCTCGCTTAGTTGTAGTAATTAATGTTTTACTTTCAAACTGAATTTATTTATACCTGTTGAAATATCTATAAATGTATCTTTTGTAGTTCTTTGATAATGGTGATAATAAATTACCGAAAGCTCAGAACAAACTAAAAAGAGTTCACTTATTCACATTGCCGCATCCGCCACAATAATAGTTAGACCTAACTAGTATCGGCAACGAACTATTTCCTATATATATATATATATATATAAGTTTTATATATCTTAGGGATTCCGTCGTAAGGAGGGCTGAATTAAACTCTTATTTACTACCCAACGTTTCGAAAATTTTTATTTTCTTTTTCAAGGCTGAAATATGAACATTTTTTTGGTAAGAAATTTCTTACATACAAAGAATGTTTTACTTGCTGAATAAGAAGTTTAGTTTTGTAAATTATTGACTCACTTTACACGTAAGTTTTTAAAAAATTATTCTACAAAAGATATACCTACCAAAAAAATGTTCATATTTCAGCCTTGAAAAAGAAAATAAAAATTTTCGAAACGTTGGGTAGTAAATAAGAGTTTAATTCAGCCCTCCTTACGACGGAATCCCTAAGATATATAAAACCTATTGAATTATCTACCGTCAAGAATTCCCTTTTGTTTATATATATATATATATATATATATATATATCTTTACGCCTTTGTGCGTCCGTACATTGTCCTTTTACATTTAATCGTGCGTCCGATGGTAGTTGTGCGTCCGATATACGGACGCACAATTATTTTTCAATTTAAACTACTTTTTCGATAGTTTTACATCATAACAAGCATTCTTGCAAATTTTATGGTGGACGTCAAAATACGACAAAATGAGTGGAGTATATAATATGTGAGTTCCATAAATTTCCGCACTGGCGCACTTGTATATACACGATGTCAATATACTAAAATATTTTTTAGCCAAACCAAGCGACTTGAGCGTCCGCTGGTGGCAACACCGCAATTTTAAGAATTAAGTGACTATATTTCTGAATATTTCTTCGGTGGTGGTTTCATAGGAAACTTTTATAAACTTACATAATTTACTAGGACTCTGGGCCCATAGCAGCATAATGACATACTTTTGTTTTCTTGTTGATTGACGCAGTTTAATTCAGCTTATGTCGCTGGGAACACAAAACACTGCAAATTATATGATCCATAAAAGATAAAACGTAAACGTCGACTAATAACAATACAATGAAATAGTAAGTAATGTCAAATATATAAAAATTTTACAGGTAGAAAAAAATTTCATTCTGATCTTTGATTTTATCACTAAGCGCTTACCCAATAATTCTCAAAATATACAGGAAGTGTCATTTGAAATTTGAAAGTTGAGACACGTGATAAAAAATTACGTCATTAAATTAAAGATGTTTATCGTGGTTGTATGGCTGGTCTAATCTTTCATCAACCCGCAAAGTCTCATTTTATTATTTCGGAGATCAGGATGCATGAACTTCATGACCAGTGATTTTAAGGAAACAATAGTTCAAATTAGACACCAAGTAACATAGCATTTTTTAATTGGTTATTTTCGTATAATTTAAAATGTTTAAATTGTACAGGTTGTATCTTTAAACGTTTGACAGTAACTGAAAACGATGTAAACGCTATGGTCGGTACTTTATAGCTCTCACCTCTTATGGCTCCTCAAAGTTTCCAGAAAATAACTTTTATCGTAGATATAAACGTATTATCTGTCTGTATTAGACTTGTTTTGTTGACGCCGCAACTTATAATATTAACAAACATTCATTTTCCCTTGAAATAGTTATTTTCCTAACGCTTCACGCATATGTTAGAACATTTTTTTTACAACATTTTTTCTACGAGCGACGGATACAAACTAACAAGTTTATTAGTTACCGTCTGGTTATTAATGTAACCAATAATAGTTATTAACGCCATATTAAACAAAATTTGAATGAAACGAGAAAAATAATTATAAATGACAATAAATGATACCTTGCGTGCGGTAAAGTAGAATCGTGCGCCATAGTATACTTTTTCGCGTGCTCGTAGAAAAAAATATTGGATAGCTTTTTTAAGTTGAGAAAACTGAAAATTGAACTATTGAAATTTAAAAATATTATGTAAATTGAAGTATATCCAGTACAATATCCGTTATACGTAACCAAACACAAACTTCACTTCCTCGTCATATTTGCACCACGTTACCAAATAGATAAAATAATCATAATGTAATATTTAGGTGAGAAACTAATTATCTATTAGAATTTCCATTTTTCACCTAGTAGGGGTCTTAATATTATCGTGTTACCGTGAGATTACTAATAACGTACATTGGGTTTTGTAGTGGGGCAGATGTAAATTGCAGCGCTTGGTAATCCTCAATCCATATACCTGATAAGAGTTGATAATAGAATCTGTAAATTGCAGCGATGGTCAAATTTGAGATTTTAATCCGACTTGTAAATTGCAGCGATTCAATTTATCGAGAAGGGCAAGGAAAATCATTGAAGAAGCCATTTTTTCAACACTGTGTGCTTCTTCAATGATTTTCCTTGCCCATCTCTATAAAAATTACAACTATAAAATCTCCTGGCGGTTAAAAACAATGAACAATGTAATTCAGCTTGTCATGCTGGAAGAAGTTGTAATAATACTTAATTTTTTTATATGCGCTGCAACTTACATAGTTACTACGAACCCATACATAACCATTCGCTGCAATTTACATGTAAGGATTATAGAAACTCTGACCGCCGCTGCAATTTACAATCGTCGTTGTAGTGAATATATTTTTGTGTGAAATTGGAGTGTACTTAAATTAATTAGTTTATTGAGAGAAAATTAACATAATGTTAAATGATTGGTCCTCGGTGGAAGCAGATGCAAATTGTATACAGGGTAATTCATTAGTACCATAGAGTCCAATATATTGGAAATCCTCGAAGATTTTCGAATAAAAGTTTGACAGGTGCTCTCCACCATGAAGGTTCATATTTTAAAATTGGTTGCAATTGACCAGTGTGTTACAGAACGCCGTGCCAGATGAAAGCTACAGTTTTTTAAATGGGACACCCTGTATTCTACTTCTAATTTGAATTCTGCTCGATTTCTCTATTGCAATGATATGAGGTTGTACTAGGTTACACAGTGTTTTTGAGAAGTTCTGACCACTTTTTCCTGAAAATCGTAATGAGTTCAATGCCCATGTATACTTTAAACTGCACATTTTGAAATTAATCTGTTACAGCCATACGTCTGTGATTGTCTTCTATAGTTTATTCAAACAAGTACAAAAAGTATTGGAATTCAATAATCCCCTAACTAACAGGCGTTTATCGAAGTTTTACTCAAAATTGACGAAATATGTTTCAAAAATTTAATAGTAACTGAAAATATATTATTTTACTAAAATGATTGAGTGATAAATATAATCGCATAAAAATGTAAAAAACAACATAGGTACTGTAAGAATAATTCCTTCAATGAAAAACGAAAAATACACATCATATAAGCATAAAGTTACTGGTCGTCATCGTTATCAGTGTCACTTGTACTTGATTCACTATCAGTTGTGTTAGAACGATCTACATTAATAATTAAAGGATTTACTTTCACACTTTTAATAACATTATGATCCATATTCCACATGTAATTTTCAATTTTTTCAACGTGAAAAATAGTAATTTCTTCACATATTCTAATTTGTATGTAATATTGTTTCTCTCACCGAACTGTTTAATTCCGCCCAAACCAACTCTATTGGGTTTAACTCGCAGTGGTGAGGGGGGAGCCGTAAAACACTGACAAGTCCATCTATCACATATTTTTTATATTTTCACTTATGTTGCTTACCAATCTCATAGAGACAGGCTTTGGTAATGCTGTGATTAAATGATATACCTTTATTTTGTAGCCATTTCATTAATTCAGCGTTTCTCCATGAGCTATGAGTGATCGTGGTATATTTTCCAAAAACGGCTTAAACCAATTTTAACATTTGTGCGTTCAATTCTTTATGATAGTCGCTGTCAGTTTTTGAAGTAAATAGTAACAAACCATTTTCAGTAAAACCAGATGCGAAACCAATTTGTCCAATAATCAAACAGCGACTTTTCCCACAAGGACCTACAATGACGGTTGACCATTATCCATGAACGCCTGTTTACCGCTGTTAATATTAGAATCCTGCCAAATCTTAGAAGGGGTATGTCCTTCGTTAACCCAAGTTTCATCAAGATAAAAAATTTGTTTTCCCCATCGACTTGCTGCCATTATCTCGCGAAGATAATATGATTACACGTTTTCCAGTAAGACAACTATTCCTACTCCGTTGCTTACACTTAAAACCTATTTTATGCAAATGCAACAAAACGTTGTTTCACTTATAAGCGACAAATTCGCGTCAGTTTTTAATAATTGAAATATTTTATTTAATGTTAGTACTTCATTTTTCATATAAAATGAATGGATGTATCTTCTGATTGCGTTGTTTATAAATTCATTGGTTTTCTCTTCTTTTCGTCCTGGTTTCTCCTTAGGTTCGCTTAAAACCTAATTTGTTTTTTGTTCTCGTATTACTTTGTAAATAATCGATATCCCCATTTTTGTGCACACTTTTCTATAGTGCTGTCAACACTGTTTTCCAAACAGTAAGCACTCGAAGAAGGCGTATTTAAGGACATGCGATTTTCTTTCTGTATATACCGAAATACGTTTAAAATAATCTTTTGTTCGTTTAGTCCTAATGGTCCAAACTTTTACAAATAGGTACAACCCTTCTCAAAGGTTATTACAAAACTAAAACCATAATTAAAACTAATATGAAAACCTATAGGTCATAATGACGAAATTGTACATTAATATTTCTCAAAATACGTAACCAGTTTTTTGTTTTTGTATCTGCGAATTGGAGAACAATAGATAATCTTTCTGTGTTTATTCATAACATGTCAAATCGATAGTGAAAGTTTGTTTACAATGCGTACGGAAGCTATAATGTTTGATGGTACATAATTTTTTATTCGAAGTGATCCACCACAAGTTTTCTTTTATAAACTTAAAAATTGTGACACCCAAAAGTATTTATTTTTCAATAGTACCTACCTAAGTTACCATTAAATTATTGCAAAATATTTCGTCAATTTTGAGTACAACTCTGTGATATCCGATAAACATCTGTTAGTTAGGGGAGTATTGCATTCCAATACTCTATGTACCTACTTGTTGAAATAAACTATAATATTATAATTCACTAGACCTACTTCCATAACTAGAAATCCGTATACAGGGCGAGTTCAAACTCGAATACATCGGCTTCACAATTTTTTTAAACGGATCACCTTGTAATTTATATCCGTAAATGAAAATTACTTCACTATACCCAAACTGAATGGTTTCTGTGATATTTCAATTTTATGATCAAAAATTTCATTTCCAACAAAAAATTAATGGAAAACAGCTATATAAAATTCATTCAGAACAATTAACGAGCTAGGATTTTAGAAAAATCTTTTAAAACATCGATAACAGTGCCACATAAGGGACAGATTTCTTGATATAGTTTTTCCAAATAGTAAAATTAGATCCACACTATTATTGTCGCACTTAGTAATTAGGTATGTTCCGAAATATCAACAAACATTTACATTTACCTAATTCGTTTGTCAACAAATGGGGTATCTACATGACGAAGCTCCTACTCATCATAATTCACTTATTCAGTCAATTGAATGATGTTTCCTGAAAGTTGAATTGTTTTCTGGGCACCAAGATCACCAGAATTGAATAAAGTGATTAGTTCTTTAGAGTCTATGCTAAAGATCAGGGGTACAAAGTACACCAGACGATAGGAAATTTAAAATAAGGGAGGCTTTCCGAAATGTTAATGCGCAAATGCTTATTGTTTATCAACCTTGTCACTGTAGATTTACTTATAGGAGAGCATTCAGGATTTAAATCGTTAAAAATTAGGGCTTCACACGAGACGAGAGTGGGCGAGAGTATCAAAAATCTCGTCTCGTTCTCGTCAATTCCGAAGAAATTGAGTCTCGTTCAGTTCTCGGTCTCGTCTCGTTGCCGGTTGTCTCGTCTCGTCTCGCTTGATTCTAAATATTGATATAAATTCTATAAATAATTTTTTTAAACTATATTTATAACGCTATTATACAAAATTATTTTTACAAATAGGACATAATTTTTTTATTTCTACACTCTTAATTTTTTCTCTTAAATTACATGACTGAAGGTATAATTTTTTTATTTATACAGTGCATAAATACGGAATTTTAAGAATATTGACAAAGTATTACAAAATGTTTACATGGAAATAAAGTAAGTACAAAAAATTCCTAAATACGGAATTCAAGAAATATTAACAAAATTATTGAACAAGTTTACCTGGAAATCATTCATAACAATTACTCCTGACCTATCTTCTAGGTAAATAACTTTAATAAGGGGGAATGGTTGATATCTATTTGATCGTTAAGAAGATTACCAGAATTTTTTTTTATTTACCTCAAGAGCTTAACCATTCTGCTGAATTTTACTACCCTATTGTATTTGAGGCGATACAGGACGTGTCGTTTTAATTTTGATAAAAACGAACTGTTTTATCATTTTATTCCACATAGAAAAAAATAAAGACCCTATTTTTATAGTACTTTTGAATAAATAATGAGGCACTTCGCTCCTTCGGAAAATAAAATAAATAGTATAGTTTTTATATTTGTATTTTTTCTTGAAAGATAATCTCAATTATCACAAGAGTATAACAAACATAATAATTAATATTCTTTAAAAAAACGCGTATTTGTGAAACAATCGATGTATAATATAGACAAAACACACTGGCGATTTTTGTGGAAATTCTCTATATTTAATTATTTTATATAGGTGTTGAAAAAGGACGCGTCAAATATAAAAAGAGTTTACTGTATGTCTGTTTAGTAAGGTAGAAAATTTGGAGCCAAAGAAACCCCTTCAATAGTACACACGTTTATGACTCTCTAGCTCGTGGATACACATACACAACCGAAATTAAGTTAACCCGTCGATCTTTTGAAAGGAATCATTCGATATGAAATCTAAAATATAATAATCTGCAAGGATAAGTATTTGTGATAAGTGATAAGTAACTATAAAAAGAGTTAACAAATTAAAGTAAAAATATGAAAAAATCATACTCTGTTAAGGATGCCATGATGTTTTGTATTGATAAGCTACGATATATTGTTTTCTCCAAAAATTAGAGTTTTAGCCTTGAGTTTTTTTTAATCCACAATAAAATATTGTTCTCTATGTAGACCTTTTCTAATTTTTTAAATAAAAACCAAAAACGAGACTCTCGGTTTGCGCTGTATGTGGTCTCGTCTCGTCCCGCCTTTTCGAGACGAGGCGAGAAAAATCTCGCTCTCGTGTGAAGCCCTATCAAAAATATGAGCTGCTTCGTCATGGGAATGTTTGCGATCACCATATTCAACTAACATTAATATTTCGATTCGTTGTTTTTCCGATAAATGTGCCGTTATTCTTAATTTACTTTTAAACTTTATGCTAATTTGAAATTGGTATCAGTTTTCACAATTTGTACATAAATGTGATTCACGTTTTTAATGCCTACTACAGTTGAAGCTGAACAGTTTTATCAAAAATGATCCTGTCCCAATTTTTAAAGCACTATATAATGATATAATATAAAACATAATACAAGGTAATGAAAAGTTTAGAGTTTCTGACCACTCTGTATTATGGTTTTTCTTATAGCATTAGATAGTGCTTGAAAAATTGATATAGGTCAATATAAGCCATTTTAATAAACTCTGAACAGCTGTTACTTGAAGTTCAAAACAGACGAATATAAACTGTCTATAAGATCGTAAATTATTGACTATAAATATACCCTGTGTTAATTTTTAAATCTTCTATTTATACCCTTCCAAATGAAGTGTTACTTACTTGACCCCTTTTGCCATTAAAAAACATTGAAGGGATGAATATTACCTGAAAGGGGTTCAACAAAATATCGAAACTTATAGTGACGGATATTTAAAGAAATTCGAAAGTCGACGATAACATTTAATCTTATCACTGTATACCTACATTTTTTTCGAAATAAATATTTCAGCAAAAATCAGTGCTAATATTACATAGTTCAACATTTAACTTAAAGAATCATTTTATTTTACTGGCTAGTCAGTGTAGTGAAGTAAGAGTAAATATGAACAACAAAAATGAATAAAAAATTGTAAAAAGATTCTCTAGAAATTTTTTTTTACATGCGTCACAATAATAATATCGTGTTTTTATTTATGAGAATGCTTGAAAAAAATTCAACCAATAATTTCTTAGTTTTTACTCATCAATTAACTTCATTAGATTTTAAAACATTTTCAGTTGGACCACTACACACATTTTTACGCGATTTATCCTGTATGGACATAATCTACAATTTCTCAAATTATGTTATGCTTTGAACGGACGCAGATATCACTGAAATAATTGGTGTATAGGTATGTGAAAAACTTGGCAACCTTGCATGGACGTACGATCGAATGCAAATCAGACAAAAACGTATATGTTGGAAGTTCAAATACTTACGGCTGGGAGGAGCTAGAAGTACTTTGGAATGTCAAAAATGCAATTTTTTTTTGTATATATAAAGTAATTTAAACCGACAGTGGTATTCTAGATGCACAAAAGAGTAAATATACGCAACCAAAATATTCAAAAATTTAGTCTTTCTAGTGGACGCACAAATACATTTCCTTGTACGGACGCACAATATATAGCGGGATGTATATATATATATATATATATATATATATATACATATATATATATATACATATATATATATATATATATATATGTCAATCGAATAGTATGACTACAATTTTTGGTTCGCATTGACTATTTTGACGACATTTGATTACTTTGACGACCGTCGTCAAACTTTTAATGGTCTATCGACTATTTTGACGACGTCGTCAGTTTATATTATATCAGTGAATCGATTATTTCCACGACAATTTAGTATTTGACGACATTTTTTAAATCTAATAACTACTTTGACGACATTAAAAAAAATCACAAATAAAGTAATAATATCACAATTCTGAATTTTTTACTTTCTACTTCATGAAAATTTTACTTATTCAGAATACTCTTTAGTTTTACTAGAATTTAATAAATTACGTTATAAACTTGTATGTCCGATCAAAGAATACACCAACTAACAAGAAGCGAAGCCCGACGCAATCTTTTTGATGTTTTGGTAACAAATCTTTATGACCTTGAGAGACCGACGTTGGCAGATACCTTAGTAATAACACCGAGAAAATGACAAAATTTTTGGATATCGGCGATATAATTGGTCGACAAGAGCTGGAGCTGACGTTGAAATCAAAACAACAACCCCTATTTTTTCTACAATATCCGCATTGCCGCTCCTAAATGTACTGATTGACGTATAGAAAATCTATAATAATATAAATACTCTATAGACTGATTATTTTAACGACAGTCGTTATACTGATTGATCTGTAGGAAATCTCGCATATATACGAATTTTGTAAATCGATTAGTTCGGCGACGGTCACTGTACTAATCGTTCTGTGGAAAATCGCTTCTTAAGCACTTAATCGACCAAAATAGTATTGGTTGTGGGTGCTCCACCTACCTTTTCGTACCCTAGGTACCATTTAATGCGGATATTTGTCCCACCTTAAATATGGATTGAATGCAATTATAACAGTTAATAGATATAGAGAAACTGCTTTTACATAGAGTGTAAAATTCGTACGCGTAACGTAACCAGTCAATCAATTATCTCAGCTAAGGATCACAACACAACCCCACTTAGCATCGCAACTTATGTTAAGAATATGGAGGGTAGGAGGAAGGAGCACCATCTGAATGTATTGAAAAGTGTCCATCGAAATAAAGCAAATTAAGATGGCGCCTTAGTAGCAAGTGGAAAGATTTTAAAAACAGCGCCATGAATTGTTAGAGTAAGATACAACATTAAAAAAGGAAATACTACGTAAATAATTGAGATTTTAAATAATGCATATTTCTCAATTACACAAGTCACGAAAAATACTAAATATTTCAACCCAGCACACTTCACTCGGTTTATAACCCTAAATTCACATCATTTCCATTAGCTAACGAGCGCCATTTCGGTGAATCTTCGAATTATAATTTGCTGTTTACAGGTGGACACTTTTTCAACTTGTCACCCATACAAGATGGTGCTCCTTCCTTCTACCCTCCATAGTTAAGAAGTAGGGAAACAGTTAGTAGCGCCTCTCGTGACTGTCCGCACAACGAGTTGAAGGTTAGCGGTAAAATTTAAAAAGTTCAATTAATTATGTTGAGATATTGGTGGTTAAAAACACGAAGTGATTTCGAAGATATTCTCTATTATTACATTAAAAAATCACCTCTGCTTAATATGTACCTTGTCCACCCTCAAGACTAGTCTTCTAACGTTTGTAAACCAGGAGTATTGAGGAAAAAAATAGATGTCAACATTTCTTGTAACATTTTTGAAATTTTATAATTTTATATTAATGATGCGGATTGCAGAAAGATTTGTTCCAGCTGGGATTTATGAACCGTACTGGAATCGTTACGAGAACTGTATAGTGCGCATACTCGAATCAGGGATGGACACATCAACTTTATCACTCCTTCCAGAAGGTACAGTTTGTATACTGTCCCAAACAGTCCAAAGAACGATACTTTAATCAATTGGAAGTTTGAACGCGAAAGAAATACAGCACTTGCGCGAACGATAACAAGAACAGTTCTAACGCCAGTTGGAACGAAGGACCTTTTCGGAAACTCGCTTCAGTAAGCTCTAGTGAAAGATGTGGCAACAGCGCGTTGTTTTGAGAAAGGGAGAAGCGACATACAATGACGGTCATTTGCCATCTCAAAACAACGCGCTGTTGCCATATCTTTTACTGGAGCTTACTCAAGCCAGTTTCCGAAACGGTCCGAAGCTTATTATTTGGTAAGGTTCGTTCCATCATGAGTTCTAAACTAGCGGTGATTGTTATGAGCATGCGCAGCTGCATTTTCGCGTTAAAACAAGAATCCGTGACAGTTTGGTGACTGACAGTTCCATCGTTAGGTATACGCAAATGGTTTGGAAACTGTCGCAAGCGCAAAGGAATTTAGTGTACTCTTATCTGTTCAAAACCACGAGCATATCCATCCAACTAAACATATTTTACATATCATATCGAAGGGTGCCCAGGAGCAGTTTAAAAATCATGAGTTACGAAGATAGCACGTTCTTACTTGAGTAATTCATGTTTTTTCAACAGCAATATGAATCGGGTCCTTCTCCCAACTAACAATTCAAGTCATAAATACTCTAGTCGAAGCAACTATAACCTATACTTGGTAATAATTTCGTGTTTTTTACGAAAATAATACCATACAATAGAGTAAATTTATAAATTTATAAAGTCAATAATAACTACGAAAGAATTACTCAGAATATTACCTCTTTAACGTAACAGTAATAATTAAAGTTACTTTTACGAAAACATTCCTTTTAGAATTAGGTACTTATACCTATATTATTTTTACTTATAAGTATAATTTCGGCGGTAATAATTACCATTAGCTTTACGTAAATATTACCTATAAGTTATTTTCACAATTGCTGTGATTATAATTACGTTTCTAATTTTACTTTAAGGTTCGAATCACTGTTACGTCTCGCCAATACAAGAAGCTAAATCGAACGCGGCATCCACCAATGAGTGGCCAGATAGCCATGTGTATGGCTGGTTGCATAGTCAAACCAAACCAAACCAAATACTAATAGACAAGACAAAATAAGCGATACGCCACCTCCAGTTTTATTTTGAAACCTTCCACTGGGCCATTAAAATTTTGTTTATATATGTAATTCATACGTTGATTTTACGGTTTCTGTCTGTACGTGATGTTTTGAAGTCGCAAAATTGATAAAAAATTGTTTAATTTATCAAAATGAACCATCAGTGTTGCGTTCCCATGTGTTCCTCTTGGGTAAGAGTGAATAAAGAACTTAGTTTTCATACATTTCCCAAAAAAGGACAACGTGTTTTGGTGGAAACTAAATTAGGGAAACGAGAAGCTGTTGATCGGAGGGAGGAATGGATAAGGAAATTAAAAATTGGAAAGCCTGTGAGTCCGTACATGAGAGTATGTTCATTGCATTTCTCTGAAAATGATTATTTTTATAGAGGTTAGTACTCGGATGTTTTTTGTGCTTCTGTATTAATAGTTTTTGTTTGTAGGAGACGGCTCTAAATTACACAGATTAAAATTTAATGTAGTACCGTCTAGGAAGTTACCTTTGGAAGACGAACATCAACCTGTTCCTTCTTCTAGAAGTGTAAGGTTAGAAAATAGAGAAATTAAAAAAACATTGTTACAAGAAGCGGAAAATCCAATATTAGTGGCTGAAAAGTGCATATCTCATAATGAAGAAGATGCTGGATTGGGACGTGCAGAAAAGGAAATTCAAGCTGCAGAACAATTAATAAGTTTGTTGCATTCACAACCCAACTATTGCGGCCCAAAAAGTTTTAGAGATTTTGGTGCACAAGTAAATACTCCTGAGGTATTAACATTAAGCCACTTTATTAAAACTGAGTCAGCACTTAATAGTTTTACTGATATAAACAATTTTAAATTATTAAACTGTTTAGTGCATCAGCTGGAGAAAGTGCATTTGGAGAAAAAGGTACATCGTTTATATTTGAAAAACAGAACAATTCTTGTGATGACAAAACTCAAAACAAATCTATCATATGCCACATTGGCTGTTCTATTTGGCATTTCTCCATCATTATGTAGAGATTATATTTTGGAATTAATACCTGTTTTGAGTAAAATATTGGCATCTGCTATATACTTTCCAGACAGCAGTGAAATTAAAAATAATATGCCCAAGTGTTTCAAAGAATTTTCTAATGTGCGGATTGTGCTAGATTGTACGGAAATTTTTATTCAAAAGCCAAAATGCTTATGTTGTCGAATTAAATTCTACTCTTATTATAAATCTAACTTGACTGTAAAATTTATGACAGGTGTATCACCTGGAGGACTAATTACTTTTGTTTGTGAATCCTATGGAGGGAAAGCATCAGACAAATGTATCTTTGAAAACAGCAATTTAATTTCAATGTTAACACCTAAAGAATATGCTATAATGGTAGATAAGGGGTTTCTAATTGATGATGTATGTCATTTTAATCAAATTGAGTTATTGAGACCCCCATTTTTAAGACATCAAAAACAGTTATCAGCCACTGAAGCTATTTTTAATGCAAAAATAGCCTCTGCTAGGATTCACATAGAAAGGTCTAATCAAAGAATAAAAATTTTCAATATTTTATCAGGTAAATTGAAATGGTCATTAGTGCCTTACGTAAAGGACATTTTTACCATTATATGTGGAATTACTAATCTTTTTTCCTCTATTTTGGCAGATTGTAGATATTTAACTTAACAGATTAGTTTAAATATATTTTTAATGCATAATTTTTTTCACCCTTCAGTCTTTCAGATGCTAATGAATAGCCAAAATCTACTCTTAATGCCTATAAGAACAGTTTCCATACTTTTAAGGTAACCAATTAAAGAAAATCACGTTTAATAATATAGAACTTTATTAATTTTTTTAATGAACCTTTAAATAAATGGTTAGAATCACTCATTAAAATTTAAAATGTGCTAAAATAAATTTTAAGATAGGTTACCGTATTTTAAGGGTTAATGGACTACTTCATACAGTTCCGAAATCTACTAGAACAAAGCTAAGACTATTAAAAATATAACCCTTTCACTCTTTTTAACGAATAAATATAAAAAGTTTGAATAGAAGTTTGTATGTTTTGGTAAACGTTGGGGATACTTAATAATTCACCAGATTCATCGAAATTTGATTTTTAATAACGGTTTTCTTGGTTAATAGGAAGTTTTCAGTTGTAAAAGTCGGATATTCCTGTACATTCGATCATAAATATTGCCATGAACTATTAAAAAAATCGATACAGAGGCCCATTATCACAAATCAGACCGAGTACATGAAATATGTAACATATTTTCAAAATATCTTTCTTTTAGAGTGAGGAGCATTTTTTTTGAAAATTCGTAATCAAAATCAACCTCTACAATTAACCCAGAATCATCAAAAGAAGCAAATATAAATAATATTGCTTTTTGTAAATTTAAAATTGCCATCCCCATTTGGACCTGTCCATAATATTGATGGTTTTTTTTCAATTTATATTTTCCATTTTCTTGGATCAAGTACTTGGCAGTTTTTACAGCCTCGGCTATAGTCTTAGTAGCTCCTAAAATAGGAAAGAAGTGTGTTTTATAAATTGATTCAATTAATTTTATTTAGATAATAACCTGTACATGTGTGTATTCAATTATTTTATACAATGATTTCAAGCTTGTCAAATATTGGTTAATATAAACTACTACCTACTTTACATTAGTTGTTTTATTACTTTCAAAAATACATTTAATTTCCAACAATTGACGTGGTCTGTCATTTTCCATAATTACTCCATCTAGAGAAAATCCAAGCCATGGGTTTGAATGGCTTACAACCATTCCACATTCAAATACTACTGATTTTGTCTGATCTTTAAAAACGGTTCTTGCCTGTGACTCCCATTTTAACCCGTATTTAACAAATTTATTATTGAAAGAATGTTCGTAAAAATATTTGACCGTTTTAGTCTCCCAGTCATTTTTTGAATATGTATACTGAGAATAGCAACGACTTCCAGTTATTCTGAATTTTCTATATTTTAACCATTCTGGACTATGTTGTGCTGCTTTCATTATTGAATCAATATCTTCGGAACACAATGATTGAAACATTTCATTGCAACAATCTTTTAAAGCAACTTTCTTTGAAAATATCTCCATCAATATAGTTGATTGTGAAGCGTTGTCCAGTATTTTGTTTATATACCTACCCGTATTAACTTCCTCCAAAATGTCATCCATATCAGTAAAATGTCTTCTACCGGCTCTAAAATTAATTTGGTTAAAATCTGCAAAATATAAAACTTCACACTTATACCTATGTTTTGAAATTGCTGATTGAGGCAAGTTAGCACAAAAAAAGTTTAATACTTCAGAGTTGTTAATTTGGATATTGTATGATGGAACTTTATTTACCAAACAAGGCATTTCTTTTACAGGTACTAGTTTGTATTTTTCCCTGGTAATTAATTGTTGGGTTGACCAAGCACATTTCAACTGTGTTTGTGAAATATTTTCCAAACTTTGTATATCCTCCCTAAAACAAAAAACACAAAGCAGAAAAGAGAAATATGTATAAAAAAGGGACTGTCTATTCGTCCGGGCACTCGGACGAATAGTAAATTGCGCTATACATCCGGGCGTAAATATACGCCCGGACGAACAGTGTGGGAGGCTATTAATCCGTGCATTCTTAAAAAAATAATAATGTTGTATTATCAAGTATAGTTCCGTAATGTGCAAAATAAAATGTGAATACTGCCTAAAAATGTAAAAAAATTGTAAATGATTCATTTAGTAAATAAGTTTACCTACTCTTCTTAACACACAATGCAATATTATGTTCTAAAGTGATTGCAAAAGTGTTCTAAAAGAGACTACAATATAATATGAGAAGGGAAAAGTTTACCTCCCTATAGAAGAAATCGGGATCACCGAGTTGTACCACAAGATATCAGGTATGTATAATCCTTCCGTCGAGTTGTACCACCGGATTTCTAGGCGCGGCTGGATTAACTCAGGTAATCGTGGTACTACTCGGTAATCCCCGAAGAAATAGCAGATTGTGCTGGATACCAGATGCCTGTAAACATGTTACATTAAGTATACGTAAGTTCTTTAAAGCAATAATATGATCTCTCTAAATGGTAAAACTATACTGAAGGAGAAAATTCATACTAATTAAAAAACCAACATTTTATTTTAAAACTAAAATACAAAAATAGTAACTCTTAAGCTAAAAAACAAAGATAAATTCTCACATAGGTATCACATAAACTGGATAGAATTAGTGAATTAAATAGTGCAGATAAATAGGGTAATATCCAAGTGGTGAAAATAAATTAGAACTAATATACCGAGTGTAAATAAATTAGTAGACGTTGAGTATAGTGTGTATATAAATTAAGTTTAATACAGAGTGTGTGTTTCTTTAAATAAATAGATAGTAATTAGCCATAGTGTGTATAATTTATCCCAAAACAACTAAAAACTGTTTAAGTAAATAACTAAAAACTGTTTAAATAAATAACGAAAAACATTACATTATAAACTAACTTTATTTTTTTAAGAATGCACGGATTAATAGCCTCCCACACTGTTTTTCTGGGCGTATATTTACGCCCGGATATATAGCGCGATTTACTATTCGTCCGAGTGCCCGGACGAATAGACAGTCCCTATAAAAAAAGGAAAACGTCAATATCAAAATCGATTTTGCTTGATAGTGCTTTTTTGGTTTTGGTAACTTAAACACCTTGTGCATTTAATAAGAAATGCTGAAATATGCTTGCACTGCCCACTTTGTCCAGCTTTACAAGAGCAAACCATTAGTTCAATGTGTGCCCTCTCATTCTCTATTTTTAATCGTCCCTCGATTTTATGGGGTTCGTTCTCTAATGCTGATGACTGAAGGCACAAAGCAATAGTATTAATGGATGTTGCTGTGGATTTCGTTTTACCCGCTAATATTAGATGCCCAGCATTTAAAACGTGTTCACCTTCGTAAACACATTTTGACTTTTCGGTCCCTTCTAAATACTTCATGTAATCCACAATAGCCTAATTTCACTCATCTGCAAGTAAAAATAGTATTAAGTTTTTAAGTTAATATAGTAGATATGGTAAACATACCTAAAAAAATACACTAACTATAAAAATGTTTAATGAATTTTTATAACACAACAATCTGAATACCTAACACAACACCTAACAAAACACCAATACTAACAAAATCCTTTAACACACTTAAAAAACGAAAAATATAACACCTAAAATTCAGGAAACTCCTACGTCATGTCATATGAAAACGAATGTAAACAAACTATCAATGGGCGCGTTCACCAGATACAAACGTTTGCAATTTATCTGGTAGACGGTGCATTTATTTCTTGAACGTGTTTGGATTGTTTGGTAAGCGGTCGCCATTTTTGGAAGCGGCGATTTTTTATGCTTACTGTTTTCAACAGTTGAATCTTATGGTTGTGAGTAGCTAAGTGAGGGAATATTTGAATATGATATTTACTGTGGAGTATATTTATAATGGAATCCATTATAAAATAACTGAAAATAATGCAATTCACGAACTCTTAAATGGTAAGTAAATAAAGTCTAAAGAGGTTAGGAATAGAATCTATAGTAATTTTAGATAGATTAGAATATTTTTTTAATATACATCATTTTTTTAATTGGTAGATGCTGAATATTTCGCTGATTACATTATTCAACATCAAAATGAAATCGAAATTTCTAGAGTTGAAGAGGAAAATGCAACTGCTGAAAATATACAAGTTGTTTCATAATAAATCTAAATAACTGAAGTATTTTATTATTTGTAGAGGCAGTTTTTACATGGACTGCAGAAACTACCATATTGTTAGTTACAGAATACGGCAATAGAATAGACAATTTTAGAGATCCTAAAATAAAAAAAAAGAAGTTGTGGTCACAGATATGTGAAGTATTTCTTACACAGGGATATACTGTTACCGAAGATTTTCTTGACCGCAAAATGCGTAATATGAAGCATCATTATAAGACTGTGAAGGATAACAACAAAAAAAGCACAACTGGTCGAGGCCGAATTGTTTGGGAATATTTTGATTTATTTGCAAATGATAAGACAATAAATTGTGGCCGGATTGTGTCTTCCTTAAATATAAATCAAGATGTAACCAACAAAGTGCAAAACTCAGCTTCTCCGTCACAAGCAACAGCTTCATGTTCCACTACTCAGTTTCCTTTATTAGATCCCCTCCCACAACTTTCATTATCCTCTACTTCTTCTTCTCTGGTTCCCGACTTATTTTCTCCCTTATCACAAGCAGGCCCTTCAAGAATCAAACGTAATAATTCTGTTTCTCCAAATATACAGACACCCACAAAAAAACAAAAAAAAGCAGCTGAAGGAAGGGGTCTGTATCATCTTCGACAAAGATTCGCTGATATTGAAGATAGGAGGGTTAAATCATTAGAAAAAATATCAGAGGAGCTTGCAGAGAACAACAAAATTCAAAGAGAACGTAATGAACTATTAAAAAGTCTTTTGAATAAATCCTAGCATTACTTTTTGACTTTTATTTTCCTACAATAACATTTTGTTCCTCTTCAACTGAATTTAGATGATATACAATAAAACTGTGATACTTGTGTAGAAAAAATTATTTTCATTGCGTAACTAATTGAATGCAATGGAAATGATTTAACTTAAAAATATCCTATGTCTGGCTTCTTGCTTTCCATCTATTTTCAATAAATAAACGCCTGAATGTTATAAATTTTTTATTAAAATGAATTAGTTACAGTGCATTGCATATAAGTAAAATACGTCTTCTTTTTTGTTCTGCCTCCTCTTGTTCTGCTTCGTCTACCATTTCCTCATTTCCATTGAAGTGATTAATATTTGGATTGTGTCCAGGAACATCTTCAATATTGTAATCATCCAGATGATTTCCTTGAAAAATTATAAAATTATGCAGCACACATGAGGCAACAATTATATCAATTGCTGTATTAGGATCTGAGACATCCAAATACTTAAGTCTACGAAATTTGCCTTTGAGGAGCCCGAATGCCCTTTCAATTACTGCTCGAATTGACGATAATTTTGTATTATATCTGTGCTGTTCATTGGTCAAGTGACCATTATCCTGGTATGGTTTCATAAGATTATTCATCAGTGGATATGCTGAATCTCCAATAATATGTAAATTTGGTGGTAAAAGAGGATTTTCATTTCTTGTTAAACATTGGTATAGAGGGCTGAGTCTAAATACTCGGGCATCATGCATTCTGCCTGGGCTTCCAACAGATATATTTATAAAAGCAGCCAATTCATTGCATACACCTAAAAATAAATGTAAGTACTACTAAAACTATATATATTCTAAATGAGATTGTTGGTAAATTCAAAACTTGTAAAACTGATATAGATTTAAACAGTTGATATATAAAAACTCAATAAACAATATTTAACTAAAATTTTTTTATATATCCACAACAGTTGATTTACCTTGAAGAATGACAGAATGGAAACCTTTCCTGTTGTAAAAGTCATGTGCATTTCCTTTAGGTTGTTTGATTGGTATATGGCAGCCATCTATTGCTCCAACCACTCCAGGGATACCATGAGAACGATCCTCAAATACCTATGAACAATGTTATGTGAATTAAAAGCTTAAAGAAGTGATTTTAGGTTAAATTACTGCTGCAGTTTGTAAATGATTTTGTATATTCGGCCATCTGATGTATTCCGGTAATAACCGACAAAGTTGCTCAATCATCTCCAGGAAAACTTTATGAGCTGAACTTTTTGCTATGCCAAACCGGTCACCTGCTGCTAAAAAACTCTCTGGTTTACTTAGAGTCCATACAGTAAATAAAAGTTTTTTCTCTAAAGGTATGACAATATGTCTTTGATGATCTTGTTCTTCACCTAAACGATTCAACAAAACCTACAACAAAAATACATCAATTTTTTTTATTTTTTGTCATCCTCACTTCACACATACCTGAAATGTTTCCCTGGACATACGAAAATGTTCTCGAAATTGAAAAATTGTATATCTAGGGATAGTAACTTCAAAATAGTTTTCGTTTCTCGCTGCAACATTTCTTTCTTCGGGATACAACTGTTCTTGGAATAAAGGGTCGGCCAACTCTACAGCTATGTTTACAATAGCATTGATATGAATATTATCATCAAATAGTAAAATATTTCGTACTGCAATGTCTCGTGCCATATTGTTTACAAGCGAATTAAAACCATTTAAATCGTTGACGTATGACAGATAGTAGATAATCACATAACCTCAATCTAAAACCCCAACGTTGTTGATTTGACGACCGGCTACCAGAGCCAACAGTTTAACTACAAACGTTTGAAACAGTAGAACGCAAACTGCTTGATCTGGTGAACGCGCCCAATGGCCCAGTGGAGGACGAAAAAGTGTCCGGTAGAGGCGCTGGAGTCTAAGCTTTTTTCGCTTGGATATTATGCCAGTTTAACTTCAACTTATATATTCACACTAAAGACCCGATAAAAATGAATTTACGAAATAAGACTGCATTAGTAATCCTTCTGAAATTTCGAAGTCAGTGTATTTCCATATTACATACTCGCAAAACTATGCAACCAGCCTTATACGGTGGTATCTGTTCTCTCTCATTGGTCGATGCCGCGTTTGAATGCTTGTTTTTATGACGTAAATGTTTCAACAGTTCATTACTGATAAGTTTGTGACTTTTTGGTCAAATTATTGGTATTTTGTTGGAAATCGTTACTTCAAAAATTACGTTTTTGTTTTTTTTTCTACGCCCATGTCCGTAAACGTCAAAAATCGCACTGCCGACATTCCTTGTAAGTGACTTTTAACAATAACGTGCACGTAATGAGATCTCATAACATACACGTACGTTTAGATAAGATAAATTAAATTTCTTTGTTTAATCAAATTGCAATCAAATTTTTATCTACATACTACTTTATTTGGTCTATTTACATAAATTTAATCAATTGGAAAACATAAAAATATTTTGCATTAGTGAAATAAATTTTAGATTAAAAGAGTAATGCCCCTAAATGTCGGCAACACATTATACAATTTCTCAAAAAATAAGTCGCGTTTTCTTTTGCAAATAGACGTCATGTCATTTATGCTGTCAAAGCAGGAAAAAAAATGTTTAGCTATAAAAATTTTACAATGAATTCTTAACAGATAAACAGCAGTTAAAAGTTAAGTATCTTCTACAGTGGCGGAAGGCTATGTGAATCACTCTAATAAAAATAAAAATGACAACGCTTTACGAATATCGGAAGCGATTACAAATTATCAATTTTCATCTTCTGATGTACCGTGCAGCTCTACAGTTATAGATAACCGTTTATCACCCTTAAGTACAGTATCCGCCAAAATAAACAGTACCGAAAATAAAAATAAAAATTAATTTTTAATTTCTGTAATGTAAGTGTTCAAAATGTTCACCATTTCGACGCAAACAAGCTTCATATCGATTTTGTAAGTCAATAAACATATTTATAAAAAGTGGTTGATGTAACTGCCGAAAAATATTTTGTATTCTTTCCCGTAGTTCGGCAATATTCGCCGGCGGATTTTCCGAGTGAAATATTTTGTCCTTCATTATGCCCCAAATGTATGCGTCAGGTGGCGTCAGATCAGGTGAATGAGAAGGATATTCGAAGTCTGTTCCCAGAGAAATTATTCTATTTTCCGTATGAACGAAAATAATGCTCTACCAAAAACACTTTTTCTTCCGTTGTTAGAACCATTTTTAAATCAAATTTAACTGCAGCGTACTATTAATATATCAACTAATGACAATTAAGTCAAATATGACAAATCCATATTACATAAACAACTCCACAGCACTTTCTGTTTCGTTACTGTTTATTTTGGCGGATACCGTAATAAGGCACCAACGACTTACAATAATTGTTCAATTGTTATAAACAACTATTATACTAAAGTTTAAATAATTTCGATTTCCTTTATTTCATAGAAGAAAATAGAAGGGCGTAGAAAAAGTATAGTACGTTACAAGAGTTGTAATCCCATTACGCACTCGTGAAATTTACTTTTTCATTTCGTGCGTAATGGGTTACTTACAACACTAGTTACGTAATATACTATTATCATGAGATATATTAAAAGCAACTACAAAGTCACGATTACTTAACGAATTAACCATGAAGTGAATTTCACTTGAGGATCAGAATATCAGAAATAATATTTGTCTATAGTATAAGTTCACAACACAGAACAAAGTAAACAATATTCTTGATACAGCAGTTTAGTGTGTATGTAACTTATTATTTACAATGCCTCATAATACCCGAAAAAAGTAATTGTTTAGACATTCGACTACATTTTACAGAAAATTAAAAACTGCATTAGAAAATTTTAGTGAAGTGACAGTGATAAAACCAAGAATAACCATTTAGTTTCTATAAACGATGTATTACACGTTGAACAGGACAAATCAATGTTTGAAAATAGTGTTAAATATGATGATCAGATGAGTGAAGATGAAACAGATTGGACAAAACACTGAAAACGAAGGAAAAAGTTTGACAAAAAAAAGTGGCTTTAAGAGAAAGTCTGCATTAAAACACAAAATGAATCAATCCCTTAAGTCAAGTTGCTAAATTAATTACTGAATTAGCAAAGTTCAATAAGCCAAACAACTTAATTATCCAGTGCTTAAAAAAATACTTGCAGAAAACATGAACTAGATAGTTGTAGTAAGGTTTTTTATAAGTTGGAAATAAATAAAAATTTTGTTTTAACTAATGATGTAAAAAATAAGTGGTTTTTGACAAAGAACAATGAAGTTGTGTTAATGATCAATGCAACATTTAAAAATGATATTATTTATGTTTATGGTGCCGCAATAAAAAATAAAGGAAACTTTTTCGAACAGCATATTAATTCTTCTTATTTAAATATTTTCAAATCGAACGGGGAGATGTTAAAACCAAGATTATTTGCACTCAAAGAAATTAAATGTAAAATGTTTTCATTAAAAAACGAAGATTTTATTTTTGTACCTTTACTTACACTGTAGATGAAAAAAATAAACTGAAGAACATTAGTTTAATATAAATAAGATATAAAATAAAACACATTTATTTTTTTAGAAGTATCCATTTTGAAATAAGGACCCATCCAAAATTATTTTAGGTTCTTATATGTGAATTCTACCTATGTCCCTGACCCTCAGTATCGTATTTTAAAAGTAAAAATAATCTACCTTTCTTTTCCATTGTGGTCTTTGTGTCTGAAGATGCCTGTAAGTGAAACCAGTCAAATTGTATAGGTATTAAAGTATTTATTTCCTTTAGACACAAATTGTGCAATCCAGAAAACTTAACAAAATAAAAATTTACTTTCAAACTTAATAATTTAACTACTAAACCACACTCTTAATTCATTGATGTTTCAGTATAATTACTTCTATATTTTTAAAATATGTACAATTCTGGCTATCTCATTCAAATACCAATCTTAAATATGCATCAAGGGCATTTCCTTGACTTTGAAATTCATTTCATCTGTCATGTCCTAAAATAGAATTTCAAATGTACATGTCAATATTTTTAAGGATGAAAGCAAAAATTGTATAATTATACTAAAATGTCCATGAATTTAGTTGAACATAGTTGATTTCATTATTTTAATTAAAACAAGACAACTTTCAAAATGGTAGCATATTTAAAAATGTATAACACAAGACACTTAATGTGTATTATCAAACTAAACAAAAAACTATGCAGTATTTCATTAAACTTCTTGTATGTTCTCATTATCATCCACTTCTACTCCACTATCCTTTTCTTGACGTTTTGTTTCCAGAGTCTCATCAGCTTCCACAGATTCATTCTCATTTATTACTTGATCTTTCTCAGCCATTGGCTTTTTATGCAAACTACGAGTTTTTGCATGTTTCGTAATTTTATCTCTAAAAATACTTATTGTTTTTTCTTTGGTAAAACGATTGTCGGCTGTTTTAAGAACATTAAAAACTACATCAACTATCACTTCATATTTTTGAAATGGTTTCTTTCTTACTTCTCTGTCTCTTGATATGCCTGTCCATGGATATTCCAACAAACAATCGGGCACAAAAAGTATATCTACTATTTTGTAAGCAATTATCACGCCATCTATGGTACCCAATGTACCACCGATGGATTGCAAAAATGCTGTTATTTGATGTCTAATGACATTATGACCTTGTATTGACCTTGTATTGAAATTTTCAACTGTTTGAAGAGGAAATTTAAACTTTTCCAAAAAATTTGGCTCAATTTTTTCTTTTGATATACCTTCATTATGGGAAAATTTTTTCACCTGCAGCTAAGAAAACATTTTGTCCAAAGCTAAATTTGTTTTAATTTGATATTCCAGCACACTTTTATTTAATTCTGATAAATTTGTTTTCAAATCCTGTACTTAATGCTTTTTTATATCCATTACATCATTTGCTTCCATTGTATATACTGGTGAAACTTCTACATTACTTTCATTGGAATTATCATCAACTGTGTTCTCTTGAACATCATCTACTATATTAACTGTTTTTCCTGTTTCATATATAATTGGGTTTTCCTCCATTGCCAGCAACATCTGGTTATTTCTACTCTGAAAACATTGAGATACATTGACTGACATGGGGGATCTGAGATGTGTTAAATACCTAAAAATAAAAGAAATTGTTAAAACTAGTCATCTTCATCTGCAGAACCATATTAAGTATAAAAGTTTGATTTTATCTACTTACTCGTCTTCTGAGTCTGTATCCACGCATTTACTAAAGTTTTCTTCTATAGATAAAGCAGTCTAAAAATTTTCAATACCTGAACATTTTACTGTATATTGGAATTGTGCACAGTTTGGCAGGGGTACACTGACACCATTACTTCGTTCTTTTTCTAAATATTTTCTTGTTAAATGATTCGGATAATATAAAACGTTATTAGCTTCCCACTGATGTGGAACGGCCGTGTAAAACAACCCTTTTCTTTCTTTGGTACAAACAATTTTAAAAGAATTAATCTTCTATAGCCAGAAGCAAGTGGATATTTTTGGTGTTGACAATAACAATGACAATTGATTATTACTGAGTCGTAGGGATGGCGATCTGAAATCGATTAATCGAAGAATCGATTCATCGGACCAAATAAATCGATTTTTTAAATCGATATATTGTAATGAATCGATTCAGTGAATCGATATTTCACCCTGGAAAATCGACATTCGATTTTTTCTGGTTTGGTTTTGGGAACTATAAGCTATATTATCTATTTTCTTAACTTTTTAAAGTAGCAAAGAAATGTCCTCTTTTATATCTGATCCGATACTTTGATATGGTAATAAAAATAATTGTTATTATCGAATTCCCTGAACTAAAAAATCCCTGATTTTACTGATAAGACATCCCAGAGATTGTTTATTATGGTATTTTTCTTGTTTTTCATAAAATGGATTTATATTTACATAGTAAATACAAACTTGAAAAAAATCGATTTTTTGGAAATCGATCTTTTAGACCTTGATTTTTTTATGAATCGATTCATCAGGTTACGATTCGAATCGATTTAAAAATCGATCTTTTTTGGAAAGAATCGCCATCCCTACTGAGTCGCGTAGCGTTCCGTACCGACGGTATGGTCACGGCTGAAACATGCAAAGTGCTACCGTCACAAATGTAATGGGTACGGTATTTGGGGAACTTAAAAGTATAATCGGAAAGTAGTTATTACTAACAGGTAACATTTTTATGGTAAAAATTGTTACTCTAAGGTTAAATAGCACTGTGTGGTTTTTATGTTATAAATTTTTCCTCACTTATTAGTTAATACAACTTTAGTGTTGCCAAGGTCTTGGTATGGTCGTTATTTTGTTGGATGCCATAATGATTATTAGTTTCAATTTTGTGTATTCCAAAATTATTATCGAAATTATACTTAGACCTACTTTTGAGCCCAGAACATTGTTAATATATCATTTTTATGACCAAACTGAATATATGAATATTATAAATTTTATCGATATGAAATTACCTAATTTCTAGACCTCTACACCTCTGAATATTGAGCGTGTCTTACTTTGTATTATTTACCAATATTATATTATTGTGATTATGTAGAGCATAATATGTCACCATAGTTTAGAAGTTTAGATCGAAACTATAAAACATAGGAGATCGAACTCCATGTATTCCAATTTCTGGTCATTATAGAAGGCACCACATAGTTGCGATACCAAAAAATCTGACGGCAGGCAGCCAATCATAAAACTCGAGTTCATGATGTTTTATTGGTTGCTAGCCTCTTTGACAGTTCGCTGTTTACATGTGAGGTAAATGAGGTTAGGTCACAAAAATGGAAAATATTGTGAATAAGAAATCCGAATTTTGTCCTCGTTTTCAAAAATATCGAAAATTGTAATCGTTTGGTGGTAAAATAATCAGTTCCATTCTGCGCTGCTGAATTTATTTATGTTTTTACGTGATAAAAAATATGAATATCTACTATCATGTCTTCTCTTCAGTATGGAATTTAAGAACACTCTTAAAGGTCCAGCACAGTTAGAATGAGTATGTCTTTAAAAGGGAAATTTGAAGAATAAAGAAGACTCATCTCTACGTGCAAGTAAGTATATTCTAGAACCAAGTTCACAAGTTGGATTGCCCAATTATAAAAAATAAATTGAAGATGAATAAAGAGGTATGTTTACAATATGTATAAAGTTTTTCAGAATCTGGCTTCCTAAATAGTAAAAAAATCTTAGCTACACAAAAATATGAAAAAACGGAGGAAAAAAAGGAAAAATCACTTGAAATGCTTGGAGGAAATGTGCCACTTCAAATGTACTATATTAAATGGCCTTTGAATAATTGAGAATTGCAACTAGAAGAAATACAGTTTGAAAACATAGAAAGTAGAGGTATGTATAGATAAATAGCCAGTAGTCATAAGCTCTAATAACACACAAATTTGGTCATATTAATAAGAAGTAATAAAACAATTACAGAATTAATATCTAATATTTTAGGTTATTTTCCATGAAATTAACGAAAAGATAATTGCTTCTAAACTGGTCAAGCCTTTACAAGAAGAAATTATGAAAATATTGAATATACAGAGAGTTGCACGAGAAGTAATTTACTACACACTATTTAACTTCTTTTACCTAAATATAAAGTGTACAATCCTTCGATCATTAAACATTGTTCAAAGATACAATCAGTATTTTGTCTCTAACTTGATACCTACCTATCCTATTGCCTGTTATACTTATTCAGCTTAGGTATTATGAGTAATAAGTGAACTGTTGAAGTTAAAATAAGGTAATTAGAATACTTCATATTTTTTGCTCAATTTACCAATAGGCTTTATAGGATTACGGGTACTCTTGCAAACAATTTTAACTGAAGGATATCAGAAAATACATGTATATCTTGATACCAGATGCTCAACTATGCACACTATCGAACCTGACATCAAATATACAAACCTCTAGTCTATGATGAAAACATAGAGCTGCTATTTTTCTAGGCATTACTGAAGCGTTTGATGGTGTTTGTAACTGTGGTATATTCTACAAACTATATGAAATGATGTGTTCTAAATACTTGCTTTTAATCTTGAAAACTACCTTAGTGATAGAACACCACAAGTAAAAGTGAATTACAGTTTTATTCAAAACATTTAAGGACTTCTCCAGTGTTCCTCACTGTCCTATTTGCTCTACAATCTATCTATCTTGTTACAACTATGATTTAGCAACAGAACTTTTAAATTTGCATGCATATTGCAGTATATAGATGACATCGCTTTGATCAGTCATAATAATCTCAAAATAACAGTAAATAAGCTACAAAAACTTATAAAAGAATACTGAAATGGTTTAACATGTGTAGGATGAAGCCCAAAGTCTTAAAACTCAATAACAATGAAAAATACAATATATTTTCAATCAATAGGTACAACTTACTAATGACATTAGTTCATGCACAGATTTTCAATATAAAATATATTTAAATAATTCCGTATCATACATGAAAATAATTTTTTTAAGTACTTTATTTTAAAAATACAAAAATTGCAATTTACAAAAGTTTATTTCCTAATGAAGCAAACACAGTGGAAAGACACAATTAGTAAAATACATAAGTATGTACAGAAAATATATAACTGTGGACGTTCTGTAACTGAACTTGCACAAAACATACTCTACACTATTTTGAATCCTCTGTATTTCATCTATGAATATTATACTACAAGTGTGCCACACTGGAATTAGGTAGCTGAAGATTGGTAAGAACCTACCGATTAGTTTCAATATCTTATGGTTTTAGTAATCCCTTCATTGGTAAAGTGCACCAATAATTGGCAAACATAAATTTTATTCTATTTGATGAATATATTTGCTTCAATGTATGTTCTCACCTTATTTATATTTTCATTTCTTATTTTTATCTGAACATCAAATGAATTCCTATTTTTTTGTATAACATGCCAGTAATATTTTCAAATTAGTATTACAGCTTATTCCTTATCAACCATCTCTGGTTTTTCTTCAAATCTTTGTTCACCGTTTTTCTTCCAGTTCTCTTAAATTGTACTTGTATAGAACATAATAATGTCATCAGCAAAAGTAAAGTATTTTGTATGCAATTGTGCTTTTTCTAGACTTCTCACAAGTAAGGTATATAATTTAAGTCTATAATAAATATTTCCTTTCCTACTTTATTTTTATCTTTTAATATTTCTTATTATTTTTGGTAACTGAAAAAACTCTGGTTTACTTAAATTAAATTCAATTCACGTCTTCCTTTTAAATAATCTGCACTACCAACCACTATTGCAATAAATTTCAACAACATTATCAATTTTTAACAAATTTAATTATCTAGTTTTTATAATTCACAAGAAGTAATGTTTACTATTTGCCTACTGTCAAATTGGTAAAATATAAAAAGTAAGGTTATTGTCGTGACAGTTTTAAAATGGTATCTTAGGTACAATGCGCGACGCCGCGTTGAAAAAACAAACTGCTTAGATTGACGATTTTGAGGACACTTTTTGTCAATTTTCCCGTATGAGTTCGATCTCCTTGTATAGCCTCCATGCTATAAAAGATGAAGAGATAAAATTTTGTTCCACGTATCGCCGAGGAGGATAGAAAATGTGTTGTCAACATTACAACTTTTTTACGTTATTATGACATCGTTGAAACGGTATTATTACGTCATTGTGTCTGTCACTGCAACGTTTTCAGGACGTCGTGGTTAAAGTTCATATAATAGCCTTCTTGGTGTGCGTCATTGATTGTTTAATGTCCTTCTAACACATTACGTTGGAAGAAATGGAAAAAAGGCAGGTCTGTGATTAATCCTAATCAAAATATCACAATAATGAACCGTTTAAACGTATTACAAACGTTCACCCTAATCTTCGACTTACAAAAATTTGATTGGTTGATGTTTAGATTACGCGCAAACGCGACCTATCAACCGGGCGAAATTACATCGTTCAAAATACGATGCAGACGTTCCTTTCGTAGCGGCAATGTGTCTTACGTCTTTTTCTAATGTTCCACTGACAGTTCTCGTCAGGTCTGTACTTTGTTGTTTACGGTCAATTATTATTTATGAAAAGTGAATATTAATCTTATTGTTAGCATTTTATCTATTCAAATGCAGGACTATATTTACCAATATTAAATTATTTTAATATGTAAATTAAATATACAATTTGTTATATTTTGCAGTGTTTTGATATCCCAAGTATTATTAATTTCATAGCCATTTCGAATTTGGCTGAATACGATCCTGGTGATTTTATTTATCAAATTAAAGGTTAGCTATATGTCAGAATAACATATTAAATATCGACATACCCAAAACCCGGATATACGTCTCAAACGATGACGCACACCAAGAAGGGTATTATATGAAATATACCACAAATGCGTTCCCCATTTTGGTAGTAGTTACGTCACAGTATACCAAATTGGTATACTGTGGTTACGTGTTGACGACGTATTTAGAACGTAACAACGACTAGTAAAAATTACTTGAAGGTTGACTTGATAATCAGTTTTACGTTTTTACGACTTAAAATGTTAGTTGGGCTGTTTCAATAAATAAACGGTGAACAAATGTCTGCTTAGTACGCGTAAACACAAGTGTTGCCTTTTGATGCGCTATTACAAATTTTACTTGTACTACAAATTAGATGTTCCAGCAAAGGAGTTGCGGACTTGTATCAGATTTCCTCATATACGTGTATGAGCAAAAACAAATTTGAAATTAATCCGAAATGCATTCATGATTGTCTGTTGAAACGAACCAACGAACTATATAGCCTCCATGCAATGAACCAGTATTTACATTTATTAAGAAATAATGAGGATGTCAAGTTTTAATCAAGGTTATCTATGGTTTTGATATTAATTTTTGTTTGATCAGTCGGGTTTTTGTCAGTTATTACTGTTGTCAGTTTTTGTGCCCGCATAATATGCGGCGCACTTTTATAATTTGATACTCAAAAGTAAATTGATTAGTTTTTTGAAAATATAATATAATATAACATAAATAGGATTGAAAAATTGTAAAATGCTACTCTACCTTTCGAGTATGGTTTTTGAACGCAGCCCTGCGAGTATCAAGTGGAACGCAACCATAGTACTACGCGCCAAAACTTAACGTTTTTCTGTTCTTTTATCAAACCCTGATCAAACCCACAGCACGTGTCAATATTCGTCTACGTGATCTAATGCAATTTAAGTAGTATTTAAGAATTATCTTTATAGATATGTATGCTTTAGTAAAATTTCTTGATAACATTCATTACGTGTGCAAATCTAATCGTATTTTGACTAAAAAGGATGGTATTACAAAAGCCATTTATAGTGATGGACGTAAATACGAAGCGAGCATTATAGCAAAGCATAGTAAGTCGAAATATTTTATACATTTGTCTGTGTTACTTCCATCTAGTATAGATCTTCAAGAGTCGTCAATAAAACGTTAATAGGATGACATCAAATGCCGTAGGACCTCTCTTGAAAATGTGTACATGTTTGGGTACTATTATTCTTATAATCAATTATACTTAATGTTGTTATGAAGTATTAAAGTTAGTTGCTTTTTAGTGTTCCTCATAGTTCATCATGATCTTGTAATGACTATCACTCTTTGATACATTTGTAATTATTAACAGAATCTCTGAGCAGACAGTTCTCAATTATTCATTTCAGACACTATCTTGCTACTTAGGAACAGTAAATGCTCAGCGAAAATACCTTCAGTTCTTAAAGCATTTTTTTAAACTTTCATGGGTCTAGAAGAGTGAGTTGGTGACTTTTTGATGATTATTATTCTTGATACATTCTCCTGGATCTATGAACATAAGTGTTCACAGTTTAGCTAACCTATGTAGCTACATTACGTCTCAGATATCACTTGATACTTGAGAACTGTGTTCACTCAGCGATTGCATTTTGTTATTAATGAATTCTTTTTTTAGAGTTTTCATAAATCCAGAAGAATGTTCCAAAAATTATTTGCCTCAGATACTATGTTGCTACTTGTAAACTGAGCATTCTGTGCAATATGTTACTAATGTATTTTTCATAGATCCAAGAGAATGAATCAAGAGTGATAATCTCATTTTCACAAGACCATCTGGTTAAAAGATCACTGAGTTACTTTCTATGCTGAATTCTAAATAGCATCTAACCTTAATTTGTCATAGCAACATTATATATTGTTTACTTATAGGAAATTGAATATATTATATAGATATTTACCAAATGTTTCTATGTTTTAGATAGCAAAACTGTATTGGATGAAATAAAACATAATGTGATTGCAAATAAGCCACATATACTGTGTACAAAAATAGATGACAATGTTAACAGTAAAATGAATGTGACAAAACAGAAAAAATATGATGAAAAAAATACTACAGTATGCAATGGTAAGTATATGATGTAATTAAGTTTCTATTAAAACATCTCTCGTAATACTTATGTAACGGTTTTACACAAACAGTTTTATATTCGTATCTAACCTAACATATGTAACTCCTTTCGGAAATTCTGTAATGTCATACGCCTGGATTAATAAAAATCAAAATTTTATATTATAAATACTTCATAAAATATGTCTTTAATCAATTATAATCATGTATCCTGTTTCGAACAGTGCTATAACTTGAATTGGCTTTTGAGTTCATGCCATGTCCTTCATTGGTTTGATTCCTACTTTTCGAGAACATTTCAGTTAACTTTGTCAAACCTAAGACAGTTCACAGTTTTATTGTTATTTAGTTACTGACTTGAGTTCGGTGGATGAAAATAAGGGCAAAAGTAAGACGGTGACCGACTGTCGCACGGAGACGATAAATGCTATAGAATATATTGTTGGTGAGTATTTATGTGTCTCTCTCACACTCTGCCTGTGTGTCTCTCTCTTCACAGTTCTTATGTGAATAGGGTCTATGATATCATTCGCTATTTGGATAGATTTATGTAATAGTATGTTTTATTGTTATTCAGATACTGACTTGATTTCGGTGGATGAAAATAGGGGCAAAAGTAAGACGGTGAACGACTGTGGCACGGAGACGATAAGTGCTACAGAATATATTTTTGGTGAGTATTTATGTGTCTCTCTCCCTCTCTCTCACTCTGCCTTTCTGTCTCTCTCTTCACAGTTCTTATGTAAATAGCGTCTATGATAATCATTTGCTATTTGGATAGATTTATGTAATAGTATGTTTTATTGTTATTTAGATACTGACTTGATTTCGGTGGATGAAAATAGGGGCAAAAGTAAGACAGTGAACGACTGTGGCATGAAGACGATAAGTGCTATAGCATATGCTGGTGAGTATTTTTCTCTCCCTGCCTCTTTCTCTTCACTGTTCCCATGTAAATGACTACTCGCATATCATTTCCTATTTGGATGGATGTATATATGTAATAGTACGTTTCACAGTTCCCATGTAAATGGCGACACATATCATTTGCTATTTGGGTGGATGTATATTATAGTACTTTTTATTGATACTTAGATACTGACTTGAGCTCGGTGGATGAAAATGAAGGCAAAAGTAAGACAGTGAATGACTGTGGCACGGAGAAGATAAGTGCTATAGCTTATGCTGGTGAGTATTTGTCACACACACACAGAAACACCCACACACACACTCACACAAACGCCCACACACTCACACACACACACACACTGATATTCTCTTGAAACTTTTCATAGACAAAAAAAATTCATTAATAACAAAACATAATCACCGAGTGCACACTATTCTTAAGTAGCAAGTGATATCTGAGATACCATTTAACTACAAGAATAACTGTGAGCGATTACATTCTATTATTATTTAGTTTTTGAAGTTACCATATAGAGTATGTATCAAGAGTTATAATTATTCATTTTAGACATTATCTTGCTACTTAGAAACCGTAAACTCTTAGTGAATACGTTCAGTTTTATTAAAATATTATTTAGGTCTTTCATGGATTCAGAAGAAAATAAATCAGTGATTTTTTATATGATTTTCATTCTTAATATATTCTTCTAAATATATGAAAGATATAAAAAATTAAATTAATAATTGTATGTAAGTGCTCACAGTTCCCGTGTGCTTAAATGGCGTCTCAGATGTCTCTTGTTACTTGAGAACGATGTGCACTCAGTGATTATGACCTGTTATTAATCAATTTTTTTTATCTATGAAAAGTATAAATCATGGATATACATATTCTAAAAATATCTCGACGTTTCCAGGATATGGCCATAATATATTTCAAATCTTTCTGCTATAAGGGTTTCAATAGTCAAATTCAAATTTAGGTTAACCTGTTTTAAGCTTTTTATCCACCATATCAAATCTTGGTACGAAAATATGTCTACTTTGGACGACATAAGCTTTTCTTTTCAGTGCTCTAATACAATATGTGTAGTCGTTAAACCGATTACAAACCAGTTAATCGATACAATAGTTAATTGTTTTTCACGGGCCTTGAGTTGTACGTTTTTTTTTCTAAACATGTAAGCATTACTCATTTTAAGCATACAATAATGTTTTGATAGGATCTGTAGGTGATGTTCATGGATGCAGTATAAATTCAAACGATTCTCTAGGAAACAATATTTCATTTGCAGAACTGGATCCTATTTCTTTATCTGGTACGTAATATATTACATTACATTTGCAAAATTGATTTTATATTTAATTGTATGTATTACATCAGAGTATTTAACATATATAAATCACTTTTTTTTTTGATAAACCAGATTATTTCTTGTTTTAATCATATTTTTTGGTTACAGATTTGCGTAACGGATCTATTTTTGGAGATGAATCTAATTGTGTCAGAAAGTTAAGTTTTAATTCTGTTGGTATGTAGAAATTGAATTATTTGTAATATTTAGTAATATTAGAATTTTAGTTAAACTAACGAACGAACTTAACGACATGAAATATTGCAGTTCTTTTAAGGTTCTTGGTTACTCCCTACATAGCATAATCACGTGTTGAATTCCGTAGATATCTTGAGACATCTAAATCACATCACAGCAATATCCAAATGTCCACTTTTTTGTCACATCTCCAACAATTGTCTCACTGACGTCACCGATATTTCGCTAGAGATGCGATGATGCGATTTGGATATCGCCGTGATATCACAGTAACATAATTTAGATATCTCTAGGAAGTAATAGTGGCTGCCCAGATAGTACAATAATTCAACAAGAAATCAGTCGAATGTCATTAGTTTTGATTTCCTTTACAGATACAAGAATAATTGTTTTCAGACTTCGAGTTCTTTTTGTATTTGAAAATGAACTCAAAACTACCGACATACAACTGAGTTCTTTATGAATACTTTTTAAATTTCTGTTCTATCTAGGTGTGCTATGTGCGTCACTGACAAAGTAGCTCTTAGCTACTCGCTGGCCCGTTTAATGAAGTCAAAAGTGAGAAATTACCACATTAATTATTGAATTAGACTTAAAAATAAAAACCCAGACAGCACAAGGAAATGTTCTAAGGACGTCCTTTAGACGTTTCCTGGATATCTGTGTTGTTAAATTGGGGAAGTTATTTTAAGAGAATAAAACTATATTAAAATTTGAGACATAATTTTTCTTTGTTCATGCGATAATAAAAGAATATGATCACAATAAACACCCAGGAATCTTGAAATATTATTTATTTTTAAAACCCACAATTTATCTTCGATTTCTTAATAAATCGTCTTTTCATTTAGAAGAATCAGTTCCAGAGAATACATGCATTACCTCTGTGTGCCAAAATGTTAACCAAATATACAATGAAGATGAAATTAATACTGCTTTATTTAAAACACCATCAGCACTAGGTATGTGGATAAACATTTATATTCTTATATATTATGTGTCTAATAATTTCAGAGAATAAATGGATTACCTCCATGTTTCAAAGTGTAAACGAAGTATGCAATGAAAATGAAAGTAATAATGCTACAACTCGAACATCATCAGCACTTGGTATATAGATAAACATTCAAGCGTCGTCCACAATGGCAGCAAGATAAATGATTAGTAAGCAAGTTGACTATTCACAATTGATTATTTTTTATAAGTGAGGATGGAATATTGGTTAATTTACTTACTGTTTATTTCTTACTGCTACTCCTACTGCCATTGTAGACGACGCTTTATAATCTTATGCATGCGTCTTTATTAATTTTACAATTAATTAATTAATACTTTCCAAAGTGTAATTGAAATATGCATTGAACATAAAATTAATGATGTTATACATCAAGCACCGTCAGCACTTGGTACGTAGATAAACATTTGTAATATTATGCACATCGTATTTATTAATTTATTTTTTATTTCTTACAATATTTCTTAAGATGATGACGTAATGATCAACAATTTTCACATAATACATTTACATAAAAAGATCAAATAACAGTTGAAATATTACTTGATTTTTTACTCTTGTCTAATTTAAACAAAATAATTGACAGATAATTTTTGTAGTAGAATTAGAATTTCATCTTTCAGATTCGATTCATGAAATTTAAATGATGAAACAAATCGATGTATATATAAGGATTGCCGTCATTGATGTACCTCCTAAAATAAGCGTGTTCTTGCTATTTTTTATTTCAGCTATTGAGTACGACGGAGAAAGTAGTGGATCTGAATATATCCCATCAGAAAATGTATCGTCAGAAGATGAACAAGTGCTATCAGACGACGAATCAAATGTATCAAAGAATGATAAATTCAAACAAAAACGCAGATCATTATTAAATGCAACTGATGCTTCAACATCAAGTTTAGATGCCACAAAAATTAATAATAATGGAGCCATATGCAACGACGAAAATATGCATGTCGAAACTTCGAGGAAACGTGGAAAGCGGAACTATTGTATTATTTGCGGAAAGTTGCAAACACAACTTGCACGTCATCTTGAAACGATACATAGCAATGACTCAGAAGTAAAAAAAATTTCTTTCTTGCCCAAGAAGAACCCAGAAAGAAAGAAAATTATAGAAATTATACGAAAAAATGGAAATTTTAAATTTAATACCAACGTTGATGTGAACAACGGACAACTTATCGTATGCCGACGCCCCAATGAAAAACGTCCCAAACCGGCAACAGATTTTATTGCTTGTGCAAAATGTAAGGGCTTTTTTGCAAAATCCACAATACGTTATCACTCCCAACACTGCTTTGGAAAAAAATTTAAGAAGAATCGATGCATCATGGTTATGGGTAGAAAAGTTACATGCAGATTACATCCTTTGGCAAATAATACATTAAGAAAAATGGTATTTCCCGTGATGCGAGAAGACGAGATTACACGCCTTATACGATATGATGAGTTATTAATTTCATATGCGAATACGCTATGCATAAAATATAAATCTCAACATCACCACGACATGATTCGTGCTAGGATGCGTGTCCTTGGTCGTCTTCTTTCGGCATTAAAAAATATAAATATAAGTATAAAAAACTTCGAATCGGTTTATAACCCCAAAGTGTACGATGATTGCATCCGCGCTATTAATAAAGTTGCAAGATATAATGATGACAAACAAATGTACGAAGCACCCGCAGTAGCGGCAAACTTATCTACTTTAATCAAACATGTTGGGAATATACTTATCACGAAGTGTATAAAACGAGAAGATGGAGAAAAAAAGAGACAAACCGAAGATTTCTTGAAGTTATTGACTGTAGATGTAACAACAAGTATTAATTCGACTGTAGCTGAAACGCAATCTGCATACAAGCGACATAAAAGAGTCAATCTGCCGTCAACAGAAGACATTACCAAGTTATATAAACATTTAAGAGAAAAACGAGGTGAAGCTTTTACTGAATTACAGCAATCTTTTTCTTATTCTAAATGGTTGACTTTGGCAGAAGTCACCTTAACTTCCGTTCACGTTTTTAATAGACGACGAGCGGGAGAAATGGAACGAGTTCTCATAGAAGACTTCCAAAATTATGAAAAATTGAACGAAAACATGTATAGCGATATTTACAATGCACTATCTAATGATAATAAAAAGATTGCTGGAAAATATGTAAGATTCTGCATTAGAGGCAAATTGGGACGTACGGTACCAGTTTTATTAACTAATGATTTATTTGAATGTATTACCTCAATTTTAAAATATCGCAAAGAAGCGGGAGTACCAGATAAAAATCCGTATGTATTCGGATTACCTGGTTTTGATAAGAAAAGATATAAATATCTTATGGCATGCATTTTAATGCGCAAATTTGCAGAAGAATGCAATGCAGTGCATTCTACTACCTTGCGTGGCACTGCGTTGAGAAAACATGTGGCAACTCATTGCATACAGTTGAACCTTAATGATGTCGATGTATCAGATCTAGCTACATTTATGGGACACTCGGATAAGATACATAAAGATCATTATCGACAACCGTTGGCGAGTAGAGACATATTAAAGATCTCGCAATACTTGGAAGCAGTCCAAGGAGAATTAAAAGAGCCAGATGATGGATCCTCAACAGATAGTAATTTCGAAGACGAAAATCCAGCAAATAGCGAGTGTGCGAGTGTAAATATGTCTCGAGAAGATATATCTGCAGGTATATATAAATAAATATTTAAATGCTTTCCCAGACAGCACAATAAATTCTTATTTTCTGAATGGTAGAGAATATTCCGTAGTGCTGATCACAAAGTATTCATTATAATGAACTCTTTAAGTATACTTTCAGACGAAGTCAATTGTGACTAATTCTCTAGATAGGTACCTACTCATTTTTATTATACTTTAGGTATTCTTTAAAATAAATACTTTATGAACTTGTATTCATGTCTGTGCTATCTTGGTTTGCATCATAGTGTGAAGTTGTTCTTATCTCTTAAACTCTCCCAACAAAACAAAATAATAGTTATATAATTGTGAGTTACCATTTTCCACTTGAAACGTAAATGCAATAAAACGTGTGTTATATAACAATTACATTGTTGACAAATTGTGGTTAATAATTATGTTTATTCTTATTTGAAATTTAATGTCTAAATAAATTATTTTTTAGAGATAAATGATGTCACGGTCCACGAGCAGAAAGAACATAATAATAGAAAACAAAAACGATCTAGTAAGTATTTGTATGTTAATAAGTATTGGGTCTAGACATAATTCCCTAGCGAAGATCGTGTGGATTTCAAATTCAAAATACACTACGGAATTATGCATAGACCCAATACTATATATCTTGAGATTATTAAATACTAGAAATTTTATTTTGTTCATATTATATAAGCAGAATATCACTTGTAATCTCCCTAGCAGCACTATTACCGATAATTTTTTTCAAGGTCACGAATGTTTTTGTTGATGGACAATTTTCTTTCAATGAAAACGAGTGAAATCGAGAAAAAAATTATCGGGAATTAATTCTGCTGCATGGGAGATTCGGTAAGAAAATTTCATAAAGTTTATTTTAATATGATGAGAAGATGAACCCTATGACCTATTCTGCGTAGATGTTAAATTTTTTCTGGGTAAAATTTGACACTTGGGTATACTACACGACTTAATTTTAATTCAAATGTCAAGTCATTTCGAAGTGTAATTTGTAATTTTTTTGCTTAAATGCTACAAAAACATTTCCGGCGGTTTTAGTTAATTGTAACTAATTAGAGTTTTAGAAAAAAGTTCATTTTAGCCGTTAGTAACTCATTTTTATTACTGTATGGCTTTAAATTCAAATAAAACTTGAAAAAACATATTTCCGATGAGTTTAGTTAAATTCTTTAAATTTTGTTACGTATATGAAAGTTACATAAAAGATTCTTTGCTCCTGACGTGAGAACAAGTAACTTCTAATAATTCTGCCTGCACTGTAGAATTTTTAATGCTCTCTTGTAGCAGAGACCGGTCTATTTATATTTGTATACAAAAGTAACAATCAAATCGCAACTATAACTTCACTGTTCTCATCTATGTCTCTGAAATCTCCGAACTCTGATGCTTACTAGAGCAGATCATCAACTTCCAAACTGCCAATGCATAATGATATGTTTTTGATAGGATTGATCGGTAGTAGTGTTGATAATAAAAATATTTTGAATTGTTCTAAGGGAATCTCTAGATAAATGTCTATAAGTTAATTAATAATAATATTAATTTGATACTTTTTGCAAAATATTCAATATATGTATATAAATATATAGATGATTTTCATGAAAATTGTATATCGTCCATTTTACTAAAGCAGTCTTTATTTTTAGCATCTCCATACGGAAACACAAAAAGGATTCGTTGGTCTGAAAATGAAAAACAAGCAGCATTGGAAGCATTTGCAACTTATATGGCAGATTTAAAATTGCCATCTTTGCGAGAGATTCAAGGGATGAGGCAAAAATACACTTGCCTGGGTCGGCGTTCATCGCCACAAATTAAAACGTGGCTTCATAACCAACAAAAAGTTCGACGAAAACGTACGTATTATTATGTTATACTCAGTCAGAAGGCCAGAAAAATATGTGATTTTTCGAATATTTTGCAAGAAGTATAACTGTTTCAAATTGCTTCGGTCTATGTTAAAGGACATATATAAAACGTAATTTTTGTATTGAAAATAAAAGAGCTGCGGCCATTCTTCTGAAGGGTATTTAAAAAGAGTTGTTTTGCGGTGAACAGTGCTGCTTGGATCTGCATCATCTTAACATCAAAGATCCAAAAATTAATATATTATATATTTAATATATTAAATTGTCTAGTCCTTGAACAAACCTTTTTTTTAAGTATCAATTTGAAGCAACTTGACGGCATTCAAAAGTTACAGTTTTGATTCTCGATGAAAATTTTGTTGTTTTTTTGTTAATACTATGCATCGAAAAAACCTATGTTCAAGGACTAGCTTTTTTATGCCTAGAACATACCCACACAGCTGGCAGTAAAACGATGCAGCAGTTTTCGAGATATCTTGATCACTGATTTTAATGTTAAAAACGCGATTTCGACAGAAACGACTCCATGTTAACTGATATATTACAACAATCTTTGGATTTAGCGCACTTTGAATACGAAAACTCTTCGTGTTTACCACTACAAATGTGTAGGACCTTTTGTACTCATTAATATAAGTATATTTTCATATAATATATTAGAGAGGATCGATTTGTATCACTTCATTTCGAACCTCATATATGAGACATGGATTTTTGGAAAGAGCGTAAAAAATAATGAATTTTGGTAAAAAGAAAAAACGATTTAATGAAAACGTACCCCTCCCTGGTGAAAATTGAAAAATTCTATCCATTTTATTCCAATATATGTGTTCGGTTAGTTTAGATTACTTTTTTTTAACAATTATTATGTTTAGCGCCATTAATGCCTGAAAATGTGTTTATTCATATGTCTTGTAAAATATATAAATAATTAGGTACTTGTATATTTTACTAGGAATACGAATAAATACGATATTTAATCTAAACTAACCAAACAAATATTGTAATAAAATAGATCGATTTTTCAATTTCTACCGATTTCGACGGGAGGGTACGTTTTCATTTAATCGGTTTTTCTTTTTACTAATATTCGTAATTTTTCACGCTTTCTCCAAAAATCCCTGTCTCATAAGAGGTTAAAAAATTGGTCCACCCTATAATACATGCCTCACAAAACCATTTAGAAAGGGATGGCATTTATTCCACGCCCAATTGCCGCACAATACCTACTTCTAACTGTCTAGAATAGCGTACTTTGAAAGCCAATTTTACTTAAATAACCTCTAAACTTTCAGGAAATATTCTCCAAATATTGTACTTATGTCAAAACCCAAAAATCAAATTTTTATAATGTCTGAGTATATCTCTTTTTTTACATATACTACTTGAAGATTATAATATACCAAAGAAATAACAGTTTTAGCAATTCGTAAAGTAGTTTAATTTCCTATTTATTTTATTTTCAGAATTGTGATGAGTTTGGTGAAGGAAACCAATCCCTGCCACATGGGATGCAATGCGTATGTGCAACTAAAAACGTTCTTTTTATAAATTATGTCTGCTGTGCAAAGAATTTTGTTTCTTTTTTTATATGAAATACAAACAACTTATTTAAAGTGCAAGAAAAAATCGTTTATTTTATAATCAAACAAAATACATCTTTAAATATTTTTAAAATAAAATGTATACTGTAAAAAAAAATTCTCTATATATAAAAAAACATAAAAAAACATTCTGCTTGAAAAAAAAAATAAAATATTTTAGTCCAGTTCTCTTTCCTCTTGGAGTCCAATCCTCAAATAAATAAGGTTTTTCTAATAGGAAAATAATATTATGAGATGTTTGATTACATTTCTAAAAATAATTAAATACTCACAGTGTATGCTTTTCCTACTTTACTGGGGCTTTAGCCACCCATTGTCCAGTTACTAACTCTATTTCTTTTTTACTGGTGTCAGAGCTACATATGTGTACAGCATCTAAAACTAAGAGATCAGGATGACTATCAGGTAAATACACCTGTTCAAAACAGTTGTACTATCCAAATTATAATTGAAATATTTCGGTGGTATATTAAAAGGGCATATTTCTGTGGATGCATTAACTTACCTACAACAACTGAAAATAATTTAAGTAAAGGAAATGTTTTTTTCTTCTTGTGCCTACATAGCTGACGTTCGCTGCTAAATTGTCTCCAATGGCCTGCTTCATAAACATTCTCAAACAGTCCTTAAAATCCCCACCTCCTATGCGTTCAAAGAACAGTACCTGTAAGAATTGAACTTATTTTTTATCAGTATTTTTTCACACTGTTAATATTAATACTTACCATTTCATGATATAATTGTGAATCATGTAATTTCTCCTCCACAGTTTGTAGGTTTTCTTCCGAGCCTATGGGAAGCATTTTTATTAAATGTTCTTAAATTTCGTTGGTTTTTTCATTTTTGTCAGTAAGGATAGTTTCTCCATATTTTTAGGGTATCTAACTGTTTTTCTACATCATTAATCCTTCCACATATTTTATTTAACATTGTTATAGTTTCAACTTTAATTGCTTGTCACCTACAATATTATATTAAAAATTTGTTCTAAAATATTAACCACTCAACACCTTCAGACCCTTTACTGCATTGCGTCGAAGGACTTATTTTGCCAGCAGAACATGAAAACAAAAACATAATTGAGATACTTAAAGCAAAAAAAGAAAAGGTGAAAGGATGTAAAATAAAGTTATTACAATATAAGTATGCTTCTTTTTCAGTAATTAAAAATTAAGCTAGCATTATACATTTTTCAATGACATTAAAAAAAAGTATTTAAATTCTATACTTTTTAGAGTATAGAGTGAACAATGTGAAAAAAGTGATAAAAAAAACAAATCTAAAAAATTAATTTAAAGAAACTATTGACTGGATAATACCTTCAAAGATTTGTTCATCACTCTGTGTATTTTTCTCATGACTTTTGTATTAAATTCTAAGCTTGACTCACTATCTCCACCTTCAGAATCAGATTCAAAACCAAATCTCTCTGTCCTTTTTGACACTCTTTTTATTGGTAGCTCTGTTTCAGTTGATGCTTCAGAATCCTTACAACATTTAGTTGCTTTGGCACTGGCAAATTTGAAATCTTCAAATGTTTTACGGCTTAATAATTTTACACTGTATGTTTGCCAATCTGGACTAGGTTTTTTTCCATTCTGATTGCTTTTTTTACTCTTTGTGGATCAAAAGTTTTATCCTTGGTTGGATGAAGCCAACGTAATGGAAGAACTTCTATTGCCTCATTCTCAATAAATTTGACTACCACCCAGGGCATTTTCTCCATAAACACAAAAAGATAAAACATGTCTCAGAATAAGGAGAAACATATTACCTATAGATAGATGTGAAATACCCGGTAAATGACCAAAGTTCATGAATACGGAGTATTTTTTAATTTAAAGAAAATTGCAAATCTTGGATATACAACATATACTATGGCAACACAATTCATTTTCAATAACATTTGGACTTAATTTTGTAAAGTAGTATTTAAACATATCAAGGACAATAAGCACAAGAAGTTATAAATATGCAGAAAAGCATTTTTTCAGTTTTACTAGAGGTTAATACTAATATAACTAATTTCCTGTCTGGGTATTAAATGGCTGAAAAATTTATTTTAAATAAATTATTGCTCAACACTTCATCTAATAATTTCATATAAAGCTCAAATATTAATAATATATCCCCATTTTATTTGAGTACTTATAACGGCCTTACCACTGGGCATTTACCCACTACCTATGGTTTATATGTTTCCCCTATACTTTAATATTACTACCTATAGTGCTGAAATTAAAAATTTTGATCTTAATATAATTAATGATTTGATACAGGAATGTTCACTAACTAGTGTGAATTAAAGGATAAACAACAAACCCAGAGTCACAAGGAAGCCGAACTGCTTTGTAATTGCCAATATTTTAATTCTCCCAATGTTTTTAAAACAATTAAGATTTGAATTATAATACTAAATGGCCACCATTAAAATATTGTAATTTCCATTTTGTTTCTCACCTACCAACAAAATGTTATAAACTATATGAACATTCCATGGCATAAATAAAGAGATAAAATACTTTCTGGATTCTTGTTATGATAATATCTCTACCCTTCATAGTTCTTATTCAAGAAGATAGATAAGCACCTTTTGGTATTTTTGTGGGTATTTTTATTGTTTTTATTTTTTATACAAATAAAACAGAGCAAAACAATTTAATCAGATTCTTCTTCTTCTTGATTGCGATTTTGACATCTAGCCAGTTTGAAAAATAATTTTCATTTTGGTCCTTGATTAAATTTTATATTTTTATGGAAGTGATTGTTTATTGTTTAAGGGTTGGATTTATAAACATCTTTAGAAGTCAATTTTAACAGTCAAGTTAACTTTTGCATACAAATACCTATCAGTTTTATAAAAGTACCATTTCTAAAATAAAAAGAAGGCAAAAGGGTAACCAATAATTTTTCTTTTTTTACAAACCATTAAACCAAGTTGGTGGGGTTTTGACTGCCTAATCGTCGCGAGTCCACTAAAAAAAGGGAAGAAGACTCCCCTATGTTTTTGACAACAAACAAAACAACCCTACCACAGGGTAGACACTTATATGGCCAAGGTCAAACCACGTTTTTAGTTTCTTCCAAACGAAGAGATGGCGCGAATAACAGGGTTTTGTAGCTATGCAATTTGTTATACAAATGTTGTAAATTTTGGTCGCCGCCGAAAACATGAACGTATAAATGGATATTACAACTTAATAAATCGTTACCTAGATGATGATTTTAAATCTCATTTCCGAATGACAAGAACCACTATGGATTTGTTAATCACTGCAGTTGCTTCGAAATCACATCAGCAAAATCGGGGACGTCTGCAAGAACCTTTCAGTTTACAGTGTTTGATAGCAATTTGGACTTTAGCTGGGCAAGAAAGTTACAGGTAATGGTTGTACATAATTAAGATGTAATATTCATTCTTTGTTCTTGTAGATCAATTGCAGACCGATTTAACGTTACAAAAAGCACAGTGTTTCATTATCTACTAAGAATTAGTAAGATTCTGAATAAAATCGGATCAGAAGTAATAAAATGGCCAGAAGGAAATAGAGTTCGTACAATTATTGCAGAGTTTAATGTGAGTAAAAACATGAAATGTGAGAGTAGTTAGGTAACTCCTAGGAGTTGACGGATGTCATATAGATATAAAATCTCCAAGTGAAAATGGTGCAGCTTATATTAACAGAAAAGGTCGGCCATCTATGATATTACAAGCGGTTTGTGATCATAGATGTGTGTTTACAGACTGTTTTGTGGTATATCCAGGTTCAACTCATGACGCACGGGTGTTTTTAAAATCAGGAATGTCACAACGATGCAGTCAAAAGCAATACTTTCCCTTTAATTCACATCTGCTTATCCTCTGGGAGAGCATATACTAGTGCCATTTAAAGATAATGGTCACCTTACTAAAAAACAAATGGTATATAATAGATGTCATGCATCAGCTAGATCTGTTATTGAAAGATCATTTGGTCTATTAAAAGGAAGGTGGCGTCGTTTAATGTATCTTGAAATGCACAATACAGATTACTTACCTATTGTCATTGTGGCAGCTTGTGTATTACATAACTTTTGTATATCATCTAACGATTATGTTGAAGATAAGAACACAGATTATGATAATGGTGATGTTGGAAATAACACAAATTGTAACGAAATTTATCCTGTTAATAAAAATGGTGTTATAAAAAGAAATGATATTGTAAACAGTTTATAAGCAAAAAAATGCATTTTTATTTTTTAAAGTTATTTATAAGAGTTTCTAATAAATCATTAAATCTACGTTTTTATTTCATTTCCTCTTCACAGTGTTTTTCATTTTGCTGTAGCATTTCAGAAACTGTGTCTTGTAAATCTCCTGGAAGTTTTCTTTTTTTTGAAATGCGTCTACCTGCAATGTAATTAATATTGCAAAATTACTTACATTTTTATTATTACTAGTATTTGTAGAAATATATACCTCTTTATTATTTAATTTACACTAAGTCACATTCTGGTTAAGGTTTATATTTTATAAAAAAAAGCTTTAAATGCTTTTGCTGAGACATTAATAAATTTGCAGGTGTCTGTTTCTTCAATGGTGTGGCTTGTCACATTGAACTGATAAAAAAAAGGTATAAAATACAATATATTAGCATCTAAACATAGCAGTATTACCTATTGCTGGTGTACTGCTTCGACTGGAACTTGGTGTATCAACATCTTCTGAAGCTGCTGCCTCTTCCGTGGTAGCCCTACTACTCTCCAGATTTCCATTATGCTTTACAGTGGGTGGTTCTATAGTAGGATCTTTTCCCATTAAATTGTCAATTTTATCAAAAAAAAAACACGTTTTTCTATTACGCCCCGTAGCACTATTATGATCCTTAATTGATTTGTAAGTATGTATTAAACTTTTCCATTTATTTTGGATTTGATCCCAACTATATGTATGATGATGTATCTGCATTTCGCTAGAGATTTTTGTCCAAACATGTTTTTTCATGGTATTTTTTTATCTAGCACGGTTTTATTTTCTTCATATTGCTCGATAAGTAGTAGAACAGCTTCATTTGGCCACTCAGCACTGGATTTAAGTTCAATGTTTTGGTAGTTCTCTTCTTGTGATTGATTGTACTCATCGGAAGGGTTATTTCCATCATCTGTAGGTATACAAATTGTATTATTAATTTTCTTAAAGTTATTAACATGTGAGTAGTAGCTATACATACATACACATACATACCTTGGTCTAAGTAAACAATGTTATTTTCATCGATAGCCAAATTACGGTTATTTAAACAGTTATGGCTACTCATTAACTCCCAGCTTTCTTCAAGTGTATTTGCAGTTTGCAATTTACAATAACCACAGGTATATCCACTCATATTTGGACGTAAATTATTACAGCTGATTAAAATTCAGGTTATAGTTTATGCTCGACTTTAATACACCTCCTCCTTAACCGGTGCATGAAAAGATTGTTCGAGCAGATATTGTCAATTTTAAAACACAAGCGGTGCTTAGTCTGACTAATTATAAAAAGCCTTCTAAGCTGTTCTAGTACTGGAACAATTGTTTGAGCAATTATAAAACACGCCAATTGCTTCGTTCCAACTGATGTTAGAGCCGCTTTTGGTATCGTTCGCGCAAGTGCTGTATTTCTTTCACGTTCCAACTAATTAAAGTATCGTTCTTGGGACTGCTTGGGACGGTATACAAACTGTACCTTCTGGAAGGGGTGATAAAGTTGATATTTCCATCCAAATTCGAGCTTGCGCACTATACAGTACTCAAAACGATTTCAGTACGGTTCATAAATGCCAGTTGGAACAAACCTATTTACCTTGTCTTGGTTACTCTGTCACTTCCTCAGTCAATAATACGGCCCCAGCTATCAGTGATAGTTATGAGCATGCGCAGGTGCATTTTCGCGTTCCAACAACAATCCGTGACAGTTTGCTCCAACTATAGACGCAAATGGTTTGGAAATTGTCGCAAGAGTTTGTGTATTTGCCAGGAACTGTAAATCAGCGCAAGCGCAAAGGAACTTTGTGCATTATTCTGATCTGTTCAAAACCACGCGCATATCCATTCAACTTAACATATTTTACATATCATATCGTAGGGTGCTCCGGAGCAGCTTAAAAAAATCATGAGTTACGAAGACATCACTTCTTACTTGAGTAATCCATGTTTTTTCAACAGTAATTTGAATCGGGTCCCTCTGTCTCAATGAATAAACGGTATATAAATATCAGCCTGAGCTTAGTACCCATAAACACAAGTATTCTTTTTTTCTGCGCTATTACAAATTTCACTAGTACTACAAATTAGCTGTTCCAGCAGAGCAGTTGCGGACTTGTTTCAGATTTCCCCAAATACGCGCATGAGCAAAAACAAATTTGAAATTAATCCGAAATGCATCCATGATTGTCTGTTCGAACGAACCTAATAATAGGTGATATTTTGTTGGTAAACCACATATACTACGTTATACCTAGTATCGGTGCTTGTGGTTTTCGACTTGCAAAACCGAACCAGAAGTATGAGACGAGCATACAGAGCGCCGGAGTCGAGTACACTACGTTTATTATCACTTCTTCTCCTTTCTTTTTGTTGTCATCTTTATTAAATTCTTCTTAACGTTTAATCATAACCACAAACAGATTTCGATCTTGTGTTTATTCCAGTATAGTCTACGGTTTATTCGTTTATTGTTTATGCTGAAAGTTGAGAATAAATTAAAAATGGCCCTAAATCTCCTTGTGAATGAACGAGAAATTTCACTATTCTATGGAATGACAGATTATATGTCATACGCGTAGTACAGTCGAGGTACCCTATAACGATGCAAAGGTTGCCTGGTACATGCAAGAAAAAATCGCCCATTCTAAATAAAAATTCACGCATTTTACGACAATTTAATTATTTCAAATAAAATATCATATAATTACTAAAAAAATAGCACTTTTGAGAATTGAGGTGAGAATTAATGTTCATTGTTATTTGATAATAATCCACACGTGCTCACGTTATGAGTATGATAATGTAATCTCAAAAAAATATTTTATTGAATGTGTAAAACGGTATAAGAATATTCGTCACATTCTATGAATGTAGACATTCTTAAATTAATATGTGCCCGTGTGCGTATAATACAATTTAAATTACATTTAATGCGGATATTTGTCCCACCTTGAATATGGATTTAATGCACATTAGGGATAGTTAATACAAATAAAGAAACTTAGGTCAAACAGTATCTTCTCATTTAATGTATGACTTTTATTAATAAAATGCCCAAGTATCCATTAATTAGACTGCATTTTGAATGTATAATTGATACAGTTTCAAAACCAATGCAGTTTTATATGCCCCTCCTTGAATAAATGTAGTGATTGACATATAGAAAATCTATATTGATATGAATACGCTGTAGATTGATTATTTTAACGACAGTCGTTAAACTAATCGATCGATAGAATATCTCGCATATATACGAATTTTGTAAATCGATTAGTTCGGCGACGGTCACTGTACTAATCGTTCTGTGTAAAATCGCTTATACAAAGGTATTTAAGCACTTAATCGACAAAAATAGTATAAATGTATACTTCAGGGTACTAATGTACTCCTATGTATGCAATAATATTGGCTGTTAGTTGAAGTCGTCAAAATGATCAATTGACATATATATATATATATATAGGATATATATATATATATATATATATATATCCTTCTATCGTTAAAGCGTCCATACATTCTGAAATCGCATTCAATAGAGCGTCCAAGTGCATACAGCGTCCGTATACGGACGCTCTATGCACACCCCTTGTAATAATTTGTCCAGGGACTTGAAATTACGTCACGAACCTACTAACAAAATTTTTGGGGGACGCTTTTTTGATCATGAAATGAACGAAAATATACAGTTCTCGAATATATTTAGTTCGCGCAACTCTCCGGCAGAGTCGCTAGGAGTATTAAGTTGTATATAGAGTATACATTTTATCTTGATAGTTATTCGCGCTTAGAGCGTCCCGAGATTTGACAACACTGCCGTTTCAGTAGAACGTTAAATTGCTTATATTGTTAAATGCAACAGTTAGAAAAATACATTTCTGGTACATTACTCAACTCTGAGTATTCTCTCAAATACATGCTCTCGTCTTTAGAGCGTCACGTCAACCACTCTCCTCTAATAGCGCCGAATTAAGAGAGTCCGATGCATTAACGTAAGTAAAGGTTTAGATATGAGGTAGGAAGGTCAGTGAGCTGGCGCATTTCTTTATTAATAGTATTCTACAGTGAACGGCTGAATTATGGAATATTATTATTATTTCGAGAACCGTCGAGTTTTAAGGGAAATCCCGAAACAGATCGATTTTTGTTGTAAAATACCCATGTTATAACGTACATGGAGTAGGGATGACGTCACCGGTGTAGGTGTAGTGACGTAATCGTTAATTTTTTTAAAAAGAAATCGGTATAATGTGACACCTCATTTGAACGAGAATTTAATTCCTTATTTAACGACATTACATTTTCAACTAAAATATTAGTACGAAATCAATTTTTTCAATTTAAATTCAACCAAATTTCAACTAATGATTTAACAATTATTTTAACAATTATTTTAAATTAAATGTTCGAACTGCCATCCATCGGTTTCTTGACAATATGCGAATGTAAGGACACATTCATCAAGTACATTGCGGATGACTTCTGGAGTAATTAGACTCTTTTCATGCCTAATTCTATCTTTCAAGTCCTTTAAGTTTTGGGGTCTATTGACATAAACTTTTGATTTTATGTAACCCCACAGGAAAAAATCTAGAGGTGTTAGATGTGGCGACCTTTCTGGCCACTCTATAAAACCTCGTCTTCTGATCCACCTCCCGGGAAAGTAATTATTTGAAAATTGACGTACTTCACGTGCGTAATGCGGAGGGGATCCATCTTGTTGAAACCAGATATTTTCACTAGGTAAATTTGGATTATTGGCATTTGGATACATGTTAGCAAGGACAGGTATAAGTTGATTTCTCAAAAAAGTTAAATAGCGTCTTCCTGTTAGATTTTCTCCAAAGAAAAAAGGGCCAATGATTCTGTCATTGATGATCCCTGCCCATACATTCACTTTCTGAGGATATTGCGTGTGTGCCTCAGTCATCCAATACGGGTTTTCTTGACTCCAATATCTGCAATTTTGACGATTCACGGTACCATGTATAAAAAATGTTGCTTCATCGGAAAAAAGGATTTGATTGATGAAAAGTGGATTGGGGATACATAAATCCTGCATAATTTCAGAAAATTGAAGCCGGCGATCGGGATCGTCGTCGTTTAATTCCTGATGTAGTTGCATTTTGTAGGGATGGTATTTTTCTTTTTTTAAAATATGTAATACCGATCTTTGGGAAACTCCAGCATATTCACCCATTTGTGTTGAACTACTGTGAGGATTGTCATGTACATTTAATAAAATATCAAGTTTCACATTGTCTTCAATTTTAGGACGCCCAGCGTTTGGAATATGTTTAACGTGCCCAGTTTCTCCAAATTTTCGGACTATTTTACTTACTGTTGATTGGCTGATGGGTTTGTCGGGATATTTTGCGTTGAATAAATTGCATACCTCGTTCTGTGTTCTTTTTTTATCTCCGCATCCGCTAAGGATTAATATTCCTATGCGCTGTGATTCATTTAGGTGAGCCATAGTTTACTATTCAAAAGTAAAAATTACAATTGACAACTGATAACAATTCACAAAATCAAAACATTCACGACAATAAATATTACAGTAACTATGCCACTAACACTTGCTTGAATTAACATATGACAAAAAGTTTCAGTGTTTATGAGAGAACTTTTTGTGTCCACTATTATTTTTACTTATTTTTGCTTTTTTAAGTATTTCAGAAAGTCATGGATTCAAGCATTAATCGTAATTTGATTGAATTGAAAAATATTTAGTTTTCTTAAAAAAAAAAGAGTTAGCACGTTGTATGCGGATGGTCAGTGGACGCCGTAAACGCGAAACAATATACGCAAATTATACATGAAACAATATGAATGAATCTCTTTTTCATTTAAAATCGAAGTCCCAAGTTACTTCCCAGTTCTTAATTTCTTAGATACGTTCCTGTATATAGGGTGCGTCGAAGTAACGCATAAATTTATTATAAGCTAAATAAAAAGTACTATTAAAAATTCCCCAAACAGGTCAATTTTTGATTTTAAATTACCAAAATAAACAAAAGAAAATTCACAATAAATGTTCAACTTGTTCATCATTGACCAGTAAACATGACTTAACCGGGCATTAAGGTCTACTCTAACACTTTGTAGCATAGAGGGTGTTATGTTTCGCATTTATTGCCTGCCTCGGTCTTATAGCTCTCGAATAGTTGAATGAAATTAAAAAAAATTGCAAGATATACTTTTAAACAATAAAAATATATATACAGGATGGTCCGAAAGTGATGGTCCAAAGTGAAATGGAAGATTCTTGGCCTGAAAATATTACATCTGACGCAACTTGCTTCAATAAAATATTGATAATAAAAGAGATACAGGGTGGCAAAGTTGAAATCTCAAAAACGTTTTTTCTCAGTAAATTGAAAGATTTTGGATATACAAACGTAAAAATTTGAAGATAGGGGTTTTAGTTCCTGAGAAATCATAATATCATATCCGTTTTGATGTATTTTTTAGAGGGCGCCACATGAGCTACGTTGTTGGTGTAACTGTGCACTTAACTTTTTTATCGTTAACACTATCTCGCTTTTCATTGAAAAATATTAAAATGACATCATTTTTGTGAAAAAAATTTATACTTATCATAAGTCTCAAAGGTTGCTAGTTTTCAAAATATTCGCATCTTAAAAACCCTCTACGTAATTTGCATTTTATTTATTAGTACTTTGACATATTAATAAAGCAACCATTATGAACTCAATAACTTTTAATCAAGAGAAAAAAGAACAATTTACTGAAAAATACAACAACAAAATTTAAATATTATTTCACAGTAATTGTTCAATATGTCCGCCATTCATCTCGATACATTTATCCATGCGTTTCATGAAAGATCGCCTAGTATTAAACAATGTCATTGGCGTAAAAAAATTTTTTGTTGCTCTGATTTCTTGCCAAAGTTGAACTCGACTATTTATAGGGTTTCTGTGAACTATTTCCTTCATTGTGCCCCATATACTGAAATCCAAGGGGTTATATTCTGGACTGCGTGTTGGCGAAGGAAAGGGACTACCACGACGAATCAAGCGTTCAGGAAACAAGGTGTTTAAATAGTTTCGTACTTCAAGAGTGTAATGAGATTAACTGTCAAAACACGAATGATTAACTGACAGGAGTATTGTTGACATCGGCACCTACTGTGTTAATTCTTGTGATGATAAATTTGCTGACATCAGCGCCTACTAACGCTATTATTTGCACTGTTCACTAACTAACGACGTTAGTTAGTGTACGGTGTTATTTGTGCTAATAAATAAAATAAAAATTATGTAGGGGGTTTTTAAAATGCGAAAACTAGTAATTTTTGAGACTAATGATACATATTTATTTTTGTCGCAAATAATGTAGTTTTAATATTTTTCAATAAAAAGAGAGATAGCGTTAACGATGAAAAAGTTAAGCGAACAGTTACACCAACAACATAGCTCATGTGGCGCCCTCTAGGAAATACATCAAAACGGATATCATATTACGATTTCTCATGCCTTAAAACACCCATCTCTTAATTTTTACGTTTGTATATCCAAAATCTTTCAATTTACTGAGAAAAAACATCTTTTACATTTAAACTTTGCCACCCTGTATCTTTTCCATTATCAATATTTGATTAAAGCAAGTTGCAAGAGATTGTAAGATTTTCAGGCCAAAAATCTCCCATTTCACTTTGGACCATTACTTACGGACCACCCTGTATATAATACTTCATTTGGAATGGCAAATCAGCAAGAATCAACTGAAGGACTCATTGGAAAACCAACAGGTAGATATGACATAATTTCATTAGATTAATAACAAAAAATTCAATTTTTTTTAACAACAGAAATATTAGTACAAGGGCCAAAAGTTATTCCTTTTCCTATACACAATATTGATGAAACATAAAAGTAGCCGATATCGCCAAGAGGCAGATTTTATAAGTATTCATGTATATATAGGATGTTCCAAAATTGATTGAAGAACCCAACTAAACCCAAGTAAATATAGGGACATCCATTCTTTTTAAAAAAATCAATTGTTTTAGCTGAAAAATCTTTGAAGTTAAAAAAGTGATTTTCAACACCCTGGAATTTAGAAACTATAACCATTTGACCCCAAGTGCTATAGTTTTTCGAAATCAGCACTTCGAAGAGAATCGAAAGATATTAAGAAATACAGGGTGTTACATAAAAAATATGTGTTTGTTTCGTCACTGAATTTTGGAGCAGACTGTATGAATGAATATTTTTAAAATCTGGTCCTTGATGATATCTACTTACTTCTTTTGTTGATAATGTTGTTTCGTGGCACTAAGGATAAACGAGATATCTAGCTCCGACTGATGTATTAGAATATTATTTGAACCAGTTGATGTACCCAGATGACTTCACCTTATGCACGAGGCTATTAGTTTTCACCCAAAATTTGTTTTCTAATACTTTACTTGAAGAAAAACTAAGAAAACATTTTTTTAATAACAAAAATTTCATAACACTACATCAAGAAATGGATTCCGCGTATTAAAATACATGATACTGCGTAATTTTTTCCATACATTCAATATAAACCAAAATTTACAATTTTTGGGTCAGGACTGCAAAATGTTTAACATGCATTTCAATTACTTACTACATTTGAATTCTTTCATTTTATATTGTAGATAATATACAGGATTAAAGCTGAAGGAAATTTCCAAAAAAATTTTGATTCCGATTTCGGAGAAATTTTGTATAGGAGGTTTTTTGATACGAAGATTCCAACAAATTTGTCAGTTATTCGTTAAAAAAATTATTTCGGGTGGAAAATTGAGAAAACTGCATGAAAATTGAACTTTCCGAAAATCTGTAAATCAGATTTTAATCATTTACGAACTTAGCCTCAGTTTTTATGTTCTGAACCTACTTATAAAATTTCATTGAAAAATTCGGTAGTGTTTTTGAGTTATCGTGTTGACAACTGACCGACCGACATTTTTTTAAAATGGGTTTTTTGGACTAATATGAAACGTGTAGATCCATTCGAATCTCGAAACGTCAAAATCACTCCATCACATCACTTCCCTTATAGTATTTTCCCGTAACCCACAATTTTAAGGAAATAAATTATTTATCTACGCAGGAAAAATATTAGTTCTCAACTAGGGTTAAAACTTTTCACCGACAATACTCGTGTCCTGAATGATCACAAATGTCACAAAAAATCATATTTTTTGTAACATCCTACATAAATAGCTATTCTTCAACTAGTACCTAACAAACACCATATAAAATAATAACTATCATGTAATTCTGAAATTAATGCAATTTTGTGAAGAAATTGTCCCTTTGGAGATTTATTTAAGTTCACTGTCCTCAATATTTTGAGTGTTTGTAACTTGTGAAATGAATACTTCTGAAATTTCATTGCAATAACATAATATAGATCCCTCCTGCTTACAATAACCACATTATATCTTATTTGTCCTCCTATTTTCTGTAAATAGCAGATATGTACTTACTGCGGCAACAACGCAATAACAAAATTGACGCCCTAAAGGCTATCATATATACGTAATGCTGAATATAAGAGACGCCCAATTGTCCATCGACTGAAAGGGCGCCATAATGTTTAGAAAATATACAGCAATGTTGTGTTTTCCGTGCCAAAGTCCTTTTTACCGTTTATTCTAACCATCCTTTATCTATATTAAAAAGTATTCAGCTCAATTAACACTATATCTGCAGAAAACAACGTCGGACGCCATAAAACACATTTTTGTCTGGACGCTTTAACGATAGAAGGATGTATATATATATATATATATATATATATATATATTCCTCTACTGTAGGTTAGTGGAACCGGATGATAGTGCGGCCGACAGCCGGATGATAATGGTACCGACAGTATAGGTAGTGGTGGAAAAGTAGGCGGACCTATGGCCTTTCCTTTTGGTTAATGATTTATGCATCGCCTAGTCGTTCCTAGATGGCGAGCTAAACCAATAACTGAAAATATTTTTTATCCAAATAGAATACTGTCGTCATTGTAATGTAAAATAAACTGATATAACATTTTACTGAAATTTCGGGATAATAGTATTATAATGACAGTTATATCAAGAAGTAAATATTCTGAAAGTTTCATATGATCTATACAGGGTGTATCATGAGGAACTGTACATACTCCTACCTCGTATGGAGACCCCTATGGGGAATGTCAAATGGCAATTAAAATGTGTCTGCTCCCATATTTTATCAATATACAGGGGGGATCGTGAATTTTGATTGATATTTCTCTTTACTAAATTACAGTTACTGTAAATAATTGTCATATTAGTAAAGCATGATCTATAGACGTCAAAAAATAATAGTTCAATACCATTAAACGCTTTACAAAATCAGAAAAATTAATTTCCACAGAGCAGACCGTCCACTAACAAGCAAAAACTTCTTCTCGGGCTATATGCCCCGACAGACATTGAATTACACTTCTAAAGTAAACGGGGCTGGTATATCTGTTAAGATAGAACCAACCATTCTGGTTTGCGATAAGAAGGAATAACATCACTTGTAGACCGGTTTCGGCGTTTTTGCGCCTCATCAGCACAAGGTAGATGCTATTCGTCCAGAAGCTCTACAAGTGATGTTATTCCTTCTAATCGCAAACCAGAATGGTTGGTTCTATCCAGATATACCAACCCCGTTTACTTTAGTAGTGTAATTCAATGTCTGTCGGGGCATATAGCCCGAGAAGTAGTTGTTGCTTTTTATTGGACGGTCGGCTCTGTGGAAATTAATTTTTCTGATTTTGTTAAGCGTTTAATAGTATTGAACGATATTTCTCTTGATCATAACTTTTGAACGGTAATTTCGATTTGTCTCATATTTTGGTAATACGTTACACTACTATCACCTGATTAACTGATTCATTCAAACTAGAAAAAAATCAGGGCCGGTCTTGGAAAATTAGTTTGTTTTGTTAATATAAAAAAGTTCACTCTGTATATGGATTTTCAAAACTCTAATAAGGATCTTACAAAGTTCACAAATAGACAACAAAAATTGCGTATTTATTTTTCTCCCCACACGATTGCTCAATTTTTAACAAGAAAATCAAATTTAACTATAAGTTAAAAGTTTAGCAACCTGAGCCATAAATTTCAAAAAATATAATTTTTCGAAATGAAGTCCACGTGCTTCTAAACAACTTCTTTGTCAAACTTTCAAATGTCTAATTGACTTCCTGAGTGTTAAGGGATCATTTCTAATTGTATTACAAGAATCAATAATTCTGTCAATTAATTCTTGTCGTGTATGTATATTTTCTCCATAAACTATTTCTTTCAATCGACCCCATATAGAATAGTCGACGGGGATGAAGTCAGGGGATCTTGAAAGCCATGAAATAGGACCTGCATGTCCTATCCACCTATTTCCGTAAGTGGCATGAAGATGTTGGCGAACAGCAACTGAGAAATGTGGTGATGCCCTGTCGTGCATAAAGTTAATACCTCGGATGGCTACATTGGCTAGTAGATTCGGCAAAATATTTTGCAAAAAATCTAAGTACACAGCACCTGTCAGTGATCCATTAAAGAGGTGGCCTATTAGTTGTGTGTCTATTACTCCTACCCAAAGATTCACTGAAAATATATACTGTGAACGAGATCATAAGGATTTTCATCTACCAAAATTATATTTTTGCAAGAAAATTATATTTTTTGAAATTCATGGCTTATGTTGCTAAACTTTTAATTTATAGTTAAATTTGATTTTCTTGTTAAAAATTGAGCAATCGTGTGGGGAGAAAAATAAATACACCATCTTTGTTGACGTCAAAAAATAATAGTTCAATACTATTAAACGCTTTACAAAATTAGAAAAATTAATTTCCAAAGAGCAGACCGTCCACTAAGAAGCAACAACTACTTCTCGGGCTATATGCCCCGACAGACATTGAATTACACTTCTAAAGTAAACGGGGTTGATATATCTGTTAAGATAGAACCAACCATAGTATTGAACTATTATTTTTTGACGTCTATAGATCACGCTTTACTTATATGACAATTATTTACAGGTAACTGTAATTAAGTAAATACCATTTTTGTTGTCTATTTGTGTACTTTGTATGATCCTTATTAGAGTTTTGGAAATCCATATACAGGGTGAAATTTTTTATATTACAAAACAAACTAATTTTCCAAAACCGGCCCTGATTTTTTACTAGTTTGAGTAAATCAGTTAATTAGGTGATAGTAGTGTAACGTTTTACCAAAATATGAGACACATCGAAATTACCTACCGTTCAAAAGTTATGATCAAAAGAAATATCAGTCAACATTCACAATTCCACCTGTATATTATTAAAATATGGGAGCAGACACTTTTTAATGGCCATTTGACATTCCCCAAAGGGGTCTCCATACGAGGTAGGAGTATGTACAGTTCCTCATGATACACCCTGTATGTTCCTTCTTGTGGCCTTATTAAAATTAAAAATAATTTTTGGTGTTTAACTAAGGTTTTGGAATGTCATATTTGATAGAGTCAAAATTGTAATTTTTTAAAAACGATGTCAGGTTAGACATCGAAAGTTCAAAAATAAAAAAACTATTTGTACGTGTTTTGTGGAACCGTCAGTCAATCATAGCCAATTAGATAAATAGAAATTTTCAATTTACAATTTTTGTTTTGTTATTATTTAATTTAATTTCATATTCACTAATATGCAGGTATTGAATATATGAGGCTTTTACTTGCTGAAGATCCATACTAAATGATGAAACAAAACAATTTAATTTGTTTAAATCTCCATTTTATTTTGAACTGACGTTCAATTTTATTTGAATTCATTCAATTATTTGAATTCATTCAATTTTATCTGAATTTATTCAATTATTTGAATTCATTCAATTATGAATTGAACGTCGGTTCAAAATAAAATAGAGATTTAAACAAATTAAATTGTTTTATTTCATCATTTAATATGCAGGTATTTATACTGAATTCAAATAAGTTTTAATGTATGATTAAACTCAAAAAAATTAAAGATTTAATATCCATCATTATTTATTTTTATAAGAACTTTCAATAAGTTCAAATTAGAACTTATTTATTCACTCACTAAGTGCGTAAAATAAAGTTTCACGAGCTCTGAAATGTGCGAAAAGATAGTACTTTAAGAACGGTAGTAGAGAAATATATTAATTTAGTAATACTGTATTGATATTTTCCTTTTTTCTTTGTTATTTTATTCATTATTATGGAACTAATTCTTCCAGAAGTGACCATTCGGCCTAATAATCATTTAGATAACAATACAAATACCTATCACAAATTCAGTTTATTTGTTTTTTTTTCATTGATATCATTTTGTAGCAACTGTCTGCAAGACTTGCGAAATGACTTTATGAACTTCATCATATTTTTTGGACGACTGATATTTAAAGTAGCTTTTTCGGAATGCTGGTTTTCAACAGCAATTTGACAGTTGATGGTGAACTAGAGTTTTGTGTTTCCACGTGTAAAACATAATTAGCCATGACATGGAAATGTGACAATAGTTGGTATTATTTTCTAATAAAGGTCTGTCATCAGATTTATTAATAATTGGAACTGATACAAACCAAATTGCAAAAAACCTGGTTCGTTTATTTAGTGAGTTTTCGTGCGGACTAACTTGCATACCGGCGGAAACTTTGAAACTCAACATACTAGTATATTGGGTAAATAGTGGAGTAAAATCACAGTGAAATTATGAGTTTGAGTGATTCGGAAGTATAACAAATGGAACCTATATAATCTTGCAGTGGACACTCTGGAGCATGGGAAATGAAATTCTACAACTTTTTTTTAGTAGGACCGAACTTTGAAAATAGCTCTGAGCTCGAATTTGATAAACAACATTTTTCTTAACATTAATCATTGTATTATTTTAAGTTTTTGCGTTTGCGCTCACATTTCAAGTACAGGTGTACCAAAAATCAGAATTTTAGATTGGCCTTTAAGGGATATTTTCAAAATTCGGTCCTACCAAGAAAAGTTGTAGAATTACATTTCCTGTGATTAAAGAGTCCTCTACAAAATTATGTAGGTTTCATTTAGTTATATCTTTGAATCACACACCCTCAAAAAGTATCGAGTTAGACAAACGATTTTAAATCACTAAAAATTGAGTAGTTTTCTAAGATATGTAGATATTTGTTTTTTTTTTAAATTGAAAGCAATATAATCACTCGTTGGAAGAACTGAGATATAGTTTAATTATTGTCTAGGTTAATTAATCAACGAGTTTGATATTATTCTTAATAGAGTAGAACAAATAGGGATAATCATAATATAAAAATTTTATTAGTTTTAACAAATGCTAGTTAGGTATGTCCAAAAATGAGTTTTCTCGAAAAAAAATTTCTATGTTTTATACCCCAAGAATCAGAATTCTTGTTCGCAATTAGTTTTTATGACTTCAAGAAAGAACTGATAAAATTTTGGGATATAGTTGTTTAAACGAGAAAAAAGCAAATTCTTCCAATCAAAATCGGTTTTTTTACCAGATTTTTATATATGCCTTATCTATATTAGTTATACGAGTATGTAGCAAGAAAGTAAAACACATAAAATATGGAAACTACTAGAAAGTAAATTTAGATCAAAACTCAAATTTATTTAAATAATGAATTCAGTTGAAGTTAATTCAAATGATTTTTATAAGATATTTACAACTGAATTTACTGTTTGGACCCTTACTTTGTGGAATCTACTCATATTAATGTTATAAATGAAACTAACTGTTTCTAATTAATTCCACTATTTAATGAAAAAATTATGAAAATTATGAAAGGATATTGATAATTATTTCGATATTGACATATCATCGTCAGAATGACAGAAGTTACATTTTATGTGATACCTACTTGATGTATTTTGGCTAGACCAAATTGTAAGTGACCTATCTTGTGATTGACTTAATATATATGAATAGAAAAAAGTAGAAGATTTGATTTTACAAATATTAAAGCTTAGGTATGACTGACAAGGAAAGGACAAGAATAATGAAAAATGAAGAAAAAAGACAATAATTAGGGCACCAGATCTTTATTAATCAGTAGCATTATCACTAAAAGCAATGCTGTTATTTACAGTAATCATAAGTGGTTGAATTATTTGGTCAATAATATTGAGCTCGACTTTTAGTTGAACATGCTTCACATATTTTTTCTACTTTTCTGGAGTACTTAATATTCAAAACAGCCTATCGAAATTTTTTTTCATGTCAGAAAAAATAAAAGTGCTATTTTCATTGGCCACAAATTGTTTCACACTTGCCCAATAAACCCATATTCTTATAATTCGCTTTTTTAAACGTTTAAAGTCATTTCTTTCGTTTTAATATCAAAATGATCTCTTTTTATCTTTTCCTTGATGGTCTGAATGTAGTTCATTATTAAATTTATACTGAATCAGTACTGGACATTGCGGAAGTTTTATTTATTATTCAATTCCACACATAGTACCTCTAAGAGAAATGAAAAAATTGAATTTAAAGCAATATCTATAATACTTCTTTCAATGTTAGTTTAAAAATTTACCGACCAGCCACTTGGTTCAAGCTTGAAACGAAACCGACCAGTTGGTAGTCGGTTTCGTTTCAAGATTATGCCGGCATTTTTTCATAAATTTTTAAACTAAGATTGGAAGAAGTATAGATACATTTTCTTAATTACAGTAACCTGTAAAAAATTGTCATATTTTAGTAAAGCGTGATCAATAGACGTCAAAAGGTAAAAGTTTTTTTGCATATGATAATAATAATACCCAGGGATAAATTGAGTAAACATCCTTTATTTCGTTGTGAATGATTTTTAAGTTTAACGGAACCTGAAAGAATAAATGAAGTCAAAAAAATGTATTTATGTCTCAATTGTTTTAAAAGTAACCATCTAAGTACTCGATCTACCTACAAAGGTTATCATAAATATGGTAAACCACATAACACTTTGTCATTATCACAATGACATTAATTTTCTCGTTAAAATCATTTTATTCTTAAATTAAGAATTATTTTTAAATTTTCAGTTCGATTACCTATACAGCGTGTTTTTTAGTTTTTTCACTTCTACAATTCTATTCCACAATTCGTTCCGTTAGGTTAGGTCTTTCTAAATTGTATTTTTAACTTTTTTCAACTATGAAAAAAATTATGACATTATTTATACCTTGAATATACTATCATATTTTTATTCGTCGTTCCAAAAAATAGCCCTACCTTAATTTTCATGCCTGTATCTAGAAAAATAGCTGAATAATTATCAAAAATATTAGATTTTTTCCAACTTCAACACCCTGTATATCAGGAAGGAGTGACCTCAGACCCCTCATTATTTAGTAAAATAGTTTTATATTCATCTTCTTAACCTACGGTTACCATATGGCCCATTACTTATGAATAACCCTGTATAAGCTGTTTCATAATGCAGTTGAAAGTTTTTTTATCTAGTGTTCAATGTATATCGAAATTGAGACTAAACAATTGGCAGTTTGAATAATTTTGTAATCTCCTTTTATTTTATAATAGAAAAATTGGGTGAAATTTTTTTTTGCTGAAACCAGTTTCAAAAAAATTTATTTTCAGTATATAGACCCCTCCCCAAACACAAAATCACAAAAAACTTTCTGCGGAAATGCATCATTTTCCCGACTTTAGAATAACTGAAACTAATAAATAATATAAACAATGTAAAAATTGAGTCTAATCCTCAGGGCCGGATCTTCGTATGGGCTTAATGGGCACCAGCACAGGGCCCCCGGGTTCCAGGGGCCCTGAATAATAAAATAATAAACCAGTAAAAAAATACAAATCAAAAATATATGTTTAATTTTCCCGCATAATCCTTTTTTTTTAGGAAAATGGCAAATATTTTTGATTTGTACTTTTTACTGGTTCGTGGGTCCCCCGGATATCGTTAGCCCAACAATATTTAATAAATCATGAACTATTATACAGTCACTCAACCAAGATTCACATATTAGTAGTATATCCAACGAATTAACAGAAATAAATTCATTTATGTTATGCAAAGAAAGCAATAAAGATCTCGTGTTACATCAAACATTCTATTTTTGGAATCATCCAACTAGCAATAAACAAAATATGTACCCGCGTTTAAACTTCAAAGAATAGAATATAATATCTGAAATAAAATCATTTCATTTAAAAATAAAAACAAATGGTTTTGCTACAGCTGATTAGTGATCTATATACAGGGTGTTTCCTAAGTAATCTAAAATATTGTAGTGGGCGCTTCGTCACTCCATCTTATTTATCTATCTATCTTCTATATATTATATAAAAGGCAAAAGTGATTGACTGAGGTTTCAACGCACATGCCAAACCCGCACACGTATTCCTCATATGACGTAGGCAACCACAAAAGAAGGATTTTTCAAAATTCAACCCCCAAGGGGGTGAAATAGGCGATAAAAGTTTGGATGAAACTTTTCATTCCTTGGACATATTTGCATGAAATGTCGTATGAATTGAGTACGGCAAATTGAGTTTAATCCTCTTCCCGACCTTTAACACAGATCAATGAATAATATCTATTCTTATCAGCTTATAACGCTTCAAACATCTCAAGAGACAAACGTTTTTGTACACGCCTGTTTACGGAGTCCAATTTCCAAGTATAGTTCGAATCATTCTGAATTCTACGATATTTTATCAATAAATGAAAATGGTATATTCCGCAAGAAGTTTTTTGCGTGTTTATGTTTAGAGAATTATCTGAAATATAAAACAGAAACGTTTTTTCTTGTAACTGGATTCAGCTATTCTGAAGTCGAAAAAATGGAAATTATGCATTTCCGCAAAAAAACTCGACTCTTTCTGTTTAGAAAAGGTTCCAAATAGTGAATAAATAAATATATCTTACGTAACTCATTCCAGCTAAACGAAAGTTTTTCCGAAAAATTAGTATAATAATGTTGTCCAGCTCATGTTGAACTCGAAGAAATGTCAAATATTCCAAAACCGAGTTAACTATCTGGGTCATATTGTGAGCAATGAAGGAGTGGCGGTGGATCCGTGGATCCAGAGAAAATTGCTTCCATCAAGAAATGGCCGCAACCTACCGACAAACATCAAGTTAGGAGCTTCCTTGGACTTTGCACATACTATCGAAGGTTCATAGGGAAGTTTGAAGACTTGCCAAGCCACTAACTCGACTCACAGAAGAAACCAGACCTTTCATTGGAATGCTTTTGAAACCCTGAAGAGACGTTTAACCACGGCGCCGATACTAGGATATCCGCTACCAGAGGGAGACTTCATTCTTGACACTGATGCAAGCAACGTAGGGATTGGAGGAGTGCTCTCACAGATCCAAGGAGGACAGGAAAGAGTGCTGGGATATTTCAGTAAAGTCCTCTCCAAACCAGAACGAAACGACTGCGTCACGTGAAGAGAACTTTTGGCGGTAGTGAAGTCTGTGGAACACTTTCACCAGTATCTCTATGGGAGGAATTTCTTGATACGGACTGATCATGCAGCACTCAAGTGGTTGATGCAGTTCAAGAATCCCGAGGGCCAGATCGATAGATGGATTGAACGACTTCAAGAGTACGATTCCAACATCGAACATCGGGCTGGTGTGAGCCACCGAAATGCCGACTCTCTGTCTAGACGACCGTGCCCAGCAGACTGTTCCCACTGCAACAAGGCAGAATCTAAGGAAGCTGCAGTTTCAAGAACTACAGTTGTTAATGAAGAATGGTCACCCACCAGGATCAGAGAAGATCAGGAGAATGATCCTCACCTGAAGATGATCCGGCAATGGAAGGAAGAAAATCGGCGACCCACCTGGCAAGAAGTGTCAAGATTTTCACAGACACTCAAGACATATTGGGCTCAGTGAGACTCCCTTGTATTGGAAGAAGGCCTGTTGAAACGAATTCTTGAAAATGATGATGGCTTTGAGAATAGAAGACAGTTAGTCATCCCGAGAACGAGAGTAGCTGAGGTACTGAGGAAGTTACACGACAGTCCATCAGGAGGTTATCTGGGAGTGAAGAAAACCCTTCAGCGAGTCCGTGAAAGGTTTATTGGACGAATAGCTCCGACGATGTGAAGGACTGGTGTAAGAAGTGTACGACTTGTGCTACGAGTAATGGACCACATCGCAAGAGGAAGGCACCCATGAAGCAGTATAATGTTGAAAGGCCATTCGAAAGGATTGCTTTGGATATCGCTGGACCATTCCCGACGACAGAAAATGGTGGTAAATACATTCTGGTCGTGATGGATTATTTCACAAAGTGGGTAGAAGTTTACGCGATCCCGAATCAAGAAGCGGATGTATTGGTGAAGGAATTCATCTGCCGATATGGAGTGCCCTTGGAAGTCCACAGCGATCAGTGAAGGAATTTCGAAAGCCATGTATTCCAGGAAATTTGTAACAAGCTGGGAATGAAGAAGACCAGGACAACGGCGTTGCATCCAGTCAGACGGAATGGTCGAGAGAATGAACAGGACTATTGGAAAATACCTGTCCGAAGTAGTCTCCAGCCACCAGAGAGATTGGGGCCAATATCTTTCCCTGTTTGCACTGGCTTATCGATCCGCCATCAATGAGTCCACAGGTCAAACACCTCCGAAAATTTTATTTGGACGCGAAATGAGGCTTCCTTGTGACCTAGAATTTGGTTGTCGACCTGGAACGGATCTAGCTGGAGAAGATTACGTAATCCAGTTGAGAAGAAGGATGGACGACGTACACGAATTGGTCCGAACGAATCTTCAAGTTGCCAGCGACAGAATGAAAAAACGGTACGACACGCAGGCCACAGAAGGCCAAGAAGGGGACAAAGTATGGTTACACAACCCGACGAGGAGAAAAGGCGTTTCTCCAAAATTACAAAGATCTTGGGAGGGTCCGTACTTGATCAAGAAGAGGATCAATGACGTCATCTATCGCATAAGCAAGATCCCCAATGGAAAACCGAAAGTAGTTCACCAAAATCGACTAGGGCCATTCGAAGGAGACCATGACATAGAAGAAAGAGTGAACCATGTCCAGGAAGATTCTGACCCTGCCTTCGAAGAGTTTATGGGCGCATATGGAGGTACCGGTAAGGCTAGATTTGGAGTCACTTCAGAGCAGCGATAAAACTTGTTCACGCTCCCGGAAGACTATTCACTGGCACACAACATCCCAGTCAGTATTAAAAACGCACGAGGCCTGGCAACCGTCTTCCGAAAGAAGTTTGGGCAACTAGAAAAACTAGAAGAACAGATTCCAACCCCTGGCAAGACACTGAGACTCAAACACAATTTACTTCTACCTGGTAACAAAGAACGAATTTCAAGATCAATCCACCTACCGGAATGTGTGATAAGCGCTGCGTAGCCTTCTAGCTGGAATCCAACGTGAAGAATCTAGCTATGCCTAAGATAGAGAGCAACCATTTGGATTGGCGAGTCATCAGGAATATGATGGAAGTGATCTTCGAAGGTACCGGTGTCCACATATAAATCTCGAGCTGTACCCCCCGTTATCATTGTACAATGAAGACAGTGCCCTTCTATTTCCATACGATCGGAAAGTGTAGAAATGGGTCCAGTTGCCGATTTAAACATGCAGTCCCGGCCACACAGAAGTTCCAGGAGGAACTTCCTATTAAGGAGGGGGCAATGTTGCTAGGTCACCAACCTGGCCCTCGATTATAAATTTTGGTGAATGCGCTTTCCAGAACCTTCTGGTCTATTGCAGTATTTACGCATATGAGGAGCGTCATAAAATACTAGAACTTTCCAGAACCGATAAGGACTATATATACGCGGGTTTTCGAGTGCGTAAATGGTTAGTTAGTTCGAAATTAGTGAACGGACAGTAAAGAGTTAGTTACAGTGAATTAAATAGTGCAGATAAATAGTGTAAAAATCCAAATAAATTAAAACTAATATACCGAGTGTAAATAAATTAGTAGACATTGAGTAGAGCGTGTATATAAATTAAGTTCAATACAGTGTGTGAGTTTCTTTGAATAAATAGATAGTAATCAGCCATAGTGTATATAATTTTATCCCTGCACCGGTAAAAACTATTTAAATAAATAACAAAAAAAACATTACAATAATATAAGTAATTAAATGTAGGTAACTCAAATCAGTATAGGTATTACTTTATGGAAAACAAAATATAAATGCGTCATCCCTAACATCCCTTCGTCAAGCGTTTTTGCGATAATAACTCATCGCTCTACATTTCAAGGGTGAAGGACAATTGCTGAGAGGTTTGGGCTTATCTGCATCTACAGGGTGAGGCCCAGACCGGCCGACACAGGGCGAGTTCTAGCGATTACAATATAGCTGATAGCTAGAATTTTAATTATTATACTGAATTTAAATCAAAATTACAAGAAAATTTAATATGGAAAGCGAATCAGACACTGAAATGAATGTAACCCCTCCGCAGATGAGAGAAGCAGCACAAATATACCTATAGACTCATTACCTTGTACCCGCGACAAAATATGTAGATCTGTTATTTATGTTGCTGCCAAATATTAGTTGTTTTTTTAAATTCAAATAAATTCAATATTCAAAACGAAATAAAAAGGGTTATTTCGCAAAAAAAATAGAACAATATGTGTGTGGTCTGGTACGTAAAAACTGTAGTAGTTCGAATGAACAAATTATTTCTGACTAAAATCAATTGGTTTTTGTAATAATTCAAACAAATTCAATATTTAGAAAGAAATTAAATAAAAAATAATAGTAGGTATATTTTTCGGAAAATCTAAAAGGGAGAAGATTTATATACACTGTGGTAACTAAAAATTATTTGAAACATCTACCATAATGTGGAAGACCCCACCAAGAGATGAAATCCTTTCAAATATATTCCAATCAATGAATAATGATGTTGGCTCAGTGTGCACACAATATCATGTGTCAAAATCGTATTAAATAGATTACCTGGCGTTTTGAAATCAACATATCAATTCAAAACTGAAAAATGTCAGAAACATTATCTGTCACTGTCTGCTTTTATTATATATCCTTTGGACACCGAAGTGCAGTGTTGTCTAAGCTACTCATCATTGGCTTTTGTATGTTTTTCCCTACAACTATTAATAAAAATGTCATTTCACAACATAGTAGGTAATTTGTTGGAATGATTATATTTTGTTCGTATTCTTCTTTTATCTCGAGGATAACTTCCATCATTTTAGTGCGGCAACTCTGTTGGTGATCGAATATGACACTTGTTCGCAGGTTGAAATAATGTGAAACACTTTTTTATTATTACTTTTCAGAAAAAAGTTATTCTTTATACAAGGTCTTCATTCTCTTAATCCTAACATATAATCACATAAATTTTGTTTTAGTCGTAATCGCGGTTTGTCAAAATAAGTGGTTTGCCAATTTCTGATATTGCTAAAAATAAAGGTTACATTGCACAAAATCAACATTTATGAACACACTACGTATAAGACTCAGAAAAATAGTATCTGATTGCTGTACTTTAGGTTCCAGACCCTGCAGGACCTTTAATGTAGACTTTTTTCTATAACTTGAGTTTATAATAAAAAGTTTTCCATATACTTCAAACTTAAATAGGCACACTGTATAAAATGTATACGCCACTGGAGTCGCCATGCAAGTACCTACCGGTATATATATATATATATATATATATTATTACAATATTTTGTAATTTTTAATTTAGAAATAGTTATGGTGACAATTGTAACAATATTTTGAATTAAAAAAAAATTAAATCAGGGTTGCTATTAGTTCAGTTATAGATATACTTTAATGTTTTTACTTTAAATGAAATTATTAATTTTTGTTACGGTCTAGCTCAGATATACAATAGTAAAAGAATATGAGAATTATATTTCTATCAGGGTGAACAGGTGGTAATATTATAATATGATTATAATCTTAAAATTCGAGCAATTTTTCTTAAAAATCCTTTATACTGTTTATGGTAATAGAATCTCCAGCATAAATAAAATACCAACAAACTTCAAATGATAATTTATTTTTTTAGTTGCTCTCTGAATGAATATAATGACGTCAGACGTGACGAAAACAAATTAAAAGTAAAATTGAACAATAAACGTAATATATAAACATAACTAAATACTACTATATCTTAATTTAAATAAGACATACTTTATACTTGTGAAACAAATATGAAATAATTAATAAAAATATTTTAAAACATAGAATCAGTATTTTCTTTATATCTATGGTGCTTCTCAATAACACACTAATATTGGTTCTATGCTTTATGTCATATGTCAATTAAATTATGTGGTTAGAAAGACAACAAATACCTTTTTTTTTTAAGAAACTAAATACAATTACCGACGAAATGCACCCACGTAGCACTATTCAAACCTTCCAAGGGCTTAGTGAGAAAAACTTCACCAGCAACAGCACACGAAGTACAGGAAAAATTGTTAAAAGACCTTCAAGCCTCACAATAAGAAGACGAGCCTTATATCCACTTTGGCATCAAGTAGATAACGCAATGTTATTTTTTCTTAACTGGAAACAACCAACTGCAGACGACGGTACTTCTTTTGAACTCGATACAAATTACCAAAAATATAATAATGAGAGGTATATTTACCAAACACAAGTTTGTTCAAACTCGTAGAACTTTTTATCTCAGGAACTCTGCTATATTTCCTTGATAATACCAAGGAAAACTCGCTGTCGAATCTTTTCTTTTCAAGATTTCAAAACTCACCAGTTTTCTGCTTTCTGCCAAATTCAACAACCCTCTTTTATTTTTATTTCTCCATGGTAACCACACTAAAAGGTTCTAGATTGGATTACAACCAATTTCCATTGGTAAGTTTTTTTTTTTACTCTTAATGTTTAACTTCTGCCCTTTCACAGATTTCAATAGAACCCTCAAATTTCATGTTTTATTATAAAATTCATTTTTTTTAAAATTGTTACTTGTGGCAGAATGCTATCTACAGGATGTTATGAACTTGGTGAATTAATTTAAGTGTTGTACTAAGTACAATCATGCTTTTACAATCCAATTCCATCAGTTACTTATTTGAAATTTAGGTTGTAGATACATTCTGTTACAATATATATATATATATATATACATCCCGCTATCTATTGTGCGTCCGTACAAGGAAATGTATTTGTGCGTCCACTAGAAAGACTAAATTTTTGAATATTTTGGTTGCGTATATTTACTCTTTTGTGCATCTAGAATACCACTGTCGGATTAAATTACTTTATATATACAAAAAAAAATTTGCATTTTTGACATTCCAAAGTACTTCTAGCTCCTCCCATCCGTAAGTATTTGAACTTCCAACATATACGTTTTTGTCTGATTTGCATTCAATCATACGTCCATGCAAGGTTGCCAAGTTTTTCACATACCTATTCACCAATTATTTCAGTGATGCACTATTCTGCGTCCGTTCAGAGCATAACATAATTTGAGAAATTGTAGATTATGTCCATACAGGATAAATCGCGTATAAAAGTGTGTAGTGGTCCAACTGAAAATGTTTTAAAATTTGATGTAGTTAATTATTATTATTAATTAATTATTATTAATTAATGAGTATAAATCAAGAAATTATTGGTTGAATTTTTTTTAAGCATTCTCATAAATAAAAACACGATATTAATATTGTGACGCATGTAAAAAAAATTTCTAGAGAATCTTTTTACAATTTTTTATTTATTTTTGTTGTTCATATTTACTCTTACTGCACTACACTGACTAGCCAGTATAAATAAAATGATTCTTTAAGTTAAATGTTGAACTATGTAATATTAGCACTGATTTTTGCTAAAATATTTATTTCGAAAAAAATGTAGATATACAGTGATAAGATTAAATCTTATCGTCGTCTTTCGAATTTCTTTAAATATCCGTCACTATAAGTTTCGATATTTTGTTGAACCCCTTTCAGGTAATATTCATCCCTTCAATGTTTTTAAATAGCAAAAGGGGTCAAGTAAGTGAAACTTCATGTGGAAGGGTATAAATAGAATATTTAAAAATTAACACATAGGGTATATTTATAGTTAATAATTCACGATCTTTAGACAATTTATATTCGTATGTTTTGAACTTCAAGTAACAGCTGTTCAAAGTTTATTGAAATGGCTTATATTGACCTATATAAATTTTTCAAGCACTATCTAATGCTATAAGAAAAACCATAATACAAAGTGGTCAAAAACTCTAAACTTTTGAGTATTGTTTTATATTATATCATTATATAGTGCTTAAAAAATTAGGACAGGACCATGTATAAATGTTTGATAAAACCGTTCAGCTTCAACTGTCACGAATTGCAATCATTTAATTATTGATTTAAGACCATGTTAAACGGCTTTGTTAAGAAGTTTCATTTGTGTGGCAAAATTTGAATGAGACGTCATTCTGCATATTTGAGAGCAAATGTCAAATGTTTTTGACGTCAGCGTTTTGCGTACGGCTGCCATCTTCAATTTTTTGAAATGGCAACCTAGGTCGAGTGACATATCACAAAGATGCTAATTTTTTTCTTTCGAGAAATAATAGCAATGTATCACCTTGATACAAAATATCTTATAAAATATCAGTTTTATTTTTCTAAATTGAATTGTACTGTACTAATGATATGACTTTGTAGGTTTTTAAAATTAAACAAAAAACAGTAGTAGACATTAAAAACGTGAACCACGTTTATGTACAAATTGTGAAAACTGATACCAATTTCAAATTAGCATAAACTTTCAAAGTAAATTAAGAATAACGGCACATTTATCGGAAAAACAACGAATCGAAATCTTAATGTTAGTTGAATATGATGATCGCAAACGTTCCCATGACGGAGCAGCTCATATTTTTAACGATTTAAATCCTGAATGCCCTCATATAAGTAGATCTTATACAGTGCATAAATACGGAATTTTAAGAATATTGACAAAGTGTTACAAAATATTTACATGGAAATAAAGTAAGTACAAAAAATTCCTAAATACGGAATTCAACGAATATTAACAAAATTATTGAACAACTTTACCTGGAAATTCATTCATTCATAACAATTACTCCTGACCTATCTTCTAGGTAAATAAGTTTAATAAGGGAGAATGGTTGATATCTATTTGGTCGTTAAGAAGATTACCAGAATTTTTTTTATTTATCTCAAGAGCTTAACCATTCTGCTGAATTTTACGACCCTATTGTATTTGACGCGATACAGGACGTGACGATTTAATTTTGATAAAACCGATCTGTTTTATCATTTTATTCCACATAGAAAAAAATTAAGACTCATCCTATTTTTATATTACTTTTGAATAAATAATGAGGCACTTTGCTTCTTCGGAAAATAAAATAAATAGTATAGTTTTTATATTTGTAAATTCTATTTTTTCTTGAAAGATAATCTTAATTATCGCAAGTGTATAACAAACATAATAATTAATATTCTTTCAAAAAACGAGTATTTGTGAAACAATCGATGTATAATATAGACAAAACACACTAGCGATTAATGTGGAAATTCTCTATATTTAATTATTTCATATAGGTGTTGAAAAAGGACGCATCAAATATAAAAAGAGTTTACTGTATGCCTGTTTAGTAAGGAAGAAAATTTCGAGCCAAAGAACCCCTTTAATAGTACACACGTTTATGACTCTCTAGCTCGTAGATACACATACACAACCTGACACAACCGAAATTAAGTTAACCCGTCGATCTTTTGAAAGGAATCATTCGATATTAAATCTAAAATATAATAATCTGCAAGGATAAGTATTTGTCATAAGTTAAGAAATTGAAGTAAAAATATGGAAAAATCATAGGTACTCGGTTAAGGATGCCATGATGTTTTGTATTGATAAGCTACGATATATTATTATGTATTCTTCAAAAATTGGAATAAAATATTTCACAGATGGTCACGAGATTTTATATATTGTAAAATGTATTGTTCTCTATGTAGACCTTTTCTAATTTTTCTAATAAAAACCAAAAACGAGACTCTCGGTTTGCGCTGTATGTGGTCTCGTCTCGCTTTTTCGAGACGAGAACAAGACCATACGAGAAAAATGTCGCTCTCGTGTGAAGCCCTAGTTGGAAATAAAATTTTTGATCATAAAATGGAAATATCATAGAAACCATTCAGTTTTGGTATAGGGAATACTTCAAATTTGAAGTTTAGTGAAGTAACTTTCATTATCGGATATAAATTACAAGGTGATCCGTTTAAAAAAATCGATGTATTCGAGTTTGAACTCGCCCTGTATACGGATTTCTAGGAAGCAGGTCTGAATTATGATATTACTCCTAGTTTATTTCAACAAGTAGGTAGGTACATAGAGTTTTGGAATGCAATACTCCTAGTTAAGGGAGTATTGCATTCCAAACAGCTGTTTATCGGATATCACAGAGTTGTACTCAAAATTGACGAAATATTTTGCAATAATTTAATGGTAACTTAGGTAGGTACTATTGAAAAATAAATACTTTACGTGTCACAATTTTTAAGTTTATAAAAGAAAACTTGTGGTGGATCACTTCGAATAAAAAATTATGTAATATAAAATATTATAGCTTCCGTACCCATTGTAAACAAACTTTCACTATCGATTTGACATGTTATGAATAAACACAGAAAGATTATCTATTGTTCTCCAATTCGCAGGTAGAAAAACAAAAAACTGGTTACGTATTTTGTGTACAATTTCGTCATTTATGACCTATAGGTTTTCATATTAGTTGTAATTATGGTTTTAGTTTTGTATAAGAACCATCTTTGAGAAGGGTTGTACCTATTTGTAAAAGTTTGGACCATTAGATCTAAACGAACAAACGATGATTTTAAACGTATTTCGGTATATACAGAAAGAAAATCGCATGTTCTTAAACACGCCTTCTTCTACTGCTTACTGTTAGCAGAACAGTGTTGACAGCACTATAGAAAAATGTGCACAAATTACTGGAGTGGGGATATCGACTATTCACAAAGTAATACGTGAACAAAAAACAAATCAGGTTTTAAGCGAACCTAAGGAGAAACCAGGACGAAAAGTGAAGAAAACCAATGAATTTATAAACAACGCAATCAGAAGATACATCCATTCATTTTATATGAAAAATGAAGTACGAACATTAAATCAAATATTTCAATTATTAAAAACTGATGCGAATTTGTCGCATATAAGTAAAACAACGTTGTGTTGCATTTGCATAAAATAGGTTTTAAGTGTAAGCAACGGAGTAGGAATAGTTGTCTTACGCGAGATAATGGCAGCAAGACGATGGGGAAAACAAATTTTTTATCTTGATGAAACTTGGGTTAACGAAGGACTTGCCCCTTCTAAGATTTGGAAGGATTCTAATATTACAAGATGTAAACTAGCGTTTATGGATGGATGCTCAACCGGCATTAAAAGGGTCCTTGTGGGAAATGTAGCCGTTTGATTATTGGACATATTGGTTCCGCATCTGATTTTACTGAAAATGGTTTGTTACTATTTACTTCAAAAACTGACGGCGACTATCATAAAGATATGAACGCACAAATGTTAAAATTGGTTTAAGTCGTTTTGGAAAATATACCACCATCTCTCATAGCTCTTGAGAATAGTGCCCTGCAAGAAAAATGACCAACCTGCTCATGGAGAAACGCTGAATTAATGAAATGGCTACAAAATAAAGGTATATAATTTAATCACAACGTTACCAAAGCCTGTCTCTATGAGATTGCTAAGCAACATAAGTGAAAATATAAAAAATATGTGATAGATGGACTTGTCAGTGTTTTACGGCTCCCCACTCACCAATGCGAGTTAAACCCAATAGAGTTGGTTTGGGCAGAAATTAAAAAGTTCGTTGCGAGAAACAATCTTACATACAAATTAGAATATGTAAAGAAATTATTAAGTGCAGTTGGAAATATTACCGAAGAAACGTGGAAAAAGTGCATTTGTCACGTTGAAAAAAGTGAAAATGACATGTGGAATATGGATCATAATGTTATTAAAAGTGTGAAAGTAAATCCTGGATAGTTCTAACACAAGTGATAGTGAATCAAGTACGAGTAACACTGATAACGATGACGACCAGTAACTTTCTGCTTATATGGTGTGTATTTTTCGTTTTTTAATAAAGAAATTTTTCCTACAGTATGTATGTTGCTTTTAACATTATTATGCGATTACATTTATCACTAAATCATTTTAGTAAAATAATATATTCTCAAACAGTTACTATTAAATTGTTGTAAAATAATTCGTCAGTTTTGAGTAAAACTCCGATAAACACCTGTTGGTTAGGAGATTACTGCATTCCAATACTCTATGTACTTGTTGGAATAAACTATAGAAGACAATCACAGTCGTATGGCTGTAACATATTAATTTCAAATTGTGCAGTTTAAAGTATAAATGGGCATTGAACTCATTCCGAATTTCAGGAACAAGTAGTCAGAACTTCTTAAATACATTGTATAACCTAGTACAATCTTATATCATTGCAATAGAGAAATTAAGCAGAGTTCAAATTAGAAGAAGAATACAGGGTGTCCCATTTAAAAAAACTGTAGCTTTCATCTGGCACGGCGTTCTGGAACACACTGTACAATTGCAACCGATCCTTCAGGGTGGCTAGCACCGGTTAAACTTTTATGCGAATATCTTCGATGATTTACAATATATTGGACTCTATGGTAGTAATGAATTACCCTGTATACAATTTGCATCTGCTTTCACCGAGGACCAATCTTTTAACATTATGTACGGGGTACTTTATTTTTCTCAATAAACTAATTAATTTAAGTACAATCTCCAATTTCACACAAAAATATATTCACTACAAAACCCAATGTACGTTATTAGTAATCTCACGGTAATACGGTAATATCATTGTCTAAATTTTAGACAATGGTAATATTAAGACCCCTAATAGGTGAAAAATGGAAATTCTTATAGATAATTAGTTTCTCACTTAAATATTACACTATGATCATTTTATCTATTTGGTAGCGAGGTGCAAATATGACGAAGTGAAGTTTGTGTTTGGTTACGTATAACGGATATTGTACTGAATATACTTCAATTTACATAATCTTCCTAAATGCCAATAGTTCAATTTTCAGTTTTCTTAACTTGAAAAAACTATCCAATATTTTTTTCTACGAGCGCGCGAAAAAGTATACTATGGCGCACGTTTCTACTTTACCGCACGCAAGGTCATTTATTGCATTTTATAATAATTTTTTTCGTTTTATTGAAATTTTGTTTAATTTTGCGTTGATAAGTATTATTGATTACATCAATACCCAGAAGGTAACTAATAAACCTGTTACTTTGTATCCTTCCGCTCGTAGAAAAAGTGTTGTTTCTAACATATGCGTGAAGTTAGGAAAATAACTATTTCAAGGGAAAATGAATGTTTGTTGATATTATAAGTTGCGGCGTCAACAAAACATGTCTATTACAGGGTGGTCCAAGAAAGATAGTCCGTTCATATCTCCGGTAAAAGATACTTTTTCGAAACTTTGAGGAGCCATAAGAGGTGAGAGGGGCTATAAAGTACCAACCATAGCGTTTACATTTCACTTACTGTCAAACGTTTAAAGATACAACCTGTACAATTTAAAAATTTTAAATTATACAAAAATAACCAATTAAAAAATGCTATAATACTTGGTGTCTAATTTTAACGATGGCTTCCTTAAAATCACTGGTCGCAAAGTTCATGCATCATTTATCTCCGAAATAATAAAATGAGACTTTGCGGGTAGATGAAAAATTAGACCAGCCCTACAACCACGATAAACATCTTTAATTTAATGACGTTATTTTTTGTCACGTATCTCAACTTTCAAATTTTAAATGACACTTCCTGTATATTTTGAGAATTATTGGGTAAGCGGTTAGTGATAAAATCAAAGATCAGAATGAAATTTTTTTCTCTATGATTACCTGTAAAATTTTTATATATTTGACATTAGTTACTAATTCATTGTATTGTTATTAGTTGACTTACGTTTACGTTTTATCTTTTATGGATCGTAAAATTTGCAGTGTTTTATCTTCCCACCGACATAAGCTGAATGAAACTGCGTCAATCAACAAGAAAACAAAATGTCATCATTCTGCTATGGGCCCAGAGTCCTAGTAAATTATGTAAGTTTATAAAAGTTTCCTATGACACCACCACCGAAGAAATATTCAGAAATATAGTCACTTAATTCTCAAAATTGCGGTGTTGCCACCAGCGGACGCACAAGTCGCTTGGTTTGGCTAAAAAATATTTTAGTATATTCACATCGTGTATATACAAGTGCGCCAGTGCGGAAATTTATGGAACTCACATATTATATACTCCACTCATTTTGTCGTATTTTGACGTCCACCATAAAATATGCGGGAATGCTTGTTATGATGTAAAACTATCGAAAAAGTAGTTTAAATTGAAAAATAATTGTGCGTCCGTATATCGGACGCACAACTACCAACGGACGCACGATTAAATGTAAAAGGACAATGTACGGACGCACAAAGGCGTAAAGATAAATATATATATATATATATATATATGTATATATATATATATATATATATATATATATATATATATGTCAATTGATCATTTTGACGACTTCAACTAACAGCCAATATTATTGCATACATAGGAGTACATTAGTACCCTGAAGTATACATTTATACTATTTTTGTCGATTAAGTGCTTAAATACCTTTGTATAAGCGATTTTACACAGAACGATTAGTACAGTGACCGTCGCCGAACTAATCGATTTACAAAATTCGTATATATGCGAGATATTCTATCGATCGATTAGTTTAACGACTGTCGTTAAAATAATCAATCTACAGCGTATTCATATCAATATAGATTTTCTATATGTCAATCACTACATTTATTCAAGGAGGGGCATATAAAACTGCATTGGTTTTGAAACTGTATCAATTATACATTCAAAATGCAGTCTAATTAATGGATACTTGGGCATTTTATTAATAAAAGTCATACATTAAATGAGAAGATACTGTTTGACCTAAGTTTCTTTATTTGTATTAACTATCCCTAATGTGCATTAAATCCATATTCAAGGTGGGACAAATATCCGCATTAAATGTAATTTAAATTGTATTATACGCACACGGGCACATATTAATTTAAGAATGTCTACATTCATAGAATGTGACGAATATTCTTATACCGTTTTACACATTCAATAAAATATTTTTTTGAGATTACATTATCATACTCATAACGTGAGCACGTGTGGATTATTATCAAATAACAATGAACATTAATTCTCACCTCAATTCTCAAAAGTGCTATTTTTTTAGTAATTATATGATATTTTATTTGAAATAATTAAATTGTCGTAAAATGCGTGAATTTTTATTTAGAATGGGCGATTTTTTCTTGCATGTACCAGGCAACCTTTGCATCGTTATAGGGTACCTCGACTGTACTACGCGTATGACATATAATCTGTCATTCCATAGAATAGTGAAATTTCTCGTTCATTCACAAGGAGATTTAGGGCCATTTTTAATTTATTCTCAACTTTCAGCATAAACAATAAACGAATAAACCGTAGACTATACTGGAATAAACACAAGATCGAAATCTGTTTGTGGTTATGATTAAACGTTAAGAAGAATTTAATAAAGATGACAACAAAAAGAAAGGAGAAGAAGTGATAATAAACGTAGTGTACTCGACTCCGGCGCTCTGTATGCTCGTCTCATACTTCTGGTTCGGTTTTGCAAGTCGAAAACCACAAGCACCGATACTAGGTATAACGTAGTATATGTGGTTTACCAACAAAATATCACCTATTATTAGGTTCGTTCGAACAGACAATCATGGATGCATTTCGGATTAATTTCAAATTTGTTTTTGCTCATGCGCGTATTTGGGGAAATCTGAAACAAGTCCGCAACTGCTCTGCTGGAACAGCTAATTTGTAGTACTAGTGAAATTTGTAATAGCGCAGAAAAAAAGAATACTTGTGTTTATGGGTACTAAGCTCAGGCTGATATTTATATACCGTTTATTCATTGAGACAGAGGGACCCGATTCAAATTACTGTTGAAAAAACATGGATTACTCAAGTAAGAAGTGATGTCTTCGTAACTCATGATTTTTTTAAGCTGCTCCGGAGCACCCTACGATATGATATGTAAAATATGTTAAGTTGAATGGATATGCGCGTGGTTTTGAACAGATCAGAATAATGCACAAAGTTCCTTTGCGCTTGCGCTGATTTACAGTTCCTGGCAAATACACAAACTCTTGCGACAATTTCCAAACCATTTGCGTCTATAGTTGGAGCAAACTGTCACGGATTGTTGTTGGAACGCGAAAATGCACCTGCGCATGCTCATAACTATCACTGATAGCTGGGGCCGTATTATTGACTGAGGAAGTGACAGAGTAACCAAGACAAGGTAAATAGGTTTGTTCCAACTGGCATTTATGAACCGTACTGAAATCGTTTTGAGTACTGTATAGTGCGCAAGCTCGAATTTGGATGGAAATATCAACTTTATCACCCCTTCCAGAAGGTACAGTTTGTATACCGTCCCAAGCAGTCCCAAGAACGATACTTTAATTAGTTGGAACGTGAAAGAAATACAGCACTTGCGCGAACGATACCAAAAGCGGCTCTAACATCAGTTGGAACGAAGCAATTGGCGTGTTTTATAATTGCTCAAACAATTGTTCCAGTACTAGAACAGCTTAGAAGGCTTTTTATAATTAGTCAGACTAAGCACCGCTTGTGTTTTAAAATTGACAATATCTGCTCGAACAATCTTTTCATGCACCGGTTAAGGAGGAGGTGTATTAAAGTCGAGCATAAACTATAACCTGAATTTTAATCAGCTGTAATAATTTACGTCCAAATATGAGTGGATATACCTGTGGTTATTGTAAATTGCAAACTGCAAATACACTTGAAGAAAGCTGGGAGTTAATGAGTAGCCATAACTGTTTAAATAACCGTAATTTGGCTATCGATGAAAATAACATTGTTTACTTAGACCAAGGTATGTATGTGTATGTATGTATAGCTACTACTCACATGTTAATAACTTTAAGAAAATTAATAATACAATTTGTATACCTACAGATGATGGAAATAACCCTTCCGATGAGTACAATCAATCACAAGAAGAGAACTACCAAAACATTGAACTTAAATCCAGTGCTGAGTGGCCAAATGAAGCTGTTCTACTACTTATCGAGCAATATGAAGAAAATAAAACCGTGCTAGATAAAAAAATACCATGAAAAAACATGTTTGGACAAAAATCTCTAGCGAAATGCAGATACATCATCATACATATAGTTGGGATCAAATCCAAAATAAATGGAAAAGTTTAATACATACTTACAAATCAATTAAGGATCATAATAGTGCTACGGGGCGTAATAGAAAAACGTGTTTTTTTTTTGATAAAATTGACAATTTAATGGGAAAAGATCCTACTATAGAACCACCCACTGTAAAGCATAATGGAAATCTGGAGAGTAGTAGGGCTACCACGGAAGAGGCAGCAGCTTCAGAAGATGTTGATACACCAAGTTCCAGTCGAAGCAGTACACCAGCAATAGGTAATACTGCTATGTTTAGATGCTAATATATTGTATTTTATACCTTTTTTTTATCAGTTCAATGTGACAAGCCACACCATTGAAGAAACAGACACCTGCAAATTTATTAATGTCTCAGCAAAAGCATTTAAAGCTTTTTTTTATAAAATATAAACCTTAACCAGAATGTGACTTAGTGTAAATTAAATAATAAAGAGGTATATATTTCTACAAATACTAGTAATAATAAAAATGTAAGTAATTTTGCAATATTAATTACATTGCAGGTAGACGCATTTCAAAAAAAAGAAAACTTCCAGGAGATTTACAAGACACAGTTTCTGAAATGCTACAGCAAAATGAAAAACACTGTGAAGAGGAAATGAAATAAAAACGTAGATTTAATGATTTATTAGAAACTCTTATAAATAACTTTAAAAAATAAAAATGCATTTTTTTGCTTATAAACTGTTTACAATATCATTTCTTTTTATAACACCATTTTTATTAACAGGATAAATTTCGTTACAATTTGTGTTATTTCCAACATCACCATTATCATAATCTGTGTTCTTATCTTCAACATAATCGTTAGATGATATACAAAAGTTATGTAATACACAAGCTGCCACAATGACAATAGGTAAGTAATCTGTATTGTGCATTTCAAGATACATTAAACGACGCCACCTTCCTTTTAATAGACCAAATGATCTTTCAATAACAGATCTAGCTGATGCATGACATCTATTATATACCATTTGTTTTTTAGTAAGGTGACCATTATCTTTAAATGGCACTAGTATATGCTCTCCCAGAGGATAAGCAGATGTGAATTAAAGGGAAAGTATTGCTTTTGACTGCATCGTTGTGACATTCCTGATTTTAAAAACACCCGTGCGTCATGAGTTGAACCTGGATATACCACAAAACAGTCTGTAAACACACATCTATGATCACAAACCGCTTGTAATATCATAGATGGCCGACCTTTTCTGTTAATATAAGCTGCACCATTTTCACTTGGAGATTTTATATCTATATGACATCCGTCAACTCCTAGGAGTTACCTAACTACTCTCACATTTCATGTTTTTACTCACATTAAACTCTGCAATAATTGTACGAACTCTATTTCCTTCTGGCCATTTTATTACTTCTGATCCGATTTTATTCAGAATCTTACTAATTCTTAGTAGATAATGAAACACTGTGCTTTTTGTAACGTTAAATCGGTCTGCAATTGATCTACAAGAACAAAGAATGAATATTACATCTTAATTATGTACAACCATTACCTGTAACTTTCTTGCCCAGCTAAAGTCCAAATTGCTATCAAACACTGTAAACTGAAAGGTTCTTGCAGACGTCCCCGATTTTGCTGATGTGATTTCGAAGCAACTGCAGTGATTAACAAATCCATAGTGGTTCTTGTCATTCGGAAATGAGATTTAAAATCATCATCTAGGTAACGATTTATTAAGTTGTAATATCCATTTATACGTTCATGTTTTCGGCGGCGACCAAAATTTACAACATTTGTATAACAAATTGCATAGCTACAAAACCCTGTTATTCGCGCCATCTCTTCGTTTGGAAGAAACTAAAAACGTGGTTTGACCTTGGCCATATAAGTGTCTACCCTGTGGTAGGGTTGTTTTGTTTGTTGTCAAAAACATAGGGGAGTCTTCTTCCCTTTTTTTAGTGGACTCGCGACGATTAGGCAGTCAAAACCCCACCAACTTGGTTTAATGGTTTGTAAAAAAAGAAAAATTATTGGTTACCCTTTTGCCTTCTTTTTATTTTAGAAATGGTACTTTTATAAAACTGATAGGTATTTGTATGCAAAAGTTAACTTGACTGTTAAAATTGACTTCTAAAGATGTTTATAAATCCAACCCTTAAACAATAAACAATCACTTCCATAAAAATATAAAATTTAATCAAGGACCAAAATGAAAATTATTTTTCAAACTGGCTAGATGTCAAAATCGCAATCAAGAAGAAGAAGAATCTGATTAAATTGTTTTGCTCTGTTTTATTTGTATAAAAAATAAAAACAATAAAAATACCCACAAAAATACCAAAAGGTGCTTATCTATCTTCTTGAATAAGAACTATGAAGGGTAGAGATATTATCATAACAAGAATCCAGAAAGTATTTTATCTCTTTATTTATGCCATGGAATGTTCATATAGTTTATAACATTTTGTTGGTAGGTGAGAAACAAAATGGAAATTACAATATTTTAATGGTGGCCATTTAGTATTATAATTCAAATCTTAATTGTTTTAAAAACATTGGGAGAATTAAAATATTGGCAATTACAAAGCAGTTCGGCTTCCTTGTGACTCTGGGTTTGTTGTTTATCCTTTAATTCACACTAGTTAGTGAACATTCCTGTATCAAATCATTAATTATATTAAGATCAAAATTTTTAATTTCAACACTATAGGTAGTAATATTAAAGTATAGGGGAAACATATAAACCATAGGTAGTGGGTAAATGCCCAGTGGTAAGGCCGTTATAAGTACTCAAATAAAATGGGGATATATTATTAATATTTGAGCTTTATATGAAATTATTAGATGAAGTGTTGAGCAATAATTTATTTAAAATAAATTTTTCAGCCATTTAATACCCAGACAGGAAATTAGTTATATTAGTATTAACCTCTAGTAAAACTGAAAAAATGCTTTTCTGCATATTTATAACTTCTTGTGCTTATTGTCCTTGATATGTTTAAATACTACTTTACAAAATTAAGTCCAAATGTTATTGAAAATGAATTGTGTTGCCATAGTATATGTTGTATATCCAAGATTTGCAATTTTCTTTAAATTAAAAAATACTCCGTATTCATGAACTTTGGTCATTTACCGGGTATTTCACATCTATCTATAGGTAATATGTTTCTCCTTATTCTGAGACATGTTTTATCTTTTTGTGTTTATGGAGAAAATGCCCTGGGTGGTAGTCAAATTTATTGAGAATGAGGCAATAGAAGTTCTTCCATTACGTTGGCTTCATCCAACCAAGGATAAAACTTTTGATCCACAAAGAGTAAAAAAAGCAATCAGAATGGAAAAAAACCTAGTCCAGATTGGCAAACATACAGTGTAAAATTATTAAGCCGTAAAACATTTGAAGATTTCAAATTTGCCAGTGCCAAAGCAACTAAATGTTGTAAGGATTCTGAAGCATCAACTGAAACAGAGCTACCAATAAAAAGAGTGTCAAAAAGGACAGAGAGATTTGGTTTTGAATCTGATTCTGAAGGTGGAGATAGTGAGTCAAGCTTAGAATTTAATACAAAAGTCATGAGAAAAATACACAGAGTGATGAACAAATCTTTGAAGGTATTATCCAGTCAATAGTTTCTTTAAATTAATTTTTTAGATTTGTTTTTTTTATCACTTTTTTCACATTGTTCACTCTATACTCTAAAAAGTATAGAATTTAAATACTTTTTTTTAATGTCATTGAAAAATGTATAATGCTAGCTTAATTTTTAATTACTGAAAAAGAAGCATACTTATATTGTAATAACTTTATTTTACATCCTTTCACCTTTTCTTTTTTTGCTTTAAGTATCTCAATTATGTTTTTGTTTTCATGTTCTGCTGGCAAAATAAGTCCTTCGACGCAATGCAGTAAAGGGTCTGAAGGTGTTGAGTGGTTAATATTTTAGAACAAATTTTTAATATAATATTGTAGGTGACAAGCAATTAAAGTTGAAACTATAACAATGTTAAATAAAATATGTGGAAGGATTAATGATGTAGAAAAACAGTTAGATACCCTAAAAATATGGAGAAACTATCCTTACTGACAAAAATGAAAAAACCAACGAAATTTAAGAACATTTAATAAAAATGCTTCCCATAGGCTCGGAAGAAAACCTACAAACTGTGGAGGAGAAATTACATGATTCACAATTATATCATGAAATGGTAAGTATTAATATTAACAGTGTGAAAAAATACTGATAAAAAATAAGTTCAATTCTTACAGGTACTGTTCTTTGAACGCATAGGAGGTGGGGATTTTAAGGACTGTTTGAGAATGTTTATGAAGCAGGCCATTGGAGACAATTTAGCAGCGAACGTCAGCTATGTAGGCACAAGAAGAAAAAAACATTTCCTTTACTTAAATTATTTTCAGTTGTTGTAGGTAAGTTAATGCATCCACAGAAATATGCCCTTTTAATATACCACCGAAATATTTCAATTATAATTTGGATAGTACAACTGTTTTGAACAGGTGTATTTACCTGATAGTCATCCTGATCTCTTAGTTTTAGATGCTGTACACATATGTAGCTCTGACACCAGTAAAAAAGAAATAGAGTTAGTAACTGGACAATGGGTGGCTAAAGCCCCAGTAAAGTAGGAAAAGCATACACTGTGAGTATTTAATTATTTTTAGAAATGTAATCAAACATCTCATAATATTATTTTCCTATTAGAAAAACCTTATTTATTTGAGGATTGGACTCCAAGAGGAAAGAGAACTGGACTAAAATATTTTTTTTTTTTTTTCAAGCAGAATGTTTTTTTATGTTTTTTTATATATAGAGAATTTTTTTTTACAGTATACATTTTATTTTAAAAATATTTAAAGATGTATTTTGTTTGATTATAAAATAAACGATTTTTTCTTGCACTTTAAATAAGTTGTTTGTATTTCATATAAAAAAAGAAACAAAATTCTTTGCACAGCAGACATAATTTATAAAAAGAACGTTTTTAGTTGCACATACGCATTGCATCCCATGTGGCAGGGATTGGTTTCCTTCACCAAACTCATCACAATTCTGAAAATAAAATAAATAGGAAATTAAACTACTTTACGAATTGCTAAAACTGTTATTTCTTTGGTATATTATAATCTTCAAGTAGTATATGTAAAAAAAGAGATATACTCAGACATTATAAAAATTTGATTTTTGGGTTTTGACATAAGTACAATATTTGGAGAATATTTCCTGAAAGTTTAGAGGTTATTTAAGTAAAATTGGCTTTCAAAGTACGCTATTCTAGACAGTTAGAAGTAGGTATTGTGCGGCAATTGGGCGTGGAATAAATGCCATCCCTTTCTAAATGGTTTTGTGAGGCATGTATTATAGGGTGGACCAATTTTTTAACCTCTTATGAGACAGGGATTTTTGGAGAAAGCGTGAAAAATTACGAATATTAGTAAAAAGAAAAACCGATTAAATGAAAACGTACCCTCCCGTCGAAATCGGTAGAAATTGAAAAATCGATCTATTTTATTACAATATTTGTTTGGTTAGTTTAGATTAAATATCGTATTTATTCGTATTCCTAGTAAAATATACAAGTACCTAATTATTTATATATTTTACAAGACATATGAATAAACACATTTTCAGGCATTAATGGCGCTAAACATAATAATTGTTAAAAAAAAGTAATCTAAACTAACCGAACACATATATTGGAATAAAATGGATAGAATTTTTCAATTTTCACCAGGGAGGGGTACGTTTTCATTAAATCGTTTTTTCTTTTTACCAAAATTCATTATTTTTTACGCTCTTTCCAAAAATCCATGTCTCATATATGAGGTTCGAAATGAAGTGATACAAATCGATCCTCTCTAATATATTATATGAAAATATACTTATATTAATGAGTACAAAAGGTCCTACACATTTGTAGTGGTAAACACGAAGAGTTTTCGTATTCAAAGTGCGCTAAATCCAAAGATTGTTGTAATATATCAGTTAACATGGAGTCGTTTCTGTCGAAATCGCGTTTTTAACATTAAAATCAGTGATCAAGATATCTCGAAAACTGCTGCATCGTTTTACTGCCAGCTGTGTGGGTATGTTCTAGGCATAAAAAAGCTAGTCCTTGAACATAGGTTTTTTCGATGCATAGTATTAACAAAAAAACAACAAAATTTTCATCGAGAATCAAAACTGTAACTTTTGAATGCCGTCAAGTTGCTTCAAATTGATACTTAAAAAAAAGGTTTGTTCAAGGACTAGACAATTTAATATATTAAATATATAATATATTAATTTTTGGATCTTTGATGTTAAGATGATGCAGATCCAAGCAGCACTGTTCACCGCAAAACAACTCTTTTTAAATACCCTTCAGAAGAATGGCCGCAGCTCTTTTATTTTCAATACAAAAATTACGTTTTATATATGTCCTTTAACATAGACCGAAGCAATTTGAAACAGTTATACTTCTTGCAAAATATTCGAAAAATCACATATTTTTCTGGCCTTCTGACTGAGTATAACATAATAATACGTACGTTTTCGTCGAACTTTTTGTTGGTTATGAAGCCACGTTTTAATTTGTGGCGATGAACGCCGACCCAGGCAAGTGTATTTTTGCCTCATCCCTTGAATCTCTCGCAAAGATGGCAATTTTAAATCTGCCATATAAGTTGCAAATGCTTCCAATGCTGCTTGTTTTTCATTTTCAGACCAACGAATCCTTTTTGTGTTTCCGTATGGAGATGCTAAAAATAAAGACTGCTTTAGTAAAATGGACGATATACAATTTTCATGAAAATCATCTATATATTTATATACATATATTGAATATTTTGCAAAAAGTATCAAATTAATATTATTATTAATTAACTTATAGACATTTATCTAGAGATTCCCTTAGAACAATTCAAAATATTTTTATTATCAACACTACTACCGATCAATCCTATCAAAAACATATCATTATGCATTGGCAGTTTGGAAGTTGATGATCTGCTCTAGTAAGCATCAGAGTTCGGAGATTTCAGAGACATAGATGAGAACAGTGAAGTTATAGTTGCGATTTGATTGTTACTTTTGTATACAAATATAAATAGACCGGTCTCTGCTACAAGAGAGCATTAAAAATTCTACAGTGCAGGCAGAATTATTAGAAGTTACTTGTTCTCACGTCAGGAGCAAAGAATCTTTTATGTAACTTTCATATACGTAACAAAATTTAAAGAATTTAACTAAACTCATCGGAAATATGTTTTTTCAAGTTTTATTTGAATTTAAAGCCATACAGTAATAAAAATGAGTTACTAACGGCTAAAATGAACTTTTTTCTAAAACTCTAATTAGTTACAATTAACTAAAACCGCCGGAAATGTTTTTGTAGCATTTAAGCAAAAAAATTACAAATTACACTTCGAAATGACTTGACATTTGAATTAAAATTAAGTCGTGTAGTATACCCAAGTGTCAAATTTTACCCAGAAAAAATTTAACATCTACGCAGAATAGGTCATAGGGTTCATCTTCTCATCATATTAAAATAAACTTTATGAAATTTTCTTACCGAATCTCCCATGCAGCAGAATTAATTCCCGATAATTTTTTTCTCGATTTCACTCGTTTTCATTGAAAGAAAATTGTCCATCAACAAAAACATTCGTGACCTTGAAAAAAATTATCGGTAATAGTGCTGCTAGGGAGATTACAAGTGATATTCTGCTTATATAATATGAACAAAATAAAATTTCTAGTATTTAATAATCTCAAGATATATAGTATTGGGTCTATGCATAATTCCGTAGTGTATTTTGAATTTGAAATCCACACGATCTTCGCTAGGGAATTATGTCTAGACCCAATACTTATTAACATACAAATACTTACTAGATCGTTTTTGTTTTCTATTATTATGTTCTTTCTGCTCGTGGACCGTGACATCATTTATCTCTAAAAAATAATTTATTTAGACATTAAATTTCAAATAAGAATAAACATAATTATTAACCACAATTTGTCAACAATGTAATTGTTATATAACACACGTTTTATTGCATTTACGTTTCAAGTGGAAAATGGTAACTCACAATTATATAACTATTATTTTGTTTTGTTGGGAGAGTTTAAGAGATAAGAACAACTTCACACTATGATGCAAACCAAGATAGCACAGACATGAATACAAGTTCATAAAGTATTTATTTTAAAGAATACCTAAAGTATAATAAAAATGAGTAGGTACCTATCTAGAGAATTAGTCACAATTGACTTCGTCTGAAAGTATACTTAAAGAGTTCATTATAATGAATACTTTGTGATCAGCACTACGGAATATTCTCTACCATTCAGAAAATAAGAATTTATTGTGCTGTCTGGGAAAGCATTTAAATATTTATTTATATATACCTGCAGATATATCTTCTCGAGACATATTTACACTCGCACACTCGCTATTTGCTGGATTTTCGTCTTCGAAATTACTATCTGTTGAGGATCCATCATCTGGCTCTTTTAATTCTCCTTGGACTGCTTCCAAGTATTGCGAGATCTTTAATATGTCTCTACTCGCCAACGGTTGTCGATAATGATCTTTATGTATCTTATCCGAGTGTCCCATAAATGTAGCTAGATCTGATACATCGACATCATTAAGGTTCAACTGTATGCAATGAGTTGCCACATGTTTTCTCAACGCAGTGCCACGCAAGGTAGTAGAATGCACTGCATTGCATTCTTCTGCAAATTTGCGCATTAAAATGCATGCCATAAGATATTTATATCTTTTCTTATCAAAACCAGGTAATCCGAATACATACGGATTTTTATCTGGTACTCCCGCTTCTTTGCGATATTTTAAAATTGAGGTAATACATTCAAATAAATCATTAGTTAATAAAACTGGTACCGTACGTCCCAATTTGCCTCTAATGCAGAATCTTACATATTTTCCAGCAATCTTTTTATTATCATTAGATAGTGCATTGTAAATATCGCTATACATGTTTTCGTTCAATTTTTCATAATTTTGGAAGTCTTCTATGAGAACTCGTTCCATTTCTCCCGCTCGTCGTCTATTAAAAACATGAACGGAAGTTAAGGTGACTTCTGCCAAAGTCAACCATTTAGAATAAGAAAAAGATTGCTGTAATTCAGTAAAAGCTTCACCTCGTTTTTCTCTTAAATGTTTATATAACTTGGTAATGTCTTCTGTTGACGGCAGATTGACTCTTTTATGTCGCTTGTATGCAGATTGCGTTTCAGCTACAGTCGAATTAATACTTGTTGTTACATCTACAGTCAATAACTTCAAGAAATCTTCGGTTTGTCTCTTTTTTTCTCCATCTTCTCGTTTTATACACTTCGTGATAAGTATATTCCCAACATGTTTGATTAAAGTAGATAAGTTTGCCGCTACTGCGGGTGCTTCGTACATTTGTTTGTCATCATTATATCTTGCAACTTTATTAATAGCGCGGATGCAATCATCGTACACTTTGGGGTTATAAACCGATTCGAAGTTTTTTATACTTATATTTATATTTTTTAATGCCGAAAGAAGACGACCAAGGACACGCATCCTAGCACGAATCATGTCGTGGTGATGTTGAGATTTATATTTTATGCATAGCGTATTCGCATATGAAATTAATAACTCATCATATCGTATAAGGCGTGTAATCTCGTCTTCTCGCATCACGGGAAATACCATTTTTCTTAATGTATTATTTGCCAAAGGATGTAATCTGCATGTAACTTTTCTACCCATAACCATGATGCATCGATTCTTCTTAAATTTTTTTCCAAAGCAGTGTTGGGAGTGATAACGTATTGTGGATTTTGCAAAAAAGCCCTTACATTTTGCACAAGCAATAAAATCTGTTGCCGATTTGGGACGTTTTTCATTGGGGCGTCGGCATACGATAAGTTGTCCGTTGTTCACATCAACGTTGGTATTAAATTTAAAATTTCCATTTTTTCGTATAATTTCTATAATTTTCTTTCTTTCTGGGTTCTTCTTGGGCAAGAAAGAAAATTTTTTTACTTCTGAGTCATTGCTATGTATCGTTTCAAGATGACGTGCAAGTTGTGTTTGCAACTTTCCGCAAATAATACAATAGTTCCGCTTTCCACGTTTCCTCGAAGTTTCGACATGCATATTTTCGTCGTTGCATATGGCTCCATTATTATTAATTTTTGTGGCATCTAAACTTGATGTTGAAGCATCAGTTGCATTTAATAATGATCTGCGTTTTTGTTTGAATTTATCATTCTTTGATACATTTGATTCGTCGTCTGATAGCACTTGTTCATCTTCTGACGATACATTTTCTGATGGGATATATTCAGATCCACTACTTTCTCCGTCGTACTCAATAGCTGAAATAAAAAATAGCAAGAACACGCTTATTTTAGGAGGTACATCAATGACGGCAATCCTTATATATACATCGATTTGTTTCATCATTTAAATTTCATGAATCGAATCTGAAAGATGAAATTCTAATTCTACTACAAAAATTATCTGTCAATTATTTTGTTTAAATTAGACAAGAGTAAAAAATCAAGTAATATTTCAACTGTTATTTGATCTTTTTATGTAAATGTATTATGTGAAAATTGTTGATCATTACGTCATCATCTTAAGAAATATTGTAAGAAATAAAAAATAAATTAATAAATACGATGTGCATAATATTACAAATGTTTATCTACGTACCAAGTGCTGACGGTGCTTGATGTATAACATCATTAATTTTATGTTCAATGCATATTTCAATTACACTTTGGAAAGTATTAATTAATTAATTGTAAAATTAATAAAGACGCATGCATAAGATTATAAAGCGTCGTCTACAATGGCAGTAGGAGTAGCAGTAAGAAATAAACAGTAAGTAAATTAACCAATATTCCATCCTCACTTATAAAAAATAATCAATTGTGAATAGTCAACTTGCTTACTAATCATTTATCTTGCTGCCATTGTGGACGACGCTTGAATGTTTATCTATATACCAAGTGCTGATGATGTTCGAGTTGTAGCATTATTACTTTCATTTTCATTGCATACTTCGTTTACACTTTGAAACATGGAGGTAATCCATTTATTCTCTGAAATTATTAGACACATAATATATAAGAATATAAATGTTTATCCACATACCTAGTGCTGATGGTGTTTTAAATAAAGCAGTATTAATTTCATCTTCATTGTATATTTGGTTAACATTTTGGCACACAGAGGTAATGCATGTATTCTCTGGAACTGATTCTTCTAAATGAAAAGACGATTTATTAAGAAATCGAAGATAAATTGTGGGTTTTAAAAATAAATAATATTTCAAGATTCCTGGGTGTTTATTGTGATCATATTCTTTTATTATCGCATGAACAAAGAAAAATTATGTCTCAAATTTTAATATAGTTTTATTCTCTTAAAATAACTTCCCCAATTTAACAACACAGATATCCAGGAAACGTCTAAAGGACGTCCTTAGAACATTTCCTTGTGCTGTCTGGGTTTTTATTTTTAAGTCTAATTCAATAATTAATGTGGTAATTTCTCACTTTTGACTTCATTAAACGGGCCAGCGAGTAGCTAAGAGCTACTTTGTCAGTGACGCACATAGCACACCTAGATAGAACAGAAATTTAAAAAGTATTCATAAAGAACTCAGTTGTATGTCGGTAGTTTTGAGTTCATTTTCAAATACAAAAAGAACTCGAAGTCTGAAAACAATTATTCTTGTATCTGTAAAGGAAATCAAAACTAATGACATTCGACTGATTTCTTGTTGAATTATTGTACTATCTGGGCAGCCACTATTACTTCCTAGAGATATCTAAATTATGTTACTGTGATATCACGGCGATATCCAAATCGCATCATCGCATCTCTAGCGAAATATCGGTGACGTCAGTGAGACAATTGTTGGAGATGTGACAAAAAAGTGGACATTTGGATATTGCTGTGATGTGATTTAGATGTCTCAAGATATCTACGGAATTCAACACGTGATTATGCTATGTAGGGAGTAACCAAGAACCTTAAAAGAACTGCAATATTTCATGTCGTTAAGTTCGTTCGTTAGTTTAACTAAAATTCTAATATTACTAAATATTACAAATAATTCAATTTCTACATACCAACAGAATTAAAACTTAACTTTCTGACACAATTAGATTCATCTCCAAAAATAGATCCGTTACGCAAATCTGTAACCAAAAAATATGATTAAAACAAGAAATAATCTGGTTTATCAAAAAAAAAAGTGATTTATATATGTTAAATACTCTGATGTAATACATACAATTAAATATAAAATCAATTTTGCAAATGTAATGTAATATATTACGTACCAGATAAAGAAATAGGATCCAGTTCTGCAAATGAAATATTGTTTCCTAGAGAATCGTTTGAATTTATACTGCATCCATGAACATCACCTACAGATCCTATCAAAACATTATTGTATGCTTAAAATGAGTAATGCTTACATGTTTAGAAAAAAAAACGTACAACTCAAGGCCCGTGAAAAACAATTAACTATTGTATCGATTAACTGGTTTGTAATCGGTTTAACGACTACACATATTGTATTAGAGCACTGAAAAGAAAAGCTTATGTCGTCCAAAGTAGACATATTTTCGTACCAAGATTTGATATGGTGGATAAAAAGCTTAAAACAGGTTAACCTAAATTTGAATTTGACTATTGAAACCCTTATAGCAGAAAGATTTGAAATATATTATGGCCATATCCTGGAAACGTCGAGATATTTTTAGAATATGTATATCCATGATTTATACTTTTCATAGATAAAAAAAATTGATTAATAACAGGTCATAATCACTGAGTGCACATCGTTCTCAAGTAACAAGAGACATCTGAGACGCCATTTAAGCACACGGGAACTGTGAGCACTTACATACAATTATTAATTTAATTTTTTATATCTTTCATATATTTAGAAGAATATATTAAGAATGAAAATCATATAAAAAATCACTGATTTATTTTCTTCTGAATCCATGAAAGACCTAAATAATATTTTAATAAAACTGAACGTATTCACTAAGAGTTTACGGTTTCTAAGTAGCAAGATAATGTCTAAAATGAATAATTATAACTCTTGATACATACTCTATATGGTAACTTCAAAAACTAAATAATAATAGAATGTAATCGCTCACAGTTATTCTTGTAGTTAAATGGTATCTCAGATATCACTTGCTACTTAAGAATAGTGTGCACTCGGTGATTATGTTTTGTTATTAATGAATTTTTTTTGTCTATGAAAAGTTTCAAGAGAATATCAGTGTGTGTGTGTGTGTGAGTGTGTGGGCGTTTGTGTGAGTGTGTGTGTGGGTGTTTCTGTGTGTGTGTGACAAATACTCACCAGCATAAGCTATAGCACTTATCTTCTCCGTGCCACAGTCATTCACTGTCTTACTTTTGCCTTCATTTTCATCCACCGAGCTCAAGTCAGTATCTAAGTATCAATAAAAAGTACTATAATATACATCCACCCAAATAGCAAATGATATGTGTCGCCATTTACATGGGAACTGTGAAACGTACTATTACATATATACATCCATCCAAATAGGAAATGATATGCGAGTAGTCATTTACATGGGAACAGTGAAGAGAAAGAGGCAGGGAGAGAAAAATACTCACCAGCATATGCTATAGCACTTATCGTCTTCATGCCACAGTCGTTCACTGTCTTACTTTTGCCCCTATTTTCATCCACCGAAATCAAGTCAGTATCTAAATAACAATAAAACATACTATTACATAAATCTATCCAAATAGCAAATGATTATCATAGACGCTATTTACATAAGAACTGTGAAGAGAGAGACAGAAAGGCAGAGTGAGAGAGAGGGAGAGAGACACATAAATACTCACCAAAAATATATTCTGTAGCACTTATCGTCTCCGTGCCACAGTCGTTCACCGTCTTACTTTTGCCCCTATTTTCATCCACCGAAATCAAGTCAGTATCTGAATAACAATAAAACATACTATTACATAAATCTATCCAAATAGCGAATGATATCATAGACCCTATTCACATAAGAACTGTGAAGAGAGAGACACACAGGCAGAGTGTGAGAGAGACACATAAATACTCACCAACAATATATTCTATAGCATTTATCGTCTCCGTGCGACAGTCGGTCACCGTCTTACTTTTGCCCTTATTTTCATCCACCGAACTCAAGTCAGTAACTAAATAACAATAAAACTGTGAACTGTCTTAGGTTTGACAAAGTTAACTGAAATGTTCTCGAAAAGTAGGAATCAAACCAATGAAGGACATGGCATGAACTCAAAAGCCAATTCAAGTTATAGCACTGTTCGAAACAGGATACATGATTATAATTGATTAAAGACATATTTTATGAAGTATTTATAATATAAAATTTTGATTTTTATTAATCCAGGCGTATGACATTACAGAATTTCCGAAAGGAGTTACATATGTTAGGTTAGATACGAATATAAAACTGTTTGTGTAAAACCGTTACATAAGTATTACGAGAGATGTTTTAATAGAAACTTAATTACATCATATACTTACCATTGCATACTGTAGTATTTTTTTCATCATATTTTTTCTGTTTTGTCACATTCATTTTACTGTTAACATTGTCATCTATTTTTGTACACAGTATATGTGGCTTATTTGCAATCACATTATGTTTTATTTCATCCAATACAGTTTTGCTATCTAAAACATAGAAACATTTGGTAAATATCTATATAATATATTCAATTTCCTATAAGTAAACAATATATAATGTTGCTATGACAAATTAAGGTTAGATGCTATTTAGAATTCAGCATAGAAAGTAACTCAGTGATCTTTTAACCAGATGGTCTTGTGAAAATGAGATTATCACTCTTGATTCATTCTCTTGGATCTATGAAAAATACATTAGTAACATATTGCACAGAATGCTCAGTTTACAAGTAGCAACATAGTATCTGAGGCAAATAATTTTTGGAACATTCTTCTGGATTTATGAAAACTCTAAAAAAAGAATTCATTAATAACAAAATGCAATCGCTGAGTGAACACAGTTCTCAAGTATCAAGTGATATCTGAGACGTAATGTAGCTACATAGGTTAGCTAAACTGTGAACACTTATGTTCATAGATCCAGGAGAATGTATCAAGAATAATAATCATCAAAAAGTCACCAACTCACTCTTCTAGACCCATGAAAGTTTAAAAAAATGCTTTAAGAACTGAAGGTATTTTCGCTGAGCATTTACTGTTCCTAAGTAGCAAGATAGTGTCTGAAATGAATAATTGAGAACTGTCTGCTCAGAGATTCTGTTAATAATTACAAATGTATCAAAGAGTGATAGTCATTACAAGATCATGATGAACTATGAGGAACACTAAAAAGCAACTAACTTTAATACTTCATAACAACATTAAGTATAATTGATTATAAGAATAATAGTACCCAAACATGTACACATTTTCAAGAGAGGTCCTACGGCATTTGATGTCATCCTATTAACGTTTTATTGACGACTCTTGAAGATCTATACTAGATGGAAGTAACACAGACAAATGTATAAAATATTTCGACTTACTATGCTTTGCTATAATGCTCGCTTCGTATTTACGTCCATCACTATAAATGGCTTTTGTAATACCATCCTTTTTAGTCAAAATACGATTAGATTTGCACACGTAATGAATGTTATCAAGAAATTTTACTAAAGCATACATATCTATAAAGATAATTCTTAAATACTACTTAAATTGCATTAGATCACGTAGACGAATATTGACACGTGCTGTGGGTTTGATCAGGGTTTGATAAAAGAACAGAAAAACGTTAAGTTTTGGCGCGTAGTACTATGGTTGCGTTCCACTTGATACTCGCAGGGCTGCGTTCAAAAACCATACTCGAAAGGTAGAGTAGCATTTTACAATTTTTCAATCCTATTTATGTTATATTATATTATATTTTCAAAAAACTAATCAATTTACTTTTGAGTATCAAATTATAAAAGTGCGCCGCATATTATGCGGGCACAAAAACTGACAACAGTAATAACTGACAAAAACCCGACTGATCAAACAAAAATTAATATCAAAACCATAGATAACCTTGATTAAAACTTGACATCCTCATTATTTCTTAATAAATGTAAATACTGGTTCATTGCATGGAGGCTATATAGTTCGTTGGTTCGTTTCAACAGACAATCATGAATGCATTTCGGATTAATTTCAAATTTGTTTTTGCTCATACACGTATATGAGGAAATCTGATACAAGTCCGCAACTCCTTTGCTGGAACATCTAATTTGTAGTACAAGTAAAATTTGTAATAGCGCATCAAAAGGCAACACTTGTGTTTACGCGTACTAAGCAGACATTTGTTCACCGTTTATTTATTGAAACAGCCCAACTAACATTTTAAGTCGTAAAAACGTAAAACTGATTATCAAGTCAACCTTCAAGTAATTTTTACTAGTCGTTGTTACGTTCTAAATACGTCGTCAACACGTAACCACAGTATACCAATTTGGTATACTGTGACGTAACTACTACCAAAATGGGGAACGCATTTGTGGTATATTTCATATAATACCCTTCTTGGTGTGCGTCATCGTTTGAGACGTATATCCGGGTTTTGGGTATGTCGATATTTAATATGTTATTCTGACATATAGCTAACCTTTAATTTGATAAATAAAATCACCAGGATCGTATTCAGCCAAATTCGAAATGGCTATGAAATTAATAATACTTGGGATATCAAAACACTGCAAAATATAACAAATTGTATATTTAATTTACATATTAAAATAATTTAATATTGGTAAATATAGTCCTGCATTTGAATAGATAAAATGCTAACAATAAGATTAATATTCACTTTTCATAAATAATAATTGACCGTAAACAACAAAGTACAGACCTGACGAGAACTGTCAGTGGAACATTAGAAAAAGACGTAAGACACATTGCCGCTACGAAAGGAACGTCTGCATCGTATTTTGAACGATGTAATTTCGCCCGGTTGATAGGTCGCGTTTGCGCGTAATCTAAACATCAACCAATCAAATTTTTGTAAGTCGAAGATTAGGGTGAACGTTTGTAATACGTTTAAACGGTTCATTATTGTGATATTTTGATTAGGATTAATCACAGACCTGCCTTTTTTCCATTTCTTCCAACGTAATGTGTTAGAAGGACATTAAACAATCAATGACGCACACCAAGAAGGCTATTATATGAACTTTAACCACGACGTCCTGAAAACGTTGCAGTGACAGACACAATGACGTAATAATACCGTTTCAACGATGTCATAATAACGTAAAAAAGTTGTAATGTTGACAACACATTTTCTATCCTCCTCGGCGATACGTGGAACAAAATTTTATCTCTTCATCTTTTATAGCATGGAGGCTATACAAGGAGATCGAACTCATACGGGAAAATTGACAAAAAGTGTCCTCAAAATCGTCAATCTAAGCAGTTTGTTTTTTCAACGCGGCGTCGCGCATTGTACCTAAGATACCATTTTAAAACTGTCACGACAATAACCTTACTTTTTATATTTTACCAATTTGACAGTAGGCAAATAGTAAACATTACTTCTTGTGAATTATAAAAACTAGATAATTAAATTTGTTAAAAATTGATAATGTTGTTGAAATTTATTGCAATAGTGGTTGGTAGTGCAGATTATTTAAAAGGAAGACGTGAATTGAATTTAATTTAAGTAAACCAGAGTTTTTTCAGTTACCAAAAATAATAAGAAATATTCAAAGATAAAAATAAAGTAGGAAAGGAAATATTTATTATAGACTTAAATTATATACCTTACTTGTGAGAAGTCTAGAAAAAGCACAATTGCATACAAAATACTTTACTTTTGCTGATGACATTATTATGTTCTATACAAGTACAATTTAAGAGAACTGGAAGAAAAACGGTGAACAAAGATTTGAAGAAAAACCAGAGATGGTTGATAAGGAATAAGCTGTAATACTAATTTGAAAATATTACTGGCATGTTATACAAAAAAATAGGAATTCATTTGATGTTCAGATAAAAATAAGAAATGAAAATATAAATAAGGTGAGAACATACATTGAAGCAAATATATTCATCAAATAGAATAAAATTTATGTTTGCCAATTATTGGTGCACTTTACCAATGAAGGGATTACTAAAACCATAAGATATTGAAACTAATCGGTAGGTTCTTACCAATCTTCAGCTACCTAATTCCAGTGTGGCACACTTGTAGTATAATATTCATAGATGAAATACAGAGGATTCAAAATAGTGTAGAGTATGTTTTGTGCAAGTTCAGTTACAGAACGTCCACAGTTATATATTTTCTGTACATACTTATGTATTTTACTAATTGTGTCTTTCCACTGTGTTTGCTTCATTAGGAAATAAACTTTTGTAAATTGCAATTTTTGTATTTTTAAAATAAAGTACTTAAAAAAATTATTTTCATGTATGATACGGAATTATTTAAATATATTTTATATTGAAAATCTGTGCATGAACTAATGTCATTAGTAAGTTGTACCTATTGATTGAAAATATATTGTATTTTTCATTGTTATTGAGTTTTAAGACTTTGGGCTTCATCCTACACATGTTAAACCATTTCAGTATTCTTTTATAAGTTTTTGTAGCTTATTTACTGTTATTTTGAGATTATTATGACTGATCAAAGCGATGTCATCTATATACTGCAATATGTATGCAAATTTAAAAGTTCTGTTGCTAAATCATAGTTGTAACAAGATAGATAGATTGTAGAGCAAATAGGACAGTGAGGAACACTGGAGAAGTCCTTAAATGTTTTGAATAAAACTGTAATTCACTTTTACTTGTGGTGTTCTATCACTAAGGTAGTTTTCAAGATTAAAAGCAAGTATTTAGAACACATCATTTCATATAGTTTGTAGAATATACCACAGTTACAAACACCATCAAACGCTTCAGTAATGCCTAGAAAAATAGCAGCTCTATGTTTTCATCATAGACTAGAGGTTTGTATATTTGATGTCAGGTTCGATAGTGTGCATAGTTGAGCATCTGGTATCAAGATATACATGTATTTTCTGATATCCTTCAGTTAAAATTGTTTGCAAGAGTACCCGTAATCCTATAAAGCCTATTGGTAAATTGAGCAAAAAATATGAAGTATTCTAATTACCTTATTTTAACTTCAACAGTTCACTTATTACTCATAATACCTAAGCTGAATAAGTATAACAGGCAATAGGATAGGTAGGTATCAAGTTAGAGACAAAATACTGATTGTATCTTTGAACAATGTTTAATGATCGAAGGATTGTACACTTTATATTTAGGTAAAAGAAGTTAAATAGTGTGTAGTAAATTACTTCTCGTGCAACTCTCTGTATATTCAATATTTTCATAATTTCTTCTTGTAAAGGCTTGACCAGTTTAGAAGCAATTATCTTTTCGTTAATTTCATGGAAAATAACCTAAAATATTAGATATTAATTCTGTAATTGTTTTATTACTTCTTATTAATATGACCAAATTTGTGTGTTATTAGAGCTTATGACTACTGGCTATTTATCTATACATACCTCTACTTTCTATGTTTTCAAACTGTATTTCTTCTAGTTGCAATTCTCAATTATTCAAAGGCCATTTAATATAGTACATTTGAAGTGGCACATTTCCTCCAAGCATTTCAAGTGATTTTTCCTTTTTTTCCTCCGTTTTTTCATATTTTTGTGTAGCTAAGATTTTTTTACTATTTAGGAAGCCAGATTCTGAAAAACTTTATACATATTGTAAACATACCTCTTTATTCATCTTCAATTTATTTTTTATAATTGGGCAATCCAACTTGTGAACTTGGTTCTAGAATATACTTACTTGCACGTAGAGATGAGTCTTCTTTATTCTTCAAATTTCCCTTTTAAAGACATACTCATTCTAACTGTGCTGGACCTTTAAGAGTGTTCTTAAATTCCATACTGAAGAGAAGACATGATAGTAGATATTCATATTTTTTATCACGTAAAAACATAAATAAATTCAGCAGCGCAGAATGGAACTGATTATTTTACCACCAAACGATTACAATTTTCGATATTTTTGAAAACGAGGACAAAATTCGGATTTCTTATTCACAATATTTTCCATTTTTGTGACCTAACCTCATTTACCTCACATGTAAACAGCGAACTGTCAAAGAGGCTAGCAACCAATAAAACATCATGAACTCGAGTTTTATGATTGGCTGCCTGCCGTCAGATTTTTTGGTATCGCAACTATGTGGTGCCTTCTATAATGACCAGAAATTGGAATACATGGAGTTCGATCTCCTATGTTTTATAGTTTCGATCTAAACTTCTAAACTATGGTGACATATTATGCTCTACATAATCACAATAATATAATATTGGTAAATAATACAAAGTAAGACACGCTCAATATTCAGAGGTGTAGAGGTCTAGAAATTAGGTAATTTCATATCGATAAAATTTATAATATTCATATATTCAGTTTGGTCATAAAAATGATATATTAACAATGTTCTGGGCTCAAAAGTAGGTCTAAGTATAATTTCGATAATAATTTTGGAATACACAAAATTGAAACTAATAATCATTATGGCATCCAACAAAATAACGACCATACCAAGACCTTGGCAACACTAAAGTTGTATTAACTAATAAGTGAGGAAAAATTTATAACATAAAAACCACACAGTGCTATTTAACCTTAGAGTAACAATTTTTACCATAAAAATGTTACCTGTTAGTAATAACTACTTTCCGATTATACTTTTAAGTTCCCCAAATACCGTACCCATTACATTTGTGACGGTAGCACTTTGCATGTTTCAGCCGTGACCATACCGTCGGTACGGAACGCTACGCGACTCAGTAGGGATGGCGATTCTTTCCAAAAAAGATCGATTTTTAAATCGATTCGAATCGTAACCTGATGAATCGATTCATAAAAAAATCAAGGTCTAAAAGATCGATTTCCAAAAAATCGATTTTTTTCAAGTTTGTATTTACTATGTAAATATAAATCCATTTTATGAAAAACAAGAAAAATACCATAATAAACAATCTCTGGGATGTCTTATCAGTAAAATCAGGGATTTTTTAGTTCAGGGAATTCGATAATAACAATTATTTTTATTACCATATCAAAGTATCGGATCAGATATAAAAGAGGACATTTCTTTGCTACTTTAAAAAGTTAAGAAAATAGATAATATAGCTTATAGTTCCCAAAACCAAACCAGAAAAAATCGAATGTCGATTTTCCAGGGTGAAATATCGATTCACTGAATCGATTCATTACAATATATCGATTTAAAAAATCGATTTATTTGGTCCGATGAATCGATTCTTCGATTAATCGATTTCAGATCGCCATCCCTACGACTCAGTAATAATCAATTGTCATTGTTATTGTCAACACCAAAAATATCCACTTGCTTCTGGCTATAGAAGATTAATTCTTTTAAAATTGTTTGTACCAAAGAAAGAAAAGGGTTGTTTTACACGGCCGTTCCACATCAGTGGGAAGCTAATAACGTTTTATATTATCCGAATCATTTAACAAGAAAATATTTAGAAAAAGAACGAAGTAATGGTGTCAGTGTACCCCTGCCAAACTGTGCACAATTCCAATATACAGTAAAATGTTCAGGTATTGAAAATTTTTAGACTGCTTTATCTATAGAAGAAAACTTTAGTAAATGCGTGGATACAGACTCAGAAGACGAGTAAGTAGATAAAATCAAACTTTTATACTTAATATGGTTCTGCAGATGAAGATGACTAGTTTTAACAATTTCTTTTATTTTTAGGTATTTAACACATCTCAGATCCCCCATGTCAGTCAATGTATCTCAATGTTTTCAGAGTAGAAATAACCAGATGTTGCTGGCAATGGAGGAAAACCCAATTATATATGAAACAGGAAAAACAGTTAATATAGTAGATGATGTTCAAGAGAACACAGTTGATGATAATTCCAATGAAAGTAATGTAGAAGTTTCACCAGTATATACAATGGAAGCAAATGATGTAATGGATATAAAAAAGCATTAAGTACAGGATTTGAAAACAAATTTATCAGAATTAAATAAAAGTGTGCTGGAATATCAAATTAAAACAAATTTAGCTTTGGACAAAATGTTTTCTTAGCTGCAGGTGAAAAAATTTTCCCATAATGAAGGTATATCAAAAGAAAAAATTGAGCCAAATTTTTTGGAAAAGTTTAAATTTCCTCTTCAAACAGTTGAAAATTTCAATACAAGGTCAATACAAGGTCATAATGTCATTAGACATCAAATAACAGCATTTTTGCAATCCATCGGTGGTACATTGGGTACCATAGATGGCGTGATAATTGCTTACAAAATAGTAGATATACTTTTTGTGCCCGATTGTTTGTTGGAATATCCATGGACAGGCATATCAAGAGACAGAGAAGTAAGAAAGAAACCATTTCAAAAATATGAAGTGATAGTTGATGTAGTTTTTAATGTTCTTAAAACAGCCGACAATCGTTTTACCAAAGAAAAAACAATAAGTATTTTTAGAGATAAAATTACGAAACATGCAAAAACTCGTAGTTTGCATAAAAAGCCAATGGCTGAGAAAGATCAAGTAATAAATGAGAATGAATCTGTGGAAGCTGATGAGACTCTGGAAACAAAACGTCAAGAAAAGGATAGTGGAGTAGAAGTGGATGATAATGAGAACATACAAGAAGTTTAATGAAATACTGCATAGTTTTTTGTTTAGTTTGATAATACACATTAAGTGTCTTGTGTTATACATTTTTAAATATGCTACCATTTTGAAAGTTGTCTTGTTTTAATTAAAATAATGAAATCAACTATGTTCAACTAAATTCATGGACATTTTAGTATAATTATACAATTTTTGCTTTCATCCTTAAAAATATTGACATGTACATTTGAAATTCTATTTTAGGACATGACAGATGAAATGAATTTCAAAGTCAAGGAAATGCCCTTGATGCATATTTAAGATTGGTATTTGAATGAGATAGCCAGAATTGTACATATTTTAAAAATATAGAAGTAATTATACTGAAACATCAATGAATTAAGAGTGTGGTTTAGTAGTTAAATTATTAAGTTTGAAAGTAAATTTTTATTTTGTTAAGTTTTCTGGATTGCACAATTTGTGTCTAAAGGAAATAAATACTTTAATACCTATACAATTTGACTGGTTTCACTTACAGGCATCTTCAGACACAAAGACCACAATGGAAAAGAAAGGTAGATTATTTTTACTTTTAAAATACGATACTGAGGGTCAGGGACATAGGTAGAATTCACATATAAGAACCTAAAATAATTTTGGATGGGTCCTTATTTCAAAATGGATACTTCTAAAAAAATAAATGTGTTTTATTTTATATCTTATTTATATTAAACTAATGTTCTTCAGTTTATTTTTTTCATCTACAGTGTAAGTAAAGGTACAAAAATAAAATCTTCGTTTTTTAATGAAAACATTTTACATTTAATTTCTTTGAGTGCAAATAATCTTGGTTTTAACATCTCCCCGTTCGATTTGAAAATATTTAAATAAGAAGAATTAATATGCTGTTCGAAAAAGTTTCCTTTATTTTTTATTGCGGCACCATAAACATAAATAATATCATTTTTAAATGTTGCATTGATCATTAACACAACTTCATTGTTCTTTGTCAAAAACCACTTATTTTTTACATCATTAGTTAAAACAAAATTTTTATTTATTTCCAACTTATAAAAAACCTTACTACAACTATCTAGTTCATGTTTTCTGCAAGTATTTTTTTAAGCACTGGATAATTAAGTTGTTTGGCTTATTGAACTTTGCTAATTCAGTAATTAATTTAGCAACTTGACTTAAGGGATTGATTCATTTTGTGTTTTAATGCAGACTTTCTCTTAAAGCCACTTTTTTTTGTCAAACTTTTTCCTTCGTTTTCAGTGTTTTGTCCAATCTGTTTCATCTTCACTCATCTGATCATCATATTTAACACTATTTTCAAACATTGATTTGTCCTGTTCAACGTGTAATACATCGTTTATAGAAACTAAATGGTTATTCTTGGTTTTATCACTGTCACTTCACTAAAATTTTCTAATGCAGTTTTTAATTTTCTGTAAAATGTAGTCGAATGTCTAAACAATTACTTTTTTCGGGTATTATGAGGCATTGTAAATAATAAGTTACATACACACTAAACTGCTGTATCAAGAATATTGTTTACTTTGTTCTGTGTTGTGAACTTATACTATAGACAAATATTATTTCTGATATTCTGATCCTCAAGTGAAATTCACTTCATGGTTAATTCGTTAAGTAATCGTGACTTTGTAGTTGCTTTTAATATATCTCATGATAATAGTATATTACGTAACTAGTGTTGTAAGTAACCCATTACGCACGAAATGAAAAAGTAAATTTCACGAGTGCGTAATGGGATTACAACTCTTGTAACGTACTATACTTTTTCTACGCCCTTCTATTTTCTTCTATGAAATAAAGGAAATCGAAATTATTTAAACTTTAGTATAATAGTTGTTTATAACAATTGAACAATTATTGTAAGTCGTTGGTGCCTTATTACGGTATCCGCCAAAATAAACAGTAACGAAACAGAAAGTGCTGTGGAGTTGTTTATGTAATATGGATTTGTCATATTTGACTTAATTGTCATTAGTTGATATATTAATAGTACGCTGCAGTTAAATTTGATTTAAAAATGGTTCTAACAACGGAAGAAAAAGTGTTTTTGGTAGAGCATTATTTTCGTTCATACGGAAAATAGAATAATTTCTCTGGGAACAGACTTCGAATATCCTTCTCATTCACCTGATCTGACGCCACCTGACGCATACATTTGGGGCATAATGAAGGACAAAATATTTCACTCGGAAAATCCGCCGGCGAATATTGCCGTACTACGGGAAAGAATACAAAATATTTTTCGGCAGTTACATCAACCACTTTTTATAAATATGTTTATTGACTTACAAAATCGATATGAAGCTTGTTTGCGTCGAAATGGTGAACATTTTGAACACTTACATTACAGAAATTAAAAATTAATTTTTATTTTTATTTTCGGTACTGTTTATTTTGGCGGATACTGTACTTAAGGGTGATAAACGGTTATCTATAACTGTAGAGCTGCACGGTACATCAGAAGATGAAAATTGATAATTTGTAATCGCTTCCGATATTCGTAAAGCGTTGTCATTTTTATTTTTATTAGAGTGATTCACATAGCCTTCCGCCACTGTAGAAGATACTTAACTTTTAACTGCTGTTTATCTGTTAAGAATTCATTGTAAAATTTTTATAGCTAAACATTTTTTTTCCTGCTTTGACAGCATAAATGACATGACGTCTATTTGCAAAAGAAAACGCGACTTATTTTTTGAGAAATTGTATAATGTGTTGCCGACATTTAGGGGCATTACTCTTTTAATCTAAAATTTATTTCACTAATGCAAAATATTTTTATGTTTTCCAATTGATTAAATTTATGTAAATAGACCAAATAAAGTAGTATGTAGATAAAAATTTGATTGCAATTTGATTAAACAAAGAAATTTAATTTATCTTATCTAAACGTACGTGTATGTTATGAGATCTCATTACGTGCACGTTATTGTTAAAAGTCACTTACAAGGAATGTCGGCAGTGCGATTTTTGACGTTTACGGACATGGGCGTAGAAAAAAAAACAAAAACGTAATTTTTGAAGTAACGATTTCCAACAAAATACCAATAATTTGACCAAAAAGTCACAAACTTATCAGTAATGAACTGTTGAAACATTTACGTCATAAAAACAAGCATTCAAACGCGGCATCGACCAATGAGAGAGAACAGATACCACCGTATAAGGCTGGTTGCATAGTTTTGCGAGTATGTAATATGGAAATACACTGACTTCGAAATTTCAGAAGGATTACTAATGCAGTCTTATTTCGTAAATTCATTTTTATCGGGTCTTTAGTGTGAATATATAAGTTGAAGTTAAACTGGCATAATATCCAAGCGAAAAAAGCTTAGACTCCAGCGCCTCTACCGGACACTTTTTCGTCCTCCACTGGGCCATTGGGCGCGTTCACCAGATCAAGCAGTTTGCGTTCTACTGTTTCAAACGTTTGTAGTTAAACTGTTGGCTCTGGTAGCCGGTCGTCAAATCAACAACGTTGGGGTTTTAGATTGAGGTTATGTGATTATCTACTATCTGTCATACGTCAACGATTTAAATGGTTTTAATTCGCTTGTAAACAATATGGCACGAGACATTGCAGTACGAAATATTTTACTATTTGATGATAATATTCATATCAATGCTATTGTAAACATAGCTGTAGAGTTGGCCGACCCTTTATTCCAAGAACAGTTGTATCCCGAAGAAAGAAATGTTGCAGCGAGAAACGAAAACTATTTTGAAGTTACTATCCCTAGATATACAATTTTTCAATTTCGAGAACATTTTCGTATGTCCAGGGAAACATTTCAGGTATGTGTGAAGTGAGGATGACAAAAAATAAAAAAAATTGATGTATTTTTGTTGTAGGTTTTGTTGAATCGTTTAGGTGAAGAACAAGATCATCAAAGACATATTGTCATACCTTTAGAGAAAAAACTTTTATTTACTGTATGGACTCTAAGTAAACCAGAGAGTTTTTTAGCAGCAGGTGACCGGTTTGGCATAGCAAAAAGTTCAGCTCATAAAGTTTTCCTGGAGATGATTGAGCAACTTTGTCGGTTATTACCGGAATACATCAGATGGCCGAATATACAAAATCATTTACAAACTGCAGCAGTAATTTAACCTAAAATCACTTCTTTAAGCTTTTAATTCACATAACATTGTTCATAGGTATTTGAGGATCGTTCTCATGGTATCCCTGGAGTGGTTGGAGCAATAGATGGCTGCCATATACCAATCAAACAACCTAAAGGAAATGCACATGACTTTTACAACAGGAAAGGTTTCCATTCTGTCATTCTTCAAGGTAAATCAACTGTTGTGGATATATAAAAAAATTTTAGTTAAATATTGTTTATTGAGTTTTTATATATCAACTGTTTAAATCTATATCAGTTTTACAAGTTTTGAATTTACCAACAATCTCATTTAGAATATATATAGTTTTAGTAGTACTTACATTTATTTTTAGGTGTATGCAATGAATTGGCTGCTTTTATAAATATATCTGTTGGAAGCCCAGGCAGAATGCATGATGCCCGAGTATTTAGACTCAGCCCTCTATACCAATGTTTAACAAGAAATGAAAATCCTCTTTTACCACCAAATTTACATATTATTGGAGATTCAGCATATCCACTGATGAATAATCTTATGAAACCATACCAGGATAATGGTCACTTGACCAATGAACAGCACAGATATAATACAAAATTATCGTCAATTCGAGCAGTAATTGAAAGGGCATTCGGGCTCCTCAAAGGCAAATTTCGTAGACTTAAGTATTTGGATGTCTCAGATCCTAATACAGCAATTGATATAATTGTTGCCTCATGTGTGCTGCATAATTTTATAATTTTTCAAGGAAATCATCTGGATGATTACAATATTGAAGATGTTCCTGGACACAATCCAAATATTAATCACTTCAATGGAAATGAGGAAATGGTAGACGAAGCAGAACAAGAGGAGGCAGAACAAAAAAGAAGACGTATTTTACTTATATGCAATGCACTGTAACTAATTCATTTTAATAAAAAATTTATAACATTCAGGCGTTTATTTATTGAAAATAGATGGAAAGCAAGAAGCCAGACATAGGATATTTTTAAGTTAAATCATTTCCATTGCATTCAATTAGTTACGCAATGAAAATAATTTTTTCTACACAAGTATCACAGTTTTATTGTATATCATCTAAATTCAGTTGAAGAGGAACAAAATGTTATTGTAGGAAAATAAAAGTCAAAAAGTAATGCTAGGATTTATTCAAAAGACTTTTTAATAGTTCATTACGTTCTCTTTGAATTTTGTTGTTCTCTGCAAGCTCCTCTGATATTTTTTCTAATGATTTAACCCTCCTATCTTCAATATCAGCGAATCTTTGTCGAAGATGATACAGACCCCTTCCTTCAGCTGCTTTTTTTTGTTTTTTTGTGGGTGTCTGTATATTTGGAGAAACAGAATTATTACGTTTGATTCTTGAAGGGCCTGCTTGTGATAAGGGAGAAAATAAGTCGGGAACCAGAGAAGAAGAAGTAGAGGATAATGAAAGTTGTGGGAGGGGATCTAATAAAGGAAACTGAGTAGTGGAACATGAAGCTGTTGCTTGTGACGGAGAAGCTGAGTTTTGCACTTTGTTGGTTACATCTTGATTTATATTTAAGGAAGACACAATCCGGCCACAATTTATTGTCTTATCATTTGCAAATAAATCAAAATATTCCCAAACAATTCGGCCTCGACCAGTTGTGCTTTTTTTGTTGTTATCCTTCACAGTCTTATAATGATGCTTCATATTACGCATTTTGCGGTCAAGAAAATCTTCGGTAACAGTATATCCCTGTGTAAGAAATACTTCACATATCTGTGACCACAACTTCTTTTTTTTTATTTTAGGATCTCTAAAATTGTCTATTCTATTGCCGTATTCTGTAACTAACAATATGGTAGTTTCTGCAGTCCATGTAAAAACTGCCTCTACAAATAATAAAATACTTCAGTTATTTAGATTTATTATGAAACAACTTGTATATTTTCAGCAGTTGCATTTTCCTCTTCAACTCTAGAAATTTCGATTTCATTTTGATGTTGAATAATGTAATCAGCGAAATATTCAGCATCTACCAATTAAAAAAATGATGTATATTAAAAAAATATTCTAATCTATCTAAAATTACTATAGATTCTATTCCTAACCTCTTTAGACTTTATTTACTTACCATTTAAGAGTTCGTGAATTGCATTATTTTCAGTTATTTTATAATGGATTCCATTATAAATATACTCCACAGTAAATATCATATTCAAATATTCCCTCACTTAGCTACTCACAACCATAAGATTCAACTGTTGAAAACAGTAAGCATAAAAAATCGCCGCTTCCAAAAATGGCGACCGCTTACCAAACAATCCAAACACGTTCAAGAAATAAATGCACCGTCTACCAGATAAATTGCAAACGTTTGTATCTGGTGAACGCGCCCATTGATAGTTTGTTTACATTCGTTTTCATATGACATGACGTAGGAGTTTCCTGAATTTTAGGTGTTATATTTTTCGTTTTTTAAGTGTGTTAAAGGATTTTGTTAGTATTGGTGTTTTGTTAGGTGTTGTGTTAGGTATTCAGATTGTTGTGTTATAAAAATTCATTAAACATTTTTATAGTTAGTGTATTTTTTTAGGTATGTTTACCATATCTACTATATTAACTTAAAAACTTAATACTATTTTTACTTGCAGATGAGTGAAATTAGGCTATTGTGGATTACATGAAGTATTTAGAAGGGACCGAAAAGTCAAAATGTGTTTACGAAGGTGAACACGTTTTAAATGCTGGGCATCTAATATTAGCGGGTAAAACGAAATCCACAGCAACATCCATTAATACTATTGCTTTGTGCCTTCAGTCATCAGCATTAGAGAACGAACCCCATAAAATCGAGGGACGATTAAAAATAGAGAATGAGAGGGCACACATTGAACTAATGGTTTGCTCTTGTAAAGCTGGACAAAGTGGGCAGTGCAAGCATATTTCAGCATTTCTTATTAAATGCACAAGGTGTTTAAGTTACCAAAACCAAAAAAGCACTATCAAGCAAAATCGATTTTGATATTGACGTTTTCCTTTTTTTATAGGGACTGTCTATTCGTCCGGGCACTCGGACGAATAGTAAATCGCGCTATATATCCGGGCGTAAATATACGCCCAGAAAAACAGTGTGGGAGGCTATTAATCCGTGCATTCTTAAAAAAATAAAGTTAGTTTATAATGTAATGTTTTTCGTTATTTATTTAAACAGTTTTTAGTTATTTACTTAAACAGTTTTTAGTTGTTTTGGGATAAATTATACACACTATGGCTAATTACTATCTATTTATTTAAAGAAACACACACTCTGTATTAAACTTAATTTATATACACACTATACTCAACGTCTACTAATTTATTTACACTCGGTATATTAGTTCTAATTTATTTTCACCACTTGGATATTACCCTATTTATCTGCACTATTTAATTCACTAATTCTATCCAGTTTATGTGATACCTATGTGAGAATTTATCTTTGTTTTTTAGCTTAAGAGTTACTATTTTTGTATTTTAGTTTTAAAATAAAATGTTGGTTTTTTAATTAGTATGAATTTTCTCCTTCAGTATAGTTTTACCATTTAGAGAGATCATATTATTGCTTTAAAGAACTTACGTATACTTAATGTAACATGTTTACAGGCATCTGGTATCCAGCACAATCTGCTATTTCTTCGGGGATTACCGAGTAGTACCACGATTACCTGAGTTAATCCAGCCGCGCCTAGAAATCCGGTGGTACAACTCGACGGAAGGATTATACATACCTGATATCTTGTGGTACAACTCGGTGATCCCGATTTCTTCTATAGGGAGGTAAACTTTTCCCTTCTCATATTATATTGTAGTCTCTTTTAGAACACTTTTGCAATCACTTTAGAACATAATATTGCATTGTGTGTTAAGAAGAGTAGGTAAACTTATTTACTAAATGAATCATTTACAATTTTTTTACATTTTTAGGCAGTATTCACATTTTATTTTGCACATTACGGAACTATACTTGATAATACAACATTATTATTTTTTTAAGAATGCACGGATTAATAGCCTCCCACACTGTTCGTCCGGGCGTATATTTACGCCCGGATGTATAGCGCAATTTACTATTCGTCCGAGTGCCCGGACGAATAGACAGTCCCTTTTTTATACATATTTCTCTTTTCTGCTTTGTGTTTTTTGTTTTAGGGAGGATATACAAAGTTTGGAAAATATTTCACAAACACAGTTGAAATGTGCTTGGTCAACCCAACAATTAATTACCAGGGAAAAATACAAACTAGTACCTGTAAAAGAAATGCCTTGTTTGGTAAATAAAGTTCCATCATACAATATCCAAATTAACAACTCTGAAGTATTAAACTTTTTTTGTGCTAACTTGCCTCAATCAGCAATTTCAAAACATAGGTATAAGTGTGAAGTTTTATATTTTGCAGATTTTAACCAAATTAATTTTAGAGCCGGTAGAAGACATTTTACTGATATGGATGACATTTTGGAGGAAGTTAATACGGGTAGGTATATAAACAAAATACTGGACAACGCTTCACAATCAACTATATTGATGGAGATATTTTCAAAGAAAGTTGCTTTAAAAGATTGTTGCAATGAAATGTTTCAATCATTGTGTTCCGAAGATATTGATTCAATAATGAAAGCAGCACAACATAGTCCAGAATGGTTAAAATATAGAAAATTCAGAATAACTGGAAGTCGTTGCTATTCTCAGTATACATATTCAAAAAATGACTGGGAGACTAAAACGGTCAAATATTTTTACGAACATTCTTTCAATAATAAATTTGTTAAATACGGGTTAAAATGGGAGTCACAGGCAAGAACCGTTTTTAAAGATCAGACAAAATCAGTAGTATTTGAATGTGGAATGGTTGTAAGCCATTCAAACCCATGGCTTGGATTTTCTCTAGATGGAGTAATTATGGAAAATGACAGACCACGTCAATTGTTGGAAATTAAATGTATTTTTGAAAGTAATAAAACAACTAATGTAAAGTAGGTAGTAGTTTATATTAACCAATATTTGACAAGCTTGAAATCATTGTATAAAATAATTGAATACACACATGTACAGGTTATTATCTAAATAAAATTAATTGAATCAATTTATAAAACACACTTCTTTCCTATTTTAGGAGCTACTAAGACTATAGCCGAGGCTGTAAAAACTGCCAAGTACTTGATCCAAGAAAATGGAAAATATAAATTGAAAAAAAACCATCAATATTATGGACAGGTCCAAATGGGGATGGCAATTTTAAATTTACAAAAAGCAATATTATTTATATTTGCTTCTTTTGATGATTCTGGGTTAATTGTAGAGGTTGATTTTGATTACGAATTTTCAAAAAAAATGCTCCTCACTCTAAAAGAAAGATATTTTGAAAATATGTTACATATTTCATGTACTCGGTCTGATTTGTGATAATGGGCCTCTGTATCGATTTTTTTAATAGTTCATGGCAATATTTATGATCGAATGTACAGGAATATCCGACTTTTACAACTGAAAACTTCCTATTAACCAAGAAAACCGTTATTAAAAATCAAATTTCGATGAATCTGGTGAATTATTAAGTATCCCCAACGTTTACCAAAACATACAAACTTCTATTCAAACTTTTTATATTTATTCGTTAAAAAGAGTGAAAGGGTTATATTTTTAATAGTCTTAGCTTTGTTCTAGTAGATTTCGGAACTGTATGAAGTAGTCCATTAACCCTTAAAATACGGTAACCTATCTTAAAATTTATTTTAGCACATTTTAAATTTTAATGAGTGATTCTAACCATTTATTTAAAGGTTCATTAAAAAAATTAATAAAGTTCTATATTATTAAACGTGATTTTCTTTAATTGGTTACCTTAAAAGTATGGAAACTGTTCTTATAGGCATTAAGAGTAGATTTTGGCTATTCATTAGCATCTGAAAGACTGAAGGGTGAAAAAAATTATGCATTAAAAATATATTTAAACTAATCTGTTAAGTTAAATATCTACAATCTGCCAAAATAGAGGAAAAAAGATTAGTAATTCCACATATAATGGTAAAAATGTCCTTTACGTAAGGCACTAATGACCATTTCAATTTACCTGATAAAATATTGAAAATTTTTATTCTTTGATTAGACCTTTCTATGTGAATCCTAGCAGAGGCTATTTTTGCATTAAAAATAGCTTCAGTGGCTGATAACTGTTTTTGATGTCTTAAAAATGGGGGTCTCAATAACTCAATTTGATTAAAATGACATACATCATCAATTAGAAACCCCTTATCTACCATTATAGCATATTCTTTAGGTGTTAACATTGAAATTAAATTGCTGTTTTCAAAGATACATTTGTCTGATGCTTTCCCTCCATAGGATTCACAAACAAAAGTAATTAGTCCTCCAGGTGATACACCTGTCATAAATTTTACAGTCAAGTTAGATTTATAATAAGAGTAGAATTTAATTCGACAACATAAGCATTTTGGCTTTTGAATAAAAATTTCCGTACAATCTAGCACAATCCGCACATTAGAAAATTCTTTGAAACACTTGGGCATATTATTTTTAATTTCACTGCTGTCTGGAAAGTATATAGCAGATGCCAATATTTTACTCAAAACAGGTATTAATTCCAAAATATAATCTCTACATAATGATGGAGAAATGCCAAATAGAACAGCCAATGTGGCATATGATAGATTTGTTTTGAGTTTTGTCATCACAAGAATTGTTCTGTTTTTCAAATATAAACGATGTACCTTTTTCTCCAAATGCACTTTCTCCAGCTGATGCACTAAACAGTTTAATAATTTAAAATTGTTTATATCAGTAAAACTATTAAGTGCTGACTCAGTTTTAATAAAGTGGCTTAATGTTAATACCTCAGGAGTATTTACTTGTGCACCAAAATCTCTAAAACTTTTTGGGCCGCAATAGTTGGGTTGTGAATGCAACAAACTTATTAATTGTTCTGCAGCTTGAATTTCCTTTTCTGCACGTCCCAATCCAGCATCTTCTTCATTATGAGATATGCACTTTTCAGCCACTAATATTGGATTTTCCGCTTCTTGTAACAATGTTTTTTTAATTTCTCTATTTTCTAACCTTACACTTCTAGAAGAAGGAACAGGTTGATGTTCGTCTTCCAAAGGTAACTTCCTAGACGGTACTACATTAAATTTTAATCTGTGTAATTTAGAGCCGTCTCCTACAAACAAAAACTATTAATACAGAAGCACAAAAAACATCCGAGTACTAACCTCTATAAAAATAATCATTTTCAGAGAAATGCAATGAACATACTCTCATGTACGGACTCACAGGCTTTCCAATTTTTAATTTCCTTATCCATTCCTCCCTCCGATCAACAGCTTCTCGTTTCCCTAATTTAGTTTCCACCAAAACACGTTGTCCTTTTTTGGGAAATGTATGAAAACTAAGTTCTTTATTCACTCTTACCCAAGAGGAACACATGGGAACGCAACACTGATGGTTCATTTTGATAAATTAAACAATTTTTTATCAATTTTGCGACTTCAAAACATCACGTACAGACAGAAACCGTAAAATCAACGTATGAATTACATATATAAACAAAATTTTAATGGCCCAGTGGAAGGTTTCAAAATAAAACTGGAGGTGGCGTATCGCTTATTTTGTCTTGTCTATTAGTATTTGGTTTGGTTTGGTTTGACTATGCAACCAGCCATACACATGGCTATCTGGCCACTCATTGGTGGATGCCGCGTTCGATTTAGCTTCTTGTATTGGCGAGACGTAACAGTGATTCGAACCTTAAAGTAAAATTAGAAACGTAATTATAATCACAGCAATTGTGAAAATAACTTATAGGTAATATTTACGTAAAGCTAATGGTAATTATTACCGCCGAAATTATACTTATAAGTAAAAATAATATAGGTATAAGTACCTAATTCTAAAAGGAATGTTTTCGTAAAAGTAACTTTAATTATTACTGTTACGTTAAAGAGGTAATATTCTGAGTAATTCTTTCGTAGTTATTATTGACTTTATAAATTTATAAATTTACTCTATTGTATGGTATTATTTTCGTAAAAAACACGAAATTATTACCAAGTATAGGTTATAGTTGCTTCGACTAGAGTATTTATGACTTGAATTGTTAGTTGGGAGAAGGACCCGATTCATATTGCTGTTGAAAAAACATGAATTACTCAAGTAAGAACGTGCTATCTTCGTAACTCATGATTTTTAAACTGCTCCTGGGCACCCTTCGATATGATATGTAAAATATGTTTAGTTGGATGGATATGCTCGTGGTTTTGAACAGATAAGAGTACACTAAATTCCTTTGCGCTTGCGACAGTTTCCAAACCATTTGCGTATACCTAACGATGGAACTGTCAGTCACCAAACTGTCACGGATTCTTGTTTTAACGCGAAAATGCAGCTGCGCATGCTCATAACAATCACCGCTAGTTTAGAACTCATGATGGAACGAACCTTACCAAATAATAAGCTTCGGACCGTTTCGGAAACTGGCTTGAGTAAGCTCCAGTAAAAGATATGGCAACAGCGCGTTGTTTTGAGATGGCAAATGACCGTCATTGTATGTCGCTTCTCCCTTTCTCAAAACAACGCGCTGTTGCCACATCTTTCACTAGAGCTTACTGAAGCGAGTTTCCGAAAAGGTCCTTCGTTCCAACTGGCGTTAGAACTGTTCTTGTTATCGTTCGCGCAAGTGCTGTATTTCTTTCGCGTTCAAACTTCCAATTGATTAAAGTATCGTTCTTTGGACTGTTTGGGACAGTATACAAACTGTACCTTCTGGAAGGAGTGATAAAGTTGATGTGTCCATCCCTGATTCGAGTATGCGCACTATACAGTTCTCGTAACGATTCCAGTACGGTTCATAAATCCCAGCTGGAACAAATCTTTCTGCAATCCGCATCATTAATATAAAATTATAAAATTTCAAAAATGTTACAAGAAATGTTGACATCTATTTTTTTCCTCAATACTCCTGGTTTACAAACGTTAGAAGACTAGTCTTGAGGGTGGACAAGGTACATATTAAGCAGAGGTGATTTTTTAATGTAATAATAGAGAATATCTTCGAAATCACTTCGTGTTTTTAACCACCAATATCTCAACATAATTAATTGAACTTTTTAAATTTTACCGCTAACCTTCAACTCGTTGTGCGGACAGTCACGAGAGGCGCTACTAACTGTTTCCCTACTTCTTAACTATGGAGGGTAGAAGGAAGGAGCACCATCTTGTATGGGTGACAAGTTGAAAAAGTGTCCACCTGTAAACAGCAAATTATAATTCGAAGATTCACCGAAATGGCGCTCGTTAGCTAATGGAAATGATGTGAATTTAGGGTTATAAACCGAGTGAAGTGTGCTGGGTTGAAATATTTAGTATTTTTCGTGACTTGTGTAATTGAGAAATATGCATTATTTAAAATCTCAATTATTTACGTAGTATTTCCTTTTTTAATGTTGTATCTTACTCTAACAATTCATGGCGCTGTTTTTAAAATCTTTCCACTTGCTACTAAGGCGCCATCTTAATTTGCTTTATTTCGATGGACACTTTTCAATACATTCAGATGGTGCTCCTTCCTCCTACCCTCCATATTCTTAACATAAGTTGCGATGCTAAGTGGGGTTGTGTTGTGATCCTTAGCTGAGATAATTGATTGACTGGTTACGTTACGCGTACGAATTTTACACTCTATGTAAAAGCAGTTTCTCTATATCTATTAACTGTTATAATTGCATTCAATCCATATTTAAGGTGGGACAAATATCCGCATTAAATGGTACCTAGGGTACGAAAAGGTAGGTGGAGCACCCACAACCAATACTATTTTGGTCGATTAAGTGCTTAAGAAGCGATTTTCCACAGAACGATTAGTACAGTGACCGTCGCCGAACTAATCGATTTACAAAATTCGTATATATGCGAGATTTCCTACAGTATAACGACTGTCGTTAAAATAATCAGTCTATAGAGTATTTATATTATTATAGATTTTCTATACGTCAATCAGTACATTTAGGAGCGGCAATGCGGATATTGTAGAAAAAATAGGGGTTGTTGTTTTGATTTCAACGTCAGCTCCAGCTCTTGTCGACCAATTATATCGCCGATATCCAAAAATTTTGTCATTTTCTCGGTGTTATTACTAAGGTATCTGCCAACGTCGGTCTCTCAAGGTCATAAAGATTTGTTACCAAAACATCAAAAAGATTGCGTCGGGCTTCGCTTCTTGTTAGTTGGTGTATTCTTTGATCGGACATACAAGTTTATAACGTAATTTATTAAATTCTAGTAAAACTAAAGAGTATTCTGAATAAGTAAAATTTTCATGAAGTAGAAAGTAAAAAATTCAGAATTGTGATATTATTACTTTATTTGTGATTTTTTTTAATGTCGTCAAAGTAGTTATTAGATTTAAAAAATGTCGTCAAATACTAAATTGTCGTGGAAATAATCGATTCACTGATATAATATAAACTGACGACGTCGTCAAAATAGTCGATAGACCATTAAAAGTTTGACGACGGTCGTCAAAGTAATCAAATGTCGTCAAAATAGTCAATGCGAACCAAAAATTGTAGTCATACTATTCGATTGACATATATATATATATATATATATATATATATAGATATTGTAATGTTATGGAATAGCCTCAATGTTGGAACATAACAAGTTATATTTATGGTAAAACAAGTTATTTAATATGAAAGTCTCATCGATTCACAATAATGAGACTTGTTTTATAAATAAGAAGTTGAATATTTATAGGTAGATGCTTTCTTCCATTCAAAACTCAAAGAGATATGTAAATAAGTTGATTTTAAGTCTGTTTAATCCATATTTATAGAAATAGTACAGTAAAACCAGAATATGAGTGATACATTTATTAGTTCATTAGATTGTTTGTAATTAGCTTTAAGATGTGTGGGTGGTACCAAAATGATTATTGTGGATTTCTAATCAAATAGTGAATTTTTTTTAAGTGAACTATGAAAGGTCAAAATCCTAAAAGAAAAAAAAATAAACTTTTGAATATTTTGACAAATGTCAAAATATAATGGACATCAACTTACCTGTTCTATAAAATAGGAACAGAATTGTTCGGAGTAGTTTGGTTTTAACCCTAGTAGGGTGATCATAGGAAAAAACCATTCCATTGTTGCTAGATTATCTCTGGTTGCTAGGAGACGGAGGAATGTTGAAAAAATTGAAAATAAGAGAGAGGTTTTTTTCAGTTTTTGCTTGAAATGAGCAGATGCAGATTATGAAGTCCTGAGAATAGATTATATCTAATACCAATTTACTAGTCCTATGATAATTTGTGAATCCAGATTTTAACATACATAATCTAAGAATGATTTAGATTATCCAGTAGCTGAAACCTCAATATTTGACGATCATGAGGCATACCTGAAAGAAAACACACACACACACAAGATTAACAGGTATCAACTATAAAATATTTTGCAAAATATTCACCATTAAGTACGTACAATTTTGATATTTTGGCCAAAGTATATGATAAACATGAACATTAAGTAAATTCACCTAACATTTTTGAGACTTTCTCAACAGCTGATGAAAGCCTGTCAATATTTAAAGAAAGGCTTGAATTTTATTATTAATTCAGTTAGTTATTTATTTGTAATATAATTAGTATGTATTATTTGATTTCGAAATACGTGTTGTTGTATTTTTATTTTGTAAATTAAATTATTAACATAACCTCTGAAAAAGGTTTGAAAATACAACACACATTTCAAAATCATCACTGTTTTAAACTCATAAGATGGTTTTCTGTTACTTTCTAAATAGTTTTACATGATAAAACTTAACAGACTTACCTGATGTTTGAAGTCACACAACAAGTGCAATTTGTGTAAGTGACATAATATCGTGTGAATTTAATAATCATTATTTATAAATGTATTTTATGTTATTTCTTATGTATTCCAAGAACATATAAAATCACACCATTAATCACCATTAATATATAACTTTCTTTGAAACACTAGATTTGTTTTACTATAAATAACTTGTCTTTTCTTCTTTTTTGTCTCACTAATAAACATAACACCATAACCATAGAACAGCTAACCACAAATTTCGGTCAAGGTCAAACCTTTTCGAGGAACTATGGAGGGTAAAGAACTCATGCTACAGGATGACAAAACTGAAACACGACCCAAAATGAGATCGTAAGATTGTTGTAATAAGGGAATTGTCATAGTTTGTTTCTAAAGATAACAAGGCAAGTACTTGTAAACGATAAATAAATATTGTCTTTGGTACTTGACACATTTATTGTCGTCATAGCATCAAGGACTGGCGCCCAGCGGGAAATTTAAAATATAATATCTAACAATTACACATCCACAATACCTAAACGCAACAATATATATATATATATATATTGTTATGGTATACAATAATTAAATGTGTGGTGATTTAATTTTATTGAATAGTATTATATACCACATGTATCAGTATCAACCAGAACTTCAAATCAAACAAATTTTATATTTAAGTTGTATTTATTAATCTGAAATATTAGAAATTTAACATTATATCATATGCACGTGTATCTCAGGGTATATCTTGGGTAAAGTGAGTTGTCTAAATTTAAGGAGTGAAATTTGAAATATAATAACCTTTAACGTCAAAATTAAATTAATATTAATTAAATAACTATCTCCAGATTGCAATCCGTGGATGGTCTCCTAGCCTATTACAGCCTATATTAAAATAAAATTAACACAATTCCGCAAAAACAAAATAAATCTCTCAATATCTTGTCGAAACACAGCCGGTAGCTGTATTATCTAAATAGAAAACGACTTGTTCTCTGAAGCGAAGAAATTCTGCGTTGCGCAAAGGAAAGATCACTGGTAAACGTCTCGAACCTCGGTACTGGTTTACAAACAGCTGTTAGGTACAAGTTTTAGTATTAAATGATTTACATTACCATCGTTTATTGCTGCATGATCTCTCTTGATCTTGAGTTTGAACAACCTTTACTGGATTCAAATCGAAGGTAAGTTATGTAAGATATTTCTAACTCACTATTTCTTTCTTTTATCAGTTTTTATTAAAGTCTACGTACATTTAAACTTCTAACGTCCATTACTTTTTTTCGTCTCCCCCTTAGTTACTGATCACCTAACAAACTTCCTTCCCGTTGCTAACGAACATCCTTTTGTTTCTTCTTTATTTATTATAGAAATTACTAATTTTTGTTGAAATCCAGTTACTGACAGTTCATATTATTTAATCAAATAAAAATGTCCATAACTACCAATGTTCTTGTACTGACATTTTCCAATATCAACTTTATCAGTTGATTTATACAGGGTACATAAAAATATCTAACAGTAAGTATTTAATTTAATCATTTTAACGTTATTGTTAAAATGATGGACATAACATAAGACTCCCATGTACATATGATATAATAACTTCTAAAAGTAACCATTTTATTTCATTTATGATCATCTCAATTTCAGTACAACTTCCCTGATATTCTGAAGGATTTTATTTTTATGTACATTAAGAAAATCTTTCAGAATTTCATTCTCAATTGAAATTGCAAATATTGAATCGAAAAAGTTGAAATACAAATTATTTTTTTTTATAATTAAGTGATATCTAAAATATTCTAAAATTCATAATCTCATAACACATGTTTCTCAACACAAACATCTCATCAACTATTTAGTGAATTATTACTAACAACTAATAATGAATTATTATTGATTACTAATTCTATTCTATTTTTTTTAGATTCATGAAACTTATAAAGTTGCGAAATATGAAATATCCCTCTAATCTGTCCATTGATTGGGTTAGCAAGTTCATAGCTATTGGTTCCCTGTTCCGTAACTATAGTATAAGGACCTTCATATAGTAATTGAAGTTTGGCACATCGATTTTGTTTATAGTTAGCTACTTGGAGTGCTCTGAGAATTACTAATTCTCCTTTTGAAAAGGTAGTGTGCTTATTTATTTTTTTATACCTTCTTTTTATATATTTTTGAGAGTTTTTTATTAATTTATTATTGGCTAATTCAATTAATTCCTCATAAGTTTTGTCATATTTAATATGCCATGGCCGTTATGTTACTGAAATAATTTCACTAGCTAATGTCCTAGTTATTACATAGACCCCTGAATTATTTAGTATTTTGTAATAGATATTGTTATTATGTAAACATTTTGACTTTTCATGTTGAGTTAAATTTCTTTGATCTTTTATTATGGCTTTTACAGAAAATATTCCCTCCTCAGACTTCATTATATTGACTCCTATTTTTGCTTTTTTATGGCTTTTAACATCACGTTTAGGAACTATAATTATTGGATTTATGTATGGTGTTTCACTATATTCAATTATATCGTCTTTATGTAATTTTCTTACAGCTTCTTGTACTTTATCTTTTAATTTGTATGGAATGGGGTATGTTTTTGGTTTAAATTGTTTCAGATCTTTTATTTTTATTTCATGTACATAATCTTTTGCAACTCTCGACTCTTTGTTCACTAATCCTCTGTACTTTTTCATCAATCCTTCTACACCTTTCCTTTCCTTCTTATCACAATAAAAATCCATTCCTTTATTATTTAATCATTGCTTCTTTAAATCGCCTTCTCTTCCTTTCTTTTCTTCATTTAATTGAAATGTCCTTTTACCTGGATTCATTTCCTTTTTAACTTCTTCATTCTTCACACCTTCTTCATCATACCATGCATTGTTTCTTTTGCATTTCCCGTCATATTTTTCATAATATATATCTTCTGTTTCTTCGTTTTCTATTCCCTCATCCTTAGTTAAGTTAAATTCAATGATGTTTCCTCCTAAAGTTATTGTTTTATTTGGGTAATTAATTATAGCTGCATGTTTTTCTAACTCATCTGATCCAATTAACATGTCACACTCCATATTAGGTATTATTAGAGCTTGAATATTGTAAATATTATTATTTAAAGTTAAATTTACACAAATAGCTTTATTAGTTTCCGTTATTTTTTTAGAGTTAACCCCAACTAATGTTATTTTAGGCACTGTTATTATATTATTTTTAAAATTAGGTAATTTAGTAACTAGTGATTCTTTAATTATTGAAGTTTCACTACCAATATCAATTATGACTTCAATATTTATTTGGTCAATTATTCCTTAAATACTTATTAATCCTATGTTTTCTTTTTCTTTTAGGTCCTGACACGGTTTGAGAAACTCAATAGGATGAACATAGCTAAACCGCAAATCAACTGTGTCATCCGGTTTTAAAAATCCGCATGCACTATGGCATCTGTCACCACTTCGTGACGATTTGTAACTCTAACAGGAGAATTTTCTCTACTTATTTTATTCTCATTACTAGATCTTGTACAATTAGTTCGTCTAATGTCAGAGTTTGTGTGTCTTGTATTGTTTTGATTATTTTCGTACCTTCTGTTATATTGTTCCCTATTGTTAAATTGTGTACTATTGTTCTGATTGTATCTGTTATTATAAGTTCTATTATTAAAATTATTATTATTTAATTGTATTCTGTTATAATTGTCATTGTTATTCTTATAGTACTGTTGTTGGTTATTTTGAAAATTCCCTTTGTTGGAGTAGTAGTTTTCATTTGACCTTCTATTATTGAAATTTTTATTATTACTTTTATTTTGATCTCCGTTGTAATTATTGTTTGTTTTATTATCGTTAGCTTTATAAGGTTTCATATTCCTTTCCATTCTTAATAAATAGTTAATGAGTTGTTCCATATTATTAAGATTTTGTATTGCAATTATTTCTGATAATTCCGGTTTAAAATGTCTGGAGATGAATAGAACTATTTCGTTTTCATTTATTTTGGGCTCTAGATACTGTGCCTGTGAAAAAAGTTGTAAAGCATAGTTACTCATTGAGTTGCCCCTTTTTTCATCGTATTTTCCAAAATAAAGAGACTCTCTCGTATATCCTTGATTGTGTTCCCACCAAAAATAACGTAAGAATAAACGTTCAAACTGTTCAAAATCGTTCAGTTCATATTCTTTGCACGTAAACCACAATTGTGCAGGACCCAACAAACATGTTCTGATAACATCTTTCAGACTTTCAAAATCCTGGTAATGTCCATACTTGTTTTTTAGTGTATTCATGAAAACTCTGGGATGTAATCTTTTTGTGTTTCCATCGAATTTTAGATTTTGTTCATATTGTAGGACTGGTACTTCTGGTATCGTCCTATTTTCTCTTAAGTTCTGTTCCATTTTGCTTTTACACTCTTTCATTTCCATTTGTAGGTTTTTTTCTGTTTTTCTATGTTCTTCTTCTGCTATTTGTAGGTTTAGTTGTAGTCCTTGTTTGATATTTCCGTTTAGATCTTCTAATTTGTTGTCAATATATGTAATTTCCTTTCCGTTCTTAATGCACTTCCGTTCCACTGCTTCTATTTTATTTAAAATCCCTGTATTTACTTGTTTTCTCTCATTTATTCCAATCTTAAGATTGTCTTCCAAATTTTTTAACTTCTTTTCATGTTCATTTATTCTGGTCGTAGCTAGCTCTGCCTTCTTCTCTAATTTCTCCAGATGATCTCTTAAAATATTCTCCATGTGATCCAGTTTTTTGTTATTTTCATTTTTCATTTGATCAAGTTTGGTGTTATTTTCTTTTTTCATTTGATCAAGTTTGGTGTTATTTTCTTCCAGTTTGGTATTCATCGTTTCCATCATGTTTTGTAGAAAACCAAGAATGTTTTGATTTCCCTGTGATATATTGTCTCCAGTTGTTTGTTCTCGAATCTGCATTCTTGTGTCATCATCATCCATATTAAAAATGTATGTCTCAGGATTTTCTCCTTTTAGTATTAGAAATTGTTCTAACCTTTTTATTAATTTTGTTTTATCACCCGTACTATCTATTCCCCTTTTTCTAATTGTTCTTTTAATTCTACTAGTTTTAGTTCTTTTATGGTTTTGTTTATTTGGTTCTGCATTTTGTTATAATTTATTTTCTGATAATAAAGATTTTTAAAGTTTAAGCGTTTATTTATTTATTATTTTATTAATGTGGTTTCAATTTTTATTGATTTGAATTGAACTCCTGATTGCTGATATTAATATTGTGAATATTGTATTATCGATAACTCAATTCGAGCTGCTACACGTTGGGCACGCCAATTGTTATGGTATACAATAATTCAATGTGTGGTGATTTAATTTTATTGAATAGTATTATATACCACATGTATCAGTATCAACCAGAACTTCAAATCAAACAAATTTTATATTTAAGTTGTATTTATTAATCTGAAATATTAGAAATTTAACATTATATCATATGCACGTGTATCTCAGGGTATATCTTGGGTAAAGTGAGTTGTCTAAATTTAAGGAGTGAAATTTGAAATATAATAACCTTTAACGTCAAAATTAAATTAATATTAATTAAATAACTATCTCCAGATTGCAATCCGTGGATGGTCTCCTAGCCTATTACAACCTATATTAAAATAAAATTAACACAATTCCGCACAAACAAAATAAATCTCTCAATATCTTGTCGAAACACCGCCGGTAGCTGTATTATCTAAATAGAAAACGACTTGTTCTCTGAAGCGAAGAAATTCTGCGTTGCGCAAAGGAAAGATCACTGGTAAACGTCTCGAACCTCGGTACTGGTTTACAAACAGCTGTTAGGTACAAGTTTTAGTATTAAATGATTTACATTACCATAGTTTATTGCTGCATGATCTCTCTTGATCTTGAGTTTGAACAACCTTTACTGGATTCAAATCGAAGGTAAGTTATGTAAGATATTTCTAACTCACTATTTCTTTCTTTTATCAGTTTTTATTAAAGTCTTCGTACATTCAAACTTCTAACGTCCATTACTTTTTTTCGTCTCCCCCTTAGTTACTGATCACCTAACAAACTTCCTTCCCGTTGCTAACGAACATCCTTTTGTTTCTTCTTTATTTATTATAGAAATTACTAATTTTTGTTGAAATCCAGTTACTGACAGTTCATATTATTTAATCAAATAAAAATGTCCATAACTACCAATGTTCTTGTACTGACATTTTCCAATATCAACTTTATCAGTTGATTTATACAGGGTACATAAAAATATCTAACAGTAAGTATTTAATTTAATCATTTTAACGTTATTGTTAAAATGATGGACATAACATAAGACTCCCATGTACATATGATATAATAACTTCTAAAAGTAACCATTTTATTCAATTTATGATCATCTCAATTTCAGTACAATATATATATATATATATATATACAAGGACAGGAATATTGGGGAAGCGGCAAAATTGTAAAATGAGTACTCTTTACACTATTTTCCAAGCTTTCGGAATATCTTTATTTCCATTCTCAAGGACAGCATTCGAGATTGTATTACAAGTTGTTTCAAAGGGTAAATACATCTAACAATAATTTTGATTTGAATTTTTTAAAAAGTAAATGTCAAAATGATGTCAAACAAAATCGTTTGCTTATAGAAAAAGAAATAGTATACAATTATAACTAACTTATATCTAAAAATATCAAGATTGGCTAGGTTCGTCTTCTTTTTTTTAATTTGTTTTATGTTATCCTTGAGAATGGAAATAAAGATATTCCGAAAGCTTGGAAAATAGTGTAAAGAGTACTCATTTTACAATTTTGCCGCTTCCCCAATATTCCTGTCCTTGTACATTATTATTCGGCAAATATCTACTATAACTATAACTATATATATATATATATATATATATATATATATATATATATATATATATGTATATATATATATATATATATATATATAGATGGAAGGGAAAAATAAAATGAGACCCACTCGAGCGATGAAGGAATGCCCGAAAGGTTGGTCCCAGAGCTCGGGGGAAGGGAGTGGGGTTTAGAGAGTATCTATAAGCTCATCTCCGGGACAACCGTGGGGGAGAGGATGGAAACTTTAAGGGAGCTCAAGGCTTCCCTAATGGAAAACGGAACTGTGGAGGTGGCGCTTCATTCACCACCAAAAAATGCAGAGGTCCACAGGAAGCCTGTGGAGTATATGTTCTACAAGACAGAGATAAGGCTGGAAATATACAGCCATAAGGGTAGGGAGAGAGAATTTTATGCTTCTGGGTCTGGTTCCCACTCCCCTAAGGAGGGCGAGAATCAGATCACAGTACAATCGTCCACCTACTTTGCGGCATATGACCTGAAACTACACAATATCTGACGAAACCCCTGTCAAGTAAACCCATCCCATCATCCACACTCCAAAAATCAGCGGGGTCAGAATTCCCTTTTTATTTATTAATTATCGAATACAAGTAATATTTAATCAAAGTTTTCCCTTCACCAAAATACAATTAATAAAAGCAAATAAATGTCAGTTGCAATTAGAGAAAATATTAATTGATAGCAATACAATAGTTAATAAGCAAGAAAAGCAGTAAGCAAGCAGAAAATAAACAGTAAGCAATAAACAATAAGCAAGGAAAGATTATTTTTAGATAAAATACAATATCAAACGGTAAATTGAGCAAAATAAAGCTATATAAAATAAAATAGAATACAACACATAATATAAAATAAAATTTTATTTCTAATATATATATATATATAATATATATTAATATAATATTCCTTTAATCAGTTGTTTATCTACAAAATGTTAATAGCAGAAAATTATTACATTCAATTTAAGTATAAATAGAGAAGAAATATAAATACAAGTATAAAGATAGAAGAAGATATCCACAGTTTTATGTTAGAAAGTTAGTTGATTAAATTAGAATTATTTTAAGAAATGTTTTGTTTTTGAATTGTTTAATATCAGAAAAGTGGATTATCTTGGATCATATCATTGCCCCATTCGTTTAGTATATTAGTCAGTACTTTATCGTTCATGTCAATGTTCGATGGTGGGTAGTCCAATCCTCTTTTTCGTAATTTGTCCGTAAGTGTTTGTCTTGCTGTCGTTCTTTGTTGTAGCGTACATTCCTCTATAATATGTTGCTGGTCTTCTAGTATTTCGCAATGTGTGAATGTCCCGTCTGTTTGTCTTAGATTGAACCGTTTGTAGTACCCATTCATGTTCCCGTTCCCGTGACCTAATTGCGTGGTTTTCCAATTCAGTGAAGGTGGCGTAATTTTAACTGTGCTAATTATGTTATATGTTTTCCTGCCTGTTGTCTCATAGGTGTTGCCATTTGTCTAGTTGTAGTTTGTTCTTTTTTGTCCCAGTTTCTCTTTTAGTCTATATTTTTGTTGTTTTGTCAGTTTCTAGTTTGGATATTCTGTCTGCTTCTTTTATTCCCGGGTTATTCCGTCCCACTTTGTGTATGTTATATGTAATATTCTGAAGTTTGTTCTAGGTTTTTCTTGATGTTGATTATTAATTTACATTTATTGTTTCCTATACGTGATTGTTCAATTACCGCCTTAGAGTCGGTGAATTTGGAGATAGATTGGCCTACGTAATCTCCTATGTTATCGGTTATTATATTTATTCCGGTTTTGACTGCCAGTGTTTCTAGTTTATTTATGTCAATATAGCCTTCTATTTTGTGAGTTTCTCTTATTTTCCGGTTTCTTAGTTCTAAATAAATCCCGACTGCTCTTTGGTTGTCCTTCATGCTGGCGTCTGTATAAAGTCTTATGTCTGTTGTTCTTTGCGTGTTTGTCTCGTTTATTGTCATGGCTGTTGGATGTGGTAAGTCTGTCGTCTTTATTTTCATTGTTTCTATTACTTCTCTGTTGTCATTGTAAATGTTGTAAATTGTCCATGCGTCTATTTCCAATGGTGTGGTTCCGGCTAGCACATGTAATGCTGATGTAGGGGCTGTTTTATACGCCTTGGTTATGGCCAGTAAAAATGGTCGTTCTGACGCTGCCAGTTGTTTTTCAATTCTGGTATCCGTGGCTCTTTTACCCCATATCTCTGCTCCATAGAGAAGCATGGGTTTTATTGCTTTTTCGTAAATTTCTTTTAAGATGATAGGTTTTCGTCCCCAGTCTTGTCCTGCTATGATAAATAGTTTATGTCCAATGTCGGTTGCTTTTTTCCTGTTCTGTTTAACATGTTCCAAGTAAAGTAGTCCAGTGTCTATCGTTAGTCCGAGGTATCGTATGCTGCCTTGCAGGTAATGGGCGAGTCGTTTGGCCGTCATCTTATCTAGGATCTTCCCAAGCGTTGGAAGATGGCAGATTAGCCGCTTGCCTCCGTTCTTTCTGGGTAGCCACACCATATCCGCCTTCTTCCATATCCTCGGGAATTTTCCTTCTTGTAGGCATCTATTATAGTGTTCTGTCAATATGTTTGGCTCAATCATATGCATTATGTTGATGATTTCTTTACTTAGACCGTCTCTAGCTGTAACTTTCTTATTTTTCATGCACGCACGCACGTAGTCCTGTCTGAGTTGTGAATGTTCTGTTTCGTCATCTGATTCGTGATCTTCAGGGAAGTTCTTATCGTGTAGGGATTGTATGGTATCTTCTCTGTCTGTCGGATACTGTCCATCGTATTTTTTGATTTTATTGAGTGTAGGTGTACTGTAGTCTTCCTGTCGCGTATTATTTTGTAAGCTATGTCCCATGGATTGTCTGGGTCGTGATCTGTTAAATATTTCCTTATGGCTTTTTGTTTAGTAGCTTTTATAGTGTTTTTGTACTTCCTTTTTTGTTCATTGTAGTTGTATTGTGCACGTTCCCTGTTTATTGGATCTCTTTCGTTTTGAAATATTTTCCTAATTTTGTTCGTCTTTTTTTTCTCTTTTTCTAGTTCATCGTTCCACCATTTTTGGTCTTCTGTTGTCTTCAAGGATTTGTTGCGTACAAACCGTTTTACTATATCCATTATGTTCTGTTGTATGTTTTCTGCTAGTTTTTCTGATGTTCCTGTTTCGTCCCAGTTTGTTTCTGTTATTAGTTTCGTGAACTTTTCTGTATTTATGTTTTTAATATTAACATGTTGTTTTAGTTTGTGTCTTGTCATGTCTTGTCCTGTTATATTAAAAACTATGTATTGGTGATCGCTCAGTGATTCTTCGTCTTCTACTCTCCAATTCTTAATATCTATGCCACGTGTCCGAGTGATGTCTATCCAACTTCTCCCCCGATTTGATGTCGTATGTTATGTCCTGGTTCTTGTATAAGTCCTATGTTTATTTTGTACTTTATCATAGTTTGTATGAGTTGGTCCGTAGCTTGAGTTCCTCTTCCTGCATTAAACTGTATAAATTTGTACATATTGTATTTTTGTTTTCCCTTCTGTTGTAGCAGTTTTTTTTTGTTTTGAGTTTGGTGTAGTACTCTAGTAATTTATTTGGTATGTTGTTTCTTCCCGTTTCTTTCTGTAAATTGGGCATGACGAGTCCCTAGCCTGATGTGCTCTGGGTGTTAGTTTCATGGTTTCGCAGTTTGTACAGTTTAATGTATTGCTGATGCATTCCTTACCATCGTGTCTACCGCTGCATTTGTAACATGTAGGGTGTTCTTCTCTGCAGAATTTCATGACGTGCCCGTATTTACAACATTTGAAGTACATCGATACTGATGTGTACTCTTCCACCAGGTCTCTTGTTAGATCAAAATAAATGTATCCTTCTTTCAGTATATATCTAATTATTATTATTTCGCGAATTCGGCAAAAAACTGCCCAATACACGAAATCGGCAAATACGCAAATTCGGCGTCACATATATACTTTTCTGTTAGCAGTTAAATAACAACTCAATTTATATATAATAACAGTAATTTCATTTTAATTATGCCCAAAACAAAACTTAAAACATTCATATCTAAACGTCACATGTATAGGAGGGTAGCCATCGAGGTAGAGCAGATTTGTAGTGAAGGTGTATTAACAAACCATGTTAATAATTTTGAAGAATTGGCAACTATAAACCCGCCACAGGTTTCTATTCAACTTTCTTAAATTTGGATAGTAAAAGGGAAAATCGGCTAATACAAAATACCCACCAGGAACCTATAGAAGAGGTTATCAGTGAAGCAGGACATATTTGTAATGAGGATAATTCTTTAAATCGTTCAGATCCTTTGTCAATTTCAGAAAGCAAGAAGTTGCAAATCACAGCTATGATGAATTTACACTTTCAAACAATGAAGGTGTAAATAATATTTCTACAATATTTTTAATAATGAATCAAATTTAAATGCAGAGGTGAATTGCAACCAGGACCTTCAGTTACAATTGAGACAATCTACATCTTGTTACATTCCTCATTCTTCTTCAACACAGTTATTACACATTCTCAGGCCGTACCACCCAGAACTGCCGCTGAATAGTAGAACGCTTTAAAAGACTCAGTTAAGGTTTGAAAAAAAAATTAGATGTAGGTAATTATGTTCATTTAGTTCTAAAGTACGGGTTCGAATGTTTTCTTAAAAAGCAAGTTACGTTTTCTAATAATACTTTTGTTTTAAGTTTTAACGTAGATGGTTTGCCTTTGTTCAAAAGTAACAATGTTCAGTTTTGGCTAATACTGGGACTTGTAAAGAATTGTGGTTTTAAATATGTATTTACTATAGAAATTTATTGTGGAACTGCAAAGCCTACACCGATTGATTTGTTTTTCTCAGATTTTGTTGAGGAGTGTAAATATCTGATTAATAATGGCTTTAATTTTAAAGGTAAACAGTATTTCCTAGACATTCATAGTATAATTGCTGATGCCCCTGCAAAAGCATTCTTAAAATGTATAAAGGGTCATAACGGGTATTCCTGTTGTGACAAATGTAATGTATCAGGTACATATAAAAATGGACGGATGATTTTAAGGGAATTAACCTCTACAAAAAGGACTGATAACTCATTCAGATCTCAACTTGAAGAGGATCACCAGAAGATCCTCTAACTGAATTGAATATAGATATGATAAATGTTTTTTCAATAGATTACATGCTTAACGTTCTTCTGGGGGTTATGAAAAAATTATTGAAGTATTGGATAGGGGAAGAATTACCAATTAGATTGCCCAGTAGGGTTATTAATATGATTTCTTCCCGCTTGGTTAGTTTTCGACAGTTCATGTCTTCCGAAATTAATCGTAAACCCAGATCTGTAAGTGAACTGTCACACTTTGAAGCAACAGAATTTAGAACTTTCCTTCTCTATACAGGGATAATAGCTTTGAAAAATTTGATTGATTTAAGAATTTATAATCATTTTCTATTGCTTCATTCAGGGATCGCACTATTAATGATTACTGGCAATTCCAGAGAAATTAATTGCCAGGAGGCATCGAGTATACTTACAGTGTTTATTGAACATGGTGAAAAAATTTAAGGAAAATACTTTGTCATCTCCAATATACACGTTTTAAGTCATCTCAGTGATGATAGTTATCGACATGGTGTATGAGATGACTTTTCTGCATTTCCGTTTGAAAATTACTTAGGTAACTTGAAGACATTGCTAAAATCTTCTCGAAAACCAATGCAGCAAGTTTGTCGCAGACTATTCGAACTAGACGCTATGGCGCTTCATGTAAAAGTTTCATTAAAAATAAAAAATATGTATTATTTGATAATCTATTACCGGATTCAATGCATAAGCAGTAAAAAAATTACTTAGGGATTATTAGGATTATATGCTGACGACTTATTCACAGTCAAAATCAGATTCATATTGTTTCACAGACGAACAAATAATTCAAATACAAAATATTGTCGTAAGTCCCACAAAGGAAATAAGTATTTATGGTCAGTATTTTACTTAAGCTGCATGTTTTTATGATTACCCTTTTCCTTCAAATCGTTTGGGTATTTATCTTGTTTCATATTTATCTATTGAGATTAAACAATTTTCATTTTTTGAAGGCGAAATAGCTCTTTAAACCAAACATCTTCGATTAGAAAACAATCGGCTTCTTCGCGCATTATTCGTCTTTCTACATTTTCTAATCTAACTTGCTCAAGCCTTTCATCTTCAACTACAGCAATAACGTTTATGATGATGATTATTGATGGGCAACATAATGTGAAAAATTATTTTAATATTTAATGAAAAACAAACTAAACTCTGCAATTCAACCAATCTAGAAACATCAATAACAAATACCATACACACAAGATTCACGAGAAACATTTAAAAGTTAGAAGTGTTAGAACAGGGTTTCCACGTCGAAAAATTAAATTATCACAAAAAATGCAGTATAGCCACAATGAGAACTAATTTTACATAAAAACTTCAAACCGTCAGTGTACAGAGTGAGATTTTTGACTGCTGTCGACTGGAATAATAGTTATCTATTGCAGAAAGCGACCGGTAGAATTCTATAGTGTACAGAGTTCCAGTGCAGAGCTATTTGAGTGTTGTACGAAACGTAGTCAAGAATTATTTTGATTAACCCATGAGTTAACTATGCAATTTTCTGAACCACCAAAAATGATGGTTTAACTAAAGTTCGTGGAGTTAACGTCAAATTCTGATATGACTATTACTGTTCTATAACCTATAATTTTACAACTTTTTCCTATTTACAATGGAAATATGGAATATTTTGATGAGTTAACGGATGATGAGGATTTTCTAGATATGATAAGAGAAGTATAAGGAGGTTTATTTACTTATTTCTATATAACTTTTATACCCCATTGCTATTTTATACTTGGTTTTAGGTTTAAGGAGAAACGCTCGTATTTTTCGAACAAGAATGAATCATTTTGAAAAGTGGACGGAAAATGGATTTTTTGATAGATTTAGGATATCAAAAGACACTGCAAAGGAAGTTTTGAATCAAATCGACATTGTATCGCCTACCGAGAGGTTACTATTTTGTTACTATAAAAGAAAATTCATTACCTATAACAAAATTTTTACAATTTAAGGAGCTAACACTTTCCCCAGAAGACATGTTATTAATGCCATTAAGATATTTTGCAACTGGTTCCATGCTAATTGTTGCCGGTGATTTCTCTGGAGTACACAAATCAACTGCAAGTAGAGTAGTGTATAGAGTATCACGAGCTATTGCCCAATTAAAATTTTTTTATATCAAAATGCCAGAAACAGTGGAGGAAAAATCTGAAGTACGCTTGAATTTCTTTAAAGTGGCAAAATTTTCAAAGTGCGTTGGTGCATTGGATTGTACCCACATTAAAATAAAGTCACCAGGAGGTGATACAGCCGAGACATTTCGTAATCGAAAAGGATATTTCTCCTGAAAGTGCAATTTATTTGTAATTCTTTCCTCACTTTGTGAAATGTTGTATGTCGTTGGCCAGGACCTACTCATGACTCTACTATTTGGAACAATAGCAGAATATGAGCCAAATCTGGCCATAGATAAATGGTAGAAAATGTATTAGTAGGTGATAGTGGCTATTCTATTAAACAATACTTACTAACTCCATTTTCAAATCCACGAACACGTGAAGAGCATCTTTTCAACGAGTCTCAAATTCGAACAAGAATCCCGATTTAAAGATTTTTTGGGATTCGGAAGCGTCGTTTTCCTATTTTAGCTCAAGGCATACGGTTACAAGTACCTACAACGTGTAAAGTCCGTCGTGGTAGCAACGGCTGTGCTTCAAAACATAGCACTTAGAAATGTAGATCCATTACCTCCTCCACTTGATGAAAATCTAGAGAATCAAATAGCAATGGGTGCGTTCACCAGCACGAAGCGCTGCGTAAGCGGTAGTCAACAGCTTTGTGTTTCGTTGGTGAACGTACCGTTTGATATTGGCTAACTTTAAGCGGCTTTACCAAGCGGTCGCCATTTTATTAATCGTAAATTTGTTGTTCTGGGTGGAAGTAAACTTGTTGAAGATTCGAAATGGCGGCATTATTTGAAGTTATTTACAATTATAATAATTTATTGTATAAAATTGTGGAGAATGAAGACATTCGCAATCTGTTAGATAGTGAGTATATTCATTTATTCTTATTATTTTGAGATTTTTTCACACTCTGTTACATTTACATTTGGGTCTACATTTTGGGTTACGTTGGACTATGGGTATGGCTTTTTGGATTTAGTCGACGGTTCCAGTCCCTTCATTGACGGTTCCAGTTCCAGCGCCCTAAGATATGTAACTTGGAGTCTGCGGAATTAATCCAATGGTTATCACCAACTAATGAAGACACGCAAGTAAATCAATAGTGTAGCATTTAAAAATTCACTTAGATACTTATTTTTGATATGTAAATAAAGAAACAAATTGATTTATGATTCATTTCCATACTTTATTTGGTCAATACTGATGTATTTACAACAACATATAACTAGTAATAAGGTTGGAAACTTAGATCATCTATACCTTCATACACCTTAAAAATATTTCAATAATCCTGGAATCTTTATAAAAGTTGTTTTAGTTTCGAGAACCTGAAATCAATGAATAAGTATTAGTCATCAATAATATCAATAAAATAAATGCTTACTTTTTTGATTTTTGTATGAACATATTAAATTAATGTAAATAACTAGTTTGTTATTATATTGGCAAATGTCAGTGGTTGGAAGGCACATGTACAAATACATTGTAGGTTAATAGCAATGTCAAATGTCAGCGAGCAGAAGTTGAGTGGTGTTTTGTCTTCTAGTTGAGTTCTATGATGCAGTCCTGGGATGTCTATCAATAAAATGCCGATTTATTGAATTGGGTTATTTGTCTTTTGTAAATTATCGTTACGGTTGGTAGTAATTATGAAATGTCATAAATCCTGCTGGTTTGTTGAGTTTTTTTGAAATTCGAGTTCCTTTTATACGAGCCATGAAGAAAGCAGAAGCGTTTTTCCAATTCCGATTTCGGGGTCTGATTTTAGGCTTAATTGCCTATTTTCACGAGGGTAAGTTTTGTTTAAGATTAATTCGTACAATTTCTATACTCATTTTCAATAGGGATCAAGACTACGGCCAAAAAGTGGTCGAGTTTATCGACGCCGTCGATCATCTCTTCAGAGAGGCCATTTTGGGTAGCTGCCAATACCGCATTATTTTTGATTTCCTCGACGACCAATCCTTTTGCGGGTCCAGTATATGAGGAGGGGTGGCTGGACATTTGTTCGCGATCCAGGGATGTTCCTGTCCTTTCTAGTCACTTGTCCTATATAGGATTCATGATGAAACCACGTGGATTCCTCCATTTTCTGCATTCTTTCAATACTGCTGCTGATTCCTTTGCGTTCCAGAGGAGCCAAAAGATGAAAGTAATGAAATTTTAATTCCACTCCACTTCATTACCAGGTACTACACCACTGCCATTAGCAATTTGGGACATGTTACAAGTTACACTTCCAGAATACAGGTTTATATTTGTAACATTTTTATGTGAACCTTTAGTTTTTATAATTAAGTATATATTTTTTCTATCCGTTTTATAATTGAGTATATATTTTTTCTATCCGTTAAAATCATTCTATGCATAGATACATATTTTAATTATTAATTTTTTACTTAATATTGAACCATTCTGAATTTTTGATAAATGTTATATTACATATTCATGTGAACCAATTATAATAGCTATAATCTGGGGTGAATTCTAAGAATTTAGAATTTAAATATATTTAGTCAAATACTTAATTTATAGTAAATCAAGTATTCAATTTGACAAACTTGACCTGAGTTCAAGTGTTCAAATATCTAATTTTGAATATCCTATTTTTGTTAAAAAAACCTGTGATTCATATTGAGTGGTAGGTGATCCATAACTATTTTTTATTTTCTTTATTAAAATATTGAAAACCAACTGAATTGTGTTAATTCTTCAAGGTCTACAGTTTTAATATTCTCATTTTTTTTTAATTGATGGTCATCTTTTTTTAATGTCATTACTTCATGTTTCTTCATTTTGGTGAAGCTTACTACATTTGTTAAAAATAAAGTGGCGCTCACGGGTAGACTATTTTTATTTAATCATCTTTTCAATCAAACCTTTCAAAATAAAGCAACAGTTCCCATGCCTTATGCTCACCGATGAAAGGCTGTCGTTCACACTTTTGTAGTTTACTTTTAGTTGCTACACAATATCAAACATAAATTATTATAAAATTGCTACAATAGATCATATTGTTTTCTTTAATTAGGGTTACATTTTATTATTATTATAATTTACATTTAAAATCAATCAGGTTATTATGGTTCGCTGTAAATATACAAGTGGCTTGTATTGTTGAACTTTTCGGACATTTTTTTTAATTTTCGGCGAAGGAATACGCGTGCGTCTGAGCTCATACGGATCGTGTCCTTAGCGTATTAACATTACATAATTACTATTTGGTAAGTTTCCCATGATATTGCATATAAATAAGCCACGGTATGGGTAACTTTTAATAATTTCTCATTTATATTATATATACATTTTAAAACTTAACTCAGAACTGGCCTCGGGTATGAATCCTTCTGACTAATAGTATATTATTTTTAGGGTTGAGGGTTATATGGTTATTATTTTTTTTTGTTATATATTTATAAATATGGATTTATGTGGATATCCACAACTGCCGGACGTTATTTCCGGTTAACTGTAAAAAAAATTGTCTCAAACCAAACCACCACCTAATAAAACCATCTTTGTTAGGGAGTTATTTGTTTGATTTATTAAATATATTCTAACTGGGGGTAAACTACAGTTAGGAATCAGGTCTGTGGTATTTTCTCGGGTACGGTTTACCTGGCGCCTTGGGTGTTATAGCTTATATTATTTTGTTCGTTACCAGCATACGAACCTCATTTCTTCGACTAGAGTCTAGCGGGTAAAATACCTTATGGCATAGATCGGCCATCCGATCAGCTGGTAACTTGTAATATTATTTTTTTTGCCATAAGTTCGATCTATTTTCCATGATAGGTCCCTAACGTAATTGAGGTTGCACAAAATTTGATTTTGAGATTTTACGTTACAACTCACATTGGATACCCTATTCTGTATTATCTTTATAATTATTTGTAGATGAGGAGTATTTTAAACAATATATTGGAACAAATTCCAATTCAATTGAAATCTTACTACATGTGGAGAATGAAGAAGATTTAGAGAATAATGGTAAGTATGTTCAATTAACACAAATTCTTTGTAGTGATGTACAATTGATACTTTTCCAAATATCGAGTAGATACAAGAACTTTCTTTCGAGGGGGTGATGTGTATTGTGATATTTTTATTAAATTTAATGATATTTATCGGTGGTCGATACTTGATATGAGATGAATAGGTACCTAATGATACCCAAAATATATAATTATAATATAATAATTATAAATATTTAATTTTTGTAGTAAAATTGATATTCATGATATAAAACTTCTATTTATTGTGAGTTTTATTATGTACTTATGTATTATGTGTATTCAAAATGTATCCGATAAGTTGCCAATTATAGATATGGTTGAGTATCAGTATCGATTACTTTTATATTTCGGGATTCAAGTACTTTCCAATCTTTCTAGTATCAGATACTTGAGTATCGAGTAGATACTATCTGCAAATCATTAATTCTTTGGTAAAAAAATATAATCGGGATTATTTATTGTTGCAGGAAAAAAAGTTACATGGGATAACAAAACGACAAAATTGCTATTGCAATCCAATGAAGAGAGAAAAGAATTATTTCGTGACCCAAAACAAAAGAAGAAATCATTATGGAGTCAGATTTCAATGACTTTCAAAAAGCATGGCATACATGTTTCAGAAGAAATATTAGATAAAAAATTCAGAAATTTGAAACATCATTTTAAGGTGATAAAAGACAACAATAAAAGCACCAAATCTGAACAGGGGAGGATAACTTGGGAGTATTTTGAGTTGATTGACAGGATATTTGAAGAAGATAAAACAGTGGAATCAGCCAAGTACTTCAAAGTATCCTGATAGTGAGCCATGTACTTCAAATACGGATACTCAGCCAAGTACATCGAGAGGTCAGCTCCATACAGATTTGGAGAAATCTGGGTTAAAAGATCAATTTTTAAAGACCTGGCTTCTCCATACTATGATACTGAAAACATATGTAGTTTGAAAACACCTTCAAAAAAGAGGAAGATTGTTGAAGGTAAAAGGTTGCAGACATATCGACAAAGTATGTTCAACTTAGAACAAAGGAGAGTTGCAGCTTTGGAGAAAATTGAAAAAAATAATAAAATACAACAAGAAAGAATTGATTTATTACAAAAATATTTAGATAATAAATAATGTATCAACTAAAATAAACTTTTAAATCTAGAGTTATTTCTGTTTCAATACATCCAATTAATAACAAAATTGAATTGTTACAAAAATTAATTAGTTCCTTTCACTACAAAAACGAACTATACAGTATTCGCCAGCTAACTTGATGTCCTAAATGCTTTCTAGGGAGCTATTGACGCCGCCCATCCGATAACTTTAAACAGTGCCGTGCAAGTTCCGAGGATACGCTTTCTGTTACAAATTAACACAACTTGTACAATTAATAAAGTAAAGTCCGTCCGGAAATACAGGGTGTCCCACGACGATTAAGACAAGTAATATATCAGAATTGGGCAGTAGTAGATAATTATAATTTTGGGGGTGTAAATTAGAGCAAATGTTGCATCTTTTCTTGTTATTGTGTTACCCAATGAGGTATTTGTTATTGGTCACGTGACGTCGCATTCAAAATTATTAATGGGACAACCTGTATATTTGTGCCTTTCTGTGTTCCTCCCGATAAAACAATTCCAACTAACTAGCACACTTGGGGTCTAAAGTGATTAATTCAAGAGCTACAGATACTTAAAAGATTGTAAGTTGAAAAATTCATAACTGAATCCCCTGTAATTTATTAAATAATTTATATATTGTTATGGTGTGAATAGTTACTCAATAATAAATTTAAATATTTAATAATCATCTAATTTAATTGATATTTGTACAACCAACTCTATCACTTGATATTCAGAACCATTTATTTTCCATAGTGGAAGAATATAAAACATATTGAGTAAGTCCGTCACAAACCTAAAATAAACGTATAAGAATTAGAAACATTTAGAAGTAAAAAGAATAATATGTAAAATTAGTTTTGATATACTCTGTATACTGAATAATTAAAGTCATACAATGAAAAACAGTAAAATAGGAACACAAACTTTAAAATAAAAGACTAACAGAGTACCAACTTAAAAGGTGATGATTGTAAAATTGAAATATAAATAAAATAAACACCACAATAGAGAAAATTATAACTTAAAATATAGATAAAATAAAATAAATTAAAATGTGGTAACGACAACTGTGACAAAATGTATATCGGTAGAACTTTAAGGAACTTTAAAACTAGAATTTCAGAACACAAACGCAGCTATGACAATAACAAATTAGATTCCAACTATTCAAATCATCTATTAACAAACCAACACACTTTCGACTCAAATTTTGAAATTTTGCATGTAGAACCCAAATCTTTTAAATCAAATCTTTTAGAAGCCCTCGAGATTAACAAAAACAAATATTCCGGTAATCTGCTTAACGACCAAATAGATATCAATCATTCTCCCTTATTAAACCTTTTTACCTAGAAAATGTGATAGTTGTTGATCAATTTCCCAGGTACCTTTTTTCAATACCTTTGTAACTTTCTTAGAATCCCGTATTTAGACACTTTTTGTACTTATACCTATTTAAGTATATTATAATACTTTTGTCAATATCTTAGAATTCCGTATTTAGGCACTGTTTGTACTTATCCCCATTTTTAATACTTTTGTCAATATCTTAGAATTCCGTATTAAGGCACTATATAAATTAAAAGTTTTTCATTGTAGCTTCACTAGTTTGAAAAAGCTACTGTGTAGCGAAACGCGTCACTAATTTTAATTTGAACGTTAGTTCAAAATAAATAATGAAGATTTAAACAAATTAATTTGTTTTATTTCATCAGTACCATGGGGTTTATTCTTTATGTATTGTTTGAGAGAAAGTTTACCTTTAAAAGGTATCATCTGCTCATCTACACAAACGTTTGTTTCAATATCTAACTCTCTACATCTTTTCAAAACGGAGTCAAAAATTGGGCGCACTTTCCATAACTTATCTTCACTGTTTCTAGGTGCCAAATTGTCCACACAATGTACGTGCGTGCGTAATTTGAAAAATCGCTTCAGAGTCATCGTTTCAATAAATAAATTTACTTTCAGCTTCCTGTCCCAATACATACTTAGTCTAGGAAACCTTAAATTCCCTGCAATTATCGTCAATCCAAAAAAGGCCCTCATTTCCGATAAATTTGTTGGCTGGAAGCCAGAGGTCCCATTCTGAATAGCGTACATATTCGTATATTGGACTATATTTTCGAAAAAAGTATTGGGAACGTATTTTAGAAAGTAAGTAATGGGATAATTTTTAGTTATGTCGTTATTAGATAAGCGAGAAGTTTGACAATACAAATCTTTTGTTATATATTCAACATTCTCTAACCATTTCACAAGTTTTTTTGGAGTGACCCATTCATAACTATTTTCTATCTCAACCTCCTCGGTATTATTTATAGTTTCATTCTCATCATCTGAGATGTTTTCATTCTCATCATCGGAGCTGTCCTCGTGTTCTCCACTAGGTCCTTCTTCGGCTAGTATCCTTTTTCTAATTACCACATCCTCGTCACCATCATCTGTGTCGTCACTCAAACACTCTAAATCAGATGTGCCAGTTTCCAATTCCTGCAGGAGTTCTTCCTCAGTTAAAAATGGCCTATTCCATCGCTTTGAAGCCATAGTTATCTAAATAATAATAAGAAAACAAAATTACCAACCAAAAATAAAATTCCACTCCAGTGTTTATGGGTACAAATGTACCCTTCAATTTTTATGACCGCTTAGTCAGTCACACAAATGAAATATGAACAAAAGATATCTTCTACCCGTGAAATACAACGTTTTTCTTTATATTCTAACAATTAAATATAAATGATGACCATTAAAACAAACAGTAATTGAAGATTACAAATAACATCACTTACTTCGACTGTCACTCACATAAATGCATTGACACTTCAACGGTTTGAACGACAAAACGATGACGCTGTTGTTGCCATCTATGTATAGGAAGTGAAATTAGATGTACAAGGATTACAGTTTCCATTAATACGACTACATCAATTGAATATTTGAAGTTTTCATAGATTCCTAATTTCAACGGGTACAATTGTACCCGTGGCCACTGAAAGGGTTAATTGGTCTTATTTCTGGACAATATATCAGGTGGCCAAATATGCAAAAACTTCTTCAGACAGCAAATGTAAGTTAACTAGGCCTAGGATGCCCGTCCAAATCTATTATTCAAATAAAATATGTTGTTACAAATTTTTTTTTAATGTTAAGTTACACACAATAAATGAATAAAAGACCCTTTTTATATTGATTGAAATTATTGAAAAGTCATTGATTTGAATATTATCTTCAACATTGATTTGCAATCTGAAAATAAAAATAAATATCTATTTCATAACATTCCATTTGTAGACCATTGAAAAATCTATAATTTCAGATATTTGAAGCACGCTCTCGAGGCATTCCTGGAGTAATAGGTGCTATAGACGGGTGTCACATAGCTATAAAGCAACCTGAAAATAATTCTGTAGACTACTATAATCGAAAGGGATTCCATTAAATTATACTCCAAGGTAAAAAAAATTGAGGATGAAAACTATGGGTAATTAACTATAATTAATTATATGCTTGATTTTTAGGTGTTTCTGATGAAAGAGGTGTTTTTATAGACACCACTATAGGAAGGCCTGGTCGATTGCACGATGCTAGAGTATTTAGATTGAGTGAAATATATAATCGTTTAATAGACAAAAACCCAATTGTTCCACAAAATTTGCACCTAATTGAAGATTCAGCTTATCCTTTGATGGTTAATCTGATGAAACCCTACCAAGAGTCTCGAGTCTCTTCAGTTGGCAACCGTGATTAATATCACCTAGCTAGTTGGTTTAGTTTTTTCTTGAATTCCTTCTTCTATATGTGATCATGATGGAAGGGTTTTATTTGCTGTTCTGCTATTAGGCTTAATCGCCTTTCTGTTTTTGGTGTCCCCTTCATTGGGAGAGGGTAAGTTTATTCTAATAATTTTCTACAAGGGATCACTGCCAAGGCTAAAAACAAGACGTCCACGCGGCTGAAGCTTGTAGGGAAGCCGTTTTGGCTGGTCGCCTCAGTTGCTTGGCTTGGCACTATCTTTGTTGGTCCAGATCATGGTCCGGGATGTGAGAAAGACGGGAGTCAACAATGCTGTTACCTCCAGAATAATGTCCCTCCGGTTCCAACAATTTTTTTTGAGGAGCAATACGTCCGATCTTTGATGAAGCCCACGTGTGTCCTGTTTGCTTTGTAGTTCGAGAGAAAGCCAAAGATGTTATAACTACACTCCACTTCCACTCCACTACTAGTAGTCCTAAGGGTTGTGTTTAGAAGGATCCTTTCCGAACCTGAGATACAGGTTTGATTTTTTTATTTTTCTAGTATGAATTTTCAGTTGTATTCAACCATAATTTTAATGTCTACTGGTACCTACTGGTAATTGCCGCTTAAATACATTTATTATTTAAAATGGTTTATATTTCAAATTTAGTTTCAACATTTGAGTACAATATATTTAAAAACATTTATTTGAAGTACTTTACTTTCCAAGTTAATTTTTGATAACCAAGTTTCATATGCATTGATACATTTATTGTTAAAGGTATTTTACTATTTGTATATTATATGTTGAGTAGGGTTATCAATATATAAATGTCCAAAAAACTTCACTTGGCTCCAAGAGTCCAAGTATTTAACATATTTTTTTGAGTAGGTATCCTATTTTTCTGTTAAACTGGTAAATTTGTGTATACGAACACATGTCGAGTGGGGTTATCAACACTCATATTTTTTCTATTTAATAAATGTAATAGAAGACAACTAAATTGTGTTTATTCTTCTGGTCTACACTTTTAACATTTCCATATTTTTTTGGTAAATGTAGATAGGTAAATGTAGATAGATATATTTTTGACATTTCTTCATTTTTCTTCATTTTGATGAGGTTGATACTGTTTAAAATAAAGTGGCGCTCATGGGTAGACTACTTTTTATTCAAAACTTTTTCAATCATATAAATTCCAAGAATAAGCAACAGTTCCTACGACTTATGCGCACTGACGAAAATCTGCCGTTCGCATTTATGTAATAAACTTCCAGTATGCTAAACAACATCTATAGTTATTTATAAAATTGTTTCATACGTTTCATACGCCCAACGTGGGGCCCCGAGTAATATAGGGTCTTTTGTTTGTTAAATAGTAGTCATAAATTAAAATTGAAGACCAAAGTTCAACACTTTAGTTGTATGTTTGAAGGAGAGTCATTGGTTAAGCATAAAATTTTGAATGTCATTGGTAAAGAGTAAATACATCTTTGGAAAATCGAATAAAGTATGAATTTGTTGTAGGTAGTTTTGAGTAAAGTTGTTGTAAATTGGTACAACTATATACAACTGATTAAAGGTTGTTAATGGGATTAATTCATAAGTATTTGGAGTGCTAGGAGTATTTTGAGTATTCACCATAATATAATTGTTTCTTACTGATTTAGAGTTTCAGTAAATTTTTAGTAATAGCTTTTCGGTAATTTAATTTTGTCTGTCTAACTATAATAATCGATTCGCGTTTCAAGTCTATTTATTTATTGTCCAAAGAGTTGGACTATGAATTAAAAATAAGAGGTGTTATCACAAATAGACCAGCTGCAGATAAAAGAAAAACTTTAAGTAAAATTTTAGATAAAGAAAGACAACAGGGTTTTGATATTCTAACTTTAGAAGGTCCTGATTTTACTTTTGATATAGAAACAGCAGAAATTGAATCGTCTATTAATTCCATTCAAGCTGTGATAGATGAATTTGAAGGACCCTATTTGATTAAGTTTATAAAAAAGTAGAGTCTGGATTAATATACATTATTAATAGAATTGAACGTTTAAAGATCGATAATGACGATAAAGATATTTTGGCCAAGAAGGACTTTAAAAATGAATCATATGCTACAGTTTTACTTATGGAGGCAAATCTCCAAGAGAAAGTCACTAACGTAGATGTTAATGTTAATAATGCTTAAATTATACTAATGTAAATAATACACCAACACATTTGAATTCCACTATGTTTTATTCTCAACAGCCTAAGCGTGTACCAGTTTATAAGTTAGAAATTAGTTTTGATGGCAACCCCAAATTCCTTCATTTTTAGAAAATTTAAAGGAGATGGCTCAATCTAGAGGTATCACAAAACAACAACTTTTTGAATCTGCTAGTGATTTATTTTCTGATAAAGCTAAATATTGGTACAGGCATATTAAACATTTTGTTCATGATTGGGATAGTTTAGTAGTGAGGTTTAAACAAGATTTTTTGAAGTCAGATAGTGATGATGACCTTTGGGAAACTATTGAGAAACGTTGTCAAGCTAGAAATGAACCTGTTATTTTGTATATTGCCTATATGGAAACATTATTTTCCAGATTATCGAGAAATCCTTGTGAGTCAACTAAAATTAAACATATTTGAATTTAGAAAACGGTTAGCACTCCATGATATTGTATCTGTGGAAGAATTGAATTAGAAGAAGCAGATATTTTAAGCTTATCTTCTTGTAGTAAATCTACTCATTATTTTTTAGAATCAGAATTAGCTTATGTTTCAGATTATCCTTGCTCAGAAACTTCACAGGTTAGGTTTTAGAGTAAAAATAATAAAAATCAGGGGCATAATAGTTTTTTTTTTAAATAATGGTAAAAGTAAACACAATTATTCTTTTGGTAGTGAACCTAAAAATATAGTTTGTTGGAAATATAATCTACCTAATCACACGTATATTAATTGTAGGTCTCTGGTGAAAAGAAAATTTTGTTATAAATGTGGTAAAGATAATGTTACCATAAAAGATTGTCCAGTTTGCTCAAAAAACGTACAGTAGGTGTTCCTGTAGTTGGCACACGGACACTTAACAAATCTAATTTCGAAGCCAACAATAAAAATTTTCATGTGGGTAGAAAAGTAACTTCATTTTCTGATCAAAAGGACTGGGAAAACTGGAAATCTAAAGTTAGGGAATATTATAATAAAAAATTAACTGTTAATGAAATTTCACCTTTGTGTATTAGAAAGGAAAAAGATAATAGACCCTATATACAAGTGAAATTACTGAAATTCATTGCTTTACTTGATAGCGGTGTTAATATTTCAGTAGTTGTGAAATATTTCAAGTGAAAGTAGTCTTTCATGATTTCAAATGGGACATTCAGTGTAATCTGACTGATTCTATAATATGTACAGTTCCAGATGTTCATTAAGTTAAACATCCAAAAGGAGTAAAAGATTTTGATAATGTAGACAATCCCCAAAAAATTATAGCACAGCAGTTAGGCAGCAGTTAGGCAGTTAGGCAGAACAGACAAAATTAAATTATGTATTGAAACAGGTGATGCAAAACCATTTAAAGTACCTCAGTATTTAATGTCACCATATAATATGTTAGATATTTTAAATAACGAGTTGGACTTCTTTTAGCCCTTGGAACAGTCCAGTTTTGTTAGTAAAGAAAAAAACAGGTGAATATCGTTTTTGTTTTGATGGCAGGAAGCTAAATGAAATAACCAAACATGATTCTTATCCCTTACCACGAATTGATCGTATCCTTAGTTTATTAGGCAAAGCTAAATATGTCTCTAGTATAGACTTTAGAAAAGCTTTTTGGCAGATTCCTTTAGATGAACAGTCAAAAGAGAAAACTGCGTTTAGTATACCAGGCAGAAGCCTATTTCAATTTTCAGTAATGCCATTTGGTTTGTGCAATTCTGCACAAACACAACAGAGACTGTGTGATTCTATTTTTGGTCCTAAATATGAACCTTACCTTTTCTGTTATTTAGATGATACAATAATAGTATCTGAAACTTTTGAAGAACATGTTAGATTACTATCTGATGTGAAAACAAAATTATTGAAGCTAATTTAACTGTAAATTTGAAAAAATGTGAATTTTTCAAAACTTCATTAAAGTATCTTGGTTTTGTAATTGATGTAGAAGGTCTGCGGACAGACCCAGACAAAATTTCAGTAATGGTAAATTATCCTCGTTTTAACTTATACGGACGTTAAGCGATTTCTAGTTTTAAGTTTTGCAGTTCGCTGTTCGAGCCGTTCGCATATTAACCAATCAAAAGCCTGGTCGTTTGACAAGAATCGGGTCTAGTGGGTTTATCATAACCTTAAATATGTTATTAAAATCTGAGTAGCTGATTCACTAAGATTAAGATATTTTTGTTGATTTGTGAAGAATATAAGTATTTCGATATGGATGACTCCCAAGAAATCATTGTAGAAGTACAGTATCCGCCAAAATAAACAGTACCGAAAATAAAAATAAAAATTAATTTTTAATTTCTGTAATGTAAGTGTTCAAAATGTTCACCATTTCGACGCAAACAAGCTTCATATCGATTTTGTAAGTCAATAAACATATTTATAAAAAGTGGTTGATGTAACTGCCGAAAAATATTTTGTATTCTTTCCCGTAGTTCGGCAATATTCGCCGGCGGATTTTCCGAGTGAAATATTTTGTCCTTCATTATGCCCCAAATGTATGCGTCAGGTGGCGTCAGATCAGGTGAATGAGAAGGATATTCGAAGTCTGTTCCCCGAGAAATTATTCTATTTTCCGTATGAACGAAAATAATGCTCTACCAAAAACACTTTTTCTTCCGTTGTTAGAACCATTTTTAAATCAAATTTAACTGCAGCGTACTATTAATATATCAACTAATGACAATTAAGTCAAATATGACAAATCCATTTTACATAAACAACTCCACAGCACTCTCTGTTTCGGTACTGTTTATTTTGGCGGATACCGTAGAAGGAGATAATAAATAAATATATTTTCAATATTGTTGTGAATCAAAATAAATTAAATTATATATTGCACAGAAGTAGACAAAATCAGTCAAAATAATACAAAACTACCCACATCTGTACGACTTATCTGATAAGAAATACAAAGATAGTAAATTCAAGGAGGATACATGGGGATATGTGGCACTAATTGTCGATATGGATGGTAAAATGATTATTCCCTAAATTTACAAAATAATATTGATTTAAAATTATTTCAGTAGCGTGGTGTAAAAAAAAAATGGAAAAACCTAAGGGACCGATATACTAGAGAGAAAAGAGGTTTGCCGTCAGGGTCAGGTCTTGAAGAATCAAACTGGCCTTATTTTCATCTAATGGCGTTTTATTCCAAATATTCAAGGCCAAGGAAGTGAGTATATATTTTTCTGAACAAAGTCTCATTAAACATCTCAATTGCAATATGTTTTATTTGTAGAACACATACAACCACACCTCACGTCACGAAGTCCACAATATACAATGGGCGATGCTCTTCAGCTTCATCATCGGGGTGGTCTACACTAGACTGTGTTGTATCCTCACCACCAGCAGCAACTAGCACAGTTGATGCAGAACAAGGGAAAGAGCAAACAGACCCCAATAAAGAGCAAACAGACCCCAATATTGCATCTCCTTCGCCTATATCAAGTATGGTTATAGTTAAGTACATTGTTTGTAGGGTTGTGATATTGACTGATTGACATTAAAGTACATTAAAACAAAAAACAAGTAATAATGAAAATTTCATTTTTCATTAGGAAAACGAAGGCGTACAGAGGATGATGGAGTTGGAAAGGTGCTGTCTATGACAAGACAAATTGCCGAGACTCTAGAGATCAGGAGAGGGGAAAACCTACTAAGAACCGCACATTCGTGGAATCTGTACAGTACTTTAGAGGAAATGTTTCCTGATATAGCTAAAAAGAAACGAAAAGGAATATTGTTACTATTGGACAAATTTTGATGTGAATAATTATATAATTATTTAATTTTTAACATAATTTTTAATATTAGATTTTTTTTTCAATTTTTAAGTTTGTTAGATGGTTTTTAATATTAGATTTTTGTTTTATTTTTCAGAATAGTTTAATATTTTTAGGATATATTTTAATATTAGACTATTTTCTTAATTTTACTTGAAATATGACTCTTTAACATTTTTAAATTATATTTTATTATCCTGCCATTCAACTTTTCCACTTAATGACACAAAATAATCTTTAAATGTATTTATAATGTCATAAACATGACGTCGAGCAGTGTTTGCTCCTACTCGTCCTATGGACTCTAAAGGAGTTGATTCTTCTCTCCATGCTCCATTACTTTCAGTTCCAGAATCTGCGTAGCCTAAAGGGCAGTAAAAATTTTCATTCCATGGCAGCATTTCTGTTTAGCAAAAATTGTGCAAGACTACGACTGCTTTGATAATATTATCTACATTGTCAACTTTAGCTACAATGTCAGTTGCATTTTAAATGACTTGACGTGCTCTCGACAGACGATAATGAAATATTTTTTGGTCATGCGAAAGATTTTTTCCGGGAAATGGCCTCATTGAATATTCCTTGAGAGGAAATGCTTCATCTGCTACTAAACAATAGGGCACTTTTATATTTGCGTTTGGCAACTCACTCTCATGAGGAATATTTAAATTTTGTTCTTCCAACCTTTGTCCGAAACTACTGTTCTTAAAAATACCTCCGTCACTTTGGGAACCATAGGCACCTATATCCACACTAGTGAAGCGATATTGGCTGTCACATGTTGTCAATAGGGCAACACTGAACTTGTGTTTATAGTTATAAAAGAGAGATCCACTTCGGGCTGGTGCTTGTATTGTAATATGTTTACAATCCATGGCTCCTATGCAGTGCGGAAAATTCCAACGCTCACGAAAGCCTCTCTCTATGTTCATCCATTCGTTTTGGCTTCATGGAGTGGCTAAATATTTGTTCCATATAGCCTGGCAAGTTTCATGAATTATTTTATGTACGCTTGTTAAGGCCACATTAAAACTCCAAGCTAGAGCTTGCATACTTGTACTTTGCGAAAGATATCTACAAAATTAACGAACTTACTTTATTGAATAAAAAAAAGTATTAACTTGCAAGTCATAACTTATAAGAAAAAGCTAAAACTTCTAAGTAGAAGCTAATACTTATTTTTATTTGAATAAAAACTAGAACTCTCTCGAAAGTAAATACTGTAAAAATCTTTTGAATTTTGAGTGATTACTTATAAGTACTTACTTATATTTACAAGTGTTTACTTTTTTAGTTGCGTAAACAAACATTCATACTAAACAAGTCGTGACAGGATTGTGTGCAACCGCAAGTAAGCATTTGTTTTCAAGTTTAAGCGTTGTATAGGTCTATTCGTCGCAATCATGTCTTCGAGTGAGGAAGAATTGCCGGTAAAAATTGGCGGTTACAGACTTATGTTTGTCAAATTTCTAAAAAAGTATAAGGTTCTTTTGAATAAATCAATGATTCCTACTATTGTTCAAGCTAAAGAAAAGGCATGGAAAGATCTCAAAGACGAATTTATCAAAATGTCTGGCACAAATACTACTGTTGAAAAGTTGAAAAAAATCCTCAATAATATGAAAACAGACGTGAAGAAAAAAACTGATAAAAATCTAACTGGGAACAAAAAAATTAAACTACAAGAATGGGAAGAAGAGTTTTTAAAACTTTTGAATTATGAAAAAAATCCAGTTTTTGTAAAAATTCCTGGTGCATGTTCTATTGGAACAGAGAATGATAAAGGAAATACTCCACACAATTCTACGGAAATTAATATGGATACACAGTTATTGCCTTCACCTACAAGCATTGTACAAAAGCGGCCACAGAAAAGAATGAAACAAGAAACTGAAGAAACAAAAAACTTGTCAACTCAAGAACTGCAACGCCTTGTTCTACTTGAGCAATTAAATCTCGCTAAACCAAGCCAAAAAAGAACAACTCATGATAGACAGACTGACAAATCAGCCAAACCATGATCCCGAAAGTAACTTAGGGAGACCAGAAGTTCAAGCGGCATTCTATCAGAATTACGAGAATATGTAGACTTGTAGTGAATCAGAAACCTGTCAAACCTGTAACTAAAAAATATGCATTTCTGTTTTGTATATGTTATGTTAGTTTTTACATTAGGAACTTTGTGTAATAAAATTTTGTGTTTGCACTTTGTAATTTCATAAAATACAAAAAAAACAGAAAATTGTTTTAATTTATAAAAATTATAACATAAGGAAAATGAAATTATTAGGCCAATTCTGGGTTCACTCGTAAAATTCGTAAATCTGTAGCTTACGATGTTCTGTAACTACTGTGGTTATAGAATCGTAAAAATGGCAATTCTGGGATACTTTCTGTAAACGTCTTATTTACAGTGTTACAAATCAACTGGAGCAAACTTCACGGCTATTTTCTTACGGTAGAACATAACCTAACAAAACGTTCTTGTAGTATATATTGGACTGTTTCAAAAAAATCGATGATTTTTTTTCCTGACACCGCACAATAACCTCACAAAAACAAACTATAAGACGTTCCGACTGCCAAATACCTGATCGGAAATATTTACGATTCTATAAGCTTTTCTATAAGCTACAGGTAGCGCAGAATTGCAAGTTGCCTATAGGCTTACAGAATGTTACAGATTTGCTTACAGATGTGCACAGAATTGGCCTATATATTGTGTTTGTACTTCTTGTTAGTTAATGAAATAATTATAAAAATCAGAAAACTGCTTTATTTAAACACACTCAGTATGACAGTCTACATTTAACATCCAGCTTTAACTTGAGTTAGTATTTAAATATTATCACCGAACATTGTCTCCAGTATTGCTTGACGTTTCTCAGTGCCTCTCTGACGGATAGTAGTACTATTTTCAGCTTCATCACACACGTAATCGGAGTCTCCAGGACTTTCCATATCATCTAATGCAAACTCAAAATCATCTCGTAAATGCTTGCTAATGTTATGTAAAACAGCACAGCAAACAATAATTTTTGGAACTTTTGACAAAGATGTTTTAACCTTGTGTCCTAGAATGGGAAACCTTTGCTTTACTTGTCCAAAAACTCTCTCAATTACAACTCTTTCCTTGGAGTGAGTGATATTGAATAATTCTTCAATTCGGTTTTGAGGATTTTTAAAAGGTGTTAATAGCCAAGGAGCAATTTCATATCCACTATCTCCGAGAAGGCAGAAATTACCCCGAAATCTTGCCACATTTTCATATACGGAACTTTGTTTCCAAATTCTGGAATCGTGAACACTTCCAGGCCATTGAGCGTCTACACTTGTAATCAATTCATTAACATCACAAGTTACTTGCACATTTATGCTAGCAAATCCTTTTCTATTAATAAAATCATCGCCAAATTCTGGTGGTTTTTTAATTTGAACATGAGTGCAATCTACAGCACCAATGACTGTAGGAATTTGGAATCGATTCGACCATTTAATTCTTGCTTCTTCCATGGCATCTAGATTAGATGGAAATTTTATCCAATGGTGGGCCTTTTCTAATATACAATCAGCTACTTCACTTATGGTTTTGCATACTGTAGTATGATGAACGCCAAAATCTTCACCAATACCTGTTTGAAATCCGGTATCACTAACATATCGTAGGAATATCTCCATCTTTTGCCGAGATGCAAGTGCACCTCCTCTGGATTCATCTTTCTCTGGTAAAAAATAATCCGAAATATAGTCTACACTTTCACTTTCAAAACGCAACAAGAGCTTAGATTTGCTTGGGCTGATGCTTCTTCTCTTCCTATAGTTCTTCCTGTTACGAACATTTATGAAGTCCACCATGTTTAACAATATACTAGCAACTACCGTAGGAAAAAAGGATGCTTTATAGGTACCTTAAAAATCGTCAAGTTATAACTTACTAATTTAACCCTTAACTGGTATCGTCGGGTCATTTTTGATCGCCGCCTCAAATATTCCACACACAGTTCGTGTTTTTACGTTTACGGAGATATGGTTTCGTGACTTCCTGGCGAGTGTGTGTATCTATCGGCAGACCAAATCTCAGTTCAAAACAATCACTGTATCTACCTTATTGTGCTTCTTCGGGTCAACACGGACCCGACGATACCAGTTACGTAAGATTGTTGTTCAAATAGATTGTAGTTCAAAGTTAAATTTTAGTGCAAAATGGATCAAGTTGTTATTGACGGTCGACGGTATACATCAACAGAAGTACAAGACTTATTTCTGAATGAAGATGACGGTGATATTAGTGATTCGTGTACCATCAATAGTGAACACGATTCGGATGATGAATATAACATTGAAAATGAAGACTATGAAAATGAAAATGCTGAAACCGGTGAGTCATCAAGTGAAAATGACTTGGGCAGGAATAGTCCAACAACATCAAGTAGTTCAGACGAAACGGATACCGTTGCTAGATCACCAAAATATGTCTATGGGAAAAATAGATATAAGTGGTCAACCCAGCCTCCGGCTACAGGTCGTACTAGAAGTCATAATATTATTATGCACTTTCCAGGCCTGAAAGACGAAGCAAGAAATGTAGTTGAAAAGATACCAATACGCTATTGGTCACTTCTAATAACTGATGAAATTATTGGCATTATTGTGAAGTGCACAAATGAAAAAATTTCAGATTTATCACACAAGTATGGAAAAACAGCAACCTTTGTGAATCATACAGATGAAACTGAAATGAAAGCGTTTTTTGGATTACTGTATTTGTCATCAGTTTTCAAATCCAATCATTAAGACGTCGAAGGGCTATTTGTCACGGATGGCACCGGACGAGATATTTTTCGAGGAACAATGTCACTAAAAAGGTTTTTGTTTTTGTTGGTTGCATTACGATTTGATAGTCTTAGTACCAGAGATGAAAGAAAAGCAGATAGATTTTCTCCCATACGTGAAGTTTTTGAATCATTCATCGAAAATTGCAAAAATTGCTATATTCCTGGAGAATGTTGTACCATAGATGAAATGCTTGTTGGCTTTAGAGGACGATGTGCATTTCGCGTATACATGAAAAGCAAACCTAACAAGTACGGGCTAAAAATTTTATGTCTTTGCGATGCAAAGACTCATTATCTTTTGAGTGCTTTCGTATATACGGGCAAATCAGATAAACAACCTAACCCACGTAAATTGTCCGTTCCTACCCAGACAGTGTTATCTCTAATTGATCCAGTCAAAAACACTAATAGAAATATCACCGCAGACAACTGGTTTACATCCATCGAACTGGTTGATGAATTACAAAAAAATAAACTAACCTATGTCGGTACTATCCGAAAAAACAAACGTGAAATACCTCAAAGCATTATCCCAGATAGGAAAACTGCAACAGGCACGTCTAAATTTGTCTTGACCAAAGATAAAACTTTGGTTTCCTATGTTCCAAAACCTAATAAATATGTTCTATTAGTATCTTCTATGTTCCACGACAACAAAGTAGATGCAGTTTCTAATAAACCAGAAATGATACTATATTATAACTCCACTAAAGCCGGCGTAGATGCACTGGATCAGAAGTGTGCCAACTATGACACAGGCCGAAGAACAAGGAGATGGCCATGTGCTATTTGGTATGCCATTATGAATATAGCATCCGTAAATTCATTTGTTTTGTATAAAACCGGTACTGATAGTGACAATTCCAGAAGAAAATTTGTTATTGAGTTAGGGCAGTCGCTAATAGAACCCCATTTAAGGCGACGTCTAATAGAAACAAGACTTCCTAGGGAAATTGGATGAATCATCACCAAAGTTCTGGGAATTGAGGACACTGCAAGAGCGCGCCAAGAGGGTCCTAGGACTCCAGGAAAACGCCGTAGATGTTACTTATGTCCTTCAACTCTTGACAACAAACATCGTACCACTTGTAGCAGGTGTAATAATTATGTTTGTAAGGCTCATGCTCATAGTGAAACCAAATTGTTATGTGAAACTTGCCAAAATAGATTGTAAAATAAAGCTACCCAAACGTTCTTGCAGGTTTTTTTTTATTGAACAATAAACTGTTTATTTTTTCTTTAAATTAATCTTTCTTCTATTAGGTAACTGCCCTTAATATTATTTTCTCAAATACGTTTAATTAAGTTATGGAAATTTTAAATATTTGTTACCACGTTTATGTTCACAAAGCAAAATGTGTATATTTTTTTATTTGGCTTAGAAATAAAAGTTCTCTAGTTATTTTTGTTAATATGTGTATGAACCTGTTGTATACATTGCATTGAATGGGAACCAGGCGGTATATAAAGATAAAATATTATTTTTATAACTAATTGTTATAAAAAAGTTTTGGGTCCTAAATGACCCAACGATACCAGAGACGTTGCTAAATATGACCATACCAGTCAAGGGTTAAGACAGATCTTATTTTTATTCAAATAAAAATAAGCCGGTACTGGAAAAATCCTTATATTTCAAGTAACTACTTCAAACCAGAAGAGTTTGCTTATGGCCATAAGTAATCCCTTTTACATGAAGTAGTCACTGACCTTTTATTCAATTTATACTAAGAAAATACTTAAATAAGAGGAAGAAGAAGCCAATCCTTTTTTTTATTCAATAGACCCGGGTCTATTGAATATTTTACATAAAAGAGTAAATGTTTAGATAATTGCTGAAGTGTTATCACTAATCTTTGCTCTGCTGAAATACCGTCAGATCTTCCTTGCTTCTTAATTAGCGGACTGATTTCTTTTAGCAATTTGTCAGACAATGGCACAGTCAAGCGGGTGTACTTAAAAAATTGTTGAGGGTCCCAAGACTTCATTCTTTTGTAATACTGGAAATTTCCTAATGACCTCCTTGTTCTATTAATGGGACGTACCTTAAAACGTCGTATACGTCTTTGCTTAATTTTAATTAAAGCAGTCGTACATAAAAGTATTCCAAGAACACCTAAATAGATGTCATTGTCATCCATTTTAGTTAAAAAGGCACTTATAAAAACTCAAACGAATACTGAAATAATCTACAAAGGCACAAAGTACCTAATCAACGAAAATCGGACGACAATCTTCTTCTTCTTTTCACTTTGATGTTTTCGATCTTGAATAGATTAAGACTATCTACCCAGATAAGATTCTAGAATCACCTAAAAATTATCCTCAGTGGAAAATTTTTTAGGAAATTATTTTTTTCTACAAACGTCAAAAAATGACAATGTTTACGCATTGACAACAATATACGAAGTGACACTTTTTTCGGACGCACTAGGGTGCGAAATATTTCGCATGCTGCATGTAAATTAATAAGACTTTTGTATCTAAATCTTTGAAAAAATGAAGCAAAACTCCAAATTATTATTTATTTTCAAATGAATAACAATTAAATACTTTTGAAATAATGATAGAATTTTACAATAACTTTAGTTATTATTTACAATATTAACATTAATCCATAGTAACAGTGAAAATTTGATTAGGAAAGACATTTTGAGCCAGCTCAACACTATTTTCTATAATAAATTAGGCATTTTACTTATTAATAATATTTTTAAGAGATAGATTTTGACGTTTGTAGAAAAAATATTGTTTGCATCTCGTGCGCGAACTAGTTTGGTGGTCGAGAATGGAGAATGAAATTATTCGAGCATTTTGCGCACTAGATACAAAAATAACTAATAAATAAGTACCCAATACCTTACCAGTGACCACTAACTGTCAAGAGTGGAAAAGATTAGTTCCAAAATCACAAATAAAAGAAGTCATAGCCAGTTGCCATGATCCTTCTATTGCAGGTCACTTTGGGTTTTATAAGACTCTTTGTAGAGTTCAGGAACTATATTATTGGCCAAAGCAACGAGTAGATGTTAAAATTCGTAAAATCCTGTGAAATTTGTCAATCTCAAAAGATTCCGAATAGTTCTCGAGTAGGGTTAATGGGTAATTAGAAATCAGTAAACTTTCCTTTTGAAATTTTATCTTTAGACCTTCAAGGACCTTTTCCTAGAAGCACTAAAGGAAAGTGTTATTTATTAGAAATTGGAGATTGGTTTTCTAAATATACTTTTCTGTTTCCGCTTAAATCAGCTATAGCTCCTACTATAACCAAATCAGTAGAAAATAAAATATTTTTGAAATACGGTGTCCCCAGGGTGGTAATTTGTGACAATGGTAGTCAATTTGCAGAAAAGGTTTTCAAAAAACTCATTGACAAATGTTCGTCTGGGCAGGTCTTTTTCCCCTCTTGATATAATGGACTGTATTCAATTTAACATTACTAAAAAAAAAACACTTTATTAAATACACGACAAAATTGGTACTTGTTACATAGACAAAATAATAATATAATATATTGTTTGTGTCGTTATCTTCGGGTCGTCGCTTGTCGACTCGCCTCTTTCCTTTCCCTCCTCTCACGACCCCACCACGCTTCCGCGATCGCACTTGAACCACTAAATGTTTGGCGCCGTTGCCACGTTTAGTCTTAAATCTTAACATACTCCCCCCTTTTGAACCTCGGTTCAAAACAGTCTCGGTTAAAAACTATTTTCGTCTGGAAGCGGAAGTGGACAGATTTTGGATACAGATCGTTTGTAAATACCGTGCAATGTTTTTACTGTCACAACGCGCACTTTGCCATCACTACCTGGGTGCACTGCTATGATTCTACCAAGAATCCATTTTGTTGGTGGTAGATTGTCCTGTTTTACTACAACTAAATCGTTCACTTTGACTTGACGTTAGGCTCGCCACTTTTCCATTTATGCCTTTTTTGCAAATCTGCTGAATAAAAACATGACCATCGTTTCCAAAAACTTTGGTTGAGTTGCTGCAGTAACTGGAACCTGGACAGCCGATTACTCTTGACGTTGTTTTCGAACAATGGGTCTGGAGGTGCAACCAGTGGTTGGCCAATCAATAGGTGAGAAGTGGTAAGAGGGGTCAAATCATTAGGATCTGGGGACATTGGGTGTAGAGGGCGAGAATTCAACGTTGCCTCGATTTGCACAAGTAATGTGGAAAACTCTTCGTACGTTAAAATGGTATCCCCAATAACCCTACATAAGTGACGCTTAATTGCCTTTACATTTGCTTCCCACAACCCACCGAAGTTTGGACTTTGTGGCGTGGAGTGGAGTGCCATGTAATCTTTACTTGAGCACATGCATTTACAAATTCGTCCTTAGATTTTTCTAAAAATTCATACAATACTTTAATTTCTCGATATGCTCCCACGATAATTGATCCATTATCTGAATACAAAGGGTTAGGGCTGCAAATCGTCTGAATGCAGCAATAAACGCATTACTTGTCAAATCTGTTACCAACTCAATATGAACACACTTTGTAACAAAGCGAATAAACAAACAAATATATCCCTTATATGTTTTATAAGGACGACATTTTCTATCACGTAAGCTTACTGGACCAGCGTAATCGAGACCTGTGACTGTAAAAGGTTTCGCAATTTGCACTCTATGTTTAGGAAGATCAGCCATGATTGAACTTGTTGGCTTTGGTTTTGATCTGAAACATCGAACACAAGTTCGTACAATTAATATGGCGATCTTTGGCGAACGTGAATAATAATAATTGTGGGCCAGCATGCTGTGTTCGTATTAAAAATTAATTTTGTAAGTTTGTGTTTCCCATCCAATAGGATAGGATGCTTTTCATTAAATGAGAGAGCTGCATTTTTTAATCTACCCCCAACCCCAAGTACATTGGTCGAATCTAAAAAAAGGTTTAGTGAAAGTAGCTGTGAGTATTGTTTAAGTTTTTACCCTTTTGCAGAGTAGAAATTTCATTATGAAAACTCTCATTTTGAGCTAGCTTAATGACAGATATCAGAGTGCTTTCTAATTCTGTAACTGTTAAAGAACCGTTTTCAGTATTTGTTGACCTTTTCGCTCGGCTAATAAAGCGTTGACAATAGGCAATAACGCGCACGATTTTATTTAAGGAGGATATTTTATCAAATATTCTTAAGGGCTCGACTGCGTTGACAAATACATTAAACGATCTTTTCTGTTCTGGTATTTTGTTATTTGATGGACGAAATTGTTTTGGCCAGTCAGATTGTTGATACAAAAATGATGGTCCGTTCCACCATATGTCACAGTTGTATAATTCATCCGGATACATACCACGTGATGCGACATCAGCGGGACTTTCTGTTGTATTGACATAGCTCCACTTTTTTACATTGCTTAAACGCTGAATTTCTGCTTCTCTGTTGCTTACAAAGACTTGTAACTCACCCGCCTCTGTGTTTAGCCAACAGAGCACAATTTGTGAGTCACACCAATAAAATATGTCAAAATGACAAGTGAACGTTTCTGAAACTTGTTTCATTAAAAGGACAAGAATAAGAGCTCCACATAACTCCAAACGCGGAATTGTTAATGTCTTCATAGGTGTGATCTTGGTTTTGGAACATGCTAGTCGAATATTGATTTTTCCTGTTGCATTGATAGTACGAACGTATATCACTGCACTATAAGCGTCTTTACTTGCATCGCTGAAGCCATGAATTTCAATACTAGTCTGTTCATTACCCATAACACATCTTGGTAGTCTTAAGTCATTTAAAATAGACAATCAAGATTGAAAATTTTTCCATTTTTGACATATGTTGGGAGGTACTAATTCGTTCCATTCTAACTTTTGGGACCATAGCTTTTGAATCAATATTTTCATTAATATTATACATGGGCTTACCAATCCTAACGGATCATATATTTTTTTTATGTTACTTAATATAATTCTTTTAGTAATTGGTGATTGTGTTGAAATGTCTAATACTTTGTACGACAATAAGTCTGGAATAGTTACCCATTGGATCCCTAAGGTTTTATCCTTATCATTTTCACCTAATTCGAGCATACTGAATCTATCAGAGGTATCTTCTAGTCCATTTGAAATAGCTGGACTATTAGATGCCCACTTTCTTAAACTGAATGAGGCTGATCTCTTGTGAAATTTGGTTACAAATTATTATACCCTGTGCTTCGCTACTGAACCCAGTTATTAAATCATCAACCTACATATCGCGGTCAATTATTTCACATGCTACTGGAAATTCATCTTTTTTGTCTATGGCAAGTTTTTTAATGCATTTAATAGCTAAATAAGGGGCTCTAGCCGTACCGTATGTCACGGTTTGCAGCTCAAACGCAGATATATCATGTTCTGGTCCAACCCTCCAAATAATATTTTGTAAATGTCTCTCATCCGGATGAATCAAAATTTGACGGTACATTTTTGCGATGTCGGCGATTACCACAAATCTGTTGTCTGAACCTTAAAAGGATTTTGAAAATGTCATTTTGAATGGCTGGCCCAGAACACTGAATATCATTCAATGATTTACCTGATTTGGTTTTTGATGATGCAAGACAAAATGACAATTAACCTTTTTATTAGTTGGTATACTAATTGAGCCCGACGCTACATAGCCAAAAACTGTGTTTATTAGTATGGGTTTATTTTTGCCTAAATTTATTCGTTCAGGAAGAACAATTTGCCAGAATAAATCAGCTCCTATTAACATATCTACCTTTTTTGGAACATTAAAGGAAGGGTTGGCAAGTTTGACACCTTTTGGAATAGGCCATTGAGACACATCATATGTGTATGCAGGTACGTTATCAGATATCTTAGGTACTACAACGCAACTTAATTTCACTTCAAAATCATTGATTGTAGATTTAATTGTAATTTTACATTTCGAGTTTAAAATTGAACTACTATTATTTATTCCGCATATGACCAAATTAGTTTTTTGTATACTTAAATTCAGTTTTTTACCCAACTCATCAGAAATAAATGAACTCTGGCTTCCTGAGTCCAGGAGAGCATGGATTTTATGAAAACCACCCGTATTATCCTGCGCATGAATTATTGCAGAACATAACTTTCGCGACTAGAATTGACAGAATTATTGCTACAAATAATAGATGACCCGTTAAATTGGGTATTATCTTTCAATTGTGAATTAGAAGTACTTGGTTCATTTTCTGATCCCTCAGAATTGTTTACGGATGTTTCTTGGCTTAAAGATTTTTTATGGTGTAATAACGAATTGTGCCTACCTCCACAACTTTTACATTTACCCCCTTGGCACCTTGAATTAAAATGACCAAAACATAAGCAGTTAGAGCATAGTTTTAATTGTTTTACCCGATCCCACCTATCTTGCACTGGTAGTTTTAAGAATTTTTCACATGAATAAATCAAATGTTTTTGTTTGCAAAAATTACATTTTGATTCAAACTGAATATTTGAATTATTAATCAAAAATGAATTGTGACGCGTTTTGTTTTTGTGCTCATTCAATTTAGTGTCTCTAATTTTTGTTTTATTATTGATTTCTAGGGTTTCCAGAAAATCTGCTCTATTTTTCAAGAATTCAAAAAATGTGCTAAGTGTTGGTAACGACTTGTCAGTTCTAGATTGTTCCCACTCGCGGCTAGTCTCTTCATCTAATTTTAGTGAAATAATGTGAATAATAAGATCGTCCCAATGTTCAGTGGGGAGTTTCAATGTTTTTAAGGCTCGCAAATGTTTATTTATTGAATCAACCAAGTTTCTTATTCCCGTTGACGATTCTTTAACCAGATTTTTGATATTAAACAATGACTTCAAATGAATATTTACTAGGATTCTTGAGTTGTCAAATCGATCACATAATAATCCCCACGCGTCAATATAATTGTGCGCTGCGAACTCAAGGCTTTCTATAATTTTTAAGGCTTCGTCTCCCAGGACGACCTTAAATAATGATATTTCTGGATATCTGAAAGAGTCAAATTATTGTGAAACAAGGCTTCGAACGTGTCTTTAAATTCGAGCCATTTATTAAAATCGCCATTAAAACTGGGACATTTAATAGGAGGTAACTTAATCGATGCGTTTACATTGTTCTCCTGTACCACATTGAAATTATTATTGAATTTATTACTATGACTTGAGCTGGTTTTACTACGATTATCATCATTTTAATATTGGTTAAAAATTTGCTTTGCTTTAGCTAAATAATCTACTACATTTTCTGAAAATGAGTCTCGCTCTTTTAATTGTTCGGTTAACTCCAGCTCCGAGCAAAGACATTCAATTTCTTGCTGAATCGATTCAAATTCTTCCTCTAGGTATTCTAATTTATTTACTCTAATCTGCAATTCAATGACTTCGACATCAACTAATAGTTCGCCAGCAACAGATTTGTCAAGCAAAAGATCAAACGCCTTTTTTAAATTAGTTAATTTGTACTTGACTGTACCTCGTTTACGTATCAATGATTTTTGATCCGCCATTTTACTATGAACTGATACTGAATAGAAATTACTTTAATACCAATAGAGATTAAAATCAAACTTATTTTTTTAACGCACAAAACTAGTTATCAAAATACACTCGTAACACTCCTGAGACCATTTATGTCAAGTAAATATTATTATTTTGCATAGATATATATATGTAATACAGTATAATCGTAAAGTTAATAGAAATTGTTAAACAGCTTGTAATACATAAAAAACCTTGGATCAAATAATTCAACATTTATCATTCAAATCTAAGAAATTATATAAAAACAAATTTCAATAATTCAACAGGTTAAAATGGCACATTTAACCCAAACTCGTCTTAATACTTTTCCTGTTAATCCCAATAGAATATTTTAGTAAAAACAGTTCACTAATATTAATCGTATTCCTTTTTTTACCACATTTATTTGTGAAAACCAAGCCACGTTATTCAGAATTTTGGTTAAGCCGGGAACGTAAAAACAAAATGGAATTGACCTACTTGAAAATACTATCCTGTTCGATGGACCAAATGTTCGTCTGGTGCAGGACCTTTTCCCCTCTTGATATAATGCACAGTATTCAATTTAACATTACTCAAAAAAAAACACTTCATTCAATACACGACAAAATTGGTACTTGTTACATAGACAAAACAATAATATATTATATTGTTTGTGTCGTTATCTTCGGGTCGTCGCTTGTCGACTCGCCTCTCTTTCCTTTCCCTCTCCTCACGTCCCCACCAAGCTTGCGCGATCGCACTTGAACCACTAAATGTTTTGCACCGTTGCCACGTTTAGTCTTAAATCTTAACAACAAATATGAAATCTAGAAAATATAGTTCACTCCTCGTTATAGTCCACATTACAGTTTTGTTGAACGAAATAACAAAACCGTGGGTACTGTTGTTCGTAATTATGTTAATGAACATAAATATTTGGATATAGAAATTAATCAATTTCAGTTAGCAATTAATTCAGCTAAACATGAAGTTCATGGTTATTCGCCAAATTTTTTGGTTTTTGGAAGAAATATTGCTACTTCAGGAAAATATTAGGGTGAGCTCAAAAGTACTAAAAATTTTGAATTATCCTCTGGTGGTAGAGATAAATATGTCAATGATTTAGAAGGTCTTAAACCTATTTTTGAAGATTTGTCAAGAAGAAAAAGGAATGAGAAAAATTATAATTTGCTTATCATTCTTATAAAGTGGGTGATAAAGCTTGGAAAAGGAACAAAGTTCGTTGTAAAGCTGTATTGCAATTTTCTGCTAAGCTTGTACCCAAATATGTTTTGTGTACTGTAAGACAGAGAGTTTCTAAATTAGTGTATGCTTTGGATCATCATGATGGATATGATGCAGGTAATTGGCATATCTCTAATTTAAAACCATATTTTGGTTCTAATTCTGATGTCTCAGTGGGGTAAAGGATAACAGTAAATTTGTCAGTACCTATCTTTTAGTTAAAATTCTCATGAAATTTTAGGAATTGAACTTCAGTAGAGATTTGAATAAGTAATTTAAGAACTTAATCTTGAAAACATTTTGTGTGTAAATATGAAGAGTAAACTGATCAGTCTATATTGTACATGTGTAAATTAATATTTTTGGTACTATATCTTCAATGGGTCATAGTACATAATATAGTAAGATTTTTTTTTGGAAATAAGTTTTTGACTTCTAATACAAGGAATAAAAATGTCTTTGAGAAGAAAACTATTATAGATAATCGTTTAAATTTATGAGCAAATAACATAGGTTATTTTTTTTTGTTTTATTGAAAGTGACTTACCTATTTAGACTATTTACATAATTTTGACTATTTATCTTATTATGACTTCTCAATAGTATCTCCGTTTAGGACGTGTGGTACACGCAGCTGCCAATTCAATAAAACAAGCTCAAATGAAAGATAACGATAAAGACTTAGTAATTAATTAACTCAAGATTCAATAGAAATTTGAAAAAGAGAACTAAAACAAGTTCAGATATCAATCATTGAGTAAAATATTTCTTTTGAAAATTTAGATAAGTATAAATTAGTTTTAAATTTTCGATGAAGAAATTCATATAATTTTATTTATTTAGAAGCAAATTTGTAAATAGAAATTCTTCTTTCTACTGAAGATTGGTAAAAATATATTGACAAGTGAATATATTTTTTTCTGAGGAAGAAAGGGTGTGTAGCATTTAAAAATTCACTTACTTATTTCTGATATGTACTGTATAGATATTCATTAATAGGATAAGATTGATTTTCTTTAATAAAAATGTGTCAATATATTAACCTAAAAATTTGTAGGTAATTGAACTATCAAATGTGATGGATTATGAAGTTTCTTGTCAATTATTTTATAAAAAATGAAAGAATAAAGCCTCATTCAAATGATAATTTGGGTCTTAAGTTAACATAAGCCAATAAAAAAATTTAAATTTAAAATAAGGGTCATCTAAGTAGATTAGCAAAGGGGATTCTGGGCCATCAGGACCGGCATCAGGGGGCTATGGGAAAATAGTGTTGGGTAGTAGAATGTGCTGCGAGGTGGGGGGGCTGGGAACGGTACTGCGTTGTGTGACGTGCGCCGTGACGCACGATGCGCCAAAAGGACATTAGCGTATTTTTTGTTGAGTTATTGTTGACTGCGCGGCGCCGGTCCTGACTTTTGTTTTATTTAATAAATACTTAATATTCTGCCACCCATCAAAGATAAAAGGCCTCTTTAAGGATAACGCCGACAAGATTGTAATACCAGCATAGATAATTTTAGAATGCGAGATCAACTGACCTCTCTCTCTCATCTGTTATTGACTGACAAGTTGTTTACAAATCGTGTGATAACCTTGGTCATAAATGATCTCACCCAAGACGTTCAGGATTCAAATATATAAAAAATAACATTTATCATTATTTATAATAACACGTTCTTGTTGTTGTAACATCGGGATTAGAGAGGCCAAAAGATCTCACCCGAGACCTTCAAGAATGTTCTTTGTTGGAAGTGACGCCGTACAAACTTGCTTGATAACCTTGATCATTAATGATCTCACCCGAGACGTTCGAGATTCGTATATACAAAAATAACATTAATAATTTATGCTGACAAGTTGTTGTAACCGCGAGATTACAGAGGCCAAAGATCTCACCCGAGACCTTCAAGAATGTTCTTTGTTGGAAGTGACGCTATACAAACGCGTCCTCACCCCACTCACCTACCCACACATTTCTAGTAAGATATAAAAGAAGCAGCAGATCTTCATTCTAAATCAGTACATCGTACAATCAAGTAAAGTGTGTCTAGTTTGAGTAATAATATAAAGAAAATAAAAGCTTAATAGTAAGTATACTTTAGAATTTAGTAGTTATTTTATTTATTTTTTGATAGTACTTTCTTTGCGTGAAATAGTTTGATTGTGCTAAAATATTTCTATTTTAATCATCCAATTACAAATTGAAAGGAAGATTTTTTGAAATATTCTTTTTATTGTCTTTTATAATTTTTGTAAGTAGTTTCTTTTCGTGAAATAGTTTAATTGTGCTAAAACATTTTTAATTTCTGCTACGCCGTTTCTTTTTAATCATCCCATTACCAATTTAAAAGAAGATTCCTGGAAATATTCTTTTTTGCTATTTTTCATTTATTTTCTGATGTGCCGTTTCTTTTTAATCATCCTCTTACCAATTTGAAAGATTTCTCAGAATATTCTCATTTGTCAATTTAAAAAGATTTCTTGAAGTATTCATTTTGTAATAGTTGTTTTGTTTGTAGATGAATCTTTCGGAAATTAACCAAATTACTTTGCTTGAAGGAAATCCTTCAAAAATCATTGTCAAATTACATGAACTTGGATTAAACAAGAGTCACCCTATATTGCAAGCGAAAGTGGCGAATGGGAGATTTGGGCGAAGCATCTTGTTAGAGCTGGATGAAAAAGTGGTGTTTTTACCTTCAAGAGTGACGGAGATTTTCATCCCAAATATACATTTATTTCAAACGAATAAATACGCAGTCGTTTTCAAGGGGTTTAAAGAAGTGGGGAAGCCATCGCCTGCTGTGCTATTTGAGATTGTAGAAAACTAATTTTTTTGGTGAGTTATATTTTTGCTATATGAAAAGTGATACAATGAATAAGGCAGTATTGAATAAAGTAGACGAAACAATCAATCTCCTAAAACAACATTATTCAGAACCATTAGCAAATTTAACAATTAAATTTATCGATGGTCATGTTAAAAAATGTGCTTTAGCGTTAAAGAAAATCAAATTTTCTGTTGGTGAAAAAAGGAAAATTCAAACAAAAATTGGGGAACTTAAGCGGATGCGTTACCAAATTAAATCATTTCAAAAACATGTGGGTTATGGGGTGAAAAGAAGTAGTAGGGTAAAATGGTTAAACATTGGAGCTTATTTTAATAGAAGAATTAGGACGGGACTCATTGTAAATTTGAAACATAAAGAGATTAGTGATTTTTTCAAAGATGCGCTTTATTTATTCAAACTTAAAATTTCAAAAATATTGAGGCAATTAAGAATGATAAAAGTGAACACTACTCTTATTGGGGATTATGTAAAGCAATCAAATTATTTGGAGGAAAATGATCAAAAACATTTTAGTACAGCTAATGCAATCATTGACGAATGAACAGATTTAGAAGAATGGTTTAAAAATAATGTTGTAGATCAAATTTTGAATAAAATGTCCGAGTTTCAAGAGGAAAAAAGTGGGTGGGCCTTAAGCAAAATTATATCTTTAGAGGTAGCTATTAACAAATACGAAATGGGTAATGGCTCATCTTTCATTGAATTGCCTGATCAAATACGTAAAAAAAAGCTTGCATGAACATCCAGAAAGATGACAATGCTTGCTTTTTCTGGAGTGTTACTGCTAGTTTATATCCCAGCAAAGTAAAACATGGGTATCGGACAGCATCATATCCACATTATTCCACTGTCTTGAAAACTCAAGGATTTGACATGCCAATGAAATTACCTCAAATTAAAAAATTTGAAAAACTTAATGAAATTTGTGTAAATGTTTACATGTTAGAGTACAATGTAGTGAACGAAAAATCATTTTATACAGTAGTGCCAGCACGATTAACTGAAAAAAAATTGGACTGTCACGTTAACTCATTACTTATTCAAAACCAATATTTTCCAAAATTAGATGATTACAATGCTCCTCCCATCGACGATGAAAATGTCGATATTAAATATCATTATTGTTCGATTCATAATTTATGTCGTTTAGTTGGTTCACAGTTAAATAAAAATAAAAATAAAAAGTTTATTTGTGATAGATGCCTCAATTATTTTTCATCAGAAGAAAAGCTCAATAATCACTCTGAACTTTGCGAGAATTTAAATAATGAAAAAATTTCCTTTCCCAAATATGACTTTGTGGAATTTAAAAATTTCACATATAAGCAAAAATGTCCATTCATAATTTATGCCGACTTCGAATCTCAATTGGCGAAATGTGACAAAAAAATTTCAGAAACAACACGCAAGTATCAGCATCATAAGGCATACAGTGCAGGCTACTACATGAAATGTTCTTTCGATGACTCTCTATCGTTTTACAAAAGCTACAGAGGTGATGATTGTATGGATTGGTTCGCTAACGAAATGTCCAGTATAGCTAAATTTGTAGAATCGAAAATTAAAAAAATTATACCGATGGTAGAGAATCCGAGTGTTGTTGGTGCAACTGTTTGTCACATTTGTGAAAAACAGTTTAAGGTCAAAGATATAGTTGTACGTGATCATGATCATTTTACCGGGAAGTTTCGAAATTTTGCGCACCAATCATGCAATTTAAACTTCAAAAAACTGTTTGTTGTGCCATTGGCGTTCCACAATCTGTCTGGTTATGATAGCCATCTAATTATTAGAGACATCGCCAAACGTGGGGTAGTTAGTCTTTTGCCTGTCAATAAGTGTGTGTGTGTGAGGTTGTGATATTGACTGCGGATCTCCCCTGTCAATAAGGAAAAATACATTTCATTCACGCAACATGACTCAGAAACAGATATAAAATTTAGATTTATTGATTCATTTCGTTTTTTGGGAGCAAGTCTCGATTCTATCGTTAAAACTTTGAACACTGTTGATTTGAAAATTTAAAAAAAAGAAAATAGCAATCTAGTCAGTGATCAATTTACATTATTAACACGCAAAGGTATATTTCCGTATGACTACGTTGATAGCTCTGAGAAGTTAAATGATGATAAATTACCACCCATTGAATGCTTTCACAATAAACTAAACGTTTGGCAAACTTTCAATGTGAAAACACTTGGAGAATATAGTGATATATACATGCGCACCGATATCCTCCTCTTAGCGGATGTTTTCGAAAACTTTAGAGAGACGGCTTTGAAAACTTATGGTCTAGACCCAGCTTGGTACTACACCATGCCTGGGTATACTTGGGATGCAATGCTAAAGTTCACAAAATGTAAACTACAAATTTTAAAAGATGTTGATATGATGTTTGTTGAAAATGCTATTAGAGGTGGAATATCACAGTGCTGCAACAGATACAGCGAATCAAACAACAAATATATGTCAGAATATGATGATGAGAAGCCTTCAAAGTACATACTCTATACGGATGTAAACAATTTGTATGGGAAAGCAATGTGCGAGCCTTTGCCCTACGGAGGCTTCGAATGGATCGAAAATAATATTGATAAATTTGATGTTGACTTCATAAAATCCATTGCAGACGATTCTCCCGAAGGTTATATCCTCCAAGTTGATTTGGAATATCCTAACGGTTTGCATGATTTGCATAAAGACTTTCCCTTGTGCCCCGAACACCGCAAGCCACCCGGTTCGAAATTATCAAAGTTAATGACTGTTCGTGAGATGTGCGACGGAATAAAGTCTTCAAGTGAAATAAAAGAAAGGATTAAAAATATATTACAAGAATTTAATAAAACTAATACTGTACAAATGGAACGAGTTCTCTTCTCGGCGTCTTACATAATAATGTCGAAAATGCCCCTTAAACTACGTAACAAAATATACAATGCGAAGGGTGGTATATCCACTTGACTTGCACATGCTGAAAGGATGACATACAAATTTATGGCTCTGTCTTCTTAGAAGGATTTAACATTTACGTATAATGACAAATATGTTATCTGAAGTGTAAGGCGTGAACAATGACCACCCTACATGATAAAAGTCATTACACTTTACATTATAGAAATTTAAAGCAGGCTTTAGAACATGGTCTAGTATTGAAAAAAGTACACAAAGTTTTGAAATTTAAACAGTCTGTGTGGCTAAAGTCCTTCATTGAATTTAACAACCGATTGCGAACTTTAGCTACCAGCGACTTTGAGAAAGATTTGAGGAAACTCATGAATAATGCTGTTTTTGGAAAATGTATGGAATGCAAACGTAAACATAGAATTTGTAAATTGGTGTCTTCATATGAAGGTCGTTATGGAGCCAAAAATCTAATTGCTAGTCCACGTTATCAAAATAAAACAATTTTCGATGATAATCCACTATCACCTTTAATGGCAATCGAATTGAAAAAATCTGAAATTATTTTTAATAAACCAATGTATGTAGGTATGGCTATTCTCGACATTTCCAAAACCGTTATGTATGACTTTCATTACAATTTCATGCTTCCAGTGATGGGGGTAGACAATTGTAAGCTAATGTACACAGACACCGACAGCTTTATTTACGAACTCACTTGTGACGATTTATACAAACAGCTAATTGATGCAAATATTGATAAATTTGACACATCAGACTACCCCGCTAATAATCCCTACAACATACCGAGAGTTAATAAAAAAGTGTTGGGCTTAATGAAAGATGAGGCTAATGGTCAAATAATTACTCATTACGTTGGCTTGAGATCCAAAATGTATGGCTACAAAGTTCAGGGGGGTAAAGTTATCAAAAAATCAAAGGGTATTAAAAAATGCATTGTAAAAAATAAACTAACTTTTGATGATTATGTGGATTGTTTGAAAAACTGGAAGCAAATGAAAATAACTCAAAATACGATACGTTCGTTCGCCCATGATGTTTATAGCATTGAACAAACCAAAATAGCGTTAAGTCCTCATGATGATAAAAGGAAATTACTTCCAAATTCATTTGATACGCTTCCTTGGGGACATTATAGTGTTTCAGAATAATTTTTTGTTTTAGGAATGGCTACACTAGAAGACATTACAATTAAAAACATTTGTAAAAACATAACTTCAATTCTCGCGTTTATAATGGAAGTTCGTGTACCGCAAACTTTATTATTAAAAATAATTAATAATTATGTTGAAAATAGATGGAATGCCTTAAATAAAATAGCAACATCAAATAATAAGATTAAATGTTATTGGGTACATGATAGGTCATCACGGTATGTTACCTCAGAGATTAGGGATACTCTGCTAGCACACCCTAGTTCAGAATTGGCCTACAAATTTAGAATGGAGGAAGAAGATACATATTGTGTCTGGTTCCAACAATATTTTATTAAAAACTTGAATATTATTTTGTGCCAGCAATGTTATAAGCAGCTGGTTTATATTTTGGAAAGCAAAAAAATTGATATAAAGCTTAATGTTTCACCATATCATTGGCATGCAGTATATGACTATGACAGTATATCCTTTATTTACAAATCGCGGGATATGTGGTGTCAAAATGAATTCACAAAAGTATTGTTTGAATTGAAAACTAGATCAGAATGTGGTGGAGATCTTCATCCAAAACGATCTCTATCACCTAGCGAGGAATTATATGAACGACGACACCCAAATCGATTTATTTCTGTTCATAGCGAGGAGGATGACAGCGATATTGACTTATAAAAAAAAACGTATCACTTCTCATATACTAATAATATAACCCCTGATGTAAATGTTTTTTAACGATGATGTTAAATGTTTTTTAACGATGATGTTAAATGTTTTTTAATATTGATTGATGTAGCCATGTATGTATATAGGAATTCAAAATAAACAAATAAAAATTAAAAAAAGTTTGTTATTCATAAATAGAAAGTACACGTGTGAGAAGCGATTTGAGCTGCTCTTTCAAACTTGTATTAGGACATGGTATGCCGAAGATATTCCAGTCAAATGGTCCAGAAGCTATAACATTTTTTGTATATTCGCTGAATTTGTAGTAGGTATCTTTGGTGAAAAAATATATATAACCATCCGTGTGTCTGAAAGCGGAAGTGATAGCAAAAGGGAGCTCAAATTGATCCCTAACATAACCTCTGTTTATGACTTGCTGAAAACCATCGTTAAATTCAGTAAAGCGAGTCAGCTTGTCATAAAACATGTAAATTTGTCCACTATTTGTTTGAAAAATGAAGTCAACTTGGGAATTGATTGGTATTGGTATCTTCCTTGTTTCCAAAATATTTAATTCCGGGAAGGAAAAGGTATAGTAGATGTTGGTAGTTGTGTTAAATGCAAATAAATTACCTGCAGAGTTCTGAAAAATGTTTGACATTTTATGTGTTCTGAGTTGTTGCGGAAGATAATCATCAACATAACCAATATTCAAAGGTATGTGAATATCTTTTAAATCAAACTTCCATAAGAAGGATTTATATCCGACATATAGTCGAAAATTGGGAAAAGATCTAGCTGTTGCGAGAAACATAAAATCTGGTGATTTAATATCACATATATTATTGGGTGGAGGTGTTGAAGGTGGTGGTGGTAGTGGTGGCGGGGGTGGTGGTGTTAGTGAAGATGTTGGTTGAGATGTTGGTTTGAATGGATTATTTACGTATGTATTGATTGGTCCGTAAAGAGCTTCGAGCGCCATCTTGTCATCTTCATCTAGAGTTGTAATGTTTGTTTGATACCATGGAAACATTACTGCAGACGAAACGGAGCTGTGACCAATTCCCAAAGCATGACCGATTTCATGAGTTAGTACCATGAGGAAGCTAACATCACCATCCGGTATATCCCCATCTATATTAGTATTCCACATCCCATCAGCATCCATATGAATTTCTATACACCCATCTTCTGAGGGAAAATAAGCATGTGCTAATACCTTTCCAGGACCATCAAAATCAAGTCCACAATTATTAGTACCCTGACAGTTGGCTCGAAATTGATGTTTTTTGCGTACAACAGTTATTGAGATATCTGGTGTGGGTGATGGTAATATAACTCGTTTGAATGTAAACTTGGAATTTTGTTGCCATACATCAAAAGCCTTTGTAGCAGCATCAGCGTATTTTTGTGTTGCCTGAGGAAAATACCAAGTAATGTTAGTTTTAGTCCATTTGGTTCTAACCGTGTAAGAGTGATCGCTATGATCGTTTTCTCCTACGAAACATCGAGGTCGCTGCAATAGGTGAACTGTATCAGGATTAAGGGTCCCATCTACAGGTAAATTGTATTTTTCTTGGAAATTCGTTAAAACTGTTGAAAGATTTGCTATATCATGAGATGAAACATATCCATATCGTTCTAAATATTTTGTTGCATAATCAATGTTAATTTCATCCAAATATTTTGTTGTATAATTTAGGTTAATTTCCTCAAGTGCAACTAAAGGAAGAATCAACAGCGTCGGTAGCAGCAGCAGCAACTGTGGCAGCATGTCTTCACTCTTCAACATTCACTTTAATAATAACCTTAGGTGCTTGTTTCAGAGATATAAAAATAAAAAATAAAAACTAATTATTTATCAGTTTATTGAAATTCTAAGTCGTTTACCACTTTAAACTTATAGTAATATATGAATTATCTAAGTGCAATTGACAGTATGCTATTACTACAATCGCAAATAGCATACAATAATTCCAATTTACTAAAATGACCATTATTTTGATTGAAATTCCTAATAGTTTCTATTACATTTTTGTAGTATTCACAAAAACTTAGAGAGTCTAAGTATGCTAGGTGATGTGAAAGGAGGCACTGATCAACTTGAATTATTTGCCGAACATCCTCTTGAGTACACTCGAAAGTAACACCATGCTTGCTGATATCCAAAAATTTTGTCATCGTAAATTAATTGTCGAACTTGACAGTAGTCTCCACATTGAATTACTACGGGTTCGTATTCATCAGTCAATTCAGACATTGGATCATTAAAAAACGTATTATTTCCTAATATATCAATTAGCGTTGACCATTCAAAGGTGCTGAAGGATATTCTTTCAAATTTATTCCAGGATGACAAAATAACGGCAGAACCAAAGCTTCTTGCTGGACTTATACCACACTGAATTTGAAGTGCGCCTGCAGGATATGTTCTAGGTAGCAAGTAATGCATTTCCTGCTTGGCAACCATTTCATATTTCTCCGAAATCTGATCTAATTTAGTGATATAATCCATTGAATCGGATTCACCACTATCTTGAGAATAAGAAGAAAAACTCATGTTGTTAACTCAACAGCGACAACAACAACAATAACTGGTAATGGTCATCGAAGCACTCAATTTATATTCGAACTTTTAAGGTCAACGTCAGCCCCACTGTATTCATACGCAGCGGAGCAAAAAGTAGCGCTACAAAACATCTACGTTTTCTATCCAACTATTATGTTTTTTGTCTAAGCCGAGCCATTTGACGTACAGTTTTTTACCTTTGCGTCTAAGTATTTTTTCAACCAAGTATATATCAGGATTTGATGTTTTCTGTAATTCTTCTTCGTAAAAGCCTCCACTTATTTGTGTGCCATTCATGTCCTCAAGAAAGTACGTTGTGGGATTAGTTATTTTAATTTTAATGACCTTGAAGAGTTCAGTTGTGTAATTTGGAGTGTAACCTTTTTCAAAGACATGCTTCGACTTGCTTATGCGCACTATATCACCAACTTTGAATTTTCGTGGACCAGCTATCTTTATATGATTATAGATTTTATTTAAAATTGCTTTTTCGTTGGATTTGTTGATTTGAGAAGGTTTATACTTTGTTGTTGAATGCTTTGTATTGTTATATTCTTGAGTGATTTTCGGTAGGATATCCAACCATTTATAGGTACCATTTAAACTGAAATACTTGTAGAGTTTCGATTTCAACGTTCTTATAACACGTTCAGCCATAGAAGCTTTCATTGTACTAAAAACACTATAATGATTTATATTATGTTTTTTCATTAAATTTTAAAACTTGCTGTTGTAAAATTCCTTTCCTTGATCGGATTGTATGTTTCGAGGAGCTCTACGAGTGTGAGCGAGAATGTCCGAGAATGCTCGAGTAATCTCCTCACCAGTCTTCGTCTTTAGTGGACGCGCCCATAAAAATTTTGAAAAACAATCGATGACAACTAGTATCATTTTATGATTCCTATTTTGATGCGCAAAATTACGCATTTCCGCTAAGTCCATATGCCAAAGGTCATCTAACCCCTTAATAATGGTATGTCTACGTGGGTAATTTTTTCTAATTGGCTTGTGAAGTTCGTTCACCAGTTGAATTTTTTCTTTGGATGACATATTTCAGTTAGTCATTGAATCAAAATAAGTATATTTGTAGTTATTTCAGTAGTGACCAAACTCGTTGAAGCTTTTAAGAAAAATAACCATATGACTTAAATGTATTGTTTTATATTTAATTTCTAGTTAAGCAGTCTATGCAATTTGGATGTGTTAATCAATTGGTGAACTCCTTTTGTTGATTTACCTTCTAGAAGTGTTCTATAAATGTTAATTTACCTTCTATAACTGTTAGTCGATCAGTAATTTCATGTATGTTTTTCATTAATGGGTTTAAATCTATTCGAGGGGTGTTTGTATTGATATTATCCACCTCCTCTTTCAAACTATTCATTATTTGTGTAGTTACCTCGGATTTGGCATTCTGAATGTCTTTTTGCAAAAAATTTTTCACTGTAACAATAGCATCATCAACATATTTTTTAGTCGCTAAATGTTTACTAGCGGTTGGAGGATCCCTTGATATAAATTGTGAAATTTCGTCTACTTGTTTAAGCAAGTTTTTTACATTATCCCCTACTACATTTAGTGGGATTATTGTTGAATCCACATATTTTCTTGTAGCAGCATCATTGTCGTTCGTCGGCTCGCTCACATTACAAATTTTGAAATTGTCAGCATCAATATTGCCGTCAGAGGTATGTGGAAATGTGGGTTTAGGTAGCTGCAACTTTTTTTGAACACCCTGAGAGCGATGACCGAATTTATCAACAGACATCTTATAAATGAATGAGATTCGACTTGTTATTTTATTATATCCGCTTCCTTGAGCTCATTGATAATGGCTACTATTTCATTGTCGAGTGACGTATTGCCTGCCTCTTTTGAAGCAATCAACAACTTTAAACGATCGACTAATTCATTGGGATCATCCCAATAAATATACTCCATAGACCTATCATTGTATGTTAAACGGTTGAGAAGACCTTTTCCTTTTGATGAAGGAATAGATTTTAGACGAGTTAGCATCTGAGTTGATCTGCTCGTTGAAGGTGTAGAATTTGTTTTAAATAGAGGTTTTATGATGTAGTGATATTTTTCGGTACTTGAGCCTTTAAGTCGATCTAGCGTGTCTAAATGAACTCCAGTTTTCATCAAAAGAGCTTTATAGCTTTGCAAATCTTGATCACTGTAATTGGGATTGAGGTAAAATAAAAGCTGATACAAGCCTGGCGTTCCAATTACATACGCTCCTTCGCTGTTTTTTTCTGGTAGTATGTTTATATTACCGTTTTTTCCATCAAACGCAATTCGACGTTTGCCTAGTGACCAACCAATTTCGTCATTGTATATCGGACCATAATTTCTATCAATTTTGGCATCTTTTTGGAAATAATCTTTAATGAACTGTTGACTGATGACTAGATATTGATCCAAATAATCTTCTATTGCCTCCTGGGAAATGTCTGGACGTTCCTCTTCTGGAGATTCAGAACGTGTGATATTTCCAGCTTCATCAGTTTCAGCGACTGTCTGCGTTTTGAGAAAAGGTGTAAACACGTCATCTATCATATCTTCTTCTTCCTCCTCTTTCTTCACTTCCTCTTTTTTAACTGGGTTTGAATTTAAAAATGTTTTTTGCAATGACTTTGATGATTCGGAAAGTTCCTTTAGCGGCTTAGTTACCGGCTTAAATAGTTTATTAAGAGACTCATCTTGTTCTGATTTGCCTAACTTTAACGCTAAATATTTCTTGCGAATTGATCTAGCCAATTCTGAGACTTTTTTCTTACGTAAAGCTATAGCAACCTTATCGTCCGACATATTGGTGTTGACTAAAGATATGCGCATAGCATCTTACAATTTTATATATTTATCGAATCCTTTGCGATATCTCCCATTGTTGAGAGGAAAATCCTTTACAATCACTAAAGTACTGAAGCGGTCCGCCTTCCAACATTCAGAGCACATTTTCTTAAATACATCAAAAGTCATGTCTGGAGATACGTGTTCCTCAAATATATGCTTCAAGTTGACCTCATCCTGCTTAAATAGCGCAATCACATTACAATTGTCACATATAAGCTGTTTCGGTATTTTTGAATATGTTTGACAAATATATGCTGCATCGATATCTTTATGTCTACACATAGAATAATATTCACGAATTTTCTGCTGACAATCACAAGCTACGTCATCGAATAAAAAGATGGAATTTGGTTGAGCCTTATCCGGACTTATTATTTCTTCGTTGTCTTTGAATGGAAAATAGCCAACACCATTGACTTGCGCTATAACTTCTTGCAGTAATTGGTATTTTGGTTGAAATAGCGACTTTGAATAAACGTAAACGTTTTTGAATTTAGCGCCATTTGGATTGAATAGAAGTGACAGCATGACATTCGTTTTTCCACATCCAGAAGGACCACATATAATAGCACGAAAAGAATTTGGTAGTAGCTTACCATGTTTGCCAACCGATGATGTTATTGTAAAATCCAGATTATAAATAGGTAGCGTCTGCTCTTGTTGAATGATCTTCATCTTGTGCAGTTTTCTATCTTAGTGCTATACCATAAATATAGGCGTCACCATATATATACATCAGTTTTGATGTTGGTGTTTAAGGGAGAAGGTCTTGTGAATTCTCTAGTTAATAATCTACCATTTGAGCTTCATATTCCTGGAGGGTATCAGTACTGTGGTCGTAAGTTTTCAACCTCATTCAATAAATTTTTTCTAAAAAATATATGAGTGTTTGTAGCTGGAACAAAACTTTAAAAACGTCTAGAACGTGGTGATTCTGGCGTTAATCCTCTAACCGCCGCCTGCAAACAGCACGACATTGCTTACTGGCAAAATAAGTCTCTCGACCTACGACATAAAGCAGACAAGGAGTTGGAAGATAAAGCTTGGTCTCGTGTCAAGTCAAAGGACGCTTCTTTGGGGGAAAAGACTGCCGCTTTACTTGTGACGGGTGCAATGAAGGTGAAAAGAAAAATGGGGATGGGGTGCCGTCGTCGTCGTTCTCAGAAACGTCGTTCCTTTCATCGAGATGTAGTGCTGAAGGTTGGAAAAACTATGAAAAACGGATCATCTTTAAAAGACACAGCAGTGTTTGCCTTACGAGCAGCCAAAGCGCTAATTAAACAATTTGGTGGATCAAAGCGAGTTGATGTTCCTCGCGTAATACCAGTTAAATCTGGAGGTTTCCTTCCACTCATACCCTTGTTTGCTGGTCTTTCGGCAATTGGAGCTTTGTCAGGTGGTGCTGCTGGAATTGCAAAGACCGTTATTGATGCCAAGAATGCTCAAAAAAAATTGGAGGAAGATGTACGTCATAATAAGGCCATGGAACGCGTAGGATCCGAAATATACCTGAAAAAGAATCCAAAAGGTGGTTTTGGTTTGTATTTACAGAAGCAAAAAAACCAATAAAGCTACCCAATCACGCTCTGTTTGACATTGACATAACACACTACGCAAAATTGCTTAAAATACCAAATTTTCGAGGGGTTTTTCTGCGAGACACTTTGCCTAAAGATGGTCCTCGAAAACAAGAATATGCAATAGTTAATTTGGATTCCTCTCAAAATACTGGCAGCCATTGGGTAGCTTACAGAAAGATAAACAACGACGTGGAGTACTTTGATTCATTCGGTAACTTGAAGCCACCGAAAGAAGTTGTTAAATATCTCGGAAAAAAAGTGCGAATTTTCTACAACAACACTCAATATCAAAACTACAATCAAATAAATTGCGGTCATTTGTGCTTGAAATTTTTACAACAATGACAGACTCGCGAAATGTGCAGCTATTATTAGCACATATTCACCACCAAAAATCGTTAAGAAGTTTCACTGCCGAAGAGTTGAAAAATTTTCCCATTGAACATCTAATAAAGTGTGCAAGTCCTTCAGAGTTGTTGGATATATGGCATAAACTTCCTAATGAATATCGAGGAAATTTTGAATTACAAATACGGTTGCCTTGTTTTATTCATTACAACCGACCTGATTGGATAACGCACTGTGATGGTCCTCCGAGTTCTCAAGCTTCCTGTTTTCTTTGTAAATATGCGCTCAAATAAAATCTCAAAAAAAATCTTGTGTATTATTTAAGTTCCACCATCCCTTGACTTGCTTCAGTCATCATAATGTCGCAGTTGTTGAGAGTTAACAGCGCAACTCACGTATTTACCTTTCATCCACCTACACCCATTGTGCTGAATCCGAACAATGATTATGAATTAGCTCTACGATCTTTTCATTCCTATAACAGCATACCAAACATTGAAAATTGTAAATTTTACTACTACAATGAACAAAACAAGCTGCAAAGTTTCGATTTTCCTACAGGATGCTATGAAATTGCTGACATTGAAGCGTTTATTCAAGATAAGTTAGGTGCGAGTAATTCACTAAGACCAGAAGGTATATTTTCACTAAAACCCAACCACAATACGTTAAAATGTGAAATCTTTAGTAAATATAGAATTTCATTCAAAATGTCTGATAGTTTGGGTAGAATATTGGGATTTACTCCGAAAATATTTGACGCTCATAAATTGCACTCTTCAGATCTGCCAGTCAAAATTATTAAAGTATCTAGTATACGCTTTGAATGTAACATTGCCACTGGAGCCTTCGATGGAGACAGACCTGCTCATACTATCTACGAATTCGTTATACAGTCAGATCCTGGGTATGCCATTGATGAAACTCCTAATAATTTGCTCTATCTACCTGTTGTACCACAACGTGAAATAACCAACATTACTGTGCTGGCCTTAGACCAAGACGGTCGACCTGTAAACTTTCGTGGAGAACTTAGTACTTTGGTGTTGGAGCTTAGAGCGAGAGGTAGCAGATGGGTCTAATAATTGATCAACTACATAAAAGACAACCTGCAGAGCTTTCAACTTCAGCAGCTAACGATCGCAAACAAAATTGTTCTACAATCGCTGGGTTTCAAATTAAAAAGAAAATGACAACCATGTATGGAAAACGTGCTCGTGTAAACGACAACATGCCTCCGATGTTTGATATCTATCGCAAACCAAAGTTTGATGAATCCATTCGTAAAGCTGAGTACAGAACATACGCTCCCTTCATCAAGTCATTTAATTGTAGTGACATTGTGGAGTTTAGCATCAACCAGGTTGATTCTTTCTTTGCAATGAGTGAAACTTTGCTATGCATCAAAGGGTCACTCGTAACACAAGGAGATGGTGAAGTAAAACTAGCAAATAATGTAGGTGCTTTTGTTTTCGATTCATGTACCTACAGCGAAAGTGCGAGAGAAATGGAAACAGTTCGTGACCCTGGAATCGTAAGCGCTATACGTGCCATGACTTGTTACAATCAAGAAGATCAAGAAGATCACATGGCTATAGCTGGCTGGAATTATCCCAAAGATCCTATTTTAAATGACATTGACAAGTCATTTAGCTTACAAATTCCACTCAAACATATTTTCAACATTTTTAATGATTATCCGATGATAACATGTGGACGTCAAACAATACGACTGGTACGAGCTCGAAATGACAATGATTGCCTAAATATATTCGAAAAAACTGTTGGCGGCACGTTAACTAATACAACTGCTACAATTACAATTACTAGCGTTGAGCTGAAAATAAAGCATATATATCCTAATGATGACATTAAATTGGAACTTATGAAATCTATTCAAAAAGATCAGCCAATAGTTATTCCATTCAGAAAGTGGGAGCTACATGAATTACCTGCAATCACTACAGGTGCAAGACGAGAGGTTTGGGCTGTTAAAACAACAACATCAGTCGAGGCGACCTCGTTATGTCATTGTGTTCTTTCAAACAAATAAACGAGACAACAGCAAAACCGATCCTACTTTGTTTGACAATGCTGATGTTCAAAGTATCAGACTATCATTGAATGGTGAGTATTGGCCCAATGAAAGAATGCGGTTGGATTTCGGTAAAACCGACTACAATGAAGCCTATTTCAACTATACTGAATTTTATCCCAGCTACACTAATTCCACACAAAAGCGTCCCCTGCTGGAATATTCTTCATTTAAAAAACGTGCATTATTTGTAATCGATTGCTCGAAACAAGAAGAAAGTATGAAGGCATCTACAGTCGATGTAAAACTCGACATTGAAGCAAACATCGCCTTTCCACAAAATACCAAGGTTTACTGCATAATAATTCATGATTGTGTAATGGAATACTTTCCCCTCACCGAAATTGTTAAGAGTTTGAATTGATCACCAAGCTGAATAATAATTCATGCATGCGTGATGGGATACTCCCCCTTCAGCGCATGTGTTAGCAGTATAAATTAACCACTGTTCTGATCTGAGCTAGTATTCAAGTAGTCATCATGAGAGTAGCACTAGTAGATATCCAGGGATTTGTAATAAATGGGTTATTTACACCGAAAGAACTTACCATTGAAATTGGTTATAAAAGAAGTCATTACATATTTACGTCTCCACAACCTTTCGATGCATTAAGTAACCAAGATAGAAAGACTTGTGCATATTTGGAAAAGAACGTTCACGGTATCCGATACTCTTCGGGAGATGTCCAATATTCAAAATTGAATGAAATTTTGGAAACAAAGTTGCTGTTTGCTGCAGACTACATTTACGTCAGAGGGCAGCAAAAGGAAGAATTTTTACGAGCTAGGTGCCACATTTTTGGAGTGTTTCCCGTCATCACTGACGTCTGTAAATTTGATGGAACCCCTTGTGCAACTGGCAACTTTGTACACGACCCAAACCCCTGTCACGCTAATGGGGTGTATTCGTGCACAGAAAAAAATGTAGACCATCTCCGACAATGGTTTGTCAATCGAATTTTACCTTTGTAAATACTATAAAATTAAAATAAATGTTTTTGATGGAAAAATGGAATTTTAATAAAACACCTTCCTATATATTATTCATCTTTTTTATTTTACATGTAAATTTTCAAAATCAATATTACACATGTTATTGTGGTAGAGAGGGTGAAGGTGTTGAAGTGGTCGCCAACGGTTGGCATTTTTCATGCTCTTGTCTGTTTTGTTGAATGGTGGTGGGTTGAATACGTTTACGTTGCTGCTCATAGTCTCTGAAGATGTTATCACAAGCACTTAAAACGTCTTCTTGATACTTCTGTTTCAACTCTTCAGGTACCCAGTTTATTCGATGTCCACACCATGCTTGTTTAACTTCTTCGTCCTCTCTAAGCTTTTTCTCAAAAATACAAAGGTCTTCTAGCCGTTTCATAACCTCACTTTTGTCTTCATTAAAAGGAATGTCTTTATTTAATATGTGTATTTTTTGAATAAACACCTCAATTTGATGTCTGAACTCTTCGGAAGACATAATGCAATTCTAATTCTAGAATATTCATTCGAGGAAAGCTTGAAGACGAATAAATTTTTTTAAGCGTTTATTTCATTGCAGTGTGTCTAACATTTGCGTTTCACAATTTTATAAAGCATAATCAACATTAATATTATCATTCCAGAAATAATAATACATAATATTGTAAATGACATATCATATTTAACCTCCTCATTATAAATAATAGTCTTCTGCCAATCTGCTTGATCACTTTCACTATTATCCGGAAATACCAGTTTGATTTTGTAGAATGTTCCTGTTTTAGGTATTATCTTGAAGAATACTGGCAGCTGTCCATCATTCACTACTTTATGGTCCATCAAAGTCCATTCTGTTCGGTTACACTCAGCTTTCAAATTATTGAAGCATACAGCCATATTTTTTACATTATTGGGATTGTTCACATACAAAATATTGTTTACAATTGCTGTCAAGATAATAAAACTTGACATTAATTGAGTCATGTTGTAGGTGGAATCCGTCGTCGCTTCGATTTAGTTGTTGTTAGCTTCCTAGTGTGAAACACACTGTTTCATAGACTTAGGTATACTGTTTAAATTTCTTAAAAACTCTAGATTTGTTCTTCTGAAATAAAATGGTTTTCACGTGTAGGTGAGTGGGGTGCGTTTGAACGGCGTCACTTCCAACAACATTCTTGAACGTCTTGGGTGAGATCATTAATGACCAGGGTTATCACACGATTTGTAAACAACTTGTCAGTCAATAACAAATGCGAGAGAGAAGTCAGTTGACCTCGCATTCTAAAATTATCTATGCTGGTATTACAATCTTGTCGGCGAAATCCTTGAAGAGGTCTTTTATCTTTGATGAGTGGCAGAATATTAAGTATTTATCAGGACCGGCGCCGCGCAGTCAACAATAACTCAACAAAAAATACGCTAATGTCCTTTTGGCGCATCGTGCGTCACGGCGCACGTCACACAACGCAGTACCGTTCCCAGCCCCCCCACCTCGCAGCACATTCTACTACCCAACACTATTTTCCCATAGCCCCCTGATGCCGGTCCTGATGGCCCAGAATCCCCTTTGCTCATCTACTCATCTAAGTTAAGTTACATTTTCTATATATCTAATTGTAAATTGGTTAGGTATGCAAAAATTTTTTTGTTACTTGGTACATAATCTGTATATTATTGATGAAGTTGGGGGGGGGGGGGTCATCCACAAATCACACACTGTTAAAAATGGCGCTCACGGGTAGACTATTTTTTTTAATTCAATACATTTTCAATTTATTAACATTGCAAGAATAAGCAACAGTTCCCATGACTGATGCTCACTGACGAACAACTGCCGTTCGCAAATTATGTAATGAACTCTAGTTGCTAACCAACATCAATAGATATTAAAAAAATGTTACACAATACAAAGGTTATGAACGCACGATAGGGGCTACCAGGTTGAAAATAAGTGAGATTGCAGACCAAATAAAAAATGCCGAGCTTACTCCAGATTTTCTAATTGCGACACCAATCATGAACATCATGACATGCTTCAAATGTGCTTTTGATGAAGTGAGAACGGGTGTTACCAAATTCAAAGTCCGTGATGAGGCATCTCAGCGAGCGGTGAAGAGGGCCGCGGTAGGGTCAGCAAGAGGCAGCCAAAATAGAGTTGAAGGACCGACCCAACACAACCTTTCTGACTATGGACTCAACAATCAACGTATTCCCCTACTACAAGGAGTTACATTCCCACCCGAACGGAGAACTGGGTTATTAAGTATTCTAGGCCCGATAACTCGAGCAATACTATTAACATTGTATAAAGATAGGCATAGTAAAACAGTAACAATGTTAAAACCGTTTGAGGCAATTTTGCACGCCATCTAGTTACTTTTACGCTCGTTCTTCATAAAAATGATCCGTAACGTACTGCCCTCTGAAATAAACTGCACTATTTTCAATAACTAAATTATTTTTGAAAAGTTCCCTACTAAATGTGAAGTTTTCTTTATCTTCGAATTCCGAACAATAAAATGATTACCAAGACCGACGATACATTATTGCCGATTTTACTTTTTATTACGAAAGTTACATAAATTACCTATTTGATGGGAAACTATAATAGATAGATAGCGAGTATTTTCGTATTTTGAAATATGATGTTCATAATAATGTTATAGCAGGTATTCATCTTGATCCGAAAATAAACTTAGTCTCAGTACCATTATTTGTCACCAATTTCAGTATACAAAATAGTGATTTTTATGCAATGAGTTTGTATAGCACTAGCATTAATCTGTTTATCACTTCAAAAATATGGGATAAAAAGAAGAATCCTCGTACAAAGGTACATAAAATATATTCATTGGGTGACTGAAATAATGTAAATTTGCGATTTCTGAACTTCGTTCGTGAATGTAAATTAATTCAAAGGATATTTTTTTAAACATTCGTATTTTGATGATCTCTTAAGGAGACGAAAAAATAAGTCTCGGTTATTTTGTATGCGTTTTTTAAGCTTTCAGTTGAAAATTTATTCATTTTACGCTTTCCATTCTGGTAAAAGTATTTTTGATTTTGTTTCGCTTTCTTACTGTATTGACATGTAGCGACTCAAGAAATATATAAAATCAAAAACAATAACTTCAAAAAAGTGCTAACTATACTAATACATTAAAAATAATGAGATGAAATTTACTAAATATATCATAATACAATATATAATCGTACTAATAATTAAATTAATGACATTGTAGAATTCTGCAATTGTGCAATATGGCCTTTCTTGAAGAAATGCCCTTGTCGATCTATTTGCGGCTTATTATTGTAAAGGTAGATACTAAATTTTTGGCATTGAAGTTTTTAACAGGTCAGAGGTCGGTAGTGTGAGTGTGAATCACGGATTTTTGCTCTGAATATAAAAATATGGCTAGGGTCGAATTCCTCAAAACTTCCTGAAACTACCGGAAAGAGGGATTATCGTATCATTAGCAAGTGGGACCATATAATTTAGTGATTTCCAAAAATAGAGAGTATTCAGGTATACAGAAGCTCTCGTAATTTATCGAGAACTGCAAAAGAAATCATTGATGACTGTATACAGTGTTGAAAAAATGGCTGCGTAAGTTGAAAAAGCTCTCGTAATTTATTGAGAAGGGCAAGGAAAATGATTGAAGAGACTATACAGTGTTAGAAAACTGGCATTTAGCTGTTAGCCGTATTCTAATCCTCCCGCGACTTTTTGAGGAACTCGACCTAGTATTAAAGACGCAGGTAGGTTTTTGCGGAATTGGGCACAGTCCAAAAATCTGATATGGTAAACATTTTTTGTGTTTTATATTCAGTGATAAGTCTACACTACATTGGTGGCTAATAGTTTCTTTGCAATAAGTAAACCATTATTGAAAAAATTTGACTCTTGACGTAAGTCCAACTTATTTTTGGTCAGTGGTTGCCGTCATTAGACACATGGAAAGTATCTTCATAGGTTCTTACCTCCCAAGCGAGGTCATTGCATTCGACAAATTAGATAATAAAATAAAACATCTAAAGTTTTGATAAATGAATTTATTAGAAAATATCGAACAAAAATATTAAATTAGGTAAATAATAAATACATTTTTTATAAAATTATTGATTCAAAAATTATAATAATTATAAACCGTAAGTGTCCAGCGCGTTCAAAAAAATGATCAGAAACTACAAGTAGGACGGTCCTGTATTAGTCCGAGAGCTAGCCACGTAAAATGCATGTTAAACGGTTCCACCTAGATTTTCTTTTTAATCGATGCTCTATGAGCCAAAAAACCCAAAGCCAAATTTCTGCCCACAGGTCGGACTGCAATAGGGTGTGGCGGGGGGGTAAACACGACTTTTTCATTAGGGCGATTGAGCACATGTGGTTCCACTCTGCAAATTGTTTCTATGTGTAGTCTAGCCCTCCATTAGAAGCGGGAAAAAATGGCAGAGCATTTCCGGTCTGCGAAGTGCTCGGCAGAGTGATGTAAACACGACTTTTTCATGTGTCGATTGAGGTCATGTGGTTTCACTCTGCAAATTGTTTCTATGTGTTGTCTAGTCCTCCACTAGAAGCCAAAAAAAATGGCAGAGCATTTCCGGTCTGCGAAGTGCTCGGCAGAGTTATGTAAACACGACGTTTACATATCGCTAATTGAGCACATGTGGTTCCACTCTGCAAATTGTTTCTATGTATAGTCTAGCCCTCCACTAGAAGCCAAAAAAAATGGCAGAGCATTTCCGGGCTGCGAAGTGCTCGGCAGGCCTCGAGGGCGGCGGCCGCGGTGATCGAAATTCAACTAGCGATGAAAAAAAAAATCAATCGGTACCACTCTGCGGGTTTTTTTATCGCATTTTGCACACCCCGTAGACCAATAATTAATTATGGCAGAGCATTTAATGGGCGGCAAACACCTTGGCAGGTCTCGGCGAAAGGCAACCGAGGTGCAGAAGCGGTGCGCACACTAATATTCTGCGACTTTTCCCTACCCTCTCTCCTTATTTTTCCCTCCACGTTACCTATGCTAGATCTTAAAAGTGAGCAATGTTTTGCACTGCATCATCGTCTGTCAGTTTACCTTCATCATCAGAAGGGTAAGCATCTTGTTGTTTTCAACACGATGGACGACGAAGCTCCTGATGGAGCAGACGCCTCAGAAAGTTCAGTACTGAACATAAAGTGTTTCTTATCTAAGTATTGTGCAAGTTCGGTGGCACATGATGACAGTGAAAATAAAGTGACTCAGTTCAAAGAGGATAAATTTGAAAAATGTCATCGATCGCTTCATGTTCGAAAAACATTACGATTGAAGTATAGCGATGTTCGGCTTACAAAACGAATCTCACTCGATGTCGGATATCACGCTAAATGTTATAAGGACTTCACGGCGCTGAAAACTGATTACGTTGCTAAAAGTGAAAATAAATCTCCGTATCAAACTGTTGAATCTCGTGCATACTCATCATCCCGGCAATCGAGTTCCGAAGATTCGCTTTCCAGTTCACCAGACGATTGTGATGATGGGCCGCGCCGATCAAGTGACTCGTCGACAGCAGAGAGGTATTTATTATGATTGACATTATAAATTTATTGTTTCTCATTATCATCGCGTACGTTTGAGCCTGTAGTCCGGACAATTTTAATTTAATACATTTCGATTACTGATTTGCATTTACAATGTTACAATTCCGGCACGTGAAGTCGAGTCAATTTATCAGACAAGCAAGCGACTTTTAATTCACCGCGCGGTAAAAATGTCCAGTTACTCAACAACTTTTTATCCGATCGAAAAAAAATTTCTGTTAATCAAAAGTAGCCTTGAATCATATTAAAATTTAGTAGCTTTTTCATTGCTATTATAGTCGAACAGCTAGCCTCGGAATGGCAGCGTTACAAAGTGCTCGCTGTAAATCGATTAATTATTACATGCTTAACAAGGTATTCAAATTCTGCCTTCAAAAAGTGGGCCGTTTATTAGTTACAAACAATTAAATATGTCAAACGCGCCATCTATAAGAAAATGTGAAAACAGTGCTCGGGCAGATTTTTTTTTACAATATCGAAAAAAATAATCTCGCGTCGTTTGGAAATTTTTCGGATCTGCTCTCTCGAAAAAAAGTCTTGTAGAATAGTGTTTTCTGGTCATTTCAGGTGATTTTAAGTCGATGTAAGTGCATTTGTTGTCAACTTTTTTTTCAATGTATTTGATTGTTAATAACTAATTTTAGATGCGGAATTTTCATATGTTGTTAAGCATGTAATAATTAATCGATTTCCAGCGAGCACTTTGTAACGTTGCCATTCCGGGACTAGCTCTTAGACTATTTAGAATGCTTAATTTTGTGTAAAAAGCTGAAAAATTGTTTCTGATCTGTGAATTGGATTTCTAATTTTCAATTATTGTTCACGCTTCTCTAAAATATAATATAAATACTCAGGACAGTTTTGAATAATGTTTGACGGATGTTATTGTCGATACAATCACGATGTATGAACATATTACGTATCAACTTTTCCTAGATTGAACTTTCAGTATTTTTATCGCGTTTCTGTAAAAGATACATTCGAAATTATTTAAATTTTTTAATTAAGCAAAAAAAATGTTTTTTTCTTTTGTAGAGCCAACGAACTGTCGAACATTCTCGAAAATGCTGGGGAGTCTTCAACAGGATCTGATCCGATGGATGAAAGGTACGTGCCAGTTCAAGTAAAATTAGAAAGTAAAATCTAGCAGGCGAGAGTCTATCGTTTGATGATTCAATGAATAGAAAACTCATAGTGTCGTAGCGTAAATTTTTGGGGATTTTCAAAACTTTTTTCAGTCATCCGGTTTATATTTTTTCAAAACTTTTTTCAGTCATCCGGTTTATATTTTTTCAAAACTTTTTTCAGTCATCCGGTTTATATTTATTCATTCACGATTGTTTTTACAGTGATGACATTTTCAACGGACAAATTCATGACGAGTTGAACCTAAACGACACCGAGGGTGACGGTGCGTCAGCGACAGATTGCGAAATCGTACCTACGTGCTTGATGTGCCAAAAATATGAAATTCGATACAAGAGTAAGCGATTGGTACCGAGCAATTCCATACTTAAGACTGTTAAAGATAGGATCTCCTCAAACGCGCAAATAGCAGGAGATCAACGCGTCATTGATTTTGTAGCTGCTTTAGAAGATAACGAACCAATTTTTTTCCATAGATTATGCCTTATTAGATTGGCCAAAAATCAATCTCTGAAGTACAAACCCAAAGAAAAGAGCGAATGGCACAACATCAGAGAGATTCACGAGAGTGTTTTCAAAGATATTGTTTTATTAGTTTCAGAGCAAGTAATTGAAAATAAGAAGCTTTTGTTGTTGAAATTCTTGTTGAATTACTATCGCGATCTTTTTGAAAAAGCATGTGCGGCTAATTACGGATCTTGCAATACAATATTCACCGCTCAACAATTGCAAATAAAATTGGTTCGTCATTTTCACAATGATATACAAATTATCACGCGAGATAATACAAAAATTGTTGCGAGTAGAGATACAATTCGCGTTACGAATGAACAATTTTCAGAGCTGGTCAAAGAAAGGGAAATTCAGGAAATGGGCTTATATTTGCGTAAAGTAATTTTATCATTACAGAAAAAACCTTCGACCAGTTCTGTTACGCCTAACGAAATTATTGAAGGGGAATGCGAAATTCCAGACGACTTGAGGTTATTGACGCAATGGATTATTTGTGGCGCGGATTTGAGAGCGACTAAAAGCGCGAACAACAAACGTAAAATTGATGCTATGTTTTTTGATTTCATACACAATGCTTCGCACGGGTCGATAAAAACATCGAAACACATGAGCTTAGGAATAACCATGAAGAATATCACAAGTAGTCGGCGCGTTGTTGAAATTTTGAACAAATTTGGTTACAGCAGTAGTTATAACGTTATAGAATCATTAGAGACGGAAGCTGCATACACTTCCATTAAAAAATCAAGTGTTTGTCCAGATAACATCCATCGATCACCCGAGTATTGTACCGGTGTTGCATGGGATAATTTTGATCGCTTTGTAGATACTATAAATGGGAAGGATACATTACACGATACCGTGGGTATAATTTATCAACATGATTTCGGCGATAATATTAACGAGAAAAATAAATTAAAAGATGAAATCGAAGAAATAATAAACCAAATCGGTCGATCAAATTTAACTGTTAATGAAAACATGGATATAGATATTGATATAAATGATCACAGTTCAAATTCCAACTCTAGCCTTGATTTCCAACCAGACCAATGTACAAGTTAGTCCCCCTTGCCAAAAAGACGCCGGTTTGAAAGCGAGTACATTGAAATCGCTCCTTACCTGAGCAAACCTAAATTAAAAGAAAATTTACTACCTGTCGAACATGAATTACGACAATTGAATCGCAAAGGGTATGTTATCGCTAAAAAGTTGGATTACTGCTGGCTACTGTCACAATTCTTAGAAGTACCAGGTACGCCAATGTGGGTCGGGTTTAATTGCAAAATATTGAATGATCTTAGTTTAAAACAAAAAATTTCCTATTTGAATCCGTTGAATGAATCTCCAACCAAAGTTAGTGTTGTAGCTGAAACAATGAACTTGACTCAACGTATCGCAAAAGAATGTCATCAACCGGAAATGCAATTAGTATATGATCTTGCCATCGCTAAAATTGGGTTTCAACTACAATCTACGGAAAATAATAAACCTATCGAACAAAAAATAGCTAACTACAATAATTTATTCATCCATCTTGGAGATTTTCATATTCAATCTGCTTACTTCAAAGCTATGGGAAAATTTATAGATGAGAACGGTTTAACTCACATGATGTCAGAAAGCGATTTGTTGGCCTCAGGTTCAGTGAACGGCTTCATATCAGGAAAACATTTCAATCGTTGTAGAAAATTGCACCCGATAGCCGCGTTGGCTTTGCAAATACTCCATTTTGAAAGTTTTCTAGCGCATGAAAATATTGAACTGAATAATGAAGTAAAAACAATCATTAAAAATTTACAGTCTAAAAAAATTAATGATTCATTTTTTGATGATCAGCAGAATAAAGAGCTCATAAAAATTCTCGATAAATATGATGCATACGTTGCAAAAACTTTGAACGGTGATTTTGGCTTAACTCCAAAGTATTATCTGATGTACATTGGTCATGTTGGCAATTATTTAACTTTCTCGCGAAGTATCCGTACTGGAGATTTTGAAACGTACAAAATGATAATTGCAGAATTGTGTGACTTATTCTTCGTTTTCAATCAAATTAACTATTGCCGATGGCTTCTTTATTACCTGGATAAATTATTAAACGTTGATAATACACACCCATTAGTCGCGCACCAGATGAAAAATGGCTTTTTCGGTATTAAGCGAACAAACAATCCATTCTCGCGAATCCCAATCGACTTAACACTCGAGCAGACGTACAATGCCGATGCAGGTCGGCGGCTCACTGGAGTCACGTGTTTCACAAATAACTACGGAGCGCGTCAAAAATGGTCTATCACACACGGATTTCGAACAACCATCACATCTGATACTTTGAAAAAGGCCGGTATAAAAAACGTTACCGATACGACGGACGATCTGCAAAGACACAACGTTATAAAGAGTAACGCGAAAGTACAAAAATTGATCGCCACGATAAGGGAAAACATTAATCCGTTCGACCCACAACTTGATGAAAATTCTCTTTACAACATTAGTACAGGCAAAGTTGTTTCACCGGAAATCGCATCATTTCTCACTAACGTAAATACTCTTGGAAATAACTTGAAAAATAAATTCATTTCAGAATGTTCATTGTCAAAGGAACGCTTCGAGTCTCGCATACAAACTACTAAATTTCTCAACTTTGCATCGGCAAGTAAAAAACAAGTCGTAAAACGAAACGAAAAAGTAACAGCTATAACCATGCAACGGGACTTATTCGGTAGACTATTACTAATATCGATGAAACATATAACCGACATTGCAAAAATTTTTTGTTTTCCTTTGACACCTTTGCCCACTTGTTTTTGCCATTTAGATGGATCAATTTACACTACTCCTAAGAGTAAATTACTTGAACCAATAGTTGGAATGCATGTAATAGAAGGTATTAATACTCCTTATGATGTAATAATGATTGATGCTTTTTTCTATTTATATACATTGCGAGAAAGTTCATCAACGTATGGAAAATTGTCAAAAGCTATATTAAGTAGAATTGTTAAACTTCCTGCTCGTGAGATACATCTTATATTTGACCAATACTTTTCGCCTTCAATCAAGGATTACGAAAGGAGTAAACGGAGCGCGCCGTCAGATCGTCAGTACAGAATTACAGAGTGCATGAAGTTTTCTAGTAACCTATGCGTGGAGTTGAAAAATATTAATTTCAAACGTGCTTTGGTGCAGTTTTTTATTCAACATTGGCAAACAGAGGAAATGGTTCCTTTTTTTCAAAATAAAACAATTTTTATTAATTACGATGAGTGCCACGAATACAGAGTCCACAATGATGCAATAGTCCATTCAATTAATCCTTTATACACAGCTCCTAGGCATGAGGAAGCTGATACAAGAATTATTCATGCACTCTGTAATGTTGATCGTGAAGCTAGAATTATGATAAAATGCGATGATACGGATATTGTAATAATTGTACTAGGTATCATGCATAAGCTCAAATATTCGTCAAAAATTATCGTACAATTCGGAGTCTCAGATCACATGCGCAACATTGATATCAATGGTATACATGAAGAGTGAGGTGCCGATGTTTGCAAAGCGCTGCCTGCATTCCACGCGTTTACGGGCTGCGACTTCAACCCGAGTTTTTTCCGCAAAGGCAAAAAACCGCCATTTAAAATGTTGTGTAACTCAAAAACGTTCCAAACAGCATTTGCTGATATGGCTAGCGATAATATGGATGAAGAAACCGTGTTTACCAATGTACAAAGTTTTGTGTGCGCGATGTACTCAGTACCGAAATGCGTCGTTGATGTAAATACCGCTCGCTGCACATTATTCAAGCAAAAGTACGATTTCGCATCTGTCGAAGAAGATTTCGACAAGTTGTGCGCCAAAAATATCGACTCAACTCTAATGCCACCATGCGAATCTCAGCTGAAAGAACACTTCTTGAGAGCTCACTACATAGCTTTATTATGGGGTAATGCAGATAAGAAGATTCCAACAGAGCTCAAACCAGAAGAATGCGGATGGGCAAAAGTAGATGACACCTACGAATTTTTCTGGTTTGATGGTCCACAGTGGCCTGCTCGCGTCCAAGACGTAATTCTTGATGACATTGGAGAAGAAGAAGGTATATTATTTTTCTTTATACAAACATATAACGTCCTTCCTTAAATAAACACAAAATTTAATTTAATCACACGAATAATTACTTGTTTTGCAGAAAAATCTCCTGAAGACGGTGTAGGAGAAGGAATGGATGAGGATGAAGAAGAAGACAGCGATTATTCCGAGAATGAAGAAGAAACAACGACCGAAGGTAGCGACTGTGACGAAGATTCCGATTATTAGATTTAATCGGTCGTTTATTCTGTTCCTAGGTTATTTTATGATTTATTTTGTAACTCGTCGTTTTAGTTCATAGTTGTCGACTTGATGTATATATGTAAATCAATTGATAGATGTACGTAAATGGAAGGGGATGTACATATGTAAATAAATTGGTGTATATATGTAAAAAAAAGGGGATGTATTTATGTAAATAAATTAGATTGAAATTGAAAATTTTCTTTTGCTTTATTACACTAATCATGACAAATCTGAAAAGCAAAACGACTGCGCGTTCGTGTTTTTTTTTATAGCGAAAAAATGTATTGAAGGTCGTAGCGCGCCGCCGGGTGACCGCCTTCTCTCGGTATCCTTTATAATCCCTTGAATTTCAAAAAGGCACGCACAATGTTCTACAGAAAACAAATTTACTTCGGGGTCATAAATCGAGAACGAAAGGACTAGGTATATTAGGTGCACCAACTAATCGCTCCACTCATATGCTATTGTAAGAGACATTGGACGATTCTACGTTCTTGTGCTTTTCATGTGCAAATAGTCGATACATTATGCAGAGTGAAATCGTTGCGCGTTTTTGTTTTTATAGCGAAAAAATGTATTGAAGGTCGTAGCCCGCCGCCGGGTGACCGCCTTCTCTCGGGTCTGCCTCGGCCCGGATCAACGAAAAACTGTCTGCCGGGGCTCAAAAATATTGTTTATGACGTAAACAATACGAAGAAAAAAACGGCAGAGTGGAACCAACTCTCGTTTTTTTTTTTATAGCGAAAAAATGTATTGAAGTTCGTAGCGCGCCGCCGGGTGACCGCCTTCTCTCGGGTCTGCCTCGGCCCGGATCAACGAAAAACTGTCTGCCGGGGCTCAAATACATTGTTTACGATGTAAACAATGCGAAGAAAAAAACGGCAGAGTGGAACCAACTCTCGTTTTTTTTTATAGCGAAAAAATGTATTGAAGTTCGTAGCGCGCCGCCGGGTGGCCGCCTTCGCTCGGGTCTGCCGCGGCCCGGATCAACATAAAGCTGTCTGCCGGGGCTCAAATACATTGTTTACGACGTAAACAATGCGAAGAAAAAAACGGCAGAGTGGAACCAATGCGCATTTTTTTTTTCACCGAACCCAAGTGTGCGCACCGCTTCTGCACCTCGGTTGCCTTTCGCCGAGACCTGCCAAGGTGTTTGCCGCCCATTAAATGCTCTGCCATAATTAATTATTGGTCTACGGGGTGTGCAAAATGCGATAAAAAAACCCGCAGAGTGGTACCGATTGATTTTTTTTTTTTTCATCGCTAGTCGAATTTCGATCACCGCGGCCGCCGCCCTCGAGGCCTGCCGAGCACTTCGCAGCCCGGAAATGCTCTGCCATTTTTTTTGGCTTCTAGTGGAGGGCTAGACTATACATAGAAACAATTTGCAGAGTGGAACCACATGTGCTCAATTAGCGATATGTAAACGTCGTGTTTACATAACTCTGCCGAGCACTTCGCAGACCGGAAATGCTCCGCCATTTTTTTTGGCTTCTAGTGGAGGACTAGACAACACATAGAAACAATTTGCAGAGTGGAACCACATGACCTCAATCGACACATGAAAAAGTCGTGTTTACATCACTCTGCCGAGCACTTCGCAGTCGGAAATGCTCTGCCATTTTTTCCCGCTTCTAATGGAGGGCTAGACTACACATAGAAACAATTTGCAGAGTGGAACCACATGTGCTCAATCGCCCTAATGAAAAAGTCGTGTTTACCCCCCCGCCACACCCTATTGCAGTCCGACCTGTGGGCAGAAATTTGGCTTTGGGTTTTTTGGCTCATAGAGCATCGATTAAAAAGAAAATCTAGGTGGAACCGTTTAACATGCATTTTACGTGGCTAGCTCTCGGACTATATATATACCTTGTGCACTTTACAGCTACGACAACATACACAAATCCAAGTAGTAACAATTCAATCGTTTAAAAATTATTGATTTTCATAATTTATCACTTGAAGATGATAAGATTTCTTTCTTTATCAAAACAAGTACAAATTGTTAGTGGGAAATTCGAATGGCCAACAAATTGAGTAAACTATTTATTGTAGTTTTAAAACTTCTTCAAATTCGTAAAATGTTTTTTGCAAACTTTGATATACAGGGTGCTGCTTCGGATCGCATCACATTATATTCACGTTCTAGTTTTTTATTGTTTTTCGTAAATTATTTTTTTTTATAACCAGTACCCGACTCGTTTGGGCCATGATAGGAACTGTGTGTTATCAAGAAAATATACAGAGTAGCTCATTAGTTTTGACCTTAGGAAGAAATGGACTTGAAAAAGTTTTACAATATTTGAAAGTTTGAGTCCGCAACAATAAATTGAAAATATATTGCCTATGACTACAACAGATTGCATATTTTCTCATTTTATAGTTATATACTTGGGCTTACCACAAGTGGTAGAAAATCATTCAATCATCATCAATCGTTTTCGGAACTCTGCATGAACAGATTTTCAGCGCGTCACAGTTTTGGCAGCAATTTGACCTCTAAATTGTTGATTTCTACTCGTTGTAGTTGCACGAAAATACCATCCCAAGACACAACACAGTATATTCTTTAATTTTACATAAGTTTTGAGTAACTACAAGTGGTAGAAAATTGCTTTTTTGCGAATGAAAACCAGACTGTCACCAAAATATTCTGTCAATATAAACGTCAAAAAAATTTCCAGTATAATTCGCTGTTGGGAACCCCCGAGGAAAAAATTTCCGCTACAATTCATCCGTTGCCATGGTGATCTGTCAAAAAAACACGTTTTGATTGGTTAAAAATTGCAGGTGTGGAATGTTCACTGAAATGTTTGCTACAAATCAGCTTATTTCTTAGCGATTTCTGGCTTAGGTCTGCCAAAACAGCATTACGTGAAATAATGATCATGAATGTTAACATACATATTTATTGTAATGGTTATGGTAAAGTAAGTATTTTTTTGTGTTTGAAAAACTTGAATTTATTTCATTTCTGTAACGAGCATCTGCATAACTAAACACAACTACAATAAAACCCTTGTTTGGAATTTCCCGAATTGTATTAAGATAATCCCATACCTGTGTATCATTCCCAAAAACAACTACTCATCATTGAAATTTCTTGGTAGGTACCCAGGTTTAATGAGGGTTTTTAAAATCAAACAAAAGACCATTCACAGGAATCGTAACAAAACCGGAAATAAAAAAAATAACAAATATTTATATACAAAAGATATTTGAATAATCTGAATTTAATATAAATATTATATTTATTTGCCTGGTGTTGAAAGTTACCGGTCAACGTGAAAATTTCGATAAGCCCGTTAAACAAAAAATTCTTTATAGGCGATTTCGGCACGCTTTAGTACCTAACTTTGGTCTGTCAAATACATACCAATCAATTTCGTTCCGAAAAACGATGACGTCAAGCTAACTTTTGTATCCTTTTTGGTCTGTCAAATCACATACCGAGATCTGCAGCACGGTTACTGAAATTGGTAGCTTTCTATCATTGTCTAAAGTAGTTTTTGACTTGCTTTTTATTTGTAAAAAAAAACAAATTCGGTGGAACGGATTGCATTTTTGGTCAATATTATACAATTCTTCATGTTTTGTCTGTTTTTTTCTTTATTTTTGTCTAGTAATAATGGAATCTGTTCCGAGCGCAATGCATAAATGTCAATTTCATCAAACATCTGTACCAACTGAGAACCAAACGATTTCGCCTATAATTGGTACTTTACATCATACCGGTGACGTAGGACCTACCAATTGGTTAACCAAAGTTCATACCAACCAAAGCGTGCCGAAATCGCCTTATATTAAAGAAAAAAATTATTCTAGGAACTACTACGCAAAATACCTACCTGCATGACATCCTTTTGACAGCTTTATCACTTTCTGATAAGTGTACACAACCAACCCAATACCAAGGACCGGTCTTAAATGTTTCACAATAGACTGCCGAAAATTATAATCATTGAAAATATTATTTATTGTGTTATCTATTTATACTTATTGGATTGAGCACACAATAATATGATAGAAAACGCTCATTGTTGAATTATATATATATTTATATTACTGCATCTACTAATTTAACAAAATGATTGTTATAAATCAAGCAAGAGTCTTTTATATTTTTGAAATCATCACCTATTAAATTGAAATAAAAAATATATATACCATTAAAAATTCTATCAAGGGCGTCATATTTAATAAAGTCATAACGTTATAAACACATAAACTACTATAGTTGAAAATAAAAATTGATTTTCTCGAGGATTTTTTTGAATGTTTCATTTTTTAAAAATAATTAATTTGTTCCATAATTTTATACAGGCTGTTTCTATTATCATAATATAGTAGCATTACTATATTCTAAACCGTAATAGATACTAAGACAATTAAATGTATTATGGAGGGACATTATAATTGTTGAAAAAAATCTTATTTTATATCAAAACACTAGGTAAGGTCCAAAATAAGGCTCTCGGTACATTTTTTTGACAAAATAAAAACAAGTTTATAAAATATAACTACGACAAGAACGTATTTAAGAATTGTTCTCATTAATGATATTACCTATTTGAGATAAAACGTCATAAAAATCTGAAGTGTGATATATCGCCTAATTTGAATATTTAACATTGACTATAGTTCTTTCGCCATCAGAAGAGAGTAATAAAACCTAATTATGTATGCAAACTACAGCAGCAGTGGCCCAAACAATATCAGTATATTTGCAAATTTTAACCAAAAACCACCAACAAAATTTCTTTTAGTTTAGCGGTGCCGACCAGTATACCTGTTATAACAATAGACGACCCTTTTGTAATCGCCGAGAAACTGGTCAATAATCTTTGCATAAGCGTGGTTCTGGGTTTAATAAAAGGGGTAAGATAAAACTACATTAAGTAGTTATATGTATATTGATAAATTACTTTATTTGGCATAATCAAACCAACAGATTTTAATGGCTAAAGAAGTTATTGATAGTGACATCAAATTAACCTGAATATTTCAGAAACTTTAGAATATTTTTTAACAAAAAAAGTTTTCAAATAACTTAAAGTTAATACCTAATATTTGTAACCGGCGGCGACATGGGGTCTAAAGTAAATATTTATAGACTATCATTATAAATATAATTCTATAAATGTACGCCCATGGTTTACTGGTTTCCGATAATTTTAATACTCTCTCCTGAAGGCGAAACAACTATAATAATTACAATAAATAGGCATATCCATATTTGAAAAAAATTATGTTAGCCTCGTGAAGACACGAAACGTCGTATTGAAGACTTGTTGGTAGATGTCTATAGTAAATTCGTGTTCAAATAAAATTTTGCTGTTCTCTGAAATTTTTTTATTAAAAAAATTCTATTCTGAAAAAACCAAAAGCAGCCTTTTTAGTTCTCCCAGTATAACTCGAGAATGGAGGAAATCGTTGTAAATTTTTCAACATATTATAATGTTCTCCATAATAGTTACCATTTTATCAATATTACGGCCTAGAATATAGAGTATAATAACCATATAAGATATGATAAAAGAAACAGTATACATTTTAACAGGTAAATTTTTTATCTTATTGACGTGGTAGCTCCCATTTATAAACTCACAGATTCACTATACCTTATTATTACGTGCTTAGTTCATAAACATAAAATAAATAACAAAAAATACTATTTCCAATTATTTCAATTTTCGTGGAATATTTTAATGTCCAACCCTTTGTATTCGGTTAGTTGTGTTTACCTATATAAGTTGGAAATATTTTCAATAATTTTTTATTCTGTTACTTTACCATAGAGGTAGATGCAAAATTTAAATTTAGGCAGGATTCAAATACTTTTGATAAATTTAAGATTTAACGGATATGGAATTTCTACTAGTTAAATTCTTGTACTCGTATAACATGCAATGCGACCATAAAACAAATAAGCTCATTATCAGAAAAAACTATTGGACGAATTGTCTTTTATTTGACTATAATCAAATACTTATTGTATGTTTAGTTTTGGAAATTTGCATACACACTTATTTATTCACATTCACTATTTTTTACTCCTCTATGAAAAATAATCGTCGGAAGAATAACTCACCCAAGTGTATGATCCATCCACTTATTTTCAGCCATTTATGAAATATCGAAAAGAAGATTTAAATTATAATCAGGTAAAAATGTCGACATTCATTCATATTATAATAAATTTATAGAATTTATTAATTCTCTACTGACTGAGCACACAACGATAGCTGATTGATAAAAGTGATTATTTGTTATATTAATACATTTCAGTAAGTATAGGTCGCTAAATATACAGTTTTTATTTTGGAAATTGTAAGCTGTAGCATTTATATACTTAACGTCCTGTTAATATAATTTAGATATATTAACCAAGATAGGTATTGATGTATAAACGCAACTGAGCTAAAAATACTTATCAAAATTAATAATTAAAATTTGAATCCTAGAAATTAATTTATAACAATATTTACGGTGATTAACTAAGCTCAACTTAATTAAGAATTTACTGTTAAATGAACAATTTTTAAAAGCTGATTGGTTCATTTCACTAATGCAACCAATCAGTATCCAGAAATCTAAATATAATTGTTAATTCTTAGTTTATAGATTTTCTGGTTTTACTAAAAGAAGAGATAGGTATATTAATTGTAGTAATGTCTACTTACCTTTAAAATGAAATGTATATCAACGTTCAGAGATTCTCAAATAAAACAATAATCCAAATGCACAGCCAACTAAACACAACAATGACACAACGAACACAATTAATACAATATTAATCAGAGATAATATACACAATATTAATAATGAACTTCAAATTGCAACTTTGCCATAGGTACCTATCCAAAATAAGAAACTTTGCAACACAGCCTTATGGATGTATATAACATTCTGAATAATTTTGGCGCCATCTGTTATTGGGGTAATTCGGCGACCAAAGCTAAGGAAATTCGTGATTCAAGCTACGACGTACAGTAAGAAAAGACGTGCCGTGGACGCTAACTCCCCACTGCCATCTATTGGTGGCGTCCACCTCGTCAAATGATATCCTCGTAAGATTAACCTACTATGCCTATCTTTATACAATGCTATTAATGAATGAGCACAGGTATTACAATGAAATCGTGAATGAAGTCAACGGACTAACCTGTGGATAATTTCTAGTTGACCTGTTCGTTTTTGGCGCTTTGTAAAAGCAAAATTACACGGTTCACTTTTGTCTTTCAATTTGGATGAAGCAACCAAATTGATCCGTGAAAACATAAAAGTGAATCATTCAATGTTATTGAATGTTGTCGTTCAATGGCGTTGAGAGAATTGAACATGCTCAATATTTTCACTTTTGGCGTTCAATCTTCAACGCGGTTGAACGAGAAATGAATGTGTAAACACAAGAATTGAGCGATTCACTTTCACAGTCAGTCGTGCGCGCCGCAGTGTCGAGGAAGGGCGTATTTGGACCATGGACGTCAATCTAAAGTAAACATCGCTGTTGTCATATTTTATTTATAAGGTGTTTCCAGCTTTCCACCTTTTGCTTTCGTTTTTCTTTGTTTTCGTTTCGATAAAAAGTTGGTGTCGTCCAATTCAATATTAATTGTACACCCCATCCCAGTAATAGCAGATAAAATAATTTAATTGGTGCCGAATTCCACTCCCTGAGGAGAGTGCTCTAGCCAGGGGCGTTCAACGTTGCAAATTGGCGCCCAATTAAATGATTTTTAGCTAATTGCTGAGTTGGTGTGTTTGATCAATATTAAGATTTGTTGATTTTTTTCTAGTAAGATTTTTCAGGTTTCCGTAACTTATTTTTGACTACTCCCCGTAACTTTTGGTGTTCATTTTTAGGTACTTTTGCCTCTTGATATTTATAGTTCAATTTTTTTTGGGTTCACCTTTTTTTATTAAGTGTCTTTTTAGCTTGGTTGAAGCTAATTTATTTATTACAACTGTTGAAATATTAATTGTTATTTTTTACATTACTTTAATTATTTCAGTATAGGAAATTTTAAACAGGTACATTAAAAGTTATTTGGTCCAAGATTTTTAATACATGGTATTGCTTATTTCATTAATAATCTTTACATTTTGTGCATATTATTATTTTGTGAACATCGATTTAGGTAATTCGTTGTTTGGTTTTTATTTTTTTCAGTTTTTTAATAGTTTGAATATTTTCTGACTTGATGAAATTTTATAGTACTATAGAAGCAAATTTAATAATTTAATTTCTCTATATCACGTAAATTTATACAAATATTTGCAAATCTGCAGTTTCTCAACGTTTTTTTTTTAATAATTTTTGATTCTAAATAAATTTGGTAAATTTATTTTGGATACCTATATTTGTTGCTAGTATCTATCGGGTTTTTCATTTCAATTCATTTTCAAAGATGCAGGCAAATCATTTAAAAGTACATGAAAAACGCAAAGTTCTTACTGGTTTCTTAGCTCGTGAGAAAGCAAACCGTAGTTTTTCATTACCGGTAAATAATCACACATTTCAAGAAGATCATTTTGAAATTCGTAGTACTATTGAGGATTTGACTGACGTCATTAACAACTTTAGTGGTAATAAACGCGAACCCGTGTTTCAAAGAATAAATTCACGATTAATTCATTTGACCAATAGGATAAATAGAATGAATGTTGATTCCGATGATGAGGAACAAATAAAAATTTCCTTAGATAGAGAAGTAATTATACTTGAATCTGATTTAGATACAAAGACAACTCCAGGACAAATGGTCAATCCATTTCTTGGACTACCGGACTTCCGAAGCCGAAAATGCCTTTATTGAAGTTAAGAAACGTCTTACTTCTAGTCCTATTCTTGCAAGCCCTGATTTTTCTTAACCTTTTATTATAAAGACTGATGCTAGTGAAACTGGTCTTGGAGCAATCCTTTATCAATCGATCATCCAATTGTTTATGCAAGTCGTACTTTAAATAAAACTGAAAGAAAATATAGCACAACAGGAAAAGAACTTTTAGGAGTTATTTTTGGTGTTGAAAAGTTCCGAGGTTATGTTGAAGGTACCCATTTTACTCTTGAGACAGATCACTCATCGTTGCAATATCTATCGAAACTTTCGAATCCCTCAGGACGCTTAGCTCGTCTTTCTCTTAGACTTTCTCAGTTTGATTTTGAAATTAAGCACAGAAAAGGAGTCACTATGGTGGTCAGTGATGCTTTATCGCGTTCTTTCTCAGAAATTTCTATTATTGATGTGAATACTTTCAAGCCAGATGCTTGGTATACTTCTATGATTCAGAAGGTCACCAATAATCCTGATTTATATCCCACATTTAAGGTTGACAATAATGTTTTGTACAAACATGTTTTCTCGTTAAATCCAATTTCTAGTAATTTATCTAATTGGAAAATTGTTGTTCCTACCCCTAATAGAATTGACGTATTGAAATTATTTCATGATAATGATTTGAGTGCCCATTTAGGCATATCTAAAACTATTTCTCGTATTTCTGAAATTTACTATTGGCCAATATCCGCTGTATCTCGCCTGTATCTCGCTACGTTAATAAATGTTCAGTTTGTAGTTCTTGTAAAACCCAAAACCTACCTAAAGCTGGTGTTATGGACCAAGTTTTCCTTGTTTTTGGTGTTCCGCCAATTTTTTCTGTTGACAATGGTACTGTTTTTACGTCCTTTCTTTTTAAGAATTTAATGTCTCAATATAAGGTGCAAAAAATACTCTATAACGCTCGTTATCATCCCCAAGCGAATCACACAGAACGAACTAACGAAACAATTGTTACAGCTTTGAGGTGTTATATTCATGAAAATTCGTCTCATAATAACTGGGATAATTCACTACATGAACCGCGAAACATGACGTTACGGGTTACTCCCCAGCTTTTCTAAATTTTGCTCGAAACGTTCCGTTAAGTGGATATTTTTATGGTGCAATTTCGGAAAACGCGAATAACATTTACACTGGAGATAAATTGCAATTGATTAACGATGTTCAAACTCTTCCTAAACTTTCTGTAGATATTCGGAAAAAGTTAAAAAACGCATACGAAAAAAATGCAAAACATTACAATTTGAGAAAGAGAGATTTGCGATTTCATGTTGGTGACAGGTTATGGAAAAAGAATTATGTTCTTTCGTCTAATAATTTTGCAGCTAAATTTGCTCCTAAATATATACCGTGTGTTGTCAACAGAGTTATTTCTAAATTAGTTTACAATTTAAAAGATCTATCTGGTAATGATTTAGGTAACTGGCATGTTACAGATTTAAAGAACCAATTTATTGATGTAGATGAAAATCTTCCTGATGATGAGCCTCCTGCTCAACTTTCTGATAATTTAGATTTGTCTAATAGTGGTTATAATTTACGAGTCAGATTTAATAGTGATTCTGATTAATTTAGTATTTTTATATATAACTAATTAAGTAATTTTATTAACGTGACTATCTTCATTTTTTTTCAATATAAAAAGATCTGGAGTATACAGTGGAATATCTGTATTGTTTTGTTGTCAACAATGATCTTTGATTACTAAAGCGCGGATTTCTAGCTATTATGCCATAAGTAATTTTTGATAGCAGATGTATTTTGATCACATATATGCATGAATTTCAATAAGAGGATTCACAGGGTTAATTTTTTTATGTGTCATTATGCCTATTTTCAGTTTTAATGCATTTATTTTTTTTTGTGCCAGTTTTACGCATATTTTAACAATTAGAGGTGTATTTGGTGCTAATTTTGTACATTTACTTTTCGGTATGTAACAGTTTTTAATATATTTGTCAATTTCCGATTAATTTATGTTATATTACCTAAGCCACAATGCCAGGAGTACCACTTCCTCCTGAACCGGTTATTACCAGATGGGGTACGTGGCTGGATGCTGCCAACTATTATGCGGATCATTTTGTTTCTTATAAGGAAATTATATTAGAGTTTCCTAAATCGGCTTCCCAACAGATTGAAAAGTGCCAAGAGATTGTAAAAAATGAAGAGGTAAAACAAAACTTAGCATTTATTAAGGCTAACTACAGCTTTGTTAGCCAAGCTATCACAAAACTCGAATACAAGACACTTCCTCTTATAGAAGCTGTGGAAATAATTGAAACATTTAAGAACGAGACCTCAAAAGTACGTGGCGCTTCAGGAGTTTTAATTTTTAATAAATTGACTGGAGTGCTAAATAAAAATGAAGGGTATAGAGTTTTAAAACAAGTAGCAAATGTTATTAAAGGAAATTTTGTTGAAGATCTTGCGATAGATGCAACTATTGTTCCTAAATTTAAATATGCACTAATTACCAGCGTAGATGTTGAACGAAGTTTTTTTCATTTAAAATATGTGCTGAGTGATAGAAGAATGGGATTTACTGTTGACAATTTAGAAAAACAATTAGTTATTGGTTTATTCAAAGACGAGTAGTTTGTAATGTTTAAAATTTCATTTGTTCCTATTATTTAGTGTTTTTTTTGCAAGAAGTGAGTTTCTGGTTTGTTCAAGAAAAAGAAGTTTCTTTATTTACATTATCTTATGACGAAATTACTTTTATTTTTATGTTTTTTGTGTAAAACTGTGTTATATTAATAAAGATATTATAAATCACTTTTACTTGCTTTTTTTTTTAAATTTCATGCATATTTATGAGCTTATTTTCAGAAAATTTCAAGCTTTTTTAAGCGCCTATTTTAAGTTTTTTTATGCTTAAAAATCCATGCTCTATTGATTACAGATACATTTTGTATCTATTTATTTATCTGGAACTTCTCGTTTTGTCCTCGTATATGTCATTATACCTCTATACGATATTTTTGTGGTTTACTATTTACCGTTACCTTCTATATGCCCTTTTGTTATCTCTTGATTTTGTATCATAAGTACTGTAACGAGTTATTTTTTTTTATTATTCCGTAATATAGTTTATTTTACCACTAGGGTGTATATAACTCGTTACTTTACAACCCTTTCGACTACCGCAGTGATTTATTTTTTTTGCTATTACCGGTGTATATTTTAGTATAAGTCCCAGTTACGCAAATCCAACTTCTACCATACACAATTTATTCATTTCCGATATTTAAATTTTTCAACTGAAAGGACGCCCGGTATATACAACATTTTAATTTAATCGAGAGCCGTCTAGTATACTTACAAGTTTTTGTCGAAACTAGATAAATTTCACGTTTTAATTCCGACACCTGGACGATGGCCGAAAACTGTAACTAAAATTTTGGATATAAATTGGCTGTCGCGCATCATTCAGGGCTCTCAAGAATCAGTTCATTTTTCGGCTCTCGAGATTCTTATTCGCGCTTTGATTGATTCCGGCTCTAAGTATTCTCCGTTCAACTTTCCTCCGAAAAACCGATAAACCGTATTGTGAAAATTGAGTGCACCAAGATTTTGTGTGTAGGCTGTATTTATTAAGGTACATCAATTTTAACAAATAAACTGTGTATTCTAAACTTTCCGTATCGCCGCTTATTATTAAATTGTTGAATGTATGGTTTTGAAAATTTTCCGACCGGCTATTTTTTTTCTTTTGTTGTTGAACTGAAATTTGTTTTTTATTTTTTTTTTGTTTCTCTTATCTGGAAATAAAGATTTGTCAACCGTAATTTGATTTCGAATTTTTATTTACTGCGTTTATTATATATTAATTAACTGATATGAATTATTAGTGGATTCTCGAATTATTTTATGCTTTTGGTTGTCAGTAGTTTTAAATTAAATTGATATCCAAGTGGATTGGGTATAATATTTTAAAGTTTATGCTAGCACGAATATTTTTACTCTGTGTGTCGATAGTTGGGTACCGTTTAACTCGTGGGAAAATATTTTTTTTTTGGAATAATTGTTACCGGCTTTAGTTAGATTCAAGGGTCAATCAGACTTGGAAGAGGCTTAGCCACAATTTGTTTGATTTCCCGGCAGATCTAATTCGTTCTTAAATTTTATTTTTTTTCGGAATAGTAGTTACCGGCTTAGTAGATTCAAGGGTTAATCAGACTTGGAAGAGGCTTAGCCACAATTTGTTTGATTTCCCGGCAGATCTAACTCGTTCTTAAATTTTTTTTTTGGAATAATAGTTACCGGCTTTAGAAGATTCAAGGGTTAATCAGACTTGGAAGAGGCTTAGCCACAATTTGTTTGATTTCCCGGCAGATCTAAATCGTTCTTTCCCGTTTCGTAGAATCATTGTCTATATTTTTTTTTCCCTGTCGGAATAATAGTTGCCGGTTTCATTTGGATTCAAGGGTTAATCAGACTTGGAAGATGCTTAGCCACAATTTGTTTGATTCCCCGGCAGATCTAAATCGTTCTTTTCCCGTTTCGTAGAATCATTATTTATATATTTTTTTCCTCTTATTGTCGGAATAATAGTTGCCGGTTTCATTTGGATTCAAGGGTTAATCAGACTTGGAAGAGGCTTAGCCACAATTTGTCTGATTACCCGGCAGATCTAAATCGTGCATTAGGGACCCCGTAAAACCCGGTAGATTTGAACCGTATTTGATAACCTGACCGTTAAGTCCGTTAAAATCCCAGATATAGGTAATACATACCTCATTTTATTTTCCCTGTTAATTTGTGTGTCACTAAAGAATTATTCGTAAAATAGACCACAGAGTATTAATAGATTAAAGTTTTGAATTCCTATTATTTTCATTTTTAACCACAATTTATTGATTGGAGAACCAAGATTTGGCTTTTCCGGATTTTCACTAGTTAGTTAAATTTAATTCAACAAGACCCCTGGAATTTTCCGTAACCTCCATCTGAGGCTATCTGGAACTCTTGACGCTAAGGGTCAAGGGGCCGTGGAGCAAACCACGTTAATAATCTGGCGCCCGAGATTTAAAAACCCGAATTTTGCATCAAGGGTGTCCATAGTGACGTGTTCTTGTGGCAGGAGCCACGTGTAAGAAGGGAGGCGCGTTACAGTACATATTTATTAGTATCTTTTTGGCGTTGTCCATAGTACATTTGGTGTATTATGTTTGTGTTTTATCGTATCGTTTTGTTTTTGGGGTTTTGAAATGTCAAAAAACGCTGTTCTTCAGAGAAAAATCTTCCGTGAATGTTTCAAATTTTCTAGGATTTTCTTGCTTCATGCACCTTTACAATCCAGCATATTTTGAAACAACCATTACGCTCAAACATTTTCTGAAATCGTCGCTTTGGCAAATTTAGGATTCAGTTTATTTTGTAGCAGTCAATTTTTCAATTAATTTAGTTGCATATCGCAACACGTTTAGATTCTGATTGATTAATAATATAAAATTAAACAATTTTTTCTAGTTTTTACTGTTAGGTGTGCTATCGCTACATTGTTAGCATTTGGTTCCGTCTTGGTGGGTTTCTTCCTTCCAAACTCTCCGATTGGAGGAAAGGGGAGGAAATGCCATACCTTGTTTAGTTTTATCTTCATTATTATGTTCCCTATAGTATAGTACGTGCACACATATCTATATTTTGGTCACGTTAAATAATTATCTTATTCTAGTTTTACCGTGTTTACTTCCATACAATATCTCGCAATAGTATTCCCATGACGGAATTTTTGGAGGTTTTCGCTTTCCTGTTAAAAAATGCTTACCGTGAATCTTTTTTGTTTTTTTGATAAGGCCTACATCTTTGATGGGCGTGTTGCTAGTCTTGTGACAACCTTAAGTGGAAGACAAACTTTCAGAGGTGTGTCATGATCTTATAGACGTATGTTACCTACGGGACGCCGTCGTCCGAAAGGATGGATTTATGACTTGTCATGTCATCGCACTGGAGGGATGTGTCGCATGGTCACTGCAACACGGTGTCATAGATTTAGAGATCCAGTAATTGTTTCTATCTCTTGGATTTTTTTTCTCATTTCAGTTGTGGCGTTCCTAAATAACGCTGGGTTCGTTAATAACCCTAGCTTGCTCAAAAATTTATTGGGTATGTTCTTTTCTTTTTCCCTCAGCAAGGACTTGGTTGTCATAAGACCCATGCCAGCACTTCGGTAGTTGCTAATCGATGTGGAAATTGATTGTGGGAAAAGATAACCACGACGCGTTTAACATCATCTGCGAGGCTTTTCCAACGCAATTGATAGCCCCGTCAATTCATAACTCAGGAAAGACACTTCCCTTATATTTTCTCTTTTCTTATTACCGTTTTTCATATCATACTTATCCGTATCACAACAGGTGATTTTTGTTTTTCGTTGTGAAATTAGGATTTCTCTATTCATCGTTAAGATGTTTAGCATCTTGAATTTTTTTATTGTACTTATATCAATTTTTGTATTGAGATGTTTGACATTTCATGATATAATAGATGCAAACCCTCTAAATATCGTTTTATAGATCAGTAAAATCTTGTGATCTCTGTACAATTTTTTTGAACCATTTATTTTATTATGATTTTGGATTCAATATATTTACTTTTGTTTTTCAATATATTTGAATTTCCTTTACTTTTGTTCAAGCTTTTGAAATAAAAAGAGAGTAAGTCAGTAAATTAGTACAATTTCTCTGCAATGAGGTAATATATTCATAAATCGTCACAATTAATGTTATAAATGAAACTAACTGTTTCTAATTAATTCCACTATTTAATGAAAAAATAATGAAAATTATGAAAGGATATTGATAATTATTTCGATATTGACATATCATCGTCAGAATGACAGAAGTTACATTTTATGTGATACCTACTTGATGTTTAATATTTTGGCTAGACCAAATAGTAAGAGACCTATCTTGTGATTGACTTAATATATATGAATAGAAAAAAGAAGAAGATTTGATTTTACAAATATTAAAGCTTAGGTATTATTAGCCCTATGGGGATATCCTGGATATCTTTTTTCCATTTAAGATCAGTATAACTGTGCAATGATATAGGAAACCAAGGAAAACTATATCTGCTGATATTTACAATTGTTACTTAAAAAGACAATTTAATAGTGGAGAGCTCCCTAGATTTATCTGTTCATTGACAACTTCATATTGTGGGTCTCTCTCTCTCTCTCTGAGAGTGCTGATTTTGCAAAAGAGAAAGATATATCTATTCAACAACTTTACTTAGAGAAGGGTCATACGATGATGGAAGCAGATTCCGTTCACTCCACCCTGGAATACTATTTTCTTCCACCCATAAACTCACCATTGATTACATTGCGAGAATGCGTATGGCCCGTCACAAACAACCTTATTGCATTAAATCAGTAGATTATAAATTTTTCAAGCAGTATGAACTTGCACACAATTTTCCTTACATCAGACCAGGAAAAAAAACAGGTGATCCTGTGGTTGTTGATATAAGGTAATTGAAATATTCACCTAGGAGATGTTTGGTTCACATTGGACTATTCTGAGGATTGGAATATTATGCCCCATAGACGTGATTCTCAAAACATGTCAGTTTATAAATCCCCCCTTTATAAAAAACAACCTACAATTTCTTATGAGAAGTATCAACATCTACAAGAAATGAAGACTGTCATTGGGGTTGACCATCATTCATTTTATGACTCGTTGCCCTATGAGAAGAAGAAAAATGAATAAAAATTATGTAAATTTATATTTTTCTTCAACATAATAAAGTCGACTTTAGGAAACTATTAGTTTTTGTAACTGAGTTGCCTTCTATTTATCTTAATAATTCTATGTGAGCTTGAATATCTCCAATGGGTTCTGGTCGGGAATGAGCAATATCTCCAAAGTAACACATTTTCCGATTTTCATTGAAAATATCACCAATCAGCAAGGAATCGAGTATAACTTGATAAATACATTGCTATATATTACAAAAGAAAATTACGATATTACTTTAATATCTAGTGATAGAAATGTTTTTTGGTTCTCCTGTAAAATTGACTTTTTATCACATTGGAGGTATTCACAGCCCGGCGACGTTGTTATTTTTTATATTGATTTAAAAAAACCTTTTTCAGAATTGTAACGTGTTTTTCCCCTACCCTTCGGATTTTACCAACAGGGCACGTCACTTTGGTCACCCTCGAAGCAAAATCTTTTAAACGAATGCTCGGGCGCCAGATTTTTTACGTGGTTTGCTCCACTGCCGCCTGACCCTTAGCGTCAAGAGTTCCAGATAGCCTCAGATGGAGATTACGGAAAATTCCAGGGGTCTCGTTGTATTCAACACTTCTATAAAACTATAAATTCTCAGACGGCTTTAGGTTATTAAGAAAACACTGATTACGTCGGTTTGTCTATTACAAGATAAATTCAATATTATAAATAAATATTCATAAAAAATAATAATTTCCAGAAATATCCCAAATTCAATATTTGCAGCGGTTTCAAACAAAATAAATATATACAGTTTACCAATGTGACAAAAATATTGTTGTTACGCAAAAACTTGCCGGTAGTACGTGCAAAAGCAATGGTACGATAGACGAGGTATAAGCAGGTTAGTTTAGCGATTTAATAACATGTAAAGCGGTATAAGCAAACGGTGAGCAGATTTAAAATGAATAATAAAACAGGTATTACAGCAGCAAGCAAATTATAAGTTCCTTAACGGTAGGGTCGGTCAAGCGGGATAGGTGGGAAGATACTGCCAGATCAGTTTAAAAAAACAATTTACTAATGAACACGTACTAGATAGTCGAACAAGATGTGGCAAAGGCCTCTTACTCGTCCGAAAATCTTTTTGAATATATATTTAATGAACTAGTTTTCACTTATAAAGAATGACCGGTTGAAAGTTGGACAGCTTGTGGAAAAAGCCTCTTATCTGCCCCACAATCAATTGAAAAAAAAAACTTAAAATATCTTGAAAATAAAATAAAAAAGTAACACACTAGTTTGGCAGTTAGGTAAACGGGTCGACCAATGGTAATGACTACTGTGAACTGAACTAGATAATAATAATAATAATAATAATAAACGTCTTTTATTTTCAAAAATTAAAAATACAAATGAAAAATAATCATACATAAAGGGCTAAGTTTATTTTTATTGTGTACTGGACACAACAAAAATATTCTTCCACTTAACCTTATCAAATAAGATATAGCAACAGCCTCATTCTTGCTTGAAAATTCGTTAATTAAAATCATTTAGAGAAGAAAATGATTTTTAAAAAAATGTAAAGTGAATCTCAAGATACAACCGGCTGAAAGTTGGACAGCTTGTGGCAACAGCCTCTTCTCTGTCCCACGATCAGTTTTAAAATTTCAAACTATCGGTCAAAACTAATAAAAATTTGAAGTTACTACCGGCTGAAAGTTGGACAGCTTGGGGCAACAGCCTCTTCTCTGCCCCGCAATCAGTTTTTAAAATTTCAAATTATCGGTCAAAACTAATAAAATAAATTGGTCGGAAAATAGGACAACGGGTACCCAAATAATAATGACCACTTTGAATTAAACTAGATAATCAAATAAGATATGGCAACGCATGGCAACAGCCTCGCACTCGCCCTGCAATCAGTTTTAACTTTCAAATTCTCGATCAAAATTATAAACATATTTGGGTAATTTGGACAGGGCTATAGGTACTATTATCTGAAAATCAAATCCAAATTTCAATGTGAATGATATATATTTGGATTGAGCATTCAATTAAAAATTAAAACAAACCCAATATAAAAAAAAATGTAACAATAATGAAACGGAAAATAACTTTTCTTATCTATTGCAAAAAAAACCACTGAATACGATACGGTACTAAATTTCAACAATCAGAATACTGTAATTGTTAACGGAAATCAATTATATATTTTTAAACTGAACAAAATTTATTATTCGGCTTTACTAAAACAATTTTACCTTACTTTTGCTTTACACTATGCTTTAATATCAGAATTTACTACTTACTGAAGAACGGTCGAACACCACAAAGTCACTCAAAATTAAATATAAAAAAAAAACTTATGAACACTTTTCAAAACTACTCGGACACTTTCGATCTAAGCAACGGTAGCGGACTTAAAAACGGACTGTCGCAGAGAGCCCCAAAGACGTTCGGTTTTCGAATTTATATTTTAATTCCTACCTACAATTTTTGCCTTATCGGAATTATACGTGAAATTTATTTATTTTCAACTACAAAAAATTTCTAATATACTGGACAACTTTTGTTTTAATTAAAATACTTTATATACCGGACGTCTTCTAATCTTTAAATTTTTGAAAGTCACAATTAATAAATTTTATATTTTTAGTATCGTATTCATGTGTTTTGAATTATAAAAAAAATATAATATAGCAGTAATAAACAGAAAAAATCAATGCAGTAGCAGAAAGGATCGGGAAGTTAGTAACCAGTTATATAATCCTATGGGTAAAATTAAAATATACTACGGAGAAAACTAAAAATGAACTTCAAATCGGTGCCTCAAAAAAATAACTCGTTACAGAATCCATTTCCATTCTGAGTGCTTTCACCACAAAAAGTAGTAACAGTCCAGTAGGAAAAGTACAACGACCAGTCAAGACTTATACAAGGAAGCGTCTGATACTTGAGTTTGATGAAGAAGCTGGTAAGTATTTTTAAAACACCTACAGGCAGTATAGCTTATGGTTACTTGTGGTTATGTTGAAAACTCAATTGTAAAAAATTCTTATGTAATTTTCAGCTTGCAGTTCAAGTAAACTTGATGTGGATGAACCATCCACATCAAGTTTTTCACAATTACCGTCCACGTCAAATGTCATTCAAGTACCATCCACTTCTGGGCATCTGGGCAGACATAAAGGAGTTTTAACTGTAACTGGTAAGATTGTTTAAGTTGAATAACTCATTATTGCTATGCTAGACATATCTTGAATTTTAATAATTGTAAGACAAGCGATGGCAAAAAGTATGAAAAGTTTGAAAAATTGAAGTTTTTAAAATTAATAATATACATTAAATACTATAATTTATGAAATGTTTAATGCAAAAATTATTCAATTCAGCATGATGAAATTGTAGTTCAATGATTGAAGGAAATCAACCACAAATTACAGAAAAATGGTCCACAGCAGTACCTTGCTTTTGTGTATGTGACTTATAAGTTCACTGCCTACAAGGAAGATAACGAGGAAGATAACGACAGTTACCTTTTTTTTTTTAGCTCATAAACATAGGGGCAATAGAAGTCATTCCGATTCTCTAAATATAAGAATCTTGAAAAGAAAAGTAAACCAGTGGAAGGCAGCAGCCAAGAAAGCCCAGAAATCGCGTCCAAAGCGGATAATTTAATATTTGGAAAGAAATCTGCAGCACATTTCAATTTTTTTTTTAATCAAAAAAAAATCAAAAATTAAAACCCAGAGGAAGAAGATTTACTCTGGAAGATAAAATTTTTGCACTATCTTGTTACAAAAATAGTGGAAAAGGTTACAGGTTTCTTTCTAAAATATTTTCTTTACCCAGCCGTAGAATTTTAAGTAGGTTATTGAATCGTTTGCCTTCCAGTTGTGGAATAAATGAGAATATTTTTGGTCATCTTAAAGGGGTTGTAGATGAAATGGTTGATGTTGATAAATTTTGTACATTTTTGATGAAATTTCATTGGATACTGGTCTTACATATAATCCAGTAAAGGGCTGTCTAGAGGGTTTAATTGATTTTGGTAAAGAGGACAGGAGAGCTGCTTTTGCTGATCATGCACTACTTTTTACGGTCAAAGGTGTACGTAGGAGTTGGAAACAGCCAATTGCGTATTTCTTCTGTGAACATTCACTAAAACATTTGATTTAGTAAGAATTATTAAAGAGGTTGTTAAAGTAGTTCGCAGCACTGGCTTAAGAATAGTTGCGTCGGTTTGTGATTTGGGATCTACAAATGCTAGCGCGATTATTAAGCTTGATACGTTTCACTTTTAGCTAAACGTGAGGGCATCATTAGCGCAAGGGAAATTCTATGTTATGGTTGCAGTTGCAGGTTGCTGGTATTCAGACTTAACCCTGTATATCATTGTGATGTCGCTGCACGCAATGTGGGAGTGTATGACATCGGATAGAAAGATAAATATAATATAATTGCGTTAAAATAGGGTTAAATGTACCTTTGTATCTACAGCACAAACTCTTGTAAGCACTTGATTTCTTAATAACATATTTGTTTACTTCCATTAGTACCCTACTAAAATTTAGATGACAGTATTATCGATCTCAATGTATGGTGGGTTGGATTAAATACCAATCGATTTCTCGTTCGAGAGATCGCTTGTTCTGTTGACACTATATAGAATGACGGTTTATTGCACGCGAGACCTATCGAGCAAGGACGATGTGGGTTCCTCTCGTACCCGCTATTGTCCGAGAGTACGTAGGGGTGAATGCACTTCCATCCGCGATTACACGTAACATTCGTCGGCAGAGGAGCGTCTTCACTCGTTAAGTCGATTCATACTGTTGGACCATTCTTTGTTGGCTCAATTCATTGTTCGACTAGTAGGTATTAGTGTGAAAGGAGTAGTTTGAACGGTTGTACGCTGAACGCATTTCACTCGGTACATAACGTACTAGCGCCCGCTCCACTTTTGTGATTCTGAAGGCGATGTGTTGTCCTGTAACGACACTGGCGGATAGCGACACCGATTCTACTTTGGCTCTGAGCTTTCCGCATGCGCAAATTCGTGTCAAACATAACATAACCCAATGACGTCATCAATTTGATGGCGTAAATGAGAAGCGGATATTTCCCACTTTGCATTCCACGATTGGTCGTCTCAAGGTTACATGAATTTGAAGCTTGTGTTATATTGGTTAAAACTTAAAACAGATATTTGATTAATTTATCGAGAAGGGCAAGGAAAATCATATATAAGCCATTTTTTCAACACTGTATAGCTTCTTCAATGATTTTCCTTGCCCTTCTCGATAACTTAATCAAAGATCTGTTAACACAAGCGTCAAATTTGCGCATGCGGAAAGCTCAGAGCCAAAGTAGAATCGGTGTCGCTATCCGCCAGTTGTAACGACTGGTTGAGGCTAAGCTTGACAGTTGGAGAGGACTTCTGATTGGTGGTTCAACTCGGGCAGGGTGACGCCGACTCACGGCGCAGGAGCTTCTTGAGGATTACTAGTTGATGGGTACATCAAGCGAACGGGCATAAAATTTCTTGTTATCAAATTTGGTTGAAAAATATGGTTTTCACCCTACGGAGGATGTCCAATTGATAACTAATAATTTCCCGGATAGGTTTGAGGATATTTTTGGAGAATTTTTGGAGTATTCAGACCCGAGGAAATACCATCTGATGGGATTATTGAAATTATGACCTGTGCCGGAAGCCATTTTGCTGTTTGGGGCTTGGCAAAGTTCGGAAGTATGTACTGTAAGTACTTGAAGAATCTTTCAATCAATACTAAAATCCATTCAATCAGAGTGTTTTATTTGACTCGTCAATGAGCGTAGTTTGTTCCTAGAAGTCCCTTTATGGATTTTTTTTTTTTTTATACATAGGTGTCTATTGTTTGTTGGTGAGAAACTTGGATTGTTGAGATCAAAGTATGCCTGTACCACTTGATTGGGAAGCTAACATCTGTACCAAAGATTGAATCTCGATCTGGCCAATCGGTAAGCATGCCTTTTGATAAATTTCTGTTTTTATTCATTGGGAGTTATGGCAGATGTCATGTCAGTTTTTTTGTTCTTTTTTTGTAAATTTGTTGGTACAAGGAAAAAGTGACATACTCATTACCTTGGAGACCAATTTTAGTAAATTAGTATGGGGTTAAATGGGGTTTTGGGATAATCCTGATTTCTTTTATTATATAGGTGGATATACGAGGTGTACAGGAAAGGTACAATAGTACTGTATGAAGCTATTACTGGTACTGTCCAGTATTTTTGATACGTCCAGTAAAGATTACGTGGTGTTACCTTGCTTGAACTTGGTACATACCCGATATGTGTAGTAGGTATTTGCTGAGGACTAATTAGTTCTTTGTTTTATTTTAGGGGTTTTCTAGTTACTAGATTCCATTTTCTGATTCCATTTCCTAAGTTCTACGGAATTCTACTATTGAATTTGGTTTGGTAAACCAGAGATTCTGTTCTGAGAGGTATTGTATAATCCAAAGCCAGTGTACAACGATATGCACTCTTCTGGCATAATCGAAGGGTGGCAACGCAGATGTTCTGTTGAGACGAACTAGTTATCGCCCATCGGTGTAAGTCGATAGACGTCACAAGTAGTCTCACGCAAGTTTTTAACCATTTATCATAAATTTTGTACATAACATCACCACACTGTTATTGTAATATTAAGTCAATTGGGGGGTATTGCGCTATAGTGGTTTTACTGATTATTTGTGAATGGTTACGCCATTTATCATTGGCAGGTAACAAATTCATGTATTATTTACCACCAATGCCTGCACCTAATGCGGTACATCCTTATATATATATATTTTTTTTTGTAAAATATTGTAGTGTCACTATTAACTAGTGATTAATTGATTTTATGGTAGATTAAAGTAACTCGTGGTCACGTATGAGCTCATATGTCATCTCTACGCATTGGTGTAGATTTGTTATACTGTGCCACTCTTATTCAATGTATGACATGTATTATAGGTTGCATACTGTGCAGGATTGTTGCACTGCATAAGCATATTCATGTTAATTAATTGATTTTGTGTGTTATCGGAAATGAAGTGGTTGCCAGAGGGCGTATGGTTTTGAATTTTCAATAAATTGATAGTTAGGAATTGCTGGAACTCACCGTAGTACCACACTCGATGTACCTAGAGATTAGTCACCTCCATCCAATTTTATAAGTTGGAATAATATAATTTGGTATTATAATTTGGGGAATTTATACTTTGGGATTTTATAGTTGGATTTTATGAGTGGGTTTATATAAGTGGGGAATCTTAAGCTTGGGATTTTATAAGCTGGGATTTCACAATTTGGGAATTTTACAGATGTGATATAACTTTACTCTTCGGGAGAAAAGTGTATAACTTGGCCGTCATGTTGCTAATGCTGGGTCTGCGTCTGACCAGAGGCTTTTAACTGTGGTATGGGGGGTTAAGTCAGCATACTAACTAGCGTTGGTAAGTTTACTGTTTTCCGGGGGTTTTCACCGTCAGTTAGGCTAGGTGATTATAGCTAGGGTTCCCTTGTGGGTGTATAATTATACAGATATTTTGGGATTTAATGCGTCATTTGGGATATAAATACGTATATAATTGTATAAATATCACCTTTATTTTCTTTTTTTTTGTTTGTTATTATAATAAGTCATCTGTGATCAAATTACACACCGGGTAGTCTGTGTAAATAAATTGTAACTTGGGAATCAAACATCTGACTTTTATTACCTCACCTATTTGGTAGTCTTGGGGTGTGGGGAAAACTGGTATAGGTAGTTGTCAGGAGGCATGGTTACCTTGCGCCCATTTCTATAAATTTGTCTTCGACCATCGGACCCTCCCGACTCCGCGAGAGCTAGAGGCAACGCCTAAAAGCGTAAAGCGACCAAAGTTATCATTATGCAATTCGTGTGTAACGAGTGGTTGCAAGCTGTTCCTAGAAACCAATGCCTATTGCGAAGCAAACAACAATGATAACCGGTATCAAGGATATGTAGTAGATGGGGAGGAAATAGTGCATTTGTTTGATTATCCACATTTGTTTAAATGTTTGCGAAATGGGTTACTGACAAAAGACCTTCAGTTTTATTAGAATGGAGTTAAAAAAGTAGCAACTTGGGAACACATACTGAAACTATATAACATGGATGAGCAAATGAGATTTTTTAGTAGCTTCCCCAAATTATCTGACCATTATCTTCTTAAGGATAAAATTGAGAAAATGAAAGTTGAAAATTGTACTCAGGTGTCTAGTAGAACCGTCGCGACAGCAATGAAAAGTAGAGCGGAAATCAGTACAGAGTTTCAACCAGACTCTCGTTTTTATTTAAACCCCAAAGCAACTGAAACAGCGGACTTTTTATTATTTTTAGATGAGCTTTTTGACAGCCTCAACGGAAGTCTGTTAAATCCTCATTTGGGTAAAGAATTAAGGGGTGTTATCACTGCTACATCCAAACATGTAACTCTGTGGAACAATTCACTTTCAGTATTGAATTCATTTTGTTTTTTAGATCCTTCTAAAAAGAGTGGCAGATGTGTAACACCTTCTTTAAAAAATCTACCATTTACCATTAAAGGTTTTGCATACATTTGGCATGAATTAAAACAAGAGGGCTTTAACTTTTTAAGCTCTCGAAATTTCAATCAAGATGCTATCGAAAAATTTTTTGGCCTTGTAAGAAGTCATGGCATTCGTAATACAAATCCCTCGTGTTCAGCGTTTGTTTCATCTACAAAATGGTCAATAATTTTATGTCTTCGCACTCTCCCGGGTTCAATTGTGAAGACGATTTTTCTACAGGTGCATTGGTCACATTTAAAAATTTTCTCAGTCAAAATCCTGCTCAACACATATCACCCAAAGTTAACGCTCCTGTATTCAAACCGTTTGTAAAAGTTTTTAATTGTACGCAAATAGATTTCGTGACTCCTTATGTTGCTGATGCGGTGGCCAAAAATTTATTTAAAAAGTACGTTTTGATATCACAATTTCATCTTCTGCAAAATATTTTGAAAATTACATAAATATTCAAAACTACATCTATATGATTATAAACAATATTAAAATTTGTGTTTCAAATAAATTATATATTGAATTTTCGATGAATTTTCTGTTTTCGTATTGTTTTTTTATATTTATCCAAGTTTATTAAATAAAGTGTGTTATGGATTGAAGTGAAGTTATCTGATGTTATCTAGATCCCTGACAAACTTTACGAATTGTTAGATTTCTTCAATTTTTATACATTGTCCTTCACCTAAAAGGAAAAATAAAAACTAGATTATTGCTCATTTCGGCTTTCAATTTTTTCACCTACTTTTAACTAAATAAATGTAGGTGGCAAATTGAAATAGTTGTATTCGTAATATTGCTGTAGTAGAAAGGTAATCAGTTGTAACTCATAGTTATATTAGTAGAGTTATTGTCTTTACATTACACTGGTTTTATTTTCCTATAATAGCAAAATAAAGAGTGTAATGTGAAGACAAGAATACTCTTTTTATGTTTTCCTTCATTATGCAATAATTTCTTCAATAATTGAATTAATTTCGTTGGTGTGTCTTGTGTGACCAACATCTATTTTGTTGTTGCTCACTTCCATTAACAATCCTTTTCCCTCAGTAATAGGAGCAATAATTTTTTTATATTCCTCTAATTTACTACCGTCTATTTGTTTATCAGATTTGTAATATCTTCTATGCGCATTGGTTGTTAAAACAATTTTTTTATAATTATTTTCATCCTCAGGTGTAAATGTATTAGGATATTTCTTAAACAATAATTCATATAAACCGGGTGTTCCCTTGTATCGTTAATTTTTTTAAATAAAGTCAGCACCATCTAATTGAATCTCTGAATCACCAATGAAAAATTTTTCATTAGAACCATCAAACCGTATTCCATATTTATGATCAAACTCCTTATTTTGATTGTCGTTCACCAGAGAATTTATATATTTCCTCGGTAGTGGATCGTATTGATCTAAGTAATCTTGAAATGCTTGTTTTTCAATATCTTCAAATCTGTCATTACTACTACTAGCTGATGGTGGTAAATTCATCATCATCATCATCATCATCATCATCAGTAGTAATTTCTTGGTCATCATCTGTTCGGATTCAATAAAATCCTCTCTGAAAACAAATCAATTTAATCACTTTTCATACGACGCCAAGCCGTACCTGTGTATTTTCAAATACCCATCGGTTTCCCTCCGCTTAGAACATATGAATTATCTACGCCAATCACGGCAGAGTTTAGTCTCAACGACTACATGTGCGCGCAGAACGTTATCTCGCCACTACTTTTCTTTTCGACCGACGGTCAAGCGACTCGATGTGAGAAAGTCCAAGGAAATTTTAGCCTTGTGAAAATGTAAGATTTCAGTGAAAGATATAAGATGTAGAGTCTTAATTGTGACGCCACAACTAAAAGTGTAATGTGATAACCAAATAGGTATTAAATCATAGAGTGAAAAAGGCAGATGATGGAGTTTTATTTCCACGCTTCCCTCTTAAACGGAACTAGTACTGAAAATTAATGTTCTTCTATTAAGATGGTCCTTCGAGTTGTTAAAGAGTACTAATCCTTGTTCATCATCATTTTGAATTTGTCTATTGATATCATTTTCATCAATATTCTCAAGTATAGATTTTTTCAAGTCACTTGTGTCAACATCGGCATCATAATTATCTCAAAGTTGTAAAATTGAAGTAATCTTTTTATCATTACTTACAGCATCAGTCTGATTCTTATGAGTATTATCCATTTTGTATTCGATATTTTTCAAATATTTGGTGATGGGAGTAAACATATCTTCCTGAATGACTTCCCCTTGTTTTAATTGTCTCAGTTTATTCTTTATTACATTACGTTTTTTCAAATCTTTATTAATGATTATTTATGAGTGGTAATAACAAAGCAGGTTTTGATCAGGTCTGAACAAGTCTATAACAAGTCTGAACAGGTTTTAAGTTCACAGTCAAAACTGACTGAAATAAAAATACAAAATTTCTTTTATACATTTTATTGGAACAAAAAACAATAATCTTATACAAGTGAATATAATTTCAAGGTTATTGAACGTATTCTACCAATTCCGTATTCACCGTGTTGTTGGTTGTATGGAATATAAGTTGATGTTGTAATTTAATGGTTCCATTTTTATAAAGGTTTTCAACTCTATTGATGTCATCATAACTAGGTTCATAACCCAATTTATCCATATATTGTTTATTCATTACTGAATGATAATTATTATTGACAAGTAATCCTAGAAAATGCCCTATTTGATGAACAATAACCAACTTTAGATTATAATCATTTGAACTAAAGTTTTTTATATTCATATCCCAAACAATATTTTTCATTATGTGTATTTCACCACATTGTATGTGATTCAATATTCTTGATCTAGGTACTATTGTATGCGCAACTTCATTGATATCATTTTGAGCATCGAAAAAGAAGTTACATTCATAATCAGGTAAACACGTACCACTTAAACGATGTGCATGTGTATCAAAAACAAAGGTGAGCAACGGTGTCTTCGTATTACCAGTACTTTTGCGCCAAGTATCAGTAACGGCATGAATTACTTCCATTTTTGTTGGACTAGCATTCATTGCAGACCAAGTTATCACTTGTTTTGTAAATGTTTTTCTATATACATTGTAAAAAAGACCTTCACTCACCAACAACACAAGTAAATAAATTGAGTGTAGCATATACATGTTTATGTATTGAATGAATGTCGCTCAGCAGCTTATATATGATAAAATATGCATATTCAGCAATGTTTGAAAGTTATTTTTGAAACATTTTCATCACATTTGTTAAAGGATTATAATTCACTATACGATCATCATCATAATAACACAATACGCACAAGTATTTGCTGGTATATTCTTACTTGTTTTAAATTCTAATCTGATATCTATACTACCAGATTTTAATGATTCATTTTGTCTGCTACAATAAATAGCAAAAATTGTTACAAGTTCCTTAAATTTCACCATATTGAGACACGGATCACCAACATACTTGTTATAATATGATTCTTGAAATTGTGCATACATTTCATACAATACAGCGTAGTAGTTTTTATCAAAATTTAAACTCAAATTATCGTAGGGATAAATTTCTGAATTTAGGTATAATTTCATGTTTGTAACATTACAATGATCAAATCGACTTAAATTTTTAAAAATGTCATTCTTTTTGTTGGATTGAAATCCAACTAAAACGTAACGGGGCTTTTCCAACAGACTGGTCGTTTTAATATTCCAATTAAATCTCATTGTTTGTGGAATCAAAGGTAACTCATGGAATTCCCATCTGCGAAACGCAAGTTCCAAGTTTTTTCCATTTTCAATAAACTTCGGCCATTTGGGGTCGCTTCGGACAACAGGTAGATTTTTTGAATATGCATTCACAGCGGCAACAGTGTAAAAGATAGCCCATATTAGTATGTTACGCAAATGTTTACAACTTAGTTGCCGTTAGATGATGGTGTGTTGCGGTCGCACGTCGTGATCAGTTTTCCGTTTCACGTAATTTTTGTTTTGGTAAGAATTTCTTAATTCAAAAGATACTGAAAAGTAAGTTGTGCCCACCTCATTTGCATATTTTAGTACAATTTTTGTTTATACTAGTAGGAAGGGTGATGTTTTGAGAATATTTTAGCCAGGAGTTCGTTTGTTTATCTTTACACACATTTCATATACAGGGGTGATAACAAAATTATACGTTTTTAGGGGGCGACTTCGGACATGGGCCGAATTTATAAGAAAGTGGTAGGTGGTAGAAGCTACCAAAATTATAAACCAGAAAAACTAGAAAATGCCATCCGTGATGTGAAAACCCACAGGAAAACCATACGGCAATCTGCTGAATATTATGGTGTCCCTAAATCGACTATTAGCGACAGAATTAAGAATGTTAATGTCAAAAAAGTCGGCGGCCAGACAATACTATCGTCAGAAGAAGAAGGAAGGCTGGTTGTGGCCATTAACCTGGCGGCAGAATGGGGATTTCCTCTTTCTTCGTACGATGTCCGAATGATAGTCAAACAATATCTAGACAGGAGAGGGGTGAATATAAAAAAATTCCGAGATAACCTTCCGGGACACGATTGGGTAAATTCATTTTTATCCCGACACCGTAATCTTACGACAAGATTTTGTCAAAATATAAAGAGATGTAGGGCACAAGTAAGTGAAGGCACTTTAATGGAATATTTTCGTGAGCTCCGAACATCCCTGGAAAATGTTGACCCATCGCTAATAATTAACTATGACGAAACTAATTTTAGTGATGACCCGGGTAAAGTCAAGGTGATTTGTAAAAGAGGATCAAAACATTGCGATCGAATAATGGATTCGTCTAAATCTAGCGTAAGTGTAATGATGTCGGCTTCAGCTAGTGGCGACCTTCCCCCCTTCGTGGTGTATAAGGCTAAGCATCGGTATCAAGAATGGGAAGAAGATGGACCGAATGGATGTGGTTACAGTGTGAGCAGCTCAGGATGGTTCGATTCAACAACTTTTTTGGAATGGTTTCGCCAGATAGCTTTACCTTATTTCAGAAAAAAGGATGGGCCGAAAATTTTAATTGGTGATAACTTGTCCAGTCACTTAACAGTAGAAGCTATTGAGGAATGTGCACGTCAGAATATAAAATTCATCCTACTTCCACCAAATGCCACCCACCTTTGCCAGCCGCTGGATGTTGCTTTTTTTGCGCCCCTTAAGAAAGCATGGAGGAGAATTCTGACTGAGTGGAAGTCCAAAAGAAAAGGTCCATTTCAGAAGAAAGATTTTCCAAAACTTCTCAGGAAATCTTTAGAAGCAATTGAAGCAAATTCAAAGAAAAACGTGTTGTCCGGATTTCGTGCGTCGGGTATTTGGCCCAACAATCCACAGGAAGTTCTAAAACGTCTGCCTCAAAGACTTATGACTGAAGATAATCCCCCAGGCGGTGAAATAGATAAATCGCTACTGGCAATTCTTAAAGAAAATAGAAACCCTGAATTGCAAACAAGAACAAACAGGCGCAAACGAGTCAATGTTCCACCAGGAAGGCCAGTCATCCTTGCAGATATAAATGTTGAATTCGAAAACGAACCACCAGAAAATATTCCTTCCACGACTGGAGTACAAAAACCTAGAAAGTGCCAGAACAATCCGTCTGATTCCGATTTATTTGATGAACATTTTTTACCAGCTGACGCATCTGATTCGGAAGAAGAAATGACTTTCGAGAAACCAAGAGACCATTCTTCAAATGAAGATATTAAGATAAATGATTTTACCCTCGTTAAACTTCCCATAGAAAATTCTTTAAAAAGCAAATTCTTTGTTGCACAAATTTTAAACGTAGAAGGTGAAAATTACCTGGTAAAATTTCTTCGACAAAAAAAGTTTGGGGCTGATGTTTTCTTTTCTTTTCCAAACGTGTCTGATGAGAGCATTATTGGAAAATTTGAAATTGTTCAAACGGTTTTTCCTTCACATTTTCGAAGAGGTTGTTATAAGTTTTCCAATTTACCTGATGTTGTTATAGAGTAGATTACAGTTGTATTTATGACATAAAAATTTACTTTTCTGGAATAACCTGTTTAGTTTTCTTATATAAGAATTATTATGTTTGATTTTTAAAATAAATAAATCTTTTTTATGATAAAATGATGTTTCTCTTATAACAAATAATTTTCCTACTAGTGTAGACGATCAAAAAAAGAAAATGTTTGTCCGATGTAACTCCTGCAACCGTTAAACATCGGTTTTACGTAGTTTTATATGGCCGTCCGAAGTCACCCCACTCAATGGGGTGACTTCGGACAGTTTTTAAAAAAAAAATATAATAACTGGAAAAAAATTAAAAACATTTGACATTGTCAAAATGTAATTAGATGTTAGGGGCATCTTAGCCGAAATTTGCAGAATTTTAGTTCTCTTGGTTTTTAGTTTGTGATTAAGAAAGTTGCAAAAAGTGTCCGAAGTCACCCCGTTTGTCGGTAATTTTTCACTATCGCATAGTTGAATGTTTGGTATTTTCCAAACAATTTTTGTTAAACTAACTTCAACTTTTTCTCCTGCCTTTGTAGAAACTATAGCATCAACATCACTAATTAGAACAAGTTCTTGACGTATATTAATGATAATTTTTGTGAAATCTTCAAAAAATCCCAATAAAAGTTTTAAAGGCAAACAAACATTGAAATTTCCATCACTATCAATATTCTGTGGTGATGTAGTAGGACTCCAACCCACACTATTCTATTTATTGCAATCCCTATCTGATAATGAAACATAGCCTTTCATAGTACTTGTTACGATTGCGAATTCTGTCAATAACACATCCTCCAATTTCATAACGAATTTCATCAAACAAATGGGAAAGTCCATTATTGATCAAATTCAATGTTGCACTTGCTTTTCCATCTCCGTCAGTTACATGACCTTCAATGTATACAAAACTTTCTGATGGTAAAGTGTAAAGATATTGCGTTTGAACAGGTATACGTATTTCATCGGAATTGTTGAATGTTGTATTTACATATGGAATATGACTATGCATTTAACGATTTATAAGTGAATTGTCTTCCAGAACCTGATCTCCAATATTTAAAATATTAAAACTCATCTTCAGTATGTTTGCTACCACAATTGAAATTTAGTAAAAATTTCACTCCTGTTCTAAAAACAACTTTTATATTATACCAATATCTTCTTATTCTAGTGACACCACGTCGTAGTTGTCGTATCGAAATGATTATAGTAATTTAAATCCTAGAGATATGAGAAGTATCTTGTTTTCCTGAGTGAACTCTTGCAAATTTGTCTTGGCACTAAAAGAGGTGTTTGAATGTTTAGTATTTAAACTTATTCGAGGACTGTTGTTGTTGTAGATAAATACCATAACTAATATTTTCTCAAATGTAATCTTACCGTAACAACTTCTTTGTTAACATTAACTGGATTTCCATCTTGATCTAGTATTTTAAGGTAAATCTCATCGATATATTTACTGATTACTGGTAGATAGATAACATTTTTTGGGATTTCAACAATTTTGTAGCCTGGTGGTACATTTGGATAAAACATGTGTATAATGTGTACCTGATTGTTGTTAATGTATGAATTTGTCACCAAGTTACATTCAATGCAAATTGAATTTACTTTCGTAATGTTTACAGGATAGTCTCCTATGTGCTTTCAATTTTTGTTTTTTGAAACCCAATAACTGACCTATGGTATTAGGCATTTCAAAATTTATTGCTCTTTACCTCACACTTGAGTGTATTGTTATTTACTTCTATTATTAACACAGTAGGTTCATCAGATTTCTTAACGTTCCTTTTTTGTATGGTACTTTCTTCCATAAATTTACGATTATCACTAGTTGTGTCTTTAGTTTTGCTCTCCACTTACTTGTATATGTTTATCACTGCCGTCAGATTTCATTTCAAGTTCAACAATTCTTGAACTGATATATCGGTTAATGTCGTTAACTTCGTATGAACCACTGGGTCTTTAGATCTTGTAGCCATTTATGTCAAAATTATTATTGGTTTCATTTACATTAGGAATTGTATTGTATGTCATAAAATCGATTAAACCTATAACACACTGCTCATTTCCATTCAATATGAGTGGAGGATAGATTTTAGTTGATAATAAGGAATTTCTACCAGTTAATACAAATATATAAGACATTATCACTATGAACAGGCTATAAATTAAATGAGTCTATATATATATATATATATATATATATATTATTTTATATTCTTTAACCATTATTATAATAATCGCTTAAAAAAAAAATAATAATATTACAACCAGATAAAAGTAACAAAACCGTCGTGAATACTGACGATTATGACAAAAAATGAGCATAATGATAAATGACAAAAGAGTTTATAAACCAATAAGATCTGACCAAACTAAATCATTTCAAGATAAAAACAATAAATTCATCAAAAAATTACTCAATAACAACTCTATTGATAAAATTGAAGCTAAAAAACTACAAATTAACAACGCTTTACCTCCAAAAATATACGGACTACCAAAGCTTCACAAACCAAATATACCTTTACGACCAATAGTATCATACATTCAATCTCCCTTCTATAATTTATCAAAATATCTATCCAATTGTCTGTCTAATATAACTGGAAATAATAATTATTATATAAAAGATTCATTCGCCTCCAAACAATTTATAGATAAAACAAACATACCTAATGATTATAAAATTATATCACTAGATGTTATTTCAATGTACACTGATATTCCAAATGAATTGATAATAGATATTTTAAAAATAAAATGGAACTCACTAAAAGAACACACCACTCTATCATACAATGAATTCAAAGAAGCAATTTTATTGATTCAAAATAATAATTATTTTCAATACCAAAATAAATTTTTCCAACAATTAGTCGGTTGCACAATGGGCTCTCCTATATCCTCAACTCAATTGATAATGGAACATCTTGAAGAGAACGTACTAAAGAATTTAAATTTTAATGTATTATTTTATAAACGCTATGTTGACGATTGTATAACTGCAATTCCATCAAACAAAATCAATGATATTTTAACTGCATTCAATAATTTCCATCCAAAACTCCAATTTACCGTTGAAACTGAAGAAAATAATACAATTAATTTTTTAGACTTAACATTAACTGGAACTAATAACAACAAACTAAAATCTAAACTATATAAAAAAGAAACATGGTCCGGCCGATATATACATTACAATTCCAATCATCCTAATGCTCAAAAAAACAGTGTTATTATTGGATTAACCGATAGAGCTATTAAATTGACTTCTCCAGAATACCGTCCTGAAATATTTAGAAACGTGAAAGACACCTTAAAAAATAACAACTACCCAATAAACAATATAGAAAGAATTTTCAAACAACGCACCTACAAATTCTACAATAACACTAAAAATAACAACACAAAAACTAAATTAAGTTAAAACAGATACTTAGCAATGCCTTATACAAATGAACTCTCAGAAAAACTAAAATTCATACTGTCTATACATAACATTAACGTGTGTCATAAATCTCAAAATACTTTGTCATCATTATTTACTAAACTTAAAAGTCCAACTAAAACCAATAAAAAATCTAATGTTATATATTCTATACCATGTTTAAACTGTCCAAAAAAATATATAGGTTTGACAACTCAACATCTAGAAAATCGTCTCAACGGCCACAAATATACAAAAAATGCTTCTACAGCTCTACATAAACATGAAACGACAGAAAAACATGAATTTGACTTCAAAAACACAAAAATATTAACACAGAACTCCAATTATCAGAAACTAACGATTAAAGAAATGATACATATAAAAAAAAAAAAATTCTGTGAACGATAAACAAGATATTAAAAACTTGAGTCAAATTTATCATAATTTAATAAAATAACAAGTTAATTATCAATAACCGCACTTTTTTTTAAATCTATTTTTTAAATATCGTAAATTTATTTCTGAAGTTATACTTGTAATCATAACCAAATAACAACTGTATATGTTACCGGCAATCTGTATAATCCGGTATTCTATACAATACCTAGGCAATGTATAGAATACCTAAAACGTTTAGGTAATGTATGAAATATGATATATTTTATACATTACCTTGGTACTCTATACAATACCGAATGCGCAGCGGGTAATGTGTGTAAAAGACGAAGTGAATTTACTTGTCATCAGTTAGTGTATGGTAAGGGCAAGGAAAATCATTGAAGAAGCCATTTTTAAAATACTGTATAGCTTCTTCAATGATATTCCTTGCCCTTCTCGATAAAAACTACAACTACAAAATCTCCTGACGGTTAAAAACAAAGAACAAAATATTACTTACCTTTTTTTAAAGATTATCTTTAATGGGTATCCTAATTGTTAATTTCAATAAAGTTTGAACAAACATAAGATGTTTTATTTGTCCTTCTTTTTCTTTCAACTTTACACATTACCGGTGGACCAGCAGGTACTCTGTACAATCCCTAGGAATTGTATACATTACCTAGGTAAAGTATGTAAGGGAGAATAATATTAATAATATTTTATACATTGCCTCGGCGCCCAAGGTATTCTGTACATTGCCTAGGTATTGTATGGAATACCTGAATTATACAGATTGCCGGTAACATATATATGTTTACTTCATTATGACATTTTAGAAAATAGACATTTTGAAAAAGCTTTCAAACGAAAGCGAAACGTCGAAATAGTAGTTTGTGCAACTAGTGTGGATATGATGGCCATATCGCACGAGGACGAAGTTTGAGCACGACGCCGTACATATAATCTTTATTGAACAATAATTTTCATTTATATTGGTACATTATTGGGATAAACAAACTATTTGTATTATACATGACATATAATTAATAGTGCGACATGATCGCTACGCCGATGGTCTGGCTCCGTTTTCCCAATTGGCCACCTTCACTTCCCTCTATCACGGCTCCTTGCTGTAGCGCATTATCCGCTTGTTGTGGTGTTTTATGACCTACAATAGATCCGATCGAACATAACAGTTGACATTCCCTCAGAAGTTTGGTTGTTTTACCCCTGAAAAGCTATTGAAAAACAGGGTCACATATTTATGGAATCTGAACTAATCTAATTTAAAATCCTAATGAACTAATCTAATTTAAAATCCCAATGTTAGTTTATTAAAATCTATGTACACTCATTCATGCCTCATTCGGTCTTATGTGCAATCCCATTCACTCTCTCTCTCAGCCGCGTTCATTTACACTACTATCTTGCTACCCTGATTATTTTAACTATATGCAAATGTACAAATATGTACAAGAGAAAAGATGAACGATATACAGTCGTTTATAAAGACTGGAGCTGCATTGAGATGCTTGCATGCAGGAGACTATATCCCATATGTCTTCCTGCGCGTTGTTTTTTTATACTGTTTCTTAAGGAATTTGGTAGACAGTAGTTGTAGTATCTTACTGCTAGCTTAGTAAGGTAGGGCTTCAGATACTCCATTCCTGATTTTTTGTGTAGCCAAGAGTTTTTTGGAAAATAATTAACTCTGGTTCCTTTGTATACTGCCATTCTAAGGCATTTATTCTGCACAACTTGCATACGATTGAATAGAGCTTCAGTGGTCGAACAAAAGATTGGGTATCCGTATGTTAGTATTGGTCGAGTAACCTGTCTGTATAGCAATAACTTGTTGCTCACCGATAGACGGCTATTGCGACAGATTAGTGGGTATAAAGTTTTCATACTTAATTTGGCCTTCTGAATTCTATCATTTATATGCAAATTGTGCAGAGTGTTTGTCTGGATTATATATCCGAGATATTTAATTGAGGTTTGCGGTTCAATTTGTTCATTTGAAATAACTAGCTTTCTCTTTAAGCTGGTATTTTTGCGGAATTGCCCTCTTAGGACCATATACTTGGTTTTGGAAGTGTTGAGCTGCAGCTTGTTCCTAATCAGGTACGGGATGATTCTAAAGTTCAGGTGCCATTCTATTCTTTTCAACGCTAGATCCGCTGTTCTCGCTGTTTGTACTAAGCAAACATCATCCGCATACAGAGCCGTTAGATTAGCGCTGCATAGGGGGAAGTCTGCCGTGAACAGCGAGTACAGGGTAGGAGAAATTACCGAGCCTTGCGGCACTCCTGCCTCCGTAGTATATGGTCCTATTTCGGCGTTACCAATTTTCATATGAAAGTTACGGTTTGTTAAATATGAGTTCAAGAGTAATACTAAATAGCCCGGAATGCCGAGCTGCGTTAGCTTGAAAATTAGTCCAGGGAGCCAGACAGAGTCGAAGGCTTTCCTGATGTCGAGTGAGACTAATATAGAAGGGTGCTTATAGCGAAAGCCTTCCCTCGCGTAGTTGATCACTCTTATCAGTTGGGAAGGACAGCCGTGTTCCGCCCTGAATCCGAATTGCTCATCCGGAATAATTTTCAGGTCAGAAGCCGTCTTTTCCAGCCTATTTAGTATTACTTTATCGATAATTTTTGATAGGTTATTTAGCAGAGAGATTGGTCTGTAGTTCTCAATGCAGCTCCTGCCATGAGGTGTTTTGGGCACCGGAATCATATTGGCCGTTTTAAAAGGTTCTGGGTAGTAGCCTGTTTCCAGAATAAAATTAATTATTTTTACTAGAAGGGAGATTACCTTTGGTGGCAGATTTTTGATTAAGATATTATGAATACCGTCCCTCCCAGGTGCCGTTTTAATCCTGAGTTTGTTGATTATTATGTATAATTCTTTGTGCGACGTGGTTGACTTACTCGGAAGGCTATGTTTAATCCTAGTAAGTTTGTTATATTCGTTTAGTATTTCAACATGTTCTGAATTGTTTGCTGCGGTATTAGTGAAATTAGATTGGAAATGCTCTCCGAAAGCTCTCGCTATTTCTTTTTGGTTTGTGATAGTAGTACCCTTATTGTCTATTTTGGTCACTCCGATTCTGTTTTTTTTAGTTTTATTCATAATTCCCCAGAGGTTGTTGTCTCCCTGTTTCAGATTTTCTAGGTACTTGTTCCAATTTTTGTTACGTAGTGCGTTCGTTTCATTGTTTATTTGCTTTTGTAATTCCATCATTTGGTCTCTGTACCCTGGTTCCCTTGTTCTTTGCCAGTCTTTCCTTGCCTTATTTTTTTCTTTTATTTTATTCAGGATTTCGGTAGGTAGACTGTCTTTTTTATTGTGATGGATTATTTTTTTCGTAGTTTCGTTCCTTGCAGAGATTATTTGATTTTGAAGTCTGATTAATATTGAATTAAGCTCGTCCTTAGATGTTATTTTGTCAATTAATTGTACGTTTTTGTTTAAGTATTGTCTAAAGAGTGACCAATTCGTAGTTTTATAGTCGAAGTGTGTCCTTTTGCAAATGTCTGTTTTGTGATTTGTTTTGATTATTAGTTGAATAGGGTCGTGGTCAGATGAAAGCTCGTTTAAAGTTCTCATCCTTTGTAAATTGTTAACGTTAACGTTCTTCCCTATTGCAATATCAAGTGTACTCGGAGTACCTCCTGAGAAAGGGTAAAAGGTTGGGTTCGGAGTACAGAAAATATTGCAATCGGTGTTTTCGCAGTACTTACGGAGAACATTTCCATTCGTATTTGACCGAGTGCAGTTAGCGTCCCAGTCGTGATGTTTGCAGTTCAAGTCCCCGATTAATAGGACCTTACTATGCTGCAGAAATAGGTTAGAAATTTTATTTTTAGGTGTATTATATGCCCCAATAATAACAATTTTGTTTTCAATTATAACCGAAATATTTTCTATTGATGAGTTCACGTTTTTCAAAATTTTGAAATTTATATTTTTCCTAATAGCGAGTAGAATCCCCCCACCTAATGTGATACGATCCTCCCTATGTATGAAATATAACGAATTCCTTAACTTGACGTTGTCGTTTGAGTTAAGGAAAGTCTCCGACAGAAACAAAATGTCAGGATTATATGTTTTAAGAAGATGTGAAACATCATTTTGTTTATTCTTAAGCCCCCTGATATTTGCGTAAATAATATTCAGATTGCCATCAATATGTGTACCTGTACCCCACATAGCCTTAGAAGTTGTATCTATCGATATTCTGAACGAATCTATTGTAAATCATAAATTTGTCTAGCTTTGTACTTGCCTTTACCAGCTCATTATACAGGTCCGTTACGGCTCTAGTCATTTCGTCCAGGTTGATGACGTCATTTAACTTCTGAAACATCTGGTTCAGATGTAGCATCTTGTCCAATTCGTCGTTTTGGTTTGAAGGAGTCTGTTTTGCAGGACGTGATGTGTTGATGTAGTTCACATTATCGGGCCTCTCGTGTTGTAGTTTTGGTCTCAGCGAGGGAAATTCTTCCTGGCTGTTGATTCTCGGTTGTCTGGTACTAGTGATGTCGGTGATGCTATCTCTCCTCTCCTCCCAGGGGTTCGACTTGGGTATGGGGGCTGGTATGAATTTGCGGTTTGCAGTTTGAGTTTTACCTCTCCTTTCCTCGAGGTATTCTTTTCTGCGAATGTACACCGGGCACGTGTCCGAATTGGCAGGGTGATTGCCTTGGCAATTACAGCACTTCGCCGGTTCGTTTATACTTTTACTGCATTCCGAAGATCTGTGTTGGCCCGCACACTTCATGCATTTTGGCGTTCTTCCACAGTTAGTGGTAGCATGTCCCCACTGCTGACAGATATGGCACTGGATGATGGATTTCTTCGTCCTTCTAAGTTCCCATATTATTCTCGTGTTTTCTATTACCCTAACATGTCTGTTAAGGTAGTCTAATGTGATAGATGGGGCGGTTATTATCAGGAAAAGTGGTCTGCCTTTCGTGTTCATTCGGTACACTTCTTTAGGAGAGATTTGGTAGTTGTTGACAAGGTCCTCTTTGATATCGATCGGTTCCACGTCCAATGCCAGGCCTCTAAGAACGAACGCGTGAGATTTGTCGTCCTTTTTTGCATAAGTGTGGAACGGAAGCTTTTCTTCGATGAGTTTGTCTTGGAGTTTCTTGTGGTCTTCCTCCTCGTGGGTAAACACAACAACCGACTTATTGTTATATTTCATCTCGAACTTACCCCGGATGTCTTGTTTGAGAAGTTCGACAATGTTTTTATGGCCCGTAACGTGCCCATCAATAACAATCGGTGGACATGTTTTCTTGTTTGTATTCGTAGTCTTATTGTTAGTACTGCCTTTATTCTCATTGGCCGTAGATTGGGTGAGATTGGTTGTAGTTTCGGTGTTTCTGGTGGTATTAATTTTTGCCTTCCTTCTTTTCCTTTTTTTAACTTTTTGGTCTTCATCTGGCCTTTGGACTACTTCTTCGACTTCCTCTTCCGAAAGAGAGTCGTAGATATTTTCTACCGGAGTGGTAGCTGCTTTTATTGAATGTTTGGCAATTAACTGGGAGTAGGAGATCGTCTTTTTGGGTTTGACGAAAGTGTCTACGTCCATTTCTTCACGATCTGATTGAGTATTGTCGATCGTTATTTCATCAAGAGTTTCTTTGAAATTCATGACTTTGCCGATAATTTTTTTGTTCGTGTTAGATAGTTTGTTGTACTGAGAAACAAACTGGTCTTCGTCTTCTTCACTATTTTTATTAATGAGAGACGATGGTCTAAATTTTATCGACGCAAGTTGATTCGGCTCCTTTTCGTTGCACTTTTCTAAGGTTTCTTTCTCTTCCACTTCTACACTCCAGTTTAGCGAGGTGTCGGCGGTGTGAACCAGTGCTTGGGTGATATGTTGCACTTGTACGATGTTGGCAGGTCCTACTGGCGATGGGGTGTCCCTACTATCATCGTTCATGTCGGAAGATGTGCTTTCCATACACTTTTCTAATGATTTAGGACAAGTGTGTAGAATATCTTTTTCATTGGTCGATACAGTTTTAATGGTTATCGGGGTAAACGTGGTTGAATTTGTAGGTATCTCCGAGCTTTCGATGCAGTATTTCAGACTTTCTATACACTTTTTTTCCTTTTCTATACAGTTTTTAAAATTTTCTGTGGTTTTAGCCGAGTCTGTTTTGGGTTTCTTGACAAATCGCTGTGTATCGGGCGAAGTGTCGTTTGAGGTATTTGCTGATTCAGAACTGATTTCACTGCTGTTCTGTACACATTTTTTAGTGGGTTGGTGGTGTGTGAAAATGACCGTGGTCCCCTCTTGATTGGCGTCGACCCCTGGTTTAAGCTCGTTTTTGTTCTTTATATCTACGTATGCTATTTGGTAGAAACTCCTGTTCTCTTCTTTTTCTTTCCTACCGGATTGTAGGGAGTTCTTTTTTTCCCTAATCCTATCTATTTGCTTGCGGTAATTTACGGAATCTGAGTTAGAAAAAGTGTATGGAAGGCTTTCCATACACTTTTTAAGTGGATTATTGGGCGTAGCTTCGCCAGAGATTGCGATATTTGACTTTTCGTTAGTGTTAGGAGTAAAGCCTTGCCATTTGAGGTTTTTAAACCGTTCCCTGATTTTAGTGGAAACCACAGGGAATTTCGGTTTATTGGCTTTTTTGGAATTGAAAGTTTTCCTACCTTTAATTTTGTTGCTCTTTCTCTTGGTCGACTACCTTCTCATGGACCTGGTACAGGTGTCTGAGGTTCTCGGGGTGAAAGTGTGCTGGAGACAGATGTATGATATTTTGGATTTTTCTTTTTAGGTTGAGTGTGTATTCGGTAGGTTCACCTTTGATGCCATCACCCGGGTCGTCGGGGATTTCAACTTTGATACCACTGATGGTTTGACGTTTTTTAAGCACTTTGAACTTTTTGATCACTTTTGAGCGTTTTTTATAACAAAAAAAATTAAATATGTAAACAATGTATCCTGATAATACGTCCGTCACTGACGGAAGCAAATTATGAACTCAACGACGCCGTAGGCGGAGTGCTCAATCGTCCGATAGCGATATGGACAATCCACACGAGTCGAACAGTATATTTTGTCTACGACCCACTCAAGAGAAAATCTATAAAATAAACATTTTATTAAACTATAATATAACTTCAAATTGAAAATTTTTAATAATTTTACTATTATTATTATTTAGAAATAAAATTAAAATTTAAAAAAAAATTTCCCAACGGGGAATCGAACTCTGATCTACCGCGTGAGAGCCTGGGACTACCGATGAATATACTAATCCTCTATCTATAACGTCAAATGTATTACATAAAAACTGACGTTTGTGAGGAGTACCCTTAAATATTCATTTTATTCTGTTTCTATACGTTATACGTCTCCTTTGCGGCTAAGCGAATATCTGGTGGAAAATTATTTATTGATTCATCACTGGAATCACTCATTTTTACTAATATTTTTCTTAAAAACTATAGAAATATTTTGACAAGTTATTTTAACGTTTCTATGAAATTGGAAAAAGATTAGTTGGCGGGTACTAAACGCAAATGCTGATTGGTGGATTTCATATACGTTCTAGGATGTATATGAAATCATATCCGTTCAGTTAACCGGAATGGCCTACATTTACATTCTGTAAATTGTGCAGAAAATGGATAATATACATGTGGGTGTAGAAAAAAACATTTTTAATTTATTAAATATAAAATACCTAACCATAACCAAGAAATAAAAAACATGCGATTATATATATATATATATATATATATATATATATACATCCCGCTATCTATTGTGCGTCCGTACAAGGAAATGTATTTGTGCGTCCGTACAAGGAAATGTATTTGTGCGCCCACTAGAAAGACTGAATTTTTGAATATTTTGGTTGCGTATATTTACTCTTTTGTGCATCTAGAATACTACTGTCGGTTTAAATTACTTCATATATACAAAAACAAATTTGCGTTTTTGACATTCCAAAGTATTTCTAGCTCCTCCCAGCCGTAAGTATTTGAACTTCCAACATATACGTTTTTGTCTGATTTGCATTCAATCATACGTCCATGCAAGGTTGCCAAGTTTTTCACATACCTATACACCAATTATTTCAGTGATACACTATTCTGCGTCCGTTCAAAGCATAACATAATTTGAGAAATTGTAGATTATGTCCATACAGGATAAATCGCGTATAAACGTGTGTAGTGCGGTCCAACTGAAAATGTTTTAAATTTTTATGTAGTTAATTAATGAGTATAAATAAAGAAATTATTGGTTGCATTTTTTTCAAGCATTCTCATAAATAAAAACACGATATTATTGTGACCCATGCAAAAAAAATTTCTAGAGAATCTTTATACAATTTTTTATTTATTTTTGTTGATCATATTTACTCTTACTGCACTACACTGACTAGTCAGTATAAATAAAATGATTCTTTAAGTTAAATGTTGAACTATGTAATATTAGCACTGATTTTTGCTGAAATATTTATTTCGGAAAAAATGTAGATATACAGTGATAAGATTAAATCTTATCGTCATCCCTTAAATAAAGAGTAAAAAAACGCTGGGATACGTCGATATTCGAATTTCTTTAATTATCCGTCACTATAAGTTTCGATATTTTGTTGAACTCCTTTCAGGTGATATTCATCCCTTCAATGTTTTTAAATAGCAAAAGGGGTCAAGTAAGTAACACTTCATTATTCGTATGTTTTGAACTTCAAGTAACAGCTGAAGCTAAACTGTTCAAAGTTTATTAAAATGGCTTATATTGACCTATATTAATTTTTCAAGCACTATCTAATGCTATAAGAAAAACCATAATACAAAGTGGTCAAAAACTCTAAACTTTTGATTACCCTGTATTATGTTTTATATTATATCACTATATAGTGCTTAAAAAATTTGGACAGGACCATGTATGCATTTTTGATAAAACTGTTCAGCTTCAACTGTCACGAATTTCAATCATTTAATTATTGATTTGAGACCATGTTAATCGGCTTTGTTAAGAAGTTTAATTTGTTTGGCAAAATTTGAATGAGACGTTATTCTGCATATTTTAGAGCAAATGTCAAATGTTTTTGACGTCAGCGTTTTGCGTTCGGCTGCCATCTTGGATTTTTTGAAATGACAACCTAGGTCGAGTGACGTATCACAAAGAAGCTTATTTTTTTCTTTCGAGAAATAATAGCAATGTATCACCTTAATACAAAATATCTTATCAAATATCAGTTTTATTTTTCTAAATTGAATTGTACTGTACTAATGATATGACTTTGTAGGTTTTTAAAATTAAACAAAAAACAATAGTAGTCATTAAAAACGCGAACCACATTTATGTACAAATTGTGAAAACTGATACCAATTTCAAATTAGCATAAAGTTCAAAAGTAAATTAAGAATAACGGCACATTTATCGGAAAAACAACGAATCGAAATCTTAAAGTTGAATATGGTGATCGGAAACGTTCCCATGACGGAGCAGCTCATGTTTTTAACGATTAAAATCCTGAAAACCCTCCTATAAGTAGATCTACAGTGACAAGGTTGATAAACAATAAGCATTTGCGCATTCACATTTCAGAAAGCCTGCCTTATTCTATATTTCCTATCAATATTATAAATGAAACTAACTGTTTCTAATTAATTCCACTATTTAATTACAAAATGCTTTAACAGTTCTAGTTAAATTAATACAAAATGTCGAATTTCATAAGGAAATCTCTGATCTGAAAAACTCAAAGGGAATAGCAAAAGGTAGTTCAATAATTAGCTTAAATCTTTTCTTGGATAAGAATGAAGTTTTACGTGTAGGGGGGAGGCTTAATAAGGCAAAAGTATCATATGATCAGAAATTTCCCATGTTATTGCCTAGTAAGCATCATTTTACTGATCTAGTAATTGCTCATGAACATAGGAGAACCTTACATGGTGGGGTTCAAACAATTTTATCGTCTATAAGAACAAGGTTTTGGCCAATAAACGCAAAAAATTCCATTAAACAGATTGTTAGGAAGTGTGTTCTGTGCTTCAGGGCTAAGCCTACTAGTTTTAATCCTATAATGGGGCAACTTCCGACTTCACGTGTAAGCCCTTCTCGACCTTTTCAGTCATGTGGCATTGATTATGCTGGTCCTTTCCTTGTAAAAGACGGCACCTTAAGAAACAGGAAATTGGTAAAGGTGTATGTGTGCCTTTTTATCTGCTTTTCAACCAAAGCTATTCATTTAGAATTGGTGGGGGACATGTCCACTGAAGCTTTTTTGAATGCATTGAAGCGGTTTTTTGCTCGCCGTGGGTTTTCTAAGAATATTTGGACAGATAATGGCTCCAACCTCATTGGAGCAGCCAATAAAATAAAAGAGGCTCACGAGGTTATGAAAATTTTATATGAAAGTAAAGGCTTTCAAAATTATCTTTTGGAGAACCATATAACATGGCATTTTATTCCTCCCAGAGCGCCACATTTCGGAGGACTCTGGGTGTCAGCGGTTAAACTCATGAAGTATCATATAATTCGTTCAATTGGTATGTCACATTTGTCGTATGAAAATTTCTACACTGTTCTAACGCAGATAGAATCAATTCTGAATTCACATCCAATAAGTCCCTTGTCAAATGATCCCACCGATTTAAATCCCCTCACTCCTGGGCATTTCTTGATCGGTGCAAGATTAGATACACTCCCCGAAGAAAACTTTGAAGATGTTCCAGTTAACCGATTATCCAAGTATCAGCAAGTTCAACAAATAACACAAACATTTTGGCGTCGCTGGTCTCAAGAATACCTGCATAATCTTCAACAGCGCACCAAATGGATGTGGAACGATTCACAAGTTTTAAAACCCGGTCTTATGGTTTTGATAAGAGAAGACAACGTTAATCCTTTATTATGGAAAACTGGACGAGTCATAGATGTGCATCCAGGTGAAGATGGCGTAGTACGAGTAGCTAGTGTAAAGATTAGTGATGGCGTTAAAAAAAGAGCATTTTCAAAACTTTCATTATTACCGTATGACTCTTAAATTACCATTATTTCGAAAGACGTCAGCTTTCAAGGCGAGCGGTATGGTGAGAATTGTGAGCAACAACGTGTAGCAACAACGCAAAACTTAAAAAATGTAAAAATGTGTCAGTTAGTTAGCGATGAAAAGTTGTCATTTAATTTTTGATTGATTATTATATTATTAGTTTTACGATTGTAAAAAACGTATTTTCAACATGAATTAAAGGTTGTAAGCAACATAGATATACAGTCCGCTTGAATTATTTATTTACAACCCATTAGAAACAGTTAGTTTCATTTATAATATTAATATGAGTAGATTCCACAAAGTAAGGGTCCAAACAGTAAATTCAATATTTCCTATCGTCTGGAGTACTTTGTACCTGATCTTTAGCATAGCCCCTAAAGAACAAATCACTTCATTCAATTCTGGTGATCTTGGTGTCCAAAAAACTGGTCCTTATCGTCCAATCCGACTTTCAGGAAACATCATTCAATTGACTGTTTTACTTCAGAAGATTCTGATAATTCCGGTAATTAAATTCTTTTAAATAAATTTTCCTTGTAGGTATATTTAAAACGCGTTTTTTGTTTTTCAAGTATTTATAGTAGATACCGTACCTATTTACCAAAGCCAATAAAAAAGCAAAAAAAAATTAAAAAAAAGTAAAAAAGCAAAAAAATAACAAAAAATTAAAACAAAAAAAAACTAACTTCATATTCCTACTAACATGCCCGATCCAATCCTTTTTCCTGGTAAGAATAGCTCATACCTCCCCGTGGTTCTTCCTGGGCAGACAATTTTTGCAGATTGTCTGGCTAAATGAGCATTATTTACAGAAAATTATATTACAAATTTTATGAGTTTTGTATGCAGCTTAATTTTAATCTACTATATTAATTTGAACGAAACACATTTCACAATATTCGAATTTATAAAAAATTTATATGCACGCCATTGGGCGGCACTTACCTTCAAAGGGATTAAAAATATGGGTCATTACATTATGCCTGGAAGAAGTATACATAGAGAATTGGAATGCAATACTCCCCTAACAGTTAACAGATGTTTACTCTCACTATCGATTTGACATGTTATGAATAATCACAGAAAGATTATCTATTGTTCTCCAATTCGCAGGTAGAAAAACAAAAAACTGGTTACGTATTTTGAGAAATATTAATGTACAATTTCGTCATTATGACCTAGAGGTTTTCATATTAGTTTTAATTATGGTTTTAGTTTTGTAATAACTGTCTTTGAGAAGGGTTGTACCTATTTGTAAAAGTTTGGACCATTCGGTCTAAACGAACAAACGATGATTTTAAACGTATATACAGGAAGAAAATCGCATGTCCTTAAACACGCCTTCTTCTAGTGCTTACTGTTTGCAAAACAGTGTTGACAGCACTATAGAAAAATGTGCACAAATTACCGGAGTGGGGATATAGACTATTTACAAAGTAATACGTGAACAAAAAACAAATCAGGTTTTAAGCGAACCTAAGGAGAAACCAGGACGAAAAGTGGAGAAAACCAATGAATTTATAAACAACGCAATCAGAACATCCATTCATTTTACAAGAAAAATGAAGTACGAACAATAAATAAAATGTTTCAATTATTAAAAACTGATGCGAATTTGTCGCTTATAAGTAAAACAACTTTGTGTTGCATTTGCATAAAATAGGTTTTAAGTGTAAGCAACGGAGTAGGAATAGTTGTCTTACTGGAAAACGTGTAATCAGATTATCTTCGCGAAATACTGACGGCGACTATCATAAATATATGAACGCACAAATGTTAAAATTTGTATGTCGTTTTTGGAAAATATACCACCATCTCTCATAGCTCTTAATAATAGTGATCTGCAAGAAAAATGACCAACCTGCTCATGGAGAAACGCAGAATTAATGGAATGGCTACAAGTCTACAAGTCCATAGATTTGATACAAGACATTGTAATGATCTACATGTACCTTTATCTAAGGGAAATATTCATTTTAAATCTCTGGCTATACAATGACAACGGTTTTATAATAAATTACCTTTAACCATCAGAAACTGTACTACACTAATAGAATTAAAAAAAGTTTTAAAATCATTTTTAATTGAACGTTGTTTCTACTCCACAGAAGAATTTTTAAACTCGTGAATCTTATATGAATAATTATTTATTTGTTGGTGTGTATTATGATTTGAAATTTTATCAGATATTGTTTAGTTATAATTTGCATGTCAATTTTAGATTAGGATTTAGTTTTCATTGTGACTAATTCTATACAAACTTTGTTGTTTGACAAAAAGAAAATAAAGAATTATTATTATTATTATCATAAAATAAAGGTATATCATTTAATCACAGATTTACCAAAGCCTATCTCTATGAGATTGCTAAGCAACATCAGTGAAAATATAAAAAATATGTGATAGATGGACTTGTCAGTGTTTTACGGCTCCCCCCTCACCACTGCGAGTTGAACCCATAGAGTTGGTTTGGGCAGAAATTAAACAGTTCGTTGCGAGAATCAATATTACATACAAGAGAAATTACTATTAAGTGCAGTTGGAAATATTACCGAAGAAACGTGGCAAAATTGCATTAGTCATGTAAAAAAAATTGAAAATGACATGTGGAATATGGATCATGATGTTATTAAAAGTGTTAAAGTAAATCCTTTAATTATTAATGTAGATAGTTCTAACACAAGTGATAGTGAATCAAGTACAAGTGACACTGATAACGATCACGACCAGCAACTTTCGGCTTTTCGTTTTACATTGGAGGAATTATTCTTAAAGTACCTATGTTGTTTTTCACATTTTTATGCGATTATATTTATAACTCAATCATTTTAGCAAATAATATATTTTCAGTTACTATTAAATTTTTGTAACATATTTCGTGAATTTTGAGATAAACTCCGATAAACGCCTGTTAGTCAGGGGATTATTGCATTCCAATAATTTATGTACTTGTAGGAATAAACTATAGAAGACTATCACAGACGTATGGCTGTAACCAGGAACAAGTGGTCAGAACTTCTTAAATACACTGTATAACCTAGTACAACCTTATATCATTGCAATAGAGAAATCATGCAGAATTCAAATTAGAAGTAGAATACAGGATGTCCCATTCAAAAAAACTGTAGCTTTCATCTGGCACGGCGTACTGGAACACACTGTACAATTGCAACCAATTTTAAAATATGAACCTTCAGGGTGGCTAGCACTGGTCAAACTTTTATTCGAATATCTTCGAGGATTTACAATATATTGGACTCTATGGCACTAATGAATTACCCTGTATACAATTTGCATCTGCTTTCACCGAGGACCAATCTTTTAACATTATGTACGGGGTTCTTATTTTTCTATCAATAAACTAATTAATTGAAGTACAATCTCCAATTTCACACAAAAATATATTCACTACAAAACCCAATGTACGTTATTAGTAATCTCACGGTAAGACGGTAATTTTAAGACCCCTACTAGGTGAAAAATGGAAATTCTAATAGATAATTAGTTTCTCACTTGATTATTACATTACGATTATTTTCTGTCCTCCGGCCGGAAAGCATCAACTTTCGGGCCGCCGCGCTAAACGAAGTTGCCGCTTTCCGGCTCCGTCTCAGTCTCAGATCACATGTTTGTCGACCTCACTTCGCTTCGGCCGACAATTACATGAGATCTGAGACATTTCTTGCTTTACTGGCCTAGGTATGTAATATACCATTTATCTATTTGGTAACGTGGTGCAAATATGACGAAGTGAAGTTTGTGTTTGGTTACGTTTGACGGATATTGTACTGGATATACTTCAATTAACATAATCTTTTTAAATTTCAATAGTTCAATTTTCAGTTTTCTCAACTTAAAAAAAAAATATCCAATATTTTTTTCTACGTGCGCGCGGAAAAGTATACTATGGCGCACGATTCTACTTTACCGCACGCAAGGTATCATTTATTGCTTTTTATAATAATTTTTTTGGTTTCATTGAAATTTTGTTTAATATGGCGTTAGTAACTATTATTGATTACATCAATAACCAGAAGGTAACTAATAAACTTGTTAGTTTGTATCTGTCCGCTCGTAGAAAAAATGTTGTTTCTAACATATGCGTGGAGCTTAGGAAAATAACTATTTCAAGGGAAAATGAATGTTTGTTGATATTATAAGTTGCGGCGTCAACAAAACATGTCTATTACAGGGTGGTCCAAGAAAGATAGTCCGTTCATATCTCCGGTAAAAGATACTTTTTCGAAACTTTGAGGAGCCATAAGAGGTGAGAGGGGCTATAAAGTACCAACCATAGCGTTTACATTTCACTTACTGTCAAACGTTTAAAGATACAACCTGTACAATTTAAAAATTTTAAATTATACAAAAATAACCAATTAAAAAATGCTTGGTGTCTAATTTGAACCATTGCTTCCTTGAAATCACTGGTCACGAAGTTCCGAAATAATAAAATGAGACTTTGCGGGTCGATGAAAAATGAGACGAGCCATACAACAACGATAAATATCTTCAATTGAATGACGTCATTTTTTATCACGTGTCTCAGCTTTCAAATTTCAAATGACACTTCCCGTATATTTTGAGAATTATCGGGTAAGCGCTTAGTGATAAAATCAAAGATCAGTATGAAATTTTTGTCTACTTGTAAAATTTTTATATATTTGACATTACTTACTATTTCATTGTATTGTTATTAGTTGACTTCGTTTACGTTTTTATCTTTTATGGATCGTAAAATTTGCAGTGTTTTGTCTTCCTAGCGACATATGAATGAAACTGCGTCAATCAACAAGAAAAAAAAAAGTAATTATGCTGCTATGGGCCCAGAGTCCTAGTAAATTATGTAAGTTTATAAAATTTTCCTATAAAACGACCACCGAAGAAATATTCAAAAATGTAGTCACTTAACCCATTTTAGCCCAGCGTTGCCATATGGCAACGCGAAACAGGTGTCTGCAAAAATATTCCTAAGGTATGAAATATTCTTTTTATAACAGAGATGGAGCTAGAAGTCGTTTCAGTAAGCTTTTAGGAACACGTGTTTTCTAATCTATTTGTTTATTGTGTGTTTGCACTTTGTTAGGAGACGTTTGTAAACAACGAACTTCTGTGTTTATATCCAAAATGGACATTCGATTCGAGTGAGTAATATTTTTTGGTTATATTATTATTTTTTTGCGTAATTTCGTAATAAGTATAAAATAAACACATGAAACTTTGGTAATAATGTTGTAAAATGAATAAAATTATTTTTTAAGTTACATTTATAGTGACCGTTATCTCAGTGTTGCCATATGGCAACGCTAGGTCAATACGGAACTATTCAATTATTTCCATCTTTATTTTTTTCAGGCAGGGTTTTACTTTAGAAGAAGCTCTCGAAATGGTATATGAAGATGATTTAGCAATGGATCAGATATTCATTGATCCTCCTGAGCCTAATATTCTTACAGATGAAGAATCGGGGGACGAAGAAGATGATTTCGATATAAATCGATTACTAGGACGCCAACTGTCTGCAAGGGCTGAAATTGTATTACACAATAACCAAAGAATAGGTGGTGATATTGACATGGATGATGGGGCCAACAAACAAGATGAGTCATGTACTACGCCACGTATTGTGTTAGACAAAAACTTTTCTTGGATATCTGGAGATTTAGAGGTTCCACCAAAACATAATAACATGATGATTCCTGATAATAAAAATGAACTGTACAAAAATATGAATCCAACTGAACTATTTGAACTTTTTTTTGATGAGAATGTGATAAATTTGCTGGTAGAGGAATCAATGAGGTATGCTTCTTCTAAAAATGCACCTGATTTTGTTGTAACCAAGGATGAAATAAAATGTTTCTTGGGTATCTTACTGGTGTCTGGCTACAATCCACACCCAGGCAAGCGATTTTATTGGGATTCACGCCCCGACATGAATAATCAGGCTATTAGTAAATCGATGAGAAGAAATAGATTTTTTCAAATAATGAAATACATCCATTGTGCAGATAATAATAACATAGATGTAACGGATAAAGTTTATAAACTAAGACCTCTAATGAATCTACTAAAAGGAAATTTTTTGAAGCACTTTATTCCAGAAAAGAATCTAAATTACGACGAGTCCATGGTGAAGTATCACGGTCGCCATGGATGTAAACAGTTTATTCGGGGTAAACCGATTAGATTCGGATTCAAAATGTGGTGCATAAATGCTGCTTCAGGGTACCTATTGAATTTTGATATGTATCAAGGCAAAGACTCTAAGTCTTCAGATGTAGACAAGCAAATTTTTGGAAAGTGCACTGCACCTTTCATCTCTATGCTGGATGAAATTGAAAAAGAAAAAAACTTTCAATTTAATTTCTATTTTGACAATCTATTTACCAGCATGAGTTTACTAAAATATTTGAGATTGAAAGGATACAACGCTGCCGGAACTATCAGACAGAATAGGGTACCAAAGTCCTGCCCTCTTACATCTTCAAAAGATTTAATCAAAACGGGACGCAAAGGGGATTATTGTTCTGTGATTGAAAAAAGTAATGGCATTATATTCATAAGGTGGTTGGACAATAATGCAGTAACAATGGCTTCGAATGCTTATGGTGTGAATCCTTTGTCTCAAGCAAAAAGATATTCGAAAGCCGAACACAAACATATTCAAGTACCAAGACCTTTTGCCATTAGTCAGTATAATAGTGGAATGGGTGGAACTGACCTAATGGATGGAGATGTCAGTCGATATAGGATTGCAATACGTTCAAAAAAATGGTGGTGGGTGATATTTACATGGTTGATTGATGTATCAATTGTAACTTGCCACAACTATATATATATATATATATATATACTAAACTATTTGTGATCCTGTTTTCTTATCAATATATATATATATATATATATATAAATAAAGAAAAGGGAATTCTTGACGGTAGATAATTTAATAGGTTTTATATATCTTAGGGTAGTAGATAAGAGTTTCATTAAGCCCTCCTTACGACGGAATCCCTAAGATATATAAAACCTATTATATATATATATATATATATATATATATATATATATAAAACCAGAAATATTGGGGAAACGGCAAGTTTATAAAAGTGAACTCTTCTTACTAATTTAACAAGCTTTCGGAAACTTTTATTTCCATTATCAAGTTACAGTAAATTGAGGATTGACATTATCATAACCTACACTCTCCATTTTTTGACATAATTTTTATAACTTATTAGAAGGAAAAAAATGAAATTGTTTATTTGTCATAATGACAATATTTCAATATTTTTTAAAAAATTCAAATACCAATTTTAGCATTTAATATATATTTACCATTTTATATCAATCCTCAATTTACTGTAACTTGATAATGGAAATAAAAGTTTCCGAAAGCTTGTTAAATTAGTAAGAAGAGTTCACTTTTATAAACTTGCCGTTTCCCCAATATTTCTGGTTTTATACCTAATTAGTCGGCAAAGACTATCCTATATATATATATATATATATATATGTATATGTATATGTATGTATATATATATATATATATATATATTTATCTTTACGCCTTTGTGCGTCCGTACATTGTCCTTTTACATTTAATCGTGCGTCCGGTGGTAGTTGTGCGTCCGATATACGGACGCACAATTATTTTTCAATTAAAACTACTTTTTCGATAGTTTTACATCATAACAAGCATTCTCGCAAATTTTATGGTGGACGTCAAAATACGACAAAATGATTGAAGTATATAATATGTGAGTTCCATAAATTTCCGCACTGGCGCACTTTTATATACACGATGTGAATATACTAAAATATTTTTTAGCCAAACCAAGCGACTTGTGCGTCCGTTGGTGGCAACACCGCAATTTTAAGAATTAACCCATTAAAACCCGAATTTTTTTTTTTTTTCGAAAATCATCAATTTTTTGAGTTAAATTAAAACAAATTATTTACCATTTTCAAAAAAAGTTTCGTAGTTTTTTTAAAAACGGACGTTGCCATATGGCAACGCTAGGTCTTTATGAGATCACACAGACTTTTTCAGAAAATTACTACACATGCATTGTTAAAAACATTTATTCAGGTTTTTCAATCATTTTTGATGAAATATAAAATTACATTCCAAACATAACCCGACATTACATTTCTTACACATTGTCCGAATAATTGACGAGCATCCTTCACCTGCACATCTCTTTTTTTTCTATCTGGTGTGGGTATCAAAAGATGATCTCTTCCATCATATCTCAAATCATCACTAATTCTGTTCAAGGAAATGCTATGTCTTGATGTAGCTGGCCTTCCTCCCCCTAGAGGCGCAATTCCATATCTAGATAGATATATATTTCCAATTTCACGTCTGAAGTCCAGTTGTGGCATTTTTGTTCCCACAGATTTTCGATAAATAACCCAAGCATTTACAATTGATACATCAATAAACCATGTAAATATCACCCACCACCATTTTTTTGAACGTATTGCAATCCTATATCGACTGACATATAAATATATATATATATATATATATATATATATATATATATATATATACAGGGTGTCCCACGAGGTTTTGGACAGTATATATTTCGAAAACTATTTGAACTACAATATTGAAATTTGGCAGTTATAAACCGTAGGTAGTATTACACATTTTAAGCAATCAGCAACTTTGCTACAATGTCACGTTTCGGGTCAAGTGGTATCATTTTCAGAAATGTTAATGAGACAACCTGTATATTGTTCCACTGCTCTAAAGGTCTCTCTTATACTAATTCGGCGATACCTATTTTTTTGTGTTAGGTACCTACTTAGAAACGACAAACTAATTTTTATAAAGTTTTTTATTTGAAAAACAAAGAGAGCTGAAAAACAAAAAGAATTAGAATACAATAACACTTTTACTACAGTTGATGCTCAAATTGATGTCCACCTTCATTAATGCAGCATTCAAATCTTCTGAGTAAATTTCTTGTGCATGCTGCTTCAATACTTTCTGGTGTAACAGATTGGCAAGCTGCTCTGATTCTGTTTTTTAATCCATCTACATCGGCAGGAGCTGTAACATAAACTAATCCTTTTAAATATCCCCAAAGAAAAAATCTAACGGGGTTATATCTGGTGAACGAGCCGGCCAATGTATTGTACCATTTCTCCCAATCCATCTATCTTGGAAATACACATTCAGATATGACGTTACTTGCTGAGCAAAATGCATCCTGTTGCCACCACATAGTCGCTCTCTCATTTAGTGGAATGTCCTCAAGCAAATGGGGAAGAATATTCTGGAGAAAATCTAAATACCTTTCGCCAGTCAAAGTCCCTTCATAAAAATACGGCCCAATCAAGCGGCCATTAAACAAACCGCACCACACATTTATCCCCCAAATAGTTTGGAAATGCGTTTCTCGCGTCCACTTGGGATTTTCAGCCGACCAGTAGTGACAATTATGTCTATTTACTATACCGTTGTTGTGAAAACGGCTTTCGTCGCCCCACAATATTTTATTTAAGAAAAATGGGTCCTCTACGATTTTAATTGACATTTCAGAAATGAAATCGAGTCTTCTTTGTGAATCTGCAGGAGTTAGACCTTGCGTTAAATGTATTTTGAAAGGATGATATTTGTATTGCTTTAACACTCTCTGAATAGTAGATTTACTTATTCCTAATTCTTGTTGCAGACATCGAGTTGAAATGTGGGGATTGACTTGGATATAAGCAAGAATATTAATAATATTATCTTCCATTACAATAGGCTTACGTCGAGAATGTTGATGTTTTCCGGTTGGAAAAGAACCATGTCTCAACTTTTGTTAACATAACATAAGTAAAAGTATTTTTACCAGGAGTTGTTCGGTCGGGGAAACGATTTCTATATAAATCTCTAGCACGTCTTGTATTTTTTCCACATTCTCCATAGATGGTCAGCATATCGACATACTCGTCATAAGTGAAATGTAAAGGCATGATGAGTTTCAAGTCACAAAACTTTTAACAACAATAATACAGTGAACGATTGTTCACTGACACTGACAGCTTTTGACAACTAGAATAGCTGTTACTATAATATGTTTTTTGTTTCTCAGCTCTCTTTGTTTTTCAAATAAAAAACTTTATAAAAATTAGTTTGTCGTTTCTAAGTACCTAACACAAAAAAATAGGTATCGCCGAATTAGTATAAGAGAGACCTTTAGAGTAGTGGAACAATATACAGGTTGTCTCATTAACATTTCTGAAAATGATACCACTTGACCCGAAACGTGACATTGTAGCAAAGTAGCTGATTGCTTAAAATGTGTAATACTACCTACGGTTTATAACTGCCAAATTTCAATATTGTAGTTCAAATAGTTTTCGAGATATATACTGTCCAAAACCTCGTGGGACACCCTATATATATATATATATATATATATATATCATGTGCATATGTGAGGCCAGTAAATACATATACATCATACAAACGAGGCCCGTTCTGCACATGCGAGGCCCGAAAAAAGGCCTCGTATTGAAAACGCATATAAGGTCAGTCATTTTCCTTCCCCTAACACCCCTGAGCCCAACTATTGATTTTTATTTTTGGTCTCGCAAGTGATGTGTACACCGCCTCTTATACAGTTTTTAGTTCACTCATATACTAACCAGAGGTCTCTTCAGTAGATCTGTATGTAATTGCTATTAACAATGCGAGGCCCTCATAAATACGTTAGATTTACAAGGAGATTGCAGTTTCCGAGTCCCTTAAGCGTGGCAACAGTGTTTATGTATTAAAGAACAAGATCATTTTTTCAAACCCATTCATAATTTTCTGCAGTAATATACCATTAAAATTTATCAAAATCAAGTGCACAGAACTGTATTACCTACTTTGGAACTCCTTGAGCATATTTTAATGTTATTGGATACTCAAAGCTTTGTTATTTTTATTATTAAAATATTCTTATTTTATTGGTTTTAGTAATGTGATTGAATTATTTAATTATTTAACGTATAAAAACATCGATGGAAGCTGTAAAGATTTCAAGAGATGTGTAAAAGTGTGGTTATCTAAATTATTCCCCAAATGATGAACGAGTAAAATAAATAATACATAAATGCATGGATGAAAATATCTGTATTTCTAAATTCTTGAGAAAACAAAAAAACATAAAATCAAACAGAATCCTAATAAATGATGAAATAATAATAATAATATATTGATAAAATGAGTCTACATATCTCGGTATTCATTATAAATAAAAGTTTTAATTCGAATCCAGTCTGTACTTCCAAAAGCTTTATATTCCTTAAGCTTGAACTCTTCGACATCACATTTTTTGGGAGCTTTCTTATTTTTTATAAAATTTTTGAAATATTTCAACATAATATTTTTTTCTTCTTTTTTCCAACACCTTCTACCTCTTGCATCTAAAAAATATTTTTAGTGATAAAAGTCTATGTGGTCCCAGATAAAATTGAGTACATCCAATATTTTAATGTTCAAACATCACTTATTTGTATCACAGTGACAAATAACAAAATTAAAATTACATTTGTGATCACGAAATGTCAAAATTTAGCTTAGTTATAAAACCTGTTGTTAAACATAATGTAGGAAACTGAGTCGTTAAACGTCAAAAAAGTGAGTTGGGTGGAACATAATTCTAATTGAGAAATATTTCCAATTTATTATTTCATAATGTAGGTACTTAATTTTTTCAAAACCAACTTGTGTTATCTGCAGTGTGTTCCACTCAAATCCTCGAAGCATAGTCACTCAACAAAGCTCATTTTGGGAGATACCATTTTATGTTGTCATTTTACGTCGCGATGCACCAACAATCAAAAGTTATTGAAAAAAGTTGTTTAGAATAACCACATTTTATCCAAGTAAAAGTTCAATGTTTTGTCTTCCGCTAGTTTTAGTACCGAAAATAAATAAAGCAAATTGTTTGCTTCAATTGACTTTACTATGTCTCTGAACTAGAGATTTGAATTTTTACAGCTAGAATATAGGGGTTTATCCACCTTAAGTGAAACACACTGTAGATTAAAGTTTTAATTACTTGATTTTATTTTGTCATCTAAATTTCTATTAATTTCTAGATTTTGATGTCCATCAGGAGCCATATTTGGATTTTGCTTCACTTTTTTCGTTCTTAGGATATCTGTGTCTCCTGTCCTGTCTTCTGTCTCCTCCTCCGAACTTTCAATCAGGCATCTTTTTAAGCTATTTTTAAGAATTTTTCCATTTTTCTCCTTCAATTTCAGTGTAGCACCGTGGACTTTAGTTCCTTCTGAAATTTTAAGATTGATTTAGTCTCCGGAATATTTAAGATTAAAATTTAAATCATGCCTTTTTTAGGAGCTGCCAAGTTTGTTTCTTCATTTTCTAAAACATCGGTGTCATCTATAATAATGTCCTCTAAACCCTTACCTTTGTAAAGGTAAGCTTTTCCTTGATCTATCATTGTTAAAAGCTTCGCCATTTTCGCCGTTTGGTAAACATCTTGTGGTAATCTGAATCAATATTTTAAATGAAATTAGAATCATAACCAAAAATTATCCGAAATTACACGAAACATTATAAATAATAACGTAGGAGGGACATTTTTACATCGTTTGTTCAAAGGTATATGAAAATATAAATAATTTCTTGTTATAAAATAGTATATTTCATTACGAGTCCAGAAAATAGGCTTTTCCCGTGTGCGCGCGACGGTTTCCCGTGTGAGGCGTAGCCGAACCCGGGAAGTCCTGCAAGCACGGGAAAAGCATTTATGGATGAGTAGTGAAGGATACTTTTCATTATACCTTTCTGAAACCAAAAACTAGTGAGTATTTACGTATATAATTCAAGACACTGACATCTGCTTTCAAAACACTGACATCTGCTGTCATAATACAATTGTTGTTTAGTGTTGCCAAGAGAACTGAACAATATCGCATGTTAGCGCACAGGAAAACTTCAACTTTTCTCACGAGTGTGGAAGTTTGTGGTTCGAGCCCAGAGGGCGAGTGCCGCAAACACACGAGTGAGAAAACTACTTTCCCCACTATATTTTTTCTACAACTGCACAGATTTAAAGAATACAAGTAAAGTAACTTAATATTTACTTAATTACAGTTACCTGTAAATAATTGTCATATAAGTAAAGCGTGATCTATAGACGTCAAAAAATAATAGTTCAATACTATTAAACGCTTTACAAAATTAGAAAAATTAATTTCCAAAGAGCAGACCGTCCACTAAGAAGCAACAACTACTTATCGGGCTATATGCCCCGACAGACATTGAATTACACTTCTAAAGTAAACGGGGTTGGTATATCTGTTAAGATAGAACCAACCATTCTGGTTTGCGATTAGAAGGAATAACATCACTTGTGGACCGGTTTCGGCGTTTTTGCGCCTCATCAGCACAAGGTAGCTGCTATTCGTCCAGAAGCTCTGAGAGCATAATCCTGGACTAGAGACTACGTTGATACCACACCAATACATTAGCCTTAGTAAAGGAAATGTTAAGAGTGCGATATCGGCGACATCTCTACATCTAATCACAAACCAAAATTCTATATCGACAAAAAACCATCTCGGTTTTGTAGGTATTTACTTAATTACAGTTACCAGAATGGTTGGTTCTATCTTAACAGATATACCAACCCCGTTTACTTTAGAAGTGTAATTCAATGTCTGTCAGGGCATATATCCCGAGAAGTAGTTGCTGCTTCTTAGTGGACGGTCTGCTCTTTGGAAATTAATTTTTCTAATTTTGTAAAGCGTTTAATAGTATTGAACTATTATTTTTTGACGTCTATAGATCACGCTTTACTTATATGACAATTATTTACAGGTAACTGTAATTAAGTAAATACCTACAAAACCGAGATGGTTTTTTTGTCGATATAGAATTTTGGTTTGTGATTAGATGTAGAGATGTCGCCGATATCGCACTCTTAACATTTCCTTTACTAAGGCTAATGTATTGGTGTGGTATCAACGTAGTCTCCAGTCCAGGATTATGCTCTCAGAGCTTCTGGACGAATAGCATCTACCTTGTGCTGATGAGTCGCAAAAACGCCGAAACCGGTCCACAAGTGATGTTATTCCTTCTAATCGCAAACCAGAATGGTTGGTTCTATCTTAACAGATATACCAACCCCGTTTACTTTAGAAGTGTAATTCAATGTCTGTCGGGGCATATAACTCGAGAAGTAGTTGTTGCTTCTTAGTGGACGGTCTGCTCTTTGGAAATTAATTTTTCTAGTTTTGTAAAGCGTTTAATAGTATTGAACTATTATTTTTTGACGTCAACTTAATATTTATTTTTATGCTTAGTAAAACAAAAATAACACTTGTTCGAGAACTACGTTCTCAAACCAGTAGATGATCTTCCGATTCTTAGAATCGATTTTCATTCATAATTAATGAGCAAACCAGCCAACTGCCAACCTGACTTTCGAGAAACGTCAGAGAGTTGTCAGCAGTTACCTATGGTTGTCAGTACATTTTTCAAAACGAATGTCAGTAAATTTCTCTTAGCGAAATTAAATTCCCAAAAAACAGTGATAATAAGTAACGATAATAATCATATTTCTATATTAATTAGTGAACAAATTCAGTTCGCGAGTGTTTTTTTTCTTTAATCTACGTTTTATCAATTTCAATTATCATTTACTGTGTTTGGGCTCAGGACAAGTTTTGAGACTAGCATTTGTAGTCTAGTGTTTTTTTTTCATATTTTATTTATAACTATTTTAATCTGGAAGTGTCTATTTCATAGCGACAGAAGTCGATAAGCCATCAATTACTGTAGCTTTACGACCTACGGTAGCTGAAAAATTAGAGATTTTTTATAGTGGCGAAAGTCTTTTAGTCTTATAATCCAATATCCTTTTGAGCTATCAAACATCAGCAACTGCTATTAGCTGTAACGTAACGAGTTCGTGCAGCGCTCCTTACGCTTAGACATAAATAGGCGTGTGGGTAAAGTGGTTGGAGAACACGGTCATTTTCCAACCAACACTAAAGTATCCTATCTCTAAACTGTTGAATAATTTTATTTAAAATTATAGTTGATGGTGAAATTTGTACAATTTTGTATGGTCAAACCCGGAACGTCATTTCTTTTCACTAAATTCTCCGTTATATTAATTAATCTAACAGTTTTGTGACAACTAAGTAGGTATTTAAAGCTGACAGTAGCCTACTAAGTTTTTGTCGATTTTATTTGATTCTCCATATAAATGTATGTGGCGTGGGCAAAGTGCCGTGAGAAATAATATTTCTCACAGTATGAGCAATATTTGGTTTTGAAATTAAGTAAGGTATGAGAAATACGTCACTTTTCATAGCAGTTGTAGAAAAAGGTTATTTTCGGTACTCTTAATAGGCATGTTAAGATAGCGTTTTCGGTGAGGTATAATGAAAAAAATATAGATTTAGTTTCAATACAAATGTGATTTTTCAGCATGTGGTGTATTATATTATATTTGTATTAATATTTCCACAAAAACCTCAACTATATTTTGATTATTATTAAATTCCAGTTACTTATTTAAATAAGGATTTGCTGCTGTACATTATTTTTGGCCGCGGTTCAAAACAATAGTGTTGTTTACACAATTTAGTATTGAACAAAGTATCACTTTCATAAAAAAATTATTTAAGTACTATAATACTACGTACCTGTACCACTGATCATGGGTTTTCTTAGTATGGCCCATAAATATCGCCAATTGCTCCATGTCATTTTCATTCATATTCATTATTTGTAAAATTGTAGCTGTTTGTTTTCTAAATTTGGTGGATGTTAATGCTTTAGAATTTTGTGCACCACAAGCGGAAGCAAAACTACGAATTACACTAACACCATGAAACCATCCTTTACTTGAATCGGGATTTGCAAAAAGATATTCATTGGACTCCGGGATTTCCTCAATCAACCGACGAACTTTTAGTAAGATTTCTATTTTATTTTGAAGGAAAGGTGAAAACAAGATGGGAACCGGGCGACTACCTTTACCGCCAGAAACCACTCGCTTAAAATTTTTGCACAATAATTTTTCAGAGGTCGATAAACTTTCTAATAATTCTTCTTGGTTATTTGGATTCGAAAAATCCTTAAGATAAGATGAGGTTTTTAAATATTGTATCTCTCCAATTCTTTTACGGTTTAATACTAATACTAAAGCCATAATGCTTTTTGCCAACTTTTTGTAATTAAAAATAATGGTTTCTTTGTTATATTGGATTTTGTCATTTTCAACCATCGTAGCAAGTAGCTCGGAGCTTGCCTCTACTTCTTTTCTAACGAAACTATTAAATTTGACAATGTCATTTGTAACTGGTATTATTTGTGGTTTTTCCCAATGCTTTTCAGTCATGTCCTTCAAAGCTAAAGATGCTATTTCAGTTGCCCAATGATCTTCTACCAGTTTTTGTAAGTGTTTTATGTTTTTTAACTCTAAATTAGGATCTTTGAATGCAAAAAGTTTAGACTTTTTAATTATATGTCTGTGAATAATATTGCATAATTGTTTTAAGCTAGTGCCCATATGTAACGCAAGTGACGAAGCTTTAAACGATTTAGTATCTGGATTAAATCCAGCAATTACCTTCGTAGCAGCAATTAAATCATCAAAAAATTCAGGTTTCATAACGTCAATTAATTTTTTCACTTCAATAATTTTATTTTCGTCGTTTTTTAAACCTATCATATCTTTTAAAGCTATCAGCAGTCTTGCTAATTCACGCATTTTGTTGGATGTTACCGTCGCAATTTGCGGCCGTTTATGTTTTTTTATATGCGTCTCGCCAAACAAACAAATTAGTATATCATTTTTAGCGACTTCACTTATTTTGTCTGGCATAATTATACCAAAGACTTCTCTTTTCAGGCGTGATTTTAAAAGAAAATCGTTTTGACAACGAGCAGCTGCTAGGAAGGTTTGCGACTGAGTTAGGGCATACACTCTACCCATTTGTTGATTTTGAGTTTCTCGACCTGGACATCTCGTAGCATGCCTACTCAATGTTCTCTTTTTGTAAACACCACTGCATGAGCTACAAACTGCAAAATCATCAAAACTTTTTGCATTTTTTTTACTTTCGTTTTCAGTTGGCCGGCGAACTGCAATAACTTTTTTTTCTTCCCTGAACAATGCAAAATTTCCTTGTTTCCTTTCTAACTTTTGGCTCATCTGCATGTTTTCGTTCTATATGCCGAGCGAAATGAGTCTGCTCTTTGAAGCAGAAAGGGCATAAATTTTTTCTGTCCCAAATTCTATATTTTCTTCTAGAAATATCAACTTGATTATTGATGGGTGGAACCTACATATAGATAGTACAGTTATATGAGTTGAAGAATGTCATTTTTAAGAAACCTTCAAACATTTGTTTTATTAGTCAAGTGCTCAATAAATTACGATAATAATGATTTTGTGCTTTATTAGCAATAGATATCGAAGAATAAAATTTATTATTCCAACGCTTACAACAATGTTTTGAAAAATAATTTTTCAAAAACAGTGACCGTTCAACGAAGAAGAAACAACTACTTCCCGGGCTACATGCCCCGACAGACATTGAATTACACTTCTAAGTCAAACGGGGTTAGTAAATCTACAAGATTTAAACCAACCATTCTGGTTTGCAACAAGAAGGGATAACATAACTTGTAGACCGGTTTTGGCGTAATGCGCCTCATCAGTACAAGGTATATGTTATCGTCCGAGAGTTAATCCCGAACTGAATTTGTCTCTACCATCGCCAACCATACATATCTCCCAATGACGGAAATGTATTAGCTGCGTCATTGGAAGATATGTATTGTTGGCGATGGTAGTGATAAATTTAGTTCGGGATTAACTCTCGGACGATAACATATACCTTGTACTGATGAGGCGCAATACGCCGAAACCGGTCTACAAGTTATGTTGTCCCTTCTTGTTGCAAACCAGAATGGTTGGTTTAAATCTTGTAGATTTACTAACCCCGTTTGACTTAGAAGTGTAATTCAATGTCTGTCGGGGCATGTAGCCCGGGAAGTAGTTGTTTCTTCTTCGTTGAACGGTCACTATTTTTGAAAAATAATTTTTCAAAACATTGTTGTAAGAGTTAGAATAATAAATTTTATTCTTCGATATCTATTGGTAAAACGCTTTACTAAATACGACAATTTTACAGGAAACTGTATTAATTCGTGCTTTATTAGCTTCTAAAATTTTAAATGCTCAGTAGAAATGTAAAATTGTAATTGTCATTTTAATTGAAATTAAACAAAACTGTCTCATAACTAAATTTGAATAAAATAGTTGAAACATAGGAGAGTTACGAAAGTATTAAAATTACCTCAACTTTATCGAAGTTGGTGTTTTTCGAAAAGCCTTGCAAATTTTTGTCGTGAATTTCCGTTTTTGTATGAGCCTTTGTTTTCTCGCCAAGAGTAGACTGAAATAAAATTAAAATCAAGTATCTACTAAATTTTTGCGCTAATTGGTGAAAAATATTTGGATATATTAAAAAATTTCCAACCTCACTCGATTTCGTAGAAATACTTTCAATGTCCCCTTCATCAGGACAAAATACGGAACCGTGATCAGAAAATGTTGATTTTTCCTCAGAATTCTCATCGGTGCTTTCAACTGATTTATAATCAGACCTTTTATCAACAACTGATTCTGATTTTTTGGAAATATTCTGAAATCAATTTCCTAGGTATTATTCGTAAAAAAGAAATTTATTGAGTTAAAGAGCTCTGACGACTGAGCATTATAAGCAAATTATCTGTTTATTTGACGTTATTCTTAAAAAAAGTTATATTAAAAATTTTTTCAAGTTAAGGGAGGTGAACATTTCAAATAATTAATTATTTAAATGCTAATGATGAAATAAAACAATTTAATAGTAGTAACTAGTAGTAACTAGTTTGAAAAAGCTACTGTGTAGCGAAACGCGTCACTAATTTTAATTTGAACGTTAGTTCAAAATAAAAAATGAAGTAAATCTTAAAATCCTAAATTAAATTGTTTTATTTCATCATTAGTATGGATCTTCATCAAGTAAAAGCCTCATCTATTCAATATTTAAATGCTATCAAATGTACCTCACATGTGATGTTTCCAATATTTTCATCGTTCTTATTTTGACTAATAATGTTTTCGGAATCAATGGTACACTAAAACAAAAAGCACGAAAACATTTTAAAATTAAAAACAGCAAGCACAATAATTTTAATATTCAATTGAAAAGCTCAATAAAATATAAGGTTTTTCAAAATAAAAAAGAGGGGAAATTTGTGTCTGTCTACAGTTTTTCTCTATTGAAAAGTTACAGGGTGACAAAAAAAAGTTTATGTGGCGCCTCCTAGACGAGTTTTCGCTCGGTTTGTACAAATATCTGAAAGACAAATTTGTAATTCTAACATTAATTAATCCCCGTTTAGAAACATTCATGCAAATACCTCAAAACCATTCCAAGCAAAAAAAAAAGATAAAATTGGAACTCCAACGCCCTCCATGATTTTATCTGTTAACTTTTTTACTAAGTTATATTGGATGAAATGGTATATTTTGGTCCCAAAATAGTCCAATAAAAAGTTTAAATATTTCAACAGAATCCCGAATAATGCATAACTTTTCTTGGTCACCCTGTATAGTTAAAAAGTTGTCACTATAAGAAAATATATATTCTAGTCGCCAAAACAACATATGGGAATTTAAAAAAAAATTGTCGGTCTCCATTTAACAACTTGTTCTATATCTACTTATTGATATTGATGTCGACAATTAATTTCTCAAGTGTTTACTTACATCTTTAAAATTTTGAGACGTCAAATTAACAGGCTGTAATAATGTGTACGTTTTGTCAAGGCCTTCATCATCATTCAGAAAATCATAAATATCAGCCGATTCAGATTCTGGCTCTAACGTATTGAAATATCTATTCATTTTGTTATCTAAAGATTCCGTGGTTAAATTAGAGGTATCTGATCTGCGTATAAAACATTTTTCTTGATATGGTATTGTTTTATTCATCCTATTTTGGAAAATGACATTACCCTTATTTCGGTTTAAAAGAGTTTCTAAAATTGAAAAAATATTAGTTCCCAGTTAGGTAGGGTCAATAGTTTTCAACATTTTGATTTATAAAAATATCTTAGGTAATTACAAAAGTCCAAATTGCTAACGGTTCTATAAAATATAAATTTTCCCAATTGTAATTACATAAATAGAAACATTACAGAAAAAAACGTACCTGGGCTCTTGCTTAAGACCATTTGTAACATTTGTGCAGACCGATTCATTTTAAATCACAACCTCACACATTAACAACGAATATTAAGAAGTAATACAGTATACAGTGTAAGCTAAAACCCATAAAAAGATTGTGATAGTATTTTTCGCGGGAAATTATATTGACAACGTCGCAGGGTCTCGTATGTGTACTAAACATGTTCTATCTACATAGGAAGCCTCGCATGTTAGTTGAATATTATATAGGGACTCGGATGTAAACTGCAAACTTGTATGTTTTTATTTTGTAAATATCTTACCCCTCAAGTAGGATAATTATTAAGTGATATAAGAACAATCAAGAAAGTCAAAATACACAGTCTAAAAATGATTATTTCAGGTGGGCCTCGGGTGGCCTGCTTGATATATCGGGCCTCGCTTGTGTAACTGAATACGTATATATATATATATATATATATATATATATATATTTAATCAATCTTATTTATTTAAAAAATTTAAACACAAGTGTCCACAATTATAACTATCATTATTTTGATAAATTTCATAATTGTATAATATTTGACATGAACCACTTGAATGAAAGTATGATAAAACTTCCAGCGGTGGTCTTAAATTACCATAACTATCAAAGTAAACTATTTGTGATCCTGTTTTCTTATAAGCTGTCCAGTGAGTTCCCGAACCATTCTTATCATCCAAATTATTGATTCCACTTTCATTCATTCTTATTTTTTTGGGTAAAGCATCTCTCATGAAAACTCCACGAAAATATGGAATTTTTAAATGTTTTGCATACTTAACTAATTCTATATTTGTTAGTGCACGTTGTGGTAATTTGAGGTTATTCATAAAAAAGACCCAAACCATTTTTGTAAGGTTTTAAATATAATCCTCTACCCATTGCTATAGTTTCCATTTGTTTGTTGTGTCGCTGTTTTTCAAACAATTGATCTTTTGCTGATTTTTCTTCATTGACAGCTTTTGCAATAGCTGCTGCTCCTCCACACAGTGTACCAAGTGTACTTAGAGCAGCAAAAATTGGTATCAAAGGTTTTTGGAACTGGAATAATACGAGGTTCGGAAACTACCTTACTCTTTTTACTAGACTTTGTCACTTTTACTGCCATACTTATTGCTTCTCCCCAATGTTTTTGGTTTGTTTTATAGGACATATTTTTTTACTTTTTGAATTATATTTTGTAAACTCATAGGAGTTTTCTTATTGACTTTTCCTTTTGTTCTCCTTTTAACCTTTCTCTGCTTGCGTTTCGTTGATGTTATTGTGTGTTGATCTTTAACAACAACAAATTATTATTGAAGACTCTATTGTGCTGATATTTAACAACTAAAAATATAAATTTGAACACACACCCTATATACTACAATATTTTTTGTTTTGTAACATCATCATCATCATCATCACTGTCATCATTAAATTTACGTTTTTTAATAAATTCATTTGAAGTATTTACTAAAAGTTGTTCTTTCCATATTACGTTTTCTTTTTGTATTTAACAAACTATCATCATCATCATCAATATCAAGATTAAGTTTTCTTTTGGTTCGTTTTTTTGGTTTAACCTCCAAGTTTGAAGTATTTACTAAATGTTGTTCTTCACGTTTTCTTTGGAAATTTGACAAACCATCATCAATATGAAAATTGGGTTTTCGTTTAATTCGTTTCTTTTTTGACTTTAATTCATTCGTGGAAGTTTTGTTCATTGGATAATCGTCTGCAATATCAACATCCATGTTTTTAATTTTTTTAATGTTTTTTGGAATGGTTGACACTTTTTGATGTTGTCTTCTACGATTACTAGCTGGAATGACACCTTTAAGAATCATTATGCATTCATTTATACCATCTGTATATAAAGACTTGCTAATCTTGTTTATTTCTTTGACCCATTTGTTTATTGTCAACTTATTAAATTTTAAACACATACCCAATTTTACTTTTGTCTTCATAACACCAGCGACTCCAAGAGCAGCTAGATTCTCAGAAAATGTCTTTTGATCGAAATGGATTTAACGCTTTTTCCTTGTCTGATGCGTGTCGTCGTTGTAGGCTGCTATTTTGTGAATAAGCAATATCATGTTCCCGACATGCTTCATCTAATCCATTGATTCCTCTATCACCTCTTGATAATCGCTGATGCAACTTTGTTCCCGGACCACAAAATTTATAACCCGGTAAATGAATTTCAAATGGTAATCTATTGATTGCACTATTCAACATAATGACCCTCTTCAAAAGGTCAACTACAAAATGAATAACAAACTCAAAAGTAACATTTATTGATACATTTTTATTTTCAATCATATCCCATAAATCTCAAATCCTTTATCCTAGGATTACACTGGTGAACAGCAATGTCTCCACCTCTTTGTGTTTTTAATGCATCTTGGGCACATTATCCAAATTTTACCACGTTTTGGTCCCTCTACTTTTCGAATTGTTGTAAAATAACATAAGTGACAGATAAGTTTAATGTCATTTAACATTTTTTCCCTGCAGCTTACTGAGTACTTGTCTTATTGACTTTAACAGCAAAATGGTAACTTGAAATGTTTTTATCACCCCCTTCGTTTCTGTAAACTTCTTTTAGTTCACAATCTAAACACTTTGAATTAGGTTCTTCATTATCCCCAACACATATTATACATTTGTAATGAACTGGTACTGGCATATCAGCAGCAGCAATGTGATTTGACAGGTTCACATCTTTCAAATAGTTGATAACCCCTTATAACAATGTTGATTGGTTGTTTATCAACACTTTTATGTTGATACTAAATATGAAAATAGTCAAGCAAAAAATAACTTTCGATGTTGAAAATAACATATTTGAAGGGTTAAAAAATGTAGAATTTAAAAAACATGGTTAGTTTTTCCATCATATCTCAGATGTTTCATTATTGGACCATCAAATTGTAGTAAAACCAATGTTATGATTAATTTATTAGAGCATCCAAATGGACTTAAATTTGAAAATATCTACATTTATTCGAAATCTCTTTATCAACCTAAATACAGGTACCTTGAAACTATGTTTAAACCTCTTAAAGAAATTGGTTATTATACGTTTAGTGGGAGTACAAATATTATGCGTCCTTCTGAAGCTAAACCAAATTCTTTATTCGTTTTTGATGATATTGCTTGTGATAATCAAGATATTATTCGTGAATACTTTAGTATGTCTCGACACGCTAAAGTGGATCCATTTTATTTAAGTCAAAGCTATGCAAAAATACCCAAGCATTTAATTAGAGACAACGCAAACGTTTTAATTGTTTTTAAACAGGACGAGTTACACTTGAAACATATTTATAACGATCACGTCGGTACCGATATGCCTTTTGATCAATTTAAAAATATATGTTCTACATGCTGGTAAAATAGATATGGTTTTCTATCTATTTTTAAAGACTGTGAATTAGACAAAGGACGTTAAAGAAAACAACTAGATGAATTTGTATTGCTATAATATTGTATAAATATAAAGAAGAAGTTTAATAAATTCTTAAAAATCGATATTTGTTTTAAAATTGAATAGATGAGGCTTTTACTTGATGAAGATCCATACTAAATGATGTAATAAAACAATTTAATTTGTTTAAATATTCATTTAAACCCCCCCCATTTAAATATATTATAATACTTTTGTCAATATCTTAGAATTCCGTATTAAGGCACTATATAAATTAAAAGTTTTTCATTGTAGCTTCACTAGTTTGAAAAAGCTACTGTGTAGCGAAACGCGTCACTAATTTTAATTTGAACGTCAGTTCAAAATAAATAATGAAGATTTAAACAAATTAAGTTGTTTTATTTCATCAGCGATATTTGTTTTATTTAGACATCCCAATAATATAAACTAGTCTAGGCTCACCTCATAAATATTTTACACACTTTCGATACACCATGTATAGTTGTAATATTATCTCTTCTTCTTTCACCTTCTGGTCATTGTTGATTCTTCTTGTTCACCGACACTTTCGATACAACCTGTATAGCATCGATTATCTCTTCTTCTACCTTCTGGTCATTGTTGATTCTTCTTGTACACACTTTTTATACAACCTGTATAGTTGCAATACTCATCGCTTATCTCTTCTTCTTCCACCTTCTGGTCATTGTTGATACTTCTTCGACAACCCTCTGGGTACTTCTTGTACACCCTCTGGTCATTGTTGATACTTCTTCGACAACCCTCTGGGTACTTCTTTGTCTATGACCATCCACTTTGGAGACCCTGAAGAACAGGTTACCAAAGTGGTCCAGGAACCCGCTTGTATACCTTCTAACGGCAGACTTGCGACTTTAAAACGCAGCTAGTGGACGTCACACTCGCAGACGGACGTTGTACACCCAAAGAAGTGATGTCTACCACGACCCAAATCGAAGTCGGTGATCGCACATTCCCGATAAATTTAGTAAAACTACCCGACGCAGAAGACAACCAGACCTTAAAAAACTGCCTTAGTGCTGAACCTTCCTCAACGGGCATGGTATTTAGCAGATAAACCCGAAAAGATATTCAACTTCCTCGATATACAACTGGGTAAAACACCCGAATATATGAGAAGTATCCATCCACGACGGGAAGCACCGCCCGATAGCAGCAGAAATACAATGCTTGCAGTGAATGTCGAGAAGGGGCAAGAATCGCCATTTTTGGAATTCTTCGCTTCACCATTGCCGATGGAGGATGAAGCCCTTATCACCCAGCCTGACGACGTTGGCTCACTCATAAAGATTCTCACGCCACCACGACCGACTTATGCACCTGATGACGACGACCAGCATTCACCTGGTGCGATCTACGATATTTTCAAGGTCACCACCGAAAAGGCGGAATCCCAGAAAACGACGTAGACTGGAGTTGAACCAAATAGAAATTTCTTTGAGACCTGGCGAAGCTCCTGTGTTCAGCGACCAACAACGGGATACATTCAATAAAACTCTCCAGGCGTACTCCCATATCTTCGCTGAGGATGGACCACCTACTCCGTATGCTGAACACCGCATATCCACAGGTGAACACGCGCCCGTAGCTAACGTTCCATATCGACTGAGTCCTGCCAGTCAAACTATATCAAGGCAAAAGCTCGACGACATGCTGGAGAAAGGCATCATTCAGGAAAGCGATACGCCGTGGGTATCCCCCGTAGTCCTCGTACCCAAGAAGGACAACGACCTACGAGTATGTGTCGACTACCTCAAGCTTAATGCCATCACAGTACCCGATAAATATCCACTACCACGGATCGACGATGTGCTCCACGCCGCTAAAGGCTGTCCGTTCATGTCGTGCCTCGATCTTCAGTCCGGCTACTGGCAAATTCGAATCCACGACCATGACAAAGATAAAATGGGATTTATAACGCCATTTGGAATATAATTGGAACGGTATATGAACCGTCCATATTAGACAAACCATATAATTACTTCTTAACAATATTTATCATCGACGTCTTCAAATAAATACAACATATGTATTCAGAGTTTATTAATAATATATTACTGTCACTATTAAACCTCAAATTTATCATGAATTTAAAGGAATAAACCAAGGACCTGATTATAAATTATTTAACAAGCGATAGAATGACAATTTAGCTTGTAATAATCTGTGTAGATGTACAAAGTATTATTAACAAAAATTGTAACACATGAAATGATAAAGTATAACATCTATAGCAAACTTAGAAACATAAAAATCATTCCAATCTGTGAAAGTGTTAAGGTGCGTGGTTTGAAAGTAAACAAAACTTTGTAACATAGAATAGGCTTTATTACCAATAACGATAATCGAGACAATAATATATAACACACGACATGCTTGTTCGGCGTACTTTCATACACTGTCTAGTCTATGCTTGATTGCGCCGCGCCACTGCTACTAAACGAAAGTTCTCCCTTCTAAAGCACATATATGGGCGCACATGCGCACTCTCTACACAAAGCTACACTGGCATACAATATAAATGTATTACATACTCAACACGCCTCCTTACATTTATATTGTACTTACATTAATTTAGGTTCAACAAATCTCGGAATTTTTCAAATTTCTCTCGGCAAAGGGCCTTCGTGAAAATATCGGCAGTATTTTCATCCGTACCTATTTTAATAATAATAATACTTTCTTCTACACATTCATGTACATAATGATAATGAACCTCTATATGTTTTGAATTTTTTGTAAAATTGCCATTTTTTGCGATATCTATAGCACCAGAATTGTCTTCATATATATTAGTGTGATCAAATTGGCAGTTGGGGTGGAACAAATGAAAGACAAGCATTTTTCAACGAAAATGTATTGGTTATATAGTCCTTAATAACATACTAAAAGTCCCATAAAATATTGCAATGACAAGCTGGAAAAAATGGCCGCCATTTTGTTTTTTTATTATTTTCTCAATATTTTGGTACATATCTTAAAAAGTATCAATTTTTTGAGAAATTGTCAAGATACTTTTTTCATAGGAAATAAAAAATTACATAAATGTTGACCCCTATAACATGAATTTTTAAGAGTTACAGTAAAGATAGCAAAAAAAACAAATATTTACTTTAAAAAAAATTAACCAATAAATGCAATCGTTGTTACGAGCAGTTTAGGTAAGAAGTTACAATAATGCCATAAAACAAAACAAACAATTATTTTAACATAAAATTAGATCTTCCTCTTCTTCTTCATCATTTATGGTGCAGGGATTGCCGCACGTAATTCCAAAGCATTGTCCACACTTGGACGAACATTTTAAACCCAACTTTCTGCAAGAACACGCCTTGCCGCATGATCCTTCTTTACAGTTGCAGAAAACCATTTTTATTCGAATTTTAAATAGTTTAGGAGAAATTACATTGATTTTGATGAAATAATATTTAATTTACCATGTTTTGAGAAACAAATAAAAAAATTATTCCATGAAAATCAATATAATCATAATCAATGCTTAAATTTAAATTGATTCAAACAACGATTATTAGATATCTATGTATTGATAGTAATCTTTTATTTTTGTTATTTTGTATCTATTTACTTAAGTGAATAAAAATGTATATATGTTGCATTATCCTATTTAAAACAGGCATTTTTAGTTATGGTGTTTTTTAAAACAATATGGCATGGATTTTTTAGATATCATATTTCTGTTAAATTAGTGCATTATGGTATTGTCAAAATGTTATTAAAACTAAAATGGTATTAAGTTTTTACCAAGGCACAATATAGGTGTTCTAAGAAAATTAAAGCGACAAAAAGCTTTTGATTTTTGGTGCTATTATTTTTAGTTAAAAATCTATTAATCGTGAGAAATAAAAACAGTATTTGAAAAAATATTAACTACATAATTTTATTTATAACCAAAAAAAAGCCACTTAAAAGTTTTCAAAAAACCCGGATGTTTGGGAAATATATCCAAAAACTTGAAAAATTCAAAATGGCGGCGATTTTTCAATACTTGCCATTGTCAGATTAGATGGGACTTTTAGTATATTATTTAAGACACCCTTAACTTCAAATTTCTACCATTAAACATTTGTCTTTAATTTGTTCCACCTTACTGCCTAAAATCTGCTAATTTGACTACACTATATCAATTGGTTCTATTAATGTAACATTGAAAGTGTTTAATAATTCTTTTACGAATTTCAATTCACTTACGGCTTCTGACAACGCTACATACTCAGCAAAAGTCGAAGCCTTAGTTACAGATTTTTGTTTTTGTATTAGACTTTCTATCTATATTATCTCCAGCCCAATCGGCATCAACATATCAATCGACAACATTGACATTTTCATTTTTCTTATAGATTAATTTCAAATCTTTAGTTGAATATAAATACTTCAAAATTCGTAAAGCATATTTGAAATGTGTTTCATTGTAACAATTTTGGAATCTACTCAAGTAATTAACACTAAAACTTACATCAGGCCTTGTAGCCGAGCTTATGTATAATAAAGCACCAATGAAATTTCTATATTTTATATTTTTCTCACAATTATCAGACTTTTGAATTTTCAAATTAACTTCCATTGGTGTATTATATAATTTACTACTCTCTATATTATAAATTTCAGCTAATGACTCAATATATTTGGTAAGACTCAACTCCATTTTATTGCCATACAGATCAAAATTTACAGTAATTCCAAGATAATCTTTAATATTACCTAAATCTTTAATATTGAACTTCTCAGATAACGAAATTTTAATTTTCTTTACATAGTCTATATCTTTGCCACAAATTAATAAATCATCAACATAGATCAACAAATAAATGGTATTGTTTCCATCTTTAAGTACATATAAACAAGAATCAATGTTATTTCTTTCAAAACCAATATTTACTAAGAATTTATCAAGACAATCATACCAATCCCTTGGGCTTTCTTTAAACCCATATAAGGCTTTTCTTAGTTTACAAACCTTACTTGAGCCGTCCTCATAACCTTTTGGTTGTTCAACATATATTTCAGAATTCACCTCACCATTTAAAAATGCTATCTCTACATCCATCTATTCAATACATAGGCCCATTTGACAACAATATGACAGTAAGATTTTTAGAGTTTGCATTTTGGCTACAGGTGCATAAACATCATCAATCTCATCAGTTT